>OX579638.1:1896598-3304396 GCA_951230915.1 Antitrichia curtipendula | reverse complement strand
TATCAACAACACATGTACAAGAAATCCCTTATACCAATTACATTAACATCATGAGTAAGAAAATAAAAATTAAGGGTACATATATCCAAAAGTTTGCAACATTTGAAGGTCGCAAACTTTTGTAAAAACAATATAGAGGGAATACCTGGTAGAAGTTTGCTTCTTCATCGCAAACTTCTGTCAAAAAAATATAAAGGGAATACCCAAAAGTTTGCAATGGAGAAGCAAACTTTTGTAAAAAAAATATAGAGCCAATACCCACAAGTGTGCGATGAAGAAGAAAAATAAAAATAAAAATACATAGAAAGAATACCCAAAAGTTTGTGACGAAGAAGCAAACTTTTGTAAAAAAAATATAGAGTCAATACCCACAAGTGTGCGATGAAGAAGAAAAATAAAAATAAAAATACATAGAAAGAATACCCAAAAGTTTGTGACGAAGAAGCAAACTTTTGTAAAACAAATATAGAGCCAATACCCACAAGTGTGCGATGAAGAAGAAAAATAAAAATAAAAATACATAGAAAGAATACCCAAAAGTTTGCAAAGAAGAAGCAAACTTTTGTAAAAAAAATATAGAGCCAATATCCACAAGTGTGCGATGAAGAAGAAAAATAAAAATAAAAATACATAGAAAGAATACCCAAAAGTTTGCGAAGAAGAAGCAAACTTTTGTAAAAAAAATATAGAGCCAATACCCACAAGTGTGCGATGAAGAAGAAAAATAAAAATAAAAATACATAGAAAGAATACCCAAAAGTTTGCAAAGAAGAAGCAAACTTTTGTAAAAAAAATATAGAGCCAATACCCACAAGTGTGCGATGGAGAAGAAATATAAAATTAAAAATCATAGAAAGAATACCCAAAAGTTTGTGACGAAGAAGCAAACTTTGTAAAAAAAATATAGAGCCAATTATACCCAAAAGTTTGCACCGCAAAAAATCTTTTGGACCAAGAACCACCCAAAAACACTTAAACATTTCCATATATTTTTTTAATTCACCAAATGTGATTAGGGTCCTTTTTTTCCTACTATAACCTAAGTACTAATTTCTTGGGGTCACTTTTGTAAACCTCTCCCTGGTTTGCACTCAAACATTCACAATATGTGAGTGGTTGATCTCTTCATTCTTATCTAACTAAGTCTATTGAGAATCTTTTGAGTTTGATGTCATTACTGTTCTCATTAAAAGCAGATTTGCATAAATCTTTCAACAATCTACTACACATTGCAAGCTGTTTAAGCAAAATCTGCCAATGTTTGAACACCCTAGATGATGCAGTGGTTCCATAAACTCTTTTGTGACATCTCCTTGGCCAAACTTTGGAAATTAATTTCTTACAGCCACATGCTGGCATGAATCCCGAAATTGATCAAACATGAGTTTCATTTCCATTACTGCACCGTGGAATTTCAACGTCTTCTGGTCCAAGATTATTAACTAAACAAAACTCTGAATCGAGCCAAGATGTGGTAATGACTGCAGCTCAAGAAGCACAACCTTCAATTATGTGAGAAGTATGATGCCAAGTTTTGCAAAGATGTCTGAAGTCTTCCATTTTGAACTTCAGAAATGATTTTTAAAAAATCACACGATGGCCTGAATCGCTTAACCACATAACAACATGACAGGTTTCAGAGGCCTAAACTTCACCGGACTACTGCAAGCCAGTATGGATCCACATATGAACTCATTGTTGAATCAAAACAAAAGTAATCTTTGCATTAAATTTCATAATTCCAATCACGGAGGAATTGAACCTCTTAAACTGCCCCTTGCAGCATGACTGTCCTACTCTAGCCTACACTAAACAATATACAAGCAATACTAATTGGAAAAATGAAAACCAATACATTTCAAGTTAGGCACTGTCCAACAATTAGTGAAATATAAAGTCAGAACTGATTAGCATTTGCAAAATACACGAACAATGTAATTACGTTATCCAATGCAATCAGATAATTACTACCTAAGTCATTACAGCAATAGAACCCTAACCTGGACCTCAAAATGTGTAAGAAAGTAAGCCTAACTAAAACCCTAAGAATAACATAACTATATCACAAATTCACTAGTATGGAATATCAAAGCAAAAAAGCAGGGAAGCACATTAGAAGGGAACAAATCGTAAAATCCCAAAAGGATCCTACTTGGAGGGCTTTGCTTTTTGGATTCCATGTCTTGTAGTTCGTGCCTGGGAAATTCATTCACGCACAGGGGTCTTCTGCTTCTTCTACTTTCCTGCCAACTTCCCAACGGACTGCACTTTGCCAATTACACCTCTTTGATCGGATTGTCCATTGAAGCTTGGTGAACCCACAATCTGGTCACCTGTGGCCACCTTTTTCATCTTGCGCAAGGGTGTTACTCCAGCGGACACCTCCACAGGCTCTGAACCACAATCAGAACCCTCCTGCGATCCACCTTCGGAAGAGAGTTCTTCAATTTCGATTGCAATGGGAGGCTCTTCAGTTGTAGAGGGCAGTCCTTTTTTTACAGAAATCCGCCTTCATTTGCCCTCAACATCTACTGGAGCAGGACTGGCACCTTTATTCTGTATTTCAACTTCTTTCCGCTTCTTCCCGGGATCATTTGCAATGACCTGCTCCTTCATTGGCTTCTGCATCCCACTACCCTTGTTTCCAACAGAAGGGCTTACGGTACCAGATCTGGAACGCACTGCTGGCTCACGAATTGAGCTTGGGAATCCTGTTTGCTCTAAATCCAGAGGTAAACAAAAAGCAATGTCAATTACAGAGAAAGCAATGTCAATTACTAAACTCTCAAAACCACTTAAACACTACCTTGAATTACAAGAAAGTGTAATCAAACATGCCTCAAAAACACTCAAGTTCACACAAATGTGATGAAACGTGATTCCAATACTACAATTATAGGGAGATGTAATCCGGAAGCCTAAACAATTTTAAAAGTCCAACAAGAAGGTTCAAAGGAGATTTCAATAGCTAAAGAACCAGGTTCAACCCTAAACTTGAGTAATCAAAGCGGATTAAAGTTGCTTCAAGTACCAACAAATGGAATCAATCAGGCCTGAGCAACCTTCAACTTTAAAAACAGCGATCAAACCGGAATTCAGTACCTTAAACCAAACAAAGATGAAATGAAACAGGAACCTCACACCTTCAAGTTCTAAAATATAAGATCAAATAAGATTGAAGTTGCTAGAAGTATCCACACTTGTAATCCAAAGGCCTGAACAACCCAGAAGTTCAAAAATATGTAATCAATGTAGGTTTCAATAGGCAAACACACTTCAACCACTAAACTTCTATAATCAAAGTGGAGTAAACATGCTTGAAATACCAACAAATGGCATCGAACAGGCCTAAACAACCTTCAACTCAACCCAAAAAATGAAACGTAAATTTACCTTCTTTTATTACTGAGGATGTAATCAAACGAGACCGTAGAAGCTTTAAGTTCCACCAACAGTGATCAATCAAGATTTTAGTTGCTTTAAATACCCATAGATGTAATCCAAAGCCCTAAGCAAGCTTGAAGTTCAAAAATATGTGATCAAAATATGTAAAGGTTTGAGTAGCTATACAACCTTCAAGCTCAAAACTTCTATAATGAAAGCGGAGTTCAGATGCTTCAAGCACATCTCAATTGGAATTGACCAGGCTTGAAGAACCTTCAATTTCCAAAACTGTGAACAAACGGCAATTTAGTACCTTCAGTTACAGAAGATGTAATCAAACAGGACCCTAAAAGCTCCAAATTCTGAAATATGTGAGCAAACTAACTTTCAGTACCTTCAAGTATCCAAAGATGCAATCAGAACTCGTAATTAACTGTGAAGTTCAGAAATATGTGATAAAAAAAGATATTAGTAGCTAAACAACCTTTAAGTTTGTAACACCCTAAACCAAAGCGGATTTCAATAGCTTTAAGTAACACTGAATGGAATAAAAGGGTCTTGAAAAACACCTAAGTTCAGAAACTGTGATCAAACGTAAATTCAGTACCTCTAATTACCGAAAATGTAATCAAAGAGAAACTGAACATCCTTCAAGTTCAGAAATATGTGCAAAAACAGGAATTCAGTAGCTTCAAGAACCCGAAAATGTAAGGACAAGGCCTAAACAACCTTCAAGTGGAGCAATATGTGATCAAAGGAGATTCAGTCGCTAAACAACCTGCCATTCGCTAATGAAAGCAGCTTCAAGTACCAACAAGCTACCCCGCAGGGCCATCCTAAACCTCAAGTTCACTTACAAGTTACAATACAATGTTACAAAGGTGCCCAAATAGCCTTCCAACCCCCAAATATGTCTTCAAAGCCAAATTCAAGTGCCTTATAGACCAAACAGATGCAATCAAAGTTGCAAAAATAACGTGGTTCTTCCAAAATACGTGATCAAGGGGATTCCAGAACTCACCTTCTTCATTGGAGACGGTGGAAGCAAGTTTTGGTCGTTTGGCCTTTCTTAGCTTATAACCAGATTGAACCAACCAACTAGGGTGCATTTCCTGGTCACATTCCTTGAAACAACATCTTGTAGAACTTGAGAAATGGGCACTGGCACACCAGGAATGATAACCGTGTCCACAAGATGCTATCTTGCAATCCCACTCAGGCTCAAATGATTTACCACAAAAAGCACAAGGGTGAGAGATAACACAACAATCTTGAATCCCATCAAGAGTGCCATCAAGGGTACCAGACTGCCGTAGTCGTGGAAGTGGAATCTGGAGACGATGGCCAATCTTCAACACTTGCAGGTGGTCCTTCACGGCTTCCCTTTGCCGACGTAGAACCTCAAAATTCTCCAGCGCAGCATTTTCTGCACTCACGGCAGACGTTGCTTTTTCACTCGCCTTCTCGTGCTCCACCTCACCCTCAGCTAATATCTCAAAAAATGTATCAAGCACACTCGATTGAGCATCCAATTTCCTCAGCAAAGGACTAGCGCCGGGCAAGCTCTCCCACTCAGCCTCTGTATTTTCAGGCACGCTGGCCTTCATCACCATCACGTCAGCTTCCAGTTGCTGAAGCTTTGCAGAGGCTGTTTGAAGAAGCTGCTGGCGATCTTCTAGTTGTGCAACCGCCCTCAGTAGCTCCGAAGCTGACTCCTCCTTCCTTTTCTTCAAGGCCTCCAAAGTCGTGGACAAGGCAGTGACTTCATCGTCCAATGCCATCAGAAAATTTGACCACTCCGGAATCAAACTAGCGGTATCCGATCTACTTGCTGCACTTGGAGGAGGCATGTCCAGAGGCCGTTTTTGGCTCTCCGAGTACTCACGCTTAGGTTTCTCCACGCTGCAAGTCACAGTCTTGGGGTTCTCCTCGTCGGAGTCAACAGGCACGGTTGCGGTGAGTGCCGAGTGAAACCCTAATCCGCCAAATTGTTTCCTTGCCACTCTTTCTTCTCTCCGGATCCAATCCCATATGTACCACTCTGCAAAAACCGCCCAATTCACAAGTACTGGAGGATCTTTCTTCATATAGGTGAAACCCCGTGCCTTCGCCTTGTTGATGCAGCGGATCCCTGGGACCACTGTCTTCTGGTGACAAATCATCCAGAGCTTCTCAATCTCTTTACAAACGTCCTCATCGTCATTGTGATTGTAGTGGTATGCATTCTTATCATTAACAGGTCCGAACCATCTCTCAACCTCAGCCTCGGTACAGTCTCTCCCTATTTTCAGTTTCTTTGGAGACTTTCCTCTGTTCGATAGGCCATAAATTGACTCAAAGGTTTTCCTAGAGACTGGCAATTTTCCATCGAAAACAAGCGTGGGCTCCTCAGCGTAAAGAGGCGGCACCCAAGTACTTACAGCATTCTCAATTTTCACTCTAACGCCGCGCTCCTCAACCTCAACCTCCTCATCCTCAAAACCCTCACTTCCACTATCTTCCGACATTGGAACCAAACAGTAATGTCTCTAAGCCAATTGAGACACACCCAACTTCAAACCTGCATGCATGAACTCAAAGTCCTCAAAAAACCGCACGAAATCACAGGAAATCACACGTAATCACACGAAATTGCAAGAAGAACAGCCAATACAGAGGGAGCAAGCAGTACGAGCATCGGAAGAAGCTCCAAGTACCGACCCCACAGTCCAGCTCCGAGTACCGACCCCGCAGCCCAGACAGTCCCATAAACCCCGAGCGATCCAACCGCACATCTCCCTGGCCATCGACGGCCACCCCAGTCTGACTGCCTCCAACGGGATCTAGCCGTCCATTTTCGTGAGTAATCAATGGTCACATTAAAGTCCTCAAGTGGCCATCCAACCGCCCCTGTACAACTGAAATCAATGGCTGACACAAGGCAGTTTATGAGTTGTACACTTAATTTATGTCCTTGAATTCATGTTTAGGGACTTTGAAGACAAGGGACTTTTGCCAAAATTGAGCCACTCAACCATGCATCTACCCGTAACTATAGCAAATAAGAGTGGATTGGTGTAATAAAATTGAAATGCAACATTGAGTACATGAACTTCACATTTTTGTGGTCTCTATATTTTTTTTATGGCTTCTAAATTATAAAGCAACTAGCGGTGAATTATTATAGTTTTTCATATGGATTGTTTATTAATTGCTTATGTAGTACCATATGTTAACCACTAAATTGACTAAAGTCCCAAGGCCTCTTTTCCATCCTAAATCTGAAATAAATTGCCATTTCTATAGTAAAGAATGTAAAAACAAAAAATGAATGTGTTTAGGACTGTAGGCCTTTATGGTGCACATCTACTTGTAGTATGTAAGATCTCATACTAGAGTACTAGAGTAGTGTTCAATTGACCGGAAGAAATTTCACAAACTTTGCCTATGTAGAATTGTAGATTGCAAGATATTTACAATAAACTTCAACCTCTGAACGCCCAACAACATCATTTAGTGCCAATTTGATGGCAATTCAATCACTTCAATGAGATGGAAAGATTGTGGAAGTGTTCAATTCATTTTTTGGGGACCTTCCATGTTGAGTTACAAAGTGTATCCAAATGATTTTGTAGTCTTTCCGATATTTGCCTCCGCGTAATTTAGAGTTTAGGAAAATAAAAAAATAAAAAAATGCTACTTTAGTGTATCTTGGGAAGTTGTTGCTCCTTACTCTAAATCTGAAATTTATCCCCCAAATTGATATTTTCTGAGTTTGAGTCTAACTATCAAGCAAAAGTTCATTTTCTCTAGTTCCTATTTTATGTAAAATCCTTCAACACGACTCTAAAAATGAAATTTCATTATTGCGATTTGCACTTTGAATGTGTTTTTAATGTCTACTACATTTAGTACATTCTAAATAAATCATGAAATGGAAATTAAATTTATGCTATGATGGATTCTAATGTCATTATCCTTGTGATATAAGGTAAACCTGCCTATGTCAGGCAGAATGACTGATTTGTTGTATTGCCATTAGCAAAAATAATCAAATTTTTTCCATACAAAGACACATGTGAAAAATGAAGAACGCAGCTGGAATTTTATTTTTTGGATTAAATATGATTTTTTTTTGAATTTTTGAAGTGTACTGTCCAGTAAGCCCAAAAGAGTTTGTAGACTACCCCAAATCAATAGAAAATTGTTTCCATGATGGTCATCTTCCCACCTAAAACAGTCATAACATTTTCTAAGATGGCTACAAGACTTTCTAACATGGACATGACATGAAGAAATAAAAAAATTGCTTTTTACTAAAAATAAAAATAATATTTTCAAAAAAATAAAAATAAAATTTTTAAAGGGCTGTCCAAGACGTTCAACAGGCCGTCGAGAGGATGGGCAGGCCGTCCCAGACCACGAACAGGCCGTCGAGAGGATAGGCGGGCCGTTCCCGACTAGGGACAGGCCGTCGAGGAGACGGGCACCCCGTCCTTTTGGACGGCCTTTCCGTCCAAGAGACGGATAGGCCGTCTAGAAGACGGGTATGCCCGTTGAGGAGACTGGTTTGCCGTCCACGAGACAGGTATTTCGTCGAGGAGACGGGTATTCCGTCCAGGAGACGGGTATTTCGTCGAGGAGACGGGTATTCCGTCCAGGAGACGGGTATGCTGTCGAGGAGACGGATATGCCGTCCAGGAGACGGGTATTTCGTCAAGGGGACGGGCAGACCGTCGAGAGGACGGAAAATCCGTCTATCCAACTCTTGGGTGGCGGTGTAATTATTTCCCGAACTTGTCGACGGCGCCCCGAACTCGTTGACAGCGTCCCAACCTTGTGTCGGACCTCTGTGGACGTATCGGCCGTCCCACGCCCTAGACGGTCTGGATTCGGGGGAGACGGGCTGATGTTATGTTAATTACCCTGCCTAATCGGGTCGGTAATTGGGGGGTATAAGTGAACTTTTTTGGACAGTTCACCTGCTTCCTCTTTTGAGTTACACTGTCCGAGCTTGAGAAAGCTTCGCATTGCAATTTGAAAGGAAGTGTTATACATTTGACATTGTTTTGCCACATTTCAGTTGCCTTCACGCAACAGAAGGCAAAGCAAACTGCCATTGTATTCGCATACAGTATCGTGTGTGTCATTTTCCAGGTATCAAGAATGGACGCAGAGGATGTAGCAGGAGGTTTGGGACCTGGAGGTGACCCCCCAGGAGGTTTGGTACCTGCAGGTGAACCCCCAAGTAGAAGGAAGAGAGGAAACAGAGCAACCTTGGATTGGGGCACTTAATGCCGAAGCGGTTATGGCAAAGCCTGGGTAGGTGGAGGCAGATGGCCCATGGACAAAAGTGACATGTCGGCAATATATAGATTGGACCCACATCAACCGCCATTGGCCACACGACCGGTACGAGGTGCACGTGAAATCTGGCGTGGTAAATATTGACCAGTGCCAACATCCGCACTTCAAGAAGAGGATGATTGAAGTGTCATTGGCACTTTGGGGGTCAAGATCCAAGAAAGACGAGACACTTTCATTGTGCCAAATGGCATATGCGGAGGTTTTTCTTGGCAAGGATGTGGACTGGAGTAGCTTTTTGGGCAGAACGCGGAATAATGCATTTCCAAATCAAACTCGCCACATTGCATAAAATCCTACTGTGCCATTGGACAATGTACCAAATCCTGCCGTGCCATTAGCTGATGTTCAAAATGTGCAAATGAACGTGGTTCCACTTGCGGAGCGTCCAGGGACGGAGTTGATGGAGGTAGAAGTTGGTCAGGGCAGCGGTCCAGATGTCAACCAACAAGATGTGATTGGTGGAGTGCAAGCTGACGGTGAAGAAGTAATTCGCTTGCGCCAATTAGTACAAACACTGCAAGCAGAAAAAGAAGAAACACAACGACAAAATGCTGCAATGTTGGAAGTTCATCGTGCAAGGATGCGGGCCGTTCAAGATGAAAATGTGTGCCTCACCGCACGTGAAGCCGAGCTCGTAGAGCGTGAAAGGCGGGTCAGCACAGACTCAGTTCCACCACACGATCTTGTAGTGGAACGTGCTACATACGGTGCAGATGAAGACACACCAGGCCCAAGCAATACATCTGAGTTTGTGCTGCGATCACGATCCACTTTTCCAAGTGCAGAAAGTGCCACATTGGATATTATGCGTGCACGTGCTGAGCGAGTTGAAGCAGAGCTTGGAAGTACTCGCACAAACATGGAAGAATTAACAAACGCCATGCGTGCTTTGGAACTTCGTGCCAACAACGCCGAGGCCGAGGTGGCAGTGCTGACTGTAGCTCGAACAACCTTGGAGCAGACCATGACCGCATTGAGTGCTGAAAATATGCGGTTGGTTCAAAATCCTCAGAAGGAGCAGAGGCTGCTTCAAATGTGCAACATGAAGTTGACATGCAGCTTAGCGCTAAACGAGGCTGAGCAAATGCAACGTGAAGTGAGGAGAGTGGCTGCAGAATTCAATGATGGCGGTCAACGTTATTTTGGCTTGACCTCGTGGCCTCAGGTGGCAGAAATGTTCACCGATGATTTGCCAGTGTATAGGGAGAATTCAAGCATCGATTGGAATGCCCGTCCAGACTTGGAATTCCAATATAATATCGATCGCCAATGGTACGGGCCACCCAACCACGATGGCATTACGCCACTAGTGTGGCCTTCCGTTCCAAATTTTGTACAAGATGGAACAACATGTATAATGTGCCAACAACCGTTTGGCCCCGAGGGTGGATGGAATCTTGGTACATGTGGCCATTCATACCACCTCGTGTGTCTTATTCCACACATGGTCACCAGAAAGAGATGTGCGCAATGCAGGGCTTCATGTCATGCACGACTGTACAAAACATTTGGCCTTCAAGAGCACATGCCTGAACATTACGAGTACAATAAAAAAAATTTACCGGGCCCCGATAATAGAGTACATTGGGGGTCCGACATGTCATGGCTTTGGAAGTGGGGCCACCACAACCAACACCTCCCGGCAGGAACGGTGGCTGGCATACCATGGACGAGTGACGCCCAAGTGACAGAGGTGATTAGGAGGGTGTTTGGAGACAGTGATCCAGGGCGTCGACTATATTTTGGTCAGATTGCCGATGGACATTGGGACCCAGACCGCTTAATTTTTGTGCGTGCATCACATCCACAACGCATCATGTTTAACTCTCAAGGCCAGCCAGTCGGATTTGAGGGTGAATTGGGCTATGAGGAAGAAATGGCGTACATTGCAGACAATACCTTCCATGAGCCAGCCCTCGTAAATGACATTTTTTCCCACTTACATGATAGATACGATATAGAAGCACTTCAGCTTCTGAGGACTTTCGAATCGCAACAAGAACTACAGCGATTTTTGAGAAATAGCATAGCACGCGGCGTTGTAATCGAAGAAGTAGACTAGATTGTGTATAACTAGATAGATGTATAGAATTAAATACCGGAAGTTGTACAAAGTGAACGTATGTAATTATGTAAAGCCTTTATTAGTTTATCATGTACTTCAACGGATTTATAAAATATGTACATTTATTGTTTTCTTTCCACCTCGTGTATTGTTGCTTCGCCTTTGTCAATTTTTGTAATCTATTGGACCTTTTTGTAATAGTATAGAAGAAGCTTGTATGCTTAGATGGTAGGTAAAAGAGTGTTCTATTTTATTTTTGGTGAAGCCCTAAAGTCCGAAGTCCATTTTTTGGCCCAAAACACCCTAAACCACCACTTTTGCTATGTTCACCTATGAATTAAATTTTCCATTTTTTTTAATCGAACCAAAGGATCTTGTTCTACACTTGTCTTAGATGATGTGATAAAAAATTTGTAATGTTTGACCGTATGGATTAAAAGTTATTAGCATTCGAAGTGAAAGAAACAAATTTATTTTAAGAAGTTGCTAGGATTGCCCGCTCCACAAAAAACCCCTAACTTTTCCATTCCTAATCCAAATTGGATGAATGAAAGCCTCCCATTTAAAAAAATATATAATCCAACTGGCAAAAAATATACAAATTTGTATTTCATTTTTTTGTGGATTTTTTTGTCTACTCGGAGTCCTGGACTGCCCGGTGTCCCGATCTCCTCTGTTTGAGGTTATTGTGGCATACCCTTTGCTCTTAGGCACCGATTGGAATAGAAATTGTATTATGAATAAACTCATAAGTTTATCTATCATTCTATATTATCATTCTTATGAAAAAGTTTTCAAAAATTTCAGTAAAAAATGAGATCATGGGAGCCTATCAAAAATCCATTTTGTCCCTTGCAGCAAGAACAATGAGAGTATATTACTTTACGGGCTAAGTAATAAAAACAATGGAAATTGTTTACCAAAGCAAGAAATAAGTAACAAATTATTTTATTGCTTCAAATTTGATGAAATCTCCTTTAAGTCTTTAGAATTAAATCAAAAAATAATTCACGTTTTGTAACTTTTGTTCTATTAGTTTTAATGTTTTTTTAGTTGGACTATTGATTGACTACTCCCTCATGTTTATTTTTAAATCCAAAGTTTACAAATTAAAGTATTGAACATTTTTCATTTTTTCTCAAATGGCATTATGGAAATCAAATGATCAAAGTCTAATATCTTGCAATTGCTAACTTGATAAGGTCACGCTACATGAAATTTATTTGAAAATCAATTGAAATAGATGACTTTATGAATGGCGATCCTTGACTTGAAAGTCTTAAATTGAATAGATTCTAATTTTTTCTTTTCATTTCATTTCAAGATGAACATGGTGAAATGACAACTTGGAGTTTTTTTTGGCAATAACTAGCATAGGGCCTACATGGATTAATATTTTTGAATTTCTTGCCATATAGTCAATGTAAAATCAATTTAGCAACTTTTCTAATTAGAAATCCAATAACAAACTTTAATCCCTATAATCCTAGATGCCCAAGTCATGTTTTGAGCTCCTACGAATTTGCTCTAAATTGAACAAAATGTCAACATTTTGATTAGGTGACTAGGTGTATCAATTACCAAAAAATTGTAACCTTATAAATTCAAACAAGACATGTTACAAATCTCATAGGTTGCTAAAACACAAAAATATCACTTATAGAGTAAAAGATAATAATGTTTGAACATGAGGGTGTTAAAACTACAAAAATGATGTGAAGTCTTCCAATCCTCTTTTCAGTTTTCACAAGTCAAATTTAAAAAGTTTTTGATCCAAAAAATATGAGTTTAAATTGCCTAACATATATAATCCCAATCAATTTATGGCTTTTCAAAATATACTATATATATATTTTTTTAATTTTATTTAACCCCTAAAGGACCAAACACCATTTTTTGACAACATAGTGTTTTTGGGCAGCTCACCACGAATAGAATTTTTATTTTTTTTCTTTGAAATTTTCACACAAGATGTGCCCGAGGAGTAGCTTTAGGGCCCAAAAATTTTCATAACTTTTGACGACATGGTTAAAAAGTTATGGTATGATATGTAGTTTTCATTGTTCGGCAGGCAGCCCAGGCAACAAAAAAAACTTCTTTAAAAATCATTTTTTAGAGAAATAAAAATTTGAAATTGGTTCTCTAGATTTATGTGCACAAGGAAAGCTTTAAATCATTCCACTTTGATATATGAGATGAAAGTTATGAGGAATTTTAGTTGTGGGTAGTTTGCGGGTAGTTATAGAATCTCTACTCTAAAATAAACTTTGAAGTCCTTTATTTAACTCAATTTTCAATATTTTTGGAAAAAAATATGAACACAAGGTGTAGATTATTTATTACAACATTACAATCGTTTGGATTGGCATTTTTCAATTCCATCATTAAATCCTTAACAATTTAGTGTTTTGAATCATTTTCTACTTCTTTCTACTTACTATTTTTTTCCTATATGTTGTACAATTCCAAATGATCTGAAATTTTTCAAGCATGTAGCTAACTTGCTTTGAAGAATGAATCCAAAGAGTTACCACCATTTTGGACATTTTTTCATACAAATGTGACCATGTGAAGTGCAGCTGCCCGGTTTTTCGCAGGGACAAAAAAAGGGTTTTTGTCACTTCAAATGCTAATATCTTGCAATCTACACGGTGGAAATTTCTGAAATTTTTTCCACATCTTCTCAAACTAGTTTACTACAAGAATGCTATGGTTACATGTGTCCAAAAATGTTTTTCTTCCAAAATTTGGTACTTGTATTAGAAATGGCAGTTTGGGAGCGTTTTTTGTGAAAACATAGTCAAAAACCTTTAGGGGTTCATTTTAAAGGTCGCCCGTCCATCGCCCGTCCAGTATGGCCGTCCAGCTCGGCCGTCCAGCGCGGCCATCGACGAAAGGTCGACCGTCCAGCTCGGTCGTCCAGTGTGGCCGTCGACGGAAGGTCGACCGTCCAGCTCGGCCGTCCAGGATAAACTTTCATCCATTTCCATAGTTTTCATCCTCTATCAACGGTTCTCGTCCAGATTTCATCCTGACGGACGCCGAGGTTGAATCCTGACGTCCGTCCGGACATCTTGACGGACGGACAGGACGTGACGGGGACAACCCTGCTCCAAACTTCTGCTTTCACAAATTGTCAAAAGAATCAACAGCACTTAGATGGATCGGAACAAACAATTTGTAATACATAAAACAGATATCAACAAGCAAAGAAAAAAAAATTCCAAAATAGAAAAAAAAACATTCAATGATCTTACCAATTGTCTGTGGCTTCACGAAATCAATATACTCAATTTCCACAAATAATCTCTACAAACTGTCCATGACTTACTAATATTAGTACACCTAACTATTCCACTTATACACGTACACACAATCAAACAGTCAAACACAAATTTACACAAAGACAACTTGTTGCCAATTCGTAAAATAACGAAAAATCTTAACAAGTTAACTCTTCCAAACACACCATTGATATACAACCGCAAGAAGTTGAATAACACACGACAAGTTGTTTAAACATGTAATCACATATATGAGAATATTCAAATGTACAACAAAAAGTGAATTTACAAGAAAAAACTGAGAAGACCAAGAATGCAGAGAAAGAAGAAGAAGCAAAATTCCGCCTCTTATTGGCTACAGTGACAACCATTAGTCTTGTAGGGACTCCAAGACACATTATTTCTTTACAAATCTTAGTTTTTTAGGTCATTTCAAATCCTACAACAATTTGTACACCTATTCTTCTACCAATGTAAAAATGACCTAACAAGTGGTACTTATTCTCACTGAAACGGACAATTTGTTTGAAAAGAAAACAATTAGTTGACTATAATATTATACCAATTAATTTTTTTATATCCAATTTAGCTATAGAATTAAATAATGTGACTAAAAAGGATTTTTTTTCATTACCCTTTACAGACACATTCTTAGATAGTGTGGCAAGGCATGAGTGTTATTCTTTTATGGATGGATTCTCAGGATATAACCAAATTCAAATTGCCCAATTTTATCGTCTATTAACATCATTTATTATCGATTGGGGTATTTATACCTATACTAAAATGCCATTTGGACTATGTAATGCCCTAGCAACCTTTCAAAATCCTAGTCATTAGCATTTCAAATGTATTTGAGAAAATTCATAGAAATATTTTTAGACAATTTTTGTGTCTATAGTACAAAAGAAAAACATGCAAAATGTTTAAAAAAATGTTTTGTTCAATCTGAGAAATATGGTACTTCAATTAATGCTGTGAAATCTCAATTTGTTGTACCTTTTAGCAAATTGATGGGACACATTGTCTCTAAACAAGGCATTGCCACTGATCCAAATAAGGTTGCAATAATAGTACAATTATCCCAACCCAATAGTATTACAGAGGTTGAAGCCTTTTTAGGACATGTTGGATATTATAGGAGATACATATATAAATATGCCAATATAGCTATTTCTTTTATTGAATTGACTAAAAAATCAGATACTACGTCCGTTTGGACAGAAGCTTGTAGTAAAGCTTTTAAAACCTTAAAACTTAAACTAACAATGGCACTAGTCTTAATCCCTCCTAATTGGGATAAAGACTTTGAAGTTTATGTAGATGCCTCAAATGTTGCAATAGGAAGTGTATTAAGTCAAAAAGATTAAAAAAAAACATGAGAGATCAATCTATTTTGCAAGTAGGCAATTGGCTGCTGCAAAGAAGAATTACATTGTAAAGGAAAAAGAAGCCTTAGGAATGATATTTTCCGTCCAATAATTTAGACACTATTTATTGGGCTATAAATTTGTCTTTCATGTAGATCATGATGCTTTGAAATACATGATAAACAAACCTCAATTGAGTGGAAGAATAGCAAGATGGATCTTACTACTTCAAGAGTTTAATTTCACAATTCAAGTTAGACCAAGAAAGAATCATACTAATGCTGACCATTTTTTTCAAATAAACTAAGAAGTAGGAAGTGAACTTATAAACGATAATTTTTTGATGCTGACCTGTTTTAAATAGATATTATTCCTACATAATAAACTGACATTATTCACTACCTTTCTATGGGACAATTTTCCTTAGAATATACAAAGAAACAAAAGAAAATGTTAGTATACAAAACTGGTCCTTATATCATAATTGAAAGAATGTTCTATAGAAAAGGAAAGGATGAGATTTTGAGACGTTGCACCAATCCTAGCAAAGTCCCTCTCATTCTCTAGGGATGTCACAGTGATATTTGTGGTGAGCATTTTGCCGAATTAAGTAACTGTCCAAAAAGCTTTACAATCATGATATTGGTGGCCTACTATGTTTGATGATGCTGCAACATTTGCAAAGAAGTGTGACCCATGTTGGAGAGTAGGAAAACCTACATTACAATCTCTATGCCTTTAACACCCATTTTAGTCCAAATACCATTTGAAAAATAGGGCATAGATTTTGTTTGACACTTGGACCTATACAGCCATGACCAAGTTGAGATGGTAGAAAATAATATATATTAGCTGCCACATAATATGTAACTAAATGGGCTAAAGCAGTTGCCACTAAAATCGATGATGCAAATATAGTTGCCAAATTTTTATATAAAAATATTATCACAAGATTTGGATGTCCTAAAGAATTGGTTAATGATAGAGGTACCCACCCATTTTCTCAATGACACCATTTTAAAATTAACAAAAAAATATTTTATTAAACATAGAAAGACTAGTCCTTATTATCCAAGGGTGAATGGGCAAACTGAGAAAACAAATAGAATTCTATATAAAATTCTTACCAAGACAATTCAAAGATCCAATGTTGATTGGGATGTTAGATTCTTGGATGCTTTATAGGCTTATAGAATACCCTATAAAGTTACTACAAAAAGCATCCCTTTTCAATTAGTGTATGGTCAAAAGGCAATTCTACCTATTGAATTGGGGGTCCAATCTCTAAGAATTGCAATTGAACATAGATTAGGAGATGAAGAGTCTTTAAGAAAAAGGTATGTCATGTTAGAAAAATTGGATGAAACAAGAAGGCAAGGATATCTAAATACATTGGCAATGCAAAATCGTAGAAAAAGTTATTATGATAATAAATTATAACCTAAGAAATTGCAGCCCAATGGCTTAGTACTATTGTAAGATAGACGATTTCAAGAATTTCCGGAAAAATTTAAAATAAGATGGTTTGGACCTTACAAAGTTTTTAATTCTTACCCTAATAGATCAATTGAGTTGCAAGATTTTGCAAGAACAACTCATGCAAAACATTATAATTGATACCGTTTTAAACCCTACATAACTTGAGGACAAGTTATGGCTAAGTAAGGGGGCAGGCTTATAAATTTAGATTAAAAAATTAAAGTTTTAAAAGAAACTAAACAAATAAATTGATAAAATGATGATAATAATTGCATAATTGCATCTATGAGAGTAAGGTCAAATTGAAAAATCATCATTGTCATCTACGTATAAGTTTGAAATAAAATAATATGACTGACTTGTTCATACAATATTGTGCATTCATTATCAGGATTATACCATCATCTCTCAGTCTTTGCATAAGACAGTGTTGATTTGAAAAGTGAGCATATTCAATTATCAAGATAACATAAAGTGATTCTAGTTATCTAAAACATTCAGGTATAGTTTCATTCTAGGAATAACATATATTTTTTAAATACCTAACTTATTATTATAATGTAAAGTACTATCTTACAATACTAATTATACTATTCTATAAAATCAAAGTCACTACTAATAAAATCATGAGAAATAAACAAAATTGACGAGCTATCTAAAGAAAATTGTTGAAAAGAATCTCTAAGACTTGAGCTTAAAGCAAAATAAAAGAGAACATGATAAACTTTGAGAAAAAACTGTACATAAAAAGTCTATCACTTTTTCTTTTTTTTGTTCAGACAATTATCTTGCATCTCATGAGGAAAAGATAAAGAGAGAACATGATAAAATTTGGAGTGTAATTCAATCCTCTTAAAAGAATGAATATACAAATCAAATAATGCCGAGAGTATTGAGAGAAATAAATCAGGACTTAAGAAAGTTCCCGTAAGTAGTGAGATAAATTGATTGAATGGGAGAATGAATAATAAAATCTATTGAGTGAAAATGAGCTCAAGAAAAAATGAGTATAATTGTAAAGAAGAGTGTTTGCTAATATATTTCTAATTGAAGAAATCTGAAGCAAAAAAAATGGAAGAATAACAAAGTCAGCAATTTGGATAGAACTAAATTTAAAAAATATATATATTGTATCGTCCAAGTTTGGTGAATTTATCGTCTATTGTTTATCATCCATTGTATTATCGTCTAAATCTAGTCAAAGTGTCTTATTTTATAGTAAAGTCACAATAATTAAGTGTTAAGACAATATTCTTCCAATAGATTGTCAATGAAAAAGAACAACTAGGCAACTTCTTCCAAACAACTATGTCTTATGTCAAAACTTTGATATAACTTTGTCAGTTAGTAAGGACAACCAATATAGCTTAAGTATTAATGTAAAAGAACAATTAGAACCCTTGCCTTTCACTTAAGTCAAATGTTTGTAAATCCTCAATAAATAATGTCATGCTATACAAGTTAGTCAAGTCTAATCTATTCCCTTGGTATATAAATTTTATTAAGTCTAGTAGTATTTTACATCACTATAGATCCACTAAGGCAAATCAACACTATGGGAAAGAAGAAGCAGCTAACTATTATACCAACACCACCAATTGCATTTTCAAATAACATATTATTCCAATTTTTAGAAGATAAAAAAGGATTGCTCGTGAAAAGTGGTATAGTGGGATTATCTAAAGCTTAAGCTACCTAAATCTAATTTAAGCTTGATCCAAGAACTAGTGAGTATGGCAAGATGAAGGAATTTTTTCTTCAAAGAAAAAAAGTTAGCTTTACTCTAGCAAAGATAGCTGAGGCTCTACACCTGACACTATGAAGATAACAGCTAACACTAACCACTACACTTGCTCAAGAGGAGAAGGTAAGTGTATTTGCAGCCAACTTAGATAAAGCATAAAGTGCCACATGATGGGATCTTAAAAAGGTTGAAAACAAAGACCTTGGACTTTGGTTGGTCTACTTTAACCAAGAGTTCTTCTACCCTTCTGAATTACAAATTGGAACAGATGAGTTGATTCATATTGGTCTTTTCTCATAGAATGGAGAGCATTTTGATTGGAGCTATTTAATGTATAACTATATAATACAAGAATTAACAAAAAAAAGGTCGTAATCCTATGACCTTGACTTGTGCTTCTCAATTTTCTATAACATGTAGTCATGTACTCATGCTCCAGTCAATGACAGAGATTCATAGTTGACAATGGAAAAGCCATCATCTATAGTTCAACCTATCTCTAGCTCATCCACAATTGTGCCTACTTCATCAGTATCACCTAGTAAAGTCAAGGTATCAAGTTTTGTAACAAAACCTTCTTATGATGAGCTTCTTAAACTAAAAAAAGAATATAAAGAAATGCAATAAATTGCTAGTTTGGAAATTGATGCTTGTAAAACCAACGATGTTGCATAGGAAACACGAGTGAAAGAATTATAAACTTATAAGCTACAAACTATGAAGATGTACCAAAGAGTTAAAGAAGTTCTTCTGTTAAAGACAAATTAACACCTTACCTTACAAAAGAAGTTTAGTGATCTTCAAAATGAAAATAAGAAAAATCAAGAGGCTATTACTACCTTAAGAATAAAAAAAAAAGATACAAGAAGAAATTAACACTCGCAAAAGTTAATTAAATAAGATGAAGACACTATTAGAGGCCCAAGTTACAAACAAGGTACCTGACACACCAGCAATCTCTCAGTCTATTAGTGATTTGGAGGCTTATGTCAGATTATTGGTCAGTACTAATGACGAACTGAACCAAGAATTGAAAAAGGCAAACAACTCCTCAACTAGATTGCACCAAGTTATGTGGCAGCATCAGTTGGAGTCAGCCCTGACTTTCTCACTATATTGAGCATATAAGAAAAGTGGAAACATGAAATACTGCAGATAGGTGATCTTGTGAAAAATCGAGGTGATAAAATAGACAGTACACATTCATTATTAGCAATGATGATCAATCGAGAGGTAGTAGGACAACATGGTGAGATGACCGAAAGTTGCCCTGTATATAATATGCATGAGATTCACAAATGTTTGTCTGTAGCTTTGGATGCTTATACACGAGGAGACATACTTATCTCTCATACAAAAGAGATGTAGTACTTGATTTGCCACCACCTCATTATAAACCTGCATCTTGGTTAACAACCAAGACTCCACTTCAAGGTTCACCTCTTACTTGTCAATTTTTAGGTCAATACTATCATATGTATGATAATATGGAAATGGAAAGATCAATTCCTTCCTAGAAAGCCCTTGAATGATTAGTGGAGGATTA
Organism: Antitrichia curtipendula; assembly: GCA_951230915.1. Taxonomy (NCBI): domain Eukaryota; kingdom Viridiplantae; phylum Streptophyta; class Bryopsida; order Hypnales; family Leucodontaceae; genus Antitrichia; species Antitrichia curtipendula. Next base: position 3,284,178 of record OX579638.1, on the reverse strand, counting down.
TGGTTTATCAGTAAAAGAAGATGTAACATATAATAGATTTTATCTGCACTTAACTTCAGATTAGCAGCAAGATCCTCTAGATTCAGTGGTAACTAATAACCACTTCTGCCCATGTGAAAGATGGTATAAATGGGATCCCAAAGCCACTATTGATTTTGTAGAGTATAATTGGCCAGAGATACCAAGAACATTTGATTCTCCAGCATCTTGTATCGAAGCCTATGGATTATTTTATGAAAAGCATATTATACACACATTGCATGCTTGAATGGAAATGGCACCGATGAGGGTGAAATTGTAACAATCTCCTTTGCAAAAAGAAAAGAAAAACTGAGTATAGATTTTGGGGATTCTGAGATGCTTGAAATCTGCTGCAGGTGCTTCTCAAGTTTCGTGCAGGGAATACTACTTTCAGATTAAAATTTTGCATCATTCTTCTGCAGGTGCATGCCCAGACCCACAATGTGAAATTTCAATTTGGAGTTTTGATGTTTGATCTGATTAATTGCATTCAGATGAGCAACCTGTTTGGAAATTTGGTACATGAGTCATTAGACTGGATGACCATAATGACCTAGGGTTCAATTGTTAGCTTGCAACATCACTGATTGATCAATTCAGACCGATATTTTAAATTAGTTTGAAATCTGATTAAGTTTCACGGTCATAAGGCTGATTTTGCTTGGATTTAGGTGTTGATCCACGGCCTTGGGGATGAATTGCACGGCCTTAGGTCCATTTGGGTGGTCATAGGTCCACAGACTACAGAAATAGGGTTTTATATTCACGGTTTTAGGTTTTTTCATTTGCATAGTTTTGGATGTTGTTTCCACATGTTTTTAGGAATATTTGCACACGGTTTTAGATGTATATTTAAGCATAAATAGATTTTGGTCCTATTTTTTGGTTGCATGTAGGAACTAATTGTGTGAATCTTGGAAAGTTTGACAAACTACAAATAAGAAAATTTGGCCTTAGGTGTAAATTCTTATTTGCATACTTTTTGTATATAGAGAAAAATTTTACGTAGAATACAGACTCGCTAGGCATTTTGCATCAAGCATGATAGATATAGATTGATTGGACCATTTTGATCCACACATAAAAATATATTAATTAAAGAATTATATGTACTATTTTAAAAGTATTACCTTGTTATGATTAGGTCCTAGAGCATTTATTGTATATGACAATTTGACCAAGCTTAAAACATTTTACCAAAATATTTGACCTCCTTGTAGAATCCTAGATAGAACTGGGACTTCATGCATTGTATCCACGCATTGATAACAAATTGACCAACAAATCATTATTCTTGGGAGTAAGAATGTTTGTGTATCACAAGTCAAAAACTAGGTATATTTAATTTTAACATACAAATCTGTTTGAAAAGTTACAATAGTCACATAAACAATAGACTGAATAAACCTTTCCTCTTAAGAAATCTCTATACTTGTATTTTTTTGGTTTTGGGGAGTCAAGCAAAATCCTAGATTACAGGGTCCTTGGAAATAAGCCTCATCTACACTACATATTGGAGAAATAAACACATTACAAATGTATTCCTTTAACCCTTAACTAAAAGACAAGTAGGTGCCATTGAAAATCATCCCTTTTCATTACCTTGTGAATCATTGGCTTTAAAAATAGCAAAAACACTCGTTGAAAGTCTAACTTTTGTAATAGACCTCTTCTTTTCACAACAAAATTTTAAAGATGAATGGTTGCACTATTGCCTTCTAGAAAGATGCCCTTGTCATCCATTAGACGCCATAAATTGATTGTAGTTATAGAAGTTATACCATGTAACCTGGAATTTTTTTAGTGACCACTTTTTGAGACAAGACATTTTAAGACATGATTGAAAGATTTTAAATCACTTTTACAAGTATAACACCCTCATGATCAAACATTACAATCTTTCAATCCATAAGTGATATTGTTTTATTTTAATTTTCTATTTGATTTATAACATTTTGAATCCAAATTTGTATAATTTAAATTGAAAAAATTGAAAAAACTTATCAAAATGTTGGGATTTTTCTCAATGTTTAGTAAATTCCAAAAAGCTAAAAAAACACTTTTGGATATTTAGGAATTAACCCCTAAAGTCCCAAGGCCATTTTTCCATCAAAAAACACTCAAAATTGCCATTTTTAGAGCAAAGAGCAAAAACATAAATTAATTTTTTTTTTTGCATATTTAATCTTAGGATCTTGTACTAGACTAGTATAGGAATGTGTAGAAGAAATTTCAGAAATTTTGACCATGTAGATTGCAAGATACTTGCATTTAAAGTGAAGGAATCTAGTTTTTTTGGACCTTGCTCAACTACATTTTGGGGCTTTAAACCTTTTTAACTTCAAATTTTTGCTCTAATGATTTTGAATTTTGAATTTTATATGATGAAGAATTGAGTTGAGAATCTGGAATTTAAAAAAAAGAAAAGAAACACTTAGTTTTCACTCATTAAAAATTTGTTAAATAGAAGTAGGTTCAAGATTGAAGGAAAAATTAAATCATTATTAGCTCTAAGATGGAATTGAAATATACTAATCTCAACGGTAAGATTGTTCTAGCAAGAAATCTTGACCTTTTGAAACTTTTTTTTTTTTAAATTGTTAAAATTGAGTTCAGAAATGAATCCTAAAAGTTATTTTTTCAAAAAGATGCTCTAATTGCCCAAAAAATAAGATTGCCCATAACTTTTGCATAACAAATCCAAATGGAATGAATCAAAGCTTTCCATGTAAATAATAATAAATTCTATATGAAACAAAATTTTAAAATTTTTAATTTAAAGTTTTTTTGAGGATTTTTTTCTGCCCGCCAAACTAAAATTTGGGATTTTTGTGCCATAACTTTTGTTCTTGGGCACCGATTGAAGTAAAAATTACATTTTCTAAAGCTAATGTGATTCTCTATCTTTACAAAAAAAACTCAGAAAATCACAAAAAATATTGAGACCGTAGGAGCCTACCCAAAATTCATTTTGTCCCCCGAGGGGACAATAGGACTTTAGAGGTTAATACAAGTACAAAGCTTAATGCATGAAAGAGTATAAGGACTTTGTTTATGGTGTTGAGATGTCAAATGTAGAAGTTGTTGTTTTTTAAAATAAAAAATAATTCAATTCAATTTTTCAACTTGTAAAAACTTTAGAATTCTATAACTTTCACACCAATTGTTCAAATGCCACGAAACGAAGTCCATGCGCATGTCCTTGAAGGTATTTTTTCAACAAACCAAAAACGCAACCGGGGGACTAAAGATTTCTTAGATGTTTATGTAAAACAAAACAAAATTAAAATAAAATGTGAATTGAAAGAATCATGGAAGAGCAAAATGTTTAACTATTATAATTTTAATTAATATGTATTTATGGAACTAGGCCCTGTGTAATGTGTTTTAATTTTATTGTTACAAATTCAAGATAGAGGTTCATTTATATGATTGTGTAAAGTATTTTAATTGATTTTGATGACGGGCCAAGTAAACACCTTTGCAACAATGATCCTACATTATTGAAGTTTTTCAATAGAGCTCTTCTTTATTTTTATTCATTTTATATTTTTAGTTCAATATTTTATAAGAATTCAATCTTGATGTGAATTAACTGATAATAGAATAGTAGTGTTTTCTCTTTGCACGGGTTTATAGATATAAAATTCAATACACAATATAACATCAATTTTTTAAAGATTAAGTATAGACATTTTAAGAATAACTATTTTTGATGCATTACAAGTATAACTAATAATTATAGAATACTACAGAGGATTTCATTTTACTTTAAGAAACGTGTTATTTTTTGGTTAAAGTAAAAGCACACAATGTCTTTTACTATTTTCAAAACACAAATATAAAAGAGTTTTATTTTCGAATAATGAATTATAAAAAAAAAAATTCTCACATATATACATTTATTATAAAATCAAGTTTATGATATTTTACTTATGTAATAAAAAGAAAAGCGAGTTTGATAGAATATAGGTATTGACATAATAAAAATGCAACAATTACTATATTGTATACATTATAATTTGCATACATACACATATAAGTATATTAGCTATACATCCCACTGTCAACTTCAAAATGAGGGGCAAAGGTCAAAAAAACCTACCATTACGACCCAAGTTTTTGAATATGTTCTGAATGCAAAACAAACACTCAGAAAGGCAAATATGTAGACAGAAGAACATTCCATGCACACCAACAACATGACCAAGATAGGCAAATTCAATTGGAAAGAGAAAAAGAGTTACATGGTGTTTGTGTAGCAGAATTGTACATCCATCAGTTTCAAAAGCTATAAATGTTGATATGGATCTAGCACCTTTTGGAGCAACTCCATTGACATTAGAACCAAATTTGTCTTCATTACAATCAATTGAAGTTCCAAGTAAAGAAAGAACAAAACAACAATAAAATGTCAATCGAATTACAAGACTACATGCTTGATCAAATGTTTTCAGGACTGGAAATACTAACAGAGCCAGGAAAAGATAAACTTAGAGATGTATTACGGAATATGCCTAGGGATTGAAAAGGAGATTTGGAAGGTCCATCCACTACACCATTGTCTTTCAAAAGGCTCCTCACAATGTACAAGAAGTGGGGCATGGTTGAGCCACCTAGGTGGAGGATGTATTTGGGCATAAAAGAATATGCTCACGAGCCAATTCTCTTAGCACCTAGTGAGGATGATACTTATAAAAGGAATTTTGCTCCACAATGCAGGTGTACAACTCCTGCCAAGATGAAACAATTATGCAAAATGTATGGACAAGCCTAAATCCTGTGCGGAACAATGAGGGATGAAATGGTAGCCTTTGATTACTTGCCAATTTCTTTGCAATTAGAGTCAATCATGTCATCAAAAATTCTTTGCATTGAAATGTTATCTATGTGGAACAACCATGAGAAATGGCTTAGAAAAAATGCGTCTCTATTTTTTATTCAAAATTTCTAGGACGGTGAGAAGGCACAAGAGACTTAAGATTGCTGAAATCCTTGATGTGAATGGAAATTACCAATGCATTGTCTGAATCTTGAATGTCGCATGGCATATTCTGCTTATCCAATCAAGTGCAAGGAATTGGAAAACAATTGGAATTTTGAAACAGAGAACTATGATTTTTAGTCTTGGAGTTGTAGAAGGCGTATTGTAAAACCAAAGTTGACAGTGAAAGGGGATCCACAAAATGTTGCATTGGGAGCACATTGGGATGGTTTCAATGTGATTGGAGAAAGGTCTCAAGGTTATTGAATTTTGACTGTTTCAATATTGAATGTCGGGACTACATCGAACAATTCATTGTTGCCTATATTGTTCATTCCATTGGGGAATAATGAGGACTTCAATATTGCATGCATGAAAAAATGTATTTCATTTTTTTTATAATTATTTGCAGAAGAGCTAGAGATGTTATTTTTAGAAGGCATAAAATACAAGTACAACTACCTAGTTGGTAGATTTTGTAAGTACCTATCAACTTCAGATGGTTTACCATTAATTCGGGCATTCTTGATGCTAGTAGCAAGTGACCATCTTGCACAATGCAAAATTGGAACACTAAAGAATTTCAGGCCTATAGGATGTAGGCATTGTAAAATGAGCTATGTTGAGGTGGGTGGAGGAAAATATGCTTACAATAAGAACTAGGAGTAGGTTCTAAATTCACCTCCCATGAGAACATCACAAGAATTATTTCAAGGTGTGCAAGAGTGGAATGTTCATAGCGATGAACTAGAAGAAAGAGACCGTCTTAGTAGAGTATCTAGTGTATTTGGAGAATCAAAATTGTGGTGGTTGTACCACTTGTATAGATTTGACTTGTCAAAGGACTTGGTATTTGATGTTATGCATATTATGGGGTTGAATCTCTTCAAAACTTATAGTAAATTTTTTTTTGAAGACCTAGGGGAGCATCAACCTAAAAGCAATATCTTTGATGTCATAAGGTCAACCTACAAGTCAATAACAAAAGTGTGTGTCTCGGGGAGGTCACTTCCCCTTATGTATTGTAACCACGTGCGTTAACCACCTATTTGTTTGGAGGCTATTTACTTAGGAATCATGATTTTAAAGGACCCTTTTAGTAGAAAAAAAGCTACTTGGTCTTAATTTTAAGCAGCCTATAGGTAAATTATAAATGAAAATCTAACTTAATTTTTGGCACGCTATAGTATTTATAAACTTTAGGAATTTTGTTTTGTTTGATAATGAAGGATTTTTGGGTGAATTTTGGGCATAAAAATAAGCAACATACATAAAAAATTAGGATCAAACTTAACCCTTAACTTTTTGAATGACCAGAATGTGGTCAATTTGTTTTTTGAAGTGTTTTTTCTATTATTAAAAATATTTAAATGAAGTTGCACTTGAAGTGATGCTTTGAAGAATCAAGTTGGCCATCTTTATATGCGGTTAGATTTACATAATAAGCTATTGTTTTGTTTTTTTTAAATCCCAAAGCATAGGTGGTTGGGTGCTTGGACAAAAAAATCAATAGATTGGGGGGATTTGGCCAATATAAGCGTAGCACAGGAAATGATAAGCCTAGCTTGTAAATGGTGTTTTGACCTTTGAAATGCACATTTTAATTCAATTTTCACTCTTTTAATAAATAAAAATTTCACATTATGTCTTTTGGGCTATCCTTTAATTTCATCAATTGTTTCTTATCATTGAAATTCTCATCTTTTTATTATCTAATTGACATTTCATATTACACTCACTAAAATATTTAATTTGAAAATGTTGGTGTATCAAGGTTATAAAATTATGTTTTATAGGCCCCAAAATTATGAAATTTGTTATTATGAACTCCCAACTTGTAAACATTCCAATTTATAATAAGTTGCCAATTTTCTACAATGTTTCACATTATTTGAAGGCAATTAAAGTAGAAATTTTTAATGATAACTATGCCAACAATCAAATCTTTATTTAAATCTCATCATATATATTTCAATTGACAATGAAAATTGACATCAAATTTGATACATGCAACAATCAAAACGCATTTTAATAAGTGTTCAAAAACACAAAACATTCATTACAATTGTCAAAAACACCCAGGATACTACCACTAAAGTCATTTGCATATTGAATGCCTCCAAAAATTGTTGGCAATCGTCATCTCATCATCTTCTTCGTTCAATCACCTGAACATCCAAAAAAATTCATGTATAAAAAATATTTAATTTCAATTATTTTTTTTCAAATTAAAAAATTGCTTTTACTTTTAGTTTATAATAGTTCATATTCATATTAAATTCAAAATGAGCTAAAAAATCTGATTTTTTGTCATAGGCATATATTATAGTGTAGAACGTCATGATGTTAACCAAATTTCTGTGTCATTTTATAATTAGAAAATTAGTAAACTATGGTTATATTCATGAAATTCACATTGCAATAAAACACTCAATTTTAGGAATTTTCCATAATTTCAAATTGGAATAGAAACTAGATTTGGTTTGCTTCATTTTATTAGTTGGATTCAAATTCAAAAGAGACCATTTTCATGGCTAAATTTGAGATTCAAAACAAGGAGCTCGGAGGTACCAAAATACATTAAGAAAGCATCTTTGATGATTCATTTTTAATACATCTTCTTGTATAAAGCGTTAAATAGTTAAAACGTAATATTTTTCATTCATCCTTTAGAAGGACTAAGGATTATATTCATTCTAAAATTAATTTTTTTTCTTCTATGATTTTATTCACACTAATTTATATCTAATTTTTTTTAAATCAAAAGATTTTTCAATACCCTATTTTATATATAATGATGTTTCAAGAATTAAATCCAAGCTAAAATAGATCTACATCATTTATAAATTTTTGCTCCAATGAATAAAATTCACCCTATAGTTTAACTCACGTGGTTTTCTACTTTTCGCAGAGTGACCTCCCCGAGGTGTGTGTACTAGAGTTATACCATATTTAATTACTTCTAGACTTTTGTAAGTCCAGAATTAATACTAGTCATCGGGAGATCTCTCGATTGAGCAGCAGGGGATCTATCTAAATCATTAGGAGATCTAAAATTTCATCGAGGGATCAAACCAAAACATTAGGAGATCTATACAAGCATTGGGAGATCCCCCGATGTATGTATAGATTGTACTTAGTCCATAATTCATTGAATAGTCCAAAAGTAGTTAAATATGCCATATTTGAAACAAAGCCAGTGGCCTTGTGATCTTATAAGCAACCATGAAACTTATGTAGCTGAGGAATACCAAAAATTTGTGCAATGGACGCTACCCCTACGTGTGCATAAATTCAAAAGGAAATATTTGAAAGAATATTGCACCCAAAGATTGTACCTTGTGCACATAGCTCATTATATTTTCAACTGCATAAGTTCAAGAGGTTGAACAGAGGATGACATACTTGTCGTTCATCACTTGCTGCAGAAATGGAAGACTCTTTCAAAGGAATTGAATGGTCTAAATGGTAGACATTTGGAGCATGTTGCTAGAGCAAGACACATTATAGAAGATATAAAACGGTTTGGACATAGTGATGTATTGGTGTTTTCTACATGAACAAGAAATATAGAAGTTTACAAACATGAACACAAACCAGAACAATGTTGAGGCAACATTCATTAAGTACTGCTCTCAAAGATTGTTTCAAAAGGTTAATACTTGCAATTACCTAGGACGTGACAATTTGGAGACTTTAGAACGAGCACTTGGAGAAATACACAAATCATATTGGCATTCCGAGGAAGTTGTAGATGACCATGCTAGTGATTTGCAATGTCCACCAATCCATGGTAATGGTTGCCTTATTGTATCCTCAAAAAATAAGCTATAGAGGTGATGAAATTGTTGAAGAGTTCACCAATGAATGCTTGTACTACTGCAACAACTACAAAGTATATCATAATTAGCCATCTTAACAATAAATTGAAGCAAGTTGATTCTATCACATTTTCTTATTTGCATCATCAACATCTGCATTTGAAAATCAACTAGAGACTATACATATATGAGCACAAAAGGTGTTTGATGAGCAATGTGTTTTACAAAGTTGGTGATGATGTTGTTGTGGAGCATGATAGTCCATTGGGCGCACTTTTCAAAGGATACATTACACAATTTTTTTCACATGAGTTTCAAGGGTTGGGTTGGGTTGCATACACTTTTTTTTTATTCACAATATATATGAAGAATTGAAACTCCTATGCATAGTTTTTAAAATTCCATACAAGAAGTTCCCTCCAATTAATATTAAATTTTTATTAAAAAGCCTCCAAAGTTGTCTAGTTTGTCCCATGATATATATATTAAAAATCTCATATAATTGGGTTTCCAATGTTTTTATTATCTTCAAAGAATATTCATTTCAAGTATGTAATTACATTTTTGGATTCTTTATTAGAAGGGCTACAAGATTTTTTTGCATTAAAACTAATTATATCCCTTAAGATGGACTAAAATGCATTATAAGTGATTATAATCAGGACCATATAATATGGGAGTTGTGTATTTGGGGTTTCTTATATAAATTGAGATGACTCTACCTTTGAGGCGACTCTTTTTTGTTCCCCCCAATGCACAACACATTTGCATTAGGAACATCTATATCCATAGTACATTCATAAAATACCAAGGGCATTTAATACTTTTGAAGACTAAGTTCTTTAGAAAATTAGGATCTTTTGTTTGGTTTTCAAGATAAATTGTCCAAAAAATGACCATTTTAATTGCATCGTCCATATTTGAAGATTAAAACTTTCTTTATTGAATTATTACCAATGAAAAGTTTAGTACACTATTATAGAAATGTGTGGGAAAAAATGTAGACCATTTTATCTCATAGATTTCAAAGATTGAAGTATTTGAAGCCCATTTTTTTTTCCATTCTTGCCAAATAAGGTCAATAAACTTTGAATGTTTTTGGAGTAAAATTTTAATCTACCCCATAAAACTAATTTTTGCTAGGTCAATACACTCATGCAAAACTTTAATAGAAAATATGGATTTTAGCTTAATTTATAGTCTAAATCACCTTACAATCCAACAGAGGAAAGTGGCACTAGGAAGAAATGTGCCCAAGTGATAGTTTATTTGTTGTTTTAAGTGATTGCCAGGGATTGGCATCGCTTTCCGGTTCTTTTTGTGAGTCTATTAGTTGAGAGCTATCAAGTCTGAATATTTTGTCAATTAATCATTTGTTATGTGTTAAGGCAACTTCAATGATTAGTGTGCCAACTTTTGTTCATTTTGTTTAGGTCTAATAGACAAGAGTAGAGAGCTAATTGTTGTGTCAAATAGACTTTATTTGTTTAAGTTCGTAATAGCCCAGTGAGTAACATTACCAAGAACTTTGGAAAAGCAGCCTAAAAAAATGACCATTTTATTTGCATCCTCCAAATTTGAAGATTAAAACTTTCTTTGTTGAATTATAACCAATGAAAAGTTTAGTACACTATTATAGAAATGTGTGGGAAAAAATGTACACCAATTTACCTCATAGATTTCAAAGATTGTAGTGTTTGAAGCCCATTTTTTTTCCATTCTTGCCAAATAAGGTCAACAAACTTTGAATGTTTTTGGAATAAAATTTTAATCCACCCCAGAAATCTAATTTTTGCTAGGTCAATACACTCATACAAAACTTTAATAGAAATATGGATTTTAGCTAAATTTATAGTCTAAATCACCACAATCCAACAAAGGAAAGTGGCACTAGGAAGAAATGTGCCCAAGTGATACTTTGGGTATTTTTTGATGATTTTTTGTAAAATGAAGAAAAAATTTAGTTGAAATTCAAATGCTGAAAAATTAGAAAATTGAGGTTGATTATAAAAATTTGGAATATGTAGGAAAAATTTCAAGAACTTTGAGATGAAATTTTTTGTGATAATAGTAGCCAGACCATCTCACATCCTCTAAAATGTGTCATGCTCCTACCACATGTTCAAGTGGCGTTCTGTTTGGACCATTAAGCACTACAAATTAAATTCATTGTTTTGAAAAAAAGTAGCACCACAATATGTAGGTCATCTTCTATCCAGCCTTCACTTCTAGAGAGAAGAAATAGGTCATTTTTAATGTCTATATAGAAGCACCCCAAGGTCATTGCAAGAAAGACTGTTCAAAAAGCATACCGTTTTTCAGAATACTCATTTTTTTTCTTTTAGAGTACTTTCAAATTAGAAGAAAATATTTTTAAACATATTAAAAATATATTTAATGTATATACCTTTAAAAAGAAGGTACCTTAGAAAGGAAAAACATTAAAAAATTCTCTAAGTAGGAGAACTAGAAAAGTGCAAAATCTCATCAAAATAGGGACCGTCATTGTAGTTTCACATTTTACTTTAATTTTATTTATTTTTTAAGTAAAAAATTTCCATGTGGAAAGAGTTTATAGTGATGAGATTCACCCAAAAGATTGATTTAAAACCATCTTCATTGTTTAGAAATTGTGTGCAGTGGGAGTGTTGTTTGCACTCATGCGGAGGACACAAAATAATAATTTCTTAGATTTCTTTTGGTAGAAATATGTTTCCTACTAACTATGAAAATAGCTCCAGATCATTAAATTTGGGGACTCCTAATGTAGTAAAAAAACCTAAATCTCATAGTGTGACAAATTAACAAAAATAATTTTTAAATATAAAAAGTTTTTTTTTTAATTTAAAAAAATAAGGATCTGATTTCCATCAAGTTAGACATCTCGAATATAAATTTCAAGTTCTTGAGGTCCATGCTTCAAAAGTTATAGAAGATGTCAAGAAGATATACCCTCATTGAGACTTGAAATAGGCTTGGTCTTTTTTGCAATGACCCCCCACCAAACTATGGTGCTAGTGTGTAAGCTTGAAAATGTAAGCATGTGAACATTGAGCATGTGTATAAGTAGATATCCTACATCCAATGACGTTTTTTATAAACTAAACACCTATAATATAGTTATATTGTAATCATAGAAGGTTTCTATAATATAGAATCAAAGTATAACATAGTTGTCTAGTCTTCTAAGCTCATGGGGTCATGCTCCTATGCTTACATAATAGCAACCCTTCCCAATCAATCACCATTCTTTAAAGGGTTTCTCATTTGCTAAGTATCATCGATAGCATCCACAAGACAAAATGTTGATATTCTTTGGCGGATTATCTTTTGTGGTCATTAATAGGATCATAAGGCCATTGGATTTGTTTTAGTTCAAATTTACGAGACTTGGTCACAAATTACAACATGATGTAACCATCTCCAATAAATTAAGTATGTTTGTTTTGATGTCCTTTGATCTCTTGAAATAACTTCATGGTGTGGTTCTTGAATATGTTTAGGCCTACTATATGCATAACATCAAATACCAAGTCCTTGACAAGTCAAACTTATATAGATGATACAACTACCACAATGTGGAATTGATACTTCCAGGCAACTCCGTACTATTTTCTGTTTTTAAATCTTGATTATTTTTCAACGTTTGTCAACGACAAGCACTTTTATGAAGTCCTAAAACACTTTGTCTTGCAAGTGGTTGTTGCGCTTGCCTTTCATCGTTTCCATGAATGTATCATCCATCTCCATTCAACACCAAATCCATTTTGCATTTTCTACATAATGACTTCCTTGAAGATTTGAAAATTTACATTGCGTTGGATGACCTCCGGTAAGTGAGATCAACATAGCCTCGTGAGTTGGGGTTCTTCACCTTGAAAGAATGTTACTAATCCATCAATATGGATACTTGTTTACCATCCAAAAACAAACTCTCAAGCTCTTCAACAAATGATTGAATAAAAGCGGAAATATTTTGTTTCATTTGTTCCACAAATAAGGCTTTGTGACCTTTCAATAGTACAAATAAAACAAACCATAGTCATGATATATTTCTTTTGGAAGTATCAATTCCACATTGTGGTAGTTGTATTCCATAGAATGGATTCAATGTGGAATTGATACTTCATTTTCTGGTGTTGAATGCTTTTGGAAATGAGCCTCACATTCACAAGATCTTGGAGAAAAAATCACAGTAGAAATTCATTTAAAGAAACTGTAGAGTATCATTTGAAGAAGGAAGGGTATCAGACAATAACTACATCTATACTGAAACGCAGAGCAATTGGAGTTTTCCGGAGTTCACAATTTCAGACGTGTGAATCTATCATTGTTTCCCAATCAGCCCGTGCAATTCTGCCCCCAAAGTAGCAGACTCACATCGTGGCCTCGCTCATGTTGCCCAAATCACCTCTATTCCTGGAGCAGAAGTCTTGAGCTTTGGCCCTTCCTAATAAGGTCGCTTAGGATGCTATTTCCAAGGTTGGAATACAGTCAAAAGAAGAGAATGATAACCGCCAGACTGATGAGGATAATGAAAATGCTCACAAGAGTCAGGGACGTGGTCTACAATCTCTTTCACACTTGTCATTTTCCATAATACCTAAATTGGATGCAACTTCTTACGACATGATAGAGAGTACACGGTAAGTTTTTAATAGGTACGTCCGATCCCCACTTCCCAGGAGTTGAGAATGTGATAATAAAGGAGGTGGTAGCAAAGAGGTCTGAGTGTAGATGCAATGGAGTGATTGAAGGGCATTTACTAGTTCTTGTTTCTTAAATGCACACTTATACGCAGCCGGCTTTCCCGCACACACCAATGATTAGTGGACAGCATAATAAGCTGAGCACCATACAGGTGAACTAGAGACAACTTAAGGCTTGATTTAGATTGAGAGATAAAGGAACGAACCTCCGGTTCAAAGTTTCCAGGAGGATTGCCTTGAGGACCTAACGGAGCATCCGAAGGGATGTTTCCAAGAGGATCGCCTTGAGGAGCTCCCGCAGCTTCCACAAGGATTCCCATGCCAAGAAAAATCTGACAGTCATGAGAAATTCATGTTAACCCACATGATTCAAGATTAGGGCCACACCTTTACACCAAATACAGCTACTAACAAAAGTCATCCAACCAATGTCTGCAGGGTACGGATTGGGACATCCTCGTGAACGTGAGCATCTGCGTGACATTGAGACAGAAAAGGGAAGACCTGATGAAGTTCCAGAAGCTTCGTTTCAGTGTGCTTGACTGCATCATGCCGCTCTTGAACATCAGTCGTTATGGCCACAGCCTGCACCATACAGTGTCCATGAAGAAAGGTGAAACCTCTCAGCTTGAGCTGGGAATGCAACCTCGTAGAAGCTAGAAACCGAGCACAAACAACACAGAGAATGGAGGCAATAGAACAGCGAGCGAAACCGTTGGAGATGAACAAAAAGGGTTTGAAATTTGCTCAACCGATCTGAAACAAACAAAATATACCTGGCCTCGTCCTCGCCGCAGAAGGGCATAATTTTGGAAAATTGCCTCACTGTCTCCTGTTTCAAGCACGCGTTCAATCATCTGCGAACCACAGAATTCAATTAAAGAAAATACACTCCAAGTAGTCAAAACGACGAATTTTCAAAGTCCTCAGTAGAAATGTAGTTAAACTTGGCCTAGGGTCTCATTCAGACGGTGTCCATTAATCTTCAGGGAAGAGTGTCTAGGGGGTTGGATTGGGAACAGGGTCCCAATTACGAAAGGTCACCTTTCATATTCGGATATTGAAAGACAGCAGTACATTTTACCGTGCTTATGACGCGAAGGATCGAGGGCCATGAACCATTCGAAGTTCGTCACTGGAAAGAACATACAGAGAAGGGAAAAGGATGCAGTACTCTCGACCCTGAATAGAATCTGCGACGTGATGGAATTGAAAAATTGCACTCGGAGGTGGATTGAAGCACTTACGGATTCATCAACTTTCTGTCTGATAACTGCACACGTATCAACCAATTGATAGAAGTGAGATTCACAATGCCGTCCAAAATCCTTCCTTAGTAACAACAGAATAGCGGGACTGAAACACAAGACTCACCACTGAGAAGACGTCTTTCAACTAGCTCCCGAAACCGGTATTGAAACCTTTGACCGAGTTCCTGCAGTTTCAACTTTCTCCAATTAAGAGCATGCTTGAACTCGCAGTACCATATCCAAAGACTTCCAAGCCACCAAAATAACAACGATTCAGTTCACGTCACCATCGCAACGAAAACTCAGACATGGAGTCAGAATATAAAGCAAAGAGCCGCTCTCCAGTCATTTCATGACCGAAGTTTTAACAGCGTACCTGAAATTCAACCGCGAGATCCCTCAGCGTCAGCTTCAAGTTTCTGAGACGAGTCGCAATGAAAACAATTAATAACTATCTTTCTCATCGAAAGCAGAATTCACTCCTAGTTATGATATACAGAAAATGATGTTCAATCTTCTTGTTTGAATTTTGCAGAAAGTTCAGGACCGAATGTCGGCAACCCGAAATTCCTGATAAGTCTAGCCTTCAGACTAGTTTAGAATTTGCACTGATGAAATGAAAAACACAAGTCACGGAATCCCAGCCCGGTGACCAAGTTGTGGGCCCTGGCAACCTATCAACAGCTCGCTAGAAAAAAAGGCTCCCAATAAGGCTTACGAAGTGGTAGACATCCGTGTCCGATCAGTGCTTGACCCAGCTTGACAATTCATGATTTCGCGGTTCACAGCATTCTGCGAAACCACCAGCAGAAATGAAGTGAAAAATGCGTCGCAGAAAAGCCCAGAGACAATAGAAATAGAATCGAGGGAGCTTCGTTGGACTGTGGAGGGAATGCTATAACCGGTTGGAGAAGAGAGAGAATGACACTATGTCAGCGACACAACAGTGACAGTGAGTGACATGAAAAGGATCAATGGCAGGAAACATTCCACATACCGATCGGTCCAATGCCTCCAATCTCCCCTTTATTTGTCCAGCGATCCCACAGATTTCATCAAGATCCTCCTTGTCCATATAATCGTTAATTACTGCACATCAGTGTGTTTAGTAAGTACAGAACCTTTTTAGAGGTAGTGAAGTTCAATGTCGAAGTATCAAATCTCGGTGGTGACGATCGTTCCTTTGGATCTGGAGGTTCCATATCGAGTATGACTTGTTGTGAATCCCAAGGAGCCACAGCACTGCAACATACCCAGGTTCGAACAATAGGACCAGATTTATTCATGGAGAGGAATATCTTACTCCATGATTACAGGATGCACATCATAGTGAGTTGCAACTAAGTGAGCAATCTGGTCTCTACTTGCTGGAACCTCAAAAGAACTCTTGAAGCCTAAACCAAAGATCTTGCAAGTTGCAATCAAACGTATGAGGACCGCAAAAAGCCTAAAGAAGTCATGCCTCTCAAGTCTCCTGTCACCGCCCTGAATTTCTCATTCGATTTCTGTTAATCCAGAAAAGCAGTGAGATTAATTGACATAGGTGAATGTTACCGTGTGGCAAATCGTCGTTCCAGTCACGTGGTCAATTTAGATTGCGCAGATAAAGGCATAAGAAATTTAAAAGAGAAGCTTGAGATTCGACATTCTGTGCAAATAGGGTGCGATAATAGGCTTACAGTAAATCATTGCATTCATAAGGTGACAAGCCTACCCCCTGGGAACCGTATAAGCGCCACCTCTTCATTACTCATTCTTGTTACTTAGCGTAAAGTCGATTGATCAAAATAACGTCAAACAAATCAAACTATGATTGTAGCCCCAACCAAGGTGTAAAATCTCGTGTTATCTCAAGGTTAGTTTGCTGCTTCCACCTGTGCAGTCTACAGGATCCCTTCTTTCGTTCCACCTCACAGATGCAGTCACATTTCACTGACATCCTTCAGAGTCAAGATAAGTCCACCCGAAAGAAGAACCTAAACTGCAAGACTGAAGCTAGATTCACGACCAAGCTACTCCACATTCCATCTCGGGTTAGGGAATTTCGAAATCAATTCCCAAGTGCTAAAGCCACAGGATATTGGAAATTCAACCCACCTGCAAGCTGAGGAACATCTTCCGAATCTCAGCCACGGAGTTTGTAATAATTTCGACCTCCTGGAAGAATTGCGTCGTGTCTTCGCCTGGCGCAACAGGAATCACAGAAGGAGAGGAAGTAGAAGACCCCAACTCTAGGTCTAGGTCCCGGCCATCTGGCGTATCCTGCACATTCACGACGACGAGCAGCTTCGTTATAGAAGGTGCAAAAAAAACTCAACATTGTAGTGACCAGCTAGTCCGTCCAAACCAACATTTCAGAAAGCACTGAGGTAATTAACCCCCGATTATCCCCTATCTACTATTCCATCGCAGTATATAAAACCAATTCAATTCGAACTCAACAACTTCGATATCGGTGACGACGACTCCATATCCCGAATTCAAATTCGCTTATCATACCCCAAGGTGATCGTTCATGGTAACTCCTACTCCACCACCCTCCAGCCGCACAGGCCACCCTCACAATCAAGCTAAGAATCAACGATTTTTTTTCTACGCAGATCAACTCTTCAATTCTGATCAAATCGTGCTTCAATGCTGACTTGCTTCATCATCCACACTGAGCTCCCCACTTCAGCGTTGTCCCTGATTCCGCTCTCATTTGATTTTTACACCACCAATTCAGAGAATCATCACTGCGCGCACTGCTCCTCCGAATCCAAACCTCCTCCTTCACAGCGTCAGGTGCCTCGCGCTACAGGATCCCATCCAGAAGCTCCTCGCACGAGAGAATTTCTCGAGGCTATAGGGACAGTCAAGATTACTGTGAGAGCGAGGGCGAAGGCGAAGAACAAGGACATGAAAGGGCTTGCCAATCTCCAATTATCAGGTGCAGGTGCCAAATATCATCAGCTAGCAGATCGAGTGCAAGAGAAAAAACTAAGAGTATATGATTATGCACAGGCATGGCAGGACGTGCTGAGCACTGCTATGTGTTTTGCAGTTTTCTTGTTATGTACGGCCATCCAGCAGTACGCAGTGAATCTCTGTGGGTTGCCAGTGGACAGTTTGAAATGGGGGCGGGCGGGCCTCGGGAAGTCCGTCAATGTGGACACACGAGGTTGCGAACAGGCTTATTCGGTACCTTGTTTTAGAATCGGTACAATATATATAGTGCATTTAAGGTACTGTAGTGTGCTCTAAAAGCGCCCATCTTCTTCAAACTGCCCCTACTTTTAGGTGGAGAATGGAGATGGGGTGATCCTTAACTCCTAAAGTTCCGAGGGTGTTTTCTGCCAAAAAACACTCAAAACTACCACTTCTGTTGTATTCACTTAAGGAAACCATTTTTTTTGTTTTTTGGAAAATTTAACCGTAGGATCTTGTACTTAACTTGTGTGAGTTCATGTAGTAAAAATTTCATCATATTTCACCTTACGGATTGGAAGATATTAGCATTCAAAGTTGAACAAAAAGTTTTTTTTCAAGAAGATGCTTA
The DNA here is from genome assembly GCA_951230915.1 of Antitrichia curtipendula. Classification (NCBI taxonomy): domain Eukaryota; kingdom Viridiplantae; phylum Streptophyta; class Bryopsida; order Hypnales; family Leucodontaceae; genus Antitrichia; species Antitrichia curtipendula. Next base: position 3,265,855 of record OX579638.1, on the reverse strand, counting down.
AATTGCCCGAAAAACTAAGATTGTCCATAACTTTCTAATCCCTAGTCCAAATAGAATGAATCAAAGCTTCACGTATAGGTAAAAACATAAACCTTTTAGGGGAAAAATTTAAAAAAAATTATTTTGACATTTTGTAATTTTTTTTGGGCTGCCCGCCAATCTCCATTTCTTGCTCATTATGCCATAACTTTTTCATCCAACATCCGATTGAAACAAAAACTATATATCCACAAAGCTCTTGAAAAGCTACACAAGCTCAAAAAATCTCAAAAAACTTCACTTCAAATTGAGACAATAAGAACCTACCCGGACCCAAATTGTCCCCTGAGGGGACATTCAAGCAAGGCTTTAGAGGTTAAATGGATCGCTTTAGCAATTGAATGCATGGAGGAATATTTATTTTTCTATTGCAAGAGCCAATCATTGTCTTTGATTTCTGCTCATCTCTTTACAAATTGCAAGTGGACAGATTTTGGAAGACCTATGGTCACAAATAGGTGCCTATGCCCCAAATCTTTGAAAACTTATAAGTAAATAAAAAATGCTTGGAAAAATACAAAACCACTTGTGTTAGGTTCCATGTCTATTTTTCTTTCTCTGAAAAATGATCTAAAAATATGTCTGTTCAAGGAAGCCTGTGAAAAAGGCGGACCAGCCTTTAAATGGTCGCTTTAAGAGCATGTTACCTTAGTACAGGGCAATGCCCGTAGAGGAGGGCACTTTGCCAAATAATCAGTCAACGAGGAGGGCGGAGCCCACAAAGAGAGCCGATTATTTGGCACAATGCCCAACAATAAGGGCCATTGCTTGACGTAAATCACGACGAAAACATGGGATGATAATCAATGTTAGATGAAATATCCATAATGCTTGATTATGTGGGTTTGCCTACATAATCAGGCATTATGGCACAAAAGCCTCCCACATAGTGTACGACACAAGTCCCGGGAGTGGTTTACGTGATTTAGGTTGCCCCACATTGATCTCTTGGCATTTAATACAATATAAAATTTACTGTTATTATACAATAATGTACTACTTTTGAATTAGATTCATTTTGTAATTGCGATGCAGGAACCTTCATTTGTGCAAATAGAAATATCTATAGAAGTATGTGTTGACTTTGATGGCTTGTACATTAACTTTCTTGGGGTAAGGCAACCTAATTGTCAAGGCAACCTAATTTCACTTTTTAGTGTACTTCATTGCAGATTCTTCAATCTAGCAAGAATGTGAAAAGGGAAAAATAAGCCTATCCTATTTTTAATGTGTGAAAAAATTTGTTGATGATGTAAAGTAATTAAGGTAAGTGCACCAATAATTGCCACTATTAGCAAATTAGTGGACATAATATAATATAATATAATTTAAATTGTTTTTATTTATCTTATTTGCATATATAAGAGGATTCAACACACTTTGGTTTTGTGCTTTATTTTTTAAACCAGTGTGTCAAATAACATATGAATAACTTGATTCTTTGAAATTTACAAAAAAAAATTGGTACATCTGTACTTCAATCCTCATCTTTTATTTCTTATTTTTAGATCAACGTGATAATTAATACTTAAATATGATGATTTTTTGAAAATTGAAAAATAAAATGAAGAAATTTTTATTTAAGTCTACATCCTTTATTTTTTACTTTATACATTCAAAGTGAAAATCATTCATGAATAAGAAGCCAAAGTCTTAGAGAATTAAAAAGATTATTGAACAGGAAAGTTCTTACTTATTCTCTATTAAAAAATGAATGAGTTTTTACTTAAATCTCTATCCTTTATTTTTGAAGGAGATTGGATTTTTTGTACTACTTTAGATAGCACCTTCCGTGTTTGCTACTCACATGATTGCTTCACCCGCATGCACTTCTTGAGGGAAAAAAATATCTTTTGAAGGAGATTTATTTTTTCCTCCACCTATGTTTACCTTACTCATATGCACCTTTTGAAAGACGAGCAATGTCTTTTGAAGGAGATTGGCCTTTTCTTCTACCCAAGGTCATCCCACTAGTGTTCTCTTCTACTTGTTGCTTGAAAACACCCCAAATCATCCATGTATTCATTCTTGACTAGTAGACTTTCATTGAAAGTATCTTCAAAAGTGCCATTAAATCATTTCCTTATATAAATGTGATTGGTTTGTTGTTGACTATCTAGATTTTAGTTTTATGAGGGTATAAGCACACTACACCAAAATATTATAGATGTCCCTAACAACTTCTAAAAGTTCCTTAGAATTAACATACATGTGCATCTCTAGGAGGTGTTTAAAAAGTAGGACTCAATGAGTCAAATGCCATATTCTTTGCATTCGAAAGAACATCATGTTAAAAATTTGGATGGATAGAACATGTACTTGAATCATGGTGGATTTAAAATAATGTATTTCAAAACTATCACAATTTAGAGAAAGAGATAAATGGACTTAGATCTTTCATATAGACTTCTATACAAATGACTAAGATTTTTTTGTTTATTTCATGTCAATTGAGTTATTATTGTTTTCAAAAATTGAAAATCTAATGAGCATGACGCGATTTTGCTAGTTAATCAATGTTTCTTTTAAATGCCCCCCTCCCTCTCTCTTGCCAAGACAATGGTATTTTTTTGAATTTATTTGACCCAAGAAGATCATTCATTGTAATTTAAGATATACACCTCAATTAAAAGAGTATTTGATGTGGGACTGTTTACCTTCATTATTGTATTTATGATAATTTTATTTTTCACATAAAAAGCTATTAGGGGCATATTTCCAATTCCCTATGGATTTTTATAAATTCATGTAGTTTTTATAGTTGGACTATTTTACATATAAAACTTATGTGTCCAATTTTTTTCCACCTCTACACTTCATTACAAAATTTTTTTTCCCTCTACTTTATACATATATACAATATACACCATGAAATCAATCTTGTCTTACATTTATATTTAGTTTTTTGGTATATCTACTACTAGTTAGAAGTTGGTTGAAACTGCATTTGGTGCCTATTAGGAGGGAGGCCGCTTTATTGTTTTTCAGCCACTACCGATGAGTGCATACAAATCCCATCCAAATTGGCTATGTATTTTCTTTTGTGATTAATGCGATGAAGTTTGATGTCAATATGGAGTGTGTGCATTATAATGAACATTGGCCAAATTGTGCGATAGTGTTAATTGTAAGTTTTTGTATATGTGTGTTATAAGTTGGAGTGAACTTGAGTTTGTGAATGTGCTTGGCAATTTGGATATGTGAACACATATTTGGGTGCTATATGAGAGGCCAAGTTGGTATTTGATTTTGTTGTATAAGATTAAGTTAATGTAGAGATGATATTAAGTTTGAAGATTCCAAGTCTCCAATTGTTGTTTGATTCATATTTGTAAATGTATCCATGTGTTCTATATCAATGAATGATTTTATTTATGGAGTTTTGCTTAGTTGATAAATGATAGTTGCTGGATTCAAATCTCCTTGTCTTTAGGTTGTGCTATCTAAATTGGTAATGAATGTATTAGCTTGATGATCATGCTTGATAGTCTTCCTAGGATTGACTTTATTATACTAAAGGAATAATTTACGGGAGGGTGATTATTCTAATCCTACAAGTGCATCCAAAGTTAGTTCTTCATCACAATCAATCTCTACGCAGCTGCTGTAGATCAACAACTCAACCAAATACAACAACTCAAAATCAAACAATTCCTTGAAAGGTGTCGTGCGTCAAAATTAAACAAATTGGTGTTGCGTAAAGTCCACGAGAAAATTCACCAACCAATGAACCAATGCCAAAACAAGTTGTCTCCCAACGTCCAAGTCGCATTATATTGTAAATTCAAAACTGCACACCTATTCTAAATACAACATTCCATAATATTTACCTTGAGACTTTGACTCCAATTATTAAGCATGAAAAAAAAATCATAAAAAAATAGATAAAAAAATTATACTAATGAATTTTCCAATTTTTAACCTATCCTATACTAACAATTCTTTCACCCAATCTCAAAAACCTCAACCTATACTTTAATAATAATAATATATGTTAAACGTAAAGGTACAAATTGAGAATATATCAAAATGAGGATTGTAAGACCAAGAAATTGACATCAACACAAAATAACAACACCAATATTTCATCAACATGCAAGAAGACAATAAAATAATATAAAAGTGCCCTTCATGGAATTTGTTTTCTTGCTTGCAAAATTGTAGCTGTAATTATGGAATCAACATATATCCATTTGTGGTCAGAACAGTTGTACTTAAATTTCAAATACCCACGGGCTTTGTTGAACCAAATAAATAATAATATAGAAGAGGGTGAAAAATACCTTTCTTCTTAGTTTAATCAAGTCAATTCATGGAATTTTGAACAGATCCTACTTTGTTCCCACTTGTCTTTTCATTTTTTTGAACCGAAATGGTAAATTTAAAAGACGCGGTCATGTATTTTCTAGATACAACTTTTTCATTAAAAATTACTTAAAACCTGTGCACTTTCACTTACATTTTTTTAATAGAAAAATGGTTTTAAATCACCCCTTCCTCTAGTAGTGAAGTCCGGGAAGTGTTAGTACTCTAGATTAAACCACAACTATTAATTAGAGAGCTTTCCATTTGGGAAGTTAGGTGAAATGCTAGAAAATGCAAATAGGAGAAATTGAAGGAAAAAATCTAGGAAAAAAACAAGGATTTAAAACTAAAAATATTTAAAGCAAGATTTGGTAAAATAAACAAATTAGGAAAACAAAAAAATGTTGACAAAATGAAAACCAAAATACTACTAAATAGGAAAACAAAATTAGAATTAAATTGGAAATAAAAAAGATAACAAATACAAAATGTACAAAACACAAATGAAAACAAAATACTATGGGTAGGAAATGGAATTAGAATTAAATTGTACGCCCCCCAAAAAATACAAAAATATAGAAATGATAAAAAGAAAAGAAAAAAGTAGAAAATGAAACTAATAATAAATTGAAAACCAAAAAATAAAAAATAAGAAAAAACCTAAAAGTATTTAGTAAAACTAAAACTACTATTAGGTCACTAGACTAATGAGGGAAATACTAAAATAGTGATAGAAACACTAAAATAGAGACTTTTTCAGTAATTTAGAGGATTTAACAATAATGTAGGGAGGCTTGCACTAAATTAGCGCAATTTACACTAAATTGGTGCATTTACAATAGTTTAGCGTGATTTGCACTAATTTGACATGTTTGGCACTAATTTAGAGGATTAGCAGTAAATTATGGTAGGCTAGAAGTAGTTAGAAAAAATTAGTTTGTAATAAAATTTTATATACGCAAAATTAGGGTTTGAAGCTCCTTCTCTCTCTTAAAAGTTTTTGGTGTGTTTTAGAGAGTTTGTGTTTTTTGAGAATTGTGAGCATTTTCTAGACATTATAAGCATGGATTGTAAGAGATTGTAGAAGGAGACCATGTAGGACAATTTGTCAAGTAGGTTTCATTATTTAATGGAAGAAAAAGGGTGAAAAGTGGAGGTTTTTAATGTGAAATGGCAAATTGCTTGAGAAAGATGGAAAAAATTTGAGTTAAGATTTAGACTATCAACTTTAGCAAGCAATAGCAATTTGTTTTTGTGGAGGAAAGTCAGCTGTCCTATTGGAGATGAATTTTGTTGTGTATCTTGTTGTTCTTGTGATTTCAATTGAACTTAAATGTAATGATGATTACAATCCATATTGGTCTTGCAAAGATTTGATTGAGTTTCAATTGACTTGTATGAATTGCTTTTGTTGAGGAGAATTTAGAGAGTGGTTTTTGGAGTGATTAGTACCTTGTGGAAGGACTATCCCAAATTCCTCCCAAAATGACATTCTAGAATCCAATTCTATGAATTGAAAATCTACAAAGAATGCGTAAAAGTGAGTTTGACTTTTATGCATTTTAGGATTTTAAGGCAAGTGTTGAAGCGTTGTCTAAATTTGATTTAAATTAGGGTTGAATGGTTTGAATGATCGAAGGAGAATGAAAATTTTAATTGCTTACATTGAGGTAGCACATGTCTTAGTATCAAATCTATGAACTTAAGTGAGGTGCAAAATGGGAGGTTAATGTATGAGTGAATTTTGATCTTGGTATGGAGGATTTATGTGCTGTAATTACTGGTTAGGTCTCATTTGGGGCCTATTTTGGTGCCCTAAGTGAGATTTTGAGGACAAATTGGGCGTATTAAGTGTATTAGGCCCCTAGAATAAATGTTGGGTGATGATGTGAGGTAAAAGTAGCATTTTATGGTTTCTAGGGTGCTACCTCCTTTCCACTCAAGTAAAATTGATCAAATTTTTTTGTAGGAGCCCATATACTTGCCACTGGCCAACTCTAGATTTTTTTTTCCATCACAATGAAAAACATTTATATCCCTTTTTTCTTTTTTAAAACGGATTCTATAATAGAGGACTTTGTTAAGGTTCTTTGTTGTAGAAAAATTTCACCACAGTCAATACCAAGCCCTAATAGGCATGTGTTAGTAGAAGCAATAACTAAAATATAGTTTTTGATGTTATTAAAATAAATTGAATTATGCACCTTGTCAACCTATCCTTGGAAAGAAAAGAATTTTCATTCACTTGTCACATTCCCAGTGGCACTAGGGTGAACTTAAAAATTTGCCATCCTCCAAATTCAACTACAAACACAATCTAGCCTAGGATAACTGTAGTAGACACTTGCACTCTTTGGAAGTCTAGCTTTTTATTGAAAACATCACGGTTCTTATCTTCAAATAATGCCAAAGAATTGAGACTGTCATCTACAAATTCATCTTCTAAAACATCTTCAAGGATAGAATAAAGGTCAAAATTCCTACCATATTGCTCAAAATCCACTACAAATCGGGTACTTTCAAGGCCTCTCAAAGAACCTTTGAATCACCATCTTCACCGGCAATAGGTGATTTGCCAAGCACAAATGCTAAATGTTTACTATCATCTTTTTCAAACCTCTACAGGGTATAAAACTATTCTTTTTTTTTTTGCTACACTTGAAGGGGCCATGTTTAATATTCACAAGAATTTCTAGGCTTTTCTAAAACTGTTAAGTACCTCCTATAATCCGTAACTTCAAATACCAATGAAAGCAAAACAAAGATCCAAATATAATTATTTAACAAACGTTTCACAAGAGCTCAAACCACCCGACCATAGAGAGAGATCAATCTCCAAAATGAGAAAGCCTCCTCACCTCCAAGCTCTATCTTATATATCTAAGAAAGACTAATAGTCTTTCTGATAGTCTAGACCTTCTTTTCTATCTTTAGCTTTCTATTCTTGGTTCTATCTAGAACCATCCACTAAAGTAAAAGGCTTAGTCATACTTAGAAGTATTCTAAGTATCTAGTCCTATCTCATCCAATCTTGATCTTCTACTTGAAGTTGTCTAACTCCAAGTTCCCTTACACTTGTCATCCAAGTGGAGTTGTCGAGCTCCACTTCACAAATCCATCATTCGGAGATGTCTATCCAATGCACTTGTCATCCAATTGGAGTTGCCTAACTCCAGTGCATAAATCCACCATCGGGAGATCTCTATCTCTAATCAAATTCTGCTTATCCACTAATTCACAATACATTGTGAATTAGCTATCCATCAATGCATTGTCCATCTCTGGTCATCTTGACCAGTCATCATTCATCTATGAGAGGGTCATGACAAAAATATTCCTGCAATGCTTGGATGACTTGTTCATCTTCACTAATGAGACTAGTTTTCCAAGTCACAAGGAGTTTCACCATCTTCCAAGGGGTGCAATTTGGCCCATACATTCTCCATCTTATTGTGCATGCATCTAAACTTTAACCCATTATTGTTGCCATACTCAACACCTACCAATTGATTCAAGGTATTTGCAAACTCCACTAACTTGTAAAATTTTTAATTCCTAACCCTACCATGTTGCTGATTTTAGAGAAAAAGATTTTACAAAAATCGCTACCTATGAGATGGAGAAGGACAAGCAAATGGAGATACTTGTCCCTAAAGTGGGTTACTAATGGAACCTCCAAATGGTATGAGATTTGCACATCAACAAAACTTTGTTGAGGTCTACACTCATTAATTTTTTGAGTTCTCAAATGCATTATGTTTTTGAGAATTTCTAAACATTGAATGGTCACCATGTTTCAAGGAGCCAAATGCCCAAATCTTCCAAACAACTCTATATTCATTAAAATGAGAGGTTGGGGCCCTCTCAAAATAATATTACCTCTTTAGGTGGTATATTTCAAATTTTAGTTTTAGCCACTTTAGGTTGATAAATACGAAATTTATTAATTCAAAAGTACAGTTTCCATTAAAATGAGAGTTTTTTGAGTTCAGAAGTGTTGCATTACATTTCATTGTTTGTAATAGTTAGCACTGTTCTTATTTATATAAATGTAGATCATGTCATACCATGATCACCAAGTCATGACTTCCCTTGGTTGGTTGTAAGGGGTTGTTATCTCATTCAGGCGGTCCGGGTTCGATTCTCGTTGAACTCGTATGAGCTCATGACAAACACATGACTTGGTACTGCTAAGTGAGTTTCACAGGCAGGAAATTTGTAACAACCAACCGACCCCTCTACCCAAAATGTGAAAGTGCTTAACATGTTAACAAAATATAAATAGTGGGTATACCCACTAATCTTTTGTTTCAAATCGAAGTAGAATTTCAAAAAACATAAACAAAAAAAATATAAACAAAAACAAATTGATTGAATAATAGAGAAAACAAAATAATATTATTTTATTTTCATATATGTATACAATATGTAAGTACAACTTCTTAGTAAATAAAGCACATATTACTACAAATAGATATGCAAAAACAAACAAACAATAATATAAAATCAATCAACTAAAACGTAATTCATGTACTCTAACATTTAAATACCATTTGTTGTAGGAAACCTGACAATGTGCTACAACATTATTAAAAAACGTGCTTCACATATGCTACATGTCTTTGGATATCAACTGTATGATGCAAGACTCTGGTTGATGACTTCAATTTGAACAGATGGGATCTTGATCATGCAATGGACGGTGTTAGTTCTTATAGAAGAACTCCATGCTGTCATTATGGCGTTTGTATGCTCCCAAATTGGTGGCTCAGTTTCTTCAACCTTCCAACGCAAACCTCTATCGCTGTCCCATCCAGTGTAGTTGTCTTGAACATCCCGATTTCTTGATGTTGGACGGAAATATTGAATGAGAATGCAATTCGGTTTTTCAAAGTTACAGTTCGGATCAGACAATGCCCTCGCAATCCAAACTGGCCGACTATCACCGTCTACGGATCGAACTGCAACAAAGTACCCATTGTAGAGATTGCGTCCCACCCTAAAAGATGGTACTGGGCGACCAGACAATGGCCCAACGTAGGCGTCATCCTCTGCAAACTCTTCACGGTCCTCGCCGTCATCCCCCAATTGATCCACTCGTGTCGCTCGAACACGTGTTGTCGGCCAAAAACCATCTCGCAAAACTGTAGTGCTCGACATCGGTTCTTGCATTGCTACCCTTACACCGCGCCAATAGTGAACCAAATGTTCATAGCGTCTTCGGTATTCTCCAGTAACATCTGCATTGCACAAATTCTCCCAATACTTCTCAAATCCAGATATACCTTTCATTATGTCCTCCACACCTTTCATGGCCTTCAATTCCACTGGTAATGGTACTCCACGGGGCCACAAACTTTGTCCTTCCGCATCTTCTTTCCACAACTTAATGGGTCTACCATTTTCCCCTTGCCAGTCCACATCAGTGCACAACAATTTGTACTTCATCACAGGAATTCCATTAGAATCTAGGTAAAACTTCACTTGTTGTGGCCTCGTGTGACCAACAAGAATATCACCACCGTCAATAAATGAACCTGCAATGAACCCCTTGAAATCAGGCACTTCTTTGATTAGATGAGGGATAGTGGGTATGGATTCTACATCCATGAACGACTTCATGAGTGCAGGAACTGTAGGGAAGCTCTCCTTCTTCAAGAGCATGCTCCATCTCCCAAACAACGCATCAATGTCATCATGCGTGTGACCAACGATCATGAAGTTCACATGCACTTCACTAAAGATCTTGTTTGCAACAAGTAGAGACCAAAAACAATACACATATCGGTTTTTGTTGTCCCCGGTGGCATTGTCCATTTGCACATTCAGAATGGGTGGCAACGGTGTCGCAGGAACTAAGCTTATTGGTGGCGGAGGAAGTGCTGCTTCACACATCTCTTTTCCCTTCAGTATTGCTTCAAACAGAGGTGTCGATGCATTGACAAACAACGCCCTTGAAGAAGACTTTGGTGGTAGTTCAAGGTCACGCAACAACTTTGCCATTGAACCAATGGTGTAATTTGAATCATGTTTAAACAGATCCAAGCCATAATGTGCATAACGGACATCAGCATGCCCATGTGCAATCATGCCCGTGACGGACACAGGCAACTTCATTAGGCCATCAAGCTCTTTGCTTTTGTGTGAAAAGACAGGAGAAGCGGTTTTTGCATGATCCATCTTGTCGTGCATGATTGTGATACATTCATGCGGAGAACTTTGCGACCAATATCGGTTCGCATAATAGATTTCCCTGTGAGCACGAGCAATGGCGAGGTGTTTATCCAATCTCCTTGACCATAACATAGCGGTTTGAGATCCTGCAAGAGCACTCTTTATGAGCTCCCGCAACTTGTCACAAACAGCACATCGAGCAAAATTATCTCCGGGCTGCTTCACATTGTACTCTGGAAACCTAGTGGACCTGATCTTGCTCAAGTTTGATGTAGATACCTCTTGCAATCCAAAAGCAGCATTGATCTCGTTGATTTTTGCCATTTGACCCTTCCATTGAAACGTAGCCGGCAAAATCTTGGAGACCACCTTCTGCCCACACTTCAGATTCTGGGTACGATGTGGCATGTGATTTGCTTCTTTCTCCAAGATGCATTTCAAAGTAACCGCCGCTTGTTCCGTATGTTGCCTTGGCTTAAGAAGTCCCAAATTGCCATGTTCTCTTGCTTCTCGACCATTCTGCAATGCATATTTTTGGTAGCGATAGAATGTAGATTCCGGAACCCCGGCAATATGCATCCATGCTCGCACGCGCACAACAATTTTGTCAATAGTCACCATCCTTCTTCCTCGTGAATCACGATGCATCTGTCTATGAACTTCAGTCTTCATGAAGGCTCTGTACTTGAACGTAGAATTTTGATACATCCGTTCACGGAAAGCTCGAATTTTTTCTCTTGGGAACGGCTGAACACAATTCTTACTACAACAGGTCTTGCTAGACACCAAATTGATGGAGCTTTGACTGAGAAGGTCCTTCATTTTGATGCAAGACTCACGAGGGGGATTTCGAACAGTACTTGTATACGGCCGACTGGACTTCAAAGTCAGAGGGTTCTCATGACTAGCTTGTAGTCGATTGAAATTATCCCTCACGTCATGGTCGTGCAGGCTTGCCCCACGACAGTAGACCAGTTTAATTGGCCATGCTACCAATGCGCGCACTCGCTCTTGAGGGATGTCTGCTTCAGAATGAGTTTTGGAAATGTGCACCGCCACATGAGTATCTCCAAGAGGACCGTTGGCACCAAGCACAAGATCCGAGTTCGCACTGTGGCATATACCTTCACCAACAAGAATACTTGCATCATTATAGAGGGTGACAACACTTGTATTCTAGAGTCGTCTAGGAATTCCTTCACACTCGGGAATGTCAACATCCATTTCAGCATGGTCTTCAATATCATCGTCACCCCAGTATATATTCTCGAGAGGGTCGTCTGCGAGGCTCATTTCACCTGCACACGTGAGAATAAGGTAAATTGATAGAACTATAAGCATTGAATGTGCAAACTGCGTACAGAGTACTACATGTCAACATTTTAGGTCAAATCGACCTAACCATCAGCACCATTCAATGTGCACATTCTAAAGGGTACTAAAGAACACAAACCTCTTTATGATGATATTGATATCCCGGCTAAACAGAAATCCTGACAGATTATCTACAACGTAGACCGTCTGATGTACGATCTGGACAAGCAGACTTCAATACATGAAAGCAATAGAAGTAACTACATTGACCCAGTATAGGTAGGGTCAAATTAAATGCCAAGGCTACTGAATAAATAGTACTTGTTAAGTTTGTTTATATAACTGGTTCCCTAAGCCATCCGATTAGAGAAACTCCATCAACCTCAAAGAGGAAGAGTTTATTAACCAACTGGATCAACAGAGTTTAGGTCGACTCGACCTAATTCAGATTTTTCATTCCCTGTTCAGATATCTGGAAAGCAGACATCGACGTTGAAGTTCTAGACATTCTTCTCATAGAAATCGTTCACATGAGTGGTTACCAGGACACTCGTTGGTTTTACTTTTAGGTCGAGTCGACCTAAATGTCTGACATTGCTCACTTCACTTGGTACCGTAATTGATTATCATTTCCTGAAGACTAGCACTTCAGCAGATCCTGATACTTCAAATGACTCAAGAGAATTGGTGGATTTCATTTGTTCCATTTTAGGTCGAGTCGATCTAAATCAAGCTTTCAAAGAGAATGTCTTCACGAAATACACTGACTGTCCCAGTAGTGCTCAACTCATATATACTCGTTCAATGATACAATCCCACTTACCATATCCAAGTTCTAGGTCGAGTCGACCTAAATTATGTAGCATAAGTAGTGTATTACAATGTTGGTCGAGTAAATTTTCTCCGTTATTTCAGGGATCTCTGGAAGAGCCAAGTGTTTAGTCTTGTTTCCGGAAATTACGGCGACATAATCGGGTATTTTAGGTCTGCACTAGAGAATTCTTGAGCGTCACAGGGATCTGAACAATCTCGCATACAATTCACGTCATTGCTTCACACCACAACATCTGATCAATTTTGAACAAGACTGACGAAAACACAAATGGGAGTGGCAGCTGAAAGGACTTGTGCATCTTCTTTGTAAACCCTGCAATGAAACTGAATGTGATTTTCTGTGGGTAACAGGATTCCTGCATATCATACCTAGAGCTCGAAGCGCCTCAACGAACTACAGATCACAAGTCGCCGACATTCCCTACTAAGCAATTTGTAACGAGCTCCAATAAATCCTTAACAAGGTAAGAAGTTAACCACACATGCAACATCCAGGTACAAGGAAAGGAGCACTGCCTACACAGAGTTGCAATCGCATTTCCGAAAGTATGAAAAGAGGAGTCAATGAAGCGAACGTCGATAGAAGTCGAGCACTTCCTGGCGGGAATGGAGATGGCGGGAATGGAGACGGCGGGATGTACAAAGCTTGCATTCAAATTTGAAAATGTCAACCCGGAAAGCAAGGTTGTTCATTGGAATTCCCTGAGATGCCTCTACTGTTCATGGAGAGTAAGACAAGGGTGATACGTGGCCTACATTCTCCCATTACCTTATTTAGGGCCAAAAGATCACTAGATCTCTACATTCTATTGGATTCTTTTTTGGGGGATTTGGAGAATGTTTCCAAAATTCTTTTTTTAACTCCGATATGTAATCTTCACTGCCATTGTGCTTTTTCAGATGATGGCTTTAGGAACTACTATCAATAATTCTGTTGTTTTTTAAATGTCAACAACATCATTTAACCCCCATGCATGATGGACCCATGATCACTGATTTCAAGCCTCATTGTTTATCACTCAATTTACATGTCTACTTTACTTCAGGTAGAAATTTCGATTCTTAAGTGGAAATTGATTTTCTTGAGAATTTTTAAAGAAAAAGTTAAAGAAAATCACACCAATAGGAAGTTATTTCAAAAATATTGAAAATTTCAGTATGCGTGTATAATAAAATGAGAAACATTATGGTGTAAACTCAAGTTACGTGCCATTCTATAATTAAAAAAAATACACATTGAAAGTACATACTAAGTTCAAACATCACAATATAACATCCAATATTAGGAATTTGGTCAAAGTTCAAGATGGAGTTGGAACTACAATACATGGCTTTCATTTTGTTAGTTAGGCCCAAAGTCATAAAATACCATGTTTGTGGAGAAATTTCAGATTTAAGACAAGGAGAAACAACTTCTTCACATACATTAAAGTAGGATATTCTATGATCCGGTAGAAAAAATATACACACAAGTCGGAAATACATCCCTCCTTTACAATAGAGTCCATGGCCATTTCGTTCCAATGCTACTTGTTTGCACTTGAAAAGTCGATTAAAAAATTACACAAGTAATAAAGATCTCGTAGTAATTCACAAAATCCAAGATCAATGAACACAATCAACCACTTATTATTTAGAAGAATTGAAAAGGTATGCGAAAAAAATGCATGTAAGTTGGAAATATTTGGGTCCAAGTGAACACTTACTACTGTAGAGTCCATGATTGGCCATTTCATTTCAATGCTATTCTCTTACACTCAAGAAATAAGTCCAAAAATTATTGGACCCCTCTAACGTACTGTTTCACCTGAAAATCTAAATACAAGTTTCTACACTCGTCCAAATAAGTAAAGCTAAGTGCTTGGAAGAAAAATATACTAACACACGTGATGGAAATACATCCCTCGTTTAGAGTCAGTGTACAAACATTTTATTCCAATGAAATGAATACTACTTCTTTGCACTGTCTACAAAATTCAATTCAACAGTCATTCAATCATAAAAATAATAGAACCCTCATACTAAATAATTCACAAACTCCAAAAACAATACTCCACAATCAATCAATCATCAAAAAAAATAGAAAACTAAAATTCTAAATGTCAAGGTATACAACTTTCTAGAAGTTTTCGGTATATAAAATTATTGATATACTTAGTCCTCCAGGATATTAAATAACTTTTGCAATTCTTGTCACTTATAAAACTAATTGAATATAATACATGTCAAAAAATATGGAAAGAAGTTGCATAATACTTTTGGAAAGAAGTTGAACTTCTTAATCACTTATTTCGAGTATTAATATTATTATTCTAGAGTGATTATGATTGGATCTCTCAAGAGGCTATTACATGATTAATTTGACGTAAAACCTGGTATGTAGATTAGTGGCTCCCTACATCAAATGTCATGGAATTTGATTTGGGGAGGCACTTGAACCAAATTGTGGAAGTTGCAAATACCCTCAAGTATTTGAATCCATAAAAATATTTCATTTGTGCGTAATTTCAATGCACCCTCACGTGAATCAAAAGAAATTTGGAATAAAATGGGGCCTGTACTTTAATGACTCCCTACATCAAATGTCATGGAATTTGATTTGGGGAGGCACTTGAACCAAATTGTGGAAGTTGCAAATACCCTCAAGTATTTGAATCCATGAGAATATTTCATTTGTGTGTAATTTCAATGCACCGTCACGTGAATCAAAATTTTTTTGGAATAAATGGGGTTTGTAGTTTAATGGCTCTCTACATCAAATGTCATGAAATTTGATTTGGGAAGCCCTTTACAAAAAGTTGGATGTTCAATATTCCTTGAAATCACAATAATATGCAGTTCATACCTAATTTGGGTCTGTCCTTGCGTCTCATATATAGTATTTGGTATACAAATTATTGCCGTTATTGGGCATTTACAATAAATAGTGGCCATTACCAGAAGAAGTCATCATATTTAATTGTGAAAGAGTTAAATCTGAATGCAGAATTTGTTACTACTTTGAAATATTTTTTTAAATTGCATTGACATTTAACAAAAAACTAGCACAAACATGAGTCATCTCTCAATCCTGTTTGTTGAAGACATTTTCCAACTTCAATTTTTTTTTGCTACTTTGCATTTTCATTAAGTCCTTAGTGAACTTTTTTGTTGACAATTTTTTGGAACAAAAGCATAGGACGTCAAATTAAGGTATATACTTTTGAGTTTTCATCATAGGTCGTAGAATTTCCTAATTATCCATGAAAATTAGAGTATAAAAACATAACATGCGGTAACTAATGTACAATTTCTATAGAATATGTGGATAAATGTTGAAATTCAGAGCATTAGTGAAACATGTAACCTTTTTCTTGTGTTGACAATACTAGTATGTTTAATAAAATCTAATGAAATAATTGTTTTGAGTGGTTCATGTTTTTGTAAATAACTGCATTGTCCCGTCAAAGGGTAAATGTAAAAATTGCCCCTTATTTTGTGCGGCATAAATTTTGTATTTCTTCATGTATGCTAGCAAATATGGGGCCTTTGATTGCAAATACGAATTTGAAATTTTTATCATATGCGGCAAACAAAAAAATTCATTGTTTTCCGTAGGGATAAAAAAACAGGGCAATACAGGTGTCAATCTTCCCTAGCCCAGGACAGGGTAGGTGCTTGACCTATCTGTTGTTTGGTTTTTTGTTGTGTTTAGGTTGAAGACATTTTGTTTCAAATATGTTCATTTTTTTGAAAGAGTTTGCAAGGAAGGTGAATCTTTTTGAAGAATTTTTATATAATTTGAACCTAGATTAATTCAGTTTTGTCACAACCGAAGTGCACATGAGAAATTTTGTAATACAAAAAAATAGAAATAATAAATAACTGAAAGACAATTGGGGATCCTAAAAACAAAAACAAAAAATTTAAAATTAAAGAACACCAAGAAGGTGTGATATGAATGCTTCAATCCTAAAACGTAGTTAGAGTTAAAAGGCCGGGTGAAATGGCCCCTTTGTTTGTCCTTCTAAAGTTCATCCAAGGGTGCATATAATAAAAAGCCCTCTATTCTGTGCTGTGTAAAATCTGTTTTCTATAGCCGCAATAGCTAATTTGGGACCAGCCCTTTTTATTTTGGCACCATGGGGCCAAATAGTACCATTTCAAAATAAAACTCTACTTTTCGCCAAATAAAAGTAATCTTTTTTTGCCAAAAATTTCCCATTTCTATTGAAAATGTGGATGAAGTCACCAAATTTGGATGAAAAAGTGCATAAATATGATTGAAAAGTATTTTTTGGTCCAAAGAATGGATGAATGTAGAAATACAATGCTTTACCAAATTTTAAGTGATTGCCACCGTGGCACTTTCTCAAAAAGCTTAAAAAAAGGACTGTTTCGGACGTCTTATTGCAAATATGAATTCAGAATTTGCAGAAATGTTAATTTGTGGGAAATAAAAAAAAAATTCTGGATTTGAACGGGGGGATGAGAAGGGGGTCAATTCACCGCGGCGCGGATTTCACCTTGGCAAACCCTAAACCCCCGGTGCCGATTTCAGTCCCCTGTTGCGCAAAATTCCCGTCGATGCGAATTTCACCTGCTCCAGTCTTCCACTACGCAAACGACCCCCCGGTGCGGATTCACCTACTCCAGTCCCCCGTCGCGCGAAAGAACCCCGGTGCAGATTCACCCACCCTAAACCCTCGTCGCGCAAAAGAACGCCGTTGCGGATTTCAGTTCTAGTCCCCCGAGCATGGGAGAGTGAGGCGTGATGGTATTGTGTGGGGTGATGGCGATGTGAGGATTAGGGCACAGGATTGCGCGAAGCTTTTGGACGTTCAGATTTTGGTGTATTGTGTGGGGTGAGGGCGAGTAGTCGATTAGGGAACCTAATTGCAAATTCTGTTCGAAGCACACAACCCTCCGTTGCAGCACTCCAGTCCGTTGCGCGTTCACTTCTTCGGCCCTTTTTTTTGCGCGTCGACTTCCTCGGGCTTCGTCGCCCCCATGCTCGTCGTCGGGGTTTTCTTCTACGCCCCCGTGCTGTCTGCGTCCCCGGACTTCCTCGGGCTTCTTCGGCCCCGTGCTCGTCGTCGTCGTGCTTCCTGCGGAGTTGGAGTGCTGCTGCACTTCCTCGGACAACGGAGTTGGAGCATGAGTTTTGCGGCGGGAGGTTGCTGCGTGCTTGTTTGCGGGAAGCAGGTAAGTCGTTTTTTTATTTCGTTTTTGGGGGTCTGTACATAAGGTCTTGCGTGCGCAATATGAAACTGAATGGCCCGTTTCAAAAACCGAATGGCCCGTGTGCTTGTGTGCCCGGGTGCTCACAATTTTGATTTTGAGCTTTCACGATGAGCTGTGTGCTTGTGTGCCCGGGTGCTCACAATTTTGATTTTGAGCTTTAACGATGAGCTGTGTTAGTGACTGTCATCTTTGCGTTGTGTGTGCCCGGGTGCTCACAGTTTTGATTTTCAGCTTTAACGATGAGCTGTGTGCTTGTGTGCCTGGGTGCTCACAATTTTCATTTTGAGCTTTAACGATGAGCTGAATTGGTGACTGTCAGCTTTGCGTTGTGTATGCCCGGGTGCTCACAATTTAGTGTTGAGCTTTAACGCTCACCTTAATCGGTGAATTTTATCTGTACGTTGGGTGTAAACTATTGATTGCGCACTTGGGTTGGGAATTATTCTGTGAACCATGAACTAGGAGATGCGTGAACTACTTGCGTGGTGTAGAAAGAGTGAATTCCATTTTCTAGCGATTTTGGGGTTGTTTCATTGAATGTTGTGGTTTAGGTTTCTTGCTGTCTTTGAGTTGCAGCGATGTTTCCTCAATTGTCATGATATGCTGAAGGAGAGCATGGACATTTCCTCGATTGGTCAAGAGAAGTTTCGTTTCTTTCAGTTGTGCATACGACATGTTCTGGTTGAGGTTGCTATTCAAGAGTCAGAGTTTTTAGTCGGTACAAGTGTCAAAATGTGCCTCACGTTTTTTACTCGGTTTTGGAGAGTATGTCTGCAAATGGAGTATTTTAAGGATTCATACATTCAGATTGGAAATTTTCACTGACTACGTTTTAGTCCAGTTTGCCGAAATTGACGTTGTTCATGTTGATGTCGAGCACTCCAATTGCTTTCTCCACTGTGCTTGGTAGTCAGAGTTTTGATTGAAGTTGTTGATGTTGTAATTAGTTTCACTAATTACCTCCATTGCTTGTGGGTGATGCAGGGAATTATTGATTTCATTTTGCTCCCGAACCGTAAGGCCTGAGGAACCTTCAATTACACACGAATCCGGAGTCCTGCCAGGACAATAAAGGTGAGCATGAATTCAATTCATTTGCAGTTTTCGGTCGGGATGAGTTTAGATCGAAGCCAGTTTAGGTCGACCGTAGCGAATGTAGGTTTTATTTTTGACAACAAAGGATTTAGGTTCACTTTACAAAGAATTCAAAAATTAAAGAACCACTTAGGTCGACTCGAGCTAAATGAGAAAATCCAATTTGAAGAACAGTGAACTGTACGTATAAGCGAAATATTTCGGCAACCAGAAGTCAAAGACCCGTCAAGGTTAGGTCAAATCGACCTAAACCGTAACCCACACCCAGGCAGAAGTCACAAATAAAAATAAATTATTCAAATTACGAATACAAAATGACCCTCAAGTTAGCTCGACTCGAGCTAAATGACCACGCATGAGCAGAGAAACAGCAGAAGGATCACGTCCACTCAGTTGAGGGACCTCTTGAATTAGCTCGAATCGACCTAAACCATGAAATCGAGATACCAACAAAGAATACAGAACAGAACCATCCATGAAGGATCAGAGATAAAATCTCTAAGAACACTCCAACACCATTGAGGTCGGATTGAACTACAACCAAAGTGAAGCGAGCTCATACAACGTATGATATGTGATATTTAGGTCAAATCGACCTAAATACAATGACCGATATCTTCACTCATTCAGTAAGATCAGAAGTACACCTGGTCTCTGAATTAGGTCGACTCGAGCTAAACCACGAACTTACTGATACGTTCACTTGCATTGACAGGATGGAGGAACAAATACCAAGACTGGAGTCGTTCTTCAAGAGATGCGACGTCACCCGCGATGAGGAGGATGGAGACGACATCGGCAACGATGGAGAGTACTGGGAGTTTCTCAACCTCGAGAAAATGGACAACTGGAGCCTCAGGATGATACCATTTAAAAATCTCATATGCTTCTCGTACAACTACAAAGACAACGACACGTACTACTCTGTCTCCTTCGAAGAGAAAATCAAAGAGATCGCCCACGAGAAGGGGAGCATCATCAAAATACATTGTGTGACAGCACAAACAGGAAAGAAGGAAGAAGAACAGTGCCATTTCACAATCGTCTTGGACTCCTCGAAAATTCCATTTAACATCACCCCGTTCCTGGAAACACTCGAACCCACCAAGTACAGGACCGAGATTCCTGAGTTGGAGAAGAAGATTGACAACAACTTCTTCCGCACTCCAACCGGAACCACAATCATCGGCAAGACGCTTTGCAATCGACTGAGGTCACTATTCGTGACCTTCAAGGTTCTAAAGGCAAAGCTGGAATCCACAAAGCGAGATATGGTCGCGCGAACTGTGTCTCAGGAGATGCCGGCTCAGGGAGGCGAGGGACAAGCATCCATGGGGACTCTAGGTACACAAAACAGTCGTGGTACCAGGAGAAATCAACAGTCCAGGACACCACCTCCGCCGCCGAACAGAGGTAACCTTGCTTCGAGTGCCGGGAGGAAATCGAAGACCCAGAAGCCTGAGGAAGCAGTGCTGGGTGAGACTAGTTTTGCGTCGGCGGTTACTAACATCCCAGAGGCTCACGACCCTCAGCGTGACCATGATTACAAATTATCTGCGGAGGCTTTCAAGAACTACTGGTCCACTTGCACAGACGCTTACGTGTTCGCGATCGACGAGAAGAAGTCAATCCCGATTGAACAACTTATCTCGTCACCGGCGGACATGAACATCCGAAGCCATGAGGATCGGCTCGCTTCGGACGTCATGCATTTCTATGTGCACATGCCAGACAAATCCACCAAGCAGACCTTGTGCGTCATGCCTGTGAACCAACCGGAGAAACCCAAACCAGAATCGTGGGACGAAATCAAAGGAGGGCAATTCTACCTGATTAACGGCCAGCACAGTGTGACGGCCAGCAAGATGATGGTGGAAAAGAGATTGGATGAGTCCATTCTCAAACATTTCAGGGAGTGGGATTGCTATGTTGTCTGGTCGAATGACAACGAGAAATTGCGGTCTATATCCGCGTACTACAACAGGGTTAACCATTTCGTCGCCATGAAGCCCTCGTGGTCAACTAACATCCTCGGCGCGCGAAGTGTATGGGAGAAAATGGGAAGGGCCAAGGAACCCAAAGGATCCGTCCCCGGCGGGTACGATGTCCAATACAAGGCGTAAAGCCAAGGACAAGGCCAACCTGGTTAAGTTCAAGGTAAACAGTTTTCAAGTGAATATTGAAGATAACGTGTCGTTTTTGTGAAGTCCAATTCATATGACGAGTTTGAGTTTCCTTGTTGGATTCAGGTCGAGTCGACCTAA
This sequence comes from Antitrichia curtipendula, assembly GCA_951230915.1. Classification (NCBI taxonomy): domain Eukaryota; kingdom Viridiplantae; phylum Streptophyta; class Bryopsida; order Hypnales; family Leucodontaceae; genus Antitrichia; species Antitrichia curtipendula. The sequence goes on along the minus strand of OX579638.1, from coordinate 3,244,607 downwards.
ATAGGATTGTCTTACACCATTCTGCAAAGTCAATGACATATGTAGTTAGGTCGGGTCGACCTAAACGTATGCTTATGGCTCCAATTCTGAATGGATTTTGCAGGAGTTCGTGAAGGCAATGAATGCTCGCTTCGCAATGCTCGACGTTGTGAAGTCCCAGAAGGCCTCACGAGGTAAGGACGCCGAGGAGAAGCTCAAGATAACTAATGAGTTGAAGATCATTACAGCACCTGATGACGTCTTCAACTTGTGGAGCGAGGTGATTTCGAGTAATGCTCATGGTGAGCTGATCGACCCAGAGACCCTCCAACCATTTAACAAGAAGACCGGGTGGAAGTCAGAGTCTGGAAACTTGACCCACGAATTCTTCAAGTGGATGGGAAACCTCTCCTACGACGACATGAAGAAGCTTGCAACGCACTTACTGAAGCGAACACGGACACGCGACGGGGAGAGGCGAACACTGAACCATCCGAAGGTGACAATCAAGCAGGTGGCATCCGTGCTTGAGAGTTGCTACACTCACAAGGAGTGGGTCGAGCGGCGCAAAAGGAAGTATCTTGTGAAGAAGGAGCTCAACCATCTCGACCCAGACTTGGGCCTCATCAACGCATTCAACGAAGTGAATGTGGATAACTGGAGGGAGTTCAAGAGGAGTCGTTGCATCACTAGTGCGACGATGAATGTCCTCCTCGAGCAACCAGGAGAGGACTATTTCAGGGAGGCGAAGCAGACCAAGGCCAAGAACAAGAAGGCTGCTGAGATTTCGCCGTACGCTGCAGAGTTCTTCCGAGTCTTCCTTGAGCGCTGCTCAAATTTCATGAAGCACATTGCGGTTGCACGCTACAGGCCATACAACATTGCAGCCGGCAGGAACTCACCTTGGCCAACTAGAACATGGACCGAGAATACGGCATCCGAAATCAAGTTTGGAATTCTGGACTTTCGATATGCTCTAGTGGTTCTCAACAAGGGCAACTGCATGCCGCTGATGCCGTACTTCTTCTCGGCTATGAAGTCCTTCCAGGGGTCGAAGCAACCTCGACTGGAAGAGATCCCGGCTTGGCTCTTTATCTGCTCCAATTTAGTGGAGTAGAACCAGGCTCTGCATTACGTGCAGACAAACGAAGTCCTCAAGGATTTCAAGATGGACTTCGCGGACTACTGGCCCGCAAAAGTTGAGCGGATGGGAGACTACTCCGCTAGCAACAGCAAGGCAACTGAGAAGGTTTATCTCACGTTCTTGTAGAACCCAGACAACGCCGTCATCATGACTCCGAAGCCAGCATATCGAGCCCCTGACACAGACGTCTTCAGGAAGCCCCAAGCATACAATGAGCTGAAGTACAGGATTCACAATACAGAGCTCCGAATGGAGTTCTACCTCAACATCCTCCGAAGATTTGCCATCGGTGCCAGGAGCGTAATGTCAGTATTCGCGGGTTCGAAGTTCACATGTGCCGCGATGGTGAGTTCTTTTTCAGGTCGAATCCACCTAAACTTGTACAATATATGCACGTAGATGGGTAGGCATTGAATTGTAACTGTACATTACACAGAAGTCAGATTTTAGATCGACTCGACCTAAAATGTCAACAAACGCGTCCACCTGTGTAGCTCACCGTATCCTGAATGTGCTGCAGATGTTGGGGCTGGATGTTTTCGCTGTTGGCACCTCCAATGAGTCCAAAACCTGGACAGCTATTGCCGAACTTGGAAAGTCACTGGATAAGAGTGATTTCCTTCCAAAAGGGTACTTTGTGGATGAGGAAGTGCACCGTCGGAAGGCTGGAGGTGCTGCGACACCCGCAACTTCAAAGAGGAAGAGGAAGTAGGCATGGGATTTGCCGATGTCTCAGCCTTCCCAAAGCGAACCATCATCTCAAGCTGGTCCGTCTCATGGGAATCCAGTTGATTTGTCTTCGGACGATGAGGAGGAGGAATACGACCATGGCACCGAAGATGTATAGGACGAGCAGCTGACCCCCGTACAGCTTTCTCACAGTATCAGGGGGTCCTCTGCGTTGTCTGGACAACCAAAGGAGTTGCATCCCATTGAAATGCAGCCCTCCAGCACACCGCCGCGCTCCACGACTCGGAGGGTTACGGGAAAAAGAAGGAGACACGATGATGACTTGACTGCCATGAGCGCAGAGATCGATGAGCTGAGAATGGAGAGGCTGCATGATCGGGCAACAAACATGAAAATGCACGCGCAGCACAGTCACACGATGGAGCAGCTGTCGAATTGTATATTGGCACTTTCGACGAAGATTGACAACACCTACGACGCCATTGTGAATAGCAACAGAGGTGCTCTGCCACTCGCGACCGTTTCGCCAGCCCAAGTTGCTCCCCAATTGTTGCTGCAGGGTCAAGCCTCGGGTTCGTTGAATACCGGGGAGTCGAGTTTGGCAGAGCCGATTCGGACTGCGTTGAATGTTCCTCCTGGTCCCGGTTCTGTGATGCCTCCTCCTCCGTCAACTCGCGTAGTCTCCCATCCGGTTGTTGGCGTGCCAACAACTTCTCCATATATGGTCGCGTTACCACCTCTTCCACCTACAGACCAAGTGCCGGACATTCCCCTGCCACCACCAGAGGTCGACATCGCGATTGTTGGTGCTCCGCAGGTGGCCACTGAGGTTGATGTGCCAGAAATTGGCGTGGTCGAGACGGCGTGTGCAGATGCCCCTGCAGGTTGATCACTCGATGTCGTTTGTATAGTTTAGGTTGACTCGAGCTAACATGGATGGTAGATTGGACCTAGTTGTGCATATTCATGAAGCAAAAACATTTTTCATATTGAGAACTTACGGTGGACAGAACCACAGAGTTCTAAATTTTCTAAATTTTTCAAAATTATGTATTCTATTGCCTACCACTGGGAAATTTAATATATCGGATTCTTACGGATTATATTTCTTGTGAATTTATGAATTGCATGCATTGTTAATGTTGATGTTGTTCCTACTTCACCCAAACATCAGTCATTGCACAGTGAACTCCTTGTGTCTTCCGATGACATTCCCGTGGAAGAATCTGTGCCTACTACGCAAGCACACACTGTGACTCCAGAGTGTGAGATTGCTTCTATTGTACAAGAGGACGTCGTGGATGATGACTTATCATTTTTGGATGCCGAAGCCATGGTGGTCGAAGTTGCAGAACCTGTCGTCGAGGTGCAGGAAGACGTTAGAGCTGCAACTGAATCCGATCGCGAGAAGAAGGTATGTCATACATGCACTCTAATTTTTGCCCTGATTTTAGTATTTACTATATCATTTCGCGCTAGTTCAAAAGTGTGTCAGTTCAGGGTAGTAACTGGCTGCACATTTACCCGTTTGAAAACAGGAATCGAATTCTCCTTGTCCTTGTGGAGGGACGTCGGAGGAGGTCAAACGTCCATTGAGGTCCAGGGGGGCCGTGAGGTGGCTCAACGTTGTCCTGGACCTGAATGGGATTTTATGTGTGTCTGAAGAAATCAGAACCAAGGGATGGTACAGTCACGTAGGCGAATCCTCACACGGACACTCTGCCACAGTTCCCACTATCGTGGGAAAGAAAGAAATTTACGCCAGGCCCAATTGCTCGCAGTTCTTGAGTGAGTTAGCAAAGATTGCCGTCATCTCAGTGTGGAGCTCCATGAAAATGTTCAACACTGAAGGTGTTTGTAAACATCTTTTCGATGGTATAGAAATGCCCTATCTCGTACTCGGGCAAGAGTCCTGCACAACATTGAAGTGCAGGGATGGTTCTGGAAAGATCACGACTTTCAAAGAGCCCAATACAAACAAGGACCTGTTCCTTAAAAACCTAAGTACTTTGTTCAATGGCTCACGAGGGAATTTCACGTCAGAGAATACCATCGTAGTGGACGACAACCCTTGTAAGCACATTATGAACAAGACGGAGAATGTCATTCTCCCTGACACTTGGACGAACAGGGGAAATGGTCCGAAGGACACGTTTCTCTTGGACATCCTCCTTCCCTGGTTTAGGCGCCTTTACGCAGCTCGAGATGAAGGATTGAAGTCGTTCAGGGAGAATAGCTTAGGGAAGATGGGACGGCGGATGCTCTGCGACGAATGAAGTCGTCGAGAGTATAACCGGCTAATGGAAGCAGCTCGACTGTCGTTGAATCTGAGATAGGCCAATGGGCTTTCTTTTTTATTCCAGATTAGCTATATTAGATCCACGCTAGGGATCGGGCTTCATCATTGGCAACGCAATCTAGCTCGTGTCGACCTGAACTGTGCATAGTTATGTCTTTTGTACTCTTCAATTTTGTGTAATATATTGTTCTCGGGAATAAAACGGAAATGCTTCTTCATCATAAATTCATTCGTGTTCAGTACTTCACATTCTTGGTTTCTGAGGTTTAGGTCGGATCGACCTCATTTCTGGATCTTTCTTGTTCAGTTGACGGCTTGTATACGTATTGTAGGTCGGGATGACCTTCTCTAAGACATTCTAGGTCGAGTCGACCTCTTCTATATTGTTTCTTGATTAACTCCAATGCTCGTAAGTTTCTGGGGAGAGCTCTAGACAAGTTCTTCTGATTGTGCTTCTTTTGACATGAGTTTTGCATTTGGCTTTCCGTTTCAGGTCGTATGCAAATTGCCATCTCTAATTCAAAATAGAAGTTTGACTTGTGCAGCATCGGCTGATTCCTTCCTGGAGTACGGCCAAAACGCAATCTTGAGCACGGGGAACTTCTTGTGTTCCGCTGCAACAGCAAATTCCATGATGGACTTCTCACTAAAACCTGTGGAGGACGGTGTCGTGGACAGTCCGCCAAGTGGAACTCCGCGTTTGCCCAAATCATGCTCGCCTTCTCCTTTACGGCCCACTGTGGCGGGGGGGTCAAGAATGTTGCCATCTGCCTCTGACAGAGTGCCACAGAGAAAGCTCTATGACGACGGTGATGAGGAAACGACATTGCCTGTCATAGAGGCAGTGGCGTTCGAGGAAGTGCGCAATAAAATACTTCCTGGACGTTCTCATCCACCACCCCTGCCAGTACAACGTGTGAGAGCTCTCGGTGTGCGAAAGACAAAGACGCACGACAGATTACCCCTGAGTCGACGCAAACTGCCGGTTGTGGATGTATGGGATCGGAAGTTTATACAACTGTAGAGGAGACAAGCATTACAAGAAGTGTGACAATGGTTATAGTCGAGGATCTGAAATTCGGAAGGCCTTGGAGATGTTGAAGAGTAAATCACACATGTAGTATCTATTCATATTGTAGATTTCAAAACTATACGTACAAAATAGCATTGTGTAGTTACTTTGAAAAACTCAATGCTGGAGTGAATCACGCTCACGGCAGCTACATACATTTTTAGTATACATTTTTAGTATACCTTTCGGGGATGCAGAAATTTTAAAAATGGAAGAGAGAGATATAACAACGAGAAGAGAGGTTCACTATCATTTGAAAATGTTTATGAAGGAGATGTATTAAGGACCTCCTAATTTTGGATTATAGACACCATTTCAGCATATCAGGGAGCCAAGAATACATTTCATATTCTAAACTATTATGTCGCAAAGGCTCATATTTAGATTGAGAACAATGCAAACCCGTTCAGATATTACAAACCGGGTAGACAAAGTATTGAATCTTCATAGTCTGTGCTAGTCCTGCAAATAGAAGCTGCGGAAGAGGACGCCATCGTAATGGAAGAAGGAAGTGGATGTCGAGCTTTGACATGAATGTGGACAAGGAAATTATGGAGACAAACTAACCTAGGTTCCACTATAAGCACTCCTATAGGGAGCACTAGAAAACAGCTATGTCTCAAGTGCCATTAGGAAGAGTGCTGAATCAGATGGTGGGGTAGTTGTTTCTATCATTTTTGTGCCTAGATCTAGGTCACAAGCTTAGTATCCACTTCATTGTTCTAACACCATGGCGTCATCTTTCAAAGCAATTTATTTGCAGTGTCTAACACAGACTATGGAGATGAATACTTTGCTTCTAGGAGTGTAATGGTAGGAATTACTTCTTCAAATGTCCAATTTGCAGTGTATTAGTCCAATACATCATTATTCAGTGAGTACTTGTCATCAATTGTGTGGCATATTGCAAGTATTGCATGATGTTTTATAATATTTCAATGAAAAATCTAATTTTAACGACATTCAATTGTTTTTCTTAGCTTTACAAACAAGTCATTTCTCTTTGTTTCTACCCACAGTTCCCTCTTGCTGTTCTCATATTGAGGAAAAATGACTCTCATTTCGTTGGAAAACTCTCATTTTAATGAATATAGTGTTAAACATGGAAAAAACAAAACACTTTTATACAGCAAGAACTAACTTGGATCTCAAATCCATTGTAGAAGAAGCAAAAATATCTATGTAATCTACATATCCGTTGGGTAGATGCCCAATTCTATTTGTCCCTCTTGTCTATATCTTCTGTCTTCATCCCATGTTCATCAAATGTGAATTTGTTATACTCAAGAACTAAACATTGAAGACAAGCAACATCACCATCTAAATGAATGACCTTTACAAGGGAATCCATTGGATTAACTGATCTTCTCATGTAGATGTATTCTTAGAACTTGTGAAGACCAAGTGCGTCACTTGTATCATCTAATCCCTTGTCAACAACAACTACCTGGCCGTACCAATTAACCTTCAATTTTCTTCCAATTGTAACCTTATAATCTTCCAACATCAATTGATGCCTTCTTGAATCACCATCACTTGCATGGCCCACAATCAGCCCAACTCATTCCTTGCACTCTTTATCTACAACTAGTCAATCAATTTCAATTGCATTTGAATCTATGAGGAATCAAAACAATTATATGTATTGCAAACCACCAAATTAATTTGTGACAATTTGTCGTGTAGTAGGTTCACCACAATCACCTTATCAAATCCTTCTACCTCATAAGTATAAAAACTTTCACCAATCTTATTATATCCAAATTTTTTTACCCCTATAAATGATGACATATACACATACATGATATATCAATATCCCACAAAATGATTTCCAAACCAAATTAAAGAACACGTGGTTCATTTTGTGAAGAGTTGCAATCTGAACAATGTTTTCAGAGAGATGGTACAATCTCAACCGAGATAGTTTTGTTTTTGAGCATAATTAGCACCAATGAAATGAACTCCACTAAAGGCAGTACAAGCCTTGACTGACCCTTAGGCTAGCCACCACATTGACTTCTAATAGAAAAAGTGAGAAACTCCATTGAGTGGTCTAAAGTACTGTGCTGACTTTTGTTTTTTTGATAGTGGAAGGAGCATGGAAGAAGGTGGCCCCAAACTGAAGGCCATAGTGCAAAACTTGAAGGGCTAGAGTTAGAGAAGAAGAACTCGCGTTGTAATTCATTTCTAAGTTAGTGCACTGGGTTGCGTCACTACAATAAAATAGCCATTGATGATTACTGCTAATTCATAAGTAGAAAAACATGCACCCATTGGAGATGACTTAGTAGAATTGGTACTAGTTTGGGCTGATGTTGTCATGGATTGTAAAGAACTTGTAGTGCAGACTGTACAATGCCTTTTTCAATCCATACAAAAAAAGGGTATTTCCACCGTTGCACTTCAAATATGGGGCTAAGCCCTCTTTTGGAGGGTTCCTCAATCAAAGAGTGTGTGGGCAAAACTCTTGACCACCACTGTGGCCTTCCAATTCTTTTCTATGGATATATTGAGTTCTTCTATACTTTCACACATCTACTTTGTTTTTTTGCATGTCAAAACAAAAAATAGTTTTTTTCCAAGAATCTTATTAATTAAGACCCGTCTTTTAGGCAAAAATAGAATGTTGAAAGGCCCTCAATCTTGGCGTATTGAAGGCTAGATTTGAAGAGCCCATATTTGTTTGTTTTTAAAAATGTCAAGCTCTTGGTTAGATGCCTTAAAAAGCTTAGAGTCTTTAACATGCCAGAATGTCATGAAGACTTGCTTGATGTGTCTCAGTGGAGGTGCTTTAACTAAAGGTGAATGAGACCATTGTAAACACAATGAAAGCAAAGGCAATCTAGATAGAATAGAATTGATGGTGTACATTTAAAGTTTTCAAATGTACAAAACCAAAATAATTTGCTCACAATAGACTTGTCCATGCATGTATTGGCAATGGATTTGTCTACCTTGCTACTAGTATAGTATTAAGTTAAGCAATTTGCTACTACATGTTAATTAATAGTGTATATAGTTCAAAATATACACTACTAGTATATGATGATTTAAATAGGCCACAACTAAATTGTGACAAATATATTATGGTTTGTTTTAGTAGAGCCTCAAATTTATTGTTGGTTAGTTTGAAGTTTTCACTTTTTTATCAAGATATTGTAATCATAAGCTTAAAGAAATTTTTGTTGATTTTAAAGCTTTTTTGGCAGTCTTTGAATCATGCGCAATCACCTACCTTGCCAAAAAGAAAAAAATGTTCTATAGGAGTTGCAATCAAGGCACAATTATATGTGGGTGGCACCCTTTTGTAGGGCTTGCAAGAAATCTCCCTAGGAAATATGCTAAAATTTATTATTTATCAAAGATGACCAATTTTCTCACCAATTCTGAAAGATTTAAATCTACATTTTTAAACAAATACTTCAAATTAGCTGAGATAAGTAAAAAAACTCAAAATTAACCAATTTAAATTAGGAGAGTCTTTTTAACATTCATCCATGTGCGATTGATTAGAGAGCCCAACCTGTGAAAGGCTTACTACCTATATATATTTACACCTTCAGAAAGCTCTTGATGCATATACTAATTACTCTTGAAGCATGGGCAAGTAGTAGATTTGGACGAACTTGTTTACCATGTAAAGCATTCTAGGGCTTGATAACATCCTTTCAATTAAAATATTCTAAACCTTAACCCAAAAGGGCCAATGTCTCTACAAGAGATAAAATAGATTTTGGGCAAATTCCTAGGGTCTCAAATTTTCTCTTTATTTTTGAATTATTTTTCAAGATAGAAAAATACATTAGCTTTCTAATAATATAATTTTGATTTCAATTAGTATCTAAAAGCAAAAATTATGCCATTCTAAGCACAATTTACACCTAGCTAGGTAGAAAAAGAAATCCACACTAAAAAATTTGGAATTAAATTTTTATAATTTTTTCTTACAAATCATGTTTTGGGTCATATGGAAAGATTTTATTCATTCCATTTTAGATTAGTGATCCAAAAGTCAAATAATTTAGTCCCACAAGATGCCAAAATAATTGTTTTTTTCCAATTTAAACGCAAATATCTTACAATCTATGCAACCTAAGTTTCTAAAATCTCTTCCACACATTTTTGCACTTGTCCAATGTATAATCCTACGGTTAGTCATGCAAAAAAAATCAATTTTTACGATTTTTTGCTCTTTGCAATAGAACTGGTAGTTATGAGTGTTTTTAGACAAAAAAATGTTTGGACTTTAATTATTTTATGGATTAATTAGTGAGGTCAATTATTTATTTAAACATTTCCTATAAAAAAATTTAACTTATAACTCTTGATAAATTTCTTTAGTTAAAAACTTGAAACTTTTTAATTAAAAATTTAAAAAATTGACAAAAATAATAATCATGTATTCATTCTTCTTTGAGTTCTTGCCGCTTGCATTGCATATTATCTCAAGTACTATGGTAGAACCACCCATTACCAATCAAACATCCATACCCAACCTGTAGGGTGCAACTATTTCCAACCAAGGCTGGAATAGGTTTTCAACTAAAGTTTGGGATGTGATTTTTTCTCCTCTGCAGGTTGGGAATAATAAAGCCATGACATATGTCCTAATGTAGTAAGCGGGAAAGTAGTTATGAAATGATGGGAATTGGAAGACTCCATATATTGGGTCTGGGTTGAGGCCAACTTTTGGCTTCCAAAATTCAAAGTAATTTGAATTTAAGGAAAAAAATCACAAAAAATTGGCAATGCCCATCATTTCTATCTTTCTACAGGACACTAAATAAATTCACATTGCCTTCTACTGCTCCAGAACATGAGTGGAATTGCTTAAGTGGTCAACTATGGGTGGTTCTGCCATCACTTTACTCACACCGTGACACTTTTCAATTTGTGTTTCACAGGTGGGTGCACTCGGAGCTTTGGAACAAAACGGCAAGCGCTACTGTAGTTTGGTTCTCTCACTCCTGCATCTGCTTTGCAATTAATACGCAAAGGCTGCATGTTTCATCGGGTCACCGGAGTATAGATTTGTCGTCAGCTTTCATCTGGCACGTTGCAACCTCGTAAGCCAGAATTTTCCGCTTCTTCCATGGAAGTGAAAAATTCTCCACAAAATCTCAAGCCCAATGATCGATGTTTTGGGTCACTTAAAGATGTCCGAAATGGAGGAAAAGTTGGGAGGGTCAAAAGAGCTGCAGCTAGAATTCCAGTTTTGAGCGTGCTCTTTATTGCATTTTGTTAAAGCGCGATCAGGGGCTTCTGCAAATGGGAGACTACTTAAGTTATCTGCTGGTCGATCAAGCTTGTGCTGTTCATCCGGAATCTGCTCCTCTGCATCGATCTTTTCCACGGTATGAAGAAAGCATTGCATCAGAAGCTAGCATTGCACCAGAAGTCCATTTGGGTTTAATTGGTGCACATTCAAATAGCGAATCTCGAACGCCCCAGTGATTGATTTTCATAGATCGAATCTCAAGTTGTGCAGTACTCTCTTTGTGTATGATGCAGGTGCCATTTGCCTCGCGCTTTATAACTTAATTGGGAGGCTATACAGAGCACCTAGCTTCAGCTGCATATATGTTCGTAGTTTGAGCAAGGCTATACCACAAGCTACATAAGCTAGGAGTTAGACCCTTCAGAGATTTCCATTGCAGGTGTCTTTACTGGCACAGGCTGAAATTAAGAAATTAAGAGAATAGTCGCAGTAAGAATGCTCATAATTAAGTGGGTTCAACTGTGAGTCACGGAAAAGATGGCCTGCAGGTATTTCCTCGATCAGCGTTTACTTATTCACTTCAGCACAGTTGGTGAGGGTCTTGAAAGCTGATTAGAGTTGAGTCGGACGCTCCTAGAATGTAATTCAGATTATTTGGCAGTGACAGTTATGGCCTCAATCTAAAATATGGGCTGTCCAAAATTGACGCGCGTGACGTACTTCTGACTTCAGCTTCTTGAATTTTTGTTGCACGCAGAGGATAGACCTGGAGAGTTGTAAGCTTATTATCATGGGATTGCTTGCTGAACAGTTCGAGGATGCAAGCACCCATGCTCCAGGGTCCCTACAAAGCAAGCAATTACGGATGCAAATTAAGAGCTGTGCACGAGAGCCCCGCTTGTTCCGTTGCTCTTGGGCTGCGATACATTAGCGCTCTTACTAGCTCGTCTGCAGTTTTCTTCTGTACATTTTTTTAATTGTTGTATCCATTTAAATGCACTTGTTTTGAATGCAATTGAATATAATACCCATGTTGACTTTGTGTAGATGTCTCTCAAAATCTCATGGATCAAGTGTGTAAGTTCCGTTGGGCTTGGAGGAGCATGCGCGACAACTCTGGTGCAAATGACCAGATAAGGTAGCGACACCCATGAATCCATGCCTGTACTGTAGAGTGCCCTTAATCCCTAAAGTCCCATTGTCCCTACGGGGGACAAAATGGATTTCGGGTGGGTTTCTATGATCTCAATTTTTATTGAATTTTTTTGAAAATTTCTCAAATGATAGAAAAACTTATTAGCTTTCTGGAATATAATTTTTATTTCAATTGGTGCTTGGATGCAAAAGTTATGCCACAATAACCTCAAAATGGGGGAGACCGGGCAGCAAAAGAAATCCACAAAAAAATGAAATAAAATTTTTGATATTTTTTTTCTTGTAGGTTATATTTTTGTCTAAATGGATAGCTTTGATTCATTCTATTTGGATTGGTGATGTAAAAGTTATGGAGCTTCTTATTTTGCGGGCAACTAGAACAACTTCTTGAAAAAAAACAATTCTTTTACTTTGAATGCTAATATCTTTCAATCTGTACGGTCAAAAACCACAAAAATTTTACCACATAATCTAAGACAAGTGTAGAACAAGATCTTGTAGACTCTAAAAATTTAATTTTAAAATTTGTGTAGGTGAATGTAAGAAAGTGGTAGGTTTGAGTGTTTTTTGACAAAGAAAATGGCCTTGGGACTTTAGGGGTTAAAGTGTGCTTAACCCTTTAACGACCAGGTCGATGATTGATTACTCAAACTACCAGATTTTCATCAATAGCAAACTGGCTATTAAGAGCAAGCCCACAGCTGACTCCCCAAACAGGGACGTCAAGTGGGGGCTTGGCTTGTGGTTATGATGGCTGCAATCGGCCTCCTCCTCCTCTACCTCACTGCACACACCAAGAGGGGACACTAAGTGGATATTTCATCAAACTTGACATTTGATGAATTATTTATTCAAAATTTTACATTTAATCAATGAAAAATCCAAGAGCTTTAGAAGTATGCTTCAAAGATAATCTCAATAGGAGCTGAGTGTCTCAGGAGGGAAGAAAATCTCTCTATATACACATGGGTTGTTCCTCCTCCTACCACCCCCATGCGTATATAGAGAGATTCTCTTCCCAAAGTAAGCAAAGCAAGTTTGCTATCTTCATCCTCTACTATTTTGGACACAATGGGAAGAAACACTTCAATGCGTTTGAAGTTTAATTTTTTTAGCCATGTTAAAGGTTGAGATTTGTTAGAACTTAGCAATTTTTAAAATCATCACAATTTGATTTTAAAACTCAAAGCAATTTCTACTCTGAAGTTGGCCTCACAGGCCTAGTCACCGTCTCTCCGTAGCTTGGGGGGCTTGCTCTAATGAAATTGCGTCAGTTTGACACTTTCTCATAACCTGTCATCGACCTGGTCGTTAAAGGGTTAGGAGTACCTTGAAATGTGTCTCCATGCTTAATTGTGGTCGGTGGACTCTGATTTTTTAAGATTTGGGCACTAGAATCAAGGCGGATTTATTAAAGTGTGATTTAGGGTGTCCTAGGGAGTTCTACTTTGAAAATTCATAGAAATTAGATGGCTTATCTAAAAATTCTATTTTTTTTTTAAATTCATGATTTTAAATTCCTAATATTGAAAAAAAAAATTTAGAATTTTTTTCTTTCTAATATGCTGAATTGCTTAAATTGACGGTTATAGATGCTCCTACCTTATAGCACATGACAATATTTATTTGATTAGAGTGTGGCTGTATTTTGATCTGCAGCGTGAGTTGTAGAAGCATCTCATACATGTCTAAGATGTAAGGTAGAATCATATTGATTTGGGGGAATTTTGCATGTCAAGACCTTTAAGTGTGTTATAAATATATCTTTGAAATGTCTTCAATTTAATGAAAAAGAAATCATTTACTAAAATATGGACACCCATAATCACCACTTATTGCAAGTAAGAGCATCTCCATCAGTGGCTTCCCTAACCCTATCTCCATTTGGAAGGCAAGCGCCCACTAGTTTTTCCCTAAATTTTCAGTTAAATACTAAATATAGGCAAAGAAAAGTCAAAACAAAACTATAGAAATAATAACAAGGCCAAAGGAATAGTACTCTTATGAAATAGTGAAGGATAACTGGTGTTAAAAGGGGTGAAAATAGGTTTAGGAATTACTCCATTTGAATTCCCTATCCGCCCTCCCATATAGGAAAATCAATATTTCATATATTTTTTAGGATACAACATACTAGTAAACAATAGTTCTTGTCTATTCGGATAGGGATCATATTAGAAAACCGCCTTTTGGATGGCAATTTGAAGACATGTGTCATGTTTTTGTTGATAGTAGTGCATTACAAATTTTGAACCTATAGGTGGAAAATTTTTGGTCAATGTTGGAAAAGACGTGGGGATGTTAGAGCAAAAACATGTGGATGACACAAAAGAGGCGTGTGTTTTTCTGGACATCAAATAAAATATGGTCATGTTTATTAGAACGTTGCAAAAAACATGGAAGTGCCATATTGGCTGGGGGTTCTAGATTCATTGTTGATAAATTTTTGTAACTTATAATAAGTTGAGGTAAAAGACAGACAAAATGTGAAAAACATAAGGAAAAGGCAGCCATTGTATACTTTGTAAAAAAAGGGAAATAGCCGGATGGACAATAATCACAATATGGATGAAAAAAAAGCTCTTTATATAAGTAGGATGGTAGGAAGTAAGACAATCCCTACTACAAGGGCTTTGTTTTTGAATAGTAACAAATAGTGTATCTCAAAATCTATTTAACTTTCTTACTTCAGGGTGATTGCAAGAAAAAATGGTCATATTTTGCATCACAATTAGAATGGTAGAATTGTCATCAATCATAACTTTTGAACTATGAGCCCAATTAATTTGAAATTTTTATTGGAGATGTTTAACTTGATAGTAATCAAATTGCTTATTTTTTAAGAAATTTCAAAAATCATTTTATATTTAAATTTAAATTTAGCTAATTTGTCACACTTTGCAATTTAAGGGTATTTAGTACTAGGGAGTATTCAAAATTAATGATCTAGAGCTGAAATTTTTGTAGCTTATTTTTACACTAGATGTGCATGTGCTTAAAAGTAAATTAAAAAAAATATTATTTTATGTCCTCCACATGCGTACTAATTGGGCTCCCTTGCATGCGAACTTATGAACATTGAAGATGGTTTTGAGATCATTCATTTTGTGAAATCTCTTCATCATAAAGTTCTCCAAATGCTGAATAATATGAAACTTTCAAAATCTAACATGAAAATTCTATTTTGGCACCAGCTCTCTACCAATTTGACTCACACACAGTATAAGGTAGCAGCACCCATAATTGTCATTGTATTCATAACCATTACCTCTAAAATCTTGAAAAATCTTGGAAAGTGAATAGATGTAATTACAAGCCTATGTACTATAGCTGAATATCATGTCATAGTATTTCTATTAGGTGCATGTACAACCGTTTCTTTAAAAATTCACAATTTATTCTTACATTGTCCAAATAATACATTTGAAAGTGTACATGAAATATTTTTCTCTTTCTAGTAGGATCCTTGTTGGATGTATATTAGTAGACATCATATTCAAAACAATTAAATTAACGGTTATAAGTGTTGTTGCCTGAAGTAGAAGTACAATGAAGCCAAGTGACTAAAATATATAAATTCTTCAATTAAAACTTAGGATCCACAAGACCACTAATAAAAGTGAGAAGTCATGGTTATCTAAAGTTAAGTTGTACTACAGAGTAAATTAGTATGCTCGAAAAGCAACCATTTAATTGTTGGTCCGCCTTTTTTATAGATTTGCATGGACAAAAATATTAACTTATTTTTCAGAGACAGAAAATTAGACGCTCAATGTAACACAAGTGGTTTCATATTTTTTGAAGTTTTTTGAATTAATTATGAATTTTCAAAGATTTCTATTCTAGGTATCTATTTGTGACCTTAGGTCTCACAAAATACATCCACTTGAAACTTCTAAAGTGATTTGAAGAAATCAAGGCCAATGATTGGCTCTTGTAGTAAAGAATATTTTTTTCTCAATCCAATCAAGTGGTTCATTTAACCCCTAAATGTCCAAGGCACCCAATTTGGGTGTCAATAATACTTTGAAGTTAAATAAAACCTAACCAAGTTGCTATTTTTAGTAGTTTGTATTTTTTTTATTTTTTTTTTGAAGTTTAATTTTAGCATCAAAAATCCAATTTTGAAAATATTTGATTATGATTTTTCTATTCAAGATTTTGTGCAAGGGTGTCCATTGTAATCTTGACCTTCCGTAGTATTGAGGGCTCTTGGAAATGAGCCTCAAATACACTAGATCTTGGAGAAAAAATCACATTAGAAATTCATTTAAAGAATCTTGTAGAATAAATTTTGAAAAGCCATAAATCAATTGGGGTTATGCATGTTGAACCCTTTATCCTCATATTCTTTTGATGACCAACTTTTAAAATTTGAGATGTCAAAAGAGGATTGAAAGACTTCAAATCACTTTGACAATTTTAACACCCTCATGATCAAACATTATAATCTTTCAAATTATAATCTTTCAATCCATAAGTAATATTGTTATGTTTTCTTTTCCAATGTGATTTCTAACATGTCTAGCTTGAATTTGTACAATTACAATTCAAGAAAAACTAATACAACTTATCAAAATGTTGATTTTTTGTTCAATTTAGAGCAAATTTCTAGAAGCTCAAAAAAGGCCTTGGACATTTAGGGGTTAAGAACCACCTCATATTCATTCAATAGCTTTTTATAAGGTCGATTTGAAGAGGACAGTCGGTTTTAGAGCACACTATGTAAAATTCAATGTTCAATCTTTTCACTTCCACTACATCATTCTCCTCCTCGTGGCCAAATCAACTGTCATTATAAATCAATCTCCCAACAAATGCAGGAGTATCTATACAAGCTTAACTTATTTGTCAAAATCAAGAATTATGATTCACAAAAGAGACTGAGAAAAAGATTACCCATTTCTAAAACAATTCCGAATCTCGTATGTATCAGTGTACCACAGCAGACCGAACATAGTTTATAACCGGTCGGTGCGGGAAAATTCAACCAGTTCATTAAATTTCTCCCGGTTGACTCGAACAGGGTAAAGAACTTTTGTTGCTCTGAGATTAGAACTAATAAAGGCATCCTCCGCTTCAAGTGTAATGCCTTCCCACCGTATCTGCACTTCGTATGCCAAAATTCTACGCTGCTGACAGCTGGCTAGGGCTTGCAGCCAGGGAAGGATTTACTTAAGTTGTGTTGAGCATAGAAGGTATGAAGGCTGTGGTCATCTCCAACAAATCTCCAATGCCAAGGCTCGTACGCAATGCCTTGGAAGTTATCCTTGGGAAACGATAACTCAAAATGAAACCTGCCAGCAATAAAATCATACGGTCAGATCCAGGCATGCACGAAATCAAGGCAACGTGAGATTGAAACTTACAACACTTAACTTACATGGCAACATGTACGACTCAAAAGCTACTCCTTGACAAGAGGACTCACAACTGATAAATATCTTATCCTCCAGAGCATATAATAATTATATTCTCTGGATTCATGTAAAGTGAGACATGAGAAGTTTAGACCCTCATGTGACAAATATTCTCAAGTTATTGTATTATAGAGGACCCTTCGGAAACCCAATATAAGCTTACTAAAGCGTTTCTTATTCCAAGCTCAATACTTTGAGACCTCCGCAGTTGAAGACCCCCGATCTTGACATCAGGATATTCTTTGAAAACCCTATGTAACATAGCACATATAGTTTGCGATCAAGGCCATAACAACCGCCAGGCCGTGGATCCCGTCCTGCTTAGTGTTCAATTAAATTTTCATGAAAAGGGGGCTCCATAGGGATAGATCTCATTGACCTATTGAATTTCATAAATACAGTAGGGTTCTCTATACTTCAGACAGGGCTTCGTTGCCTTACACATGAATTCATTGCTAGTTAATTAGGATGAGCAATACCTGGCCGCATTTTGTTGAAGCCACCTGTATGCTGCTCCCTCCTTAAACTCTATCACCAGTGACAGAAAATACAGGTTGGTTTCTTTCATAATGTATACATATTTTTCAAGAAGCAGTCACCTAAACTCTACAATTAATTGCAGAAAACAGTACGCGGAAAATATTCGGTATCTTTCAGGTGGTCCTCGAGGAAATAAAACTAAAATAATCAGTGTCCTAGGGAGAAACATCTGACTAGGAAATAAGGAATCTCACTGCTGATACCTTGTCTCAAAAAAGTCGTAGGGTCTGTGGCATCGCCAATATCAATTGCATAGCCTGTGTGGTGCTCGCTGTAGCCTGGGGGTGCAGATACCTATCACGAACACGTAAAACGTTTGTGAGCTAACCTCGTGTAATAAAAACTTGATCACACAGCAAAGTTGACGTCGCAGTGGTTTATTATGTTCTCCTACGGCAATAGTTCTTCTTCGTTAGTAAGAGGAATAGATTACACTCATCTGTAAGTCTTCAAATACTCTTTATAAGCTAGACAGCTATCTGGACAGGTAACCATTTCCATCACTTGACCTGATTTCTGAGGCCTCCAATTAGGACCTGATATTCTGTGACGTTTAGGGTACGATAGAACACGGACACAGTCCCCTCTAAATGAAAGAAATTTGTAGCGCTTCAATTCCATTTCAGAAAATTCCTAGAAAGTACATTATTGATCCCAAAAATTATTCTGTCTTCAAATTCTCAAATTCTTTACATGAGGAAAAAAACATTCCCAACATTGGTCCCCTCCATATACGCTGGAAATTCTTGGATTCATTTCCCACCTTATTATAAGAAATGGATTCTTGTTTATTTGGCAGGAAAGCTTACCTTGGCACGTTCAGTAGCAGATTGTCTAAGCTCTGCCTTCAAGTCGAAAAAAGTTGTCTGTTGCCGTCTAACGGTACGAAATCTGTGTCAAGTACAAATTAAAACTCAAAAACTCAAGCTTGAAGCAAACAAAAAACATGACAAATTACAGTAGTCAACATAAACGTCTAGTTTCAGAGATCTACAGAGTGGGAGTGGAAGGTGTGCACTAAATTGAATACACTAATTAAGGATGATTCGAAATTCTTCTACATCGTTCAAATCAAAGATGTTCAATACTGTCCATCTCTGATATCTTCCATATAAGATCCGATCGAAGAAAAGGAATTATTGTGATGCATCTGATATTCAAGAATGGGTTCACATACCCAGAGATAGGGATCAACCAGACGTCTTCTGATCTAGCTGCATCCTGCATTCTGAGGAAAGCATCAGCAGCTGCAGTCCTGAGTCCTACGCTGCATGCCACAACAAAACTCATCAATGAAGCAAAACTCAGTTGCTCTCAATGCGAAAATTACTTAACTAAAGGACCACACAAATCGGGTCAGTGTACCACTTCATCACGAAGAAATCCTCTAACAAAATCTCACTATAATCAACTAATAACTAATGAAGCGGAGAGTCCTATTATTAAGAGATTGGCTTCTCTGTTCCTGATTAGAAAGGCCTTCAATCAAAGGCACTAAAATCAGCTAATAATTTGGGTCCTTGTACTGCACAATTACGCCCTCAAAACTGAAGCAGAAGATAATTCTGGTTGCTTTCGAATGGAAATTACAGAAAGTGTGTGTGCAAAGAATCACCTTCCGTCTGCAAGGACAGCCTTGATATCAGACTCAGGCGCCTCCTCAGTTCGAAAGTGTCCCAGAAACTAGAATGAAACACGCAAGAGTGCCCAATTGCACTAGCATTCTTAGTAGCGCCATAAAGTGTAAAGCAAGATCAATAATCACAGAATTAAGGAGAGAAAGAGCAGTAAACCTCCATTTTCATAGTAACACATCAAGTGATATGCAACTCACCGACCTGCTCTGGGTATGAAACGGACGCAGTTCCAGACGGTGCCACCCTTGAATCTACAACGGCTTTAGCACCAAATCCAGGTGTTACACACAAAAACAGGACAAGTGCATCTACTTCGATGAAACCTAGTCAAAGACCTTACATTCCAAAAAAGGAAGGTCTATCTAAATGATCCAGTTCTAATGTGGTCGATGTTAATCTGATAAAACTGCTGGTTACTTGTTGCATGCACAAAAAGTAGAGGTGAGCTAAGTTCGTGCAAAATCGTCTCGCTTTTATCTCCGAACAGGCAACTCGAATTCTAGATTGATGAAAAAAACTTTGAATAGGTCACAAGGAAGATGAATAGTAACTCTGGCCTGCAGACCAGCATGAATGCACAGTCTGCTGTGGTTCTACAAGCTAAGCTATAAAAAATCTTACCAGGTTTATTTCTTGAGAACAAGCCCCCCCTGAATTGTGCTAAAGCCACTCCAGCAGAAAAGGCGACTGCCATTGTTAAAGCTGTCACTGCCCAGGAGGGAACTCTAACTTCTCTCTCTTGCACTTCAAAGTCTGCGCATGGCTGCGGTATAGGAGGCTTCATCTGTCGTCACATACAACACGAGCTCTGAGCAAAAAAATTCCCTCAGCATGTAGGTGAGAACTTGAAAATGATCATGCAAACCATAATTGCAGCAATCGACAATTCTCAAACTTAGTTCGATTATGCAAGCATGTAACAGATGCATTCAAGAAAGAGGTGTTTGGTAGGGGAACCTAAAATAGACCTGTCTGCTATACTGACCCTTGATACCAACAGCAGCTCATCTCTTCATACACTCAGTTGGCCTTCAATTAGAACGTTTGTACAAGCATGACTTTGCTAAATGTCTACAGCCATTGATCTTTGAATGGAAATGGAATGGTCTACTATCCCTTCATTCCCTTCATTGTGGTCTACAACCTCCCACTTTGAACGATTGCATAAGAAATTCATACACGGAGCGAGAAAATTAGTTCTCGACAGACTTTGAATCTCGAACCTATTAATTACAATGCTCAAACTGATGGACAGAGTATATCCTCTACCTCGTAAAAAATGGGAGAAAGAAAGTGTACTCACAGAGCTATTATATTTCAATTCTT
Organism: Antitrichia curtipendula; assembly: GCA_951230915.1. Classification (NCBI taxonomy): domain Eukaryota; kingdom Viridiplantae; phylum Streptophyta; class Bryopsida; order Hypnales; family Leucodontaceae; genus Antitrichia; species Antitrichia curtipendula. Next base: position 3,224,127 of record OX579638.1, on the reverse strand, counting down.
CAATAATACTCTTCACTTGCGCATCTCGTCTGAGTTTATGCAGAACCTCTTTGGCAGGGAGCAAAGACGGCGTCGTAAGAAGCTCATCTTTGGCGCTCTTCTCCCCGTTCACCAGCCACTCGCTTCCCTCATTCTGACAATCACCCTAAACCACATATCTCCGAAACTCAGATCCTTAAACCTCGACCCCCACAACAACTGACCTTCGCATTAAAATTCTCCGAAATAAAACAACATTCTTGTCCCAAGTAACGAACATACGACGAGCCAGAATCCATACTTGCCACCTTGAAATTAGGGCTTCTCAAACATGTCATAATACAGCAGGAGACGAGCAACAGAGTCTAAAAAAACAAAGTACAAGAAGCTTTCACATAATATAGTAATCTCTAACGAACTTACTTGCGTAGCATCTTGCTTGGATTTGGGTGTCTCATCAGGACTGTCTTCTTGGTTGGAAGGTTCAAAAGACGATGCGGCTCCATTCAAGCTACAGATGCGTGAGCTTTGGAATCCTCGGACACCTGCAGAGTGTATTCTCGAACTGGAAAAACTTTGGGTACTGCGCAACAAGACACATCGAGCAGGTTGAAGAGGAATCTGCGCGAAAGCATCCATCAAATCTCAACCAAACTCTTTCAATACAAACGAAGAAAGATCCGATAGTGTGGAAAAAAAAGAATCTGCATCAAGAAGAAGCTATTATTAGTGAAGATTGAAGAAGAAGCCGGCCGTTGATCTTGCTGGTATCTTGGTCCAAAGGAAACTGTGAAAGTGCACAACAGTAGGTTGGGATTCTGCAGGGCAAGGACATCGCCTCCTGAATCCCAACCTACTGTTGAGCACTTTCACAGTTTGGGTTCGTACAGGAGCGGTCGTGGGGTTTGGGCGGTAAACCCGCGGTCGTTTCCATTTGTAAATTAAGGTTTAGGGTTTTGGAATCTCTTGGTTGGCAAAAGAGCTGAGCACCAGCGATCCCAGAAAGGTTTCTGTTCAATTAGTCAGAAGGCTAATTCCGTGCCGGCTATCTCTGCGAGCACCTACTTCCGTGGTAAAACCAAGCAGAGGATTTTGAAATGCTTAGGTAGAATTATGGATAATTTTTGTTTGCCTTGGTAAAGTCATGTTTGCAACACCCAAGGCATTTCAGTAGATTGTAGATGCTATTTTATGTCATTTATAGTGTCTGAACTTGTTCCTTCTTATAGTTTTCAATGTGCAAATTTGCTAAGTAGAGGACTTTGTAGTATGTGAATTTGCTAATTGAAGGACAAAAGTTAATGGCAAAGTTAATGGCAAGTGAATGTGCACAATTGGAATGCTCATTTCTTTCAAAGTTCAATTCATAGACTGAAAATTGAAAATTGCCACTAACAAGGGAATTGAAACCTTCTTGCAAAATTGCAAAACTGCCCATGTGCAGTGTTAGTATTATGCACACAAACAAACAAACCACATTAGTGAAACAAGTTAGAATAAACAATAAGATGAAGTTGTTGAAAGCTTTCAAGTCTTTGTTTGTACTCCCCACCTTCCATCTCCTGTCCCGCTTGAGATCCACAAAAAAGTGTGCAATAAATAGCAGCACCCACCAGCCCAATAGTCTTTTAATGTCAAGGGAAGTTAATTAAATTTGAGGTGCAGAACTGGCTTAATCTCATGAAAACTAAGGCATCCCAAAACAAGAGGATATTGATGCACAATTGATAAGTTGAAGACTACACGTCCCCATGCTGGCCCACCTTCACGGCCTTTTTTCAAGAATACATTGCTTCCTTATAAGGAAAGTTCTCCAAGGAGTAATATTTTGTTCAAACATGCAGACCACGAGTGGCAAATGTTTGTCAAGGCGATTCCTTTGGCATGATTTCAGGAACTTTAAAGTGTTGAAACAACGCTCATCCTCCACAGAGCCCAAGACCAGGCAACACCCAAACTTGGCAACTTTAAAGAACTCGGAGATCAAGCTGCCCAAGTGCTGTGACTGTGACAGGTTTCTCTACAGTTTTATGAGTGGATTGATAGTGAAGGGCAGAGTACATGTTGCATCAGCATTCGATTTCATTGTCATTTTCAACAAGGCTTGTTGATTTCCAAGTTTGCAGAAAATCACAGATAAAAATATCACGTGCTTGCGTGAGTTTGATCAAACAATGGACAACATTCAACATAGGTATGAAGCTTGCCAGTGAAAGAAGTACCTCTATGTCCGTGAAAAATCAAAGTTTCCAATGGCAACAAATTTGCTTTTCTGGGTATTAGAAGGAGGCATGTCCAAGCCCATTTTCACAAGGAGTGTTTTGTATTCACTCATCACTTGTTGCACTGGACTCCTCATAAATATCCAACATGTTTCTACGTTTCTCAACATTTTCTTGGCCTTAGCTTCCATGAGATTAGCTAATTTTTAAAGCTCAAACTGCCATTTGTAACTTCGATAGAAGTAAGAGTACACAAACTGGAACAATCCTTCCAATCGGGAAATCAATGGGTAATTCAACAACATCTCCACTACAAGGTTAATGCAATGACTAGCGCAGCTAGCGCCAAGAGAAAAAGGTGCCCATTTCTCCTTGATTTGGGTGGTTACACCATTCTTTGCTCTCTAGAATGTATTAACACTGTCGGCCCCAAAACGGACGATTTGGATAGCTATTTCCTCTCGATTCAGTCCTCCTTCTCCCAATAAAGACAATATAATGGCATTTGTCAAGTGGTCCACCGTGCCCCCGTTGGAGATACAAGACAAATGCAATAAACACGGGACCCTTTCCCATGAGGACATTGCGTAACACTAGTAGAAAAAGGGCTATCAATGACTGGCGTTTATGACTACATAACCAGTTATTTAGGACACTTATGACAACAGAATGACTACTACTTGATTTTTGAATTAAAGTAATTTCAGACGAGTAATTTCGGACAAGGTAGTCATTTATTCTTTTTCATCTTGTTGCTAATGTGGAAGTTCATTGGGGTGTGATTATATGGGGCAACTGACCTGGCAAGTGTTGCTGACGTGGTTTGTACACATGGAGGTTTACTATTGGTTGATTTAGGAATGACTTGGCAAATGTCGGTGGCGAGTTTTGCTGACATGGAAGATTTAGGATCACCACTAAGTCATTTTGTAGTAATGATTTTGCTTGCAACTGTCATACTTTAGTCATTTTGGGAATCATTGTAGTCATTTAGAAAGGTTGGCATATCCTTTCATTCCTTTGGGAGTCATCTAGTAGTCATATGATAGTCATTGGTAATGATTTGGTAGACATTATTTAGTCATTTATATGTAATTAGTTACACAGTAGTTGAATAGATGACTATTGCAGTCATTCATTAGTTATTTATAGTTGCAAACAAAGAGACAAGAAGTATGAGAATTTCAGAATACTTGTTAATGAATCATTTTGTACATTTATCACATAACTAGACTTATATGACTGCACTATAAATGAACTTCTTTGTTTTTCCACGCCATAATCTTTTCTTGCTTCTTGGTCCATTGAAAATTGTAGCCAATCAACAACTGAAACAATCAACAACAAAACCACAAATCAGCAAAACAACAAAACAACAAAGCAACAAAACTACACAACTTTCCTACAAAATTGAAACAGAACAATAGAACAAAACAACAACACAACAAAACTGTACAACTTTCCTACAAAACTGCAAAAGAACAATAGAACAAAACAACAACACAACAAAATTGTACAACTTTCCTACAAAACTGCAAAAGAACAATAGAACAAAACAACAACACAACAAAACTGTACAACTTCCCTACAAAACTGCAAAAGAACAATAGAACAAGACAACAACAGAACAGAACTGTACAACTTCACTACAAAACTGCAAAAGAACAAGACAACAAGACAACAACAGAACAGAACTGTACAACTTCACTACAAAACTGCAAAAGAACAAGACAACAACAGAACAGAACTGTACAGCTTCCCTACAAAACTGCAAAAGAACAGTAGAACAAAACAACAACACTACAAAACCACTTATACTTAAAGAAGATTGTAAGCTAAACCTTCAATATCTTAGGAAAAGTAGAGCAAATACAAGAAGAGAAAATGAGAAGATGTTTATAAGCAAGAAGAAAGAAGAACAAGATGCAAGGAGGAGGCGGCTGCTACCCTAAACCCTAAATATAAATGAGAGAGATGAAATCTCCATCGTTCATCTTCAGCAGCTACAGCTGCAATCTGCAACTGCCACGTTACAATGTATTCTATGACTAAATAATGACTACGGAATGACTGAACAATGACTAATAAATGAGATGTGCAGTTATAACATACTACATGTCAGCCACCACAAAGGTAGAAAGGCGGTTGCCCTAAAATGTGGCGGCTGACCTAAAATTTGAACCATCCATTTGCTCTTGAGATACAATCTCACCCGTCCATCTAAGCCATTGTAGAAAGAAACAACCTGATTTTTCCATTTGATCCATCGATATGAACTGTCCATGTCAATTGTCCATCTGATCCATCCATCTAAGCCGTTCATCTAATCCATCCATTTAAGTTGTTCATCTAATCCGTCCATCTAAGCCGTTCATTTGATCCATCCATCTAAGTCGTTCATTTGATCCATCCATCTAAGTCGTTCATTTGATCCATCCATCTAAGTCGTTCATCTGATCCATCCATCTAAGTTGTTCATCTAATCCATCTATCTAAGCTGTCCATTTGATTTATTCATCTTAACCATCCATCTAAGCCGTCCATTTGGCACTTAGTTTATGACTTGAAAATGACTATAGTACAAGCAATCCTTTATAGAGGTGTAGATTATAAATTTAATAAATTCAATTTCCACAGTCAGTGTCTTATTGTTAGTCATTTTTTTGTTCTACCATAGTCATATATTGCGCTTAGTTTATTACAGCACAACTCAAGTATGACTCCATACAGTCCACATCAACAACAGGGCCACAGAACATAGACTGAACCACAGATGACACCAATTCTCGTTGTTGGTTTCATCTAGGCCTCATCCATTGTTCATGTGAATTACTACGAAATGACTGCAACTTGCTACATGTCATCTTTGGCGCCATTTTAATGACTAGAAGTCATTGTTCAGTTGCTTCTTGGTAACTAGTCATTTTTTCACTGGTTACATTTGACCCTGTTTTCTACTAGTGTAAACATGCACATCCAACCAACATGTATTATCAATTGTCGTAACTTTGTCTGCATTGATCAAAATGACCAGCACAGACTGAACCATGCATGGCCTTAAAAGCCGATAGAACTACCGCATGAATGTATTCACTCATCTTCCAACTACTAGTCTTAGACCAATGTTTCTTTGGCAAATTCTTCACCTTAAGGTATCTTAGTAAATATTATTTATGTTTGTAATTGCACATGGGCTGACCATGACTCAAGACCAAAAACAAGGTTGAGAACTGTACTCCCTTTTTTTTAATTCTCTGTCAAAGCCAGCAACGAGTTAGTCAGCCACTAATCCACGTTGCTACCGACTAGTCCAAAGCTTTGAATTCAGCAAGTATTTGCAATTGACCTTCCTAAAGGTCTCACTTTTCTTCAGGTAAGAAAAAGGCACTCCATCTTCCTTGCACACCCTCTTCCCCTTGTGTTTTTCTAGATTGTCACCCTTTGCCATGATTACCTTCCATCTATCTAAGATTGTGTTGCAACATCGGCAAATGACCCCCACCAAATCGTTGTTGGCGTCAAAATCCCCTTCAGCCCATGTATACTTGCAAGCCCACACCGATTGCCACCTCCGCGTAATTGTACTTGGGGATACTTTCTTCTCAACAAAAATTTTTGCGGATTGCACCACGATAGCAACCAGATATAATTCCAAGATCCTAAACCAATTATGTACCCTAAGCAACAATTATTCTCTGCTTAGAGAATTGCTTAAGCTGATCAAGAGCAAAAAAAAGGAGCAGGAGGGATCAAGAGGGAAAAACAAGGAGTAGTAGGGAGACGAAGCTACTAAGGAAGCGCCGCCCATGTTAACCCCTAAACCTAATTACCTTACTAAATTGACGATACAGATGCAACCAGCTCTATTATCGATTAACGGCTCAGATATCATCTTAGCTAACGAGGTGCAACAAATGTAGCGAATGAATGCTACTTTTTTTTTGGATGAATACTCCAATTTGCAAACTCTGTTAACATCCTGCTCGTGAAACTGCTCAAATCTTGAAAATTCCTTGATTTTTTGCCATGTATGTTTAGCTCCGGACTTGTTTTGGTAGTTTTTGGGCAAAATTTAGCCACTTCCAAAATCATTGCTTGGCACTTATATACAAGGATTTTTTTTTAATTATTTTGGGTATTAGAGAAAGCACTCTCCAAGCATCTTGTCCCAGTTGTTTACACAGGTCTACATAAATGGATGAAGCATGCAAAATGTAGATGAAATTTTAATTATTCATCAAACTTAGAGCAATAAAATTGTTTTCAGAATATGTACCAAATTAGCTATTTCATCACTACCTAAATGGGGGAATACATTGCCTAATATTCCCTCAAAAAAATTGAATTGCTTTAGAGGAAAATATTACTAAAGAAAATGGTGTTTCCATAGTTGATGTAGGTTTAATTATTGTATTTGATGTAGAATCAACTACTTTCTTCTTCCAAAGGTTATGGGCAAAGGGGATGATTCCTTCCCATGATATCTTGAATTTAGTCAAGTTTAGTTCATGAGCCAATTACATTGGCTCAATTAGGAATGTTTTTGACAAGAAGATTCTTTCATTCCGGGAGCAAAAGAAAGCCCTCCAGCATTAGTCAATAACGTTATACAAACCTTTAATGTTTTATGGATAAATCTTTGAACTCTCCATCTAGAGTCTATACAAATTTTTGTAGTTACGTTTGACTGTTGTGATATTTGATGAACAAATGTCATAGTTTGTTCAAAAAGTAATCCAGAGTTGCCATTTTGAAGTTGCTATATCTAATGCTTGTAAAAATACATTTTAAAACTTCTTATTAATATGGGGTTAGTTCTTGAAGTTTAATTTAAGTGTAGTTGTTTTGGATCTCTTGAATATGTTTGATGTTCTTTTGGATAACAAATGTTGTCAACTTTAATTTGTCCTAAGATCTATGAATGGACATGTTGTCACTTATCATTTGTCTTGCCAGTGCTAAAATTTTTAGAAGAAATAACAAAGACAATACAAGTGAACAAGCAAGTATGAGACAAATTCTATTTTTATTCTCTAGTTATTTCTAGGGTGCAATTAAGTATTTGTTTCTTGTATTGACTGAAAATAATGATTTCTAAATCTTGGAGTACTTGTTGGCTCAAGGTTAGAAGATTTTCCTAGTCTAGCCATCAAAATAAATAAATAAAAATTTAGATTGGGTGATTTTGAATATGGCAAGTAAGGCAATAAAACATAGTAAGTTTGCTTCAAAAAAAAATGTAACACAAAATTATTGTATTGGGCTTGTTTGATTTGATTCAAAATATTGGATACAACCCTCACTTTTAGACTAGATCAAGCTTATCAAATAATAAAGATCTTCAACTCTCTCCCAAAAAAATTAGCCTAGAAACATGAGAGAGGATGGGGTGGAGTTATGACTTTAAATTATCCTTCCTTCCATCCGCATTGTATAGTGTGGCAATGAAAGTGAAAAGAGAAGGTTATGAAAGCTTTGGCACATCAAGGATGATATGCCAAAGTAAGTTCATTGTTATTATATCCTTGGACTGTAACATAGAAGCTTCTAACATCACTGGCTCTCTATACTTATTTGTCCATATTCAAGGGACTTGCTTTTATATGTAGAACTGGTGTGAGTACCACAGATGCTTCTTTTTTCCATCTTCAAGACTCCTTGATGCTTTTAGATCTCGTTTTAGATATTGGCCTCTAAGCAAGGCTCATAGAAATTAACCAGATAGGTTGTTTAATAGTCTTAGGTAAATTTTAATTTTGTTTACTAGAAATTCAAAAGTATTGTTTCAACACTATTTGCAAGGTTCTAGTTTATTTATGGCATGATTTTCTACTTAAGAATTGTTGGACAGTCTAGCATTTTATATATAAATATGATTGGTATTTGAGTAGTTGTTTGTTAATTTGAAGAAATTAAGATTTTTTCCAGAATTTAATCAATTTTTAGTGCAAATAGATTAGACATAGACTTCTTGTATATATTGGGTTTTTTGGAAATGGTCTACTAGTTTATTTTCCAACCTTGTGACCTTGCCTTCACACTTGTTTATATGGATAGGAATTAAAATTTAAGTACTTCTTTCATTCCTTTAATTGCCAAAGGTTTGCATCCATTGCAGCCATATAGTTTCTTCAAATTTGCTTTGTTATTTGATGGCATTGTTATTGGATTTTGTTAGCAATTATTTTTGCTCCTTTAAATGTTGTAGCTAGAATTCAAGTGGTTTTGCTTTCAATACTTTACTATAGCTCAAAACTTAGTTATTCATGACTAATTGAAACATATAGCTAATGACATTGATTAAAATGATTTCTAATTATCTAAGATTTTCCTTCAAGAACTCATTTCAAACATGTACATGAGTTCTAGTAGTAGGTAGGTTCCTAAAGTGTTTTTGTATAAACAAGATCTGAAGATGACATTGAGTGGCTTAGTTCCAAAAGATTTGTATAAGACGTGCTAAAATGAAATTAAGGTCTTAGAAAATATATACAAGTTGGGAGATTTTTAAGAAGGCACTAGTGTTAGTGAGTGGGCCTAATTGGCTAATCTAAAGCAATCCAACATCAATGGATCAATGTACAAAACACATCACAGTTTACATCTATTCTAACAATTCCTTTTATAGTTTTGGAGCCCAAATTTTTTATTAGGAATATATATTGTAGTGCTAAGCTACTTCAAACTTAAAAGTATGATAATTGCGTCAATTTTTTTGGGCTTTGCATTGAAGGAGAAGAGGCAATATTTGCATGTGAATGTTAGGAAGTTTATATGTGTAGGTACTATTCAAAAAGCTAGCCAATACTTCAAGTATAAAGCTTTTTATAGCAATCAACTAGTTGTTTTGCATTTCTAATATTTACAATCTACATAAATGATGTACTTCTAGATTGTAGAATTCTAACCAAAAAAACACTAATTGTTTTTTATTTGTATTCAATCATAGAGTTTGAAATAAGGAAGGGCCAAAATTAATTGGCATGCAGCCAACTTTTGAAAGGAATGACTTGGGCCCATTTGCTAATTCTAAGGTGTGCAAGATGCAATGACCCTCAAACATCCTCATATTTTGACACACATACTCTTACATCTTCAGTCAAAACTTTGAGAAAAGAAAATTCCATCTTAATATCTATTACTTCTATAGGGGGAGTCATAGTTGGTGGTGGTGGGATGCAACAAGTTTGATGGCAATGTGACATGGCAATACAAGGTTTGCAATGGGGAGACTTTCAATAAATGTTTTGAAATTTTTTGCACTTGCCCTCAAGGCAAAGTAACATTTTAGTGAATTCATTGAAAGGTTGAATTCCTACTATGGCTCCTCCTACACAAAATAATGAAATTAGATTGCCTTAACAACTAAGGGGCCTTACCCGGAAAAGTTACCTCATAACTCACTACTTGTCCTTGTGGAGGTGCATGCAACTCTTTTAAATGAACCCTAGACCTGGTGCACCAACCTATGCAACACACATGGTTTTGGGTTGATGAAAATCACTGCATCCTTGTACACACATACTAGCAACTCCAAATTGCAATGAATCATTGTACTCACCTTAAGAAAGAATGCTCACTGATTGCACTCTAGGTTTTCATATTGTGAATGTCGGATGAAATAATTGGATGATATTTCTGCAGGATGAAAATACGACGGATTTTTATGACAGGAGTCGTGACATTGGTTGTGACTCTGTCTTTACTCTTGACGCTGAGTTTTGCAATCCGAATCCTTTGCTCTCATGACCCCCAATCGTGGACTCCACAGTCAAGCTCTAGGATTCCATTGCAGGAGTGGTCCCATCCGAATCTAGATTTTAAATTTTTTTGAAAATCCAATTGCAGTGCCCTAAACCCTAATAATAGCAAGAAGAAGAAGGAAGGAAGATGCCCCTCCATGAAACTGGCATTATTATCACTACTGGAACTGGGTGGGCATTGGGTGCAGCTCCGGCTCTTTCCTTGAACTCTACAGTCTATCTGCCCGCTGTGTTAACGCTGTCGATGTAATAATTTGTTAGCTTATTAGAAAGCCCCAATCCAAGGTTGTAATAAGTTGAAGCTTTTCTCTGGCAGCTCTTGGGTTCGTTTTAGGTTCTGTGTTCTCTTTCACCTGGGATTCTCAATTTCTGTACTCAATTCCTCTAGGTTGCTTCACGAGGGGTGGTTATGTAAGTGGCGTGCAGATCAGTGTACTGTCGGTGGCCTACAGCTGATGCATAGATCTCTTTGGATGTGGGGATAACCCTGGTTCCGGTATCTGGGAAAATTGTTGTCCAAGCCGAGTGTGTCTGAAAGCTTACTGAGAATCTGGGAAAAGGAAGAGGAAACGAATCGGGAGAGAGCTTTGTTGGGTTCATTTCAGCTGCAACGTTGTAGCACGGCTTGAGTTTCTGTGGTATTTGAAGAATCTCGTGGACTTCGTGAAAGGCTCGAGAGCTTCGGTGGAATCACCGAGAGTTTGGGCTTTTAGGTTTGGGGTTAGGGTTTGACCTCATCTCTAGCTTCCCTCTGTTTGGGGACATTGCATTACTTCGACTTGACAGTAGAACAGAAAGCTACTGTGCGAAATCCTCATGTTGATGGAGGGAGCCTGAACCTCAGATCTAGATTTTGCCTCCGTTTGGTTGATTGTCCATTCGAGGGTTTTGCTGTTGGAAACAACTCGACTTGGCTTGCACGCAAGCAAGTACTCTTAGCATCTACCGTGTTTTGACGCTGTTTTTTGCGCCAGAAGGAGTATGCTTGATATTCGGGGATTGTGTTCGCTATCACGCAAGACTTTGTTATTTGAGGTTGCCGACTGAGTGTCCGAAGTGGTTGCCAATAAAGCCGCTGATTGCGTAGTAATTCTAGGCTTTAAGGTCTACGTTTGGTGGCGAGCTCAACTTCGAAGCAGAGATTGGAGGAACGCCAGGATTTTGTTACAATCAACCGCGTTTGTGACATCACGGTTGTTTGTAAAATCTGGGGATTTCTTATTGAGGAAGCCATCAGCAAGTTCCGAAGTACCAGCATGAACAGATAACAATGTGTTGAAGATTCACGTCTCAGTGTAGGGTTGATTTTTTATATTTTAGGCCTTGCATAAATTTGAGGTCACCTTTTTGAGACTCTCAAAGAGAAGCGAAGGCTAAGTTTTCGTGTGTCTTGGAATCTCTCATGTAGTAAGGTTTTTGAAGCTTTTGGCACAAGCCATTTCCTTTTTACTAGTTTGCTGTTCGCCCAAACATCTCAGAAGTTGTTTTGAGGTGGCTCATTTCATAGTGTACACACCTTGACCCTTTGTTTACTAAGTCTGGACGATCAGGGCTCCGGTTTTGTAAATTCACGCCACCTTGCTGACAGGTGGATAGTTCGATAGTGTCTTTAGTGAATCTTCTTCACCCAGTTTCCATTTCAAGGAGTCTGTTTTTTTGTGTTTGTTCGAGGGCGTCGGTAACCCTTTCAGCAATGGAGAAGAGGAAAGCTCAGATCCCCCTTGTGTGCCACGGACACTCTCGTCCAATCGTGGATCTTTCGTACAGCCCTATTACCCCAGATGGCTTCTTTTTGGTCAGCGCTAGCAAAGGTATGTGCAACTGAACTTTTTTGCAGCCAAATTAGCGAATATAATGACTATCGTTGAGCGGAGGTGTCTAAAAATTAGTTTTTTTTTCTATCTGGCGGTTTTCAAATTCTCTATCACCTGTTTTTCTGATGTCTTCAAATTTGTTTTGCCTTTCATTTGAAGTGTGATGGGCAAACACTTTGTATAAAATCACCCCCAAGCTTGACTATTACATGCTCTCAGAAATATGTACTAAATAGCCGAATCATCGTTTACTTGTACTAGACATAAAAATGAATTTTGAGTGCACGATTTGTAGCTATTGTTGATGTATGTGATCCTGGTCCTCATTTGAGCACTGGTCCTGCCTTGCATCGAACTCTATCGATGTTGCTGATCATCTTGGCAGATTCAGAAAATCATACTGAAATGTTGTACTCTGATGAAAATACTCCCTTTGGTGCAACTTTGTGTACAGATGGGAAGCCTATGCTCCGGAACGGTGAGACAGGCGACTGGATTGGAACTTTCGACGGCCACAAAGGAGCTGTATGGGCAGCATGCCTTGATACTCCTGCGATGCGCTGTGCCACTGCATCTGCTGACTTCAGCGCGTAGGTCTTCTGGCCTGAACTATTTGATGTGTGTATTTTTATCCATGTAAGCTGGTCGTTCTTAGAAACTAAACAAGTGGATATAGAGACTTGTGCAATATGTAACTTGTGGTATTTGGCTTTGTTCATTCAATGAAGGTGTTTTGAAGCAGTATAGCTAAAGAGACAAGGTAATTGAAGCAGTCAGTTCTGCAATATAGATGCGTACCTTAGTTTGCAGCGATTTCCACTCTATCCACTCATCGCAAAATAAGATAATTTGAGTTATGCATCATTCTGATGATGTTTTGATGTGAGTTCTAAATGTGTGGAGCTGATTTTGGATTGCAGGAGAGTGTGGGATGCTTTGACAGGGGATGAACTTTGCTCCTTTGAACATAAGCATATAGTTCGAACTTGTGCATTTTCTGAGGTCTATATTAACTTTCTGAGCTTCTTTCAGCTTGACTACTTCAATTACCTTTGTCTCTTCACTTTATGATTCTTTTTTATGATTATCCATGAGAAATAAAATGGGCTCTGAATTGAAGTATTATCTTCCGTTAATCACACCTTGTCTTCTGCATGCTATATCTATAATAAAAAAAATAAGGGTATCTTTTAGGGGGTTTTCACATTTGAATTGCTTTGTTACTTCTGATTGAGGCGTTCATGGAATTTGTTCAGAGCACAACCCACTTGCTGACAGGAGGTGCGGAGAAAGTGCTGCGAATTTTTGATCTCGGCAGGCCAGATGCACCTCCCACGCTGTTGGAAAGTTCTCCGGGGACTCCAATTAGAGCAGCAGTCTGGCATCACAGCGACCAGACCATTTTGAGTTCATCGAATGACGTTGGGGGCGTAAGGTATGGCATGTTGCTAACCTTGAGAATTGCAATATGGCTATCTAAACCAACTAGAATTATACATTTTGAATCCCAGTGACCAGGACATGAGTAGCTTATGCGGAGCTCTGTAAGATAAGATTAATTCACGGGTAAGAAATAGGATTCTAATCGTTATGCTTCAAGACGAACTGCCGTTATTTCTTTAGTCCCATGACGGGGTTTTGTGTCTAAATGTTTAGAGTATGGGATGTGAGGACCAAGTCTGTGGTGCGAACTTTGGATACCAAGTCCTCCTGCACCAGCGTGGAGGTCAGCAGAGACGGTCGGTACATCACCACTGCTGACGGCAACAGCGTGAAGTTTTGGGATGCTAATCAGTAAGTTTTTATTAACCCTTAACTAGCAAGCGTATCATATATGTCCTGTTCATCCATTTGAACTTTGTTTTCATCCTTTTGGAAAGTTCTACGGAACTGCATTTGCCAACTTTAGAATCAGAGTCAAGTTGATTTCAGTTTTCATTTTCACAATTGGATTCTTCACTATGTACTTTCCCGAGTGATGAAAAAACAAAACACTCGTTTATGCCAACTCTTACCTGTATATTATAAAATCTAAGATTTAGAACTCATTATTTAGGAATATAGTAATCATACCATGAAAATAGGTTGTTGTACAATTAGCCGTCTCTAATGAGACACATTCCTAGTTGATATCCTGAGAATCTGGTATGTTGTGTACACATCTTATCGGACAACTTCCACATGTGAAGTTGTGAACAAATTTGAGACTGCCTTTAGAAGTCTGAGGCGGAGGGTTGAGCGTTATCTGTCTGACAAATTAATATATTTTCTGTGCAGCTTTGGGTTAGTGAAGAGTTACTCAATGCCGAGGCCAGTAGAATCAGCTTCACTCTTTCCCGCTCGGGGCAAATTCATTGCAGGTGGTGATGACATGTGGGTTCGTCTCTTTGATTTTGACACCGGCGATGAAATTGGTGAGTCCCTTGTGAATGATCCTGGGGTTTCTTTCCATGCTTTGTGGATGAGAGTCTTTCTGATAGTCGTAATAAAGTAGTGAACCCTTTTCTCCATGCACAGGCCATAAGTGGAGTAAATGTTACTCCGTACTAACAAGTGCACACTAAGAATGTAGTGAATATTGGTATGACAATGTCCAGCAACGGATGAATCAAAGCGAATCCATGGTCTAACTGCAGGCAACTCTTTGAAATTCATAAGATATCCAAATAATAACTGTTTTAGTGTGTTGGAATCTTCTTGAAAACAAGGACAAATTGTACATTAAAAGATAGAATACTAATAACAAAAATTACTCAAAGAATGGGTTCCCCACCTAATGTGAATTCTAGGAGGGTTACCACAACTACAATGTTTATGATACAGTCTTTCATAGGCTACTTCAAACACCATATAATGTAAGTATACCCAGAACCAACAGTACACCCAAGACCAACTCTATTGACTGTTGTAAATTTGAGGCCCCTAAATGTAGGATTCTAGTGCATAGTGTCAGGTTCCTTAGTTTGTTGGTTTTCCCGGGAATGTGTCCCTGGTTGCCTAATTCCTGGGTAATCTTGCTGTGGTTTGCAGAATGCAACAAAGGGCACCATGGCCCTGTGCACTGCGTACGATTCTCTCCCGGGGGAGAATCCTACGCATCTGGCTCTGAGGATGGCACTATTCGTATTTGGAAAACTGTGACTGGAAACGAGGAGCCTGAGGGGGCTGCCAATGTCGAAGCGGAGAATCAGATCAAGGTGAGAGTGGATGAAGTTGCAAGAAAGGTTCAAGGCTTCCACATTGCTCAACAAGATGGATCGCACTTCTGATGTATCACCGCCAAACCCTCAACCTGCTGCCTGTCCTGTTCAAGTTATGCCGTCTTTCAGAGGCTGTGGAGGTGTTTGGGAGGCTGCCCTCGCTTGTAATCAAGGGTCCTGGTCGTCGTTGCTGCATGTTCCAGTCACAGTTTTATTAGGGCTGGGAGGTGCATGCAGAAATGGAGAGCTGATTTTGGAGGTCTTGTATTTGATCGACACATGGAAATACAAGAGCTTCTGATGACCTTTGAAGAGTTGGAATTCTTTCTACTGTGCTTGGTTCGGTTTTATGTGATAAGCATGGGGTTTATAGCATTATTAAGCAATGGCCTTGAAGTGTCATTGGAAGATGTTGGAGCACACATTGCACTTCTAAGTTCATGCTTCAGTATGATGGTGAGGGTTGCTTTACAGTCAGGGCCAAGCCAAGGAATTAAAAAAATTGAGCTCTCCTTTGGACAAGAAGTGTGCAGACGTTCAAACCTCAGGGGTCCCTTGCAGCAACTCCAAGAACATTGCGCTTGTTGCAGCACTACCATTGGAAGGAAAACTGAACCCCCAAGGGCCGTCAGTTTGAGAGTCGACCACTTCAGTTCACGTCATGCGCACCACGTCAATTTGAGAGTCGACCACGTCAATTTGAAAGTTGATGAGTTTACTTGCAATGCTTGATGTTTTTTCATTATGTTTAAAAAGCTTGAAGCTTCTTTCTACAGCGTCTTGGATGCAAGGTTTCTTTCTATCCAATAATCTACTCTCCGGAAAAGTTCCAGCGAGAGCTCTACTGCGTTTTAATGGATCCTCTTAAGTAGTTCAACTCCTCATCCTGCAATACTGTAGATTTTTGAAGCGCTTCACTCCTGAGGTATGCATTCTTCTGTTTTAGAAAGAATTATATTCAGTTGTTAGATGGTGATCTTGATCGACAGGTTTTTGGGAAATGCTTATTTATGCGGAGTTGGACTGTCCCCTCGCTTACACACACCTGCTCTCGCACCGGTATGCCCTTTCTCCTCAGCATGCTATCCCGATCATTGAATGGACAGGAAGCCGAATACCCATATTTCTCCCTCTTTGTTGAAATCAGGTACTGCTGTTGCAGAACCGTATATTTGTGGGCTCATAGTACGCTAAGAAATTTCATCAAAGCTATTAAGAATCAGGGGTACTCACAGCCCCTCCGAGAATCGTCCGCTTCTCGGAGATTGGACGCGTGGCTGTGTAACTGGTTTCCCGTTGTTTCGGGATCGCTCAACCTCCAAGGTTCAATCAACCTCCGAGATTCAGAGTGTGCCATTCTTCTCCTCCGTAGGTGTCCGTAGGTGAACGGCATTTTCTCCGACAAAATTTCACCTTCTGCTCCGTGATTGGTTTGCCGTGGTTGCCATGGTGCTGTGCAAGTGAACCTTCTCGGAGATTTCATTTTTCATTTTTGCTGAAAAAGGGGTGTCACATCCCCTCCACGAAACAGGGCTCCCCATTGGCTCCCCATTTCATGCGTCTGAAGAAAATCTCAACCTTGGAGGGGTTGTGACTACCCCTAAGTGTTCACATGACGTTCACATGACGTTGGATACGTACTGTAAAGCATTTCATTATCGTATGTAGTGCAACGCAACAAGGTTTCTCTGAGCTTGGTGCAGATCATGCTCATGTCGGTGGGTTTGTTTCTCGCTTTCAAGTTCGGGATTGCAAATTCTCATCGTGCGCTGGTTGACAAAGGAGAATGAAGTTGAAATCAATCTGGGAAATGATATCATTGGAATTGCATGAATTGATTGCTGTGTATCTTACCATCTCTTGTAGAGTATGCTTGGATTTACCTAGTTTGTTGCGGAAGCAGAGTGGGATTCAATTCTGATAGAATAGCATAACTTTCACTGCTAGGTGGGAAGATAGTAATGTATCAAGGTAGCGCGGGTGCTCCTACCTCCAAGGATCTACTGAACACCATACGACTGGTTCGCAAAAAGCATATCATCGGAGAGGGTGGCCATGGAGTTGTGAACAAGCTAGACGTAGAAGATCATCAGCCCTTGGTAGCCAAGAAACGCAATACCTGTTTCGAATCGAAAAGAACCTTTGAAAATTCGTTTGGATACTCTCGGAACTGTGAAGCACAGGAATCTGGAAAATTTGAGGGGTTTCTGCTGTTGTCACTCACTGCCCCTCTGAAAACCTATACAGTACTGGTGGAGTTTTATTGAATATTCAGAAACGAGCTGCGTTGTGTCACTTTCATTAGCTCACTCATTTCAAATTTCAGACCGTTCAAATTAATCACTACTTGTACATGAGAAGCATTCAGAAGCAGCGCTGCCTATCCCATTTGTTTAATTGTTCCAACGACACAAATCCACAAGTTGGTAGATCGAGCTGAAAACTCGGAATTTTATTGATGTAATAAGCGCTCAATAAAAACGAGTTCCCGAACTCTTGCGTAGCAGGGAATACCGTACCTGATGACTGCCTTGGGGCATACTCTATCCTAATAAGTTAAAAAATCTCACTTTAGAACGCGCTTCGCTTGTGGACATTAGGTCATTGGAGAGACTTGCAGAGACGACCTCGGGAGTGGGGAAGATGAAGACGGTCATAACCAATTCCCGCTGTTCTGTACGGTCGGTCACAACGTGACTTCACCTGCACTACATCAAGAGGTCTAGCTCCCTAATGAATCGTTTTAATGCAGCACAATTTAGTAGACATTTTCACGAAACTTTCCTCCTCGATTAAATGGAAGTCCAAGAACACGTATTGCCCGATTGAATAAGAACTCCAATAACATTTCGTGAAGTCGCACTCAACTTGTCTGGACGGCATCAGGGAGAAAATGAAAATAAAAATAACAGGAATTCTCCGGTCTGAAACTAACTGCAAAACGTCTATACAGAATGAAATATCCTCATTCCGATAAGCATAGGAAATGACCGACACTGACGACAGTAAAACCAGTAATACACATACAACGCACAAGACTTGATAGAGATTCATGAAAGAGGTGGTGTTCAAGAACACCGAGTTTAAGAAAACAAAATCCGGATCAGAGGCAGTCACAACACTCTAGCCTCCAAATCCATACAGGGTACGTCCCTGCCGCTTGAGCGCATACACCACATCCATGGCCGTAACGGTCTTCCGCCGGGCATGCTCAGTGTAAGTGACAGCATCTCGGATCACATTCTCCAAAAAGATCTTCAACACTCCACGAGTCTCCTCATAGATCAACCCACTGATACGCTTCACTCCACCTCTCCTCGCCAACCGCCGGATCGCAGGTTTGGTGATCCCCTGGATGTTATCGCGCAACACCTTCCTGTGCCGCTTGGCACCTCCCTTGCCCAAACCTTTGCCTCCCTTACCGCGACCCGACATGGCGACTCCCAAAGAAACAAAGCTGGAAGCAAAATCGAAACGTAGAACGCAAGATAGCTAACCAACGACACTACACGCACACTATGACAAGAAGGAGATGAAGAAACTGTGCAAGAGGGCGGGGGGTTCTATAGGGTCTCGGAAGGTGCTCCAGGGGTTTGAACGAGTGGCTTGATGGAGAAGCTTTGAATTCAGGTTTGGCGCCAAACTTGAAAATTCTTCCCGCCGGATGTTCAAATGTGTACATACCAGCTGTCACACACTCTGCCTGTTTGAGTCGGGCCTTTGGATTCTTCCGTATTTCTAGATCGTTTGTGTGCAGGTAGATATGTATTGGAAGGGTAGATTTATGGTCGCAGCAGACTTGCATAATGGGGACATAATAGGGAGGGCAAGGTTTCTGTCTGTAGAGAAGGAGGAGTCGTTAAAAAAAATGGAGGGGATATTTTGGAGATATATTCCTCTTTCCCAGTGAATGAAACTGTACAAATCTTCAAAAAACATCATTTCTTTTAAACAGAATAAATTATTTTTCATCTAGAGTTTGCAAGTTTCATCCATGTCCATATATGCAAATAGCTACGCCTCAAGTGGAGATTGTTTTTAGACACGCCTCCCCTCAAAATGAAATTAATCCCATGTAGAGAAGGGAAGGGACAGTGAAAGGTAGAAGTTGTCTACTTGCAACACCCTTGCAACACCCTGACATCTTGCATCTTGCACAATGAATGAGTATATATGTGTGTATGTATGTATTTCTATATGTATGTTTATTGAGAATGTACATAATTGATTCAAAATTTTCTTATATAAGAAGATTTATTTTAAACTCTAGACCCACACTAAAAAAGAAACATCACAAAGAAAAAAGATGTTTTCTTTTAAAATCCTAAATTCAAGATATTTTAGTTTTTTTTCACACTTAATTCTCTCAACATTATCACATTTGAATTGTAATATTTGGTATAACAAAGAGTTGCACTACAAGAGTCTTAATTTGTCCTTGTAGTGGTGTCTTGCTTTTAAAAGCTTACAACGGAACATGCCTACAACCACTTATATGAACTTCAACATCATTTCAGTTTATATGTTCCCAGTTTTAGACTATTTATTTTTGACATTTTTATGTTTGTTGTTTACATGTCTCCTATCATTGAGTCCAAAAGTCACAAAAAAATTCAAAATTTTTGTGAAGATTTAAAAGAATGTGATTTTTTTAAGGAAAAAATGAAGAATTTTCATGTTGAATACAAAATTATCTCAATAAAACTTAAAACTTTTCCAAAGGTGTATGTAATATTTTATAATATTAAAGAATAAAATAATATATTATATCTTTCTACAATTAAAAAATTAGTAGACCATAGTTATAAATCCCAAGATCCAATTTGAATAAAGTAATTAATTTTAGGAATTTTACAAAATTTTAAGTTGGAGTAGAAACTACACTTAATTAACTTCATTTTTTTGGTTGGTTTCAAATTCACAAAGATCATTTTAATGGCTCAAATTCACATCAAAAGCAAGGTGCTTGAAGTTGCCGGAATACACTGCACGTTGATTGATGTTCTTGTGCAAAAAATAGACAATGCCACAAAGAAAAAATTCCAACACCACCTTCTCACTAAAGTGCTCAACCACATCTGCAAAACATGATTGACAAAAAATTCTTTCATCTTTACCAATGACGAGAGTTGCAATAGGAATTGAATTTGTTGGTATTTAAATTGCAACCTACATTGCTTCCACACAATGAGATAATTAGATGGCAAATCACTTAGATAAATTGATCGTCAATTATAACCACCTCAAAATGATATTCAATTGACATTGGCGCATCCATCCAACAATGGCAATGTTTGGCAAATGCCTTGGACCAATGGTGTATATGTAAACACCTTGGAACAAACAACCAAGTGTTTGCCCAAGTAGTTGCCAAAAGGGTGAACGATCAACCGTCCACCAAGTCGGAAATCCAAACTTCTATAGTGGTCAAATTCAAATGACAAAATTGACCAATAGAGACCTTGAATGGATATCATACAACTAATTATCCTAGGTTAAAATGACAAATTTTGATGTCTAAAATTGTCTAGGGGATATTGGATTTATCTCTCCATCTTTTTGTCCAGACATCTTAGACATAGAACTCATTATATGTGGTGTCCTAGGTGGCACAACTTTGGCGCCAAACTTTGGTCCAATTTGATGAAAATAGTATAAAGTTATCCTTGGCCCAAATTCCAAACTTGGGCCAGATTGGGCTCCTTCATTGGATTGTGAACATCTCTATTGTTGATCACCTTAAGATAAATTACCATTTTTGGTATTTTTGTTTTCATTTTGTTTTGTATGTTTCATCTATCTCGTTTATGCCTTCATCATTATGCTTCTATATGTGAACCTCTTTTGGTGCTTCATGGAAAATTTTCAGGAAATATTACCATTTTAGAATCCTAGCTTGATTATGACAACTAGGGAAAAGCTATTTGACAAAAGAAAGAAAGTTGATGATGATTTGGAAATAGTTTCAGTTCCTCTACAAAAAAAGTTTTGAAAAGTAAAAAATTAAAATCCAAAAATTAAAAATAGTAAAAATTGAACCCCTATAATTTTGATAATTGGGTCCCAACTCCATTATAACAATTTTATATGTGCTGGAGCTAGATCACAAAATTGGAAACAAATTAAAGGCTTGAACAATTGTGAATAAAGATGGCCTTCCATCTAGCCCTAGTACATGTATAAAGTGGGCTTTATCTTCTTGCAATCCTATCCAATTGAAAGTGGTTCTTATTTTTAGCTTTATAATTAATTTACTTGCACAAATCTGAATGGGTGGTTTCTCAAATGACATTGGCATATGGGATGCCCAACCATCTACTCAAACAATGGCAATGCTTGGCGACGTGGGATGCCTTCAACCATTGGCATCCAAGGCACACTTCAAGTAAATGCAAAAATAAAAATAAAAAATCGTCCATCAAGGTGAATATCCAAGCCTCCACCAATGGCAATATTCAAACGGCAAAATTAACCAATAGGGACCTTAGATGGACATTGGACAATCAATAACTTTAGGTTAACCCCTAAATGGATTTTGGGTAAGCTCCTATAGTCTCAATATTCATCATGATTTTTTGAATTTTTTGTATAAATAGGAAAACACAAGAGCTTTTGAAAAATATAATTTTTATTTGAATTGGTGCCTAGGAAAAAAAGTTATTATATAACACAAAAGGATCTTTCTTTCTCTAATGCAGTGAGTAGAAACCTCTTTATACAAAAAAATTAAATTTTCTTTTAATATTTTTATTTCTCATAGATTGTGATATTATCTATATGGGAACTTTGATTCATTCCATTTGGGGTTGTTATGTGAAAGTTATGGACAATCTTATTTTTCTAGCAATTAGAGCATCTTCTCAAAAAAATAACATATAAGATTCATTTTTCAATGCAATTTTTACAATGTAAAAAAAAAATTATATAACAAAGTTAAGTTTGCTTGCTAAAAAAATCTCACCATTGGAATTATTAATAGTGTTTTGATCCCATCTTAGAGCTATTAATGATTTAGTTTTCCTTTCAATCTTGGACTTACTTCTACTTAATAATTTTTTAAAGGATGAAAATCAAGTGTTTAAAAATAAATAAAACTTTAAGACTTTCAACTCAATTCTTTAACATAAATTTTTTTAAATTCAAAGTCTACAATCTAATTTTCTTTTGATAAATGGTGATCAAAGTCATCTAAAATTGCAAGCCAATGTTCAAAATTTTTTTTTCCAACTTTGAATGTTGTAGCAACAAAAATTTATGAAATTTATGAAATTCAACAATTTCATACAAACTTTATGAAATTTTTCCCACATGATCTGAGACAAGTGAAGTATAAGATCCTATGGTTAAACTCTAAGAATTTTTTCTTTTTCTTTTTCTTGAATGAATGCAACAAAACTAGCAATTTTGAGTTGTTTTTGACAAAAAAATGGCCTCGGGACTTTAGGGGTTAAAATGACAAATCTTGATGTTTTGTAATTGCTTAGGAAATATTGGATCTTGTTCATTTATCTTTTACGCTAAACATCCTAGGCATAAAATTCTTAAAGGCATGTTCAATAGGAGAAATTTATAGCTTGAACAAGGCCGCAAAATACTATTCTAATTTTTTATATAAACTAATTAATATTTTAAATTGACATAGATTTGATGTGGCCATCTCTTAGCTATGTCAAATTAGGTATTATTTTAATTTTTTTTAAATTTAAAAGTATTTTAACTATTTTTTGTATTTTTGTATTTTTTTTAAATATTATTATTTTTAAATAAATTTAAATATTAATATAATATTAAATAATTTTTAAATATTAAAAATATATTAAATTATTTTTTATTTTTTTGTAATGCTTTTCTCACACCAATATCAAATTTTAATGAACCTCTATGATTTCCACAAATTTCATCAGTAAAAAGCAAGCAATCATAGTCTAGCCACATCACTTTAACATCAAAATTGCTACAAAAATTCAAAAAGCCTTTATAAAACTTAAAAATCCAATTTAGAAAAACCATGTATTGCATACATTAGCTCCTAAATTATATTTCAATTAATGGACAATAAAAATATATAATTGACACCCAAAGAATTTGGCTAAAGAGTGTGAATGCAACCACAACAATCCTGTCTATAGTCCAACCAATAGTCTTGTATTGATACAACACTCAAATGAGATAATAATAGATAAATAAAGTTGTAGCAACAAAAATGAGTTTGATCAATAAATAGAATTTGTAACCAGATCATATTTTATAAAGTTCACCTCTTTTGTAACAATCGTCTTGAAGTACCCATTTTTTGCAGCGACAGTGTTAGAGGTACCCTTGTGCAAATATTCATCAAAATGTACCTAAATGGTTGGGAGCTATGCAATACAATTACAAACAACACAACACAATTGCAAAATAAGTTGAGAGAGCAAATCGAGAAAAATTGAAAGAGATTAACTTAATTTGTACTATCTTTTGACCTTAGTCCATTCCTTTCCCGAAAACAATCATAGCCCTCTCTTCTTCTAAAAGCAACCTGTGATGTGGTCCTCTCCTCTCTTCAAAGATGATTTTGTAGCATGGACTTGTGACTTAAGGTTTCACATTGGTCCTTTGAAAAAATGATCCAAGTCCCCTAACCAATTAATTCTCTATTGTGTATACTCCTCCACATGGAGTGAAGGTCTCATCCCATCCATAAAAGATCCAATTTTGTTGTCTTTTCAATGTAGGAGAAAACTTTGAGAATTTTTATATATTGTAGATGATAAAATTTGAAAAATATAATTATATATTTGAATTTCAAGACCCCAATTAATCTAAGAGAATCACAAAATACTAATTAGCCACTACAAAATAGAGGCCAATTTTTTTATATTTTCCTCCTACTTACCCTTGGGCAAGTTTTGTGGCTGAGATGAGACCCTTACCTCCATAAACCAACACTTCTTTACTAAATATTCCCACCATCATGTTTCCTTCCAATTTGAGTGATAAAAGGAATTGATGTGAGCAATTCATTCCTTCAATTTTGGTTTTATAATTGCATTTGGTTCAAATTTGGGTTGGACTATTTCACTATTCCATTATCATGTGATGGTAACATTTTGCAACTAGAAACAAGTTTAAAGAGGGTTATTTATGATTTGGTTAAATACAAAGCAATCCTTAAAGTCGTTGAACTTTGCCATTTCTTTACTCTTCCGCATGCTCCAACCAAGTTTAAACAACTAAGAAGAAATTCTAATGCAAGTGGGACTTCAACCAAGATAACATCACCTAAATGCATCCCACTAAGAGTTTGAACATGGTTTCTACAAATGAATTGTAAAGTTTTTGTTATATCTTATTGGTAGTTGCATGGGGATTTTAGATCATCTTAGAATGCATTTTTTGAACTCTATATGAATAAACTATGGATCTTCAAAGTTGTATATTTGTTTATTATGGTGGGATCTCCTAGATTGTGTGTCCTCTGGTCCCGTGTTTGGTACCATAGGAAAGATCTCTACGAGGAGGGGTGCACGGACCCATCCTCATAGAGATCCATGCACCCTTCCCACTATAGGGCCAATTTTTGGTTTTGTGATATGTGGACCTACAGTGAAAAAGTTATTGAATTTCAATTTTTTTATAAATTCAAAAATTAGAAATTTACTCCTATTTTTATTTTATTTTGACTATGGCAACGACACACAACGCATGACTTGGGTGAATTGACCCCCTCATTGCCCCACTGGGGCAAACACTGGGATTTTCTATTTGCAACATACTAATTTTAAAAAAATAAATCTGAATTCATATTTGCAATCAGAGGCCCCAAATTAGGTAGGAGTGGTGAAACGCGACTCAAAAGTCAAAATAGGGGGAATTTTTTTGAAATTATCCTTGGTTGGGGCCAATTCTCCCTTGGCCCACAGCACACTGGTATGAACTAAATTAGAGTGCTAATAGAGAGTGTGCAATTAGGGAGGATAGAATTTCTTCACAGTGCACCAGTTCTACGGTGTCGAAACACTGCATCGAGGCATACTGGCATCCACGCTCGATGCAGTTTAGGTTCTGCAATGCACCTTCCCTCATCAATCTGCTTTCGAAATCACAATGCGTGACTTCCGGCAAGGCACAATGGCATGGGTCGCGTGCGTCGCGCGAGTTCCATGAATTTCGTGAATTTCGCGAGTCCCACCTATTCTTATTATTTCCAGGAATTAGTCTCCCGTGATTGCCGATTGCCCAGTTGTAGCATCCAGACCTAGTCTTGGTGTCAGCCGGAGAAAGAAAGCATGGGCGGACCGTGCGTGGTTTGCATTACGAAGAGAGCGCGCACTCAATCAGGGGTGGAAGATTTTTGTAGATTGCATTTAATTTCTCTGCATCGGAGTTCCTGAGCGCCGCAGAATCATCGCCTCGGGCTGAAATTACTCAGTGATGTCCGACCGCTTCCACTTTCATGATTGCTTCTTGCTCTGGCGCAGTAGCAGTATCCCGAGGGATTTCTTTTGTAAGAGGATCATGCGTCACCCCGAGTTGCAGTTTGTGAAGTCTCATGTGAGGCGCTCTAGCTCGGAGTGTGTAAGATTCTCTTACGAAGAGATCCCTCGCAGGAAGGGATTTTGCGACAACTCCGCAAACCCTAATTTTATGCTCAATTGGCCCTTCGGGTGAGTACCTTCTCCGAATTTTAGCTCTGTGATTGATTCCGATTTCACGAGTGGCACCATGCTCTAGGGTTGTCCTTCTGTAATGGCCATATCTGGAAACATCTTCTTGGACTACCTAGTTCATGAATCGTAAAATGTTGATCGGAAGAGTTGGTTGGAATGTCATGCGATCGTCGACAGTTGCAGGGTTGGTGGAGGAAGGTGATTCGATATTTCAAGTGATTGGCATATTTTCAGCTAAATTTCCATTTCCGTTTGGCATATGCAATGCAGACTGCAAAATTGCGAGCACACTGGTGATGTAGGCGGTGATATAGCCATGACTTGAGTTGTCTGATTCCTCGAACGACGACGCCTGTGCAGCAATTGAACGAGGTGACAGTCTCATCAGCCGGCAGGAGTCAAAAATGGTCTCGATGTCACATGCTCCGAAGATCATTTGCATGTGCTTTGATCTGCAGAATGCTGTTGATCCTGTAACAAATGACTTGCAGTTCCGCCCTAAATCCTAAGACACTGAAGGATGATTCACCTCCTGGAGCTCGTATTCTTTCTTGCATTCTTTAATTTGGCATCATGGGCTCCACGGAGCATGGCCCTGAACGTCCTGGTGGGCTCCGACCTCATGCAGCCTGTGATGGCGACGCAGTACCTCAATGTGTCCACCTTCTCTCTCGTGATGCAACCCGACTGCAACCTCATTCTTTACAATGGCGCACAACCTGTGCTCAGTACCAATACCTCTTGCACATCGGGCTCAGAATTGGGGCAATGCAGCCTCACGATGGATGGTGATGGAAATGTTTACATTAACGAAGTGGGAGGTCCAAAGACAAACTTCTCCCCGATTTCAACTTCTGTGTGGTCCTATTACTGGGACGCGGGCACGCCTCGCCCTTTGTACCCTTACATGATTCTCCAAAACAATGGCAGCTGCAAGTTTTATGACTTCAATGGCAACCTCCTTCTTAGTGACTATCCTCTACTGACACCATATACTCCTTTGGCACCACCAAATGCAACCAATGTTCCAGCTGACATAGGGTATCCATTTCCTCCGGATCTGGCGTGGAAACCAAATACATCTCTGAATGGTTTCCCATACTTGCCGGCTGAGTATTTCCTTTCGCAAGGTTCGAAGTTGCAGACGGTGGATCAGGGATTTGTCCTGGAACTCGAAAGGGATTGTAGTCTGAAATCTAAAAAGGTTTTTACGAATGGAAGTGTGAGCGTTCTCTGGGAATCTGGGACCGGAAGTTCTGAAATACGAGATTGTCAGCTGATGCTGCAGCAGGATGGTCGCCTGCAGATTCGAAATAATGTTTCGGGTGAAGTTTACTGGAGTAGTACCGTTGCTGGAAATTTTTCGTTGAGCTGGATTCTTAGGTTGGATTTGGTGAATGGAGGTTTTAGTATTAGTGATATTGACGACTCTAGCATTGTCCTTTGGACCAATTTGGATCGCAACCAATCCATTCCAGTAATTCAAGCCAGTCGCAAGTTGAACAGAACCAGAATTTGGATCGTGGTTGGTGTGTGCGGTGGAGCGTCTGTTCTGACTATTGCAGGCTTAGCGTTTCTGTATTATTATGCACGGGCAAGTAAGTATGTCTTCTAGAAGAATCTTCGTCATCAGTTGCTTTGCTCAATGTGCCAGTAAATCAAACTAGAATCTGGATGCTAATTGTATGTGTTTTTGACAGACATTCTTAAGCCTGAAAAGGACTTTCGGCGTCGAGTTCAGAGCAATGGAAGCAAAACCCAAACGCTGTACTCACAGGCAAAGATCAAGGAAGCAACGAAAAATTTTGGGAAAAAAATTGGGCATGGTGGTTTTGGAGATGTGTTCTATGGCAAACTGGCGGATGGGCAGGAGATTGCGGCCAAAGTTTTGTCAAATAATTCACATCATATGCTACAGGAGTTCTACAACGAGGTTTGCAGTCTCCTCTGCAGAGATCTACTGTTGTACGGTGATCATATATAATGGTTCCGAGTTCATTTGGATCAGGGACATTCTGAGTAAGCTTGCTAATTTGCTCGAACTTGGACGGTGGATGTGCAGATAGAGCTCCTGTCTGTGGTGCATCACAAGTACCTGGTCTCTCTTTTAGGATACAGCTTCACTCGTAAGCATCAAACACTGATATACGAATACATGAGTGGAGGAGACCTGCGATACAGACTGCAAGGTGCCTTGGGAACTTTCTGATTGTCTACATGACATACTTTCACCGATGTATGCTACTAACTGACAATTTCCTTCGAGCAATTGTTGAACTTTTGGTTATATGCTTGTTTGTTGACCTGCAGGGGAAGACGCTTTCAAGAATCCTCTGACCTGGAAACAGCGAACAAACATCACCCTGCAAGTTGCAGAAGGTATTCCATTCAACATTTTTTTTCTGTTGCAAGGCCATCCTGTTACTTGCTAGGTCATATGTGCAATTTGTTGAGCATGCCCGACCCATTTTCTCCCTTCCAATGGCTTTGTGTTCAGCATTACACATTTGCAAGCCTTGCTAAGACTATCAAACAACATTATCGGTGTTGTTTACGGCACAACAAGATTTATTTTTTATATGCTCTAATACCCTCTCGATTGTGGCTGTGATCTTGGCTTTATAAAGGGCTTGAGTATTTGCATGATAAATGCTCTCCAGCTATCATCCACCGTGATGTCAAAAGCAACAACATCCTCCTCACAAACAAATTGGTTGCAAAAGTAGCGGATTTTGGACTCTCCAAAATTCGAACTTTAGAACAGGAAGACGCCACCCATATCACGACGGTGGTGAAAGGGACTCCAGGTTATCTCGATCCAGAGTAAGCCCTTCATCTCCGCACGAATAATTATGTTCGCAGCACCTAATTCTTCGTCTCTGTTAAAAGTCAATTTTCTATCCTTTAGTGAACTGCAGGCACTATATTTCTTTTTCTGTGCTTTCATGCCAACTGGATAAGCTGCGATGTTTACTATGATGTTTTCGGGACCAATGGAATTTCTGTCATCTTAGCCCTCTTTTATGACCCACTGGTTGCAGATACCATGAAACGGGGATGCTCACAGAAAAGAGCGACGTGTATGCATATGGAATCGTGCTAATGGAGATCCTGACAGGACGACATCAAATGTGTATTGTTCAAACGGTGAGATATCAATCATTGGTGACCCTAAGGCTGTGAGATTAGTGTAATTACCTGAATCAGCTACACTCTTTAAGCCTATCCATTGCGGGCCACACTCCTATGCTTCAATGATAGGTAGGGCGCCCATCTTATTTCATAACCCAATCTGAATGGACAGAAAGTCGTTGAACTCCATAACCTCTAGTGATTCTTAGTGCTTCCATTGACGAGACAATGTACGACTCTTTCACCAGGTATCCGACGCACATAAATCGGATCAGTTTGACGACTTAGCCGATGTAAATTTAGGAGGGGACTACGACAGAGATGAATTTGTGAAGCTTGTGGAGTTGTCGCTGTGGTGCGTGAGGAAGAACAACTTGGAAAGGCCGTTCATGCGTCAGGTGGTGCAAAGGCTGCGAGAGATTGGGCTGGCTCTGCCGTCCATGCAGCGTGATGGTAGCGTACGAGAGTCTGCCAACAGAGGAGAACCCCTCAGGGGCACTGCTGCGCCGTTAAGTGGGTGGTCGACCTGCAACATGGTCTCTGAAGCCTGTCAAGATCCTGAGAAAGCTTGTGATAGCAGGATTTGTCAGGCTGATCACAGCCTCAAACGGCCTATTATGCATTCGTTCAGAACGGTTCTAGCTTAGTCCTATTTTGAGTAGTTCAACCTTAGGAATGAGTTTTTGCACATCCAAAATAGCTTTGACGTGCAGGCCATTTGTTCATGTCCACAACCATTCTCTTGTACTCTATCTGTAACGTTGAGAACTTGCCATTTCTGACGACATAATTCTAAATTCATGTTCATTGATAATGTTTCTTGATGATTTCGGACCTCATATGTTCGATACTGTTCAATTGCAAGCAAAGAGCGGGGTCAGGGAGTGACTACTATCACTGAAGTTAAACTATCAATATTCTTATATTTCAAAGCCTATAGTTTGAGCACACGTGCTGCAAGCGAAGCTGTAAACTTGCTATAGAAGCTGCCAGGGGTTGGTGGTAAAATTGCTATAGAAGATGCAACCCTGACGAGCAGGGGAGAATGACGGAGAGGGAGGGGAGCTGCGGTGGAGACAAAACCTTCTTCTCTGCGGAGAGTGGGGAGTGGGGAACCTGGGAGCGGGAGCGGTTGGGTTGCCCCAAATTTTCTTTGATTGCCCAGGCGTTCGGGTCGACCAAATGCGTCCAGGTACTGCGCACTACTCTTCTGCGGTCTCCTCTCTTGCAACGTTCCGCAAAGCAGCAGTAGCTCCTCTTCATCTCGCATCCCCAATTTCTGCCTGTCATAATTCTCACTTCCGCTGCGCAGCAGCAACAGCAGCGGCGACAGCGTTTCGCCGGTGTCCATGTCGTCTGCGCCCATTGCTTCTGCTGGTCCGAACATCACTTGACTCACCTGCAACAGTCTTATTGCTGCGGATCACTATTTCTTGAATCATGGACAAGTGTTACAGCTTTAATCACTATTTCTTGAATCATTGACAAGTGTCACAGCTTGAATCCAACAGATGAAATGGGGCACAATCCTGTGCAATAGTCTGGGATGAGTTTCAATGTTGGAAACTCGTACGAGATCCATAGACCATTTTATTTTCGTGGGTTCGTGTCAGAATTTCTCGTGGGTTGGATCTTAGCTGTTTCGTCGCTGGATGGGTACATTGGGGCTGTTCTACGATTCTTGTCAAGTTCGTGAGGTGTTCACCTCGTACAGAATCGGTTTCAATGTGTGCCTGTCTAGTACGTATTGTTTGTCATTCGAGAATTAGAATGTGTTTTCGAGGAGATGGATCTACATTTTTTGTTGTTTCATATTTTGGATACAATTAGTTGTATTTATAACTGCAGAAGCATGTCCATACGCTAGCTTAATTATTTGTTCCTGTATTTGCTGGCACTCTGCAGAAGGGTCGGCGCCTCCTACGGACGAGTTTCCTCCGAATGGTGAGGCAAAGGTTGAACTTGCGACTGACAATTCTGCCTCATACTGAATCTGTAAAGCACAGACTCTCATGTAGGGATTTTTTTTTTTTTTTTTTTTCTTCTTTTGAACTAATTAAAAAGATTTCCAAATCTCCAGTTTTGGTGAAGTTGAACTTGAACCTGGCGGACGCGTAATCTTTTTTTCAAAAGAAATTGTTCGTTCTCTCTCTTTTCTGTGTTAGAAAGGCGTCACATACAATTTTTGAGATCAGCTTAAGGATTTTTGAGATCAGCTTAAGAGTACACGGCAAGAGTGGTCCACCTGGCGAATCTGTTGCTAGGCCTCATTACTGTCAGTCTTGACTTGCCTTTTGACAAGGAGAATACCATCTGAGCGCGATTGAATTACTACCCTCAATGCCCACTTGCCAGCATGTTCTGTGGTCTTAATAGGTATGACAGTCTAATCTCAAAAGATGCTGTATTAGATTCAACAAAATTTACTAATGTTAATTTAATACAGGTAGAACATTAGATGAATATTAGTATCATGTAAATTAATGTCAGGCTAATGTTGACTTAATGTTAATAGGTACCACTGTAATATGAAGCTGATGCCAATCACACTAATATTAACCCCTAAAGGACCAAGGCCTTTTTTCTGCAAAAAAACGCTCAAAACTGCCATTTCTATAACAAGGAGTAAACAAATTTGAAAAATGTAATTTTTGAGCATCTAACCATACGATCTTACACCTAACTAGTATATGAATTTGTGTAATTTTTTTTAGAATTTTTGACTGCACAAATTGCAAGATATCTGCATTTAAAGTGAAAAAAAAAAAGAAGTTTTTCAGCATATTGCGGGACTAGAATTCTTGACTTTAAACATTTTTAACTTAAATTTTTTGCACTACAGCGTTTTGAGCTTTAAATCTTTATAGTAAAGAATTGAGTTGAGAGTCTAGGGGGAAAAAAAAAATTCAAAAAAACTTAATTATCATTTTTAAGAAAATTATTAAGCAGAAGTAGGTACAAGATAGAAGGAAAATCTAAAAAATTCATATATTTTAGATGGAATTAAAATGCACTAATCCCAATGATGAGATTTTTCTAGCAAGTAAACTAAACCATGCAAGGAAAAAAAATTTGAAAAATTTGAAAAATTGCATTCAGAAATGAATCCTACAAGTTATTATTTTAAAGAAGATGCTCTAATTGCCCAAAAAACAAGAATGTCCATAACTTTCTCATAACAAATCCAAATGAAATGAATCAAAGCTTTCCAAATAGACAAAAATATATTCTATAAGAAAAAAAATAGTAAAAAAAAAACATTAAAATTTTTGCAATTTTTTTTTTGCTGCCCAGACTGCCTCTCGTCCCCCTTTTTGAGCTTATTTGGTCATAATTGTTGTTCCCAGGCACCGATTGTGAAAAAAATTATATTTCCACAAAGCTTATCAGTTTTTCTATCTTCAAAAAAAGTTTCAAAAAATCATGACAAAAATTCAGCCATAGGTACCAGTGAATAAATTATTGGCGAAAATTCGCCAGTTCACCCCCTGTAATTTGGTTTGGCGAATGACAGTATGGTAAAAAGGCGAGGTGACTTTTTTGTTTTCGCCTGACGTCGACGTTGAGGGCCAGCTCAGGTGCCCTGTCAGCCGCCCCAGGCCTGCTCCAGTCGCCTCGCGAGCCTGTCCAGCGTCTTCCTCAAGTCGCCACCTGCTCCTCCCTTTTTCCTCAAACGCGCCAGAAGTCTTGCGGAATTGTAGAGTTTGCTGTTGCTGGATGGCTGTCATTCGCCTGTTGTTCGAGCCCACTTCCTTTTGTCTCGCTCCCAATCTCTCATGCGCAGCAGCAATTCCGATTTAGTTGAAATGCAGGTTTACGACTTCATGGGTTTACATGAATTGTGGAGGGAGGGAAGTTCGAGGCACGAGAGAAGTCAGGCTTTTCACTAAATCAGGTTCTTGATTCATTTTGCTTTGGCGTTCTCTTAATTGCTGCTTGGATTAGGGTGCGTCTTAGGTTTTGTATGCTTCTTCCGTTTAGACTTCGGGAATTGTCGTTTTTGGCAGGGTTTAGGGTTTAGCATGGTCCAGTGAACTTTAAACTTGCAACTTGGAAGGTCGAATTGCAAAATTGCTCTGTGCATTCACTGCATTGACGTAGGCTTCAAATTTTAGCAATGTAGGAGTGCACTTTGTTAATTCAAATGGGCAATTTGTTGTATGCATTGATGTGTGCTTTAATTTTAGCAATGCAGGAGTGGAGTGCTTTGTTTTTTGCGTGCTCTTCATGTTTTGCAGGTTCGCGGTGCAAGGGCAACGGATTTCGAAATAAAATGTCGAATTTTCAGGCAGTTTTAGAAAGATGAGTTTTCACCCGCTTGTTTTGTTCCTGTGTTGCGACGTGCTTTCCGTTGTTTGATAAATTCTCGTGTGCACTTCTCATCATGCCTCCGCAACAGTCTATGATGAAAAAATTTCTTTACGAGGGGAGGGCGGATCTGGTGGTTTCTAAACCAACTTCTGAGTGTGCCTTCACGCAGGCACAGTCGAAGTCACCGGTGCTTCTCGGCACCCCTTCCACGAATGCTTGTGATTCTGACATGGTTTCTGATCTTGACGCGCCAGGTGAAGGGTTCAAAGCAATCACCCCGTCTGCAGCAGATGCGAACGTTGTCATCCTCGACACAGCGGAGGCGTCAACAGCTCACGATTCTGCTCGTTCCAAGCGTTCCCGATACGAGGCAAATCGACAGTGGCAAGACACATGGGCCGCGCGTATGCCCTGGGCCGAGAGCGTGGTCGGAGCGGACGGCAAAATCAGGCACGTACGCTGCAAGATTTGCACGGAGGTTGAGGGGAGGGAGAAATTGATCGTTCCAAAACTTGACTCTCTCTGGAAACATTGTGGGAGGAAGAAAGCTGTTGCTTCCTTTGGGAAAATCAAGGCGGGGGATCATTTCTTTCTTTCCACTAATGCGCACATGAAGAACGAAAAAATATACTTTGCACGTCTTGGGAAGGCTGGGGATACAGTTTTGCAGCAGGTGGCGCAGGAGACGATTGCAGAGCGCAAACGGAAGGTGGTGCAGTTCCGCTGCATACTCTGGCTGTTGATGCAGGGCAGGCCATTGAACCAGTTCGAGAACCTCAGGGAGCTACTTCAACTGCTCTTCGTCCCAGATTTCCCTGCCAAGCATTGGTCCATTCCCGTAGCTTGGGATATGGCCAATCACCTGGCTAAAGCACTAGCGGCACACACGAAGCAGGTTGTGTCCAAAGCCCATTTCTTTTCTTTGAGCGCAGATGAAGTTACTACCGTGGATTCGCAGTCATGGTTATCCTTGCATTTGTATATGTCTGTTGGCTTCAAGCGAGTTCCCGTTCTGCTGTCCTTGGGTCGATTGGTTGAGGGAAATGGGGCTGATAGCATTCGAGGGTGCATCGAAGGGATGCTGTCTCATCACACAAGGCTTTCACATTGCGAAATCGCTAGCAGACTTGTCTGTTTTGGTGCAGACGGTGCGTCTGTGTTTCAAGGGTCTAGGAATGGAGTGATTGTGCAAATGAGGCAGAACATGGCCCCTTTTCTCTTTGGTGTGCACTGCATGGCACATAGAACGAATCTGGCCGTGGAGCCTCTCTCAGATTTGCCGATTGTCTCCAAAGTTGAATCTCTGTGTCAAGCAATGTTCATGTACTTTAGCCATAGTCCGAAACGAAACTTAGAATTTCAGAAGCTTGCCGAGTTAGTGGAAACAGAGGGGCAGCGCATGCTCAGAAATGTGAAGACTCGGTGGATTTCTGTGTTGGACACGCTGAGGAGGATCTTGGGCGAATACAAGACTCTGATTGCAAAAATGTGCGAGGACGCGGCAGTGAAGGAGCCGAACCTCAGCGTGAAGCAGGCAGCTGCGAGAGAAGCAGCGAGGGTGAACTACAGTTTGCTTTGTGATGTTGGTACACTGCTTGGACTCCCCTGTCTCTTGCCGTTGCTTGAGTCCATCAACAGCTTGATGAAGTTTGCACAGTCTGAGCATGTGTTCATCAGTGACTATGTGGCGGCAGTTAAAATATGCCAGGCTGAGTTGTACGCCATGTACAGCGACAGGGACTCTGCGTGGCAGCAGCAGCATTTCCAAATGTTCTACGATGTGGTCCACGATAAGTCCTACTGCATTTCTCAAGAGTAGATTACTGACTTGAATACGGGTGGGGAGACTTTGGCATTTCGAATTGCAGGGCATACATACCCGGCGCACTCAATCTGCCCTATCACTGGGAAACAACTGCCAGTTAACAAGCAGGACCTGGCTGCCATCATTTCTTCCGTGAAGGCACAATGCAGGGATGCAGCCGAAATGCTTACTTTGGAACTCGATGGCCGTTTCCCAGAGGTTGAATTGATGACGGCATTGGGAATGGTTTTCCCTCAGTACTGGTTGCAGGCCAATGTGGAGGACTTGTTCCCCTTGCATGTTACCACTATCAAGTCGCATTTCTGCATTGTGCGGCAGGTTGACTGTGGCAATGACGATGAGTCCAAGCAACAGCAGGTGGACCCTGTGATAGACGGGAGACTGCTCACATTGCAAATGTCACTCTTCAAGTTGACAATGAAAGCCCATGCAAAACCAAGCATGGAGGAACCGATTGAACAGAATCCGTTCACAAAAGTATGGATCCGCATTTCTCAAAATGCACTCATGCTCAACCGCCTCTCTGAGTTCATAAAGTTGGCGGAAATTGCAGCATGTGCGGTTCTTGGGAGTGTTGCAGATGAACGGACCTTTTCAACTTTGAGTTTTATGAAGTCTAAGTTACGAAACCGCTTGGATGGCCATGTGGATACGTGTGTCAAAATCTTTTCACAGGAATTCTTCACTCTCAGTACTTTCCCTGTGCACAAGGCCATTACTTCGTGGCGGGAGGAACGACTACGACGGGGAACAGATCTGTAAACTCTGTTTCCATTAAGTTGGCAAGTTTGGGATTCAAAGTTCTTAATCATTTTCACTAACTGGGTTGGGGGTGGGTGGGATTACCCATTGCGTTGGGCAAGGCCATAACGGCCGGGGTTCAACTCCCCTGGGTAATACTTTCAGTTTTTATTTGTGTTCAAATTTTTTTTGCAGATTCGCCATTTCTGAAACCGCAGCATGACAAGTGTCGCCAGTTGCTGCTCGATGCTAGAAACGGGCAGTCGCCACAAGCAGACGGGCGAAATACCCTGGGCAGCCACTCCAACGGTTACAAAAAAACTTCCGAGCGCCAGCGAGGCGCCTGCAAGGGTCGTCAGGGAGCGTGTCGCACGACCCTCCTCAATCCTTATTTTATTCACTGATAGGTACTTGCCCGAAATCCCATTTGTCCCCCGAAGGGACAATGGTCTTTTAGGGGTTAACTTAGACATTCACTCTGCATGGGAACAATATGAATCTAATGCTTGTTAACACCCTAAACTTTGTCAATCTAATGGAGAAGTGTTTTGTAATTCTATCTATCCAGCTCAAAGCACATATAAAGTTTTCCCGGAACCCATCTGATTTCCTCCGGTAGTACATACGATATGGCTCTGCCTGATTTCTGAAACCATGGTGTATTTCTCAGGCATGTTGATTCAGAGGCACTTACGGTCCCGGTTGCCACTCTGATCGGTTAAAAAAAAAAATATGGAGAGCGGAAACATGATCCTCGACATTTTGCACGACCTGATGTTGAAGTGACTGATCCATACATTTTTTAATCAATTTTTTACAAGGAAATGAACGTCCAGCTTCACTTTCAATGTGAATTCCTACTATAAACTATTAAGAGGAAATCTCCCAAATCATGAGTCATCTCATATAATTCATATGAGACTCCTAAAAGGTTGCGCTTATCATATGAGTGATGTAGAAGATTCAGAAACTTGATCCATCTCCTGTAGTAATCCCTGTTACTGGCACAGATTCATCTCGTCCAATGAAGACATCGATTAGGAAGTGGTGTAAGCATGACTGTTAGATTGGTCGTTGGCCACTGCTCTTGGACAGAAATGGAGTTCTTTACTGATGATCAATTCCCAAGGTGTAACTTAATCCTAGATGACCACTAACGTCACTGTAATGAAAAAACCCATCAATGTCTTAACAACCCAGGGAAAAAAACTTCCACAATCGTATTACTACTAGCATTTTCAAAAATCACGTAAGAAATCTCTACAATCGCTGCTGCTATACAGAAATGGAACAAACTAACATCATTCAAACTTACAATTACGAATCAGGTGAGTCATGTGAGTTGTGCATATGAATTATATGAGATGACACTCAATTATTCTCAAACACTCAATTATTTCACGTAAAAGACTACACTATGGGAGCTTTTAGATCACACACACACGCTCAATATAGACCAAACAGTGTTTGCAAAATCAACCATTCTGACTATATTTGAAATCGGTCCTTCGCAAACAGAATGCAAAGAGATCGAGAAATTTCACAGGAGTCCTTGACCATCACAGTTCCATGACTTCCATCCCATAAGCCAGCTGCCTAAGTTTGTGTGTAGATAATCATTCACATTCCAGTGAAAGATTGAAGAGTCCAGCAATTAGCCCAGATCGCAATGAAGAGGATGATCACCTGCAGTTTGACCATGCTCCTTTGGGCTACATAACAGGGACATCATCAGCATCCGAACTCCAGTGCGGATGCCGAGTTACGCAGGTGATCAAATACTACGTGCATGACAACTTGTTGCAAAAGGAGGGTAACAACACGGCGTATGGAATTGCAGGGCGGGGAGGGAACGTCACGCACCTGCGGCAAGGCAGCGGCAAGGCAGCCTGCTTGCAATCAAAGACCTCATCACCGACGGACCAGATCCGGAGTCGAAGAAGTTGGGACGAGCCCAAGGAGTGTACCTGGTGTCCTCTTTCTTCCCAGACTTGCCTCACATTCACCAGCAGTTTACTAGCATACTCACAGATTAATGGAATGGATTGCGTACCAGGGTGATGATGGTAACCTTCTGCCTCCCGAGAGGGTAGGTTGGTACTAGGTTGGAATCTATCATTTTAATGAAACTGAGTCTTTCCAACTTTGTCAACGCGTTGGCCCCTATTCCATAATGCTGGAGACATCTTCTGGTTGAAATGTTGCTACTGACTGTAACAGATAGAAATTGGTAAAACACTTCGTTATTTGCTCAAT
Source organism: Antitrichia curtipendula (assembly GCA_951230915.1). Lineage (NCBI taxonomy): Eukaryota > Viridiplantae > Streptophyta > Bryopsida > Hypnales > Leucodontaceae > Antitrichia > Antitrichia curtipendula. The sequence goes on along the minus strand of OX579638.1, from coordinate 3,186,232 downwards.
GTTAGGGCACTTCTATAAAGCTCTAGACCTGCAGGTCCAAATCCATTTTACCCTCAAGAAGGTGACTGGATTCTCACATTCCGATTCCTGAAGTTTGCCCCTTCGGACCTTGAAGCCTCACCACTTTATTTATGAATAGCTCGTAATTCTCCAAGACTTCCCCACATTCCAGAACCACTATGAACACAACAGCTACACAATCTACGGTCTAGAATGTTCCCCTATTATGAACATAACATTCTAGACCCTAGATTATGAACTTAACAGCTACAATCTAGGGTCTAGAATGTTATGAGATCAGGATATAGCTAAAGGAGGGACACAAATACAAATATCTATGTACTCTACACGGCGTACTTTACATGCCACTGGAAGTGGGTTTAAAGAAGGAAGTGATAGTAGACGACGCTGCACCCGACCCAGAGTTACCTTTCCTCTTGTTCGGTGATGGCTTTGCCTTCTTAAATATTGGAGGTGAGGCAACCAATCTCTCTTTAAGGTCGGTATGTTCAAGCGTCCTCTTATGGGTATCCCCATTCTTCCCATTTGGAGACTCAAAGCTTATGGTGTTGCTCATTTCCAAAAGCGCTCTTTGAGTGTTGTCATCATCACCAGGAGCATCAGGCAGCTCTGTTGCACTCTGTACAGAACTCTTTGCTGTCTTGAACATGGAAAGTAAGTTGCCTCTTGCAGGGGTGTCCAGTTGAGCTGATTTCCAGTTGAAAATCATACTTGTTGGCAGGAGATCTTTTAGGTTTCGTGCATTGATAATTGGTTGATCCTCCCAGTCCGTGCCCCACATGAAATATATGGGCCCCTGTGCATGTACAATCATCAGATAAGAAAATGATCTAGACCAAGATGACATCCAAAATTGATAGCACAATGCAATACTTTCTGCGCTGAGCGCTGAGCATAGTTCTATTATAAGGATGTTCAGATTTTAGAAACGCTCGAGTAGCAACCATATACGCTTCCATGCACCAAGGAATACATTATTTGGATACCGTATGTAAAAGCTTCAAAGGTTCAGAATATTATTGGTAAACCCCACACAAGTTCTGATGTTGAGGTCTCAAAATCAAATCATATCATTGTGCAAGCTTTGGAGTGTCACATTTAGGTAAGTGTTGCAATAGGGGGTGGTTACCTTACATGATGTCGTTACTATGCGAATAGAAATTTACAGTCTTCCTTATATAACGAGATATCCACAAATAGCTCTTCGCTAGTATCGATAAAGGTGTACACTATACACGAGTGGCACAGCGAACGATTTGGAATAGAGAGTGAAATAATGAAGCACTAACTTATCAGATGGATTCAGTCTGACTTGACCTCACTAAGAGAAAAAATCTTACAAGCAATTTACCTGCAGAACATCTGGAAGTTTTGACTGCAAACGAGCCACCCATTTTTGAAGCTCTAAGTCTGATAGCAGTCGCTTGCACCCCTATAATACACAAATACACTGACTCTCGTAAGAATAATCGTCAACTTCAGTGTCAATGATGAACTTCCTTCTGCTATGGAAACCTAAGAGAAGTAAAACATGAATATACTGGTGGTCATACACTCACCTCCCGGCGATGTACACGAATGTAATGAAAAGAGGGTTTCGTGACGTCCCAAGCCACAGGGAGAACTTCTCGATTCTGCGAACAAACTCAGAAGTGTTATCTTGAGAGATCCATTAAGAAGCACACGAATCAACTTGGCAAAGAAACAGGACATATCCATATCAGTAGGAATTGCAATAGGTAGTTTCAGAAGCTTCATAGAAGGTTACTAAATGTACCAGTAGAAGGAAGAAGATAATTTTTGAACAATAGAAACATGTTTTGAAAGTTACAATAATCGACTATTAGCTTCTAAACTGGACTTCCTGTTTTAGCTTGGGCACTTATGGGTTCAAGCATGTTGTATGCCTTTACACAGCATGATAGATCCCCAACAAGCACCTTAGGTTTGCTTCACTTCCGCCTACAAGGATGGTTAAACAGCGGACTGTTATGTATCGTAGTTAACCCCCAAAGCACAAGGATTTCAAGGTATTACATAGCCTATTTGGTGGACCATATTGTGAAAAATATAATGCAGAAAGGGCTAAAATTCATATATAGAGAGCATTGCATATATTGGTTGAAAATAAATAAAATCTCACAGAAAGAAAGTCACCATACGAGCCACTCAAAAGAGCTGGAGCGAAAAAAATTATAACGCCTGTTTTGGGCGATTTTGGTGCTTTACGGGTTAATGGCTTTACCTGACCGTCAGGAAGGCCCATCTGTTCCCGGTCCTTTTGGTATGTTTCATGCACTAGCTCGTCCTGTAAGTTCACGAGAAACAGCTCAGACATGCACAAACCTATGCCAAAGATGGGAAGGACTGCAGACAAAGCTATAGTTAACGCTTTCGTTTCAGTCGATATAACAACCAGCAGACAGTATTCCACTAGTTCTAAATCAAGCAAAGGAGTAAGTGAGCTTACAGCTGCAACTAAGGCCATATTGTTAGCTCTCAACCAGTCGCAGGTAGCTGGATAGTGCTCACCGACAAACCAATCCCTGTTTCGGAATTCAACAGCCTGGATCATCAGGACAGAGTTATCAGCTACCAGTAGTAGACTTTTAACTACAGTGTAACTTCATGCTAATGCTCCCATATCTTGCCATTGGTGCTCCTCTTCAAAAGTGGTCAGAATCATGAATGTCTAAACGAAGATGATAAGCGTGATGATCATAATTGACCTATACAGTTGAACTTGAAAGAAAATTACAAATCTTTGTCAAATTGCTTTAGAAGCACTTTGAAAACTCACCAAAAATATAATTTTTATGCTTAGGAATTGAAGTTTGATATGATACGCTGAAATTTGAGTCTATCAACATGGAATAGGAAGTCCACTACATTTCTTATTTAGTGTGTTCTAAGTCTGGAGGATTACAAGTTACCATCTCATATCGAGGGTCCAACTGGCGGCGACACCACAACACATGCGCTCGATTGTCCATGCTTGGCTTGAATGTCAAGTGAAACTGCATGGTGAAAACTTTAGTCAAGAATTAAGGATCTCAGATATTTTTATAATCTGCCGGTAATACACTGCAGCGCAACTTGTAAGAGTCGCTTTCACTATCATAAAGTAAAGATAGAACAATTGTTCGATTGAGGTGAAATGAATTTTGCAGGTCACCGCGTATAGTTGATTACAAAACGACACCAGGTTTCAGGAGCACCTTTAAACTTTCAATGTTATCCAAAACAAAACTGAAAGAAACTGATAGATCACCTGAAACAAAACCACTCCAAGAGAACCGGCTGAAAAGACTGGCTCCAGAGTACTGTTGAATGCTGCCCAGACTTCATCCCTAATCTCCCGCAGGTTCAAGCAATATATTCAATACAATGTGCAAACGATTCAATTCAAACACATCCAATGAGGAGAAAATCATATAGTTGAGCTAATGTAGCAAGAAGCGATAAAACTACGCGAGAAAATTCAATCGCTCATCATAAAGGAATTTAAATATTACGCCAAATCGGTACCAGTTTGAGCTAAAATCTGTACAAATCTGCTGATTGGGTCCAAATGCTCCTAAACTATCATTGAAATTGCCTAAACACGTTGACCCAAACTTCGACATGCACAGCAAGAGTGACAGGTGCAGCCAAGGTGAGGAAAGTACTGGATGCCTGTTGATAGGCTGGAGAGCTTTACGTAATCATCCCCCCCAGCAAAAGATAACTTGCACCGAATATCTCCAGGAATTGCTGTGATAGGACACGATTTGCTGCAAAGAAAGAGCAACCCATGAGGACTTATAAACCACTAACTCCACCTTACTGAACCTTACAAGCTCAACCCCTAAAGGACGTTTTAAAATGACCAATTTGATTGATCATATTATGAAAAATAAAACTCATTGAGGATGAAACTTATATCACTAGAATCAGTGAAGAACATTGCATGTAAAGTTCAATAAATAAATAAACTTGAACAACAGAAAGTCCCCATACGACCTAATCAAAACTTCTAAATGAAACATGCATGGGTCTTGGTCCTTCTCGGGTGTTAAAACCCGTCTACACTAGAAGACGGCAGTTAGCTCTACAACAGTTAGTCCACTTCGAATTGTTCAATAGAAACACCAGTTTAATGGGAGCTGAAAGCAGACCTACAAAAGAGTCCAAACGCTTTAAAGTGGAAGATAAAGCCAGCTGGTACTGCCTGCAACCACCGTCGAACGGAGACTTTCGACGGAATCGCATAAGTTGAAGTGTCCACCTCAACACCTGCCAGGCAAAAAGTTGAAGGCACTGAACATTGAGACACAATTCAAAGTTTCCAGTGACAGTAACAGAGTGACTTAGTACCTACAACAGAATCTTTTACCACTTGAGTAGACCACAGTAGGATTTTTGTAAAAATGATAGCCCATGTAGTATTGATTCTCAGTAATATCGTGGTCCCCATAGTCGAAGGAGATCACCATTATGGACACAAATTTTGCCAATTTGGGACAAGACATACGAATATTTAAGGGCTATAATGGAAGCACACTTCGAAAACTCAGAACAAATCCATATAGAAGTAAAAACGCATGGTTCCACTTCCATTCTATCTCGTAGCCTACGTTAAAATATGACTCGTAGCTTCTCTGAGTCACATCACACATTCTGTCCATACTAAGCATTCCTACCAAAATCATAAACCAAGTAAACTTACAAGGGAAGTGAGTGCCGTAGTGACGGAGACGGTCTTCAGCAGAACGCACAGATGCAGGGTAAAACTTCCCGCACCTCAAGAGCGTGTGGTCACTCCAGCCTGCACAAACAAAGCACCATCACTTGAAACAAATTGCAAATCAATTAAACAGGCAAATTGATCAAGCAGGAGGATCTATATTTCACGAGTTACAAAGTATGACAGCAAGATACAGTGCAAGCACAACTAATGCACCTTCACTTTGAAATTACTTCATGCAAATTCATCAAACACGAGAACCCATTGTTCATGTATTACAAGTATTAGAGCAGAATTCAAATAAAAACACAAATGTCAAAAGTATAGTCTACAATTAGCACACATTCTGAAATTCAACCATTGCATTTCCTCCTTGAATGTAAACCGGAGAGCTATCAAGAACAAAGAACACAAATCCAAATATAAATCAACCACCCACCACAAGTCCCCATGAGCACTTTCTGCTTGCGTTCCTCATCCCTACTCCCTCCTTCCATTCTCTCCGAAGCAATTGTCGCACTAAACCCTGGTAACCACCAACTCACACTTGCAACTCAGCATTTTCAACAACTAGCTCGGTAGCTCAACTCCGACATTGCAAAGCATCGAATGATCCGCGAATGAGCTTCGAAGAGGAGTCGAAAGCCCTGTGGGATGGTGCTAGATTCAAAAACTCTGCAAATTCTGCAAGACTTGAACACACACTTGGAGGAATTTGACGGTACGAAAAGAGCGTGGCATCCCAATGGGTCTGTCGTGAGTGATTGTGAGAGAATCAGAAAGCAGGAATTGGATCCTTGTGGGAGGAATATGGAATTTATAGCGCCGTCTTTGGTTTGTCTGCAAGTGGATTCGCGCCAAATGGGCCAAATGGGCAATTCGACGTAGGGCTGAAGCTTTTGAATAAACTGTAGTTCTGTACGTTCACGGGATGAAGAGTTATGTACGTTCATCTGCCGTCAACTGCGTTTTCTGTTCCGAAGCAAAGTTCAGGGGGCTATTACCGTGGTTATCATTGGGATATTGATGCCCCTCAATTTTACCCAATAAAATGAATGAATTCTATTAATCTACGGAATCCTAGTTGGACTTACCACTTGCCAACTAAGATATTTTTATACATAAGGAACCGGAAGAAGGAGAAGATTAACCATCATAAGAATAGATATTATGGAAGTTTATGTTCACATTCACAAAAAAAGTACCATTAACTTTGAGATGACGAGAGTAAATGGTGTAATTGAAAGGAATATGAAATAAGCACTTTTCTTTCTTCCACTATGGTCAGAATGGGGTTGTTGTTTTAGTATTTTTTTTTTATAAAGTTAAAAACTAACTCATTATAGGAAGAACTTCACAACACTTTTAATATCAACTAATAAGACTTGTTTTTCAAAGAATGGAAGAAATTGGGGATCTAAAATCTCTAAGGTACACTAGTAGAAACATTGGTCACTTTGACCTAAAGAAAGAGTCATGGAACATTTTAAAAATTACACTTGGATTGCTTTGAATTTTTTTTGGTTATGTTTCACTCATTTAAGCGGTCGTTATTTTTAGTAGTAGTAATAACTACATTTAACTCTAGAAGGATGCCATGGACACTAAGTGTTTAATGGATGACAAAAAATCCTTCTATGTAAGACAAAAGTAAAGATGGTTATTTGAAAAAAATTGTGTGAAATCAATAGGGGAGGTCTTGCACAATAGTTTGACCTTCAATATTTTTTTTTTTTTTTCCTAAATGATTCATATAATACCAAAAAAATTGATTTCCACGGTGACCAATCCATCCTTTTAGGGTTAACCTATTGAAATAGGCAATTAAGCATGGTTCATATTATTGGATTGACTAAGCTTTTGTTGGATCTTATTAGGAGTCAAAAAAGGATTCTAAATTTATTTTTGAATGCATTTTTTGGACCAAATCAATATACAATGAAGTACAAAAGTTAGGTTTTGAGATCATATATACTTTCTTTTTTTTACCTACAAAAAAATGATCTGTTAAAAAAAAGTTTTGATAATCTATATTGTGTAATGTAAAAAAAATAACACAAGAATCTCCAAAGATTTAGATGGATGAACAAGCCAAGAGTTTATGTGCTTGGGACATGTTTGCGTTCACGCATTGTTTAAAATTTGAACATTTAGTCTTTAGGAGTTAAAGAAAGATAATGATCAATGATTTTTATATTTTATTTGTTATTTAGAGGTTTGACTACTTTGATAAGAATAAATGGGATGCATTACATTAATTTTAGTTATATTTTTGATAGATAAGTGACCAATCAATAATTGTACAGAGCTTCCTAGAAATTGGTCCCAAATAATCTTGGAATAGAGCAAATGATAGGTTCATTTGGAAAACTTGCAAATCCATTACTACATATTGGTAATAAATTTGACCCTTGAAGGCCTAAGAACCCCACTTAATTTAAGTTTGGCAAGAGAACTTGCACAAGCTCTATTGACTTCATATTTGAATATTTTGAATGAAACTTTTAAATTGTTATTATGCATCATACTCTATGCATGAAGCTTTATTGCACACCATTTCAATAAGTATTGCAAAAGTCATATGTATTTTTTTAAATTTCAATATCAAATCACATAGATAAAAACATTTTATGGAAATCAATTTATTTGATTGGATTGGATAGATTTATACCTATATAAAATCCTTTGAGTCATTTAATTTTGACTTATGAGATGAAAATTATGAAGAGTTTTATTTTTCGGTCAATGAAGGCAAAATAACAAACAAATTTATTTATTGTACACAATTTTTTTAATTTTAAATAAAAACAAACAAACACGGGATACCTATTCCTTACTAAAGCACTCTCACAATTGACAATTACAAGATTCTTGTAAAAGTTATTAGCAATGTAGTTTACTCTTTTATCAAAGACTATCTTCATGACATTAGAACTTTTTTTAAAGATAAATATGAAAAAAATTGATTAAAATTTCTTTAATGAATTTTCAACCCATTTTGCAACATATGGGCTAAATTTCACAAGTTATAGGACACACATGTGTTTTTCTAAAAATATTGAAAAAAACTCTTCACCTTTAAGAAGGGCTTCAAAAAAATATTGTTTGAAGTTTAGGGTGATTGCAAGAAAGATTGAATGTTTTAGATAGCATTTTGCCAATCTACAATTTCTGCGCTCAATACTATTGAGTACTATAAAAAAGAACAATCTCAGCCGTTGATCTGAAAATTGCCAACTACTAGTACCATTGACTACTTGCAAGTATTGAAAAAGTACTATTTGTAAAAAAAACAATTTGTCATAGAAAATAGATACAACTAGGTATAAATCAATAATCAATATAAAATCATGAACAAAAAAACTAAAAATTGGCCATTTGTAGATTTGATAGTGATTACATTTTACCAAAAAATAGAAGTCAAAACCATCTTGAATATTTAAAAGTGCGCGTAAAAGAACCCTATTTGTACAAATATGGGGCCATAAAATAATATATTTTTAGATTTCCTTTGGTAGACACATGTCCCCCTACTGTGGGAATAGACTATATAAATTTGAGCTTTAGATCATCAATTTGAGTACTCCCTAGTACTAAAAATTCCTAAACCTCAAAATATAACAAATTAGCAAAATTGACTTTAAATTTTTATTTTATTTTATTTAATTATAAGAAAGAAAGGATGTGATTATAGTCAAGTTAACCATGTCCAATAAAAATTTCAAGTTCATGGAATTATACCGTCAAAAGTTATAGCAGAAAACAACTCCGTCACTCTGGATGTGACGCAAAATATAACCGGTCTTTCTTGCAATCACCCTTTAGGCATATTGATCTTTCCATCAGCTGCTTGGATGGTCAAAGTTAACTAAAAAAGTCTATAGTTGTATTTTTTTTAAATAAATATAGATGAGTGTCATAGCCTTGCTTGGAATATAAGTATTTTAAAGCAATTATAGGCCTCAACTCACTGCAAAACCTTAGAGGTTAAATCTCCAATAAAAAATGAAAAAACGAGATTAAAAAATGTACTTTAAATTTTTTTATCCATGTCTTTTCAATAAATCTTGCTAAAAAACTTGACTCATCAATCATATCCATAGTGTTGGATCTACCCATAGATCTACCATTACACTAATAAATAATTATTTTAAAATTAAATTAATTAATTTTTAATTCAAAATTTATGTTAAAATTGATTGTAAATTAAATATTTGTGATTTTGGTAAGAATTTTCTTCCTTTCTAGTTTAATGTAAAATTTTAACTATGATATTTTCTTCTATAGACATTTATATAATTTATCTATTGAAGCCATTTTTTTATGATTATTTTTCAACATAAAAAAAATTGAGTTGAAGCACACATGCACGCTTGGAATTATAAAATATAGCAGCAAAGGATTTTGGAAATCCATATCATACAAATGTTAAAGAACTAACACAATATAAATAAAATGGAAGCATGAAAGAATTACATGTGTCTTTTGGACACACTAAAGTAAGCCCTCCTAACTTCAACCACAGTATCAAAGTCTTCCCAACTACATTCTTGCATAAAATATAAGCCCTTTAGATATGAGAGCCCTAATGCTGATTTCACATACACCAGTAATCAACACTTTTTTAAGTCAAATTTTATTCAAACAATTTCTAAATCAATATATTGTCTTGCTTCAAATAGGTTGATTTGGAAGTAAATTAATTATCCATTCAAAAATACCAACCATCCAAGGCTTTTTTTTTTGACTTATATCCCTCTTGTTGACTTAATTGGAGAGACCAGTTTTTGGAGGGACGCCAAGCTAGAGAGGTCAAATTTATGATACTTTGGTGAAATTTCGCCAAAAACAAAAGCCTTTGAACCATCACATTCCAAAAATAGGTTGGGCAGGGATACAAAATATGAAATCAATCCCTAAAGTTCTAGTGTTCCCTCAAGGGACAAAATGGATTTTGGGCAGGCTCTTACAGTCTCAATATTTGTTGTGATTTTCAGATTTTTTTGTGATGATAGAAAAACTCATTAGCTTTCCAAAAATATAATTTTTATTTCAATCAGAGCCTAGGAGCAAAAATTATGGCACAGAAAGCCTTTTTTTCAATTTGACGGGCAGAAAAAAAACTTCAAGAAAACCTAAAGTAAAATATTTAAATTTTTTGTTCATATAAATTATATTTTTGTGTACGTGGGAAGCATTCATTTATTCCATTTGGATTTATTATGTGAAAGGTATGGACAGTCTTGTTTTTTGAGCAATTAGAGTATTTTATTGAAAAAATAACCTGTAGGATTCCATTGTGACCTCAATTTTTGCACAAAAAAATTTCACAAGGTTAATATCTCTTGCTAGAATAATCTTTATTAACAATTTAAAATTTCCTTTAATCTTGAACTTATTTCTATTTAACAAATTTTTAATGAGTGAAAATTGAGTGTGTATTTTTTCGAATTTTTTTCTAGTCTCTCAACTTAATTCTTCATTATACAAAATTAGAAATTAGAAATCAGCAAAGCAAAAATTTTAAATTAAGAAGGTTCAAAACCCAAAAATGTAGTCAAGCAAGGTAGAAAAATCTTTGTTTCCTTCACTTTAACCGCAAATATCTTGCAGTCTACACGGTCAAATTCTGTGAAACTTCTTCCACACATTCTTATACTAGTATAGTACAAGATCCTATGGTAAGATATGCTGGGAAAAAACCTATTAAATTTTATTTTTGCTCTTTGTTATAGAAATGGTAGGTTTGAGTGTTTTTTGATGGAAAAGAGCTTTGGGACTTTAGAGGTTTAAAATCCAATGATAGACATATACCAACACAACTATGATTAAACATGGCTATGAATATGGCTACAAATATATATAATATATATTTATTGACAAGTGTGTAGATTATCCAATATCTTTTCTTAACAACTTGACTTAACAGTTGACACTAGTATTTTGATTCCTATAATTTGAAAAAATAAATTAAAAAATATACTAAAGTGTCTGGCTTCAGTTTTATTAATTGAGGCTTTAAATCATTGAGTGACTATCTACTAAAATAATAACAAAATTGTGTTGATTTGAACATATTTTGTATCAATTTTCATATTCCATGAAAACTAATTTTAACATGGGACTTGAAGTTTTTTAGAACAATCTAATGTTAGCCTCTTGTTACTCACTTTGTTTCTTGTAACCAATATAACCTTTAAACAACGAGTTGGTCACCATGGAAATGATTTGTTTTGATACCATGTGAATTGTTGGTTTTAAAAAATGTAAAAGCACTCATGTAGAAGACCTTTCCTTTTCACACAAAATTTGGAAGATGAATAATTGCACTTTTGTCCTACACAAAGAGATTCTTTGTCATTCATCAAATGGAAAACGTCCTCAACGTCGTTTATAGGTTAACCTTGGAGCGCTCTGATATCCAATTTTTGGACGATAAATAGATTCATATTCTTTTTTTCCTCTCGTTTTTACTTGAATGAAAGTCATCCTAATTTATGGAGATATTTTATCAAGTTGTTGCCTATCTATTGGTTTGATTTGGTGTCATTAGAGTACATATTTTTCTAAAATTACAAATGTGGAAGTTTGTCAAGTGGTTGACCAAGCCAAAATTGAGATCATAGATGTAAAGAACACAAAAATTCCCCAAAATCACCCATGCCAAGAGAACCTCCTTTCAAATCAATTTTCTACAAATTTTACTCCGAAAATGGTAATATTTTGCTTGTAATCAAATTCTGAAGGAATTTTAAAATTTCTCTTTTAAAAATTCATAAAAACATTTCAATGATAGCATAGGTGAATCTAACCGTACGGATGGAATCTAAAATTCAAAACCTACAGCTTTCATTTGTTTACCAATTCCAAAATATTCTTCCAAATAGTTCTTTGAAATGATTTTTCCCAAATCGTTTATTCTGGAGAGGACTCTGGACGTTTAGGGGTTAAAGAAAATAGCCTTGACTCTTTTCTTTCTCTTCTTCTTGATTTTCTTTACATCACAATCGTCATGACTATCTGACGTCCCATTGTCGGCAACCACTGGAACCTCTTCCAAAGTCCCTCTTGCCACCGCACTTTGCTTTTGAACATTCAATAGTCGAATCTCAGATTATCATCGCGCACAACCTTACTCTCAACCTGTTTTCGAGGCAATCGCAATCCTTTCCAAACACGTGAAATCCGCCAGCAATTTCAACTCAATCGGCAATTTTCCGATTACCACAGATGAAATGCGTAAGCAATTTGTCTGATCCTTTCATAATTGAAAAAAGGATTAGATTTAAGATTATACTCCAGTTGCACTAAACTTGCCAATTTAATGCAACTTCCCTGATTTTCTACGGGATTCAAACGGAGTGGTCGTTCAGGATGTGCCAATGTCTGAGCATCGCCGTCGGAAATGGTTGATGCAGTGTTTGCAAGGAAGGAATCGGGCACATCACTTCCTGGAATCGGCGTTTTATAAAAAACAAAATCTGCAAGAGTAGCAAAGGGGAAATTAGCAATCGGAAAAATCACTTGCAAGACTAGCAAAGAGGGGCAATCGGAGAAATCCCTTACTGCAGAGGGCGATCTGTGAAAATCAAAATCTACGAGAGTAGCAAAGGGGATGGCAATCGGAGAACTGGGAAAACAGGGGAATGCGCAGGAATCACAAGGAGATGATGAGTAAGAGGACGAAGCAACAGCAAAATCAGCATCTGGAGGGAAACCAGTGTCCCGAGGACTCTTGTTGTCTTTTCTTCGTAACTCGATCTTCCTGTACATTCCAATCCTAAATCCTAACAGACAATTCCAAGAGGACGAAGCAACAGCAAGAGAATCATGTGTCCCGAACCATATGTCCCGACGACTCTTCCTCTCTTCCCCTAGCCGCAAAAAAACTCGAGCTCTCGAGCTATGGAGAAACCCTCCTCCCGTTTCCGTTGGAAAATGCTCCCTGGCCACCCTTCTTGCATGTGCGCCACCACTCTCTCCTCCCTCCCGAGTGAGCTCGGTCCCGGCTTCCCCCCCTCCTGCAACCACCTGTACATAGAAAAGTCCCTCGGAAATAAAGTTTTCCAAATCTCCATGCGACCAGCAACTTCCCTGGGCTCTCCTCCCCTGGGCGGAGGGGACTCGGAGAAGCCGCAGGGCGTGCGCGTGCTGCGAATAGGTCCGATGACGATTTTGATTCATCCCACGGGGGGTGAGGCGACGAAGGATGTGCCGTGACCTGCAACTACGAGCTGCGAATGAGGACCGACGTTCGCGAGCTTGGCGGATGAACGCGCGGCGGATGATTTGGGGGTGCTGTTGATTGGGGGAGGGGGGTCACGGGTGAACTCGCCGGGGAATGCCAAGAGAAGGCCCTTGTCGTTGCGGCGAAGCTCGAGGTGATCCAATCCCAGAAAATTGGTACTGTTAATGGGGGGAAGCATCCTGCATATTGCTGAATTGTGTACTTTTTGGTTATTCTGGTGGTAGGTGATGAGAGTATTTTTGTATTCGAGACTTGCTGGTGTTGGTTGGTTGGTTGTTTTGCAGAATATCATCTGCAGATAGTCCACAATACTTTTACTATTAAAGTTTTTGCTCATTGCGCGCATTTTGCGAAATGCGCACATTTTGTGTATTGGGCACGTTTTGCGAATCGTGCAGAGTTTGCGAATTGTGCACGTTTTGGTCATTCTGGTGGTGGGTGTCAAGAGTATTCGACTATTGATTGGAGACCTCCCGATGTTAGGTTCGATTTTTTTTTTGGTCAGATCATCTGCGGATAGTCGATCTCGGAAATCGGCTGCCGTGCACCCCGTAACTGTACGTAAGCTTATTCTTTTGCGCAATCCGTAATGAGCATTCTCGAGTCCTCACGCGCCGGATTTATATCCAATACATGCTAGCTATTCTTTTGAAATTGATGGAGATTCTGGTAGAGAGAATGTTTTGGGACTAACTTATCTGTCGTAAAAGCATTCAAGTTCGTGATACTGACGTTGTCCGTGTGAGCTTGTACAATGTAGAGATGCCCCACTCTGTGCAATTTAGTACGTAGTTTTAGGGTTTTAATATTGTGAGACGTGAGAGGGAATGATATCACAGTATGCATGCTTTCCTTACCTGCTCGTAAATCAATTGGAGATCATCGCCGGGCTCTTCATATATGCAAGGTTTCAATCTGTGGGACTTACAGCTGAAAATGCGCAGCCGTGCTTTCGAGGTTGATATCAAATTGAAAAAGCCCTCGAAGGACGCCACGGTCGGATCTCCCAACCAGTTGGCCGATAGAGCCTACATGTTCGACGGCACTGGGTAACTCTATGGTCTCACCTTTTCATTACCTGTTGTAGAAGGAGTTCTTTAATTTGATGGCAACGAATGTGTTTCAATTCTTGAAAACGATTTCTACAAGCGGAGTCACCCACATTCACGGCATGATCCGTGAGTCAGAGCCTTAATCTGCAATAATCTTTTGCCATGAGTTTCTCTGGAAGGCCAGTCGTGGCTCCTCATTGTGACTGTGATGCTTCAGTGCTAGTGGCAGGCACTTAAAGCTTATTCTGGAGTATTTTTGTTGCATTAAATTTCACAGGCCTTGCCACCCTAAAACTCCATCAGAATTCTCGATATGATAGTTGCTAGCCCACTAAATTTCTAGCTCGATGTTGGATTTATATGCTTTTGATTCTTAAATTACAAAATGTCGAAGCTCTTCAATTGCAAGTACTGATTGAGTTGCTTGCTCGTGTGGAGCAGAGAAGAGGAGAATTTGATTAGCTGTTACAAGCACACAATTTTGTCACTCATAGCGTCGAGGTCACTCGCCTTCTACCCCCTCATTCTTGATGCGTGATTTTCAAGTCTATAGGTGAGAAATGTGTTGCAATGACGTATTAGGCAATGGCAGAGCAGGCAACAAGTTACTTGGTGTCACTGTGTCGGACTGTGCAGGATAGGAGACATGAACCGAGAGTCGAGGATGTTGCAGGAATCGGAGTGTAAACGGAAGGGAGCGCATCGCCCTCGTCGTGCCCCGCCTGCTGCTGGCAAAACAACGGTTCCTGGTGGATCGACCCGATGCATTTATGATAGTATCAGCAAACAAAGTATGATGCGAAAACCTCGGCAATTCAGCTTTCAGTAGGGTACAATATATATCACTTGAAGAAGTCTCACTCTGAAAATTATCAACAGAATTACGTAACCCCTCGGCTGAAGTACTTGATTCAGACATAATGAACTAAAACTTGCTGATTTCAGTTGATTGTGTTCGGAAATCACATAAGATGCACTCATAATCTGTTCGCTTTCAAGACCCCGCTTCAGTCATAAACTGAGCACGTTGTCAAGATTCTTCACTACTGATGCCTGTTTTCTGCAGAGAGAGAATTCGAAATGCACATGGCTATGAAGAATGAAGGTCAGCAATGCTCTTCCCCGACACATATTTGAGCACAAGAGGCACAGTCCTGGACAAGACGGACGCAGCCAAGGACAAGCTCTCCAGAAACTCTTCCGCCGTTGGCTTGTTCCCATCCACAATGTCAGTCACAGCCTTCAAGGAGATCATAGGAATAGCTAGCAGGTTCGCCACATACGCCAGCGCAGCAGCCTGCACACAAGTTCATTCACAGAAAGCCCTGATTTCAATCAAATGGGAGTTGTCGGAGTGCGAGCTTTTGGTTCCAGTTCTATAGACGATTCTGTTCCCAAACTTGAAACCCCTACGCAGATTGAAGCAAGTGACTTAAGAGAAAAGATCTTGGCATGGGCTCAGAATCGCACAGACCACAAACAATACGCGGCGTTAGACTGGGCTCGACTTCAACCACAGCTCCAATATTCGTTAGATATATTATAGCATTTTGAAGTATCGTCTCAATATTGCCTCTCCGTGCAGAACACAAACTCGCACTCATTCAAACCCGATGAAACAATGTAGGAGAATTTGCAAGCTCCGACACCACCTAGTGACCGATAGAATGCTGCAAATGTCACAGCTAGATCAGTTTGTCCATGTAAACCAGATAAGCCTGATGGGTTTCATGGTCCATTTTGTTAGCGACTGACCTCCATGTCCTTGATGGTTGCCTCATTGGCCTTGATGTATTCTTCGTCTTGCAATGACATGTCTAAGGAATTTCCAGTGGAGACCTTCCCTTCCTACAAATGAGAATACACAAATACCTTTTAAATGTCACAATCTTAGGCACCCAAAACACACGAAATTATATGCAGTTCAATAGACCCATGAATAGACCAATAGAGTTTCATGTAGAAGCGACACCAAGAAGTTATTCCGAGAATAGAGGATGTGAGAGTAGAGAGGTGATATTCAAGAGGTATGGGCGTGCACCAGCGCACCTTGAGTTTGAGGTCTTTGATGAGATTGCCAGCCGGCAGAGCTTCCATGGTTCCTACTCCGTACTTGTCGAATCCCTGCATGAAACAAGCAACAAGGTTTGAAACTATACAGGGAGCAGTACACAATGTGGCAATTTCATCAAGGAGTTCGTTATCTAAACGTACAGGAATAGGTATCCTGCGGTCATGATTCGCAAACTCCGTTGCAACATAAACATCGCCAATGCCGGCTCCCTTTGCCTGCGAACAAACAGAAATCAGTTTTAAAGAAGTTAACTACTTCGCAAAAACGGAAAACATGAACGACACAAACTTATTCCTCTAAAGTAATATAAAACATTCATCCTAGATTCAAATCCAGTTATATAAAATTTGCAGTAGTCAACTGTGGGATGCCACGATCAGCTTCTGAAATCACACAAAATCTGCGATAAATTAGAGCCTGCGTAACATATCAAATCACTCTACAACGTGGATGTCTCTTTCATATTGGTGGAAGTTAATACCCATGAATAAAAGCTTCTACAAGTAACAGTAATCAAGTACCTGAAATCCACCCGCAGTGCCAGCGTTGATGATCAAATCAGGTCGGAGAGCTACGCCAGCAGCGTAAGTCAGCAAAGAAGAGGGAACAGTCCCAATGCTGTCCACCCCTGCAAAGTAAACATACAAAAAATTCACATATTTGTTGAGTGAAGTATTCTGAAGAACAGTATACCTTAAAATACTAAACCCTAAACCCTCAAACCCTCAAACCCTAAACCCTATCGCCAGCAGCAACTCATCTACATCCTCTACCTTGCCAACTGGGATGATACAAACCTAAAGTCATGTCCTTTCCAGGAACAACAACATGGACGTTAAGTCCACCAACATCCCCGGAATACTTCTTCCAGGGAGCTCCTTTGGGAAATCTGCAAAACAATCATGAAATCATTGAATGAGAAAACTTGAGAATGATTCTTCGCCCATACCTCCTTTGAAGAACAGAAGTCGCCATACTCAGAGGGTACATTGCTTACATGGTTGATGATTCGTCATCTTCCACGAGCAGGAGCGTTTCCACCAAGGGAAGTGCTTCGGCCTCCATTGCTAGCAACAAGCATGAACAGACACAAGGGTCACTCAAATGTTCCAAATATTCGAGACAGGACAGGCAGTCATAGAAAAAAAGGCTGCGCATAAGTAGACACTCCCTTACCAATGACAAGTACGACTGTATTAATGATGGTCTTGCCTCCGCCGTTCTTCCCACCAACATCCTCCGACTCCGCCATGTCCACTCCCCTTCCTCACTTCGTCTGCAACCACCAAAAATCATCCTTGGCTGCACGAATATACTCAAACCTCTCTATGGTCATTCTAGAATACCTGCACACTTGCCACACTATTGCTGACTGTAGCACATTTGTCACCAATTCAAACTATGTTAAAAGTTGGGACCTCAGGGGTAAGATAAATAGAAGTTCGAATGTAGAGTCTCGAACCTTTTATTACTAATTCAACATTAAAGTTCAACACTAAATCAAGCAAAAAACCCTAAAGAGATCAATTCAATTGCAACCTGTAATCAACGAAAGACACTGACACACTCTTTCCAGCAACACCTTCAGAAACCGTAACCCCGATTACCCCCCCTGCAGAAAAAGAAATGCATCCAGGCTTCTCGTCAACCACGCAGAAACGCAACCACCTCGGCTCCAGAATTTAAGGAAAATTCAACTAAAGCGAAAGATAAAGAGTTCCACTTCAAAAAATTCAAGCTCACGAATTCCAGAAAAACAGAATTTCCGACCGCTAGAGTCTACAATTGACGCATTGTCCTTCCAAAGCTGGCGCATGATAAATGATGATTGAAGCGCTAGCTCACCTGCTCAAACGAGGCGCGATTCAAGCTTTCAGGGATTGCCGATTCGAAGGAAGGGTTGAATTGAGGAGAGATTGGGAGCTTCGAATCTCGACAACACCCAAAATCGAGCCTGCAATCTCCCCGAGGCGGCGCCGCTTCTGAGAAAAGTCAACGACCAGCGAACTGCAGTGTGGAAGATCTGTCGGGCGACTGGTGGACGGTGCACGTTGAAAGCGCACTGAAGATGCCAACCTTCGGACGGTGTTAGAAACGGGTCGAATTAGCAAGAGATATCTCAGGCGACTGATGGACGGAGGATGCTCGGGACGAAACCACTACAGTACTTGGAGTTGCGAACCTGCGAAAGCATTTCCGACGACGACTTCGTTGAAATCACATCGGGAACTAACCCCCTTACTCTATTAGTACTGTTGCAATACTGTTTCAATGGTTTCACAGTCCAATATTGAAAGTGTACTACTCAAGTACAAAAGTAGTACTGCAACAATGTAGTTTCAGTGAAAACAGTGCATTCCCATTGAAACTATATTGTTACAGTGTAAGGGTAACTGTGCTTACAACACGCAGAATTTTGGACCAACCTAATGCAAGACAAAAATTCCATGAGTACGGTAGTACATTTCACAAGATCTTGTACTGCTTATGAATTTCTGGGCCTGCATTAGGCTATTCCAAAGTTGGCTTGTCATAGACAAAGTTACCTTAGTTTTTGTACAGTAACAATATGCTTTCAATATTGGACCGTGAAACCATTGAAACAATATTATTTTAATGGGGGGATACTTTCCTGATGCATCATCCGAGCAGGAGATGTTCATTCAAGACTAGGCTTTCATTCATTTTTTTCTATCAGAGCTTAGCAAATGGGGATCGAGTTGGGGACATGAGATTCAGTGGGGTTGTGGAGAGAGCTTTGAGTTTGGAAAGAGGAAAAATATGATTATGATTGAAAGAAAATTATAAGTAAAGTACAAATGCAAATAAATGTAAAAATATAAGTAAGAGAAATATGAATATAAAGAAATGTTAAACTACAAGTAAGATCAACTTTAGTTAGCACTATAATCTTCATTCCCAAAAGAGGTATTATAAAAAACATGAATTGAGACTTTGTTTATTCAAGATAGGAGATAAACTCCAACCAAAGTCCATCAATAATACAAAAACAGAGTCAACTTCGTTTTAGAAAAGTCAAAAGCTATAAAAAAATAATTTATGCGGGGAAGCGTAAACTCTAAACTCTATTTCAATTTATACAAAGAGAGACATAACATTATTAGTTAGCCTAAACCTTTTTTCCTTAGAAAAGGGTTAATACCTCTCTATATGCTTCGGAGTGAACTTAATTATAATTTGTAAAGAATCATTGGTTGATTGGGAAGCTGCAATGCTAGCATTATTGGATGAGTGGAAAGTTGCAAAAAAATCATTAGCAAGTTTAGGAAATTGCCATGTTGGAGGCTTCCACTTCTTGTGGAAGTATAACAGACCCCATTATTGATTAACAATATTATGGACAATCTTGGCTAACCCTACTTTATTTCAATATAATATTAATCCCTAAGAGACTAAAGGGTACAAAAAATCATGTTGTAGAAGCCACGTACATCACAAAGTTTACAACCTATGATTTGTCAACAGTTATTGTGTGGTTACTATTGTTTCATGGGTTTGTACGTTAATTTAATAGTTATTGCATCATTATGATGCATCGTAATGATGCAATAACTATTAAATTAACGTACAAACCCATGAAACAACAGTAACCACACGATAACTGTTGACAAATCGTAGGTTGTAAACTTTGTGATGTAGGAGCCTTGTGGTTCTTTAGGGGTTAACTTGTGCTATCCAATTTTATCTGACAAGTTTCCTTCATACAAAGAAGAGGCAAGTTACCAAGGCATTTGGAGGATGTAGTGTGTAGTCAAAGTAGAAATATCATTAGATGAAATTCAACTAGTTTTAGGGGTTGTAAATTCCTCCGAGTTCCCGAACTGTCAGAACTTGGCCACAACAATAAGCAGATGTAGCCAAGAAACTGCCACATTAGATAGTAATAAAAAAATTATTTTTAAATTATTTAAAAAAATATTATTATTATTAACCAGCAATGGATGTTTCACTACATTGGAAACGGGCCGGAAACGGCCCTCCAATGCCCTCCCAAAACATCTAATGAGATGCAAACAAATGTAGGGTGCCAAAAAAATTTGGGCCTAAAATCATAAAAGATTTAATTACACTACAATGTACTCCCTCCGTCCCGAAATGATCTTCCGGTTGACCTTCTTTTCTTGTCCCAAAATGATTTTCCTAGTGTGACTAGGAGAAACCCCCTAGGAAATGAATTCTTCCCTGTAATGGACAATGGATGGCCATTGCCTGTGAGTGCAGCCATCATCACAAGGGCCCACATAATGAACTAATAATTTAATAAGGAGAAGGTCTACAACAACTTCACCATGACCCAAAAGTTGTGGGTATCAATTCTGGAAGTTATTTTCAGAAATTAGATGTACTTGCATGGTGTTTTCCTCTGGACAACTCATTAGTTCTGTCCATGGTTCAACAATTACGTTGTATGCGATGGACAACTCTTAACGCGGGAAGTACAAGTCAAATTGCGGGAAAGAGCACAAGGTAGATCAAAGAGTGTGTGAAGTGTTCAGTCTAGTGGCCAACGGTGTTCCTCCCAAGAGGCCCAAAAAATCCAACTTTCAAAAATTAATAACTTTCATATGAAAACAAATTAGAAGCTCAAATTTAGAGGATAAAAGGAGAGCATCAAGCTTTATTTTCTTTGCCAAACAGAATTTAAATTTTTTGATTTTTGACCTTAATCCATAACATTTAATTGAACAAGAAGATCATTTTGGGACGGAGGGAGTATGTAAAATGGTTTTAGGTGTATTTTAAATACTATAGGGTCTTGAATAATGGGGTGCATTAGAAAATACAATTGTTTTAAGATACTCCCCTTTACATTCATTTAATGGAATATAAGTCTTAATTTAGGATTTAGGATTAGCAACTAGATTCTTAATTTTGGATTAAGTTGGTTGGCAACTAGCAGCTAATCTAGCGTTTTGGAGATGTTGGCTTGCAGTGTAGGCCCTAACCTTTGGGTGGATATCTTGCAAATTAGTAGTGTAGGACCAATAGGATTTGGCGCGCAAGGTTGAATCATGTTAAGTTTGGTGGACTGTATAGGGTTGTGTTCTCTACTCTTGTGTTGGTTGCAATTCTAATTTGCTTATTAGGATTTAGAATCTAGCTAAGGGGCTATCAGGGTGGCTTTGGGCATACAAGAGAGGTCTCAATTTGAAGATCAAGTTGTACGCGCTTGTAGATAACAGTGCATGGTTGGAGCTTGTGAATCCATTTTTTTGTTAAAGTATTAACACTTATGTAGATTTGTGAGTGTGTTTGGTACTATAAAAAACTAGTGTTTTTTTGGACGTGGCAAATATGCATCCAAATGTTATGTGTGATATTCTAAAATCTCTCCATAGATGTTCAAATTTTTGTGTTGCTCAAGACATGTAAAAAACATAAAAAATCTTGACAGACATCTACATGTTTTTGCTCAGACATCCAAAAAAATATAGATCAATGGATACTGAAAGTTTGCCATGTGACTATCATATGAGTGTCATGTGGGTATGAGAAGCCACGTAGGAATTTTTCTAAAATGATGTGGCATTCGGTCAAGATGATGTGGCATGCCACGTCAACATAGTATTATGTTGTTGAGAATTTAATTATTGTTTAAAGAGACATCAAGTGAGACATGCAAATGTTGTTTTAGATGTCATCTCAAACATCCAAACATTTTTGAGATGTTTTCTGGAATGTCCACGTAGACATTCAGACATTTTATGAGATGGTTTTGGAGACGTCAACCTTGATGTTCAATTGTTTTGTGATGATCGCTTGGACGCACATATATCATTATGCAAACTTCTTCACACATCCAATATACACCGTATACAATGTGCCATATATAATACACCATACTTTGCATATAGTATGCCATACACCATATTTGACAATTATGTCATACGGCTTTCAAAGTCATTTATTGTGCATAAATAGGGATTTGAAGATAAGCTGAAAATACAATTAGGGTGGTAGAAGATAAGACAAACCATGTGGGATATATAAAATGCTAGAATTGTGTTACAAATTGAGACAACACATAGACATCGAACAAGATGTCATGAGAATAAAGTGGGTTGTCCACCTCTATGTCTCCCTAAGGCGTACCAGTGTCTTCAAAACATTCATCATGGGACAAAGGTAGTGGTGTCCAATATTGAGCGTTACGTATGTTTGATTACTTTGATATCATTGTGGAGTTTAAGGTTGCTTATGTGAAACATCTGTATAATTTTTTTCAATTACCTTAAACCTTGTCTTGTATAAAAGTAATCAATATTGCAAAGATAGTTTATCGCATTATTTTTCTCTAAAGAATGCACTAACTACTTTGTTTGAACCTTTTGTCCCTTGCCATATTCATGTGCTGTTCCACATTCATATTTTATCCATTGAAATCCATAATAAGACATTGTTTGCTTACATTGAAGAAGACAATAACAGTGACTATGTATGTTTTTGGTATGCACTGATGTGTATAGTATACACGAAAGTTGTAAATGATTGACATTCATATCATACAGAGCATGACATCATGTCATACAATAGATTGCTAAACATCTAAAAAGACGTTCTAAATTGCTCACTGAATGTCCTCCCTTCTAGTGAATGTCATAAAACACATGTTGAATAGCATGAAGTAGAAGATTACACTTGCTTAAAGATGAAGACAAACTTGCTCAAAGTAATGTCTCCCCAAACTTCTTCAAGTACTCGTCAACGTTTCAAAAAACACCGTAATGTTTCAATCTACGCCTCCAAAAACATTGAAATGTCTTAGTATACGTCTCCCTAAACGTCTCACCATCTTCATCAACATCTTCTAAAAATGTCCATGTATCTCCATTGACATCATCCGAAACGTTTGAGACTCTCATTAGACGTTTCCAAAAACATCAACGAATATGTAAAGCATAGAGCCACTTCACGCACTCTGAATGCTATATCAATATTATTGGATGCTAAGTCAATCAATTTCCACGTCAAATGGCATGTTACACGCCATGTCATATTTTTCACCCCAAAACAGCTTTGTGGCTATCTTTACCCCTTTTTTTTTAACTCAAACAATAGTTTTATCCAGAATACAATAATTTTCACAGACTTATCCAAATTGAAAATGAGTCAACGATGTTGACATGACAGTTAAATGTTTTTCTGGACAATGCTTTAGACACCAATATGTCCTCAATCATGTCTGGAAAAATCTCGATGTCAATTACAAGACTAAATTGTTTTCACTATAAATTGTCACTATTATGCACAACATCCACCTTGATGCCAATCTGCACCTTAGACATCTAGATGTCTTGAAGACAACTGCATATTCTGCACCGAACATTTTGTGTTTTTGGTTGGACATTAAAAAAAATGGGTTTTTTATAGTGTAGAAAAAAGGGATACCTAGATTGGCCATTCCAATTTCAGAACTTCAGTGACCAATGTTACAATTGGCATTGATTGTGGGTGGAACAATACACTGCAAGGGACGCATCAACAAGCACTTGAACTGCAAAAGTTAGCGCGGCTGATGACTATGAACAAAGAGTGGCATGATTTGTTCTCCTCCCGTATTAAGGTTGCAACACTTTGACTAGCGCAATTTCACCTTGTGTAGAAGTGAAGAGCATCGGGTGTATTACATTGTCAGTACATTGTTTCTCCGTTTGATCTACTCATGGGAATTTTTACAAAGACGTGGATGTTGACAAAGTCAATGCCATAGTACTTATGTCTTTCTTTGCTATAGGATTTGTCTACTTTGGAACTATTATGCCTCCAAGACATCCTCAGGTTAGGTTGACAGTTGTCTTAGAGGTTGCTTAATGGCGTATGCAAGACCTTGTGTGGATTGCACCCTCGTAGTGGAAATAATGCATCCAATACATTTTCTTCCCTTTTTTATTTTACCTAAACATCTTTCTATAATATTTTGTTTTAGCTAGCCAACATTACTTCTTTTTTGGTGATATCTCATTGAGAATAGGAAAGTTGTAGTTCATGGCCATCTTTAGTCAAAGTGTTTAGGTATACGCATCTATATTTTTTTTGTATATTCTTTGTGTTTCTAAATACAGAATGACATGAAAGCATTTGGAGACTAGGTTGCATTTTTATTATTCTCACTATAGTGCTTATTGGTCTATCTAGGTTTTGATAGTGGGTGCTGGTTGGTAGAGTATTCAATATGCTTTATGTGTTGAAAGTTTGTATGATTTGGGACTTCATTTTATGCTTAAGATTATTTCCTAAATCCTAAATCGCAGCACTTCAAAGCATGTTTGAACATTTGATACCACTATGTATGTATATATGTTCCACATCCACAACAAGTCTAGATTTAAGTTTGCCTAAACATAAAAATAGAACCATGTTAGGAAGTGCGAGAACCACCTATTTAGCCCATAAACTAAATTAGGAGAGTTGAAACTTTTAAATTCTTTTTGGTATAAATTTCCCTTCTTAAGACAAAAGGAATTGGCACCCAACCTCAAGTTGTTTTATATTTTTTTAAGCTTTGTGGAATTACTTATGAATTCTAGGATGTCGATTGGCATATGCTTCAAGACGAGGAATTGGTGTCTACCCCAAGTTACTTCATATTTTTTTTGAGCAGTGTGGAATTAGATATGAATGTTGGGACATCCAAGTGTCAAACTATGAGTAGTTCTAAGAAATTGAACTAATGTAGCATATGATATATTTGTTGCAATTTGAAATTATAATTAATGTATGCCCCTTTTTTAACCCCTAAAGGACCAAGGCCATTTTTCTGCCAAAAAACACTCAAAACTGCCATTTCTATAGCAAAGAGTAAAAAAAATTGAAAATTGTTTTTTTTTTCACATTTAACCGTAGGATCTTATACCTAACTAGTATGAAAATGTATGGAAAAAATTTCAGAATTTTTGACCGCACAGATTGCAAGATATCTGCGTTTATAGTGAAAAAAACAAGTTTTTCAGCACACTGCGGGACTAGATTTTATGACTTTGAACATTTTTAACTTAAATATTTTGCACTACAGAGTTTTGAGCTTTTAATCTTTATAGTGGAGAATTGAGTTGAGAGTCTAGGGGAAAAAAGAAAATCCAAAATAACTTAATTTTCATTATTAAAGAAATTGTTAAGTAGAAGTAGGTACAAGATAGAAAGAAAATCTAAAATATTAATATCTTTTATATGGAATTAAAAATCACTAATATTAATGGTGAGATAGTTCTAGCAAAAAAACTAAACCTTATGGAACTTTTTTTTTTGAAAAATTATAAAAATTACATTCAGAAATGAATCCTACAAGTTATTTTTTTAGGAAGATGCTCTAAGTGCCCGAAAAACAAGCTTGTCCATAACATTCTCATAAAAAAATCCAAATGAAATGAATCAAAGCTTTTCAGATAGACAAAATTATAATCTACAAGAAAAAAAAATTAGAAAAAAAAAAAAAAAAAATTGTAAATTTTTTTTGCTGCCCCTCGACCCCTGTTTTGAGCTTATTTGGGCATAACTTTTTTTCCCGGGCACCGATTGTGAAAAAAATTATATTCCCATAAAGCTAATCAGATTTTCTACCTCCAAAAAAAGTTTCAAAAAATCAGGAGAAAATTTCAGCTCGTAGGTACCTGCCCGAAAACCCATTTGTCCCCCGAGGGGACAATGGTCCTTTAGGGGTTAATGACCCACATTAGAAAATTACTTAATTATAGGGTGCCACATAATCAATAGACAAAAATAATATCCCCCAATTAAATATTAGGTGTTCACATAATATCCTTATTTTTTTTGAGGATTGCATTATTGAATCGAGGGAGCTCCGAAAATTTTCCAAACATTGCTAAAGTGGAAGCACCCAAAATTGTACCTATATCCATTTATGTCCAATAGATTTCCCTTGAAGTGTCCCAAGACTTCCATTAAAAAGTCCTTCAAAAGTGTCACTAAATTATCCCCTTGCTTATCCCCTAAAGGACCAATGTGCGTTTTTTGGCAATATAGCAATTTTGGGCAGCTCACTACGAATTGAATCTTTTTTAATTTTCTTTTAGATTTTCACACAATATGTGCCTAAGGAGTAGCTTTAAGGCCCAACAATTTTCATAACTTTTGACTACATGGTCAAAAAGTTATTGTATGATATGCAATTTTCATTGCTCGGCGGGTAGTCCGGGCAGGAAAAAAAACTTCATTAAAATCACTTATTTTAAAAATAAAAATTTAAAATTAGTTCTTTAGATTTCTATATACATGGAAAGCTTTGAATTGTTCCATTTTGATTAATGAGATGAAAGTTATGAGGAGTTTTACTTGTGGGTAGTTTATGGGTAGTTATGAAATCTCTACTATAAAATAAACTTTGAAGTTCTTTATTTAACTCAAATTTCAATATTTTTGAAAAAAATAAAAACTTTAGCTGTACATTGTTTATTACAAGATTACAACCATAGGGATTGGAATTTTTCAATTCCATAAAGAAATGGTAAACAATTTAGTATTTTGAATCATTCTTTATTTCTTTCTACTTATTATTTTTTTCCTATATGTTGTACAACTCCAAATGATCTGAAAATTTTTAAGTTGCATGTAGCCAATTTGCTTTGAAGAATGAATCCATAGAAGCACCACCATTTTGGACATTTTTTCATACAAATGTGACCTTGTAAAGTGCAGCTGCTCGATTATTTGCAGGGACAAAGAAAGGATCTCTATCAATTCAGACGCTAATATCTTGCAATCCACACGGGGGAAATTTCTACATTTTTTTCTAAATCTTCTCAAACGAGCGTATTACAAGATACCACGGTTACAAATGTCCAAAAATGTTTTTTTTTTTTTTTTCAGAATTTAATACTTGTACTAGAAATGATAGTTTTGGAGCGTTTTTTTTTATGAAAACATAGTCTATGACCTTTAGGGGATAATTGCAATTAGTTGACTATTGATTTCATCAGATTTTGGTTTTAGGTGATGCTAATTTTGTCAAATCTTGCTTTCAGGTCAAATTTTGGTTTTAGATCCAGCTACATGATGGTTTTATTGATTTTGCCAAATATTGGTTTCAGATCTAGCTATATGACGATTTTAGTGGTCTAGGGAGCTTCTATCCTAAAAATTCATAGAAATCACATGCCATTTTTGAAAAGTATAATTTTTTTCAGTTGCTAATACTACCAAAAAATATTTTTTTTCTAGAAAAAGGTGCCTCTAATTGGGCTGAATTGTGTATAGGGTAGAATGCTCTAAAAGTGCCCATTTAAGGGTTGGTTCGCCTTTTTCATAGGTTTTCGTGGACAAAAATATTTTTAGATCATTTCTTAAAGAAAGAAAAATCGATGCGGAACCTAATGCAAGTAATTTTGTATTTTTCCAAGCATTTTTGCATTACTTGTAAATTTTCAAAGATTTGAGGCATAAGCACCTATTTGTGACCATAGGCCTCCCAAACTCTATCCACTTGCAACTTGTATAGAGATGTGCGGAAATCAAAGACAATGATTGACTTTTGCAATAGAAAAACAAGAATTTCCTCGATTCATTCAATTGCTAAAGTGATCTAATTAACCCTTAAAGAACGAAGGGATGACCTTGAAAATCATCCCTTTTCATTACCTTGTGAATCATTGGCCTAAGAAATAGCCAATGCTCTCATTGGAAGTCAAAGAACTAAGTTATAGAAGACCTCCTCTTTTCACAACAAAATTCTGAAGTTGAATAGTTCCACTTCTGTCCTACCAGGTTGAGATTCTGTGTCATCCATTAGATGTCAAACGACCTCCTGGACGTTTCAGGGTCAAGGATCGCTTCACCTCCATTCTCCAGCTAAAAATAGGGTCGAAGAGGATCGCTTGTAGAGCATGCTACCGTAGTACCTTAGTGACGGTGTTTTAGGTGTTTCCAGCGTGTGAGTGCATGACACACCTTGCACAGCCGCCTCCGATTGACTGACACAGACAACGAAGTCGTGGATGCTGGCGACTCGACGCTGCGTGGTCTGTGGTCCCAGTCGTAGGATAAGCCCTGCGGATTGCAAAAACATGCTTATCTGTTGCTGCACCGACTTATCAGTTCTTTCAACCACGAAACGCGGGGCAAGTTTCACCTTTCGGACCAGGTGCATGCACTTGGAATGTACACATTTCTGACTACTTAAGCAGGTACACGTATCTGCAGGGCCGATTTCTTTTTCTGGGGAAAGAATAGAGTTCGGAAGATTTCCATAATTTTTCGGTTTTTTATAATGAAACATAATTATTATGAATTTTTTAGCTGAAGATTTTGCTAGTTGGTTGCAATAATGAGGGTTCTGTAGTCATAATGTGCCAGTTTGCAGGGAACTGTGTCAGAATTGACCACTGTTCATCTTTTCCTCATCACGGAAAAAGAGCAGTCTAAATTGGCAGAATGGGTGTCTGATCAGAAAATAATGGTTGCCTCCCTTATTGCTCTCTCGAGATTATAACCTCTTTTCCAGAAGAATGGATTCTTTAAAAGTGGGTTTTGCAAAGAAATTATGGCAAATGAACATGGAATTTATGATATTCTCCAGTGAATTAAGCCAGATGAACAAGACACTGTTTCACCTACGATGAGAGATGAGGACAATCCAATTCGACATTACATATTAGCGTACGCTGCATATCATACCCCGACTTTCAACGCGGACGTACTTTGTCCAAATTGTGGAGATAGGAATATACACAAATCATAAGATAGCCAACACACATACATAATTCATTCACCTATCGGTACTTTGGTTGACCAAGAGGAGAATTCTGTCCACAGCCGATACAATCACTATTCCCAATGAAGATGGAACGCTAGATTTCAAGGCATGCAAAAATCCAGGACTAGCCACGCTGATGAAATTGAAAGAAACGTTTTCAACAAGCAGAACACGCACGACGACAGAAAGCGAAGCCATGAATGCCAGAATACATGACAAAAAGTTTGTAGCTAGATAGAAAACAAGTAGGCTCTGGCGAGCTTCTGTATTCCATTCAATACCTGCTATACAGTATGCAGCAATGTACAAATTTTAGATCGGCGGTAAGCTAGCATCCCCTTTTGGGAAAGAAAATAACACGAAGGAAAAAGCCATGACCACCATTCAATCACATCCCAAATTTACTGGTTGGGGGTGACGGCATCCTTCGCTTGGTTAAAGGCGTTGCCCGCAGCGTCCTTGGCTTGGTTGAAGACGTTGCCCGCCCCATCCTTGGCCTCCCCAGCCTTGGTTTGCGCAGCCCCGGCCGCGTCAGACGCGCCCTTCTTGGCGTCGTTGGCCTTGTCTCCAGCTACTCCCGCTGCGCCCTGCGCCTTGCTCTGCGTGGTGCCCGCAGCATCCTGTCACACAATTCACTCAAAGGTCAGTTTCTGGTACTGTAGAAGCCCCAAATAATTTACTAAACAACCGAAATGAAATCCAAATACTCTACTTCATCTGTGTCTCTTCGTCATACTAACCTTGGTGGCCTGCTGAGCGTCTCCGGTCTTCTGCTGGCCGAATCCCTTGGTCTCGTCGGCCTTCTGGGCAGCCGAGTCCTTGGCGGCTCCAAAGTTCGACATGATTCAGTAGAAGAGGAACGAAACGAAACTGACAATGACAATTGAAGAACAAACTCAAAGGTGAAAGTCGATCAAATGGACTTGAAGAAAGATTGCGAAAAAAACTGATGGAATGGGAGAAGCAGGGTCGAGCGGTGCTTTTATGGAAGAGAAGGACCAGCACGTGGAGAGCCATGAGGGAGCCACCTGGCGCAAGAGATCGGACAGACACTTGGCTGGCATGGGGAAGCCAAGAGCGGTCTCGGATGAGGTTGTCACATCATCAATCTCTCTGAGCAGCACGATGCCCGCATTTCGTGGAGTTCATCAAACGAAGATCACTCAGTCAGAGTTTTTTTTTTTGCGGTAACCAGTGAGAGAGTCTGAGTCTGGCAGTACGCTTGAGACCTTCACTACAGTGCCGGGATCAAGGGCTTGGATTCTCTGGATGACGGAGGGAGCGGACTCAACTGGCTCTCACTCCCCGATCCATGCTCGCACCGACCTTCCGGCGATGCACACGAGATGTAATGAACTGAAAAGAGTGTCTGGAGACTCTGTCCTAAGGATAAACTTCTGAATTCTGCGAACAAACTAAAAAGAAACGAAGCAAGATCTTGAGATCAATAGAGAAGCAACTTGGCAAAAAAACAGTAACAGGAGCTAACCCTAAGATGATGAAATTCGGATTCAGTCAATTACTGTAACCCCGACCTGCCCAAATAGGTCGAACGGAGCGGCCACATCCAGATCATCAATAGGAATGGAAACAGGTCATTTCAGAAGCTTCAAGGAAGGTTAATCAATACATACTAGTCGAAGGAAGACATCATTTTTGAACAATAGAAATGTGTTTCCAAAGGTAACACTCTGTCCCAAAAGAAGGGTGTCCAGTGGTGTTCAAAACGTAACCGGCGTTTAATTTGATACCAATTTCATTGGTCGTAGTGTGGAAAGCGTAAATTCAAGAGGATTCAAATGATGTAGCACCAGAATCAATGACGAATGTTGCTTGTGTTCATTGCAACCTAAATAAAATTGGACAGAGAAAAAAAAAAGCCTCCATTTGATCCACTCAAAACAACTTTAAGAAATCATGATCCTTACTAGGGTCAGTTAGGATCCTTATTTTGAGACGGAGAGAGTGCACTCGACTATAAGATTCCGAAGTGGTCGTCCTACTTTAGCTTGGTCACTTATGCGTAAAATGCATGCTGCATGTTTTTACAGAACATGATACTGTAGACCCCCAACCCCAACCCCAACAAGCACCTTAGGTTTGATTCAGCTTCTAGACCTAGCATGGATGGTTACATAGCAAAGGGTTGTCTTTCACAGTCAACGGCAACAGGACAAAGATTTCAAGGTTTTAACTAACCTATTTGATGGATCATATTGTGTGGCAGGGCTACAATTCATGTCACCATAGTGATGTCAATGAAGAGCATTGCATGTGTTTTGTCGAAAATAAATAACATTCAACGAATAAAGTCTACATACATTATGATCGAGCCGCTCAAAGGATTGGGGGAAAATACTTATATAACGCCCATGTCGGGCGTTCTTGGTGCTTTAGTGCTTTACAGGTTAATGGCTTTACCTGGCCGTCAGGATCGAAGGCCCATCTGTTCCCGGTCCTTTAGGTATGTTTCATGAACTCGCTCGTTAGTCCTGTATGTTCACAAGAAACAGCTTAGTTTCAGAAATGCACAAACCTTTGCCAACGATGCGAAGGACTGCAGACAAAGCTATGACGAACCCTTTAGTTTCAGTCCACATAACAAGCAGCTTACAGAGTTCCACTATTTCTAAACCAAGCAATGGAATAAGTGAGCTGTCGTACAGCTGCAGCGGAGGCAATAGTTGCTAGCTCTCAACCAGTTGCAGGTCGCCGGAATTGAGTGCTCACCGACAAAACAATCTCTGTTTCGGAATTCTACAGTCTGGGCATCAACACCTCATCAGTATATACATAGCGGCAGTAGACACTACACTACAGTCGTGCTTCATGCTAATGTTTGCGGTTCTAGCTTGCGATCGAAGCTCCTCTTCAAAAGTGGCCTGAATCACTAAAAAACAGCAAGTAGACAACCCCTGTGCTGGAAAGCCTTACCATAACCTCTAAATGCTTACGAAACTGACATTTACTAAAAATATGACCATTGATGTCTGAATGACGATGATAAGCATGATGATCAGAATTTATCTGTACAGTTGAATTTAAACGAAGAAAGATTAGAAATCTTTGTTAAATTGCTTTAGAAGCATTCATTTCACTTCGAAAACTCAAAAATGCAATTCTGACATTTAGTAATTGAAGGTTTTGATATGATACCCTAAAATTTTGAGGCTATCAACATGGTATAAGAAGTCCACTACATTTCTTATTTAATGTGTTCTAAGTCTGGAGAATTACAAGTTACCATTTCATATCGAGGGTTCAACTGGCGGCGACAACACAACACGATTGTCCGTGCTTGGCTTGAATGCCAGATGAAACTGGATGGCGAAACCCTCAGTCAAGAATGAAGGTTCAATTCTCACGTAATTCTATAACCTGTCGGTGTTACACCGCAACTCAACGTCCAACAGTCGCTCCATTGCTCAAAAAGTAAACGGATAAAACATCAATTGGAGTGAGCTGCTGAAATGAATTTCAATTACTGGCCGGCAAGAGAAATTGATTACAAAAACGACACCTAGTTTCAAATGCACCTCTGAACTTTCAATGTTATCCAAAATAACACTGGAAGAGACAGATAGATCACCTGAAACAAAACCACTCCAAGAGAATCGACTGCAAAGATTGGTTCCCGAATATTGTTGAATGCTGCCCAGACTTCATCCCTAATTAATCTCCCGCAGGTTCAAGCAATAGATTCAATACAATGTGCGAACGCTTCAATTTCAAACACATCCAATAAGGAGAGAATCATATAGTTGAGCTAATGTGGCAAGAAGCGATCAAAACTACGCAAGAAAATTCAACCGCTCATATTATGCCAATTCAACCGGTCCTAGTTTGAGCTAAAACAGTCTGCATAAATCTGCTGATTGGATTCAAATGCTCCTAAACTATCATTGAAATTACCTAAACACGTCGACACAAACTTCGATAAGCACAGGAAGAGTAATTTGGTCCAGGCAAGGTGAGGGAAGTACTGGATGCCTGCTGCTTTTCTAGAGAGCTTTACGTAATCATCACCCCCAGCAAAACATAACTTGCACCGAATATCTCCAGGAATTGCTGTGATAGGACACGATTTGCTGCAAAGAAAGAGCAAAACATGAAGACTTATCAACCACTGACTCCACCTTCAGTTCTGAACCTTCCAAGCTTAACCCCCAAAAGGACGTTTGAAAATGACCAATTTGATTGATCGTACTGTGAAATATAAAACTCAAATGGAGAGGAAACTTATTTCAGTAGAATCAGTGAAGAACATTGCATGTGCTGGTCAATAAATAAATAAAGCTTGGACAAGAGAAAGCCCCATACGACCTACATGAAACTCCTAAAAAAACATGAATCCCACTTTGAGCTTCTTGGTTTTTTACTGGTGAAGAACTTGCTACTGTGGAAGATGGCAACTTGGAACAGTTGAATACAAACACCAGTGATGTACAGTCGGCTACAGGTTGCTTACAAATTTTTTGCATTCCCAGTGAAAGAAGTTCCACTGCTGCCAACTTTGACACCCTCCCGAGGGTTGAAAATTTGTTTTTTTGCCTTGAATTTTGTTTTACAAGTTCATCTCTATGTTAATAACATATGTGAAAAATTTCATGGCCAAAAGATTTACAGAAAAAAAGATATTCAAACTCTACCAACATGTGTAATTGTGAGAAAAATTTCACTACTACCAACTTTGCCACCCTCCCAAGGATTGAGAATTTTTTTTTTTTCCGTGAATTTTTTTACATGATATCATGTCTATGTTGATAGTATGTGTACCAAATTTCAAAACCAAAAGATTTACCCAAAAAAAGATATTTGAAATCTACCAACATAGGGAGTTGGAAAAACAATACCACTACTGCCAACTTTGCCACCCTCCCAAGGATTGAAAAAAACTTTTTTTGGCATGAAATTTATTTTCATGGAAGCATCTCCATGTTGATAATATGTGTGACAAATCTCAAGTTCAAAAGACTCACACAAAAAAAGATATTTGAAATCTACCAACATAGGGAGTTGGAAGAGTGATTTTTTCAGCCCTTCTTATAGTGTCATTTTGTGGGTTAAAGTTTGACACGGATGTAAAAAATCATTCTCACAACTACACCTCTTGGTAGATTTCAAATATCCTTTTCTTGGTATAAGTTTTGGACTTGAAATTTGTCACACATATCACCAACTTAGAGATGATCTCATGACAGAAATTTCATGGTAAATAAACAACTTTTCAGCCCTTGGGAGGGTGACAAAGTTGGCAATAGTGAAATTATTTTTCCAACTCCCTATGTTGGTAGATTTCAAATATCTTTTTTTGTATGAGTCTTTTGAACTTGAGATTTGTCACACATATTATCAATATAGAGATGCTTCCATGAAAATAAATTTCATGCCAAAAAAAGTTTTTTTCAATCCTTGGGAGGGTGGCAAAGTTGGCAGTAGTGGTATTGTTTTTCCAACTCCCTATGTTGGTAGATTTCAAATATCTTTTTTTGGATAAATCTTTTGGTTTTGAAATTTGGTACACATACTATCAACATAGACATGATATCATGTAAAAAAATTCATGGCAAAAAAAAAAATTCTCAATCCTTGGGAGGGTGGCAAAGTTGGTAGTAGTGAAATTTTTCTCGCAACTACACATGTTGGTAGAGTTTGAATATCTTTTTTTCTGTAAATCTTTTGGCCATGAAATTTTTTACATATGTTATTAACATAGAGATGAACTTGTAAAACAAAATTCAAGGCAAAAAAACAAATTCAATTCTCGGGAGGGTGTCAAAGCAGGGTTGTCCCCGTCACGTCCTGTCCGTCCGTCAGCATGTCCGGACGGACGTCAGGATTCAACCCCGACGTCCGTCAGGGTGAAATCTGGACGAGAACCGTTGACAGAGGATGAAAACTACGGAAATGGATGGACGTTCTTCGCCGACGGGCGGCGAGCTTCCGTCGACGGGCACGGAACGGGCGTGATGGACGGGTATCTGGACGGGCGGGATGGACGGGTATCTGGACGGAAAACTGGACGACCATGTGGACGGGCGGGTGGACGGGAGGGTGGACGGGCATCTGGACAGGCATGTGGACGGGAGGGGGGGCGGTTGTGTGGACGGGTATCTGGACGGGCGGGATGGACGGGTATGTGGATGGAAAACTGGACGGGCGGGTGGACGGGTAACTGGACGGGCATGTGGACGGGTAACTGGACGGGCGGGTGGACGGGCATCTGGACGGGTAAGTGGACGGGTAATTAGACGGGCGGGTGGACGAGCATCTGGACGGCTAAGTGGACGGGCGGGTGGACGAGCATCTGGACGGGTAAGTGGACGGGCATCTGGACGGGTAAGTGGACGGGCGGGTGGACGGGCATCTGGATGGGTAACTAGACGGTTCTGTGGACGGAAAAATAGACTAGACGGGTGGGATTGGATTTTTGGCTTAAATGCCCGAAGCACCCAAATCTGGTGCTGGCAAAACTTTGAAGTTAAATAAAACCTAACCAAGTTGCTATTTTTATTACTATCCAAGTTGCTATTTTTAGTAAGTTCTTCTTGAAGTCTAGTTATAGCATCAATAGTCTATTCTTAAAAATAAATGATAGTGATTTTTCGTTTCAAGACTTTGTGCAAGGGTACCCATTGCAATCTTGACTTCTTGTAGCATTGAGAGCTTTTGGAAATGTGCCTTGAAAACACAAGATCTTGGAGAAAAAATCACATTCAAATTTTTTTTTTAATTTAAAAAAAAATATGGAGTATATTTTTAAAAGCCATAAATTGTTTGGGGTTATACATGTTCGGCAATTTAACCTCATATTTTTGTGGTCTAAATTTTTTTTAATTTTACTTGTGAAAACTGAAAAGAGGATTGGAAGACTTGACATCATTTTTGTAGTTTTAGCACCCTCATATTCAAACATTATAATCTTTTACTCTATAAGTGATATTGTTGTGTTTTAGCAACCTATGAGCCCCTAATATGTCTTGTTTGAATTTATATGGTTACAATTTTTTTTTAATTGATATGCCTAGTCACCTAATCAAAATGTTAACATTTTGTTCAATTTAGAGCAAATTTGTAGAAGCTCAAAACATGCCTTGGGCATCTAGGATTCTAGGGATTAAAGTTTGTTATTGAATTTCGAATTAGAGAAGTTGCTAAATTGATTTTACACTGATTATATGGCAAGAAATTCAAAAATATTAATCCATGTAGCCATGAAGGCCCTATGCTAATTATTGCCAAAAAAAAATCCAAGTTGGCATTTCTCCATGTTCACCTTGAAATGAAATGAAAAAAAAAAAATTAGAATCTATTCAATTTAAGACTTTCAAGTATAGGATCGCCATTCATAAAGTCATTTATTTCAATTGATTTTCAAATAAATTTCATGTAGTGTGACCTTATCAAGTTAGCAATTGCAAGATATTAAACTTTGATCATTTGATTTCCATAATGCCATTTGAGAAAAAATGGAAAATGTTCAATACTTTAATTTGTAAACTTTGGATTTAAAAATAAACATGAGGGAGTAGTCAATCAATAGTCCAACTAAAAAAACACTAAAACTAATAGAACAAAAGTTACAAAACGTGAATTATTTTTTGGTTTAATTCTAAAGACTTAAAGGAGATTTCATCAAATATGAAGCAATCAAATAATTTGTTACTTATTTCTTGCTTTGGTAAAGAATTTCCATTGTTTTTATTTCTTAGCCCCTAAAGTAACATACTCTCATTGTCCTTTCTGCCAGGGACAAAATGGATTTTCGATAGGCTCCTATGATCTCATTTTTTACTGAAAATTTTGAAATTTTTTTCATAAGAATGATAACATGGAATGATAGATAAACTTATGAGTTTATTCGTAATACAATTTCTATTTCAATCGGTGCCTAGGAGCAAAGGGTATGCCACAATAACCTCAAACAGGGGAGATCGGGACACCGGGCGGTCTAAGACTCCGGGTAGACAAAAAAATCCACAAAAAAATGAAATACAAATTTGTATATTTTTTTTCCAGTTGGATTATATTTTATTTTAAATGGGAGGCTTTCATTCATCCAATTTGGATTAGGAATGGAAAAGTTATGGGTTTTTTGTGGAGCGGGCAATCCTAGCAACTTCTTAAAATAAATTTGCTTCTTTCACTTCGAATGCTAATAACTTTCAATCCATACGGTCAAACATCACAAATTTTTTATCACGTCATCTAAGACAAGTGTAGAACAAGATCCTTAGGTTTGATTCAAAAAATAAATTGGAAAATTTAATTCATAGGTGAACATAGCAAAAGTGGTGGTTTAGGGTGGTTTGGGCCAAAAAATGGACTTCAGACTTTAGGGCTTCACCAAAAATAAAATAGAACACTCTTTTACCTACCATCTAAGCATACAAGCTTCTTCTATACTATTACAAAAAGGTCCAATAGATTACAAAAATTGACAAAGGCGAAGCAACAATACACGAGGTGGAAAGAAAACAATAAATGTACATATTTTATAAATCCGTTGAAGTACATGGTAAACTAATAAAGGCTTTACATAATTACATACGTTCGCTTTGTACAACTTCCAGTATTTTATTCTATACATCTATCTAGTTATACACAATCTAGTCTACATCTTCGATTACAACGCCGCGTGCTATGCTATTTCTCAAAAATCGTTGCAGTTCTTCTTGCGATTCGAAAGTCCTCAGAAGCTGAAGTGCTTCTATATCGTATCTATCATGTAAGTGGGAAAAAATGTCATTCACGAGGGCTGGCTCATGGAAGGTATTGTCTTCAGTGTACGCCATTTCTTCCTCATAGCTCAATTCCCCCTCAAATCCGACTGGCTGGCCTTGAGAGTTAAACATGATGCGTTGTGGATGTGGTGCGCGTATAAAAATTAAGCGTTCTGGGTCCCAATGTCCACCGGCAATTTGACCAAAATATAGTCGACGCCCTGGATCACTGTCTCCAAACACCCTCCTGATCACCTCTGTCACTTGGTTGTCACTCGTCCATGGTATGTCAGCCACCGTTCCTGCCGGGAGGTGTCGGTTGTGGTGGCCCCACTTCCAAAGCCATGTCATGTCGGACCCCCAATGTACTCTATTACCAGGGCCTGGTAAATTTTCTTCATTGTACTCGTAATGTTGAGGCATGTGGTCTTCAAGGCCAAACGTCTTGTACAGTCGTGCATGAAATGGAGCCCTGCTTTGCGCACATCTCTTTCTGGTGACTATGTGTGGAATAAGACACACGGGGTGGTATAGATGGCCACATGTACCAAGATTCCATCCACCCTCGGGGCCAAACGGTTGTTGGCACATTATACATGTTGTTCCATCTTGTACAAAATTTGGAACGGAAGGCCACACTAGTGGCGTAATGCCATCGTTGTTGGGTGGCCCGAACCGTTGGCGATCGATATTATATTGGAATTCCAAGTCTGGACGGGCATTCCAATCGATGCTTGAATTCTCCCTATACGCTGGCAAATCATCAGTGAACATTTCTGCCACCCGAGGCCACGAGGTCAAGCCAAAATAACGTTGACCGCCATCATTGAATTCTGCAGCCACTCTCCTCACTTCACGTTGCATTTGCTCAGCCTCTTTTAGCGCTAAGATGCATGTCAACTTCATGTTGCACATTTGAAGCAGCCTCTGCTCCGTCTGAGGATTTTGAACCAACCGCATATTTTTAGCACTCAATGCGGTCATGGTTTGCTCCAAGGTTGTTCGAGCTGCAGTAACCACCGCCACCTCTGCCTCAGCGTTGTTGGCACGAAGTTCCAAAGCACGCATGGCGTTTGTTAATTCTTCCATGTTTGTGCGAGTACTTCCAAGCTCTGCTTCAACTCGCTCAGCACGTGCACGCATAATATCCAATGTGGCACTTTCTGAACTTGGAAAAGTGGATCGTGATCGCAGCACAAACTCAGATGTATTGCTCGGGCTTGGTGTGTCTTCATCTGCACCGTATGTAGCACGTTCCACTACAAGATCGAGTGGTGGAACTGAGTCTGTGCTGACCCGCCTTTCACGCTCTACGAGCTTGGCTTCACGTGCGATGAGGCGCACATTTTCATCTTGAACGGCCCGCATCCTTGCATGATGAACTTCCAACACTGCAGCATGTTGTCGTCGTGTTTCTTCTTTTTCTACTTGCAGTGTTTGTACTAATTGGCGCAAGCGAATTATTTCTTCACCGTCAGCTTGCACTCCACCAATCACAGCTTGTTGGTTTACATCTGGACCGCTGCCCTGACCAACTTCTACCTCCATCAACTCCGTCCCTGGACGCTCCGCCAGTGGAACCACGTCCATTTGCACATTTTGGACATCAGCCAATGGCACGGCAAGATTTGGTACATTGTCCAACGGCACAGCAGGATTTGGTGCAATGTGGCGAGTTCGATTTGGAAATGCATGATTCCGCGATTTGCCCAAAAAGCTACTCCAGTCCACATCCTTGCCAAGAAAAACCTCCGCATATGCCATTTGGCACAATGAAAGTGTCCCGTCTTTCTTGGATCTTGCCCCCCAAAGTGCCAATGATACTTCAATCATCCTCTTCTTGAAGTGCGGATGTTGGCACTGGTCAATATTGACCACGCCAAATTTCACGTGCACCTCGTACCGGTCGTGTGGCCAATGTCGGTTGATGTGGGCTCAATCTATATATTGACGACATATCACTCTTGTCCATGGGCCATCTGCCTCCAACCACCCAGGCTTTGCCATAACCTCTTCGGCATTAAGTGTGCCCCAATCCAAGGTTGCTCTGTTTCCTCTCTTCCTTCTACCTGGGGGTTCACCTGCAGGTACCAAACCTCCTGGGGGGTCACCTCCAAGTCCCAAACCTCCTGGGGGGTCACCTCCAGGTCCCGAACCTCCTGCTACATCCTCTACGTCCATTCTTGATACCTGTAAAATGACACACACGATACTGTATGCAAATACAATGACAATTTGCTTTGCCTTCTGTTGCGTGAAGGCAACTGAAATGTGGCAAAACAATGTCAA
Source organism: Antitrichia curtipendula (assembly GCA_951230915.1). Taxonomy (NCBI): domain Eukaryota; kingdom Viridiplantae; phylum Streptophyta; class Bryopsida; order Hypnales; family Leucodontaceae; genus Antitrichia; species Antitrichia curtipendula. The sequence continues at coordinate 3,146,372 of OX579638.1, read as the reverse complement.
ATGTATAACACTTCCCCTCAAATTGCAGAGCGAAGCTTTCTCAAGCTCGGACAGTGCAACTCAAAAGAGGAAGCACGTAAACTGTCCAAAAAAGTTTACTTATACCCCCCAATTACCGACCCGATTAGGCAGGGTAATTAACATAACATCAGCCCGTCTCCCCCCGAATCCAAACCGTCCAGGGCGTAGGACAGCCCTGGAATGGACGGCCGATACGTCCACAGAGGTCCGACACAGGGTTGGGACGCCGTCAACGAGTTCGGGGCGCCGTCGACAGGTTCGGGAAATAATTACACCGCCGCCCGAGACTTGGACGGACGGATTTTCCGTCCTCTCGACGGTCTGCCCGTCCCCTCGACGGATTGCCCGTCCCCTCGACGGATTGCCCGTCCCCTCGACGGAATACCCGTCTTCTGGACGGCATACCCGTCTCGTGGACGGCATACCCGTCTCCTCGACGGAATACCCGTCTCGTGGACGGCAAATCCGTCTCCTTGACGGGATACCCGTCCTCTGGACGGCCTACTCGTCTCTTGGACGGAAAGGCCATCCAAAAGGACGGGGTGCCCGTCTCTTCGACGGCCTATCGCTGGTCGGGAACGGCCCGCCCATCCTCTCGACGGCCTGTTCGTGGTCTGGGACGGCTTGCCCGTCCTCTCGATGGCATGTTCGTGGTCTGGGACGGCCTGCCCGTCCTCTCGACGGCCTGTCCCTGGTCGGGAACGGCCCGCCCATCCTCTCGACGGCCTGCCGAACGTCCTGGACGGCCCTTTAAAAATTTTATTTTTATTTTTTTGAAAATTGATTTTTTATTTTTAGTAAAAAGCAGTTTTTTTATTTCTTCATGTCATGTCCATGTTAGAAAGTCTTGTAGCCATCTTAGAAAATGTTATGACTGTTTTAAGTGGGAAGATGACCATCATGGAAACAATTTTCTGCTGATTTGGGGTAGTCTACAAACTCTTTTGGGCTTACTGGACAGTACACTTCAAAAATTTAAAAAAAAATCATATTTAATCCAAAAAATAAAATTCCAGTTGCGTTCTTCATTTCTCACATGTGTCTTTGTATGGAAAAAATTTGATTATTTTTGCTAAAGGCAATACAACAAATCAGTCATTCTGCCTGTCATAGGCAGGTTTACCTTATATCACAAGGATAATGACATTAGAATCCATCATAGCATAAACTTAATTTCCATTTCATGATTTATTTAGAATGTACTAAATGTAGTAGACATTAAAAACACATTCCAAGTGCAAATCGCAATAATGAAATTTCATTTTTAGGGTCGTGTTGGGGGATTTTACATAAAATAGGAACTAGAGAAAATGAACTTTTGCTTGATAGTTAGACTCAAACTCAGAAAATATCAATTTGGGGGATAAATTTCAGATTTAGACTAAGGAGCAACAACTTCCCAAGATACACTAAAATAGCATTTTTTTTTTTTTTTTTTTTCCTAAACTCTAAATTACGCGGAGGCAAATATCGGAAAGACTACAAAATCATTTGGATACACTTTGTAACTCAACATGGAAGGTCCCCGAAAAATGAATTGAACGCTTCCACAATCTTTCCATCTCATTGAAGTGATTGAAATGCCATCAAATTGACACTAAATGATGTCGTTGGGCGTTCAGAGGTTGAACTTTATTGTAAATATCTTGCAATCTACAATTCTATATAGGCAAAGTTTGTGAAATTTCTTCCGGTCAATTGAACACTACTCTAGTACACTAGTATGAGATCTTACATACTACAAGTAGATGTGCACCTTAAAGGCCTAAAGTCCTAAACACATTCATTTTTTTTTTTTACATTCTTTACTATAGAAATGGCAATTTATTTTAGATATAGGATGCAAAAGAGGCCTTGGGACTTTAGTCAGTTTAGTGGTTAACATACGGTACTACATAAGCAATTAATAAACAATCCATAAGAAAAACTATAATAATTCACCGTTAGTTGCTTTATAATTTAGAAGCCATAAAAAAAATATAGAGACCACAAAAATGTCAAGTTCATGTACTCAATGTTGCATTTCAATTTTATTACACCAATCCACTCTTATTTGCTATAGTTACATAAACTTCAACATCAAATACTCTTAAAATTGCAATAGTGAAGAGGGTTTAGGGTTTAGGGTTTAGGGTTTGGGATTTAGGGTATTGTCCTATAGGATTTACTTCAAAACCTAGCATGGACCGGAAACCACGAAAAATGTTCTTCCTTTTTTTAGTTGGCATTATAAGTGCAAAACTTGATCGAGATGTATTCTTTGAAGTTTGAATTGGAAAAAAATAGATTAATGATTTAAAATCAAAGTTTTATAAAACATATTGAAGACACCAAAAAACGGCATAACAATATCTTTAGAAGGTAAAACATTCTTAAGTTTAGATGTATAGGGCTACATTCTTTTTCTGTAATGTATGAATGGAAAGCCAAAACAATGTTTTACATTAATCAATGATATGCATATGACATATGTTGTTTAGGAGGTCTTTCACTTATTTCATAAATAACCATTTCAGAGTTTTAATCTTACTACCTTTAACTAGAGCATTTAGAGGGTGGTTTTTGTCTTGGTCTTTGTATATTTGATCCGGGCTTAGTAAGTTATTGAATGTTTGTACGTTTGAGACTTTGAGTTTAGTATATTAGTGTAGACAGGGTTTAAAATTCAACAAAATACTAAATTGTCAGGTGCACTTACATGCAGGGAAGGATGGAATCAAAATACAATAATTCCAAAGGTGAAATTGTTCGAGTTATAATTGATAAAATTCATTTGAATTCAAATTTGAGCCCTACAGAATATAAATTATTTTAAGGGATTGCGAGATTCTGGGATTTTTGTAAAAAAAACATTGCCCAATGTTAACAACTTTTGTGAAAATGGGTGCAATTAGAATGAATCAAATATTAACATGAACATCCAAATAGAACATTCTAGGACTGACATTAAGAAGTTTTCAATTTGACCTTCTATGGTTTTTGCTATGTTTTTTCCATTATTTACGTGCAACAAAATATAATTCCATTCTAAATGAGCATTAAACCTTGTTTTTTGAGCATTTGAATGTCATCTCTGGTATTTATTTGTCCTCTAATTGAAACAAGTGTGAACATTAAGTTAGCACTCTTAAACTACCCGCCACCGTAGTCTAATGCCCGATTGAGAAGGAGGACACCTGTCCTGACAAGTCCGAGAGTGCTAAACCATATAAATGAAAAATTCTCCGAACAAGGATTAGAAATGAGTTACACTCGGCCAGCACTGTTTTGAATGGCCCGCTTGACCATCTTCCCGCCCTCTCGACGGCCTTCCCGTCTCTCGAAAGTCTTCCCGTCCTCTCGACAGCCAATTCGCGGGCTGGACAGCTTGGCCCCCTGGACGGCCAGTCCGCGAGCTGGACGGCCTTCCCGTCCTCAGGCCAAGCAGTCCGCAGGCTGGACGGTCTCCCCCCGTGGATGGGCTTCCCGTCCTCTCGACGGCCAGTCCGCGGGCTGGACGGCCTTCTCGTCCTCAGGCCTAAAACCGCAAGCTGGACGGTCTCCCCCCGTGGACGGCCTTCTCGTCTTCCCGACGGCCAATCCGCGGGCTGGACGGCCTCCCCCCCTGGACGGCCTTCCCGTCCTCTCGACGGCCAGTCCGCGGGCTGGACGGCTTGGCCCCTGGACAACTTGTCCCTCTGGACGGCCTTCGCGTCCTCTGGACGCCTTGGACGGCCCTGGACGCTCTGTCCGTCCTCTCGACGGCCTGTCCGTCGACGTGAATGATTGGGGTGGATTGACCCCCTTGCTCGGCCTTACCAGGGGTGCATGTAAAGAAAAGCCCTCTATTTTCGGCCAATCCAGGGTTATTATTGATGTGATTGAACTAATTAGGGGTCTTTATGAATTCATAATTTGCAAAAAAGGAATGGTGCGGAAAACAGGGTCGGCCCGGAGGGCCGAGCGAGGGGGTCAGTTCACCCCGGCCACGTGAAATGGGTATATAAGACTGTTTTTAGGGTACTTTCGCCACAGTCTCTCCTGCTCTGACGGTGCTCTCTTGTCTTGGATTGGTTGCAGTCCTTGCTTGCGAGCGCGGGTGCTGGGTAGAGGCTGTTTTGAGGAATAAGGGGGGCGGTTTTTCACTTTGTGGAAGACGAATTCCTAATTCCTTTGATTTTGATTATTTGTTACTTGTTACTGTCACGATGGCTGGTCGCGATTTCTCGAAGAGAAAGGTTGATGATTGGTGGACAGGTGTTGGAGATGCACCGGTTATGGATCCGGATGTGGAATCACCAGAGCCCGTTTCAGAGGCCGTAGCTGCAGAAAGGTCTGTAGCTGCTGTAGGGGGCGGAGAGTCTTTGAAGGGGAAGAAAAAACAACGAAGGAGGCACAAGGCTACAAATCCAGAGAAGTGGCCAAGCAAGGGTGCAACGCGAAAACTGCATGAAGTGGCGTTGGAATTTTTTGATCAGTATTCGATTTTGCAGTTGAATTCAACATACGTCTCATGCGGATTACAAGGAGTGGATAAAATTAAACAAAAGTTCCACCACATGTTCTGGACAACAATGAGCGCGGATGAGTGGCATGAAGACCGCACAAAAGAATGCTTCGATCATTGGTTGGAGTCACAAGTGCAAACGTGTATCTTCAACCTTGCCCAAGTTGCGGAAAAAATAAAAGGCTTTGAGAAGATAGTAGTGCCCAGACAACAAGCATTGAGTTTGTTGCACAAGAAGGTGTATTGGTGGCATGATGCAGTGCGTGGATTGTCTTCAAGCAACATCCGTTCCGCTCCGTGGTTTCAACGAAGTCAGAACTTGGCCTTTGGTCAACAAGCTGCAGGAAGAGTGGTTTTCCTTGAAAGAGGAGTGGTGGTGGTTCCTTTGTCTGGCCATAGCAAACAAGGGGGGCATGGGAGGGTGCGCAAAGTATGTGTTCAAAATTCAAAACATATTCCCGAGAATATGGAATTAGCTGGGAAGTCAGCCTTGCGCATGGATGAATTGAAGAAGTCTAGGGAGAAGTTGTCCATCGAGGCATTGGTATGTCCGTGCAAGCATCCAGGGGTCATCAAATTCTTTGCTATAAATGACATGACCATGGAGTATTATTCGCAATGGTGGAATGGCGGTACTCTCGGCGCCATGTTTACCCTTGATGAGAAGGACCGATATCCAGATGAAATTGGGGAGTTGGCTTACGATGCAACTCCCCAATCAATGCAAGAAGCCAAACGACTCATGGCATATAGACGCAAGCGCACTGAACTTGCGTGGGCGATGATTTGCATTGTGGATGCAGTGCAACAGTGCTCTGTATTGCACAACGACATCACACCGGAGAACATTATGCTTCATTTTCCGAATGATGATGGAAGAACCGTGTGGATTGGTCTATGTGATTGGGGAATGGGTAGCCGCATCAACGAAGAAACCCCTTCTCTTTACCAATTCAATTGTCCAAGGAAGTTTTAGGCAACCCGAGCGCAACGTTGGTGGGTGGCTCCTGAGTTGATGTACTTGATTGGAGAGACAGGAACTTCATCATCTCCTACTCGCAGGGTTAAGCCTCCGTGTGTTAGTATACACACGGACGGATACTCCATAGGGAAATTGGCTATGAAGGTATGGAAAAAAGATCGCGGAAATGTAGATATGATTCCGGACCTTACGGCATTTGGTACGTTTCAAACCATGTTGGGTGAATTGTGCAAGGCAGAGCCACTACAACGACGCTCGGTGACTGGAGTCGTGCAACGTCTAAGTGGTGCTCCAACGTTTTGGACACCACCCATGGATTGCTACCGCGAGGCCCGCAAAGAACAAGACCTTCAAGAAGAGCAGGCGCGCAATGAAGATTAGATAATAGTGTATTACCATGTAGTTGCAAAATTAGTGTTTACTTAGTACATGCGGTTATTATAGTATGGGCTTGAGGACATCCATAGCAATGTAGCACACTTTGTGGCTTCAATGCATTTTGTACTCATTTTGGTTTATATAAAGTTATAAACGTGTTTTTCCTAAACATTGAGTTGTAAAAAATTTCTTGTCTTCCCTAACTTTATCATTTAAATTGCGTGTAAACACACATCTTATATCTTTAGTACTAAAAACTTTGAATTGTATATCACTACAAGAAATTTCAATTAGTTTTGTGCAAAATTGTAATTGTCAACATTTTTGTTGCACTTCATGCCATAAATGAGTAAAAATAGAAAAAACAATTCAAGAGATTCTTAATTTTTAGTTTTTTACAAGAGGTACAAATATCAATAGAGATTTCTAGTCAGAAAAATTTTCAATTGGTTATTTAATTTTTCATGCCCAAAACTAGTAAACAACCACAAAGAAAAGCTTGAAGTCAAATTTGACTATCAAACCAAATTTATATTTTTATTGAAAATCAGCATAATATTTTAATATTTTTCAACATACGTAAGAATTCATTTTCTATTTATGTTTTATTTTTCCAGAAAATTCAATGGAAAATTGATTTTATTGTGATTTTATAAAGCTAAACGTGGAAATCAAATTTTATCAATTATAATATGTATGAGAATAATCTGAAACTGGGGCCATAAATGAATGAATGAACACAAATTATAGTTTTATAATTTTAATTTTTATGAAATTTGAAAAAAAGAAAACATACATGAAAAAAACACCACACTGTGTTATTTGGATTGCAAACATAGTTTGCAATTGCAATAATTCTTTCAAACTTTGACCTCGATTCTTGAATATTCAAAAAAATAATTCAAAAACAATAGTGCCCCGAAGGCCCAATTTTCCATAAATCACACTTAGTGAAAGTTAATCTGAAATTGCAAAGCTAGCATTCAGAAAACTAGTTTTTCCAAGTTTGAATGCTAATATCTTTCAATCTATTCGGTCAAACTTCATGAAATTTTTACCACGTGATAAAAAACATGTGAAGTATAAGATCTTACGGTTAGATGTTGTAAAAAACATTTTTTCCGTATGTTGAGGCAAATGCAAGAGAAAAGACAGTTCTATGAGAATGAAAGGAACAAAAGTCATATTTCATATTAATGCTGATTTCAATATGCAAGGTATTGAGCCGCTAAAACCATTGCATTTGAAAACATGAAGACCCTATTGTCTTTTCAAAAACATTCAACGTCTTTCATGCCTAAGAATGCGCATAGAAGTATTTGCATTTGCTTCTTGTACTATTGGTTCACTACCACCCATTTCTTCGAGTGGACCTTGTCGAGGCACCGGCCCTCTGTAATCACTATCTCCTGGAACCTCACCATCTTCATTTATAGTACCACCGATGGATTCACCATCATCATTGGATGTTGCACTACCACTTTCGCTGGAGGCCTCGGAATTGCGGTTTCATTGTGGTCGAGCTATAGAAGACAACGTCCGAAGAGGTCGTTGGCCCATTGCGTCCATAATGCCATCTATATTGGGTCCTCCTGTTTGAACTTCTCTTAAAAATGGTTGGGAAGCCGCTTCTTCCCTTCTCAGCCTTTTACGCGTTCTACTACTTACATGTTCACTAGTAGTACCTTGTGGTCGTGGACGCTTCCCTCGATTATTGGCATGTACAGGTGGCCGCAATGAAGTCGTATTTCTAGTCACACGCTGTGACACCATACCAGCCAATCGTGTACCTATCGACGAAGTTGGTTCGTGTGGACGGTCGTCGGAATTAGACGGCCTTGATGAACTTTGGATTTGTAGATTTTCCAATATTGGCATTTGCCTTTGTGCAACCGAGACTCGATTTGGAGGGGCCATATGTGCTTCTCCACCTTGAGGGGGCCCTTCACTGCGGGTGGTCCTCATGGGCAATGACGGTGGTACTACTACGTCTTCTTCACGTCCTCTTTGAACGTCAACACCATCTCTTTCTATTGTGGCATCAACTTGTACATCCATAGGGTCTGGACTTAGTGGTCTCGGTGCCACAACGTCCTCGTTTGTATTGCCCCCACTTGGCCCAGCATTCCACGTTTGTGGCATGCGTGGTGGACTTCCTTGATGTCCTTCGTAGTCATTGTCGTTGTTATCACCCTCTTCAAAGTCAAATACGGATGCATCAATTAGAGGACGCACTCCTCCTGTTCCACGAAATCTATCAAACGGTGGCTCGTCGTCGTCATTGGAACTATCATCTGAATCGTCATCATTGGGATCAGAGAGAAGCGAACCACGGTCTAGACCATCAGATTCATCTGTCATGGAATCCTCTGACATCATGTTTTCAGTATACCACCTTGTCGGATTTGCTGCAGCCCTTTCTCTAAGAGTCTTGGAATTGGTATAAATGTAAACCAATTCCTCAGCACGCTCTGATGTCAATCTATTGCGTGATTTGTTGTGGACAAACGAATACATGCTCCAATTGCGTTCACAGGATGATGCAGAACACACTTGCGCGAGGATCTTTCTGGCAATCGGTGCAAGTGTACGAGCACCGGCTTCGAGAAGGTCCCACCATTCGTGAGGTTGCAAATTCAAGGCGTTTACATCAGGAAGTCCACCGAAAATGCCTCGCCGATCTCTAAATGCTTGGTACTCAGACAAAGCTGAAGCAAATGCTTGATCTCCAACAGCCAATTTGCGCAAAACTCTCAATATGGCTTCTCTTGCCTCATTATCATCCATTAGCATGACTTCGTCAAGTAAAAAGGGATTCAATAGAGCCCCAGCGTAATGCAAATCTGTCTTGAGCATGTCCCAGCGCTTGTAGAAATCATCGGTGGCGGAAATTGCATATCTCCGCTCTAATGAAAATGGTGGATCCTCCAAAGATAAAACATGCTTTTCCACCTTTTTCATTACAAGCCATGCCTTGTCTAAGCACAGGTGCTTGCCATCAAACTCTCGAAGAGCAATCAACACGGGCTCCACTATGTGCACAAATTTCAAACATTTCCTCCAAAATTCATCCGTTCGCACATATCGTCGCACATCGTTAGCTTGTCTTTGCTTTTGATTGGATGCCAATCTCCGCATGTACTCATTCCACTGCGGATCGTGGACTGTCGATTCTATCGCTTCCCTCACCTCCACCAAACGTTCGATCATGAGGAACATGGTAGCAAAGCGTGTTTGAACGGGATTTTTCAAAACGTGATTAGGAGAATGTCGTCGAAAGATTGCAAGTGGCATGTGATGCGTTCGAATGTATTTCACAATTGACTTGGCTTTCTTGACCATACTTGTAATCCAATCTTGTTTTTCCCAATCTTCAAGTAGAAGGTCAAGTGCATGTGCTGAACACCCTTGAAAATATATGTGTGGAAATCTACGAAGTAACAGAGCGCCAGCGGCCAACATGTTTGCTGCATTGTCTGTACAAACTTGTACCACGTTCTGTGCCCCTACCTCGTCAATGTAATCACCCATGCAATTAGCCACGTAAGTAGCATCTTTGCATTCGCCTGTTGTGTCTATCGATCCAAAAAAACCCTCTCCACTTGTACATGCCAACATGACATTCATCAATGGTCAATGTGTAACGTTGTCCCATCCATCAGAGCATATTGTAACGCCATATTTGTGGATTGGTGCCCTCGTCTTCTTTGCTACAATTGCTGCCACTTCGTCTTTTGTAGACTTTATGAGCTTTGTACGAAGTGCTTGGTACGCTGGAGGTTTGTAGCCAACTCTTGATTCCGATGTTGATTTCACTGCATCCAGAAAAGCAGGATGCCTCACTACATTGAATGGTATATTGGCTTCGTAGAAAAACTTAGCCCACTTCTTGTCAAGTACTTGCTTGTTTGATGCGTTCAGTCCTTCTTGTAGAGACAGTTGCCTCATCGATCGACTGCGGGTCAAACTAGGGTTGAGCGCCTCCGATGATCGTACTTGAGAGCTTTGCCCCCCAGTGTTTTCTCCTCCATCGTTTGCCGAGACTGAAGCATCATGTTGTTGCTCACCACGTACTACACTTGGTAGTATCGTTGATGGTGATGTCACTTCCACGTCGCGTCCAGTTCCATGCGAAGTGTCCGTAGGTATATATCCTCCACAATTAAAAAACATTACCTTCACGGCTGCATTGACTTTAGTGCACGCTCTCACTCCAAGGAGGGTGTCATTTCGTCTATATCCCAAATGGAAAAGCAACCGATCCTTTCGATAGCTTAGCAAAGCTTCGCAAAACTTGCAAACAACTTTTCCATCTGGTCGTAGTGTGTACCAAGGTTCCCACTGTGATCTTGCTCCACCCATTGCTCTTATCTGTCCTCCTTTACCTGCCCCTGCACCAAAAAAAAGATTAGTATTCTGTTTGAAATGTGATGTGGAAACAACACTTGTTGCTCTCACAACAAGTGCCACCACAACACACTCTTCTTAGACTTCGCTCTACCGCAATCGTTGTACTCCAACCAAGTCATGAAAGGCAAAATCAGCAAGGGAAAGTAATCTTGAATAGGCAGAAATCCTTAATATACACCTTGAAGCCCTCCCTAAAACCCTAAACCCTAAACCCAGCTAGACGGAGTGACGGCTGATGGGGTGGACCCTAAACCCGCAGCCTTGCCAACGAAACCGTCCAAGGGGCGACTGTCCCGTCCTGTGATATTCCGGTCCAGAGGACGGGACGGTTTCCCGTCCAGAGGACGGAGAGGCCGTCCAAAGGACGGATTACCGTCCTGGAGACGAGAATTCCGTCTAGAGACGGGCTCTCCGTCCAGCGGACGGCTTACCGTCCAGCGACGGACTCTCCGTCGAGCGGACGGCTTGCCGTCCAGCGATGGACTCTCCGTCTAGAGGACGACTTACCGTCCAGCGACGGACTCTCCGTCGAGCGGACGGCTTGCCGTCCAGCAATGGACTCTCCTTCTAGAGGACGACTTACCGTCCAGCGACGGACTCTCCGTCGAGCGGACGGCTTACCGTCCAGCGACGGACTCTCCGTCCAGCGGACGGCTTACCGAACTCTCCGTCCAGAGGACGGCTTACCGTCCAGCGGACGGCCTCTTCGTCCACAGACGGGCTCTCCGTCCAAGAGACGGATGTCCATTTGGCGACGGAGTCACCGTCCAGGAGACGGCCCGACGCCGTCGCAGAATGGACAGACTTCATCCGCGCTCTGGATGGTCCCGTCAGTATCGGCGACGGGCTGTGATGCGTCAGGACGCGTCATGACATCCGGACGTGAAAAGCCCACGTCACGTCCGGATAGACAACCCTGTGTCAAAGTTGGCAGCAATGGAACTTCTTTCATTGGGAATGCAAAAAATTCGTAATTGAGCTGGACATGACTGTACTATAAATACAGATGTACTAAGAATGCAATATACTAAGAATACATGGCATACAACTAGTATAAACAAATCAAGACTATTTCTATTACATTAATGCTAGCGGTTCAATGGTACTAGTCTGGAGTACTTAGTGTGCTCACAAACCATTAGGTTATCAGTGTATTGTTTGTAGCACACAACTGAACTGAAGCATATAAAGCACAAAAAATACCTGTTGTAGCTCCACCTAGTACATTCTCCTCTGCGAACCCCACCATTATTACATTTAAAATGTGGATTGGAAGTACGAAAAAAGGTTGTACATGAAAGCAAGTAACTGAAGATAACATCATATACAAGAAGCACATGAGCAATGCCCCTGCCCACTGAAAACGAGTACTTTAGTGCCTAACCTTGCACAAGAAGTACTACTTAAGGTACAGTAATGTGAGGACTTCCTCACAATATATCCGCAGTTAGTACACTGTTCTATATTGAGGCTGCATTACATGTAGACTTTCAGGACATTGGTGCATAGAGACCACCTTTGAACATATTACACCTACATGTACAAGCACAAAAGTACATAGATCGTAGAAATAAAAGAAGCCCTAAATCCAATTACGTAAGCAACACAACATTTGGTTGAGCGCAAGGCAAAACCTCGAATCCTAATCCCGAAATTTCACACTACAGGTGTACAATCTTGCACAATACTCAAATGACAACACAAAGCACAAATTGAAAGGTGAACTTACCAACTGTTGGTAACTTTGCCCTAGCTTGGTCCGTCCTTTCCTTCATAATTCTTTCCCTTTCCTCAATCAATCAAAGCATCAACTCCCTCTGTGATAGCTCTGCATCTGGCTCTCTCCAACCAAAGCTCCGATGCCACTTGGGATAGAACATCTCTCTACATCCTTCTGCCATACACTTGCCATTTCTAGCAAAAAGAACTGAAGCACAAAAGGGGTGATACAAGTGCTTACACGAGGATACTACAATGTCATTCTGAGGAAAAGGGAATGAACACAAGATGCAAGTTGTAATTCAAATAAACTTGTTGTCATCCCCCAAAGCACGTGATGGCAAAAGTGGATCCTTGAGAGAGTACAGCATGGACCGTGGCACAAAATTCAAAGAACTCTTTCCTGCCTTGAGCTGAGACTTCTCTGCTGCTAAGGCATCAAATTGCAGTTGACGACTTTCCAAGCCTCTTGTCAATGACACCATGGCAGCTTCAGCTTCTTCCCGCTTTTGTCTTGCAGCATTCACCTTCACGAGCTCTTCCTCAATCTGCTCCTGAATTCCTTCCATCTTGATCATTTCTTTGAAGGAATCTTTGTCCTGCTTCTGAAGTGTCTTGATGAGTGCCTTCTTTTGCAACTCTTGCTTCTGTAACGAGATCATTCCCCACTCAGATTGCTTGCAATTCAAGGTGGCTCCTTCAAGCCTCTTTGTTGCCCCCTTCTTCAAATCTTGAAGGTGTTGCTGCTCCAAGTGAATTGCCTCTATCAACAGCTCCACTTCTTGCAGCTGCTCCACAACCACAACCTTCTTCAAGATCCCGTTGCTCTGCCCCCCAGCAGCATTTTCCTGCACACAAACCCTTGAAGCCATTCCCGATTTCAACCCTAAACCCTCCCACTCACCAACCTCTATACGCCGCGATTTACTCGCATTACCGGTGGCATCCCGTAGCCCTCACTTTTTCCCGCTGCCCTCCTTCCCACCCTCCGTCTTCACCTGCAAACCAGGCTTAATCTTCACTTCCACACCAAGCTCCAGCTTCATGCCACGCCATTATTTCCCCCATACGTCTATTTTTTTCCCCGTCCTCGCTCTTGGACGCAGCTAGTACTTTTTTCAATTCTTCTAGCTTCGTCCAATCTAGCATGTGTCGACTACGCTGCCACTTGTTAGTTTCTTCTCCAAATGCACACCAATTCACCTTGCCTAAACCAAGTTCGTACTCAAGAGCCACCCCTTCGGCAAAGCAAATTGTGACGAGATTGGGTGTTTCGTCATCTACATGATGGTAGAGAATGGGGTGCAAAAACTTCACTCTGTCCTAGACATCTAGCATAGTGCATCCGCCCCAAGCATACCCGCTCCGCCCCGCTTCCCCGTATGGCTTCCCAAACAATTTCCGCAAAGACTCTGCAAATACTGTATTCTTGCGGAAGTGGTGGGGATTGTCGCCTTGATTGAGGAGCCCAAAATCGGTATTGAAATCCTTCTTCTTCAACTCTCGGGGGAGCCTTCTTCAACCTCGCAATTTCTTCATCAACATCTTCAATGTAGCTGAAGACTTTCTGTGACCTTGCATTGTCCTTCCCCTTCGCCTTTGCAACAGTTTTGGATCTTTCACGTCTTCCTCATCGTTGCTTGTGTCACCCGATCTCGTGGCAACCGATCCTTCAAGCCTTGATTTAGAATGCTTGAGTCCCGACTTTCCCATCGCCTCCCCGTCGCTTTCGACAGCACATTTCCGCACGGGTTTAACCTTCTTTGCTATCAACCTCCCAGCCTAATCGTCTTCGTTGCTCACTTCAGCCTTCTCTATATCTCGCACGCGTGGCATTGTTTCACTCATCAACCACACTCACCAAGCACACAAACGAAGCACCCTAAACCCACACTCTAAATCGCAAACTCACCGAGCACACAAGCCGCCCACACTCCTAAACCCGCACTCACCGCCTGCACTCCTAACCACACTCAACGCTCTCGACTCCCAGCTCCAAGGATCACAAAATTTGCTATAAGGAACAAACAAAATGATCTTCACAATATCGCATGGGCGCAACATTGAAGTGTGGAAACAATCGGGAAATCAATGGAACTCTAAAGCGCATCCTTCAAACACTCTATTGCAGCCTAATCACTACCAAATCGGGGTCTCCACAATACTGCAAAGCTCAAAACTCCAGTAGGCGCTAAAGCAAGTGCCCTCTCTCCCAACAGGAGAGACGACAGTAACCGGTGGTCACTAGTAGCCACCCTGTTTGATGGCTATGGTAACCGGTGGCCACCAGTCACCACTAAATTGAGTACTTATTCAACCGGTTATGTAGATGGTAGTGCCATGTAAGAAAAGATTTGATGAATCTTTCAATCTAACATCGAAACTAGTTAGCGAGATTTTTGCTTCCTGTTACCGTTTGTATTAGCTCATTTGTAGTGTTAGATACTTTTACACTAGAGGAAAATAGGCAAAAATTGGGTGGCATAAGTACAACGTTACAAAAAAAATACTAAAATTGGTAGTATTTTTTTTCATTTCTAAAATTTACCCAAATTTTTTATTGGATTGCAAGTATCTTAATGACATTCTCTAATTTCTTTATTGAAATACTAAAATTAGCCATGATCTTAGTGATGTATAAATATAAAAGGTGACAACAGATGGAATCTACAAAATCAATCTATAGGGAACATTCATTTTGAAGGAAAAAAATGGAGAGCAAATGAAAAAAATGAAAAAAAAAGAAAAAAATGAAAAAAGAAAAAAATGGGGAGCCAAAAAAAATGGGGTCCAAATCCGAAAAATTAACAAGCGTTAATTTTATTACCCACTTGAAAAAATAGTTTGAATTATAGATTAAAACTCTAGATAAACTTCATATATATGTAAAATGGGGCAATAAAATGGGGCAACTTAGATCGCATCAAGAATTTTTAGAATGTAAAGATGTAGTGAGAGCCAAAATCCAAAGTGTAGGGGGATTGTCTACCACAAAGATTTGGGATAACCAAGCCCCAATGCTCTTTGGGATGTCTACTCATCCTCAGGTACATCACTTTATATTACCTCATGTGTCTCATTCCAATTGTTATGGGATAATCAAAGGTCACTGAGCATGAATGTACAACTAATGCATTCATTTGTAGGTTCCCAAAATAAAAAAAGTCATGTTTTGAACTGTTTTATTTCTCGGGCTTCTAAAACATCTATACATAGGGCAACTTGGCCATGACCTTAGTGCTTAATGTATATAAATGTGGCAATAGATAAAATCCTACAAAACTAATCTATGAAGTGGATTCATTTTGAAGCAAAAAAACGGAGAGCAAATATAAAAAATGGGGAGCCAAACAAAATTCATAGGGAAATACATAATTTTAAAAACCAAGCTCAAATAAAAAAAAATGGAGAGCCAAAATAAAATTCATAGGGGAATACAGTTTAAAAACCAAGCTCAAATAAAAAAAATAAGGGAGCCAAACAAAATTCATAAGGCAATACATAATTTTAAAAATCAAGCTCAAATAAAAAAAATGGGGAGCCAAAATAAAATTCATAGGGGAATACAATTTAAAAACCAAGCTCAAATAAAAAAAATGGAGAGCCAAAACAAAATTCATAGGGGAATACATGATTCTAAAAACCAAGCTCAAATAAAAAGAATAGAGAGCCAAAACAAAATTCATAGTGGAATACACTTTATAAATGTTTGGGATCAACTAAAAAAGAGAAAAGTACAAATTTGTTTGTTTGTTAATTTCATTACCTATGGAAAACAAATTGGGGAACAAGATTGACCCCACATATTTGTAGGGTTTGACCATGACCTAGATTATGTATGCATATAAAATATGGCAAGGCACCAAATCAACAAAATTAATCAATGAAGTGGATTAATTTATAAAGAGCATATAAAATAGTGCACCACATCAACAAACTTAATGTATGCAGTACATAAAAATGTGGCAATAATTTAGATCTCATCAGAAGAATTGTACAAAACCAAGAGATTAGAGTGAAATGTCTACCACAATGACTTACATGGTAGTCAATTCTCTCAAATCTTTCAGTGTCCGTTCATCTCACAAAAGTTCCTTTATATTATCCCTTATCCAAAATTCCAATGTTATGGGATATTAAAAGTCTGGCTCTTAAGCTTTCATCTCAGAGAAGTCTTCATGTATTATCCCTTACACAAAATCCTAATCATTATAGGATATTGAAAGCCTGGCTCTTAAGCTCTCCATTTTGACTCAAATACAAGTTATAGAATGTATATAAAATGTACATAAAATGTACATAGAAAGTGGCAATACATCACATCAACAAAGATAATTTCTGGTTTAAAAATCTCTATGATGTAGAAAAAATCAAGCCCAAGGAGAGTTGTCTATCACAATGATTGTGGTAATTAATTCTCCATAGGCTCGATGTTATCTACTTTGGCCACACAACTACTCTTATATTAGCTCATGTTGAAACTTCCAATTGTTATGGGGAGCAAATTAAAAAAATAGAGAACGGATAAAAAAGATGGGGAGCAAAAGTTGTTTGCTTGCTAATTTTATTATCTACATCACCAAATATTGGATTTGTTTGAGATTGATCCCAACATATTCATAAGATGACTTAAATTATGCATATATACATAAAATGTTGCAATAGATTAGATCAACAAAAGTAATTCTTAAATTGCTCTAAATGGATTACCACAATTGTGATTGATAGTCAAACATGGTACCTAATTTAACCGGTCTAGAACTAATTTATGCATTATATAAAAGTCTTCTTATATTAGGTTGTATTGGAACTTCCAATCTTTATGGAATATTCAATAGTCTATTCTATATATTGGATTTAGATGTGCAGATTATACAAATAGAAAAGATAAATTTTGAATTGTTATTTTTATCCCAAAAATGTCCATAGAGTACAATTTTTGTGTAAAATTTAAAAATTTCAATTTTGGAAAAATAATAATGAATAGGTGAAATTAATAATGTAGGCTATATTACAATAAATTCATTTAGATCTTTTTTGTAATCAGTGCTTGTATTTAAAAAACCAATCATTTGTTTCAAATAACATCATCTGAACTTCATCCACAAATTTCAAAAGGTTGTGACAAATCTGTAACTAAGTCCAGAATGAATCGTTATATTAACGAATAACTGAATTCCATCAAACGGGATGGCCATGTGTCATGTTCAAGTTCAATCCGCCAATTGGAAGCCTCGGATGCTCCAAGCCAATTCAAATTTTATTCCGCCACTACAGTCTGGCTCATTATTACAGTTAACTTACAACGGAATCCTTTAAATTTGGAAGCTCGGTGGTATTTTATGGTCTGTCACAACCCTGGCACACTCTGTCAAATAAACCCGCATAATATCTCACAGCTAATTACTCCCTGACGATCCAAAACCAACAGCGGAGATCAATTGCGCAAAAGTACATAGAGTACTAATTAGTACTCTGAGTTCAAAATAGTACAACAGGGTTTTGTTGAAATTGCATGG
Source organism: Antitrichia curtipendula (assembly GCA_951230915.1). NCBI lineage: Eukaryota > Viridiplantae > Streptophyta > Bryopsida > Hypnales > Leucodontaceae > Antitrichia > Antitrichia curtipendula. Next base: position 3,128,857 of record OX579638.1, on the reverse strand, counting down.
ATCTAGTGTACTTATACCTTCCTAATGAATCGTTCATAGAAATATGTCATGTAGTATATCATTGGAAAGTTAAGAGCAGAAGGAAGCTAGAATAATAAGCATTACTAGGTTTTAAGCTACAAGCCCAAAGTTATGGTCAAGAGAAGGGCCGTGGTGAAAATGTGACGTTGCTATATAGAATCCGAATCTTTGGAGGGCCATAACTTTGTAAGAACTTGTCCAAATGAAGCAAGTGAGTAGTCCATCGGCATCTACTTGTCACATAGATATTCAAAATGGTCTTGTATATAGGATTTGAAGCTCTAAATGCAAAGTTACGCCGTTTGGAATTTCAAAAGTTCAAACAAGGCGTAACTTGGTGATTTCAGTTGGAAATGGGTGGTCTTCCGAAACCAACGTGGGTTTTGGAAGTTCCTTTGATCCACACGGGGGGATTTGCTGAATTTTGTAGAAAGTACTATAGGAGGGGTTGTTCTCTCTCCTTACTTCCTTTTAGAGCTTTGGTGAGTCCTATTGACTCCAAGTGGAGATGTAACTTCACCATCAAGTCCAAGGTACCATGGGACACTTGTGTGTGTGTCTTGTGGCATTGGTTGGATGGAGTTCCGCTTTTTTCTAGGCCATTCTTAACGTGTCCCGAGTTGTGAGCCTGATTAATTACGGTATGAAAGTAGCAAATACACAATGGGCCTAGTATGGAGTTGGATGACACTTAAGGGCGGTTAACACCGGTAGGTAGTAGTGCCTCCACCAAATGCTTGGACATCAATGGAAGTTCCTCCCTATGTCACCAAGTAATATGCTAGGTGTCATGTGTGGAGTGTCTATTAGCAGTCTCGGGGATTAGGACTTAGCAACAGAGTTTGAAATGGGGAACTAATGATGTGAATGCGTGGCATGTATAGTGTTAGTTCGTTTTAATCCAAGTAATATTGAAAGTAAAGCATTGTGAGCCCATTAAGTTGTGAAGAACCTTTAGAGGCTGTTTAGAACTATAAGGTGTTACTAGAGTCACGACAATCTCTAGCAACAGTTTTCAAATCTTTAAAGAGTTTTATAGCAACCATGCTTATACTGACTGAGTATCACTTACAATGACCTAACAATAATGATTTGAACATCATGAAGAGGAATTTTGAGAATGTATAGGGTATACCACAAGTTTGGGGTGCCATTAGCTATACTCGTATAGAAGTTGAGTTGCCAAATAATGCAAGATCCATAGATTTTTATAATAAAGATAATGATTATAGTTATATAGTTAAAACGGTTTTTGATTTGGAGATGCAATTTTGGAATGTATTTGTTGAATTTCTAAGTGTGGTGGATGATCATTGAGTTCTACAAAGCAGTAGAAGAAGGTGAAGTTTTGAATGAATAAAAACAAATAATTGTAGGTATATGGATTCTAGAACTCATTGTGGAGGATGTTGGATATACATAGTCCCAATGGATATTGTTTCCTCTTCTAGAAAGAAATTACACGGTATATATGAAAGTTACAATTACAAATAAAGGAGTATTTGCATCATAGTTGAACATGCTTTTGGAAAGTTAAAAAGTGTGTGGAGAATTTTATATTGCCTCATGTATAACTTTGTTGAGGCTTTGGTGCCCAAATTCATTTCTCGGAGAGGTCACTCTATGCATTTATACAACCCAAGTGTGGCAAGGATTTTGGACCCTCTATTTATTTTTTCAAATTTAAAGAAAAATAAAAAGAATAAAAATGAGTAGATTTCCCTACTTTGAAAGTTTACGTTATGAATTATTGATAATTTTATACGTAAATTATATTTAGATACAAATTTTTGAAGTAAAAAAATACACTGTAAAGCTGAAAATAACTTTCACACCTCTATATTAAATAAGAAAAAATTGTTTAAAAAATACACAAAAAATTCTCAAAAATGAGTCTCTATTGAAAGTTTATAATTCTTGAATATTGATGCAATGGTTGTCTAAATAAGTTCTCTATAAATACTTGAGTTGAAAAACATGTCATTTTAGTTCATTTTTCAACCTTCTCTAGAAATGATTTCATATATTATTTGGATTGAAGATTTTGGCAATAGAATCTTTTAATCTTTATTAAACAATGTTCAAAATTGTAGGCTAAAATTATAGTTTATTAAAAAGTAAATAGGAGGTTAAAAGATAATTTAGCCACACGTGATATACTATAGATATAGTAAGTGACCTCCCCGGGATTCATTTATACTTGTTGTATTTTGCACAATATCTTTTGGGAACACAATGAAATTGTTGATGAGAACGTCCTCTTTTCCAAGCATCATAGCAAAAGTAGGCTTCAACATATATGTAGGTAGGTTATAACAAATGAAGTCGAGCTAGTAAGGGAATCTATTGTTGAACACTTTGCTTTTGTTGAAGCTTGCATAAATAGATCGTATTAGTTGCCCTACATACATGACAGATCTCGAGGGGTGCACTCTATAATATCTTTATATGTCATGTGTCTTCAAGCCCCTATTGAAAAGAGGCTATGTAGGTAAATTTCAGGAATTTTTAGAGGGTTATCTTTACCTAAATTTCTAAATGGATCATATTTTTAATACCCTATATTTAATTTGAATTTTTTTTTCATGTTCATTTTTAATACTTTATGTTCATTATAAATAAAGAAAATTTGCAAGATTTTGACTAACATTTACTACATCACAAGTGAGTTTATCTTGCAAGATTTAGGGTGTGTTAGAATATAGAGACCTAAAAGTCTAACATTTCCAAAGAAAGTCCAAAAACATAACACATTCAAACGAGTACATTCCAACATATAGAATCTAGAAATACTTGAGAGCACATGCACAAAGTAGAACAAATAGCATCAATTAGTACTATGTACATACATATCATACACAAATGTTTTGGAGAGTGTAATGTGCAACAAAAGCAATCCAATGTGTAGAAATGCACGTCCCATGTTCACAAACATGGCACATGAAGTGAAAATAGAGTCTACAAATAGGAGCAAAAATTGAAGCCATAGAAAGTAAAAACTATTATCATCCTCTCTCAAAATGCCAAAATAAACAACATCATAGGAATGAAATATACAAATATTTGAAACCCAGGTAGAAAAACAGCAGCCTCAATGAATTTCCAATCACGGTTGCAAACAATCGTGAGCCTTGCCACCCTACACATTCAAACGCAACTTCATTGGAATTCAATGAAAGAACTGAATGACAAATTGGAAATAAAAGAACTTTGTAAATTTGATGAAAAGCACCTTACTTCAACGCAAGACTGGTGTCACCCCCACATTTGGAGAAGAGGCATGTCCATCACCCTTTCAAACTTGAATTTTGTGTTGTCTTCTGCTGCAAAAAATGCCTTACAGCGGCTGCAGATTTGTGATTGTGAGCACACCAAGTAGACTGGTGCGGAGAAATAGTGGAATTAGATTTGCCAATTTCCACAAAGTTTCACAACTCCACTGCCATTGAGATCAAAACTCTTCAACCACCAATCATGGTCATCTACCGCAATCCACTTGAGCTCTGCCCTTAGTTTCTTTGTATGTTCCAAGTACCAGTCTATGATTTCCTTCGACAACAGCTACAACTTCAAGGGGTTGTTGTCAACCTCTGCAAACTTTGTGCTTCCACTCACTTTAGATCCAACTGCAAGAACTGCCGGCTCCTCTTCTTCAACCTCAACTTCCAGAAATTGTGGTGCTTCATCCACAACAACAACAACTGCAACCTCAACAGTATTAACGGTGAAGGATCCATCTACAAGCCTCCGTCTTTTACTTGCATCGGGGTCTTGTTCTCCCAATCGAATGACATGTATTTCTCTCGTGAATCCATTCAACCGTTCCAGCCTCTTCCTAATGCGCCTCTTGTCTTCTAAATCCCAGAATTCAAATGGCCATTTCAAGATGTCGTTGGATTCCAAAGCAAACCATAGTGCCTCTAATGTCGCAGTACCTCTAATGTCCACCTTCCCGAAGTACTCAAGCTTTGCAATTTCATCCTCCAGAGTCCATAATGTGATTTTGTCAGGGAGAGTGGCAGTCATATTCTCCCCTAAACCCTAAAGCGTGCCAAACTCACAGTACAAGCGGATCCAATTTCTGACCTCGTTAGTTTTCACAACCCTCAGCCTCACCCTAAAGCACGATACCTTGAACGTGACGCATGTTGAACTAAAATCCTTAAACCACAATCCAAAATAATCCAAGAATTGCAACTTTTACCTATACAAATGCACAGTCTTCCTAAATTGCCTTTTGCTTCCATTTTTGACCCTAAACCCTAAATCAAATACTCTCATGCCTTCCTTAGAACATCCTTGCAGCTTACAAATTCCAAAACAACACTTCAAAGATCAAACAGAACATTTACAAACAAGCAACAAGGCCTTTGAAGGAGAGCACCAATCCTAGCCATAGACTCCAAGACAAGCAAGCGCTGAACACTCTGAACGTCATCCAAAGTGTAAGTTGAACTAGACTTAACATATTGTACTATTCATTCATTTCATTCATCCACTGCCATTGTACATACTGGATCCAACTCATAGGATACTTAGTATACTTCCACACAGCTCAGCTCATAGGATACTTAGTATACTTCCACACAATTCATCTTATTAGATACCCATATTAACTCCTCGATGAACTAATATATTTTTTTAAAGTTTAGATTTTTTGGCGAATTTTTTGGTAGGGCTACTTTAGAAATAAAAAATAGGTAAAGTGTTATATTATCTCCTATCCTTCATTATTTATAATGAGAAATGTTCCATTTCACTAATGCTAATTTATTTCTAAAAATTGTCTAAAATATAGGCCAAGGTAATTAAAACCACCTTTCATTTGATTGCATGTTACAGTTAAAGAAATTGGGAGTGCTCCCCCCTCGAGCGACAAATAATATAAAATTTTCTTTTTGCATACATAATTGATGATCATAGTACTTGTTTGCTTTTCTATCTCTTTCATTCTTTTCTTTTTTTTCCTATATAAGAAAAAAGATGTATGTTTTAAGTAATTCATAGTTGTCTTCTAAAAACTTTCAAATCAAACTTTGTATATTGTTTGAAGTCCTATAAGAATCCATGATTATTATTTATAGTTGTGTAAATATTTGATTTTATAAACCCATTGTTCTAACAATAGTAAACATCCTAATCCCTATTTTCATCTAAAAGAAATTTTATTGGCTTTTTTTCCATTTTTTGCCCCACAATAGTTATTATAAGTAAATTATTTTATCTTAATTAAATTTATTTTTATCTAAATATAAAATATTTAATACTTATGATTTTTTACCATGTCTTCAAAGATTTCCTACTGTCAGTAGTGTATCCATGATGGTGATTTTCTATCATCAACATTATGCCATTTAAGCTAGAAGGTAATTTTCTATCATTAAGAGTATACCCAATTAGCCAAATGTGATTTCTATGGTGATTTCTATAAAATTTCACATTTCATGTTGATTTTTAAGGAGCAAGGTATTCAAAAGCAAGCCCAATAGAAACCTTATTAACCCACATCCAAGTCCATTTGAAGTGTCCAAGCTCCTTCCAACCCTCTTCCAGTTCCTAGTTCTTCCAATGTTCAATGGAAACAAGCTCTAACTTTGGCTTGTTGAAATAGAGTTGCAAAAAATGTTGTGATTTTCTAAAGCATTAGTGCATCCTCACTAATTTTTTCCCATCTCTATCTCCATTTGAATGTTGGGCTATTTCATATTGACATGCTTGGGCTATTTCTATATCATTGTTGTTAAAAACAGTGACATATTTTCGACAATTACATCGTTTAACTTTCATAACTAATCAATTAAACTTTGCTCTCATACAAATTTTGTCAACATGTTGGGTAGAGGTAGAAGGATAATGCAATGTGGAGGAAAATTTAAATTAATTGATGAACTTGGTCCCTTCAAGCTAATTTTGGCAACTATCTAGAGGCCCCCCCCAATTTATAATGTTAAAAGACAATAAACAAAGAGAGACACTTCAAATATTGTTTAAGAGAGAAAACCCATTGAAATGGTACAATACATTTTGAGTCTCTTAAAAGAGTTTTGAAAATTTTGAAAGTCAAGACTTGATAACAATTTGAAAGTTTTATATAGGTCCTTTTTTGAATTGTCTTTGTAAAGACCTCCCCCTTCCCCTCGCCCTTCCCATGGAATTTAAATACCCACACTATTTTCTTCTAGCATCTAACTATTTTATAGGTTATCTAATATGGATTAGAGTAAAGATTTTCCCACTTTGTACAAACATGTCATTTGAGTTTTAAATGTTAGCTTTTGGCATTTGGTATTTCTCCCTTTGGTACAAATACAATTGTTAGGGGTTGAAACACCATTACAATATGCTTCTAAATTCTAATTCTTGTGACCCCCAAAGTGCAAATTATAACCCTAAAAGTGTAAGATATATTAACCTAACCAACATGTCATGCACAACATTAGATGAGGCCATAAGTGTTGAGATTTGTCCCAATACTTTAGTTGAGATTGAAATTTTAACCCCTAAAAGAGCTAGCACCTACTAGATGGATTATGAATGCTTTGATAAACTTACAAAGGGAGCTATATGAAATGGATAACTTCTACAAGAAAACATGAATCAAGAGATGAAGTTTCAAGACCCACACTTGGTTAAACTTGTTACATTGTGAGGAATTTGACCAATTGTAGGTCTTGAAGCTTGGTCTACTCAGCCATGTTTTCTACTTGTGGAAGTATATTTAAGTATGTTAATGAAATACTTTTTGTTTGTTTTTCAACAATGTGACTTAGATTGCTACTTGGTGGTTAATGATTCTTGTAAAAGGTTCTAAATTAGTTTAGGACTTTAGGTAGGAATGAGAAAAAAAAAACTTGCCATAATGAAGTTTTTTGTTTCTTTTCCTATCAAATACAATTAATTGGGACTAAAATAATATAGATCTACATTTCAACAAGGGTCTCTTTGCAGTTAACCATTAAAATATTGCGGTCTTTTGAAGTCTAAAAATGCATCAAAATATTCATATCCAAAGTGAAGCTAAAATCTTCATCTTTATTTATTCTCTAACCAATCAAACCGTAGGATCCTTTAGCTAATTTATTCAAGTACATCCTTTCGAAATTTTAGAGTAAGAATCTCCATTGATTGCAAGTTCAATTCACGTAAACTTTAAAAGATATTATTTTTAGCCCCTCCTAAACGTAAAGATTTGTCTTTCAACATTTTTAGTCAAAAATACATAAGTCCCATAACTTTTGTAATTTAGAAAATACATTAGAGAATGGGTTGAAATTATATGTAAAAAATTTAACCGAATAATCTTCCACATTCATCTATAAAAAAATTACAAAGTGGAAGGTGGTACTCAATGAAAGAAAAACCTAAATCGTTAATAACTTTGATAAGAAATTGAGAACTATTAATTTCAATGGCAAAAATATCTTAGTGAGCAATAGGTATCTTTCTACTTTTGTTTTTATTTGTAAAATTTTAAAATTGAGTTAAAAAAATGACTTTATATGTTTTTTGTGCAATCACTACCCTCCAAATAAAAGTTTTCATAACTTTCATTTCATTATTCAAAATTGAATGATTCAAATGTTTTTGAGTAGGTATCAATCTATACATTGAAATAGTATTATTTGTTTTTTTCAAATATACTTTTAGCTATCCAATGACTTTGAAATAAAAATAAACCTTATAACTTTTGCAATATTTATTGGAATGACATGAAACAAAGCTTCACATGTAGATTAACTCCTAAAGTCCCGAGGGTGTTTTCTGCCAAAAAACACTCAAAACTACCACTTCTGCTGTATTCACTTAATGAAACCAATTTTTTTGTTTTTTTGGAAATTTAACCGTAGGATCTTGTACTTAACTTGTCTAAGATCATGTAGTAAAAATTTCATCAAATTTCACCGTACGGATTGAAAGATATTAGCATTTAAAGTTGAACAAAAAGCTTTTTTTCAAGAAGATGCTTAAATTGCCCGAAAAACTAAGATTGTCCATAACTTTCTCATCCCTAGTCCAAATAGAATGAATCAAAGCTTCACGTATAGGTAAAAACATAATCTTTCAGGAAAAAAATTCAAAAAAATATATTTTGATTTTTTGTAATTTTGTTTGGGCTGCCCGAGAATCTTTATTTCTTGCTCATTGTGCCATAACTTTTTCATCCGGCATCTGATTGAAACAAAAATTATATATCCACAAAGCTCTTGCAAAGCTACACAACCTCAAAAAATCTCAAAAGAATTCACTACAAATTAAGACAATAGGAACCTACCCGGACCCAAATTGTCCCCCGAGGGGACAAGCGGGGCTTTAGGGGTTAAGATGATTAGCATCCATTATAAAAATCATATGTAAAAATCCCAATAGAGACTACCTGAGTTTTCAAAATAAAAGAGCCCACTTTGATATCTTAGTCCTTCAGGAGTTAACTTAAAGGTCTACAATAAACTATATATGTGGGACCATATTGGACTCCTAGAATGTAAATTATGTACTAAAATGTGACAAGGTTTACATCATTATTGAGTTGATAATTCAACAATTAGCACCTCTCATTTTTATGTCATTTTAACATTTAAAACTCATATCAATTTGTGACAAACGTACTGGAAATTTTTTTTTTTTTTTTTTCACTACATTTTGTCAAGTCCATCCAAGTGGAGGTTGAAGATTCACCAAATATTTCTTATTGTAGTAAACTATGAAACACAAATAGAAAAACATTGTTCAAAATAGTAGTAACTAGCATCTCTATCATACAAACTATCGTCACATGAGCAACATGGCTAGAGGACAAAAAAATTAACCCTTGAAAAGGCCCTTGGGGATGCACTATATGCCCCGTAATTAGCCTTGTAATTCTTCAATTGTGGTTCAATATATGAATTGTGATACATTATTATTTACGTATTGTCATGATCATTAACTTTAGTTGTTGTGAAAATGATTTGGTCAATGTTTTTCTGATCAAAGACCACCAAATTCATAATATCCTATACGGCTACAAAGGATTTTCAGGGCCTTCAAGGTTAACCTTGGTTCTTCTATAGTAAATTAGGAGGTTCTGAAACAGCACAGGCTCTAAAATGGCCCACTTCCTTAAAAGTACACTATCTGTACATGTTTTTTCATAGCCTTCAGCAATGTACAAACTGTGTACATTTTAGGAGGTGTGCCATTTTAGAGCTCTATGCCATTTCAACTTCAAAATTTTATAACTAATTCCACAAAACTCCAAAAAGCATGAAACGACTTGTGTTAGATGTCAATTCCACTTGTCTTTCAAGGAAAATTTACTGGAAAAAATTTAAAGATGTTTCACCTCCCCAAAATTCAGTTTCAGCCCTTACATGGTCCATTTATGGACCTCCTACCGTCTTGGCTTGGTGTGAATGTCCTCTTGAGTTAGGGTACAATACCTTATCCACATTCTCCCCCGTCCAGTCCACTTGGGGTTTTGCGGAGCCTTTCTGTCAATGTCCGTGTCGGCGAATGCAACCACCATCCCCAAGCGAGCTTCCGAAATTCGCCTGCGCCCCTTTCGAAAAATGACTCTCGAACAAACTAGTGCTCTCATTGCAGACTGTCGCTCTTGACCCATCTCCTCCATTTGCAAAATGGCGCTTGGAGGAACAACCGCCCCCGCAAGAACCACCTGCGCACGAACCGTAAGATTGTCCGAGAACTTGCGTCAGAATGGAATTCTGGGAGCCACTTTGCTGCGGATGGAGACTGTGGTAGGGCAGAGGAGAAAGGAGCATGTCAAAGGGGGAGTGATGACGGTGCGAGCTAGTGAGGGCAAACAGACCAAGCCTCCTGTGTTTATTCTGAATGTGAAACCGGAGCGGAAGCCTTTGCCGTTGGTGGAGGATAACAAGCCTCTGTTGTCGTTGGAGAATTACGATTTCGAGAACCTGGTTGTGGATCCCAATCATCGGAGTGGTAATGGTCGTCCTGTTCGTTTTGATTGTCGCAAATGTAGTGATCTTGTTGATGGTTGCAGATGCAATATTATATTTGCTCGTAGGGTGAGTGAAGCCGTTTTGGTACTTCAGACTTGAATCCTTGAAGGTAGTGTCTACTGCTCATTTCTGTGGTGGACGGTGTGGTTAATAGGGTTAGCCTTTCAAATTGGTTGCTTTGGCTAGAGTCTTGTCCCCGTTCAAGAGGATTTCAACGCACTAAAAATTGTTCTAGTTGGATTCTGTAAGAATAAGTTCTGAAGTTCTGAAGATTTGCTCGTAGGGAGAGTGAAGCCGTATTGATACTTCAGACTTGAATCCTGGAAGGCAGTGTCTAGTGCTTATTTCTGATTTGGTAATTTAGGGTTAGACTTTCAAATTGGTTGCCTTAGGTGGATTTGCATCACGGGTTAGAATCTTGAACAGAATTGTTTGATTTCAGTAGAGTGATGTTGTTTCGTGTGCTGATAAACTCTGCCATTGTGTACAGGTTACGTTGCGCTGGTAGGAAGACCAAATGCAGGGAAGAGCACACTCTTGAACCAGATTATAGGTCAAAAATTGTCCATTGTGACCAACAAACCGCAGACCACGCGGCATCGCATCCTTGGGATCTGCTCGGGTCCTGATTTTCAGGTATAATCAGGTTGCTATCACTCAAAGAGTGTACAATTGTTCGATATCTTTTGGGATAGTGCTTGTCCTGAATGGTCTGATTGGACCGGCAAACTACAGAACGACTTTTAAAAAACATTTAATTGGCTAGGTTTTAATCCTTCTGCTGCTTTGCATTGTAGCATTGACTATGTTGCTCTGTTGTTGGCTTGGACTATTTGTAGATGGTATTGTATGATACTCCAGGAGTGATTCCGAAGCAGATTCGGAAGTTGGACGAGATGATGATGCGAAATGTGCGCACTGCAACCCTAAATGCAGATTCTGTTCTGATCGTTGTGGATGCTTGCCAGCAGCCTGAGGAGGTACATGAGCCTCCCTTCCTGTCTTGTATTGTCTGGGAATCGCTACTTATGTGGGTCCTTCGGCTGTCTGATATGTGGCCTTTCAGAACCAGCATTTGATACAAATAAGTTGGCTACGAAAATGGTAGACTGAACTCTATAGAAGTTTAGCGGTAGGAAATACTTTATCGGTCCTCTTTAGATCATGATTTTTGGTTGGGTGTGAAATTTTTTTGCTTATAGTAGAGAGCTTACGCTACCAGAACGAACTTGTTCTATATGCCGCCATTGGAACGTTTAGTTACTTGCACACCTATAATGTACACTTTCCTTTCGGCTCAGTTATGACCATTGACAAATGATGATTTATTGGATAGGACGTCGTTGTAAGTAGATCTTCCTGTAAATAACTGGGAAAATTCTTTTTTGACCTGTTGCAGGTGATGAGCATGTTGGTGGATGGACAGCAGACTCTAGTGACGGATAACAGACCTACTTTACTGGTCTTGAACAAGCAAGATCTCGTTAAGCCCGGTGAAATTACTAAAAAGAAAGAGGTGCGCTGTCTGTGAAGATCACCCACTGAGTGTGTTGGACCCTCTGAGTTCATGAACAGTAATTGAAGACCATAGCCATGTCTTTATACCCTTCTTTAGTTCTAATCTGCACTGTCATGTAAGTCTGTAATTCTCATTTCTGTACAAATTATCATATCTGTTCACAATCAGCACGTTCTGTTCAGAGTGAAGATCTAATCTTTGTATTGATACGGGTACTTGTCAACTTTTCATCTACTGCTCGAGGATACTGAAGTTGTAATCGTTTGCCTGTTATCATACATCCACTCACATACGAGAGGTGTTCTGTATCTGCTGAATGAGCTGCATGTTGGATACTGCAGTGGTACGAGAAGAATGGTGGTGCAACTGAGGTGATGGCTATTAGTGCGAAGCGAGGTGATGGTGTAGATAAGGTTAAACAATGGCTCTTAGGTCGTTTACCGTATGGCCCTGCCTATTATCCCAAAGTAAGCAACCAAAGTCCTGTCCCACTGCGTGACCAGAAGTTTGATGTCGATGTAGTAACAATCCTATCAATGAGTATTTTGTATCTGAAGTTTTTTTTTGCTTAGAGTAGATTTTATATACCACATGTTTATTTTGTTACCGAGTGTTTAATTGTTCCTGCTTGGTATTCGTTGGCATCTTAGCAGCAACCTTTGATCAACTTGAACATAAATGAGACGTTTCTCCTGCATCTGTCATGTGTGCCTCTTTCCAACAATCTGACCGTGGGTTGATAATTTCAACAGGATATTGTTAGTGAACATCCCGAGAGGTTTTTCGTTGCAGAGATATTGAGAGAGAAGATCTTCATACAATATAGGCAAGAAATTCCTTATGTTTGCCAGGTGAGTTGGATTTATATAGCTGTAATGTTGGCCAAATTTTCATCGATCACTGTAACCAAGTCAAGAATCGTAACAAGTGTCTTTGAATAGTTTCAGTGTAGGTTTACTTGGCTGGTTTGGTGCGTGCATATTTGAGACCATTTAGTGTGAGGCGTGCAGGTGAATGTTACTAGCTACATGGAAAGAAGAGTCGCAAAGGACTACATACAGTTGGAGATTGTTGTTGAGAAAGATGGGCAAAAAGGAATTTTACTGGGCAAAGTACGTTTCTTTCAACTCTGTAGCTGGAATGTGCACCCCTTTGATAGTCTAGACTTGCTCTTCCTTTTTGTCTTTAAGTTAGGTGTTTTGTGCATGTTATCTGTGTTATTTGTGTAGAGTTTGCGTGCATTTTATGCAATGAAGGAGGTGTCCATGTGTTATCTCTTAGTTGTGTGTAAATGACGAACTCATCTGTATTTCGAACTGGGAACTTCATGTTTAATTGCTTCTAACGGCAGTGGGTTGAAGCAGGGAGGACAAGCCTTGAAAACGCTTGCTACTGCTGCAAGGTTGGATATTGAGGATTTCGTAGGAAAGGAAGTATTTGTGGAGGTATGCCAAACACGTGATCATTTTTGACATAGGTTTCTAAATTATTTTCTTTGATCTACAGTGCGATTTTTCCTGTTGATAGACACATATAAAACCTAAAGTAGAGTTATTGAGAAGTAGAAGAAAAATACCTACACTTTGGATCCCTCAAAAAATGACGTAGTACTCTGTTATCAACGTTCGCCCCCCATGAGATTAGCGTGGTAATCACATCAGCGTTATATTGGATTGCGATGCCCATAGGGTAGATTAGGTCCAATGAATCTTCTTCACGTAGGATTTGGTACTTCCCACTGTGAAAGTTAGTCTTTCAACTAACTTGAATTTGTGGAATTGTGTCTTACAGATAAAAGTGAAGGTGAAGGAGGATTGGCGTGAAAATGAGGAACTACTGGATCACTATGGATATAGCGGAAAGATGAGCCTTTGAGTACAGTCTTACGCGCGATCGATTTCTCTAGGGTTGAGTAAGTTTTGTAGCTCTTTACTCTTTAGTTTCAATGTAATTTTAGAGCCTGGGAATACCAAATGGTAAACAGTTCCACCTCTATGCTTGAAGTGTACGGCTATGTAACTGCAGGAATATCCTTGTCCAGGCTGTCAGAGATCAAAGTAGGATGCCAACCTTCTGTATCTGATATGTCAATCCTTAAAAGAATTTTAGCGCTGCCTCACTAATGAGTGTGCATAGTGTGATAACTGTACCACAGCCTCACATTTGAGTGCATACTCAAGCCCCAGTTAACCCCTACATGCCCGAGGCACTGAATTCTGGTGTCAACAATACTTAGAAGTTCAACAAAATCTAACCAAGTTACTGTTTTCAGTACTTTATATTCTTGAAAATTTATTTTTGAGGTCTACTTTTAGCATCAAAAATCTGATTTTGAAAATGAATGATTATGATTTTTCTATTTAAGATTTTGTGAAAGGGTGTGAATTGCAAATCTTGATTTTCAAGCTTTTACTACTTAAGTGGATGGTTATAAGTCATCCACTAAAGTAAATGCTAAAGGTAGAAAAGAAGCTCTAGTCTATCTTAACCCATAAAGCACTAAACTGTGTTTTTTGGCAACATAGCAATTTTGGGCAAATCACTACGAATGGAGTTTTTGTTGTTTTTTTCTTTGAAATTTTCACACAATATATGCCCGAGGAGTAGCTTTAAGGCCCAACAATTTTCATAACTTTTGATTACATGGTTAAAAAGTTATGGTATGATATATTGTTTTCATTGGTCGGCGGGCAGCTCGGGCAGCAAAAAAAACTTCTTGAAAATTCACTTTTTTTTTAAATTAAAATTTTAAATTGGTTCTCTAGATCTTTATATACATGGAAAGTTTTGAACAATTCCATTTGGATTAATAAAATAAAAGTTATGGGAGTTTAAGATTGCGGATAGTTTGCGGGTAGTTTTGGAATCTCTACTCTAAGATAAACTTTGAAGTCCTTTATTTAACTCAATTTTAAATATTTTTGAAACAAAATAAAAAACATTAGGTGTAGACTATTTACTACAACATTACAACCATTGGTATTGGTATTTTTCAATTCCATGAATAAATTGTTAACAATTTAGTATTTTGAATCATTTTCTACTTCTTTCTACTTACTATTTTTTTCCTATATGCTATACAATTCCAAATGATCTGAAAATTTTTAAGCATGTAGCTAACTTGCCATGAAGAATGAATCCAAAGAATCACCACCATTTCGGACACTTTTTCATACAAATGTGACCTTGTGAAGTGCAGCTGCCCGGTTTTTGCAGGGCCAAAAAAAGTTTTTTTTCCAATTCAAATGCTAATATCTTGCAATTTACATGGTGGAAATTCCTGAATTTTTTTTCACATGTTTTCAAACTAGTTTACTACAAGATCCTACAGTTACACGTGTTCAAAAAAGTTTAAGAAAAAAAATTTGATACTTGTCCTAGAAATGGCAGTTTTGGAGCGTTTTGATAAAAACATAGTCAAAAACCTTTAGGGATTAAGGACTAGTAGTCTTTATTGATAGTCTATTATATGAGACAAAGCTTGGGGGTGAAGAGACTCTCTTTGAAGATAGATCTCTCTCTATGGTTGGGTGGTTTGAGCTCTTTCTGAAATGTTCTTGTAATAAGTATATTTTTTGTTCGTATTTAGAGTCCATTGTGATTTGAAGTTACAAGCCGTGGGAGGTTTGTAACAGTAGCACTTTCGACCGGCTTCAAGCTATCTCAAGGATTGTGTCACACACGAATTGTTGGTGATTTGGGTTGGTTGCGGGGCTGATCGATGTCATCAAGCTACGCGAGCAGTGCCATGACCGTGAATAATCCTCAGGGATTGTCTCAGCCCGAGTCTGCAGTTTATCAGAAGCTCCTTGACATTTGTGTTGCTGGACGGAAACCCCGGCCGATCGTGGTTATAACCCGACATCGAAAAGGACTGCGACGACATGGCCACATTGGTCATTCTCAAAGAGTTTCACGGCCTGAAGCTTGTCGAGTTGCGCGCTGTGGTTGCCAACCTCATGCCAGCAAACCAGAGCTAGGGCGCGCCTCGCTAAGGCTGCGCTGGACTCCTTGGATCTGAGAGACATTCCCGTGGCATGTGGCACGCGCGGGTCGCCCCATGAAGACGAAGTACTGGACTACGAATTCAGTGACATCGGGTTGCCGCCCGCAGACGCCTTTGCAACTGCAGGACGGACAAGATCTTCTACTGCAGGTCTACTAGGATGCCATTCAAGGAGAAGGGCGAGAGGTTGCACCTGCTCTGCCTGTCTTCGCTGCGAGATATACACGATTTTGCATCCACCCACACCGATCTGGTTGCAGAATGCACTGCAGAGGTTCACATGCAGGGCGGCAACTACATCTCAGCTGATGGCAATTTGAAGCCAGATGAAAAAGCTGCCAACAACCGCTTTGATCTGGATGCTGCGACGGGATGGCACTCCTTCATCCAAGCGAGGACTCTCCCAAGTTACACCTACACCAAGGTCGCTGCTTTTGCCGCACCCCTCGCGTCGGACGTTTTCCAGGAGCTCCAGGACACGGGCCACCCCATTGGTGCGTATCTACGCAGAGTTCAGGTCGAGCAGGATCTTGCATTTTACAAGCGAGCCTGCGAGAGTGACCCGGCGAAGCATTTTGCGCCTTTCATGGACCAGTAGTGGTTCCTGGCCAACAAGACCAATTGAAAAGAAGCGAGGACAACGAGACCCCAGCGAGCACATGCGGAAGGTGACGCTCTGCCCACTGCCGAGGAAGTGACTCCGTTTCTCACCAAGATTGTAGTCTACGATGCGCAAGCGGCTTTGGACGTTGCTGG
The DNA here is from genome assembly GCA_951230915.1 of Antitrichia curtipendula. Classification (NCBI taxonomy): domain Eukaryota; kingdom Viridiplantae; phylum Streptophyta; class Bryopsida; order Hypnales; family Leucodontaceae; genus Antitrichia; species Antitrichia curtipendula. Next base: position 3,112,593 of record OX579638.1, on the reverse strand, counting down.
CAAGAATGTTGTGCAGGTGTTCCGGAGCTGCCCAGGAGCATTACGATGAAGAAATCTGAAGGCGGGTTTGTGAAAGTGATTCATCAGATCATAGGCCGTGAATGCATGGTACTCCGGAAAAGTTGGCTCTGGCAATGTCAGTCCCATGAAAGGCTCCCTTATCAAGGGAAAGCGTTAACTGATAAACGACGTTGACGACGTTTTCCAGCCGATGAATGACAAGAATCTCTTCATTTAGGACAGACGTGCAACTATTCATCCTCCAAATTTTGTGTGAAAAGGGAAGGTCTTCTAGAGTAATTTGACTTCCAATGAGTGCTTTCGCATTTTTTTAAGCCAACAATTCCCAAAATATCAAAATAGATTATGGACAGGTATGTGTGATTAGAGATTTTCATATTTTTGGACCAATTTTAATAGAAGGGGTGGATGAGGAATATCTTTCATATGCACTAAATTTTAGAACATTTGAAAATATGAGTCAAAAGTTATGGCCTAAGATGTAGTTTGTTTCTCAACCCAGGCAACTTGGACAGATCCGAAAAAATCACTTTTTTCAAAGATAAAAATTTGAAATTGATTTTTTAGATTTATATATATAGAAAACTTTGAATAATTCCATTTTCATTAATGAGTCAAAAGTTATGAGGTATTTTAGTTTATAGGTAGTTATGGATTCTCTATTCTAAAATAAACTTTGAAGTCCTTTGATTAATTAAATTTTTAATATTTTTGAAATTTTTTTGAAATTAGAAAAACAAACTTAGTTGTAGATTGTTTATTACAAGATTACTACTATTGGGATTGGTATTTTTCAATTCCATAAATAAATTGTTAACAATTTAGTATTTTGAATCATTATCTACTTCTTTCTACTTATTATTTTTTTCTTATATGTTGTGCAATTCCAAATGATTTGATACTTTTCAAGCATGTAGCCAACTTGCTTTGAAGAATCAATCTAGAGAAGCACCACCATTTTGGACATTTTTTCATACAAATGTGAACTTGTGAAGTGCACCTTCCCAGATTTTCGTAGGGCCAAAAAAATGATTTTTGTCACTTCAAACGCTAATATCTTGCAATCTACACAGTGGAAATTTCTGAAATTTTTTCCACATCTTCTCAATCTAGTGTAATACAAGTTCCTACAGTTATATGTACCCAAAAATTATATTTTTCACAAAAATTGGTACTTGTATTAAAAATGGCAGTTTTTGAGCGTTTTTGGTGATAACAGAGTCAATGAACTTTAGGGATTAAGGTATGATCCCACTTGGCCTTATGGTGGCAATGTTAAAGCATTCAATGAGTTGTAAATCCTAGAGCAATTCCACCTAAGTGCTTAGCTATCCACCAAACCTACATGGCAGCCGAGGTGGCATGTACTTGACAGTGCTACTACAACCATTAATCACTTCTGCTTTGTTGCCCTACCACTGTGAAAGTAGTGCATAATAAAAACTTGACAATCTTCTAAAAATGAAGATTTCAGCATTTAATTGCCGCTTTTATCAAAATGGAACTCTCAACAATCTATATCCTAAGAACAATGGCTTTTTGGAGATGAAATTTATCTTGATTTACCATCTTTTCTTAGTTCAAAGTTTCTTAAAAAAAATTATCCTACTATGCCTAAATGAGGTCTGAAGTTCTACATTGAACACAGTTTGCTGCGTTTTGACAATGAGTGGTTAAGCTCTCATCTTCAAATTGTCCCATACCCTTTAAGGATTCAAGATGGACAATGAATTTCATTATAAAAACAACCTCTCCATCCATTGTTTACTAAACATGTGTTGGCGTTGAAATGTATTCAAATCTTTTTTAGTATTTGAATTTTTTTTACAATTCAATTTCCTTGGATTGTACAACAGTAACAAACTTGAACTTCCATAAAAAATATCATCTTCTTATACAAAAGTTTTATCTTTTAACACATGCTCTTTGCAAATGCCAAGTAGAAATGCGCCTTAACCCGTAAAGCCCCATTGTCCTCTCGAGGGACAAAATGGATTTTGGACAGGCTCCTACAATCTCAATATTTGTCATGATATTTTGAATTTCTTTTGTGAAGATAGAAAAACTCATTAACTTTCCAAAAATGTAATCCCTCCATCCCATAATGATCTTCTTATTGGCCTTAATTTTTTGTCCCAAAATGATTTTCTTGTTGCACTTTGTGATGTTGGAATAGGTCAACTTTGGCTTCTGATTGCTTCAATTGGGGGACTAGCAAAACAACCTTGAATAGTAGTTCCCCCTCCATCCATGCAATCATCAATCGAAAGACAAATAATATGATTGGAGGGATCAATCAACATTGTATGTTCTATTTTTTGCATCTCTTTGAGTATTTCTCAATTGAAGGAGATTAAGCTTTAGGAGGCAGAACGGAGGTCCAAACATTGTCTTGGGCACGTACTAAATGCCCATAAAATGAAATCAATTCAACAATTCAACAATTAAATATTCATTGGTGTTCTTTAAAAATGCCCCCAAAATTCCACTTTTCAATACCCCAAAACTACACTTTGAAAAGAGCTTTGAATCTCAAAGTCCCGTGGACGCTAAGAGTGCATTGAATTCTACTTACAATGCAAAATACATCTTTAAAATGTTATTTTTAGCCTTAATCCGAAACATTTTGTCCAACAAGAAGATCATTTGGAAACGGATGTAGTAATTTTTATTTCAATCAGAGTCCAAAAATGAAAGTTATGAGACAAAAAGCCTTTTTTTAAATTTTGCAGGTATAAAAAATCCTTCAAAAAAAATTAAAGTAAAAAAGTTAATTAACTTTTTTGTATAGATTATATTTTTTTGTACATTGGAAGCTTTGATTTACTCCATTTGGATTTGTTATATGAAAGATATGGACAATCTTTTTTTCCAGGCAATTAGAGCATCTTCTCAAAAAAATAACTTATAGGATTCATCTCTTACCTCAATTCTGAAAATTTTGAAAAAAAAAAGTTTCACAAGGTTAAGATCTTTTGCTAGAACAATCTCACCTTTAAGATTATTGCATTTCAATTCTATTTTAGAACTATTTACAATTTAGATTTTCCTTCAATCTTGAACCTACTTCTACTTAATAAATTTTTAATGAGTAAAAAAGAAGTGTTTTTTTTTTGAATTTTTTTTCTAGACTCTCAACTCAGTTCTTTATCATATAAAATTCAAAATTCAAAATTACTAGAGCAAGAATTATAAGTTATAAAGGTTCAAAGCCCAAAACTATAGTTGAGCAAAGTAAAAAAAAACTTGTTTCCTTCACTTTAAATGCAAATATCTTACAATCTACATGGTCAAAGTTTGTGAAATTTCTTCCATATATTTTTATACTAGTCTAATACAAGATCCTATAGTTAGATATGCAGAAAAAATATTTTTTATTTTTTATTTTTGCTATAGAAATGATAGTTTTGACTGGTTTTTGATAAATAAATAAAAAAAGGCTTTAGAACTTTAGGGGTTAAGGTAGAATTGCATAATAAGACCATCTACCCATTGTAAGGTGTGACCATCCATAATCAACCAAATAAGAAACTACAGACATGATGTGGAGTACAAGAAGACAAAGGCAATATTTCCACAAGTGTAGGTATAGAAATGAAGAAGATTGCCAAAATTTGGTTATTTTATCACTTGAATTGAATTTTTTAATGAATTTTGGAAGGCAAAAAGTGCACTGGACCTGTAGCCAAATGTTTAAATCTTCCCAAACCACTCATTTAACCTCTAAAGAACTACTTATCCCCTCGGGGGACAATTTGGGTCCAGGTAGGTTCCTATGACCTCAATTTTTAGTGAATTTTTTTGAATTTTTTTAGGATAAGTGGTTTTACAAGAGCTTTGTGGATATATAAATTTTTTTTAACTAGTGCCCGGGAGAATAAGTTATGGCACAATAACAAAAAATGGAGGTTGGTGGGCAACACAGAAAAATCACTAAAAGTCAAAATAAATTAAATTTTTTTTCCCTAAAACTATATATTTTTGTGTACATTTGAGGCTTTGATTCATTCTATTTTGCTTGGTAATGAGAAAGTTATGGACAATCTTAGTATTTTAGGCAATCTAAGCATCTTTTTGAAAAAATAACCTTAATGGGTTCATTTTTTAATGCAATTTTTACAATTTTCCATAAAAAATTGTTAGACAAGGTTGTATTTGCTTGCTAGAACAATCTCACCGTTGGGATTATTGTATTTCAATTTCATCTTAGAGCTACTAACGATTTAATTTTTCCTTCAATCTTGACCCTACTTCTACTAAACAATTTTTTTGATGAGTAAAAATTAAAGGGTTTTTTCTTGAATTTTTTTTTTCTAGATTCTCAACTCAAGTATTCAACATAAAAACTTAGAATATCAAAATCAATAGTACAAAAAAAATTTAAGTTAAGAAGATTCAAAGCCAAAAAATCTAGTCAAACAAGGTGCAAAAAAAACTTGTCTTTTTCACTTTGGATGCAAATATCTTGCAATCTATGCAGTCAAAGTTTCTGAAACTTTTTGCGTACATTCTTATACTAGTCTAATATAAGATCCTACGACTAGATATGCAAAAAAATAAGTTTTTAAGTTCTTTTTGCTTTTTGCAATAGAAGTGGCGTTTTTTGAGTGTGCTTTTATGGAGAAAAGGCCTCAATCCTTTAGGGGTTAACCCTTGAATGTTGACACGGATGCCAAACGTTTGATGGATGACAAAGAATCATTGTAGTAGGACAGAAGTACAACTATTCATCTTTGGAATTTTGTTGTGAAAATGGGAGGTCTTCTATAGTAGTTTGACTTCCAATGAGCATTTTTGTTATTTCTTAAGCCAATGATTCACATGGTAATGAAAAAAGATGATTCCAAGGTCACCCCTTCGTCCCTTAAGGATTAAAAGACTAATTCTTGTTCACTTTGGCACTCCAAACTAAGCTGATCTGTTATGAAAAGAATGGAAGAATTGATGATCGAAAGTCCAGAACTCATGTTTGTTTGAAAATTAGTCCCAACCTCTTACTGCATTTCTACCACCCTATTGACTGCCGATGGGGTGCTGGTTGGTGATGGGTGGTCACACCTTAGTTATTGGAACTGTATACCCCCGGTACTGTATCACCTCCCGGTCACACCTCGTTGACTCCAGCACTTACTTAAGTTTGAACCATGTTACAAAAGTTTCTCCGCCGGCGCACAAAATTGCTTCAAGTGGATAGCGACACCAAGCCAGGGATTCCTCGAATTTGTTTCTCTTCAGTAGCGCAAGCGATTACGCCGCACTTGCAGCGCCAAACTCAATATTCCCAAGTTCACTGCAAATCTCACTCCAAACCCTAATCCACATGAAGCAGGGGATTCAACGGAGCTTGCCATTCCATTACTACTGCTTGCTTGCTGCACGTAGGAAATTTATTGCCGAGAGTGATGGTGGATGGTCATTTATAAAATTCAGACATCCGTAAGCAAGTGCCAAAGTCGCGGGTGACATTGCTGTGTGCACTGCGCATGGATGGGTGGCTTAGGGTTTCGGTTCAAACTTGAATTGGAGGACTTGAGGGATTCGTCATGAGATTGGTTTCGTTCGATGACCGCATTGCACCTTGTGGATGGAATTAGCGGTGTGGCTGCTGTGATTGTGATTAATTGAATTAGGGTTTGGGCGCCATAGTGGATTTGGAGCTAGGACTTTGAGAGAATTGGCCTTTGGAATGCGGTGGATAATGAGTTGAGTGGATCAGGAGAGGTGGAGTGTTGACTGTACCTAGGGGTTTTAAGAGGCACGCTATGAATACGACGGTTGAGGTGCGTCGAGAAACCATTATAGCTTTAGAATATTTGATGTTCCTATGAGATTTTGACCCTTGCAGTGGGTTTAATTGGAGGAGAGGCGTCACTGACGCAGCTTCAGAAGCTCATGGACTGTCTGAATCAGGTCCGCAGGAGTAGGAATTTGCTCGATGTCAATGGTGCCTAATTGGGGGAAGATTTAGGTCTTCAGCAGAAATGTGTCCATGAATGCTGAGTACCGTGATGCATTTGAATTGCTACCGAATGCTCAGGCTTGCTGCAGTTCGTGGATGCCCTAAAACTCTGAGAGATCGGAATAGAATGTGCACTGGGAATTTTTACAATTTTTTTCTCTGTGAATTTCACGTGTAGGCTTTGCAAAATGATCATGTCAATTTTATTGTTGTTGCATCCGCAGGTGCACGTCGAGGAGCGAGATTCTTATTGGGAGACGACATGTTGGGGCTGTAAGTTGCAATTAACTCTACCGCAGTTTACACCAATTTTCAAGTGTGGATACTGTGGTGCGGTGACGGTTCACAAAACTGGTTCTAATAAGTCTCCATCGCGTTGGACTCGTCGTTGCGGCTCTCTGTTGGATTATTGCTTGGTCACATTGGCCTTCCTCCTGGTTGTGCTCATTGTCTGTAAGTTTTTCAGATTTCCCTCGTCTTTCACACTTAGTCTGAGTGTTGATAATGTTCTGAAATTCTGCCATATTCATACAATCACACTGGTGCTCTAGAAAAAAAAAATTCTGGCAATAATGACCTAGGTAGTCACGGAAGTAACTGCTTCTCAGCTGATGTGGTGCAGATGGAGGTGTGTGGACGATATTTCCAATTCTGTTTCCTAGTCCTTCTTTCGGCTTGTACTTTCATTCAGTCATCACCTCCCTCCTTGCATTCAACACGTTTTTCAACTTCGTGTTGGCCGCCTTCCTTCCACCAGGGCCTCCGCCTGTAGTCGAATGGGGTCAGTTTGAAGTAGTCGATCGAGGTGGACTTGAAAATTACAAATTCTGTACTCGTTGTCTGAAACCCAAGCCTCCTGCTGCTCACCACTGTCGAACTTGCAAAACCTGCGTTATGGAAATGGATCATCACTGTCCTTTTGTGCGTGAGCATCATCACTACTCCCCTTCCTCCTTTCGCAAGCAATGTCTTTTCACGATTGTGCATTATTTACACAGTTTTTGCAGGGGTACTGATGATTTTGAAAGGAATTTCGCTTGCATATGAGGTCCATTGTCTTGTAGCTTTGGACACAGAACCCTGCTGAGGACCCTTTGAATTGGCATGGAAAGCAACCTAGACACTTGAATAGGAATCCATGACACATTGTTTTGCAAAGTTGAGCTCGATTTGAACAAGTGAGAGTTCGTCATACCAATGTGCCATTGTCTTCACATGTGAGATTATGTGAGTTTATTTTGCTTGCTTTGCTTTGCTTTGACATGACGTTGTTCTAAATGACTCAAACTTGTCACTACTCTCAAAAGTTACGATGCCACTACTACTCAAGAGTGTTTAGTATTTGCTCGGTTGATTGTTTTTGTACTCAAGCATACGTGTGAATTGAGATCGCACACAATGATAACTGTATCCATTTAGTGTGGACACAATCACGAAAATAATATTATTTATCGCAGACAATATTGCAGTGTTCAATTTTCTTGTGTAAGGGGATTTTAATCCAGTTGTTTTTATGCATTTGCAGATCGGAAATTGCGTGGGTGCAAACAATCAAGGGTATTTCCTCCTCTTTCTTATATTCACCACACTCAGCTGCCTTTATGTACTTGGTATGTCCGTCTACACGTACAAGCACTCTAGGATGTCTTCGGCAATGATGGCATACGACCTACCTGAGCCTGGGACGTCGGGCATTGGCTTAGATTATTTAGCCGATTTGTTCAGCTCTTTGTTCTTTGGCAATCAGCCATTGACGATCACCATCCGATATATTGGCTTGCTGTATTTATTCGTAATCAGTATGGCATTGCTCATTGGAGTCGGCATCTTGCTGTATCAGCAGCTGTTGCTACTCTACCAAGGCCAAACTTATCTCGACTCCTTATCTATCGTTGTAAGCGAATCCAAGTCTGGATCAGGGAGAAAAGGCTGGGCAAATCTTCAGCGAGTATTTGGTAAAAAGTATCCTTGGCTGTGGCTTCTCCCGTATATAAGTTCCCAGAAATTCCATTCTAGATAAGTACTTGCTATTATCTTTAAACAAGGTGTGGAGTTTTAGTTAAGTTTTAGTTATGTTTTCAATGTTTTTAATTCATTGACTCTGGACCGAAGGGGAGGAGACTTTGCATTGACAAGAGCTACAAGAGCTACAAGAGCTAGTCATGTGAGTAAGTTTGAGTATGACCTTACTCGAAAAGCTAGTCAATGCTACGGGGATAGAGACTCTTGTACCGTAACGCAGCTGCTTGTTTTTCTTATTTTAGATCTTGTTGTACTCAGAGGTCGAGTTGGTGTTAGCCAAACCAAGAGTGTTCAAAGTGAACTCATAGGAATGGTCCAGGCTCTCCGTGAGACTTGTAGCCAAGCCTATGCATGACTGCCTTGTACCACAACTCAATTACTTCTGAAGTGCGCGACTCTTCTTATGTGGCCACAATTTACAGGAATTGTGTAACATTCTCAATTACATTGTGTGCTAACTTTGGAGTCCTGTGAAAGAACAATTGTCTGTTTGTGGAACTGGGATTGAAAATTCTCTCATTGTTGGAGGCTGATTCTATTGTTTTCAAGAAAAAGGTGCGGTAGGATAGATTTTTGAAAGCTCCCAGTGTGATCAAACATGGTCGGTTTTTACACCCAATTTTCTATGCATGCACCCAATGCTGTGAACGCCTTAAATGGCGACATGCACCCAATGCAATTGAAGTTCTTGTCCAAACATAACATAAAAAGTAAACAATGGCAAACAATTAGGGACCTCACACATTTGAGCAATTGTTGAGGTGCAAAATGTCCTTTAGTACCTTGTTTGGGTTCAAAGTTGCAAAGGTATTTCAATTTGGGGAAGGAGACAACTCAATTTTATTAGATTATATTCAACTAAGAGTTTGTACCACCCAAAGAAAAGAATATTGTTGAATAAGAAAGCAATTGAATTCTAAGAACATAATTGACATGTATTCAATGTAGAGCAAAGAGGGGTTATAAACCATAGCACATCAAGACTTTTCAAATCCTTTTGTTATAGGCGGTTGTGTTTTAATTTATAAGTATATGATAGTAGACACTTCAAAGAGGTTGGGTTTTTTTTTATTGTTGATGAGAAGATGTGGCTTCCTTTCCTCTTTGTAGGGTCTCCTTTTCACCTAGTAGGATACATTCATGTCATCCACCAAGCCATTCTTTTGTCTCAAATATATCACAAATATTGAGATTTTGATGGCTTAGATACATTAATACAAATAGCATTTACACTAGGTCAAGATTCTATTTTTAGATAGATAAATTTAGTTATAGAAATAAGGAGATAATGGCCCTAATTACAAGGTTTAGTATGATTTTGGTTTGATTCTTAAGATGGATGGCTAGTATTTTGATAAATTGATTGATTGGCATTGAGACTAATCTATTTGTTTGAAGATTTAACTTTAAATTCAAAAATTGACCTAATAGTATCATCATATAATATCTATTCTATCCATTTTTACAAAAACTAGTCAATCAATTTAATTCTTGACCTATGTGGTGGAACATTCAATAGTTTAAATCTTATAAAGTACATTCCACATTGTGTGTACAATGATCAATTGTATATTCTATTGACATCAATAAGCTCTAAACATAATTCCTATTATTAAATTGTCCTAAATTTTTTGAATTTTTATAATTGAAAAAGTATTTCATAGCATATCACTTACAATATTCAAACAAAAATTGCCAACATAAAAAATAGCAAATAATGCAAATCAATGTTCTATAGGCTACATTTTTTTAAGAGCATGTTCTACATATATTCTCTAAGAGCAGATTTGGATATGAGTTCATAAAAATCCAACTAACCCATGAAATATTGAAGGATGCAAGATGCAACTAAGTCAAGGTTTGTGTCTTAATTCTTTACGGATGCAACTCTATAAAGCCTAAAAAACACCTTCAACACTTCATTTTTAAAATTCATAATAATCATGAGAATTTTTTTATTTGTAGTTTTTATTTTTATTTGTTAATAATTTAAATATTTTTAGAAATAAAATAAATAAACTCTAATCATTTTTTTGATCAAATATGAAAAAAACAATTAAATTGATGGTTTTAGAATTGTCCAACTGTTATTGTTTGGTACATTATTTTTGATCCACTCTATTTGCAAAATAAATTTTTACCTCTTCATTGTTTTGTAATCCCGCTTTTTTAGATTGTGTAGTACAACAAAAGTGAAAACTCTGCCTTCCCTTCAGGTTCAACTTCAAAGCACCTCACAAACTATATTCTATGGAAAAATGAACATAGTGCTTTAGAGTGATCGAACATAATGCTTGAATTTTTGACAAACCACTTTTCATGACCAATTGAAGTAAAGAATATATTTTAACAAAGATATAAGCAAAAATGTGCCCCCAAAAGAAGAAGATTTAGATGCAAAAATGTCAAGCTCAAATTGGCATTGATAGTGAACTAAGCCAAATGCACCTACAATTGGCATTGATAATTGAGCGTATTTATATAATAAAAATAAATTATTTTTAATGAATTTTATTGGCAAGTGCAATATAATTCCAACACAATTCAGCATGCATTATTTAGATACAATATGAACAATTTATGAAATTTCGAAACATTGTTTGAAGGTGTACCAGAAATTGATACAAGGCTCTCATAGTAAGATTGTCTACATCTTTTTTCATCAACATTTAGGTTTTAGTGTCGCCATTTCAAATATAGGTGTCACAATTTGAACAATGATGATTGGAGTTGCGCATACCTTACCATACAGTCCAATTGAGGTAAATTTTGATTTGGGTTGTTGGAGAGATAAAATATTGTTTCAACATTGTTTACAAGGTTTTAACCCTAAAGTTCCATGATTAGGTTTTCACTGAAAATGCTGAAGAATTGCCATTTTTACTACAAGTACCAAATTTTTGAAAAAAACTTTTTTGACACATGTAATCATAGGATCTTGTAGTATGCTGACTTGAGAACATATGATAAAATTTTCAGAAATTTTCATTGCGTGGATTGCAAGATATAAGCATTCAAATTCATTAAAATCGTTTTTTTGGCCCTGCAAAAAACGGGTAGTTGCACTTCACAAGTTCACTTTTCTATGAAACAATGTCCAAAATGGTGGTGCTTCTTTGGATTCATTTTCCTAGAAAAGTTGTATACATGCTTCAAAAATTTCAAATCATTTGGAGTTGTACAACATATGGAAAAAATTAGTAAGTAGAATGAAGTAGAGAATGATTCAAAATACAAAATTGTTAAGAATTTGGTTATGAAATTGAAAAATGCCAATCCCAATGGTTGAAGTGTTGTAATAAACAATCTACATTCTATGATTTTATTTTTTTTAAATATTGAAAATTGAGTAAAATAAAGGACTTTAAAGTTTATTTTAGAGTAGAAAATCCATAGCTGTCCGCAAACTAAAACTCCTCATAACTTTTGACTCATTGGTCAAAATAGAATGATTCAAAGTTTTCCACATATATATAACTCTAGAAAATCAATTTCAAATTTTTGTTTCTAAAAAAAGTGATTTTTTCTGAACTGCCCAAACTGCCCAGCCGGAAAAAAAAAATAACAGATTAGGCCATAACTTTTGACTCGTATTTCAAAATGTCGTGAAATTTAGTGCATATGAAATATATTCCTTGCGTACAACTTCTATTAAAATTTCAGCCAAAAATATAAAAAATTCCAATCATAGGTACGTGCCTAAAATTTCCATATTGCTAAAAATTGCATGGTGGTCCTTTAGGGGTTAAGGTAGCAAGTCCACGGAGACAACCAAACTCTAAATAAAAAATTTCACTAACAAAGAGGTATACATTGCTTTTTGAAATGTACCAAATTTCATTTGCCAGTGCACCAACAGTGAACATATTAGGGGTACTAGATACTTTTTGAGCCTCACGGCATGTGTTTCCAGCTTCAATCAATTCCACAAAGGTGCAAAAAAATATGAAACAAATTGAACTCGATGTCAATTGCATTTTTATTTCAAGGAAAAATTGACTAAAAAAACATTTCTTTCTTTCAAGAAGCCAAGCTCTCCCAATTGTAAATCAGCTTAGTAAAATGGTCACTTTATGGACCTAGTACCTTCAGTCTGTCTTTGGGCACGATTGTCTAGTTAGAACCATCTTATTGAATGATGTTCCAAAGATTGGCATGACCGACATTTTTTTGAGAGAAAATAAACATAAATTGAAAAAAACACCAAAGAGCAGACTGAAGGGGGGTTGGTGCCTACCAGGGCATGACCGACATTTGCAAAACTGAACCCCAACTTAAGAAAAAAATCAATAATTTCAGACTTCTGTCAAGCTATGTATTTTTTTATACAACCCCTATTAAATTTTGACTTTGCATTTTTTTGTCCCCACTTTTTACTTTTTACAGAAAAACAGCTGGGTATGCCAATCAGAATTCCAGACATCAATGTAAGCTTACGGCCCAGCTCAGCTGAGGCACTATAAATGTTTAAGTTACTCCCAAGTCCACGCAGGCCCTTTACTTTTTCGTTTCATGCATCCCACAGACACCACAAGTGCTGCACAAGAAGCTTACTAAGGTGGGTACCCCCAAATGTGCCACTGACCTTAAACCGCCATCTTTACTCTGTGTACATCTTCAAAATCAATTCTGTACCTATGTGGAGGAAACGCTTTTAGAACCAAACTTTTGTTCCTTAATAACTTTTGCATACAGTATCCAAATGCCACGTTCTCTGGTGTGTTGGAACCTCCTTTCACTTGCCAACGAGAACATATGGAAATTTGGCCAGTCTAATAATAATAACTAGGCTCAGTAGCAAAAAGTGGCGGTTTTGGGTGTACCCACCTTAACCCATACTCATCATCATCGAATGAGGAAGTCACGGACCTTAAAAATCCCATCATAACATACGGGTGGCCGGGGACTTGGCCGGGGGGAAGGGGATATGCAATTATAACTCCAGGCCGGTGAGGCCGCCGGTGGTTTGTCTAGTAAGGAATGAAATAATTTTTATGTCATGCAGGAATGATCTTTTGCCACAAGGCAGTGCAAAAAAAAGCCAGGGACCGACCGGTGGACAAATGGACCGCGGCATGCATGGGTTTCTGCACCAGTTTCCTGTTCACTCATTATTAACTCGTACCCTTTGTGATTATTTCGGCCTGGGAAGTCGCGAAAGGAGGAGAGGAGTTTGAGTATTCAATCCATACCTGAAATGAAACGAAGCTGTTTGTTTTGTTTTGTTTGTTTTGTTTGTTTTGTTTGTTTTGTTTGATTTGTTTTGTTTGTTATGGTGAGATCTCTTGGACTGTGCATCCCCCTGGTCGCATCATTCTTGGTACTGTTGGAAAGCTCTCTCGACAAGGAAGGGTGCATGGATTTTGTTTGGTGGAGTTTGGACCTATAGTGTGAAAGATGTTGAAGTTTTAAAGTTTTTTATTAATAAAAATAATGAAAATTTATTCTTATTTTTGTTTTATTATACTGTGGCAATGGCACAGGGTACACTAGTCATAGTGAAAGATGAAAGAAAAAAAATATAAAAAAAACTTGTTCTTGCTCTGAGTCATTGGAGCCGCCTTGGCATATGGTAGAAGTAGTGAAGTACCTATTCCTGATAACTTAATCATTTCAGGCTGTGCAACATGGAAAATTTGTTGAAAAACTAAGCTCAATGTGTGCAATCATAAGGATGAGGAAGAATGCATGAAATAAGAATTTTTTTCTCCAAGAATGAATATTTTTTTCAAAAAAAATGAGGATTTTTCAATTGGATCCATTCTAGTTTCATAAACTCACCTATTCCGGTTAGCTTTGGCACTTCACCCTATGCAAGGAGGGAAGACAGATGAATGGACGAGAAGATAGTTACAAATAAAATATCATTTTCAGTGAATATTACATCCACCTATTGTCCAAAATAGGTCAACCTAAAAAGCCATGGTAGGAAGTATGTTTGAAATAGGTACTTCTACCATAATATCCAAACATAAATAGTATATATTCTTGTAAAGTATTGGTGACTTGAATTATAATGTTGGTGATTGGTATACAACTGCTATTGTTATTCATAACGATTTCTTTGCAAAAAAATGACTTCAAAATAATCTTAACATAATATCAATGTAGAAGAGTTTTGCCATCATGACTTGTTTTGATTGGTTAGGAGAGGTTGATTAAGACCAATAATGCTCACTACTTGCCTTGCATGCACATTTTCAATAGGGTGGATATGAGTAGAAATTTCATTGGTATGGTAGTGAGAAATTTGAGAGAAATCTCTACTATTACCAACCGATATTAACTTAGTGAGAGCGGATCCATCTAATATAATCCAAATGCCCAAGACTTTTGCCGTTGTGGCATGTTTTGATTGATTAATCTCTAAAGTCCCAAGGCCATTTTTCCATCAAAAACCACTCAAAATTGTCATTTCTACAACAAAGAATTTTTTTTTTTACATATCTAACCATAGGATCTTGTATTAGACTAATGTAAGAATATGTGAAAGAAATTTCAAAAACTTTGACTATGTAGATTGAAAGATATTTGCATTTAAAGTGAAAGTAAACAAAAATATTTTTGCACCTTGTGCAACTACATTATTTGGCCTTAAACCTTCTTAACCCCTAAGTGCTCAAGCAACCATTTTTGGTAGCTACCCAACTTTGGGCAACATTTTTGAACCCAAAGAAAAAATTCAATTTTTTTTTCAATGTTTCAAAAAGATTGGATTATCTTTCAATATGTATATTTACAACTAAGATCGCTATGGTAAAAAAAATGTATAAAAAAATAGCACAAAGTACTAGAATTTGCCTAGTGTTGAAAATTTTACTATTTAGAAAAAGTGTTGGTGTTCTTATTACTAGATCTTATGTGTTTTTTTACAAATCAATAGAAACCGCAGTTTTGACCAATAAAAAATACATAAAGGCTAAAGATAGAAATTATAATTTTGATGAACTTGTGAAGTTATATCCTCAAAGTTTATTTGAAAAGAATCTAAAAATAGTTTTATAATTTTGACCATACAGATACTTTCTACTTTTCATATTTCACATTTTTTTGTTGATGCAAACTTTAAAAAGGGTACTGTACCTTAAGGGCAGCTTTGCCACTGTCCAAGTGAATAATTAATTAATTTGAAAATTTAAGGTTTGCCACATAAATAAGGAATTTTTTGAAATTTGATTTTTTTAGATGAATGAATAATTATAGTTTCACTTTTTGTCCAATCTTTAACCTTGAAATCATCTACCCTAACACAACTACTTACTTTATGCATAAGTCTCTTGAATAGCTATAGAAGACCCTAAATGAGTATAGAGAATTGAGAATTAAACCTATTTATACATGTACGGTGGTAGGAGGTCAAACAAACCACATAGGATAGGTATATAAATTAGGATTAGTAAGAGCTCAACCGCTCATAATCAAGTCAAAAGCAAAATTTGTGTTCAAGTAAACTCTTAAACTTCATTTAGGCATAGTAGAATTTTTTTTTTTCAAAAAACTTTGAACTTAGTTAATGTGCAAAATCAAGCTCGACTTCATCTCCAAAATCAGTATGAGATTTCGAGCCTCAAATCAAAAGTTTTGGACAATGTCACTGACAATGAGCGGTCAAGCTCTCATCTTCAAATTATCCCATAGCCTTTGAGGATTTATGACAAACAATAGATTTCACTATAAAAATGACTTTTCTACCCTTACTTTCATAGAATGTAAATGAAGTAATTATGTCACTTGGTCATTAGAATATTTTTATATAGTAGATGGCCAAATGAAGGATTGGAGGTTTATACATGAACTTTTTATTCTCACTTTGAAGTCTTCATTTATTTGATTTTTTGCTCATGTGCTATAATTTCTAAATATTTCACCATTTTTTTAATGTTTTTCCATATTTTTTTGCTAAATATTTGACATGATTTCCAAAATAATTTTCTATTAAAATTTTGAATTATTTTTTGGCAAAGTTGCCGTAAAGGTACGGTATAGAACTTGCATTTTATAACACATTTGTGTTTTGTCCAAATCCCTTGGGCTTTTAGGGGTTAATTTTAAAACTTTGCTCTACTAATTTTGAATTTCTAATTTTACATGATGAAAAATTGAGTTGAGAGTCTAGGAACATACTAAGTTTTCACTCATTAAAAATTGTTAAGTAGATGTGAGTTGAAGATTGAAGGGAGAATCAAACCAGTAATAGCTCTCAAATAGAATTGAAACACATTAATCACAATGGTGAGATTCTTCTAAAAAAAGACCTTAATCTTGTGAATTTTTTTTTAAATTGTGAAAGTTGAGTTTAGAAATGAATCCTATAAGATTTTTTTTTTTAAATGCTCTAATTGCTTGGAAAATAAGATTGTCCATAACTTTAACATAACAAATTCAAATGGAATGAGCCAGAGCTTTTCATGTACATAAAAAGACAATGTACATAGAAAAAAAAGTTTATTTTAAGTTTTTTTGAGAAATTTTTTCTGCTTGCTGAACTAAAATTTGGGCTTTTTGTGCCATAACTTTTACTATTGGGCATTGATTGAATTAAAAATTATATTTTTGGAAAGTTAATGTGATTTTCTATCTTCACAAAAAAATGAGAAAATCACAATAAATATTGAGACTGTAGGAGCCAATCCGAAATCCATTTTGTCCCCCAAGGGGACAATGGGGCCATAGGGGTTAATCCCTAAAGGACAATTGTCCTTTGAACAAACAATTGAAAATCCAGGTAGGTTCCTATAAAGTCAATTTTGGTCAAATGTTCATGAAATTTTGACACAAGGTATGAATATGTGCTCTTGTAGTGGAAAATATATTTTATTCCCGATTTGAGTGCTTGGATCAAAAGTTATATTGCCTTGAACTTTTCTTACAACAAAACTCCTCCTTTACTTCTGAAATTTGGCAGGTATGTAACTTGCAGATACAAGATGCATATGTCCAAAAAAATGACCATGTATAATGTAAAACTCTCACTCTAGGAGGAGTTAAAGTCTATTGGCCCTATCAAACAAGGTTGGAAAAAAAATTCTTTTAACTTTAAATGTTTTAATCTTTTGTTCCATATAGTCAAAGTTCATGGAATTTTTCCCACACATTCCTATAGTAGTCTAAAATAAATTTATGTGTTTGAATTTTGAAAAAAAAAAGAAAATTCATTTTTTTCTCACTGCCCTAGAAAGTGGCAGTTTTTCACAATTTCTGCCCCAAATATGCCGAGGAATAGAATTGATTTTATTCAGTATCCTTTGACCTCAATTTTTAGTGAATTTTTTTAAAACTTTTTCATAAGATAGAAAAACTTCTTAGCTTTGTGGAAATATAACTTTTGTGTCAATTAGTGTCTAGGAGCAAAAGTTATGCCATCTTGAATATAATTTTCATGTCACTGGGCAAAAAATATCCGCAAAAATTTGAAATTAAATTTTTATTTATTTTTCTTATAGACTATATTTTTTTCTACATGTGAAGCTTTGATTCATTACATTTGGATTAGTGATGTGAAAGTTATGAACGATTTTGTTTTGGGGGCAATTAGAGCATCTTCTTGGAAAAATAACTTATAGGATTCATTTATGAATGAAATCTTCACAATTTTTCAAAACAAATTGTTTGACAAGGTTAAATTTTCTTGCTAGAACAATCTCACTATTGGAATCATTCTGTTTCAATCCCATCTTAGAGTTATTAACAATTTAGTTTTTCTTTCAATCTTAAACCCACCTCTACGTAACAATTTTTTAAAGTATGAAAATCATTTTATTTTATTTATATTTATTCTAGACTTTCAACTCAATTCTTCAGCAAATTTTTTTTTTAATTGAAAGTCCATAGTGCATATTTTTTCCACAAATGGTAGTTAGAGTCATTTGAAATTGCAAGCTAATATTCAAAAAAAATATTCCAACTTTGAATGCTAATATCTTCTAATCTATACGGTCAAAATTCATGAAGTTCTTACCTTCATGATTGCAAATAAATTTAATACAAGATTTCATGGTTAGATTCTTTAAAAAAAATTACTTGGATAAACACAACAAAAATGGCAATTTAAAGTGGTTTTTGACATAAAATGGCCTTGGTCTTTTAGAGGTTATGCAATTAGAGAAGTCAAATAGATCAACTTTCCTAAATTGACATTAAATAAATAAACCTACCTATGATAGGCAGAATGAATGTTTTGCCTTGTTACAATTGGCAAAGAAATTCATATTCTTTTTTATATAAAGACAAATGTGAAAAATGAAGAGAGCAATTGAAAAATGGAGAGAGCAATTTTGTTTGTCTGACAAAATATGAATTTCTTATGAATTTTTGAAGTATGTTGTATGATTGACCGAAAAGAGTCTCTAGATTACCCCAAAAGCAATAAAAAGTGTACACATGATGGCCATCCTACCACCTAAAGCAATCACAATATCTTCTAATATGGCTACAACATTTCCTAACATGGCCACAACATGAAGGAATAAAAAATCACTTGATTTGATGAATCTACACTAAAAAGGTAGGAATTTCTAAAACAATCACTAATAACTCCATCACCATCACCATCATCCAAGACATTGATTTTGGCAACTAACCGACCTAATAAAGTCCTAATTTTATTTATTAGAAAAAGTCTATCATGAATTGATGTAAGACTCTAATGGATCATTTCCTAGGTGCTTGTCATGGGTGGTTTGCTCGTCATAAGCAGGTTTACCTTATATCTTGTAATTGCAAAGCAAGCCAAGTCATCAAGAATGATCACAAGTCAATACCAACCTTGCTACCCGCAACTCGGTAGGCTTAAATAGTTGAGGTACTATTCACACGATATTCACAATTTTTGTGATTTCTAGGTTTCTATCCTATTCACATGCATGATTTTGGCTCATTTAGGATAAAACACTCTATACTTGGTCAAATATTATATTGGCATATAATATATCTAATTTTCTTAACACTCTTTTGGAAAAAACTGTATATAAAACTTGACTTCAACTGCAAAAAACAAAAAAAACAAAAAAAAAGAATGAGTTCTAAGTGACAAATTGGGAGCTTACACAACATGTTCTTGATGTTTGTTTCCACAGCCCATTTCCAAGGTTTAAATTGATTAGGTGGATTTGGGGGGGAGATGGGAGCAATGATTTTTTTTATACATTTATTTTGACATTATCTATGATGTCAAAATTATCCACAAGACATTTTGACAATTTGCACATTTTTAAGTATTAGGCACAAGTTTTCATTGTTAGACTTCAAAACAAAACAAATGAGATATTTCCATTTCTAATTCAAAATAAATGTATAAAAATACCAATCAGTATTTATAATATAGAGCTCACTAT
Source organism: Antitrichia curtipendula (assembly GCA_951230915.1). Classification (NCBI taxonomy): domain Eukaryota; kingdom Viridiplantae; phylum Streptophyta; class Bryopsida; order Hypnales; family Leucodontaceae; genus Antitrichia; species Antitrichia curtipendula. The sequence continues at coordinate 3,093,258 of OX579638.1, read as the reverse complement.
CCCTTGTGATGATGCCTCTAGCCTTGCCGCCCCCCCCCCCCCCCCTCCGCCCCTAAAAAATAGGAGCCGTCGATTGTATTGTTAAAAAAAGCCCCCCTTGTCTTCGATTGGGAAAAAATCCATTGATTGTTGATTGAATCCACATCTTAGCCATCCACTCTTATTCAATCCATTAGGATTTTTGTATGTTGGCATCAAGTTCAAGCTCCAAGTCTGTGCCAACAGACTCGCCGGAGTCACGTCAAGCTTTCTTCATTTTGATTTCTTTTGGTAAATATGGTTGTTTCGCTCTTGTTCTTTTGGTTTTCGTTGTATTTGCTCTTGTTCTTTTGTGTCAATAAGTTATGGTGATTTTGAGTGATTGCTGAAGGATATCTAATTGTCAGATTCTTCCCCCTCAGTGTGTGCACAGTTGTCAGCATTAAAATTCTCTTTGTCTTCATCTGTTGGTTTTGTTCAATATGTCATTATTTCAAATGTGCATTTGCTCTACATGGTTTGTTTTAGAAATTGACGTTCATTGTTGATTTTTGTTATGCTAAAAATGTGTACTTCTTTGAAACCAGTCTGTCTTGATTATGTTTTATTTATTATGTGTGTGCCATGTCAGTCATGGGACCGCCAATGTTATAGATTATTAAAGCAGCAACCCATAGAGGAGCATACTTGGCGATGGAAGATAGAGGAGTCTCCCAAGGACCAAAAGGTCCTACTGTTGTACAAAACTCTACCAAGAAGCAAACAACAGTTATGAAAGAAGTTTTTGAAAAAAATCCACAAAAAAAACTTTGGTATAGTCCAAACCACTGGATTTGAGTGTTACCATTTTTGTAGGTAGTTTTAACATTGACCTTGCGTACTTAAAAAAATGGAAGAGATTCTTGAAACAAAATGCATCAGTGGATTGTGTTCCACTGAAAGAAGTGGAGCTCTGTCAAGACTCCATTTGCAAATAATTTGTTGAATTATGGCATCACCGATGATCGTGATCAACAAACGGATCAAGACTTATCTTGGATGGAATGAACCCAGAGCAACTCTAGTGGGGCACCACATTCTCAATAAAAAATGCTTCGCAATACCAGTTTGTACACATTCACTAGCATGTTGGGGACTTGGGGTACTGCATCAAAGACAAAGGCAAAGATCACTGTGAGTGCGTCCACTAGAACATAACCCCTGAGCAAATCAAAGAAGGCATTGAGGACTAAGGTAGTGTGCTGTAAAAGCGACCCTCTCCTTCAAACCGACCCTATAATTAGTTGTAGAATGGATTGCAGGTGATCCTTCAATGAACCACTTTAGCTATTGAATGCATCAAGGAAAAATTGTTTTTCTATTGCAAGAGCCAATCATTGATCTTGATTTTCTCAAATCACTTTAGAAGTTGCAAGGGGACAGATTTTGGGAGACCTAAGGTCACAAATAGGTACCTACAACAGAAATCTTTGAAAATTCATAACTAATTCAAAAATGCTTCAAAAAATATGAAACCACTTCTGTTACATTTGGCATCTATTTGACTTTCTTTGAAAAATGAGCTAAAAATGTTTTTAATCATAAAAACCTATGGAAAAGGCGAATCAGACCTTAAAGGGTCGCAATTAAAACGGACTACCTTATGTGAAATATGGTACTCCATTTGTCAAGAACCGGATCATTTTAACCCACAAGAATCTTATTGTGAGGGCCGCCACTTTATACAGATACAAATTGAAAAAACAACTGGAAAGTATGCTTCCCAACCATATTGCCCATGCTACAATCTAGTCAGTATATCTCTTTGACTTTGTAGTTTTTATCTGTTTGCCAAGGTGGCATGGAATATACCAAGGCCTCGACATTATGGAAATTTATGATGCAACCTAGAACACTAAAACATGGATGATGTGACTCAATTTTTTTTTGAGCACACAAATCTTGGATCACGCCTTGCAGACTTGGGACAACAAAGATTAGCAATAGCCTTAAACGAGGCTCAAGAAGGAACACAATGTGATTATATAGGTCTAGGTATTTATGTCGTTTTCTAGACTTTTTTGTTTTATCAATGCATGAAATGTACACATAATTTTTTCATTCACACGTTCCATTCCTAGCAAGTACTACTTTGGATGATGCAGAACAACATGTTGACAATGTCGTTATACTTGATGACAGTCAAGCTGCTGCGGTATCTCCAGCATAGGTGGTCGACACTACTACTAAAATTGTAGTAGACACTACGGATGATGCCATGTTCATTCCCATTGTGTACGGTGACCATGATAATCTTAATAATTTTCTACTCAAACTATGAGCATGTGAACACAATTTGTGTCTTCCGTTCTATATTTGAGGTTTTTCCCTGAACTTCTTCTTCAACTTGTTTCCTATACTCACAAATTTTTAGGTGGTAATATTTTGTTGGTATGTGAATTTATAGTGAATTTGAACGCATTTTGAACGCATCACAAATGGCCTATTTCAATTCAAATACTTCTATTTTGTTACCAAACACATGTCTTCATATTTGTCTATGTATTTGTTGTCATGTTTGTCTTTGTATTCATATGATATGGCTGTTGGAGGTGTATTCTTTTCTTTTTCTTAACAAGATTAATCAGAATGTGTCATGTGAGTGACTATGCATTCAAAAGACAATACTACAATATTCACATTTGTCCAATTGTTAGCCTCCAATTCTTCATAAATACAAATAATGGAATATTAGAAACACTCAAACTTTGGAAGATGTATGTTTTTAGTTCTTTGATGTATTTTATTGGTTTAAGGTTTAGCTTAAGGTGATTTTTGCTATAGTGGTGGTCTTCATAGATGAATATTTTTTTGATTTGGCATGAAGTGGACTTAAAGCATTCATGAGCATATTTTGTGTTTATGTAAAAGTGTGTGTTTATCACGGGATTACCCCAAGGCAAATGGTTTGGCAAAACACATGGTGCGAGCTATCAAAAGGCGGATTTTGGAAGTACTATTGAAAAAGGATCATCATGCATAGAGATTGAGGCTAAAATGTGTGTTGTGTGGAAGTGCTAAAGGCATAGCCACTATGGTTTCCTATAATGTATGTTCTACAAGGTGGCATTTATAGTGAGTTGCCATTGCAAGAAGTCCTTGTCGATCAATGGTTGTGTCTACATTGTGTCTCAAAAGGTGGTTAGTCATCATAGTATTAAGTTAGGTTTTTACTATTGGTGTTTTAAGGTCTCATAAAGGGGGGATTGATTTTGCTAGCGTGAAAAGGGCTTTGACACTAGCAAAGGGGGTGAATTCAGGGATATTACTAAGCCACTAATTATATCTTTATATGCGCCATATGTGAGTTTTTTTTTTTGTTGCAATAGATGTTAGTGTCAAGTGTTAAGTAGTAATGTAAGTATTTTTGCATTTGTGTCATTGCTTTCAAAGTCATTTGGTGGATATGATAGCTAGGGGTCCCATTGACTCACGGTATATACCGTGAATTCAAAACTATTAGATTGTGGCATAGATTAGTATTATGACCATTGTCGGACTTTATATTACATTGAGGGTTGTGCACTATCTTGCAAATCACTCAATAGAGTTTTTTACATGATGTATTCACATTTTGTTATGTTGGAGTTGATTAGAGGTGAGTTTTATCTCATTTACGTGCTTAGAAAAACGTTGAAAGAGATTAGGCAATCACGAGGTCATTATTGCATCATTATTGTTGTTTACTCGCTCGTGTCACATGTTGACACAATTTGATCTTGGCACAATGTGTACATGCACGACACACCCAAAAAAACATTGAATTTATTATTTTTAATTTTCAAAATGCATGCAGACTTGCATAGATGCCTTCACTTTCAAAGACATCTATACCACATAAAACTAATCTTAACTTTGACCAGTAAATTGATCTCTTTCAAACTTGTGTTCACCTAATGAAATGAAACTTATCAAGTTTATTTTCTTATCCAATTTAAAATTTGAAAAATATCCTAAAATTAGATGTTTGAATACAAGTTAAAGTTTGGGCCTACGACCACAGTCTATGGGTTTTTTCTTTAAGAGACTAACATGGAAATTTGATATACATCGTAAATTTTCTTCGCTATAATGCATACCTACGATGAATATTTTAACACAATGAGTTTATTATTATGCATTTATTATGAATTTTCTTCTCTTTTCTACAAAATTTTACTTTACAATCAAATTTTCACAAAGAAATATCTGAATTTAATAATTTATTGGAGGTGCGAAATAAAATTTTAAAAAAACCATTTGATATAGTCCAGAGATGTGGTTTCAAACTGATTGAAAATTATAGGAGCTTCATAACATACAGTAGATGTAGGTCTATTTTTTCAGGGTTAAAGTAAAGAAGTCACTGACAGACTGGTGTTCATCCTAGGGATTATAAAATTTCTTTTGAATGGCAACAACATCCATCATGTAGCCATTTTTGGATAGAAACTTTGTTTAATTTACATATTTGTACTTTACTTTGAAATACTCATTATGTTTTGATGATTTCATCTAAACTAATGTGTCTTGTGCCGTTGCCACAATCAAAGTAAAAATAAAAGTAATTTTCTAATTTTTTAATTCATATAAAATTTGGATAATTCAATATCTTTTTAGCTAAGAGTTGGAACACAACAAAACAAAAACCATGCATCCCTTCTTGCAAAAAACTTTTTGATAGTACTAAGAATGTGACCAGGGGACATATGGTTCATAAAATCTCATTGTAACAAACAAAACAAAATAGAAAACCTAATTTAAGGTATGGATTAGTGTCTCCAATGTCATTGCCACAAACTAAACAAAAATAAAAGTAATTTTCTAAATTTTTGAACCAAAAATAACTTTGAAATCCATAACTCTCACCCCGTAGGTCCAAACGCCATAAAAGCAAAGCCTGTGCACCCCTCCTCATTATGGTTTTCCGTTGACATAATTTTGGATTTTGGCATCTAAGGTGGAAGCACCCAAAACCGTCACTTTAAGGAATTCAGCATACTTGGAGGCATCATTTCAAAAAAATAAAAAAATTCTGATGTTAGCGAGAGAAAATCATGAATTTTCCAAAAAAAAATTAGATTTTTCGGATGTCATATGTAATTTCTATGATTTTTCAAAGTTGTGGGTCTCTAGATCACTGGAACCGTCATGTAGGTGCACCCGAAACTGAACCCTGCGGAAATCAGCTCTTAAGCCAGTCAGATATTGGTAAGTGTCCTTCAAATATGTCAGCCAATTAAAGCCAAGCATTTGGCTGACGGATTAACTAAAGTCTAGGGACATAATTGGGTGAGTCTAGGGTCCATGGCAAGGTACAGGGACAGGAATGGGTGTTTTCACCTTAATAGATGTCTGATGTCTGATGTTGCATAAGATAAATGTTGAGTATGCATGACATTTTTTTCTAATAAGGCCATATTCAATAGTCGAAACAATTTGAAATCTCACTTTAATTATGACCCTCAATTTAGAATGTAATAAATATTTATTAAATTGGAACATTAGTATATAATGGAAGATTGTAACTAGAGAGTCTTTTTTTGAAAGTCAACCTTAAAGGTGACTTTATTAGATGGATGGAAGGTCAACTAGATGTCTTCAACGTCATGTTTGTTATGTTGTTCTAATGTTCAAGAGCTTTTTGATGGTACCAAGAACGCAATTAAAGGTCACACAATTCAAAAGATCTCAATGTTACAAATTAAAAAATAAAAAAAACAAGTGAATCTATTTCATCTAAACTAGTGTGCCATGTGCCATTGCCACAACTAAAATAGAAAGAAAAGTAATTGATAATACTAAAAATGCAACCAGGGGATGTCACTAAATCAAACAAAATAAATACACAATCTAATTTAAAGTATGGATTTTAGCAATTATCATTCACCCTTTGTAATCAATTTTTTTAATAGAGATATAGTCCTATTTTAGACCATTTTTTAACTATATTTTGAGTTTTCAATTTTTTTAAACTAAATTTTTTCTTTTGGCCAATTTCACTATAGTAGTAGAACATTTAGTGCCATGGTTATCAACCATATAAAATTATCCATTGTTTGGATGAATATATGCATTCCTGATATCTAATAGAAAACCTAAAGCCATTCATAGACACTTTTTATCTTTAACATCCTTACAGAGGATTAATAAACTCTAGTTGTGCCAAGTCAATCCTTTGAAAAGGCAAATAAGGTAGGAGGTCTATAAAGTGCTCGGGCTCTAAAAAGCACCCTAAAGAAGAGGTACATTTTTCTTTCTCATTGAACCAACAATGTACAAATAGTGTGCATATCAAGAGGTGGATGCAACCATTGTGTTTCAACTTCAAAAATTCATAACTAATTCTACAAAGCTCTTCTAAAAAACCATGAAACAACTTGGATTAGATGCCAATTCCATTTGTCTTTCAAAGAAACTTTATTGAAAAATAATTGAAGAAGTCTCACCTTCCCAAATAAATTTTCATGTCTCAAGGTAGAAACATCTAAAAGCAACATCTTCCATTCTCCCGAACCTAAACTAATAGCCTTGAATGAACACTTTGGAAACTCAAAATCTCTACAACTTACTTCTTCATATGCAACCAATGAGAGGTGAGGATTTTTTTTAAAGCAACAAAATGAAGTTGAGACATTTCATATTTGAAGGGTGTCCATTCCATGTGAATCTAATAGTGTAAAGACATGCTATCATATGTTTTCAACTTAAATTTTTTTTTAAAATATCACTGAAGCGTTCAAAAAAATTACAAAGCCACTTGGGTCAGTTGCATTTCTTTTGAGTTTGCTAATAATCTCATCAAGTTGTTTTTTTGGGGGGGTATTTGACCATTGCAGTAGTAGGACCAGAAAAAAGTGTTACTTTTAGGTGTTTCTACTTTACCTTGAATGGGCACTTTCTGAACCCCTGTAGCACAATCAATTCCAAAGAACATCCCCCTAAGAGTGTGATGCCTTTAATGATAACAAAGTGAGCTCAGCAAGGTGATGGACTTCTTCCAGCTTTGCCATTTCAACGGTTTCTGTATCTGGATTTGGCATATCATTTGAACTATTGGTTGTAAAGCCCATATGAAGTACGACTGGTCAAGACAATGAGAAAAGTCAATGCCTGTTTTTTAGTTTTTTTAATCCAAAGTAACCACTAGCACAAGTTACGGAACTAAGAAGAGGATCAATTTATTCATTTAAATAAAAAAAATAGAATTTAAATTTAAAAAATAGAATTTAAATAAAAAAGGAGGTATTCTTTTCAATTTGGTGAGGAGTCAAGTCTCATGTGACTGAATGTTGTCATTAATAGGAGATAAAAAGAACCTTGTAGTGATTTGTGGCTTGGTAGAGCGGTGGAATTGGTGTGCAGCCAAGCAGGCAAATGATATTGGACACTTCAGGAGGGGGTCCATACCTATCATTGAGAAGCCTGTCTTGGAGTCATGCACTCATCGCATTTTCCTTAAAATCATGATTCATTCCTGTCAACAATACATCTTTATTTATTACTTTCATAAATAATATAACCCTCACGGCTTCTTTTTTTAAGAAATAAATAAACTGTTGACTATTTGAGTGAACTACTGTAGGTGAAATTTGCTGCCAGCAAGACCAAGACCACTACTCATCACGGAATTGCAAAGAGCTATGATGTGGCTCCATGGGCACCGGCCGAAAAAAAGGAGATTGAAGGGTGAACTTGCTCGTGAATGCATGTAGTGATGCACCGGCAAAAGTCTTCTTCTGTATGACAAGACCTCACTAAAAAAATTTACTCATTGCAAAAACTTTTTTTTTACTTCTTCTTGTAGTTTTTTTTCTTCTTGAAACACATGGACAATTTCCATTGATAGGGGAAGATTGCAAAAAGTTTTGTAAACGAGAAGCCTAGTACTTGAAATTTGACATGATCATGGCACTTTTTAATTGGGTTTGCATAGTTTGAGCCATGGCTTTTTAGAAATTCCTTCATGAAAAGGGACTTCAAATTTTTAAATGTGTATTTTGTAGAGAGGGGATATCTTTAACCTTGGAGAGATAAAATAATTATAAATAATGTCAGCCCGAAGTTTGTTGTGAAATAGAGTTTGTTGGGGTAGTTTGACTAGCCACGCCTCGTAAGCATAAATAGCACGGACACTATACTTTGATGCTTTCTTTTTGAAAATGTAGACTCCGTGACATAGATCAACAATTATGAGAAAAAATAACACCTACTATGACAAAAGTTTGGGACTGGATGATGGACTAATGGGGTTATTTTGAGTCCTGCATTTAATAAAATATTTGTTGCTTTCAAGATAAAAATACTCCCATTTGGTGTAATGTCTTTGACATAGTTGACCACCAACTAGTTTTCTAAATTTTGAGATTGTAAACTATATAGTGGAAAAAAAATTGAACAATTGTAACATTGTGTTTCTTTTCAAATATTTGTAGTGGTTTAGAAGGACTTAAGTGTTGCATTTGTTTTATTATCATCACAATTTCTATACTACAAATCTTGGAAATCAATTATAGATTTTTCCTAAAATATTGACCATAATTCTTTAAGTTTTAAGAACAATTTTTTGCTTACAAATTTCATTTACATTTTAAAAAAGTCATAAAAACATTTTAGAACTATAGCTCAAGTTCTAGATACTTCTTTTCAAGTAGGTCATTATCATTTTCTATCCCAAAATCAATATGGGGGTCATTTTCAATTATTATTAGCAATGCTCTCGGATAACACCAAAAATATTATTTTATAATGATAAAACACCATTTTATAACCATCAATTCTAGTCTTATAATTCATCTATTTATTTCATTATTGAATTTACAAGAAACTTGGACTTTATAGAATTATCTTAAAAGTCATGAAAGTCACACACTTTTTGATCCCAAGTTTGTTCCTAATTCTAGATTACATGCAAATTTTATTCAACTTGTGTTTTTTCAGGTTAACTCTTGTAAGTCAAATTAACAATGTCCAATTCTCATGAATTCATAAGATCTTTAATACACAATTTTTTTGCACTCATGATTGTTTTCACTATATTTTAATAACAATTGCAATAAAAAGTGTTATTACTAAAAGATTATGCTACTCATCTTTCCAATAAGTTGGTAAAATTAGTAATTTTTAAATTTTTTTTTTAAATCTTTATTTTTTAATGAAGTAGACTATATTCTTTTACACCACAAAGCTAATGTAATATAAGAACCGATAAGACACGTAGTGGTACTCCAAATATAATAGTACTAAAAACATCTTCAATTCTCTATGGTTATTTATATCAAGTATCACCTAACTAGAAAGTACCAAATTTTCCTATTTGCCTACTTTTGTGATTTGCCTACTTTTGTGATTTGCCTACTTTTATGGTTGATCTTCCATGATTGCTCCAACCCACTAGTGGATTTTATACTTTTATTTATAAGTGACTTTGGTAGACAATGCCAAACCAATTTATTTAGTAATTAGATAATCATCAATTTTTATTTCTAAAAGAACAGTCTCAATAGAAAGCCATGGAAATGCTTCCTACAAAAATCTAGATTTATGGAATTCACAATTATCCAAACTATTAAAAGCTAATATAAAATGTACAAATGATGGAATTTATATTAAAATAGTAGTTCCAAGGCTAGTATGAAATATTTAGGAAAAGACAAGTGAGCCCAGGGCTAGGAAAAATAATATTAAAAGCAATGTCTACTATTGGTTTGGAAATTTAGAGACTATAGAACTAAGTCGATTTTCAAATGAATTTAAAGCAATTAATGTAATGCAATTGATAAACAATCAATAGACAAACATTATTGTAGACTTTTAGAATCAAATCTAAATTTGCCATTAGTAAAATAAGATATCACAATATTTCCAAAGTTGAGTCACTAAGGTGTGTTTCTACCTTACAATAGGGGATTCAAAACCTTTCACGTTTGTAACCACGGGTGATAATAGAATATCTAATGTAGGGATATTTATCTACGTATGAGTATTTTTCATCCTTATTTTTAGATGAAAAGTTACTTTGACATATTTTTTAGCATCCTATAGTTAGTTCTAAGTAATTAAGGAGAGACAAATTTTTGGCACCCTATTTTTTTACAGAAATTGTAGAACACAAAATACTAAGCAAAACAAAGTGGCCTTAGAAAACTATGTGAGCAACATACATTTTATACCATTCATACTACCATTGGACACAACAAGCAATACCAATTGCATAGTAATCAAAAGACCATCCACAATACAACAACAATAGCTTCACAATACCATTAAAAGCAAAATCAACAAACATGTAAAGAAAAATATGTGCAAGCTGAAGCATACTAGCTCCAAACAAGAAAAAAGAAAAATACGTATACAAATTCTATGCTTACACAAGCAACTGCTACAAAACATAGAAACTTGAAAGCATTAAAAGCACAGTAAAAAATATTACATGTAAACAAAAGGTAGTGTAAGCTCCTAGTTTATCACTTTGAAAGCATTGTTTTTTTATTTTATTTTTATTTTATTTTATAGTTTAACCTCTAAAGTTCTATGACTATATTTTCACTGAAAATGCTCAAGAACTGCCATTTTTAGTACAAGTACCAAATTAAAAAAAAAAAACTATTTTTAATACATGTAACTACATGATCTTAGTATGCTGGCTTGAGAACATATGGTAAAAATTTCAGAAATTTCCACCGCGTGGATTGCAAGATATAAGCATTCAAATTCATTAAAATCATTTTTGGGGGTAGCTGGACTTCACAAGCTCACTTTTCTATGAAAAAATGTCCAAAATGGTGGTGATTCTTTGGATTTTTTTCCCTAGACAAGTTGGCTACATGCTTCAAAAATTTCACATCATTTAGAGTTGTACAACATATAGGAAAAAGATAATATGTAGAAAAAAGTAGAGAATGATTCTAAATACAAAATTGTTAAGAATTTGGTTATGGAATTGAAAAATGTCAATCCAAATGTTGTAATAAACAATCTACATCCTACAATTCTATTTTTTTCAAAAATATATTGAAAATTGAGTAAGATAAAGGACTTCAAAGTTTATTTTAGAGTAGAAAGTCCATAATTGCCCGCAAATTAAAATTCCTCATAACTTTTGACTCATTGGTCAAAACTGAATGATTTAAAGCTTTCTTTACTGAATGATTTAAACACAACAAAGCTTAGACTGAATGATTTCAAAACTGAATTTTACTGAATGATTTCAAAACTGAATGATTTAAACACAACAAAGCTTAGACTTTAGCCCATCCATATATAAAAACCACCATTAAAAATGAAGGAATGGCTAGTTAATCATTCATATGAAAAAACAACCTTTGAGCGGCCTTGCTTCTAGTTGTGGGCTTCCATATTCTCCCAAATAAGCTCAAACATGAAAAAATATTAAATATCATTTAAAATGAAGTAAAAATTAGTGCAACACTATGCATTGCTACTAACTATAGTGGACTACTCTAATTTTTAATTTTCAGGTTTGTAGTCCACTATAGTTAGTGGCATGCCCTTTTTCCAAATGCCAAAAATAGACATTCAATCACCAATTGGGGATTCTTTAAAAATAATAAACTAATTTTTTTAAATGTAAAAAATTACTCAATGGCTACAATTATCACATGTACCTTCCTTTCAAATTTCACTCACACTGGACGCAAAAAACAAAAGTTATAATAAAAAATCCATCCGCTCAAAGTCAGGGGACACAAAAAAAGACAAGTGTTTCTTGCAAATATTCTTTGAAGAGTTACTTGCCTTCCAAAGAAACCCTTCAAAAAATCTTGACATTGCATTGGGGTAAATGCATAGTTGGATGGCTCAAAATCGTGACACACTCTCAATTCCTGCACAAAACCAATTTTCAAATGCCTAAAAGGTACATTGAAAAAATTAAAAACTAAAAAAAAGTTCATTTTAGAGGCTTGAACTTCATTCTAAATACAACCATGTTGTTGAATATTTTTTAAAGCATTTTATGAAAGTATAGGGGACTTAAAAAAATTCATGGGTGTAACGAATCTGCTGTCAATAAATTTTTCAAGGACTTTTTGAAGATGCTCTTGGTACTTAATATCATAGAAAGGACTATGATTGTAGTAGCTATTCAAGTAAATTTATTTTAAATTACAATCTTATGGTGTAGATATGTATTGAACACTTGCAAAGGACTTTTTTATGACTTTTCAAACACCAAATTTTATTAAGTTTTTTTTTTAGCAAATATTTTTTTTTCAAAAATTATTTTTCTAAAGTATAATATATTTTTAAGGTCTAGAGGCGCTCAAAAAGCTAAGTACTTTTAGATTTTTTTTTAATTTGTTATTTCTAGAATTCACTCCCAAGCATTTTAGTCTCATACATTTTATTCACAAAAAAGGACTTTTTGGACTTGGACTTTTGCCAAAAATGAGCCACTCAACCATGCATTTACCCATTGGAGAAGATGAAGGCGGCCAGACTCAACAATAAACAACGATTTGACAAAATACACTGATTGAGGATGAAAAAGATCACAGAGGGTGATTGGATCCTTGTGTTTGATAGTACATTGGAGCATCAACACAATACAATGCGAAAATTTGCAAAGAGATGGTTTGGGCCCTATGTAGTGATTAAAGTGTACACCAATGGTACTTATTCACTTTGGGAATTGAATGGAACTTCTCTATGTGTGTCTGTAGTTGGAAAGCAGATCAAAGCCTTTCAACGGAGTGGAAGATTTCATCATGAAGACCTTGAAGAGATTTTTGATCCACAAGAGATGGAAGATGGTCAATGAGCTGAAGAAGAAAATGAAGATCTAGAGGATGCAGTTGAAGACAACCAAGATAACGAGGACGTACCAACTTGACACATACCGGAGGATGTGCATGTTTAGAGAAGGTGCATGTCCTGATGGAAATGCTTCTATCATGTAGATATTTGTATTTTAGCATGATATGTTTGAATTTCAATAAGCAAAGAGTTGAGACAAAAGGGGGTGATCGCGGTAAGAACCACGGTTTGAAGGCAACGAAGCATCCGTTAATATATGGGTCACTAGAAGAAAAATGTGTCCGGCACAACCGACTACTATGCAACTAGTGTCCTATACAACTATCCTGCAACTGTAATCCTCTCTATATGCACCAAATTTGACAACTAAGTTGTTTAGTCGCAAAGTAGTTGTAGAATGAAGTGTAGGGTTACAGGATTGTAATAGAGTTGGCAATTAGAATTACTGTGAGGTATTCTACATCCAATTTTCATCACAGTCGTCGATGTGGACAACTCTACGCATCGTGGAGTCCACTATAGCAAACCACAATCGCATATTATTTAAATTTGACTACAATTTGACTAGAAAACGACTAGAAAACAACTAGAAAACAACTAGTTTGCGACTAGAAACAACTATAGTTTGACTAGAAAACGACTAGACTGCAACTAGAAAACAACTATAGTCCGACTAAAAAATGACTAGATTGCAAGTTTGCAACTAAAAACAACTAGAATTTGTAAATGACAACTCTGTTACACTCTTGTAACCCTACACTATTACAGAGCTTCTCTGTGACTACATTGCAAGTAGAGAAAGACTAGAAAACAACTAGAATTTTCTAGAATTCTTTTGGTTGTTTTGCAGCCAATTTCTAGTTGTTTTCTTATTTGTTTCCCAATTATTTGTCTTATATAGCAATTGTCCAATATCAATTGTCCAATATCAATTGTCAAGAGTACCATTAGACTAGACATATAAGACTTGTAAGTTGTTGTATTCTTATGTAATGAACTCTCTTAGTAGAATTTTAAGATTTCTATTAGGTGTAGATTTCTACAATTTGTAGATTTCTATAAATTGTTGATTTTAACAGTTTGTAAATTTCTACAAATTGTAGGTTTCTACAAATTGTAAAAATCCAAGAATTTTTAAATTACATAATTTCCTAAACCAATGAAATCTTTTAAATCTAAATATTTGAAATCTAAAATAGAATTTAGATTTGTAATATCCAAAATCTACAAATCATTAAGATTAGAATTTTAAAATCTACAAATCTACAAGTCTCAAACAAGTTACAAACAAGTCGCAAATGAGTTGCCAACAAGTCGCAAGTGAGTTGCCAATTAGTCGCAATGGAGTCACAGATAAGTCGCAAACAAGTCGCAGAACTCATCGATTGAATGACCGACGTCACGTGGCAGCGAGTACACATAAGCAACCACGTCAGAAAAGGCTGTCGACGAAGTTCAAACTACGCTGCCGGATGAAAAACAGATTCACTTCATTTTGCGACTCTAATTTTCCATGCGACTTGTCCACTGCAACTACGAACCTCTAGATTGTCACCTGCCGCAAATTAGTCATACAACTCAAAAAACAGTTGCTCTTTGCAGTCGCAGAACCCCTCATTTTCTTCTAGTGGGTGCTGCGTCATTTGTTACATGCACAACTCAGGGGGGTAGGTATTGGGTTGGCTGGTCCAATTTCCTGCCTTACTAATGTGCCAAGCCGTGGACCGCCCAAGCCACTCAATGAGTCCGATCAGTTTCGAACCCGGACCGGTGGGCGACCAAAGACCACCGCTTCTCTAGCCAACCAAATCCATGACTTGGCAATTGGGGATATGTATCCAACTCTTTATGCATCCAAAAGAGCACGTGGCTACCCTATGGTACTATTTCTCTTATGATTGTTTATTTTATTTTATTTATCTAGATGTTTGAAAGGCTCATGTATTTTGCCTTTCATTTAAATAAAATTACTAAGAATTTAGGTGGATTTGGGAAGTATGAAAGGGAAAAAGGATAGGTATCTTTGGTGGGTTTGTAGGGCGAGGAGTATAGGCTAATGTGCCCCACCCTCCTTCCTTTAGGAAATGAAAAAGTAAGAAAAAAATTCCTTAGTTAGTATGTGTGTGTGTGAGTGAAGGTTTGAAGTGGAGGAGAAATTTGAGACTTTGTAGAGGGATAACTCTCTGTATATGAGTCTTTTTGTAATGAAATTTGAGGGAGTTGTTCCTTGTGCAAATACCTTTTCTAAATAAGTTTGTAAGCTTGATTTGGAGTTAGGATGCAAAAGTTATGAATGCTTGAATTTGTAAAGATTCAAAGCCATTTATGAAAAAAGGTAGAGACTTTGACAAGCTATAGCTAACATTCAGTTTATTATTTTACAATATTATTTAGAGGGTGTGTTTATCATTGTCTTAGCTTTTTGAAAAGTTATTAAACTTAAGATTTGGAACTTTGAGGAAGAAGTTATGGAGGTGTGAAGGTTTGGAGGTTGGCTACCTATTTGTTAGAACAAGGCCGAAACTTTGAGGAGCCCAACGAAGCTAGCATACGAGCATGGAGCGGGAGCGTAGAGCGTAGAGCATACAATCTTGAGCATAGAGTGTTGATTTTGAATGGATTAGAGAAAAATAAATTGCAAAGTGATGGATGAGAGAATTTTGAAGATGCGGATGAAGAAAAAAAACCCTGCAGTCTGTCCAAATGGAGGAAAATTGGATGATAAGTACATTGACTTTGGATGAGAAAGTTGGATGAAAAGTACAATGATTGTTGATGAAAAAGTTGGATGAAAAGAATGATGACTGTTGATGTAAAGTTGGATGAAAAATACTGAGTTTATGGATGAGAAAGTTGGATGAAAAGAACGATGACTGTTGATGAAAAAAATGGATGAAAAAAATGATGACTGTTGATTTGAAGTTGGATGAAAAATACTGAGTTTATGGATGAGAAAGTTGGATGAAAACAACGATGACTGTTGATGAAAAAATTGGATGAAAAGAACGATGGCAGTTGATGTGAAGTTGGATGAAAAATATTGAGATTTCGGATGAAAAAATTAGATGACTGTGAATGAAAGATATAGTGCCAACGAACAAAAAAGAGCGTGGATGCGCTTTAGACTTACGAATGCATGTGGCCCAAAAATGTAATGGTTGGGGATGGAGAATAGTGTGGATGTGGTGTAAAATAGGATGGACGTTGATGAAAAAGGATTGAATGCGCTTAAGGATATTGACTTCGGATGGAAAAAAGGGTGCATGTCGATGATGAAAATGGATGAATGTAGATGACAACTACAATGCCTATGGATGAAAATAGGGTGGATATGGATGACAGAGAAGGATAATGCTGATGTGCAAAACAATGCCTAAAAAGTACAAGCTGTATAAAAAAGTGAGGTTGGATGCAGACATCGACATTGTCATTTAGCCCAACAAAAGAAAAGAAGTTCACTTCACATTGACTAGAAACCTGGTTCATGGTTTTGGAAATAGAAAAGACTGAGGTCGAAAAAATGAGAACCCTATAATTGCAAGTGATGTGTGCATG
This sequence comes from Antitrichia curtipendula, assembly GCA_951230915.1. Lineage (NCBI taxonomy): Eukaryota > Viridiplantae > Streptophyta > Bryopsida > Hypnales > Leucodontaceae > Antitrichia > Antitrichia curtipendula. The sequence continues at coordinate 3,076,929 of OX579638.1, read as the reverse complement.
ACTATGCATTAATATGGTGGCTCCTATAGCATGTTCGGCTATGTGCATGAAAGTATAAAATGTTCATTTGTAACTATATGTGCAGCCGTGAATCTAGGAACCTCAATACTTACAGATTAGGAGGTAAAACCAAGACTGGATCATGCCACACTACACTTGGATCCTAAAAGAATGGAGGGACAACTATGAACCTATGATCGTGGACGTGGCACTGGATTACTGACGTTTCTCATATTCATAGTCGGATATGTAGTAGGCCTACGCTAGGGTTAGAAACTTATGGAAGTAGAGACATCTATAATGGTGGAAGTAAGTGCCTTGCGGATCCAAAATTACAGAGGATGATTCAGAAGATGATCAGGTGCATCCATAGCTTTATGATGTGGATGAATCCGAGCATCAATGTCGACCCTCACGTAAATAAAATAATCCAAAGGTCCTTGAAATAGGCTGTAGAATGAAAGAATTGCACACATAATGGTCTCAACCAATTCAGACATCAATGTGGTAGTGGCCCTTTTAGTCTCACTACACTTACTATAAAACAATTCAAGTACCATGAGGAACTTTGGTTACATTGCTTCCCTAACGACATTCCGCATTTGTCGAACTACCAGCTACAGAATGCTAGTGCCCTACAAAATCCCACTCTCTAGAATGTGTCTGATCTCATTAAAGCTGAAGCTTGGAGCATGAATGAAATCATCTATTTTTGCATCCAAGCGACAAATGACAACAAATAGAAAATACAAATGCTTGCAATTGGCCCATTGTCCTCTCTTCCCTAGTGCCTTAGTAGACATTTCTTTGAAATAAGGACATGAGCATTCCGGATATGACCCTATAGTCAGTATGTATTGCTGAATGTTAGGCTCAACACCAGAGTCCATTGTAACAATGCATCCAAACCCTGGATGAGGAATCAATGTTATTTGTCGTACAGCAGCCGTCAAGGTAATTGCAGAACCGCAATTGTTCGCTTGTTTCGTGGTAGGAGCAGTTGGGTTCCTTCGAATTTTCCTTCCAGACCTGGTGCTTGGATGTTGTGCTGGAAAATCAGGAACATTGATATCCGATAAATCGGTCGGTAAAGTGAATTCACCGAAAAGCCTGCGTGGTGACATTTCAAGGCGTTCGGGTAGACGGAAGCCAGCATTCTGAAGCTGCAGTATCTCCGCAGGCGTAAGATTTGTTCCTTTCAAGATTGGCCAAATGCAAGGCACATCGGGTTTAGACATTACCCATTTTCTCTTTGTACCTTTCACACAGCGCTCAGTGTCGTCGTTGCAGAAGAAAAATTGTGTTCTTTCAATTCTTTTCTTTTGGTAACAATCCATGTCGCCAATGTAAGTTGGAGCAGCGGTTCCTTTGTTGCCTTGGACAATCTTTGCAACACATTTTTTCCTTGTTATAGCCTGCAAGGCAAAGCACGCCTTCGACGAAGTCTTTGGTAGTCTAGCAATATGCCACTTTGACTGATCGCATGAAGTCTCCTCGACGCTGAGTACTCGAAAGGACTGGGAAGTGGATGGCGCATTTACAAGGCCACCAGGATTATCCGACATTGTCCTTGTATCTTGTGGTGAGGCTTCTTCAATAACTGTATCAAGAGGAGTAGTTGATGTACTCGCCCTTGTTCTTCTCGTTCCCGTCCGAGGTCTGGAGAAATTGACTTTGTCCGGGCGATGTGACTCATGCTCAGACCCTAACGACAAGTTTGGCGTCCGCCCTTGCGATCCAAAAACCTCCGCCCCGGGTAAGTGAGGATCCCTTTTGTAGTATTCACCAGCACCCGAGATAGTTTGCATTGCATCGTTTAGCTTTTTGGGATCCCCAGTGCGCTGCGCTACTCGGAGCTGCAAATCTGCCTTGCCTGGACCAGTTCCTGGGTTCTCACCCTTCAAAAATTGGTAATAGCAAACCATCTGCATAAATGCTCTTACATAATCATCAACCGTTGCAACGTATAGATCATTTCCTCGCTTGCCTGACTGTTGCTGCCATTTGTTATGGACCGTCTCTGCCAAGTTGCAAGATGGCATCTCTGCCACTTCATGAGCAGGCAAATCCTATGGACAAAACATGATAACCAGGATTCAAAGAAGATTTCAACAAATGCTGACATTATTATGCTTGTAGGTAGCAATTCACTAACGCCTACATTATGCTTGGAGGTAGTACACGTCAAAGAAGTCAATGTCTTTCTATGATGTGATTAAAAGCCAAACCAGAATTCAATATTAACATATTTGTACATGCACATCCAGAATACCTCAAACAAAGTAAGAATGAAATCAAGGGATAATCTTACGATCTGCATGAAGCCTCCCCACTGTCTGTAACGAAAGTGCCAGAAAGCGAGCCATAGCTAGAGGCGATGAATCCCAGCTTCGGTTGCCGCCCCGGATGAATGCCACCAACTTCGAATAGCATTGAATCGAATGTCTGCCACTGCTAACGAAGTCGCATCCTTATACTGCTTACAGAGTTTTCGATGATGATCTTGAAGATCCGAACGAATGTCTGCTTTTGTATGCTTCTCCATGGATTGCGTCCAATGAAATAAACAAGTACGTTCTCGATTGACCATAGGTTGTGCGGGATCACCACCCCCGTAGACGATTCTCACTGCATTCTAGTTTGCCTGTGCGCAATCTGCCATAAAACCCTTAAAATAAGGCAAGGGAATTCCATGCCTTTCCATAACCGCATTCAAATTTGTCCAAAAAGAAATTTGTGCTGTAATATCCTCTGATTGCATGTCACAGACAGCGATTGTCATGACCTTGCAGTAAATGGGATCGTATACATGACATCCTATAGTTGTCCAATCTTTCACTCGTTTGACATGATCAAACATGATCCAAGAGTTTTGAAGGTCACCATCCTTTTGCATTCGTTCCACCAGATCAACGCCACTTCCCGGTCCAACCTCTGACATTTTAAAAATGAAGACCTTGTCCAAATCCGAGCCCTGACCAGGAAACATGTTTTCTTGAATATAAGCCCAATTGCTGCAGCCGCGTAGCTTCAGAATGCTATCCATTACACCGAATCTCCTAAAATACTTGAAGGTGGTGACTTTGTTTCGAATGCTCGACGAATTCATGAACTTGCACTTCTCTATAATTGGCACGAGTTCATCCATTCCAAGATTAATTGATGGTGCTCCCTCCGGCCGCAGAAGCATCCCTCCCAAAAATTCCTTGCTTGCCTCCAAAATAATAGAAGAGTTCGTCCCAGAAGGGTTCCTCTCCACTTGATCCGAAATGAGATTCCGAGTTCTCTCTTTCGATGCACGACAGTCTCTGTCTTTCACAGGATGATTATGAAATCCGAGGTGAACACATGCTCGCCGTGTCCCCAACATCCCAACTACGTAATATATCTTAGCAAAACAAGTAGCAATACATATGGGGACCTCACAACAAATTTTGCATGAAATGGTAGAACCAGGAGGAGGGACAGGACCGACCTCAAAAGCTACAGGAGAACATCCATCCCATTCCGTTTCATTTGTGACTGCCACACGGTGCTTACATGATAGATACTCGCAGTCGCCATTTCTACAACGAAGGTGCCCGACACAAGCTGATAACCGAAATGTCAACCCGTCTCCATTTTTTATGTTAGTCGTATGCAAGTTGGACCAAACGTGACCGTCATAGCGTCTCTCCATCCCGCTTAGAAGCTTCGCCTGACTTTGCTGACCCGACTCTCCGAGCGCCGGTAACTCAAATATGATATTGCCATTAAACACTGGAGGGACGAAGTCGACTTGATGTACTGGAATCGAATCGTAATCTATCTTCTTCAACTGATTCCGTGACCCTTTCGTGTGGCACAACTTTCGAAGGCATGAAATAATGGATAAGCCCGATCCACTTGTAGAGGTATTCAGCAGCGTTGCATCAGATACAGAAGATGGTGTTGCAACTGGACGGCAAGGAGACGGCATCTGTTTCCGAAGCTTACGCGGCGGTGATAAGTCGTCTGATTCGTCACTGTCAACTAAAATAACATCAACTCCAGGCTCTATTTTCACTCGTGATGTAAGGGGCGTTTGATACAAACTAGTCGATGCAATTTCAGCGAAACCTCCCCATTAGACGAGTGACCACTAGCCAAGGGTAGGCCGTACACTACATACGAACCCGGCTTCAGATGCCATATGCTAGGGATATGGTCTTGGATAGGCTCGTGGACTAGTGTAAGGGACAATTCGCCGGTGGTACTATCAAAAATTTCCTCGTCAATGTGCATTGAGGTATCAGAAAGGCGAAAACGAATACTCAAACGCAATGCACACACGACCGCAAATCCCGTGTCCCTAACTGGAAAAGATATCGGAACCGCATCTCCTAATGTCCGCACAAGTGCCATTGAATTGCGTAAACTGACATCACTCATCGCAAGTGCACAAGAAAAGTATCACTAAGCATATCAGTGAATGACACAAGAATCACAAACAAGAGCAAGAGATGGATCATTTGCAAAGGTCTGGACATTGAGAGAGTGGCCAAATTGAATCCGTTCCTAATAAAGGACGCCCAAGCTGATAAAGACCCCCACCTACTTAGTATCCATCATTTGAAGGTGATCAATTTCTTCCCACCATAATGGTAGATAACGCAAATTACGGCAACTGACATAGAAAATCCAGGCATATATCCAACCGCCAATCCAGCGAACATAATCAATAACGAAAAACAATTTATGAGAAAAGGTACCATTCATAATTCTGTTGCAAGAATACTTATACTTCAGAATACAAATACTAAATCCAAATGTTATGCAATACAGTGTATACTTCCAAGAAAACCCGAACTATGAAGTCCAGCAATCACTGACAACCGTCAGGATATTGTCACTCCTACTCACTAAATATGTCCTCATAAAATACAGTCAATCGTATACGAAAAAATGTGAATGATTACTAAAATCTCATCGGAATAAGTGGTTGATCATTTACAACTAGCACAATACCACACCCATCTTAAATTAAATGCACGTTACACAACCAAAGCCGGCCCTCCGAGGGTGGTTAGCCACAGTACGTCCAACGTAAAAAGAATCTCTATAATGGAAGGATCCGAAATTAATCATTGTATCTCCAAGATCCATGACCACTGAATATATTGTAAGTTATAAAACACGTAGGACATTTGCAATAATCTCAGTAGCAAATCCTGAACGATCAAGGAGCAGTCTAAGTTAGCCTCATCCATAACCGTCACTGTACTCGTAATCGTCACTTCCAAAGTGGATCTGAAGATGTAACACGAAAGTAATTTGGAATTCTAATTCTATTACGAATCAGGTTCATCAGTTTGTGCTATCCATTAACACACAATATGTAAAGAACCCCAAAGTTGAATGGTCATGGGTAAGGGTACCCTCGGTCGAAGGATTTTGTGATAGTGAACTTCCTGAACTGAATTCCTCCAATGTAATAAGCTTTACCTTCTAGAGCTGGTAGTTATATGTATTAATTAAAATGAATATGGAGTTTAGGTGGATGACACCTTGATCCCCTTAAACACCAGGTTCACCAGGTGGATGACACCCCGATCCCCCTGCCGATGAAGCCTCACCCATTGCTGGTGACGTCCCCCTTCTCGGTGGCTACCTAATCCGTCCAGTTCCAAGCAGCAGCTTATCGCCAAGATCTCCCACCCTCACCCGCCGAAGAAGAAGCACCTCGGTATGATTTGCCTCTGTGATATTTTCTCATTGTGTTGCTTGCTTCACTGCACTGTATGTTCATTCAAATTCTCATTTCCTTAGTCAATGCTTGCGGTTGTGTCCTCAAGATTTTTCAGGCTTCTATTCGGGTGGACTGTTTGGCAGTTCGACATGGAGATTCAGCGACCAAACCTCAGGTTACGGCGAAACAAGCAAGGAGTGGAGAACATAGAGTCTACAGTGCGACCACCTCTAGTGGTAAGTGCTTATATTTCCAAGATTAGGGTTTTAGCGCGAGTGATGAAGAAAATGAGTTAACCAGGCAGCCATGAGTGTGGATTGCAGCGGCGTGATACAGGAGGGTGAATTTACAAATTCAATGTCAATGAGGGTTTGTCAATGACGTTGTGTTTCTCCGGCTGTGCATATGGCTTGTGGTGCGCTTCCCAGTCTCGGGACCGAGAGAGCCACTGGGGGGATGAGGCTATGCTCGGTGATCACACCAAGTCTCTGACCACTTGTTGGTTGTGTCCTCGCAGTAATAATATCTGGACAAGGGATTCAACATTCTGATACTAGTCGAGTTCTCGAGAACGATTTTGTTTTAGCATGCCTGCCCTTGTATTTGAATTGGTTTCTCGGCTGTGCATACGGCGTGTGGTTTCCCCTCCAGTCTCGAGACCAAGAGGCTCACATGAGGGGGTGACCCAATGCTCGGCAGTCGTCTTAAGTCTCCGACCAGGTGTTCGTTGTGTCCTCGTAGTAATAAAATGTGGAGACCTAAATCACCATTTTCGTACATGCCTTGTTCTCGAGAACAATTTCTCTTTCGCATGACTGCCTTGGTATTCAAATTGGTTTCTCGGCTGTGCATACGGCTTCGGGACCGAGAGGGTCACTTGAGCTCCTGAGGCTATGCTCGGTGAACCCTCGAGTGACAGGCGGGCTGTTGGTTTCGTTCTCGTAGTACTTAATTCTGTACAGGAGAGACGGCATTCAACTCGTAACCCTGTTTCCGAAATCACTTAGATTTTCTCTTGACTACCTTGATATTCAAATTGGTTTCTCGGCTGTGCATACGGCGTGTGCTGTGCCTCCTAGTCTCGGGACCGAGATGCTCACAGTGGGGTGTGAGGCTATGCTCGGTGATTGCATGAAGTCTCCAACCGGTTGTATCCTCGTAGTAATAAAATTTGGACAAGGGAATCAACATTCTGATACTAGTCTCGTTCTCGAGAATGATTTCGTTTTAGTATGACTGCCCTTGTATTCATATTGGTTTCTTGGCTCTGCATACGGTTTAGGGTCAGCCCCCCAGTCTCGAGACCGAGAGGTTCACATGAGGGGGGCAGCATATGCTCGATGATCGCATTTAGTCTCCGACCACTTGTTGGTTGTGTTGAAGTATAAGTAATATGTAGTGAACATAATCATCATTCTGATACTAGTCCCGTCGCAAGAACGACTTCCTTTTAGCATGACTGCCCTTGTATACATATTGGTTTAGCGGCTGTGCATACGGCGTAGGGTCACCCCAGATGTCTCGGGACCGAGAGGCTCACACGGGGGTACAAGGCTATGCTTGGTGATCGCAACAAGTCTCTGACCAGTGCTCGGTTGTGTCCTCTTAGTACGAATATCATCACAGGAAAATCAACACGCTGATACATGTCTCGTTCCTGATATCGATTTCCTTTTCGCATGACTGCCTTTGTATTCATATTGGTTTCTCATCTTTGCATACGGCGTGTGTTGTGCCCCAGCCTCTCGGGACCGAGAGACGGGCCGGGGGTCTTGAGTCTATGCTCGGTGATCGAATGTAGTCACTGAACAGGTGTTCGTTTTGTCCTCACCGTAGTAGAATCTGGACAGGGAATCAACACTCTGACACTAGTCCCGTACTCAAGAATGATTTCATTTTCGGTAATTGCCCTTGTATTCATATTGGTTTATACGGCTGTGCATACGGCTTAGGGTCAGCCCACCAGTCTCGGGACCAAGAGGCTCGTAGGAGGGGTTGAGGCTATGCTCGATGACCGCAACAAGTCTCCGACCAGCTGCCGGATGTGTCCTTGTAGTAATAGAATCTGGACAAGGGAATCAACGTTCTGCTCCTAGTCGCGCTCTCAAGAACAATTTCGTTTTAACTCAACTGCCTTTGCATTCATATTGGATTCTCGTCTGTGCATACGGCTTAGGGTCAGCCCACCAGTCTCGGGACCGAGAGGGCCACCTGGGGCGGAGAGGCTATGCTCGGTGACCCCACTAAGTCTCCGACCACTTGTTCGCTATGTCCTCGTAGTAATAAAATCTGGACAAGGGAATCATCATTCTGATACTAGTCACGTTCTCGAGAACGATTTCATTTTACCTCGACTGCCTTTGTATTTGAATTGGATTCTCGTTTGTGCATACGGCGTGTGGTGCCCCCCTCAGTCTCGGGACCGAGACGCTCACATGAGGGGGTAAGGCTATGCTCGGTGATTGTCACAAGTTTCCGACCAGTTGTCGATTGTGTCCAAGTAGTAATAAAATTTGGAGAATCGAATCAACATTCTGATACTAGTCCCGTTCTCAAGAACGATTTCATTTTCGCATGACTGCCTTGATATTCAAATTGGTCTCTTGGTTATGTATACGACGTGTGATGTGCCTCCCAGTCTCGGGACCGAGAGGCTCACAGTGGGGGGTAAGGCTATGCTCGGTGATCGCAGAAGGTCTCCGATTAGTTGTTGGTTGTATCCTCATAGTAGTAGAATCTGGACAAGGGAATTGACATTCTAATAAATGTCTCGTCCTCGAGAACGACTTAGTTTCCGCAAGACTGCCTTTCGTCTGTGCATATGGCCTAGGGTCAGCCCACCAATCTCGGTACCGAGAGAGCCGTTGGTGGGGGTGAGGCTATGCTCGGTGATCGCATTATGTCTTCGACCAAATGTTGGTTGGGTCCTCGTAGTAATAAAATACGGAGAACATAATCAACATTCTGCTACTAGTCCCGTTCCCATGAACGATTTCTATTTAGCATGACTGCCTTTGTATTCATATTGATTTCTTGTCTGTGCATACGGCTTAGGGTCAGTCCCCCAGTCTCGGGACCGAGAGGCTCACATGAGGGGGTGAGGCTATGCTCGGTGATCTCGTTAGGTCTCCGACCACTTGTCGGTTGTGTCCTCATAGTAATAGAATCTGGACAAGGGAATCATCATTCTGATACTAGTCCCGTTCTCGAGAACGATTTTGTTTTAGCATGACTGCCCTTGTAGTTATATTGGTTTCTCGGCTGTGCATACGGCGTGTGGTTCCCCCCCCAGTCTCGGGACCGAGAGGCTCACACGAGGGGGTGACCTATGCTCGGCAATCGTCTTAAGTTCCCGACCAGGTTTTTGTTGTGTCCTCGTAGGAATAAGATGTGGAGAAATATATCACCATTCTCGTACATGCCTCGTTCTCGAGAACAATTTTATATTCGCATGACTGCCTTGATATTCAAATTGTTATCTCGGCTGTGCATATGGCTTAGGGTCAGCTCACCAGTCTCGGGACCGAGAAGGCCGCTGGAGGTACTGAGGCTATGCTCAGTGATTCCTTGAGTGACAGGCCAGCCTATGCATTCGTCCTCATAGTACTGAATTCTGTCCATGAGAGTCGGCATTCTATTAGTAGTCCTGTTTTCGGAAGCACTTAGATCTTCTCATGACTGCCTTTGCACTCATATTGGATTCTCGGCTGTGCATACGGCATAGGGTCAGCCCACCAGTCTTGGGACCGAGAGGGCCACTAGGAAGGGTGAGGCTATGCTCGGTGATCGCACTAAGTCCCCGACCACTTGTTCGTTGTGTCCACGTAGTAATAAAATCTGGACAAGGGAATCAACATTCTGATACTAGTCGCACTCTCAAGAACGATTTCGATTTACCTCAACTGCCTTCGCATTCATATTGGATTCTCGTCTGTGCATACGGCTTAGGATCAGCCCACCAGTCTCGGGACCGAGAGGGCTACCTGGGGGGGAGAGGCTATGCTCGGTGACCCCACTAAGTCTCCGACCACATGTTCGTTGTGTCCTCGTAGTAATATGATCTGGAAAAGAGAATCATCATTTTGATACCAGTCCCGTTCTCGAGGACGATTTTGTTTTAGCATGACTGCCCTTGTCTTCTTATTGGTTTCTCGGCTGTGCATACGGCGTCTAGTTCCGCCCCCAGTCTCGGCACTGAGAGCCTCACACGACGGGGTGACCGTATGCTCGGCAATCGTCTTAAGTCCCCGACTAGGTCTTTGTTGTGTCCTCGTAGGAATAAAATGTGGAGAAATAAATCACCATTCTCGTACATGCCTCGTAACCGAGAACAATTTTATTTTTGCATGACTGCCTTGATATTCAAATTGGTATTTCGGCTGTGCATAAGGCTTAGGGTCAGCTCACCAGTCTCGGGACCGAGAGGGCCGCTGGAGGTCCTGAGGCTATGCTTAGTGATCCCTTGAGTGACAGGCCAGCTGTTGCATTTGTCCTCTTAGTACTGAATTCTGTACAGGAGAGTCGGCATTATATTAGTAGCCCTGTTTTCGGAAGCACTTAGATTTTCTCGTGACTGCCTTTGCATTCATATTGGATTCTCGGCTGTACATACGGCTTAGGGTCAGCCCACCACTCTCGGGACCGAGAGGCCCACAGGGGGGTGTACGGCTATGCTCGGTGATCGTTACAAGTCAAAGACCAGGTGTTCTTTGTGTTCTCGTAGTAGTAGAATCTGAACAGGGAGTCAACACTCTGATACTAGTCTCGTTCTCGAGAACAATTTCTGTTTGGCATGACTGCCTTGATATTCAAATTGGTTTCATGGTTATGCATACGGCGTGTGCTACGCCTCCTAGTCTCGGGACCGAGAGGCTTACACTGGGGTGTGAGGCTATGCTCGGTGATCGCATTAAGTCAACGATCGGTTGTCGGTTGTATCCTTGTAGTAATAAAATCTGGATAAGGGAATTGACATTCTATTACCTGTCTCGTCCTCGAGAACGATTTCGTTTTCATTTGACTGGCTTTGTGTTCATATTGGTTTCTCGTCTGTGCATGCGGAGTGTGTTGTACCCCCCAGTCTCGGGACCGAGACACCCGCAGGGGGTCTTGAGGCTATGCTCGGTGATCGAATGAAGTCACTGACCAAGTGTTGGTTTTGTCCTCTTCGTAGTAGAATCTGGACAGGGAATAAACATTCTGATACATGTCTTGTTTCGGATACGATTTCCTTTTCGCATGACTGCCTTGGTATTCATATTGGTTTCTTGTCTGTGCATACGGCCTTGGGTCCGCCCCCCAGTCTCGGGACCGAGAGGGCCACTGGAGGTCCTGAGGCTATGCTCGGTGATTGTAACCATTCACAGACCAGGTGTTCGTTGTGTCCTCTTAGTACTAATTGGTGGACAAGGTATTCGGCATTCAATTAAAAGTCTTGTTGACGGGAGGTCTTCCATTTTGGGTGACTGCCTTGTTACGCATGTTGGGTTCTCGACTGTGCATACGGTTTAGGGTGTGGCCCCCAGTCTCGGAACCGAGAGGGTCATTTGTGAGTCTCAACCTATGCTCGGTGATGCCAACCAGTGGTCAAGCGCATGTTCATTTAACCGCTTAGTACTAAATTCAGGACAGGATTGTCTATACAGATTGAGAGAGGTGCTGGACATGGAGGTGAACCCAGTGACGATCTGGGAGGCCAGGAGACTGCTGTTCAAGGGGAGGCTGACGATCCTCATCTAGTTATCCAACAAGAAGCTATCCCGCAAGCAGCTTCCGTCGACTTGCGAGACCCACCTCCAGTCCCGGGACAGATGGTAGGCGACCTAGTGAACCTGGATCTAGGAATTGTAGTCAACTATGACCGTCTCGATATGGACTCTGTTTGGTCTACACTTGATTCAGCTTGTAGTTCGTCAGGAAGTTGTTCACTAGCCTTGTCAACATCAGAGTCTAGTTTCGAGTATTGCACTTGTGACAGAGAGGGTGTAGACTCCCATGTCATGTCTGATGATGATATCTTCATATTATGTTGCGGGATATATAGATCCCTGTCCCAGCCTTGCCCTTGCTCCACTTCCTAGGATCATTTGGATTGATGACAAATTATAGTAAATGGCTTGACCTACTGTGAACAGGGCTCGTTTCTGTTGTCCCATGCTCCACAATCGAGGCATTGCAACTTTAATGAATGAACTGTGAATTTGTGTTACCTATTTTGATTGTTGGATTTTTCACTAGGACCAAGGGAAATGGATCCGTCCTGCTCGGGAGGTGGAGGTAGTATCCAATGATCAAGGTGCCCATGAGCTCGACATCGAGGGAGATGATTCAGGGGACGATCACATCCCTGGAGTAGAAGCAGGGTTTAAAGAGGAGGACATTCGTCGGATTCAAACATTCGACACAGTTACAGTCATTAACAGTTTGAAGATGACATCTGATGAGAATTCCCGCATGAAAATACCTCTGTGTAGGTTGGTACCAATGCCCATGGTGCGCCCGACGCTTTCGTGTGACTTGACTCACCTTGACAACCTATTCTCACGCGGTTACGATGAAGGGGCACGAGTATTCTATGTGTCATACTCTGATGAAATAGGGAACACGGCAATCTTTAGTGACGCCGAGAAGAAGGAGTGGGGACCAATATGGCACTCAGTTAATGACTCATTCAACGCGCGGCTACTCTCAGTTCCTTCTGTAAAGCATTTGGTGGATTACAAGTTCTTCGTCTGCGACGGAAATCACAGACGAATTGCTTGGATGAACCACATTCAAAGGCTGCATAGCCATGATCCCGCATGGCATGTATGCGTGGACTCCATTGTCCTTGACACTACAGACCGCATTGGGGTGGCAATGCAGGCGATGCATGACATCAATATGTAAGAGAATCCAATCAATCATTCATGTACTCAGATTGGTGTAGCAACATTGATTTTCTCTTATTGGTTTCATTTCTTTGTGTTTTATCTGTTACTTACGTTCTACATCATGTGGATTGATAGGCACACAGAGAACTCCCACGTAAAAACCAATCTCGTGCATACCCTCTACCGGGTTCAGAAGTACGGAGTTATGGACCTCGATAAGTTCCAGGAGTTATTGACAGTGGATGAGGTAAAGATATGCAAGACGCACACGCAGACGACCTGGTATACTATGCCGTTACTTATATTCACTGGATTCATTTTTAAGGTACGCAGTATCCTTCTATTACCTTTTGTATTTTTCATTTTGTGAAGGCTTCATCTTGCCCCTACGAATTCTTACCATATATATACTCATTCTTGCCTGCCACGTTGCCATCCAGCAAGAGATTAGTGCCGCTGTTGATGTAGCGATTCGCAAACTGAAGGAAGACAATCAAGAGGTCGAAGTCTCCAGGGAGGCAATTGCAGCGACTATGAGAGGTGCAATTAAGGACTCAACCGATCGGCATTACAAGAAACTTTCAAAAATTGTCGCGGTTGCTAATCCGGCGCTTACCCCTGACTGGTTGAAGGAGGTATGTGATTGGTAATTCTCTCGTCCTCGTTTTTAATTTTAATCTCATTTCCAGTTGTTGATGTCATTTGCCTCTGTTCTCTTGCAGATAGAAAGGCACTGGAGCCAGAATGCAGTTCTTGAGTTGACTCTGGAGAAGTTGCAGATGATTGCGACCGCCACCGTGGACCCGAGACATAAGGTCAAATGGCTCAGGTGGATGAACGCTAGCACTCACACCAGAGAAGCTAGACGATTCCCCACACGTCCTGTCAATGAAGAAAAGTTGGGCCTCTTTCTGGCGAAGGCTTCTTACTACGCGGGAGTGAGTTTCTTTCTTTATTTTTGTATCTACTGTCGATGTACAACCTGGTTGTGATCTTATTACACTATCGTATGTCAGATTGCCAGTGAATGCAGATTTCCTATAATATGCCTATTCTGATTTTCACATTGGGTTATCAACTAGAGGAGGCAGCAGCAGAGATGTTTGAGTCCATCACTCAGACTGATAGCATTCCAATCGACATGGACGTTCCTGGTGAGCCGGAGTCAATTGCAGATTACTTGGAGGCGTGGCGAATGAAGCTCTGGGATCAAGCCTACACTGGGGTATTCAAGGGCACCGATGCTTTCAAGAAATCAGACAACTTTCTGTTATACAGGGGAACCCAATTGACAGTGAAGAGATTGATATACAGGTACTACTCTGAGTCTCTAAACCAGTAGTTACTGTGGTTTGATTTGTACGTGTTGTTTTTTATCCATCAAGTATTGATTTTCTCTATGTGGATTCGTGTTGTTGATAAACTGATTATAACCATTATTAGTGTGCTTCTGAATTAGAGCAGCTTCATATTACCTATCTATTCACAAACTAATGGACGTATCTCATGATGAGTGCAGATATTTCAAGTTCGAGTTGTATGGAAAGAAAGCCATCAAAAAAGAGCACTTGCCCCCATTTCTCACTACCTGGTTGGACCGGTCGTCAACCGATTGTATGTTCTCTACCACACAGTTGCAGAAATGGACAAGTCCTCATTTGCAGACTTGTCCTTGGTATCTTGAGTGTAACTTCGGCGTTATACCGCCAGAGGAGGAGGCTCTCTTTCAGACCCTCAAGGATTCCGTGGTAACTGACGCAGAGTTTGATGAGTTCGCCAGTTTGGATCCTGAGGCCAAGGCCACGGCAATCAAAAAGCGCGAGATTTCTGACAGGAAGAAGGTGGATAAACTGGAAGAGGCCAAGAAGAAATCTGAGGAAAACAAGAAGAAGGCCGAGGGACACAAGAAGAAGCGTCAACTTGATAAAGAGCAAGAGAAGGACAAGAAGAAGCGTCGGTTACAAAAGGATGAGACCCCGGCGGCCGAACCAGCTACAAGTGCAGCAGATGTGAACATTTCGTCATCCGGATTCTCCCTTACACAGGAGCGCTTGGTACAGGGTATGACACCGACGGCTAAGAATGTGAACCCCGTGCCTGATATCGACGAATGCATATTGAACATGGCACTAGGAGGTCTTGAGATGGGATCAAAGGCCTTCCAGGACGTTGAGGCCTTCTTAGCTATGGTAATATTTTCAAAACTTGATTGTAACTTGATTGTGAATTTTTTTGTAACACAATCATGATTTCTCTATCAACGTAGCCATGACAAATCACTAGTTTAGAACTCACCCTTCAAGATAAATGTACTATTCTAATTCAGTGTTCAATGCTCGATGAATGCAGCACTCTAGTGACAAGGACCGCTCCTTTAACGGAATCACTGGAACGGAGGCAGCTGTGGACTTCATGTTTGTTGATGTGCCGGAGGGACTCCATGTTCCTACCATCTCATGTGCACCTAATCCAGTCCCCAAGTGGAATGACTTCCGATCGGACTACTTGGTTCCTGTATTTGATTTCGCTCATCAGTACCTCTATGACAGTGGCGCACTTTTCTTGATTTACCCCGCGTCCTCTACTGCACACCGAAGCCACATTCTGGGATGCTGCCAGGAATACGATTTCCGCATTTTGGAGACATATTTTGGGATTAATCATCTCCACTTGACATCAGCCGCAGACCCAAAAAAAACGGTAATCTTTCTTAAATTCACTTCAATGTATATTACTAAATTCTGCACCACTATCCAAGATATTAACATCATTTTTATTGCAGACTCAGAGGTTCTCGATCTCTCTACTTGTGAGAAAGTCAGGGCCAAAGACCAGGTCGGACTTCCCGTTCCAATTTGTCCCGTCCCAGGACAAGGTGGGAGTGAACCTTGCTATGGACGACATCCTCCGCAACTTGGTTTTCAAAGAGGATGTGACGATGAATGGTGACATGCCATGGCGTGGTCCGCGGGAAAAGGGATGTGAGTTCATGCAAATGCTCATTGAGGCTGCGACTGCACCAGAGGACGTTGTTGTTGACTGTACGGCTTCCACAGGTTTGATTCTACTATTGACAATGATATTGGTAACCGCAATGTACAAATTTCTTTCGAATGTAAACTTGATCTTTGCTTTGCTTGTTATGCAGGTTCCTCCATTCGAGCTTGCCGTGCTACGCAACGTCATATACTAGGTTTTGAGGAAGATAAGGACATCTTTGATGCCCTTATTGCTCCGATACTCCGGAAGGCTGTGATTCTTGAGTTGGAGCTTGCAATGCCCGATCCTGAACTTGGAGACGGGGATGATGAGGAAGTCATCATCCAAAAGGTCCAGAAGACACTCCGATTCAATAAGTAAGTCGGCTTGAAAACTCAGTGGTTTAGACATGTTGCTTTTGTCCTCACTGAAGGTCTTCTAACATGTTGTTTCTCATTCTTGTAGGCAAGGCCAAGAAGTGACATCTGCCAAGAATGTCCCTTTTTTTGCTCATCCACTTTTTTTTCCAAGCCCACTGAAACCCTTTGTGCTCCCTCCGTATGCAAGGGCTTCATCTCAGGATCTTGGTGCATGTCAAGCACGGTCACATTCAAGGGCCCGACTCGTGAATCCTCGGATTCTAGAGTTTATAGATGATGTTGCATACGAATCAGATGTGCAGACTTCTGATAGTGAGGGCAGTTCCTCTTCCGCACTTTAGCAGCCACAAAGCTTTATGAAAGGCTACCGTACGCTTCTCATTGTAGCATTTGGCTTACTATATTATTATGGTATTGCATACTAGCATCTATTTACTTCTACGGTGGTCATATGAGAATCTCTAATTAGACTTTAATTGTGCACATCAATTTCTCATTCCTTCACTAGCCTTTCAGTTCGGATGCCATGTTCGCATGGCAGAGTGGTCTGCTTTGCCAACCTCGTCTCCCGACAACAATGGGAAGCATTGCCTGCCACACGTGTCTATTAACCCGGTTTGCCCTACCTTCTTTGCTTGTCGGTTCTATAATGCTATAGTGCCAGCAATGCGGGGCTCTGAGGACAGACTGCGTTGTCTGCCATAACGTTTGACGTTCACTGTTATTGGCCTTGCTTGAGCTGTCGGGCGAGCAGGCAGGACTGCCCTACGTAAGATGCTTACCGGCCACGGTGGTCTGCAATGCCTAATACCGCGTGGCTGTCTGTTGTAGCATCCCACCGTGCCCTCTGGAACAAAGCACGGCGCCTTGTTCGTCCTCGCATTTGTGTGTAGAGGAAATGGCCGCCGGCCATGGGCCGGCGCGGGGTATTTTGTCTAACACACGAGTGTATTGGGAGCGGGGGCCGTTTTATAGCTAGTTTCCTTTGCGTGAACTTCCACACTTTTGTTGTGCACATTAGTATAGGAGATACTGGGCATGTCATGTTAGATGATTAGTATGTGAAGATTCTCGAGCAATGCTCCTAGCATTGCAGAATCCGATTACCCTCTTCGTGTCAGTTGTCATGCATTTTTCTCAGCCATGTTGTGTAGTTGTCTACTAACCGCATTGAAGTTTTGCATTTTGAACCCATTGATTAATCATTACTAGCAAAGTCTTAGTCTTCTTGGCTAAAGAGTAGCCTTCCCTCTGACTTGTTGGTCTTCAGATTAAACGTACACAAAATTCATTAGTTCAATTGTGTTAGTGGGCGATTACATTTCTGGCGTGAAGAAAGTGCATGCCGACTGCCAAGTAGTGGGTGAACTCATAAGAATGAACAAAAATGTGATTATATGTACATTCATGTCATACTTGTTATCATGTCGTCTCAGATTGAGAAGAAGATGGCGAGGATGATGATACCGACGATCCACCTCCGTCTGCAGCACGTCATAGGTCTTTTGGATAGACTACGAAGAAGTTCAAATACTCAAGACAAGATATCTGATTAGATGTGTTTATGGAAAAGGTCCATACAATAATGGACCCATCAAATCCTTGTTGAAATGGCTTCTCTGTCAAATCGATGAATGCATTGTCATTCACCCAATTATTATTTTGAACGGGAATTGAATTCCAATTTTGTTGCATTGTATCAGCTTCATGAGTTTGACTATCCCTTCAGGTTGCTCCTACTCCCATCCGTCCCAAGTTCATCTTATTGTACTTACTCTCCGTCTGACGACTCATTTTTGGGTGGCCACTCCATCTCAATTCAAACTTTTTAGCACCTAAAACAGCCACGGGCCAAACTCTGGGGCGCCTTCTTTGACCCCGAGCAGACATGCCTAAACCCGTCTGCTCCAAGCAAAGTACTGACCACCTTCTCTTCCTTGGATTAGCCCGTAGGGCCCCTTCTGTGCCCCGGGGCAGCCTTCGGGCACTTATGGGGCCCCGGAGCAGACTGAGGTCCGCCCTCTCCGCCCGATGCAGACTTTAGGGCACCCTCTATATCTCAAAGCACCCTGGGGAAACTTCGGGGTGCCCACTATGCCCCTTCGGTCTCACAAGGTGCCCCGGAGTAGACCTCAGCGTGACATGTGTGCTCCATGATAGAGTAGAGGGCACCCACTCTTTCATAAGGAAAAGTGCTGGCTGTCTTGTTTGCAATTCAATTATGCATGCTGCATGGTAAGTTGTACTTCTAATGACCTCATTATATTGATGCAATTCAATTTTGTTTGTTTGTTTGTCCCACTTTCTTTTGGATGAAGAGGGTACCATGATTCCTAAACCTCAAAGATCCGAAACAGTGTTCTCTTTAACGTAGAAATGTGGCTTAATCCATTACTCCAAAGTTGCCTAAACTCTAGAACTCCACAGTTCAAGAATAACTTCCTTCTCCTGAAGTGGACCCTAAAGCATGCTTACTTCATCACTTGAGCCCTAAAATTGGTTTCAAATCTGAACCACAAGCTTTCTATTTATTTACTATTCTTTAATCCATTCTTTACAGTACTTCATCCATTTTCACATATTACTGTCCTATATTTAGGAGTTCTTATCATATACTTTCATTCCATTCTGTGACCCTAAACCTTCCTAAACTTTCATCCATTTTTGGGACCACCTTTCATCCCTTTCCTCGAACCCCATGTAGTCCATTCTTCCATTTCTATTCAACCATTTTGTTCAGTAAACTTCTTCAATTTTATCCATTCATTCCCATGCATTTTTGTGCAGAATTAATCCAGTTATTCAGCAGTCTGTGATCACTTTTCCATCCACATTTCATCCACTTTAATATTCATTTTTCATCCATTCTTTCCTACTTTTTTCCCACTTTTTCATCCATTTTAATCTACTTTTTCATCCACTTCTCTTTCAAAAAATTTCATCCATTTTTCATCCATTCTTTATGTACTTTTTCATTCACTTTTTCATCCACTTTTCCATCCAGTCTCATAAAGTTCTTCCCAACTTTTTTATAAAATTTCATCCATTTTAGATTTTTCAAATTTCCAATAATTATATTTTAGTTCTAATATTATTGCTCCCCGCTCATCAATTCCCGCTTCCCGCTCGCTGCTCGCTGCTCTACGCTCGCATACCAGCATTCCCCTTGAAAAACCATAACCTTCGGTCAGTTTGAAGGTTTCTTCTTAATTTTTTAGAAGTGATAGATTGTTAGTTTAGCTCTTCAAATTGCTATCATTCAAGTTATTTGGAGGTTTATTGAAAGAGTTATAGTGTATAGAAGTTGAGAGGTTGGGTGCTCTTTTTAAATTGGAGACCCAAACTTTGATTGACTATAACTTACAGACAAAGTCTTAGTTTGTAGTGAATTTTTTTTGATGTACTCAATTGTATTAGCTTTCTATATTGATATCACACTTATATACAAGAATTGTAAAACAAAAGTTATAGAGGAATAAAGAGGTAGTGGTTAGTTGTTAGAGAGGGAGAAAAGTCTCCACTTTGAACCTGTATAACTTTTGGACAATAGTTTAGAATGGGTTGAAATTTGGACGTATGTTAGATTGTTAGAAGAGCTTTCTAAAATCATTTGGAGTTGTGAACCGTATATGTCACTAGTTAGAAGGTCGTAGCCTTTGTAGGACTTGTTGTTTAGAGTTTCTCCATTATTTTTTTTAAAACATGAAGACTTGAAGACATGAAGACATGAAGATTTGAAGATTTGAAGAGGAATGTTTTTTTTTTTTTTTTAATATGTATGTGTGGGATGTGGCTTTGTTATTCCTAGCTAGATTTGGAGGCTCGTTGTCATTTTATTTCATTTTTGCTTTGTAAACATTGTTGCGAGCAGTCTAGGTTAAACCATGACTCAATCCCATTTATTGTCGTGGTGATGAACTGGGATTGATCACCCACACGGTTGAGACTTGCTTTGTTCTCACGGTCTAGAGTTTTTGCCATCAGACCGTGAATTTGAAGTTTAAGAATCCATCATTCAGACGGCAGATTGTGTCTGTTGTTCCGTTTTACATGTTCCGTATCCCATGGTTTCTTATCCCTACCTTGAACCTTACTTTCGTTTAGAGCCCGTAATAAGATAGGCCAACGGAAGATGGATTGGAGGTAGAAAACTGAAGATAGAAGAAAGTACCACGTCGACGACATCAAATCATAGCCAAACACTCCGCGTGTTCCCAAAACGGGCTCTTCTCTACCCGACAACGTCCTTTGTTTTGACTGTAAACAATTAAGTCATCCATGGACCATTTCTTGGCCTCAACGACCTTTAAGAATAAAAGACCTCATGTTACATTCTCCATGTTGAAGAGACTATAGTGGATTAGACAGGATAATAGACTAATCATATGAAGGAGTTGATTGTCCTTGCTTGTGTGCATGTTCACTCACTGCATACACTTCATTGCTATTTTGTTAGGACTGCAGACATCACAAGTTGTAGCTAATTCAACATTCTAGTTTGTTTTTTAATGAGAATTATCTTTTGTAGCTTGAAAACCTTAATCCATCAGGAGATGAGGTCACACTAGTAATAGCAACGTTCAAGTGCACAAGTCATTGTATTATCCTTGTTAATTTCAACAACAAGGTACTTTCATCCATATTATCATCCTTTTGTTTACTTCCATTGTTGTTTCCTTGTATCTCCCATGAAACATTGAGACTTCTATGAGATAAATTTTAATGATATAAACAGCAGTGTCACATTATACATTTGTTCACTATGTAAAAATATATATTTGTTGTCAAATTAGAGTTTTTTGGAGGGAGTTTAAAGATCTAAATGGAGTGGACTCTACCTTTTTTACCTCTATTAGACAATTATTTGGTATTAGTTCTTTTATTTCTATACTTGAAGGCATTTAAACTTTGTATATTTGAAATTGTTAAATGGAAAGGTGAAGTTTGTTTACTTTTTTTTAGTTTTTTAAAGATTTGAAGGAAATAAGGATATAGTTATTGGAGAAAAGGGATGGCCAATGGATGAATTGTGGTCTTGTTGGCATTTTAGGGGGCTAAAATTTATTTGCTTAGGTGGATATGATGGAAGATGAAGTGAATGATAAGGCGGAAGGTCTTCTTCCTCCTCATATTTAGCTTAGGAGAACTATGTCTTTTGAGAGTTATAGCAGATTGTACATAAGAAGTTTTGCAAAGAAATTTTGTGAATTTGTTCATATTGTTTTTTTGGTTCTATAAACCTATGAGGTTTTTTTGTGAGAAAGTTATGCATGAGAAGGTGAAAGAGGGGTCAATGTCTTGGAGAGTGGGGTAGAAACTTCGAGGGCTCATAACTATTTGGTGAGGAAGTTTTTGTTTTTGATATTTGGAGTGTAAATGTATTGTGATGTTAGATTTTCAAAAAGATATCACTCTCTTAGTTTGAAGTTAGTATGTGAGAGTTATGGATTGTGAAGCAAAATAGAGGTGGACTGCCTTTGATTTGAAGAGAAAGATGTCGTACGCGTAATCTAGAGGTAAGCACCTTTAACACACAATTGTAGTTAGATGACATGGAATATCGTCCCAGGGACTCTACTATGTTGCTATGAGTTTGAATTTATTCGGATTATCTCTAAAACACCCCAAGGAAACCCAAAACCTCTTTTTCCTCTTCTAGAACTTACTTCTTTCTAGATTTTGATCCGGATCCGTCCACTTCCAAAATCCGGATACAATCACTCTTCGGTTTGTTATACCCCTGTTTTACTTTCAGGGGGTCCGCTTTTGCTCTTTAAAGGGGCAAGGACTCCACCACTTAACGATCACGCACTCTAACTTCTACAAAACAACCCAAGATACTCAACAGATCTAAGTGTTGCAATGAAGTGGGTTTTCGTCTCCTCATGACTTTCCGGATGGCCTATCCGTGAAGCAGGTCACACAGAATCCAGTCTCTCCTCTCCACTACAATGACAGATACATAGTTATCCAGATTCAACACAAAAGGAAGTCTAAAAGGACTTTGTCTAAAACTGCAGTTGGCAGATCTTCCGGTAAGCGGGGTTTTTCCCCCTGGCGGCCGCTTAACTCCACACGGAACCACTCCTAGTTCCGGAGCCTCACCCTCACCACTCCAACCGGATTACCATTCCTGTAGTTTAAAGATTCTAAATGCGCAAGTCCTACAGATCTGACCTAGTTTCGTCACAGATCCTCCCTTACTGTCTCACTCCAAACAACATAAATCCAGATTCCTCCTTCCCGGTTCCTCACAACTCACAAACGCACAAACACACTCCCAAGCCCTCCAAACAACACTTAGAGTATGGAAAGTCCACTTAGTGGCTCAGATTAAAGTAAGAAAAATGAGATGAACTTGAAAATGCATAAGGATGCAATGAATGAGCAACAGACCTGCCCACCATTTAAAAACTAAAACAAAAAGGGAAAAAGGACAACCGAAAATCAAGCTAACCAACCTCAAAAGCATCCGAGATATCCGGAATGCTAATGAAAGTTATCCCTAAAATTCCGGAAACGGGCCCACATACGGAAAATCCGTTCCGGAAATCCTAAAATCTAATTTTACTACCTAAACCCTACTTTCTTCGGCTTCTTTGAACTACTCCCTGACTATGCCAAAGATGTCCTCGTCTTAGTCTTTGGCAGTGGTGTAAGCTTCCCGGCCGCACGGGTCTGGATCTTCCGTTTCTTCGGCGGAGAATCTTCCTCCTCATCCGTCTCCGTGGCGGATTCCGTCTTGAAGTCCTCCTTCTCGGATTCAAGAATCTCCATCTCCCGAATTGGCGAGTCCAAGTCGATTGGCTTGTCGGCAGGCTTCGGCGACGATGGTTTCACTGGAGTCTCCTCTTGCATATGGATGAAGTCGTCCGGATGAGTCTTAGCCGGATTCTCCATCGCCCCAATCCGGTTAAGCAGATTACTCCTAATCTGCTTTCTTTCCTCTAGCCTCTGAGTCTAAGCCGGCGTGGAAGTTCCGCCCTACTCCGGAACGTTCTGCCCATCTCCTTGGTTTTGCATTGGAGAATAGGTTCTCTGATTATCAACCACTCCCGCTGCACATGTGGTTTCAAGATGGACGCCAATCCTCCTGGTTGCGACAGGACCGGAATCCCCATGACTGGCTTCACCGGAGTCTGAAGATACGGATTGGTGTTGAGGTCTGCTTCCGAAAAAGTCGAGAAATCCATCACCCTATCCGGATCAATACGTGCTACCAAGGACTGCATCTCCTGGAGCACCTTCTGCATTCGGGCCTCAAAATCCATGAGGATCATAACGGCCTTGGATCCGGCCACGTGTCTCCCCGTCACCAATTGGACGTCGTAGAGTCGTGCCTTGTTTGCGACATCCGTTGGTTGGCCAATCAACGCCTGGAGGTTCCGGACCAGCTGCATGGCGTCCCTCTCGTTCCTCTGTGCCGCCTCGAATCCCCCTTGTGCCCAGTTCCTCCGACTTTCCACCTCCTCCCGGCTCCTCTCCAATGTCCGGATTTGCTCGTCTTTTCGACGGATGACTTCCGGATTCGGCCTCCGCCTAATCTCCTCTATGATCTCTCCGGGTGGCACATTGAGCTCGGTTGCCACCTCCTCCATGAACTAGATGGCCTTGTGGTGCACAAGTTCCGGGCCTGATGCATCCAATCGAATCTGATGTCGAAGAATTCCCTGAGAGCCGGCTTCTCTTCTTCCGGTACTAGGCTTGGTTCACCCAGTTCCGTCTCAGGTTGCTTCCCCCATGAACCCGGATCCATTGATTTTAGCTTGGGATTCTTCAGCTCCAAGGCTCCCTCTTCCGGATCCTCCTCCTCCTCAGGAATCGGCTCATCTTGCTCCAGTTCATCCGTCAGGTTGTACTTGACCAGCTCCAATCCGGTGTTGTACACCAACATCTCGTCCGATGTCAATACGTCCCCGTGGTGGTAAATATGGAAGAGGTAGGGGCTGATTGGGCTGTACCGGCTTTTGGATACATGATTCGCGAGCTTCGACACCACCTGCGCCATGATTCGTCCCTAGTGCACTACCCTCTCTTCCATCGCTCCAAAAATGGTGTTGGCGACCGTAACTGTAATCCAGCTAGGCTTTTCCGGATACAATATGGGGATGAGAAAATTCAACACCCTCCTATGGCGCTCGTCCACGTAGTCACTGATCGCGTACCCTTCCTTCGCGTGAGGAGGGTTCCGGAACTTTCCGGTGGCGTACTTATCCGCCCGAGAAGCAAACCCCTCACTAAACTTCCGGAACGAGTAGACTTCCGCCCACACGTCCTCTATCCACTCCTTGGGTTGTCCTTACACCATCAGCTCGTACTGATTTGAAGTCCCGTTAATCAACTCCTGAATCAATTCCTCCCCTCTCAGATTCCACGGCCTTTCGATCAATCTGGCACACCCTAATCGCTTGAGGTCTTGCTCCAACTCCTGTCGAGCGGTACGATCAGTTGGTATGGACGGACTTACCATCCGGGCAACAACCGACGGTTTTGCGGATCGCGGTGCACTACTTTTCGCCATGGTTGCATCGACAAAGTAAACCCTAATCCGGCCTCACCTCTCTCTATTCGTAAACGCACTCTCACCAGACTTTCTCTCAATTATCTACCCGCGGAGGATTTTGGAAACTCAAGAAGTGAAGAGAGACGGGGCGGTGGTGGCCCTTAAGTAGCCAAAACTCCGCCGCCAGTTTCCGGATTGGAACAGGATTATGGTTCCGTTCCCGAGGCGCGTCCCCTAGCCTTGTAGGCCGGATCCCTAGTCCGTAGGTGGCGGCGTTCCAGTCCATTTCCGGAAACCCTATCTTGACCGGATCGGAAACTAGTTTCCGGATGAAGATTTATTCCAAACGTAAGCTCTTTCGGAAGAGAACTACCATTTTTTAAACAAAAAGATTTAAAATTTTCTATCTATTCCATCTATTCTACTCTATCTATACAGAAATTAGGTTTTCGTGTTGTGACAAGAGAACTTTGAACAATTATAAAAGTCTTAAAATATCATCTTTTGGATTGAAAATTGGAGGGTGTATAGATTATTGTGCTATTTTTCTATAGAAGTATTACACTACCAGTTTAAAGTTGGCATGTGAAAGTTATAGGCTTGTGACAAGAGCAGGGATGAATTGCCTTTGAGTTGGAAAGAGTGAACTTTGACCGGCTATAAAAGTCGGACAATATTTTAGTTTTGAGTTAGACTTAGAGAATGTGTAGATTTTTTGTGTCAGCTTTTCAAAGGGATATCACATGCCTATTTTGGAGTTGTGGAGTGGTTGTGGCACTCATTTTTGTAGCGGCTACTTCTTCAAAGGGAGTCTATGCGGTTTATATTCAACTTCTTCTATTTTTCTACAAACATGTGAGATATTTTGGGACTATGTAACATCTTATGGGTGGTGTATGAGCATGTGATATTATGTTGACCTAAATGGTATTGTATGGAGTTTTATCATTATGTTTATGAGTTGTGTAATTATGAAATCCTTCATTTTTTGAGCCACGTCTAGTTGTAGGTAGAAGCCCCATGTTGTTCCAAGGCAAGGCTTCTCTACCCGATAGCGATACTAACCTCATAATTTAAGGAGTTGTGTTGATGTATTGCACTCTTCAATGCATTTGATGATTATCAGGGACATGTTACTGGATCTCACAAGTTGAAGAACTCTTTTCACATTACTGTAACTCCTTATACAACTTCTCGTCACATTAAAATCTCATAGTGCGAATACAACATCAGTTTAGAATTATGTCCATCCAATTGTTTAGATGTTCTAGTATGAACAAAGAAAAAAGAAGAAGTGATGTTATGGTGAAGAGGTCAGGGTGAACATCATGTAGATCTATATTTTGGCCTTTTGTATAAATTTGTACTTTGATGTATAGTGCTCAGGTGAAAGAAGTCACTTGTAGTGCGGAGTTTAAAGAGCTCATTACAAAGGTTACTCTGGATGCTAACATGTGGGTGTTTGCTGAAGTAGGATTTTTATTTTGGCATTGGATTTTTTGTAATACAAACAATTTTTTTAATTCTAGCTTTTACTTTTAAAGAATTTGCTTCATTTTCTAAGCTTGCATATATTCAAGAAGAAGAAAGAAAGATAATACAAAACAATGTAACTGTACAATACAAAAAATGTTTTTTACAAACCATATGTAGGTCATGCTTGGACTTATATTCTATTCAAAACTTTACAAGGATGTAATATGTTTTATTTTGGATCACATGAGGAAAAATGTGGATAGCTATATTTTCAAATGCTAATTGTTGGATGCAGACATTGATTGTGTTGGGCTTCTAAGGAAAAAGATTATTTGTAAGGGTTGAAAAATCTCTATAAATTATAAGTCCAGAACTACAACCTAGGTTTGATGCTATAGAAACCATGTGAGATGTATGCAGGACTAGAGATGTACTTACTGCAGGCGGAAGGTGACCCGTTGCTCCAAAGAAGGCTTGGTAGGCATCATAGCTTAGAGTGTGTGTGTTGAAGGGAGGTTGACCAAATACAGGTGGGATAACTCCAACTGGTGGGCAGCAACCATGGCATCCTTGGATGAGTGCCTCCTATGTTGCTAGAATTTGATTTATGCATTAAACTTAGGGCAAGTGGAACATCAAGCATGGTTTGTGTGGATCCTTCACCATCCTCAATCATAGAAAGTAAGTCTTGTAGCTAGCTTGGTTTTCTCTTTTCATGCTCTTTTGTTTTTTCTACTTATCCTTTTTTTTGTCCTCATTTGGCATGTCACTTTCTAGTGCTCTCTTCTCAAACTCCTCTGCACTGAGAATGATTATCTTTGCCCAATCAAAATGTGTTTATTGACCTTTTTGTTTTTGTCTAATTGTCTTCACTTGTGGCAGGCTCATAAATTGGATGATAGGAGGATTGGGATTGTTTTCATCTATCTGAAATGCCAAAGGCCTATTTTCACTTTCTTCATCTATTTCCATAGCATCTGGCTGAATGTAATAGTGGACTATGTTCTCTTGCACCTTTTATAGCATTCCTTCTTCAAATATTTGAGAGAAGTGTCTTTGCTCATTTGTTCTTGTTCAATTGGATTTTCTTGTAGAAACAACTATGATGAGTGATGAGTCATCTTATCATCAACTACATGTTCATCAAAAGGTACAAGCCCTGTGCATTGAAATCTTTTTTAATATATTCGCTTCAATAAGGGCTTTTTGAAGCCCTAAAGAAATCCATTGTGTCAACACTCTCTTGTTGGCACCCTTATTTTGTTGATTGTGTTGAGCCTACCAATCACAATATGCTCTAAATGCATTTTTGAAAGGTTTAAATATGCAAGCATCTAATAGTTGAAATGCGTAGCTTGTGTAAGAAGGGAGGGTGATTGTATCCAAGCCCATCTTATGAGCTTCTAGGACCACATTCAATGTCATATGAGAGTTATGGCCATCTAGGATTAGAAGATGGCGCATCTCAGGTGATATACCTCCTCTTCTTTCTTCAATTTATTTTTTGAAATGTGCTAATCAAGCATAGAAAATAGTAGAGGTCATCCATGCTTTAGGTTGCATTGCTTTGGCTACACCTTTTTCACATTTGTCAACAAAATTCTCTCCAAATTGTTTGCCTTTGAAGATGCATAAATTGGGAATGTATATTCTTTCAATGTTTATACACTAGTAGTAAATAAGCTATCAATGACTATCTTAAATGACTAGAAATTATAAATGAGTTATTGTAGACAGTTTTTTGTCATTTAGGACAATCATTCATAGCTTGTTTTTCTACTAGTGATACATACTAATGTAGAGCACCACTCTCTCATCAGGAGTAATGGAGTGAATGCACCTAGTATTTGTACGGACAACAACTTTGGCTCCTCCATTCCTCCCTACTTGGCAGCTTGTTTCATCACAATTCCAAATGCGACTTGGAGGATAGTGATGTATATTGATAAGTGTCTTCAAATTCCCATAGAATGATGCCACGTTCTCTAGACAAAATCCTCTTGCTCGTATTGCTTCAAGTGGTTGTGATACTCTTAGAAATAATTATGGGTGCCTTTGCCTAAACCACCTAACCCATCCTCTACTTAGTATGCCTTTCTCATCCCATGGAGTACACGTTTTTAGTGATATCTCCAACCTTGATGCTCAGGTTAAACATAGTAATAGGGTGCCCTGAATCAACCAACTTGAATCACCACTTCACTAGTTATTTTTCCTCTTTTTTGGACAAAACAATTGAAGCTCCACGCTTACGACTTTGAGTATAGCAGTACACATGGTCTTAAAGAGACGTGTGAGGTATTCTAAAAATTGTCGATGCTCTCTTCGTCTTTATAATATTCTCTATTGCTTGCAGTGCTGCATGTAGTTATTAATTGATCCATGCTCCATTTTTCTTAGCTTTTGTGTTCTTCCTTGAGCATCCTCCTTTCTTCTAGAGAATTCCATGGTTGGTACCTTGTTCTTCATATGCATAACTTACATCTTCAAGTGGAGTGAATACTATGAATGCAGCTAGTATGTGGTGCGTGTATAGGGCTGTTGATTTCTTCTCTCATGAAATTGAACATCATTTTGGGTGGGATTCATGTGAGTCCCACAAAGACTAGTAAATGTACTTTGGCTTTTGGATGGACCATCAACATTGTTGAGAACCAGGTTTGAACCACTTTTGTTGTGCTTCCTTGTTGATGTGTTGTTTTTGCCCTTTCCTTTCATTGTATTTGAATGCTGCTGGGTTCCCTTCTCTATTGAAAATGCATCTTGTTTTTCATAGGTTGGTCCTCCAACGGGGTGCAAGTTGTGACTTGTATGCTTGGGTCTTCCATCTTTGGATTGCCTAGGTGTTTGGGAGCTCGTCTGCTTAGAAAAACAAAGAGTAGTTGCATCTCCAAGTTCATCGTCACTACTACCATGACTATTGTCCTCTAATTCATCTGATGTCTCTTTCTCATATTCTAATCCATACCGAAACCTTTGAAAATTTCTATCTTCAATTACCATGTCTTGAGTTGCAAGTCACTCACAACCAAAAGAAATATTTTAAATTGAAAAACTTCAAACACTCAAAAGAAATGAACTCGTCCCACTAAGTTCCTCTTCAAGCCAAGTTGAAAAATTCACATGCAAAAATGACCTTCACTAGTCATTCTTGAAGAGCATTTGTAGTACAAATCACTGAAATTCCCTACTTACAGTGAAGAGATGCAACAAGCAAACTTTGTCTCTAAGGAATTGAATTGAGAAAGAAGTGAACTTGTTTGTAACTGAGTCCAAGAAAGGCCCTTAAGATCGACATGTACTGGTCATTACTATGTACATGGGTATATTAAAATGTTGCTGCCATCCTTATTGAAACCAACCTTGATATCTTCCCAATTCGTCCATTTCAGCATTATTAAATTGATATGTGCTTGTGTACAATTCATACATTATGAAATAAAAAATAGTTCCCTCAATGGTATGGTGGCAGTGACTTCATTGTGTTCAATATGCATTCAATTTCATCAAATCAATTTAATGATGGCTCTAACATGTCTGTATAGTACTCATACATGGCCTCCAATCGAGCCTCCAATACACCCTCTTCACACATTAATTCTCAAATGACAATTTTTGTGGCATTCTATTGTTTATTTTCTCTGCCTTTCATAGGTGCGCCAAAAGGTACACGGACAATATTGGGTGTTCTCACCTTAGAAGGTGATTGGAACTCAAGCCAAAAGATAATCGCAACTCAAAATTTAGGTATGCACAAAATTTGATCCTTCTTTTAAAACTAGTCATCAATTCAAAGTTGAATTTGAAAACTAATTAACCCCTAAAGTCCCAAAACTTTGACAAAAACTTTGACAATGTAGATATTGCAAGAGCTTTGCATTTAAAGTGAAGAAAACAAGTTTTATTCAAGAAGATGCTTGGAGTCTTGGACTGCCCAAAGAACAAGATTGTCCATAACTTTCTCATCATTAGACCAAATATAATGATTCAAAGCTTCAAATATAGGAAAAAAATGTAATATTTGAGAATTAAATTTTAAATTTTAAAAAATTAAATTTTTTGTGATTTATTTTGAGCTACCCTTTGAATTACTTTTTGGACTAAGAATGGCATAACTTTTGCTCCCAGACATCGATTGAAATAAAAATTATATTCCCACAAAGCTAATATAATTTTCTATCTTCAAAAAAGGTTTCATAAAATCATGTCAAAAATTGAGATCACACAAGCCTACCCGAAATCCCAAAAGTCCCCCGTAGGAACTTTGGGACTTTGCTGGTTAAAATACTAAGTCATTATTACTTAAACCTTGAATTTGAAAATTGAATGAACATACAAGCCTCTCACTTCAAATATCCAAATTCAACAACCGAATGAACAAGAAAACTTGAGGTGACAACTGAAGAATCTTGAAGAAATTGGAGTATTAGAAGGCGAGATATTTTGATAGAATATTTGCATTTATTAGAAGCTGACCTTTACAAGTTTGTTTGAAACTTTTATTCTTTCTAATATTCATCTAATTTGTTGGTTAGTAATTAAATTGGATTCTATTAGGGGCTATTAGGCTAGGGGCTTAGGTAGTCTTGCTATTTTAGGCCTAAGAAGCCAAATAGAAGAAGACAAAATCAAATTTAAACTAATAGAAAATTTGATAAACAATTAGTAAATCATATTTTAAAGATTTGATTTGATTTAGGACCTATTAGGATAGTTTGAGTATTAGGAATAGTTTCCAAAAATCATAGGATTTATCCAAAATACTTAGAAATTAACAATTCCTATAGGAATTAGTATGGAATTAAAACTGTAGGAAAAAACAATCCAAAAGGGCTTTTTAGAACTAGAATTCTTTTAATTATTTAGGCTTTATGGAGAGCAGTGGTTATTATAAGATTATCATGCTTGTGGTTTGCCAGGACAACAATGTTGATGGAGAGATATGTTAAATTTATCACTTTCTTTCGACTTTTTTTAAACTAAGTTTAGAATAAATATAAAAATTTGAAAATTAACCATTAGGTCAAAATCTTAGATTTTAGATTAGAACTTAAATTATTGTAGGTAATTATTAGAAATTTCCATAAATATCTTACATTTAAGAAACAATTAAAAATTAAGGAAGTTATAAGAGGATGATGTTTAGATGGTAGAATTGAATGAAATTTAGTAATTTCATTCAAAGAATATTTTGAATTTAGATTCACCTAGGAGATCTTTTAGAGATTTTAGAACCAATTTATACTTAAAGACTAAGTCATTTTAAAAGGAGATTAAGATGGATGAAGTTTGAACCTATAAATGGACGAAGTTTTTCATCCTTGACCACAAATAGTTTTTATTTCAGACTTAAAAAGTAGAATTAATTAAAGAAACTAACACTAAAATATGGAGTGATTTTGAATTAGTTTATTACTAAAATTTGATGGATGAAGTTTATTGTGAAAGCCAAAGCGGCTGAGCGGGAGAGCGCAAAGCTCTCCTTCACATAAAACACAACAAAGTTAGAAGAGGGTGGAGGCACATTGAAGTGCCAATCTCCATCACCTTGCAAGCAGAAAACTGGATGCCATTCTAAGTTAAACTGATTCTGATATAAAGCTACAAGATCCTTGTTTTTGACTATTGAGCTAAACTATCTCCAGGTAGACATACCCACGTGGATAGTTGAAAGCCAGGTCGAGTTGAGTGTCTTGCGACTACTAAACTCTAGGGTGCTCTACTTTTTGTTACACCTTCCGAATCAAATGTGCCACACCAAGAATGAACGCATCAGATCCCAAGGTTGGTTAACGTAGACATATTTCTATAGAGTGCCCAGAGTGGTGGAGAGATTAATCCCTAGAATAGCCTCCTGGAAACTATTAATAGTAGGAGCATTGTGAAGATGAGCAAATCTATTGTAACAAATCCATAACTCCCGGGTGACTGCACATTTCCAAAAAAGGTGAGTAGTAGTTTTCATGTCATGTAGGCATAGTGGGCAGGAGAAGTCCGCCGTGGGGATGTACCACGAGAGCCATTCCCCGGTGACAATGCCTTTATTAAGAGTTTGCCAAAGCAACATTGCTTGCTTCCTCAGCCTAGCATTATGCTATAGGAGTTTGAACATATGCAAAATGTGGTTGCTGGAGAAGCCATGTCGGGTCAAATCCCGACTCCTATGGGTTCTTCCCCTTTATCCTGTAACCCCTGTTGATACCCTTGCTTGATGGTGTAGGCAAATAAGGGTTCTATTCTAAGATTTCCTATTTTTCCCCATTGCCATTCCCCAGGATCCCACACCAGGTGTTGAGTGGCCTCGTCCTTAAACAACCAGTAAGAATTAGAGCTACGTTCAATATCTATGGGATTGCAATCTCTAAATGACCTTAATCTGTTGTCCCACCTAACAACTCTAACATGATGTAATAAGCCAACCGGAAGGGAGAATTCTCCAACATCTTCTAAAAGGGGGCCTGTTTTTGTGGAATGAGAGAATCTAATGGTAATCTGATCCTGCATCTGGACATTCTTTCTAAAAAACACTTTATTGCTTCCCAGGTGGCTTAGCCATTTCAAACCAGAACCCATCGGGAAAGCTTGAAGGTCCCTCGGGATGTGTGTGAGTATCTTGAGACGCATGTGTCTGCTGTTCTCTGTGACTGCACCTTGCTTTGGTAGGAACTGCCGAATGTCTGTCATTGAGAGCCAGTCTTGTTTATCAGAATTCCATAGGCCCTCTACTGACGTGATGCCCGCTTTGGCCCAGAGATGTAATCCAAGGTTGAGGCCCATCCCCAAAGGTATGTCCTCATCCTCCTTAACGAGTGGATTACCGAATAACGGCTGACGGAGGACTTGACCAGCCTCCTGCGGCATTATTTGCATGAGGATCCTCCTTGTGGTGAAGAATGCTTTGAGGCAAGCTTTTATCAGTGGTGAGTGGTTTGCATTTTTAAGTCTTTTGCTGTAGAAAAGCCAAGCCTGGGACTTGTGCCATTTGGCGTCTCCAAGGGGTTTCCCTTTCTGGAATT
The DNA here is from genome assembly GCA_951230915.1 of Antitrichia curtipendula. NCBI lineage: Eukaryota > Viridiplantae > Streptophyta > Bryopsida > Hypnales > Leucodontaceae > Antitrichia > Antitrichia curtipendula. Next base: position 3,043,996 of record OX579638.1, on the reverse strand, counting down.
TGGCCCTCATAAGAACTTTCCAAGGTTCGTCTCCGGGTGTGAGGCTCCAAACTACTGGTTTAGTGAGTAAAGCTTGATTCTATAGGAAAGGACCTATGATCCCGAGGCCTCCTTGTTCAATTGGAAGTATACATGCACGCCATTTAACCCAAGCTGCGCAACGACCTTCATCTTCACCTGTCCAAAGGTATTGTGTGATGAGATCCCGTATGAGGTTGCAATTCGTGGCCGAGAGACCACAACACGAGGCTATGTACCAGCATGTCGCCATTAGGACCTGATTACTAATCAAAATGCGCCCTGCTTGCGAAATTGTCTTGGCGGCCCACCCCCGCAGCTTGGTCTTCAGAAAGTCCAGCAATGGCCGGGTGTTCGCGTCCTTGGGCAGGTGGAATTCAATGAGAGGGCCCAGATAACATACGCATGTGTCTTCCGGGATCTACCATAGACCGAGGTCTGCCTCCACTCGAACGGCTTGGGTTTTATCGAGGCCTAAATCGATGTTGTCTTATCCCAATTGATTTTAGAACCAGATGCAAGACAAAAAATTCTCATAACAGAACGCACCCCCTCTAGGTTTTCAAAGGTACCTAATAGGAAAAGGGATGCGTCATCCGCAAACTCCGCATCCTTTACTTGGGTGGCGTTAGGAAGCCTTAAATCCTAGATTCCATATTGCGAGTCATCTAACATAAAACCCAATGCATCAAAGACGACTATGAAAAGGAATGGGGCAAGGGGGTAGCCCTGCTTCACGGATCTAGAGATATTAAAACGCTCTCCTTCCTATCCATTAACCAGAACCGATGAAGAAGCGTTTGTGCCATAGCTCCCCTAATAAATTCTGGATGGAAGCCACGTTTTTCCAAAACGTCTTGCATGAAATTCTATGAGATCATGTCAAAGGCTTTCTTGAAATCTAATAGGAATAACAATAGGTCCTAGTTGGATTCCTCAGCGAAGTGGACAGCTTCCTGTGCCAGAAAAATATTATCGATGATGTTGCGCCCTTGGACGTACTCGGTTTGATTTGGTCTGATTATTTCTGGAAGGATTCCTTGTAAGTGTCTTGCGAGAATTTTAGCAATCAGCTTGTAGAATGAAGAGAGAAGGGAGATGGGCCTAATTTTTTTTATCAAGATCGAATCTCCACCTTTGGGGATGAGCACAATCACCCCCCTGTTGTGTTCCGCCGCAAGGTTGCCGGTACGCATAACCTCACGGACCGCCTCTAGCAGATTAGCTTCTACCGTGTCTACGCAGTTTTTGAAGAAGTCCGTGGAAATGCCATCATCCCCTCCTGGGTGACTTGACGAGAGCTCCCAGATTGCTTCCCTTAGCTCGACAAGTGAGACTTGGGATGCAAAGTTCTGGTTATGCCTGTCTATGACGTCCTGTGGGATGTTGGATAAGACATGGCGCCATGCATCTAGAACGTCTTGGTCTTCTAACCCCTCCGTGTATAGAGCCTTGAAATACTCTGTAACTGCTGCAGCTTTATCGAATTGCTCCATCAAAGTGACCCTGGCCAGTTGTAGTTGAGGAATACATGTACGTTTCTGATAGTCTTTGTACACTTTGAAAAATTCCCTAGTGCACCTGTCGCCGTTCTTCATCCACTTGGCTAAGACCGCGTGGTATTGGGCATCTAGAATATCGAGGGTGATGGCCTGCAGCTCTTTGCGAGCTGCACTCAATTTTTGGGTTGCTCGCTTGTCCGAGGGGTCGCACTGAAGAATTGTCTCAACCTCCCTGATACGTCTTAAGGGCCTGTTTTCTTTTTGGAATCTGAGAACTCTCTGCTGTTTGTACACTGCCTGGGCTTCTTAAAGGACTCTTTTCTGTGCATCTGCAACCCAAGTCGCCCATAGAGCCGAGGTTGCCAGGGCTAGAACTTTCTTCCAAGCTCTTTTCAGAGTTCAGACACGCCCTGGCCTTTTGCTTACCAAGAATGTCTATGTGAAAATACGTGCTCCGGGGAGTTGGCTTGATTGAAGGAAAAATCCTTAAGTGAACCAGTGCATGATCTGATATCTTGGTATGAGGGTGTGTGGTAAGCAAGCCTCCTTGGGCCATAAGGGTGCTAAAAACATAGAACCTGTCTATCCGGGTGCTCCTCAAAGCTCCACTTGAACAGTTGTTAGACCATGTGAACCGCTTAGACGTGGTTTTTTGAATAAATTTTGATGACCAGGTGTCTTCTAATCCATAATGATTCAATAACTTTAACCATGCTGCCTTTTCTCTTTGGGTAGGGATGGTGCAATTGTAACAACAACCTTGTCTATCTTTCAAGATCTCTACCATATTGAAATCTCCGGCTAAGATGTATGCATCTGCAATCAAATTGGTGTTCACCAAATCATGCCACAATTCTGCCCTCTCCCTAGATGAGCAAGGGGTGTACACATTTATGATTGTCAATGTAAATGCTGAGTCAAATTTGAGGGTGGTGAACTGGGCTCAACCTTCCTGCAGAGTCTCTGAAGTTAAGATTTTGGCCGCTTGCGTCTTGCCAATAAGAATTCCAGTGCCAACTCTCCATTTGCTTGCGTCGCCGGATTCTACAGCCGAGATCCGCCCGAAAAGGATAAACTTCTCGTTTTCCTATTGCAGCACTCTGGACTTAACCAGTGTTCCTGCAACAGTATAATATCAGCGGGGTCGTCCATTCTCTCAAAAAGATGCCTTATGTGGACCTGCTTCTATGAACCTTTGGTGCCAACCCCAGCACCTTTGATATTTACGGTTGATATGGAAATGGAAACGTCCATTACGAGGATTTGTCTAGATGCAAGGAATCCCACTCTGCGACCAAGGGACTGGACACTCGGTCCAGCTGAAGGTCGGACAATTCTCCCTTTGTCCGCTATTTTTTGGCAATTGGGCACGGAGATGCCTGTAGTCCAGGGTGCCAATCTTCTTGCAGCTCTTGATAGAAATGCACTCATGCCTAGGCTTCTAATAAGGCGTTGGCCTTCGCCCGGCCTTGCCAAGGATGAAGCTCGGTGAGTGACTGGTTTCTAATCCAATCAAGATATGTACCTTTTGCTTTCTTAGTTTTCCTCGGAGCCTACACCATTGTTGGCACCGTCAATTCCTGTGTGTTCCCTTCCCTGTCCCACCGTGACAACCATGAGATTGCCTCCCATTTGGCTAAGGAAAGTGGTCGTTTGAGGTGACTGTTGGTATAGCCTTGCATAACTGTGAGGATCTTGGCTTTGATACAACTCGTCTTACATTCCGATGCCGTGAAGGATAGTCTGAAGGGTTCAGAGATGCTTACCGGCCCTTTCCTAGAATTGATCAATAAAAATTCCTTGACTTTCTTTTCTTTTCTAAAGATGACCGGCTAGATTGAGAGGAACTTTATCCCAAATTTTGGATATCCTGATGGGGGGGTAGTGAAGGCGAAGTTGAGCTTCCCAGATTCCCTGTCCACTATTCTGTTGGGAAATTTGTGGATGATTGCTCGGCTTTTTTGTCTTGCCAAAATTTCCCCTCCAAGATTGGCACTTTGATCTGCTTGAGTAGGCTGGACACTTCTTTACTCCCAGATTTGCGTCCTAGTTGCGAGAACACCATGCCTAACGGTGGGAAATCATCTTTACGCCAACCTTGTTGATAAGAAAAAGGGTTTGCCTCCACTTGGGACTTAGCAGGAGCTGTCTTCAACCCCAAGCACCCCATACTAGGCCATTTGGACGTCTTCACTTGTGAGCCCCTTGTTTCACCTTTCGATGCTTCCAATCTCTCACTTGTGGATTGTGCATAGGTTGGTGGAGCGTATTCCTGTCACTTGTCCAACAGAGAATATGGATTGGATGTTTCCACCACCGGAGCGGGGGAGGAGCTCACTACCTTCTTTGAAGAACTCTCAACACTTGGCTTGCTTCATGTGTTGTCATGAGTGTGACCGCTTACCACTTGAGTCTGATAATCTGTGCTACTGCGGCTCCATAGCTACTACCTCTTGTGCGTGGGACTGCCTCTTATGTTGGACTCACCGCCATCTTTGTACTGCCAGCTGCTCTTGTCTTTTCGCCTTTGATGTCTCTTTTGATGCCAATGACTTGACCCATTTTCCCAGAACTCTGGGCTGCAGCCTCACCTTTATCTTTTGATGTATGTGAAGCCTCCTCTAAGCTCTTTGCAGCTGTGTGATCCATAGCGGCCAATCCGACCTTTGCATCCGTCTTTAGAACCCACTGTGCTGCCAATTTGTTACCCCTTTTCTTCTTACTTCTCTTGCTCACTAGTGTAAAACCATCCACCTGCTGCTTTGTGGAGTCATGAACACTCTCCACAGCTATTCTTTTATTCATTTGAGGAGGCTTTTTCTGGGCCTTTTGTTGCACTGTCAACGGACAATTTACCACATTGTGGCCAAACTTTCTGCATCTATTACATTGGTTAGGTAGCCCTGAGTAACTGACAGATTGCTCTGTATAAAGAATGCTTTCGTTGTCTTTACCTAGTTGAGGGATTCGCACGAAGCCTGGCAGCATAGTAATGTCCGTGACTCTAACTATTATAATTGGCCCTGCAGGTCGCTTGGAGGCTAACTCTAGTGGCTCAACAAACATTATCACACCAATGGACTTAGCTAGTGTTTTTAGCGAGTCTTTTGACTGGAATATTGGTTCAATATTTGGGAACTATACCCATATAGCAAAGCCCAGATGGGAAACTCTCGTTGGCTGGTCTAGGGAAAAATTCCTCGTACCACTAGAAAACTTGTACTAATTTGCCACTACAATCTAAGACGTGCTGATCTAGGCAGATTCCCGCATCTGTTGTTGTATAGAATTCAATCTTTACAAAAACCCTGGATAGATTCTGGATCAATTTCATCCTATCCGGGAATTTGATGGATAAAAGTTTGGCGGTTGCTGAGTATTCTGAAGAGCCTTCTAGGCAACTCCCGACTACCAACCTGCCTTCAACTCTTCTCGCTCAAGATGCAGCTGCTGGAGTTGTTCTTTGGAGAGAAAAATGTCAAATTTCCATTCTTCGTCTATTTTTGGCTCAGCCATTACATAATCTAGTGCAATATTGCAGTACACCATTGCCAGATCACCTTAGTCTACTACATGGACTAGTGCTTGTAAAGACTACATTGTTGGGCCATTCGAGGCTTACCAATCCTTGCCCATAGTATCTGGAAGTTGCATGACCTAATTAATTTCTATTGGAGCGTGTGAAAGAAACCAATTGAAGTGTCGAAATTTGTGCAGATAACGACAGCTGCACCCTGGAATCCAATGGCAAACCTAATGTTTTAATAGGAAACAAGAACCTACTATAGCAATGAAGACAGACCTTCACAATTCAGTTCCTGTGAATTGCAAACACACCAATTTCCTATCCCTAATCGAGTCTTTTAACCGTAATTTATCATAAAATCTCAATTCAAGAAGCTGCCTAAAATGATCCCAGAATTCACACACTATTGTCACGATCTATTCAGTAGACCTGTGCAAGCAAAGACAGACTGACAATCAATACAAGAAATAGACTTTCAAGGCCAATTGGGAGAACCCGTGGATGCCGGAGTACAAATATTGAATCCCTAATTCATCTGGATGGTTTAAAGCTTAGATTCTACTTTGAATCCGGAACAGAAAGTCTGAGATCATTTGTAGAGTGACCCATTAGACTGAACGTTGCTAGATCCCTAGGAAAAACTAGCTTGAACAACCCAATTGACGAAAAAACCGTGATCGCCCTCTCCGATGATGTACCAACAAAGAACCCTAATTGACCAAGAATCTAAAATTTGATCTAATCTGCTCAGTTCTTGTCCGATCGTTCTGAAATCTATTGCAAAACAACCACTCAGATGAAGGCATAAAGCGCTTCAAATTCTGGAGAGAAAAAGAGGAAGAACTAGGACCCTCACAAAGATTGGGGTAACTGACCCACCACCGCAAATTGCGGACAAAACCCTAAAATTCTACAGGATTAGAAAAATCCCGATTTTGACCCAAATCGTGCGAGATGGCCTGACAAATTGACCGCAACAGTGCTCAAATTCCAAATCTGTGCAAAAAAATAGCAAAACAACTCTAAAATTGAGGGAGAACTCAAGAATTTGCTTGGGGAGATCTCTCATAGGGTAGGGCGGAGAAAAAAGATTGATGGATAAAGTTTGCTAAGCTAGTTTATAGATAAAACTTTATCTTTAGATAACTTTTGATAGGATAGTCTGAATTTAGTTTAATTAACCATTTTAGAAAGAAAAAATTATGCTCTACAGGTCAAATTGATGTAGTTTTTGAATTGATTAGTGATCATTTTTAAAGTTCAGTATTTAGTTGGGTTAACCAAAGTTTTTGAATTTCTAACTTTTAGGTGTTTTTAGTGATTTAGATTTATTTTAGGTATTAAAAGATTACAAATAGAGTGTCCATTGCTTAGAAGCGTGAATTGGACTAGAATTAGGCACTCCTAAGATAATTTGATTAACAAAGCCTCTATAACCCATATGTATGTTTTGACTCAAGGGATGGAGTTCAAAACACTCACAATAGTATAAAGGCTCAAATTGTCCAATTGGGCAATATATACCTAATAAGACACAAAAATGGAGCATCAAGGTTTGGTATTTAGTGGGCCCATCATCCAATGATGTTTCAATTTCAAAATCTATTGTGGGGTCAACCATCATGGAGTACAAGAAATACCAAGGGTAATTCACGTAGAAGCAAAAGTAATGCACAATGTGGTGATAAAATTATTGAATGGCCAAGGGGCCAAGGACATATTGTTGTCACGGACAACTACTTATTTAGTTTTGGGTTATTTACGGAATTGGCTACACTTGAAATTTATGCCACTAGCACTATAAAGTCTAATAAGTTGAGGTTACTACAAGAATTGAAACTAATTGGAAATTGGACAAATTCATTTCAAGATATGCTACAATGGAAAATGCATGAATCATGTGCAATTACATGTGTATTGTGGAAGAACAAACGTCTGGTTTTCTTCATTTCCACTCATGCATTGCTTATTGATTTTCCATGTGTGTTGGTACCTATGGTTCTTTGTAGGAATGAAGCAAGAAAAGACCCAATTCAAACCTCCCCTATGCATTTCAAATATGCCACCCACATGAGAGGGGTGAATGCGGCGGACCAACTTAGAGCATTGTACTCTAACCAAACTAAATTGCACAAGTGGTGGCACCGAATTTTTTACTTCCTATTGGATACAATGGTGATTAATATGTATATAATCTAATTTCAACTCAAGACCAATTTGTGTGATGCTCTCACACAAAATTGGCATGGCTAGGAAATTGACATGGATGAAAAAGAAGATCTATGACCCACATGCCAACTTGGAATCAATTGAGGCATCCATGCCTAACATGTGGTGATCCTAATTGCAATTAGGTGTTCTTATACCTAAAGATGGGATGTTTTGAGAAGTATCATTATATATGGATCCCAAAATTGAAGTGGAGGCAACTACAATTGAAGAGCATAAGGTGAATTCAATGTTGTTTTGATACACATTGGAGAGAACATAGGCTTTGTGACCTAAATATTTTTCTTATTGTGAGTCCTTTTATCTATAAAAAAACCTTCTCTATTATTTCTTGAGCTTCTCAACTCTTTTTAATTACATAAAGTAATGTTTTCTTCACATTCTCCAATTCTTTTTTGGAACTCCTAGTAATTTTTTCAAAATTTTTGTATTATTTCCCTTATCTTTTTAATTTCTTTTCTTATAAAGAGTAATTTTTTTCTCACATTTTCTATTTTTTCTAAACACTTTTTATATGTTTTTTTCAAATCTTTTATATTTTTTTCTAAGTCTTAGTACTTTTTTTCCTTATTGGAGTTATTGCAAGTAATTATTTCTTCACTTTCTAAATATTTTTTACCTTCTCTATTATTTTGCTTAGCTTTATAATTGTTTCCTAATTTTCCACTTACTTATATAATTGTGTCCTAATTTTTTGCCTACCTTTATAAACCATCTATAATTTTTTTGCTTACCTTTATAATTGTATTCTAGTTTTTTTGCTTACCTTTATAATTGTGTCATAATATTTTTGCTTACCTTTATAATAGTATCCTTATCTTTGTTGCTTACCTTTATGAACCTTCTATAATTTTTTGCTTACCTTTGTTTGCTTAATTTCTCTATCGTTTTTTCTTACCTTCTTTAGCATTCATCCTACCTTGAGACTCTAAAATCTTCAAATTCCTTACGTGTCTCTAAGCATAGGTTGAAGGAACAATAGGATCGAGTGCACAACAAATTGTGCAAGCTTCATGGAAAGTCCTAATGACTCCGCAACGGTATTGGTGGTCTTGATGCCAAGTGGTGCCTTGATGTTGATAGGCACTGAGGACCCTTGGCCAATTGAGTCTCCATTTTGACAACACATCCCTTGACTTGTGGACATTTTCCTACTCTCGATGTAGTGATTGGTTCCCCTTGTTAGCATTTTCTAGACACTTGTGAAGCTATGAGAATTTGTTAGGGCCAAACGAGCAGGTTGAGGAAGATGACCCGACATTGAATGGTTGTCCCAACCTTGAAGCATGCATAGAAGACTATGACTGAATTTGTAGCCATACATTTTGAGATCTTTAAATATTTTAGGAAAGACAATTCATTGATGGAAAAATGCCAGTGTACACAACTTTTGCCAAACCTATGTCTACAATCATGTTGTTTGGGTTATATTCTATAAGTGCAATTATTTCCAAAAAAATGAACATGGACTAATCAACAATTCCATTTATATGTAATCCAAGAAGTAACCATAAAAATGGAATTGTATACATGTGGAATTCAACAGTCTAAGCATAGCTACTCGAAATTTTCATAGTGAGAAAAAAAATCCCAACTTTGAACCCTTAGATCTCACTCACTTCAAGGAATTTACCGGAGAAAATTGGTAGGTAGTAAATTAGTGAGACAAGTTCAAGATCTTAGGGTTGGAAACTAAAAAAATTGTCATTTACTATCCACTCCTCACTTTCAACAAACACCCCTTTTCTGACTAGGCTCTCACAAAAGGTCCTTTTAGGATTAATTCAAGGACTTAGGTTGGTTGAAGAACCATCAATATGACAATTTTGTTCACTTTTTATTCACTATAGGGATTCCCTTTTTAGGAATGCAAAAAAGGTCCCTGCCTCATTGGTAAACAATGTTATACCCTTTGCGTTGCCTTCACCAATATTCTTGGTGGTGGCTTTTCTTTGCTCCCACCTTAACCTTGTGTTTTTCTAATATTAGGGGTAGTCACACCTTCTTCACTCCGCACTTGGAGAATGGAGAACGGAGATGTGGCGGCTTTAGGTTGGCTTCATGTTGGCCCTCCACGCTAGAATATTCTTTACTAGTTATATCTTCCGCACTCCTAGTCTTCACCTCCGGAGGTGAATAATGGGAGTGGTGAAGACTTGTTCATTTAAGTATATTCTCCATCTTGCATTGTACACCGTCTTCATGTTCATCCTACGCTCCACGTCAAATGTTGGTCTCCAATTCTCCACTCTCGTTCTCCAAACAACTTTTGGGGGTGTCACACCTTCTTCATCCACCGTGGCTCTCCATTGGTTCCTCCAAATCCTCATGAACCTGTCATTCTCCATTCTCCACCTGCCTGGGGAAGAAGGTGTGACTACCGCTATTTTATTCACGGTGACCCCTCCAAGCCCGAGTGGTGAGATCCAGGGCCGGGGTGAACTGACCCCCTCGCTCGTACCCCTGGGAAAACCCTGAAATTTTTTATTTTCCATGCATGAATTTTTTGCAAATTCTGAATTCATATTTGCAATCAGAGGCCCCAAATTAGCTAGGGGGGTTCTAGAAAATAGATTTTACACGGCACAAAATAGGGGGCTTTTTTTTATGTGCACCCCTGGATGGACTTTGCCAGTACGAGCGAGGGGGTCAGTTCACCCCGGCCAGATCCAGGGGGGTTGTCGTATTTTACTCTTGCAGTGAATCTCTTTCATTTAATTTCTGTAAAAGAAAATACAACCAAAAGTCAATCAATTTGTGTTCATTTCTTTCCGTTAAAAAAACAATCTCAACGGCCATGTGATGATTTTCTGCCGCTTTTTTTGCTGGAAATGCAAAAGAGCTTTACCAGCAAACCAATTAAATGCTCTCTTGCTCCCAAATTTTCGTCAAACCAAAACTTTTAATAAAAAAATATATAAAAACTCAATGGACCGTCAGACTTTTTCCTTCTTCTGTTCATCTGATGGATGTTATACCGACCTAAGCCCAAATGATTAAAAACAAAAAAATACAAAATTGAACAGGTAGATTGGGGGCTTCTTTTGGGGGCAAGAATTCCGGTGCACATTGCTATTGGAGGAAATCTACCTCTAAACGAGCACTGTGATTAGTTGAGAATAAAAGTGGCTGAGTACATTCTGCACTTTATCGAGAACCCCCCGGGACCTCCAAAAAGTCCTAAAACACACAACCCGACGATCTATAAAGGGTCTTAACCAATCTACCGTTCAGAAACAGGCCACGTGTATATTATCGACAGACTGTCGTGGATACAGTACCACCCAATTGGATTTCTTGAATTTCTTTTGGATTTGAGAAAAAGTTGGGCTCAAGAACCCGAGTCCATAGAACCCCATTGTTAGGAAGTTTCTTCGGTAAAGGGATTCATTGAAACTCAAAGCCGATTCAAGGGTCATGATTGGTGGACTGGTTCGGATTTACCGGTACCCTTAGCGGCGAGAATGATGCAAAAGGGCACACCGTACATTTGAAAAAAGTGAATCAAAAAGCTTACTATTTTTATGGAGGAAAAAAAATATAATAATTAAGAAAGAAAATTAGGATGGTAGTTGGGGGATGAATTCCCGGAAACCCAGTTCCAATGATTATGAATGGGTGGGTCCTTGGATGGGAAATAAAAGTGCAAATGGAAGGGGGATACTTTTGGGCACTGAAAGGTAGTGGTGGCTGCAGAAAAGGGCTTGTAGATGGGGGCAATGGGGCGTAGTTGGTCCTCCTGGTGTTATAATATCTTTACCCTTTTCAGCTTTGGTTCTGTTTGGCGGATTTATTATAAGGGATTTCAGTCTCGTCCAATGTTCGGGTAGAACCGTCGGTTAGTTCATTGTTTCTATGCGGTGGAATTGAGGAAAAAACAAATCCGGTTGAAAAAAAAAACTGGTGAAAAATCAATGTAAATTTTACTCAGAAGAAAAAAGAGAAGAAATAATGGACTCGATACTTGAAAAAACTAATTTCATATTCAAATTAACCCCTCGAGGTTTTTGACTATGTTTTCACCAAAAATGCTCCAAAACTGCCATTTCTAATGCAAGTACCAAAGTTTAGGAAAAAAAATATTTTTGGACAAATGTAACCGTAGGATCTTGTAGTACGATGGTTTGATAAGATGTGGAAATTTTTTAGAAAACTCTAGCATGTAGATTGCAAGATATTAGCGTTTGAAGTGACAAATTACTTTTTTTTTCCTTGCGGAAAAATGGACAGCTGCACTTTACAAGGTTAGATATTGATGAAAAAAATTCCAAAATGGTTGTAACTCTTTGGATTCATACTTCAAGGCCAGTTGTCTTCATTCTTCAAGGCAAGTTGTCTTCATGATTGAAATATCTTAGATCATTTGGAATTGTAAAACATATAGGAAACAAATAGTAAGTAGAAAGAAGTAGAAAATGATTCAAAATATTAAATTGTTAACCATTTATTTATGGAATTTAAAAATGCCAATCCCAATTGCTAACATGTTGTGATAAACAATCTAAAGCTAATGTTTTTATTTTTTTCAAAAATATTAGAAATTGAATAAAATAAAGGACTTTAAAGTTTATTTTAAAATAGAGATTCTATAAGTACCCGTAAACTACCCTCGACTAAAACTTCTTATAACTTTCATCTCATTAATCAAAATGGAATGATTCAAAGTTTTCCATGTATATAGAAATCCAAAGAACCAATTTCAAATTTTTATTTTTCAAAAAAGTGAATTTTTAAGAAGTTTTTTTTGGCTACCGAGGCTGCCCGCTGAGCAATGAAAACTACATATCATTCCAAAACTTTTTGACAATGTAGTCAAAAGTTATGAAAATTGTTGGGCCTTAAAACTACTCCTTGGAAAAATGTTGCGTTAAAATTTCAAAGAAAAATAAATAAAATTCCATTTGTAGTGGCTTGCCCAAAATCGCTATGTTGCCAAAAAACGCACTTTGGTCCTTTAGTGGTTAAAGAAAAATAGTTGATAAAACTAAAAAGAATCATGAACACTCCATTGGTTAAACCAATACAAAGTCTCAATGGCTGAGAAGTCTAAGGATTAGAACCCAGAATTTCTTGAAGGTAGCCAGGGACCTTAGGTTAACTTCATACAAAGGAAAATATATAGAGGGGTTTATAAAAATGTATTTCCCAATCCCTTGCTGAATTTGGAAACATTAATATTTTGGATTGAAGCTTTCAAGTATCCCACATTGATTGTTGTACCTCGCTCTACCTTAACCCCGAAAGGACCATTTATTCCCTTGGGGGACAATTTGGGTCTGGGCAGGTTCCTACAACCTCAATTTTTAGTGAAATTTTTTGAGCATGTGCAGTTTTGCGAGAGCTTTGTAGATATATAATTTTTTTAATTTCAATTGGTGCCTAGGGAAAAAAGTTTATGGCACAACAAGTCCAAAATGGAGATTGGCGTGCAACACAAAAAAATCACAAAAAAATAAAAATAATTAAATTTTTTTAATACCTACATTCTTAAATTCTTTTTTATACCTAAAACCATGTATTTTTGTCTACATTTGAAGCTTTGATTCATTGTATTTGGACTCATGATGAGAAAGTTATGGACAATCTTAGTTTTTAAGGCAATCTAAGCATCTTCATGAAAAAATAACTTATAGGATTCATTTTTTAATGCAATTTTTACAATTTTTCAAATTTTTTTTGTTAGATATGGTTGTATTTTCTTGCTAGAACAATATCACCATTGGAAATATTGTATTTCAATTTCATCTTAGAGCTATTAATGATTTAGTTTTTCCCTAAAACTTGAACCTGCTTCTATTTAACAATTTTTAATGAGTAGAAATTAAGTGTTTTCTTCTTGAATTTTTTTTTCTAGATTCTAAATTTGAGTTCAACATAAAAAATTAGAAAATAAAAATTGATAGTACAAAAAATTTAAGCTAAAAAGATTCAAAGCTAAAAAATCTAGTCAAGCAAATTTTTTGCTCTTTGCAATAGGAGTGGCAATTTTGAGTGTGTTTTGATGGAGAAAAGGCCTTGGTCCTTTACAGGTTAATCGCCTAAAAAAAACATTCCTACATTAGAAACATTGGATGGCTTAAAAGGCTTTGTAATATATATAAATTATGTTCAAAATGTCATTTCTAAATTTCTTTCATAAAAAAATGTAATAACAATTAATTATTTATGACTACAAAATCATGCTAATATTGTATGTCAAATGTGATTTCTCATAGTTATAAGATAGTCATAAAAACATATTTTTTAGTAGTAATTGTTGATACAATTAGAATGAAAAAGTATCATAATTAGATATACATATATGTACATTATTAGAGTATATATATATATATATATATATATATATATATATATATATATGTATATATATATATATATATATATATATATATATTCAAACTTCATTCTAACTTGATTGGTTTTTACAAACTTCCAAAGTTGAAACATTCATATCTCATTTTATATTGATTATATTGATTATATTATATCTCATATAAATGAAAATAAAATTTTATCAAATTTCAAAAATGATTTACAAAGATATCTTAATGTTTACACATTAAATTTCCAAAGACAAGGTTATTCAAAGGTAAAAAACCCGATAGAAAAGGCTATTATTGTAAAAATAGATGAATATAAAATAATTATCTAGATTAATCTATGTCTACTAATAATAGCTTAATTTCTGTAAAGAATTAAAAATTTTCATCTAAGTTGATTTTAGTAAATACATTTGATTAGTTTCACATGTTAAATTTTCATTTTTTTACAAGCAAAAAACAACAAGCAGATAATTGTGGCTTTAATTTTAGCTTTACACCTTGATGTCTAGGAGAAAAATTATATTGTATACACAAATTTATGCAATTCAGGTATCTTTTGCTAAACTTTTCATGTTCGTAATTTATATGATACAATATGCAATTTTTGAAGAAAACCAATTTAAGCTAAAAATTCATCATCCAAGAGGAGACAATACTTTGCTAACCATTTCATGCAATTTGAGTATTTTTCTAACTCCAAATGCTATAATTTTGTAATACATACAATAATTGATTTTGAAAAAAATCCGCATATTCTAATTGTTTGTCTCGATGTTTTTACCATTTGGATTTCCAAAAATCTCAATTTCTTGAAAATACAATAAACCATTAAAAAAAATGCCTAGTGCACTATTGGATTACTTGACTTTCTTGTTCGCTTTTAAAATTGACTAGTATACTAGTTAATTTTGAGTAAAGTAGCCCCTTTATTTGCTTTTAAAATTTTGCATGCGTGTATCTAACAAATTGTAGTATTCAAAGGAGTGTAGAGGCTCCATTGTGCATAGAACAAAAATCTCACTCAATAGGGCTTGAAGTCTATTGATCTTGTTTGGAAGGGTGTCACTTACTTCAGTAAAATGTAATACCTTGCAATCCACATGGTCAAATTGGATTGAATTTTTTCTGCGCACATTATCCTAAAGGTTTACTATACTTTTGTACTATTAGAGTTTTAAAGAAAATAAATTAAATTTTTGGTGAATACACCTCAAATTGGGAATATTTGACAATTTCTCCTTAAAAGCACCTTCCGTTTATAGAGGATAAGTGAATAGTTGTTGATAATTCTATCCCTTACTATAAATGAAGGGTTGAAATTGAAGGAGAAAAGAGTCTTGAGGATATTTAATTCCGCTTTGAAGTGAATGTACCAAGATGTATATTATGTAAAGTAGAAGGCTCGAGAATAGTTCGGGCATTAAGAACCGCCCACTTGTAAAATGTACACAATTTGTACATGCTGTTTTTTCATAGCCTTCACTGATGTACAAACAATGTACATTTTAGGGGTGGACGATTTTGGAGCCCTATGCCAGTTCAACTTCAAAGTTTCATAACTAATTTCAAAAAGCTCCAAAAAATATGAAACGACTTAGGTTAGATGCCAAATCCACTTCTCTTTCAAGGAAAATTTACTAAAAAATATTTCAAGAAGTTTCACCTTCCAAAAATTCAGTTTCAGCTCTTAGGTGGGTGATTTCTGGACCTGTTACTTTATCTGTCATTTGTCACTTTGCCAAAATTGGCTGTTTTTTTCCTTGATTTTTTACTCAAATGAAAGAGATTTCTGGAGTACTTCTGAACTTCAATTGAAAATCGCTTACTTATATTCTGCAATTTTCATGCAAAATCAACTTATTAAAAAATGAAAAATGAAAACACCCCGCCAATCCACTTGAACGTCTCCTTACTTGAAATCAAGCACAAATATAACCTACCATTTTTTTTCTCCCCTGGTTGTTGGGGGTTCTCAAACTTTATTCTCCCCGCCGTCTCCATGAGCCATGATCTATTAATGTAAAACAAATATCAAAAAAATTAAAACCAAGTTTCAAAAAAGAAACAAATATAAAAGTCCAAAAGACAAGCGAGGATATTCACAGAGCAGCTTCGCAAAACCTAATCTGTGGATGGATTAGCTGGAAAGTTCAGACAGATAACGGATGATACTCATTCAAAAGGGAAACGAGGAGTAGATGAAATTCATTCAAAAGCGAAATAGAAAAGCGGGAGCCAGGAGCTGGGCGATAACGAAGCAGCCGGCGATGGGCAAGTTCGCGGCTCCGCGACTCCGCGGCTGCGCAAGAACTCGCGCTCGCATTCATCAACCACCAATTTGCGTAAATCTGCAGGTGCAGTAACTCAATCCACGCCGTCAAAATAAATTCAAATGTGACCTCAAATATCTAGAGAAGCCGGTGCCAAATCGAGGCCGCTACCGCGCGGCCTCTTTTGTTCATTGGATCACTCTGGTGGCTTTTAGGTGGTTTTTGGGTCTTTCTTTCGGGTTTTTGTCTTAGAAAATTTAAAAATGTGTGTTTCGCCGGGGATTTTTTCCCTTGGTTCTGTGTACTGTTTCCCCTTGCAATGGAAATTGTCCATGTGTTTAAAAAAAAAAAAAAAAATCTAGAGAAGGTAAGTATACCTAACTGCGACCCCTGCCTCTCAGAAACTAAACATAGATTGAAGAGTTGTCATTTTCTCTTATTCATGTGCCACAAATCTAGTAAGACAAGAATTACTATCCGGTCTACATTTAAACAAAGAGGGGTGTGCATAGTGGCGCAATTAGTTAGAGGTTACAATTAGGTGTACTTACCTTAAGGCATGCGTCAGAGTGTGCTCCACTGAGAGCCGCATCATTTCCTTTTCTTTGAAGGTTGGTTTCTACTAAACGAAGAGACGAAGAGAGGAAGTGCAAGCTAGAACCCGGTTTTCAAGTTTAGCTTCCTTTCATTTCCTTTTCATCACCGCAAAATCCACAAATTGGACTTCCCCCAAAAGAAAACTTTCCTTTTCTGAAAATGATCATATCAGTGCTCGCCCTGCCCGCTCTGCCAGCGCCTCGTTTTCTCCGTTGCAGTCGTCGTCGCGTGCGTCCCGCCGGTCCCAATCAGCGCCGTCTCAGTGTCTGTGGGTCTTCGTGGTCCATCCGCCATTTCGGCATTGCGACGAATTGTGGATAGCCTTGCCAATCAGCAACTGATCGAGTGATTGCGGCCCCTAATTTAATTGATGATGATCCAGGTCCTTGAATGAATTCCAGCCAGCGATGGGGACGACGAGCTAGCAAGCTAGAAAGCAAGGCCTGGTGATCGAAACGACGGACGACTGACGACTGACGTGGGGCCGCGGGCCGCCACTCACTCATCACCATATCTTCCTCAGAACTCTTTATATACCGCCCTCCAATTGCCTATTTCACTCATCGATCTCACCTGGACTCACGCACTCACTTGGGGGCTTTCACTACCGCCATCCGGTCCCCATCCGGTCCCCGTCCTGTACCTGCTGGCCACCTGCTAGTAGCCAGCCGCCTTCCGAACCGTCCCTTCCCTTCCGTTCGTCACACTAGCTGCAGCAGTGGTGTTGGGCAGCAGCTTCTCGCTCTAAGTACTCGATGTAGCTCGTCTTCCCGACATCTGCAGTTCCTTCGTCCTTCTCGTCGGTGACAGTGTAGTTGCGTACGTGCAAGTAATGAGCCATTGCTTGTCCTCATGGTTTAAACTTCGACGCACCCTGCAAGCACGTCGCTAACTTACGCTAGTCTTGCAGTCTCTAGCTTGTGTCCCTGGATACAACTAGCTAGTGATTCAGTGACGGACCCATACCATCGCACGAAGTTCTACCAGTACTGATATCGATCTATCTGCTAGTGTACTGATTTCTATCGGGCTCCTTGTGGCCATCCTCTCTCTCTCTGTCAACGTGGAGATATTTTTCTGTAGAGTCCACGGTTCAATGATTCAACCTGTATCGATGTCGTCCACGCCCTGTTTTAGCTGGAGGGGGTTTCTTCTACTTAAATAGCCAAGGATAGACAGTATCCGGTACTGCATCTGTGGGCTCGCTGTCAGAATAGACGCGGGCCGTACTTAGGATTAGCTAGAGATTAATATTATTGGGAAACTAGTGGCCCGCTTGCCTGACCGGCCCGCCTGTACGTCAGGAGTTTATCTGGTGAAATTATTTCTTTCATTCAGTCAGTGGTGCAGTAACTGGGAAGGTCGTGCAGTGACTGAGAAGGTAGCTCTCCAGACCAACTCTAGAGTGGTACGAATCTACGCTGCGTCGAGCAGAATATTAGCTGTGCTGCAATGTCATGTATCTGCATCTGCACCTGCACCACAGTCAGTGACCGTGAAGCTTAGCTACCATTTCCGAATGGGAAGCTGGCGGGACGCACAGACGCTGGTGCAGTGCTTATGCAGAGGCGTTACATTGCAGCTGCTGACCCATATATCCGCAATCACTCCGTCACCCGGGTCACGCACTCATTGTCACGTACATTACTATATATACACCAACTACTCCTTCATGTCGATTGAGCTAGTTGCAACGTCAGGTCTCTGCATCTGCACCTGCACCAAAATGCAATTATAAGGCTGTGATGGAATTGTACAGTCATGCCCAGAGTGTGGCAATGATTTTCATTCACATTCTTGCGTACTGGTGCAGTGCTTATGCAGAAGCATGGCGTTGTAGCTGAATCCAAGTCGACAATGCTGCATGCGTGAGCTTCAGTGAATTTTTTTGCTTAAATTCAGTCGGAATTAGTTGACATCTCATACGCATGTAACTATGTAAGTCTTGAGCTTTTGGAATCTGCGTGTGAATGTGTTGTCAGCATCAATGGAAATAGCTTCTGGAAATTATATTTCTTGGGGTTCCAGAAACCCAGAGCTTTAACAACATTCGGTTTGGGGACGGTACGTATTCTGCTTGAACGTAACGCGTCCATGAGTGTAGCGCCGGCCCCTTGTGGATTACTACCTTTTCTGGTCATGGGAATGACATGTAGCCAATGACTGGTGCGGCGGTGGCCACCTCTACTTTGCTGGAAATAGCCAATGAAGCCATAACCGCCGTTCCAATTAAATAGTCTTCGTCGCAGCTTGAGATACTGGGAACGAAAGTCCAAGGACTGCCGAAAGGTAATATCGTACATCGGGCTTTGAATAATGCATGTGAAGAATTAATAAGAAACATGAAAAGGTTCAAGAGAAAAGAAAACTTAAACAAACTGATTTTCGTGCCCCTTTTCGATTCTGGAATCAGAGCGCCAGTCTAGCTTCTGCACGACAATATCTATCCTCTACATCTTTTTTTCCCAGTGACAAGTGGAATTGAATGTAATGGTAGTCTATGTCCACTTGTCCAGACATAGTTCCAAACGTGAGTGAGCTTCTGGTAATGAATGGGTCGAGATTTTGTAGATAGGAACATGCATTGTCATGACAATATTGGCCAGCTACGGATTACTTTTTAGTCAGCTCTCCTCCATTTTCCAGTACAATGATTGCTGCATTTTAGTAAATCTTCTTTCTCTAATTAACACTTTCTCGTTACTGATATTGCTGGATGATTAACATTTAACCTTGGGATTGCATTTGTCACTGAAAAACATACGGAACCGTAGAAGGAGATGTGAAACAGACGCACTAAACATGATACATATCCTCAAGTAAGTGCCAGTACGTTCAAGTCACAATTTCGTGGGATGGCGATCGACTTTATACCACTTCAGTACTTCACCACCATTTATTAATGTGACGTCAATCTCAGTCCCATTGGATCAGCTGTATATTGCTTCCAAAACGGGAGAGAATGATGTAACTCCCAATCAAACCTTCCAAAACATGATTGTATTGGCCAGCCGGACTGAGATGTTATCCCATATCAGCCTCCAAACTTGCACTGACAATTGAGCTGCCTTTGGATTGGACCTGTAAGGCCTCAATCAGGCTTAGAGTTCTTCTATCTAGCGCTCATTCGATTAACTAACTTAGACAAATTACCCAATTAGCCTTAATTGATCACATATCGATGGTTAGGATTTAGCAGGCCGGGTCGGGTCTCAAAATCAGCGCTGCATATTGACATAGCTTAGGTACCTGGTGGTGACCTCGATCGACTATATATGTCGATCAGCCAGGATTGACGCTGCCTAGCTTTAATTTGTGGGCTCAGATTGTTTCTACGAACTTTAAGACTTTAGAAACCAGTGATACTTTGAAAGTCTCAATCGATCGACTTGGTCTTCTTTTTGTTTGTGAACTAAAGGAGAGCTCGATCCCTTTCTGCATATCTATCGGTAGGCGCATGCAATTGTTCACCATGATGTCGACCACACATTGTGATAGCTAAGACTAGTGACTAGACAGGATGTAACATTGAAGACTTTTGCTTGGCCCCAATGAGAATTTTTGGAGCTCACATACCGATGTTGTCAATCAAGCTACCTAGGGGAGAGGACGTAGTACTACACTGCTAGCTACTCAATCGATCTACTGATGGTACCATTCTGCCGGTGACAGTACTGATTGTTCAGTAGATGTGTTTCATTCGTCGAAGTGAGATATGGAACGAATACGGTCAGTGAATTCTGCCAAACTAGGCAAATGGTATGCAGGTCCACCAAACTAGGAAAATTGAACTTTTAAAGAACTGGTCTGAATCTAGCTATCTTCTGAATGACTGAACCAGATTGCTGCAACCAGTTTTGGCTTTATTGATATCCTTTCACTCACGGACTTTCCTGTTATAGACCACCGGTGTCTAATTATAATCTCAGTGCTTCCAAAACTGGTTAGGCCGGCACTGTTGACTTCAACGTGAATTTCGTTAATTTGTCAAATTTCCATGAAAATGGCGTAGTGGACCCCCAAAGAAAGCAAACGAAATGACTTGGGGAGCCGAGATATACTAGCTGAAAATCGTAGATTAGCGCCAGTGTGCAATATAGTGGAGGAAAAACATCGCCACAAACTAGGACGGGTATAGATTTTGGTTTTGGGCCGGGCGTACGTCCTGAAGACCTGAACCGTGGCAAAGTATCGCCAAAAATTGACGTTAAATGCAGTTTGCATATTAATTTGCATATCCATAGGCACACCAAGCAAATGAGAAATATCAAAATGGCAAATGAAATTCCGCCAATTTCATCGGAACTGGCGTTTACATCGCCACTCACTGATTTCCGACTGTAAAATAATAACTAATTCAGTAATGAATCAGAGTGCTGTTTTGGCTCCGACCATTGATATCCGTTCACTCACTGCTTTCTCCGACTGCAGAATTATAATTTCAGTACTGAACCAGAGTGTCGTTTCGGCACTATTGATATCCGTTCCCTTACTGATTTCTCCGACCACAGAATCATTATTTATTTCAGTACTGAATCCGAGTGTTGTTTTGGCTGTATTGATATCCTTCACGCACTCCCTGATATAATATGATTCTTCGACTGTCGAATTATGATTGCAGTACGTACTGAACCAGAGCGCTGTCTCGAATTCGGCACTATTGATATCCTTGCACTTGCTCTGTCACCGATTTCTCCGACTGTCGCAATTGGAATTATTTTCAGTAAGCACTGATCGAGCTTCTTCAACAGAGCCATCGGTAGTGTGTGCCGCTGAGAGTACTTCGGGGTACGTTGATCAGTTGGCGTTTCGAAGCTCATCGACCCAAGATGGACACCACAGATCGACTCTAGCTGGACATGCATGGTACCGATCGATTAGAGAGATGGGAGTTACGATTGTTTGCATGCCCGACAGAGGTTAATATCGTCAAAAAGGTTGGCGAAAGGGTGCTGGATGCAGTGCGCTGGTACCGGTAATAAGTTACCAACTTGCAATGGAAGAGACAAAGGAGAACTTTCGCCTCCAACTTGCGTTGCAACCGACAGTGCTTCCGAATGGTGGATATTTTGAGCAGGGACAGCCCCCGGGACAGCCGCCCACTTGCAATTGACGACTGTCTAGTTTGATCTGAATCGTCTGATCTGTAGCTAGTACGTGAACCTATCTGGTAAAAGCCTCCCTCGGTTTCTACAGCCACCCACGTCCCAGGCTGGGCAGGGGTGGTTGCAATCCTCACCTCATGATTATGGGCCAGGGAGAACTGAACCCCTCGCTCGGCCCTGCGGGCAAACCCTGTTTTTTGCACATTATTTTTTTTGCAAATTTTGAATTCATATTTGCGATCAGAGACCCCAAATTTGTTGAATGAAGTCAAGAATATACCCTGGAATGGCACAAAATAGGGGGCTTTTTTTTTACATGCACCCCTAGGCCCTCGTAAGGCCAAGCGAGGGGGTCAATCCACCCCGATCATGATTATGATTATGGACCTGCCTCTTACATATTAACTCTTCCCCTAAAATACACGCATGCATTTTTTAAGTGGAAAAACTCCAGTAAGGCAGTACATAAATCCGTTCTTTTTAAAATTTGCACCCACATAGGGAATTTCATTAAAATGGCGCCGTTCCATTACAATTTAGATAGTGTGGTCTGAAATCTATACTTTTTCTAGATGGCACTTTTATGGTTTAGACTACACGGTTTGAATATGGCTTATGGAATCTGCCATTTTAATCAAAATCCCTATCCAAACACCTAAATGAACTTATGAAATGAAGTTAATGAAGTCTTGTGTCTAGTGCAAGTCTACAATTTCAAAAATTTGATATTTAACCCATAAACACCGCCAAGGATGTTTTTTGGCCAATGAATGACAAAAAATCTCTCTTTGTAAGACAGAAGTGCAACTATTCATCCTCCCAATTTTGTGTGAAAAGGAAAGATCATCTGCAGTAGTTTATGTTCCAATGAGTGCCTTTGCGTTATTTCAATCCAACAATTCACACAGTGTCAAAACATATGATTCCACGGTTATGAGCCCGCCGTTTAAGGGTTAAATGTCAATTTTGCTAAACTGAGAATACGTGATTCCAATACTTTGGCACCTTTCAAAACAATTGTTCTTAAATGTAAATCTATACTTGTCATACATTCAAAATTTCAAATAGATAACTTAGATCTATATGTACATATAAGTTTCAATTTTTGGCATTGGAATTGTGCCAATTTAACAAAATTGAAGTTTTTTTTATAGTGATTTGAACTTTAAGCATAGTCTATTGATTTTCTAATTATAGAATGACGTGGAATTTTTTCTTACACTGAAATATGTACTTGTAGTGAGATTTTTAGATTTTTTAATTGTATTTCTACTTGATATTAAACAATTTCAAATTTAAGAGAAAAAAAATTCAAAATTTCAAATCCTTATAAAAAATCTGAAAACTTTATGACATACTAAAGATATGTGATTTCATCTTTGAAAAATAAGACTCAAAAAATCCTTTCATAAAGAGAAGTAAAATAAAGCTAACAATGTGAAGGAATTTGATGGTCATAGCCTCATAGGCTCCAATGCTCCATCCTTGCAAAGTTAATCCTAGAAGGGCGCCACAAAGACTATATAAGTGTTTGATGGATGACTTCGCTTGAGATTGTAGCAAAATGAACTTTGGGCCAATGGGCCTATAAGGCTATAATCGTGGTTTGTTGATTTTCTAATTTTAGATTGACATGGTAACTTTGATTTATATCGTGATGTTATACTCTATAAATCTATAATATACATTTGTAGTGAGAATTTCATATTTTCCAAATATATTTTATATTAAGAAACTATGAGTTTTCTTCATTTTTTTCTTTAAAAATTCACAATAATTCCAAATTTTTCCTAAATAAATTGAAAATTTTCATGACTTGCATCAAACCTATGAATATAAATTTTTTCATTCATATCTAGATGCAAAATAATAGCAAACAAAATAATAGATAGTGAGGCTTGAAATCAATGGTCATGGACCTATCCTTTTAGAGTTAACTCTTAAACACCTCGATCCTTACAAATTTTGGTACAATTTTGCTTATATCTCTATATAGAAAAATCATTCTCCAAAATTTCATGAAATTGGTCATTAAGAAAGGTTATCTTTTCAACATTCAAATATTACATTAGGTGAATGAGTAGTTAGTTGGATCAAATAGTACATGCAAGCCCTCTATTTATCATCTACATTGAATAGGGATATCAAGGGGACCAAAAAATTAAAGGGACTTACTATAGAAAACTTTAGATATTTGAAACATGATGTACACCACCCGAACACTTCAATAACTATTCATGTACAACAAAGGTAGATACTTGTATAGTGTGTAATGTCAATTAATTAGTACGGATCCTTTTTAAATCCCTATTCAATGTAGAATATGGACGTGAGAGCGCTTCATGGTTGAGAGTGGTGTTAATAAAATGTATTGAGTTCCAGGGTGCACCTAAATTCATTCCTTACACCCTTGCTCAATTAACCCTAGAACGACCTGAAAACCCTTTGTGGCCATATAATATATTATGAATACGGTGGTATTTGACTAGAAACATATTGACCAACCTCACCAAGGAAAACATAACGGCTCCAAAGTTGTCTGCATTTCCAAAGTTCCAAACTGGCTGGCAACTTGCAACCCACTTGCAAGCTGGCTGCTTCAACTGGATCATGACGATAGTTTAATTTTGTGTAAAATATGGGAAAGTGATTTATGAAAATGATACGGAACTGAATGTTCATAACTTTCAGACTTCATTATACAGTAACGTAGTAGGAGTAATAAGTTCATACTAGGATTTGGGATATTTTCTCGTCAATAATAATTAATAACGCACGGTCTTCTCAAGTTGTCATCCAATGACATGACCCTGATCATTGTTGAAAGTAGTCATTGGCCTGTTTGTAGTTCTTAGAAGACAGTCAGGAGGACATCATTCAAGTCCTTAACCGCTTATTCCAGTTGGAGCTGTCATGTTTTCGAATCTAGTGATAACAGGTCCATAAATTGCCCACCTCAGAGCTCTTGACACAATTTTCAGTAATTTCCTTGAAAAAAACAAGTGGAATTGGCATTTAACCCAAGTCGTTTCATATTTTTTGGAACTCTGTGGGATTAGCTATAAAATTTTGAAGTTGAAATGGCATAGGGCTCTAAAATCGCCCACCTCATGAAATGTACATCTTTTGTACATTGTTGAAGGCTATGAAAAAGCAATATGTACACATAGTGTACATTTGAAGAGGTGGGTCATTTTAGAATCTATGCAGTTTTTAAGCCTATTACCTTAAGTACTTTGGAGTATATAATAGAATGAATGATGGACAGTTAGTTCACATGTGGCCTCCAAAATTTATTTGGAGGAAACTATCAACACAACTTCTTCACTAATGACTTGGTTGTTTAGAGATAATTAACACCTAAAGGTCCAAACATTGGTTTTTGGCAACATTGCAATTTAGGGCAACTCACTACAAATGAACATTTTATTTTTTTTCCTTTGAAAATTTCACACAACATCTGCCCAAAGAATAGCTTTAACCCCAGAACGACCTTGGGGACACAATCTGTCCTCAACGTGATTTCACAGCTCAATAATGGAAAATTATCATTTAATTTTGAAAAGTGGTTAACTACAAAATTATTAGGCTGGAAATGCTCAAAAGGGAGAATTTGATAAATTCAACATTCGACTTGTCCTTCAATTTGTAAGGCCACATTGGCAGTTTAGGGTCCCCCTGCAGAGTGGACACGTACCCGGCCAACTCAACTTGCCAGGTCCGGGTGTATGGAGGCAACCCGGAAAAATGCCGTTGATGGGCACTTGTCCGTCCTTCAGAACATGGCCGTTCCCGCCATCAGCAAAGATTGGTCCCACGAAAACGTCTTCCTCACAGAGTTTAGAAACAATATAGGACTGCCTCTTGCACGTACGAGGGCTTTGGGTTTTGATTGCGAGATTGTGAGTGGGCGGTCTGAAGAGCTTTGGATTCCCGCAAGGACGCATCAGAGGCGAGAGTGGAATTTGAGAGGGAGCGGTTTAGTTGTCCTTGCGATGGCGACGATTGGTAGAACTAGGCGGCGACTACGGCGCGTACCGCGAGGTCGTAATCCTGCTCCAAATTCTGATTGCGGTTTCGTGATGAAATCGCGTAGTGGGGTTTCTAGCTTTAGGTTTTTATGTGTTTTTATCTCCGGCCACTACTTCCAATCTTCGCAAATGTGCTGTCGGGTGTACCTTTGTTCGATTAGACTCAGAAGCAAGATGGTGAATTTAGAGAATGAGTTGCGTCTCCAAATCCCACAATCTCTCGTGGAGCAGGCCCGCGTCATTGAGAGTTGGCTACTGGAGATTGAGGCAACTTCACTGCAGCGGAATCGGATCCTGAATTGCTTGAACTGCGACCATTTGCTCTCGCTCCCTCGTTGCAGTAGAATACGACAGCTACCACCGGTGTTGAAGGCGACACATTTCAGGATCCTCTTTTATAGCAACGTCGCTTATATACTTGGTTGGAAGCATCAACGTGACTTCCCTGACACGTTGTTCCGGGTGGTGAGGGACATTTGGCCCGACGAGAATGACCTCACAAGTGTCGGCGAAGGAGGCTGCGAGGCTCGTAGCACAAGGCCGGCTCCAATTGCAATTGCCGGCATGCCAGAGGCGGGTGAAGCGGCTGGAGCGGGAGCGCGTCAAGACTCACACCGGCGGTTTAGGCGAAGCTGGGCAGATCATTCCAATTATGTCCCCAATGAGGACTTCCTCAACAACCCTACCGATGGCCGAATCGCCGGTCCTCTACCTGCCTGCGAATCGGCGGAGGTTAGAATTGTTCCCCACCAGACCATCGCAAGGACAAGAGGAGGCTGCCGAAATTCCAACTCCCCTGATAGTTTGGGATCCAGCGGACGCTCTGCTTACAAACCTCACCGAAGTAGGGAATTTGCCAGGAAACAATCTGAAGACCAGTGGCTCATTAAAGGGGAGGTTCGAGGGCATGCCAAAGGAGGGGATTCCAGTTTCACCCCAAACAATGGAGGGGAGGGGAGAGAGTGATCTAGATCCCCTCCTCTATAGTCAGATGGCTGGGAAAAATGGTCGCGGAAGGAGAAGGGGGAAGAATGTGGGCGGTGGGGGTATGAAGAAAAACGTACATGAGGAAGAGATTGCAGGGCAGGGGGGAAAAGGACGTGCTCGGAAAAATGGAAAGAAAGGCAAGGGTTCTAATTCACGTGTCGCAGCAGTTGACATTGGGACTCCGGCGGGGTGGTTTACTCCTGCAATTCGAGTGGAACTGCAGCAATCTCCTCGTCAGTTGAGGAGCAACGTCTCTATGAACCTAATTTTTCGAATGCAGGATGCAAGACATGGCTTGGAACGATTGGTTTCCGGGGAGGCTTTTGGTGAAATAACGAATTGCGTTGAAGATACCGGTGTGCAAGAGGAGACACTCATGGACTGCAAAGAGACACCTGGCTCTGGCTGCGAGAGTGCAGAGCAACTTCGAATCATCAGAGAAGGCAAACACGTTTTAGTAGATGCTGGTGAATCTCCTAATATGAGGCGAGGTAGGGATAGTTTGGATTGGTACAACTCCTGTAGCAAGGGAGGAGGGTGTATGCACCTTCGAGGTGCTCATGACAATCTTGCAACATCAACTCTGCTATTCGAGGACACTGTTGTGACTCATGTGTCGGTTCCTCGTGTTTTATTAGGACTCAGTTTCATTGATGGGTCCGACAGCATGCTAATTGGGGAGGTGACTAGAGAGTTCCAACATATTATTACTGAAGCCCTTATATATAAGGTCGATTTCGGGGGGGTGATTGGAGTAGTAGCAGTTGAGAAAGACAAATGCATTCCTATCAATGGAAGGGAGGGGATTGTTGCAACTGTTGGGGCAGAGGCTAGCATCATCGACCTTCCGATGTCTACCCAAGATAGTACATTCACCCTGGAGCTGCCGACTTACCTCAAGGCTGCAGGGGACGACAACGATCTTGCAGCAGCTGATCCAGACTGGGAGGCTGAATTTGAAGATTGGCAGGGGAACTCTGATTCAGGTAACTCTGACTGGATTCTCTCGGATGACGGTAGTGATCCGGAGGTGGTAGAGGATAGTGTACTTACTGAGCCTGATTTGGATTTCGAGTCCTTCAGGTTTGCCCACCGCTATGCTCCAGAGCATTGGGAAGACTTGAACACCACCTTACTTCAGGATCGCTTTCCCTTCACTGGCCCAACTCCAGGACCAGTTCGGCGTGTAAGCCGCCGTCCAGTGGCTACGCACGAGTTCTTTGAACCGTTCTGGCCACTGGAAACAATACAGAAGATTTGTGACCACACAAATTTGTACGCTAGGCAACCGAGATACAACAATAATGCGAAAAAAAATGGTGGGTCAAAGTGGGAAGAGGTGACACCGAGTGATATTCGTTGTTGGCTAGGCATTTGCATTTACATGGGGCTAAAGAAGCTGCCGAATACTCGTCTGTACTGGGATCGCAAGTCGTTTTTTGGCTGTCCCCTAATAAAGGGAGCCATGCGTAGAGGTCGATTTGAGCAAATTTGTAGCAACATACACTTGGTCGACAATTCAGCGTTAGTGGTAGATAAAGCAGATGTGTCCTACGACAAAATAGTGAAGGTCAGGTGGTTGCTTGAGTCCTTTGTTCAGATTTGTAAGCAACTTTATAACTGTGAGAGACACATTTGCGTAGATGAAATAATGATCCCCCATCGTGGTAGAAGGTGCGCCATCAAACAGTATATGCCCGCAAAACCAGTGAAGTACGGAATCAAGGTCTGGTGTTGTGCGAATAGCAAGTCAAGGTATGTCTATGATTTGGAAGTGTACACTGGACGAAAGGGCTTGACCACTGAGAAGGACTTAGGTTTGAAAGTAGTGAAGGCTTTAGTCTCGGATCTCAAAGGATTAGGGCACGTGGTCGTTACAGACCGGTTCTTCTCATCTCCGCGCCTCTTTGACGACTTGTTCAAGCTAGGTTTCTTAGCCACAGGCACAGTTATGCCAAATAGGGCTGACATGCCTCCGAATTTGGGGAAATACACACATGTAGCTGGCGAACGTGGTGGTATTATTGTTCAAATGCATAGGTCTAGGCGCATGTGTGCTATCATTTGGTTTGACCGTATCCCTGTTTGCCTTCTCAGCACCTCAGTAGACCCAATAGGTGAGGGCACATTGTGCATGAGGTGGACCAGGCGTGAAGGCCGGAAGGCATTCCACACTTCAACGATTTTATTGGAGTACCAAGAGATGATGCGAGGAGTCGACTTGGTCAATCAATGTAGAATGGAATATACCGCGCAGCTGAAATCCCACAAGTGGTGGCATCGCTTGCTTTTGTTCGTACTTGATACTAGTCTAGGGAATTCATACGTTTTGTACAAGAGTCATGCAAGTACTTTGAAGCAGAAACGATTGATGTCTCGCATTCAGTTTCATTATGCGATTGCCGGGTGGTTGTGTGACGGGGAGGTGCGGCCTGGGCGAACTGCCGCTTCTTTCAATCGCAGCAATCATGGGCTGCATTATTCTGCGAAGCATGAAAAGCTGCGTGCCAAGTGCGTTATTTGCGGCAGGAAACATAAAAGGTTGTGCCCAGGGTGCGGAGGGGCGTACATGTGCGAGGGCCCATGCTACTTGAAAGTTCATACGATCCCCAAGTACGCGGCGAAAGTTCTGAAGTAATCGCGTTTTGCAGGTTCATCTGCGTTGCTGCGAGGATTCAGTTTGAGCACGGCTGCGTTGATTTGTTCGGAGGACGAGAACGCCAGCCACCTCAACGGCCAATTCGCAACAGGGACTATAGAGTACTTGTGTTGGCTAGCCCGAAGATAGGTAGGCTTCATTTCAGTTTACCGATTTGTCCCAAATCTTGTTTAGGGGCTTGCATTTCAATTTGGTAATTGGTTAGTTTGTAGATAGTGGGTGATTCCAGGCAACCGAACTACCAGCGTCAGTGGATACTCTCAATTTTGGCAACCACATTTTGTTTCGGACTTTGGATGTAATTGCGCGTATTTCAAATTGCAGATTTGGGTTGTTTTATCTGCCTCTTGAAGTTTCAATGAAAGTAAGCATTTTTTGCATTCTTAGTGAATTCATATGTTTGCCGCCTTCTGTAGTACGCAGTGGAGACCCCGAAGCGAGAATGTTATGCAGGAGCCCCTACGAAACGGCGGGAAACATAGGAAAACGGTTAGTCCTTTGTCCTTGCTCGGTATGCCATCTGGTTTGCTTCGTATGACAACTCAGGCAACCTTCGTGTTTTCCCAGTGCCACGGTCACTTCCCGCCGAGGCCACCTCTCAATTCTCCGGGTCTTTGTCGGTTCCGCATGTAGAATGTAAAAACAGCCAAATGCACCGTCTGATCCTGCTGAAATTAGCTTCAGTAGTTCACTCTGTGTGGCCCGGTTCTATCTACCATCTAGATCATGTTTTTTAGTTGTCTTTTATTTTTAATAAAATAATGACACTTGCTTGCATGCAACAGCAATGCCGGACACCCCGAAGGTTCTAATTATCTTTACAAAAGATTCTTGTCTACTCCGGCTCATTTTTTTCAGTGAAGCTGCTCTACAACTTGTCGCCTACCTCATAAAAAAAAGCCGGCTCCAATATGTTTGTTACTTGACCTGTAGCTTGCATCGAAGCTTGCCCGGCGTCTGCAAAAGGCCTGTTTGGCAACTTTACACCACGACAATCTGTGGAATTTGGTGCACTTTTTGCACTAATTTGGTGCAAAAAAAAATTGTTGCATAATCCTTCAATACTGACCTCGCAATCGATGCGGTTACATTTAGCATATCGTGCATGAGCACATTTTCCAATTTGATTTCCAATCGGCCTCTGTGAGACGGCTCAAACGTTGGAGAAATTGCAGGGTCGTTTTGGGGTTAAGGCGCAACAATTTTTATAACTTCTAACTACATGGTTAAGAAGTTATTGCTCGGTATGTATTTTTCATTGCTTGGCGTGCAACCTGAGCAGCTGAAAAAACTTCTTTGAAAATCATTTTTTTAAGAAATAGAAATTTGAAATAGTTTCTTTAGATTTATTTATAGATGGAAACCTTTTAATCATTCCATTTTGACTAATGAGATCAAAGTTACAAGGAATTCTAATTTGGTATGGAATCTAGAGAATTCTAGAGAATTTTATTTCTTAAAAAAATTATTTTCAAAGAAGTTTTTTTAGATGCTCGAGTTGCACGCCAAGCAATGAAAAATACATACCGAGCAATAACTTCTTAAACATGTAGTTAGAAGTTATAAAAATTATTGCGCCTTAAAGCTACTCCTTGGGTACATGTTGTGTGAAATTTTCAAATTAAAAAAAAAAAATTGTCCGTTTGTAGTGAGCTCCCTCAAATTGCTATGTTGCCAAAAAACAGTGTTTGGACCTTTAAAGGTTAAACCAAAGTCCCTACATAGAGTAAGTTGTTATAGGTTGTTATAATAGTGACACTCAACCTTTGTTGTCAATTCATACATGAGGGGCACTTTCAAACCTTTTTTTCACTTTATGAGAAAGTGTCAGGATGGCGATTCCTTAAAATTTGGTGAAGCATTCATTAGAAAAAATTTGACCTCTGCAAAGGGTTGCTAATTGTTCATTTTTGGCACCCCGCAGTACAAATACAAAAAAATAAAAGATATTTTTTTTAAAAAGAAATGTTAATTTTCTTTTTAATTTTATAAATAATGGATCGGACATAGCACTGACAAGGCACTAGCAATGCCATGTCAGTTTCCAGATTTTTAAATTTTTTTTTAAATCATCATTTTTTCTCTAATTGCATTGTTGCTATCCAAAACTTGTAGCCTCTTTTGAGGCCTGAAATTTTTCTAATGGTATTTTTACATTCATCCATCTTTGGGACCAA
Organism: Antitrichia curtipendula; assembly: GCA_951230915.1. Classification (NCBI taxonomy): domain Eukaryota; kingdom Viridiplantae; phylum Streptophyta; class Bryopsida; order Hypnales; family Leucodontaceae; genus Antitrichia; species Antitrichia curtipendula. The sequence continues at coordinate 3,012,572 of OX579638.1, read as the reverse complement.
AAACACTTTTCAATTATATTCATGCACTTTTAAATCTAAATTTGGAAACTTCATCCACAGTTTTAATTTAAAATGGAATTTTTTTGGTGAAAAAATATTACTTTTACTTGGCAAGAAGTAGAAATTTATTTTGAAATGGTGTGATTTGGCCCTTTGGTGCAAAAAAAAAAGGGGGTTGTGACTTTTAGCAAGGATGTGAAGAAAATAAATATTTATTTTAGAGTTTTTAAAATTCATGTCACCTTAAATTAATCATGAAATGACATATGGCTCATTTTGACAAAAATTACTTGATATCAGATGATCTTGACCCACATGTAGGGTATTCAAATGAATGTAGTATTAGCAAATGTCAATTTGTAAGACTATAACTGCGCACAACATTTTTTATTCTACTCTCCAACAATAAGAGATCTTAGTAATAGTCTTAGATTGGAGTTCTATTCTAGTTCTCATTTGACACAATTGGTTCAAACCTTAGAGTATCCCCTCCCTACCTACAAAGGAGGCTCGTAACCTAGACTTTAGTAGTCTTATGTAGTTAGGATCACTTTTTGATCCCTTGCCCATTACTACATATCGGCCTTCAATTGTGGACTTGTGAAATTGAATACTATAGATCATTTTTGGGACTTCATCTAGCAAAATTGAACAATAGCAGGATATATTCTTCACTTTTGGTGTGGGATTCCCAAATGAAGTTGACTCTTGTTTTCATAGCTTGTTTAATAAAGTTGAACTCATGAGTGTCATTTGACTAGTAATTTCATTGAAGTCGGAAAGCTCTTATTTTTGTATTCTTTCATTGGATTGGCATGACATGTTACAACTAGTTGCCTTCTATTGCAATGATAATCTCTCTCATCACTCCTACTTATCATGATAACAAGCCTAGAATTTTTTTGTCAAGGGCCATAACTGAATACCAAGGAGGGCAATTATGCTCATATTGTATTTCCGTAAGTTAATGTGTTTATGTAGGGCACCTACTGGTGAGGCATGGGTGCATACAAGTGGGAGTTGGGCACCGATGGTTGAGATGTAACTCCCAACGTTGGTTGTCTAGACTATAGACACAAACTCCCACCCATATGCACCCTACCATTTGTCTCCATCAATTAAATGCCACAATATGTAGACAAAGTAAGTCTATGTAGGTATGAATTGTTTTATCAGATGATCATGTCATTGACCGAATTGTACAATGGGGTAAAATAATGTTACAACCAACCTATTTGAGCCATTCAATTTTATTTTTTTGTATAATGTGGAGTTTAATTGGTACATTTCGGAAAATGTAATTATCATTGCATCCTTACACAATCCCAATCAAGCATACCAAATGTGAGTTTCAAAAAAGAAATATTGATTTTTGGTGAGTCTTAACCCCTAAAACCCCGTTTGTCCCCTCGGGGGACAATTTGGGTCCAGGTAGGTTCCTATGACCTCAATTTGTTAAGAAATTCTTTGGATTTTTTTGAGGTTGTGCGGTTTTGCGAGAGCTTTGTGGATATATAATTTTTATTTCAATTGGTGCCCGAGAGAAAAAGTTATGCCAAAAATAGAGTTTGGCGGGCAGCACAAAAAAATCACAGAAAGTCAAAATAAATTTCTTCAATATTTTTTTCAAAATCTATGTCTTTTTGTCTACATTTGAAGCTTTGATTCATTCTATTTGGACTAATAATGAAAAAGTTATGGACAATCTTAGTTTTTTGGGCAATTGAAGCATCTTCTTGAAAAAATAACTTTTAGGATTCATTTTTTAATGCAATTTTTACAATTTTCAGAAAAAAATTGTTAGAAACGGTTGAATTTGCTTGCTAGAACAATCTCACCGTTGGGATTATGGTATTTCAATTTTGTCTTAGACCTATTAACAATTTAGTTATTCCTTCAATCTTGAACCTACTTCTACTTAACAAATTTTTAATGAGTAAAAATTTAGTGTTTTTTTCTTGAATTTTTTTTCGTAGATTCTCAACTGAAGTATTCAACATATAAACTTAGAAAATCAAAATCAACAATACAAAAAATTTAAGTTAAATAGGTTCAAAGCCCAAAAATCTAGTCAAGCAAGGTGCAAAAAAACTTGTTGTCTTCACTTGGAATGCAAATATCTTGTAATCTATTTGGTCAAAGTTTCTGAAATTTCTTGCACACATTCTCATACTAGTCTAGTATAAGATCCTATGGTTAGATATGCAAAAAAAACAATTTTTATAGTTTTTTGCACTTTGCAATAGAAGTGGCAGTTTTGAGTGTGTTTTGATGGAAAAAAGGCCTCGGGGCTTTAGGGGTTAATGTACATTACATTCAAGAGAAAGGCTTTGAGGGTAGCACTGTAGCTTTGTAGGTCCCAGTTACTTCTTTTTCTTTTTTTCTTTTTTTCTTTTACAAATGGAAATTTATTGCACAGCAAAGAGTACACACCAGTTCCAGTTACTTTCATTAGAGGCCAGTTTTCAAATGAATGCCACATTTAACTATTTTTGGACTTTCAAAGGGTCCAGAATTAATAATAGAAAAAAAAATGGTCATTTGGAAATAATGCAAAACATCAAGAGATCTATGTAAAACATTGGGAGATCATTACAAAACATCTGAAGATCTATACAAACATCTGGAGATCTCCAGATGTTATTATCAGGAGAGTTGTTAGTGTTTTGTCCAGAATTCACGTAAAAGTCCAAAAATAGTTAAATGTGGCATATGAAGAGTTAAAAGTAGTTCCCATCAAATTATCTTTCAAAAAAAAGCATACATGCAAAGTTTATATTCCTTATTTTCTTTGAGATGATGTTGGCAAATTCATCCAATTTTTACCTCATTTTTTTTGGTAGTGAAGATAAGGTAGTGTGCTCTTAAAGCGACCATTTAAGAGCTTATCGACTATTTCGGGGAAGCTAAACTCCTGAAACCAATTTTCAGTAAATTTTCATAGGAAGAATGGTGGAATTGGCATCTAACCCAAGTTGTTTCATATTTTTTGGACATTTGTAGAATAAGTTAGAAATTTTCAAAGATTATTATTGTAGGCACCTATTTGTGACCATAGGTCTTTCAAAATCCGTTCCCTTGCAACTTGTAAAGAGATGTGGGGAAACCAAGGAGATTATTGGCTCTTGCAATAAATAATTCTTTGTCTTCAATTCACTCAATGGCTAAAGAGGTCCATTTAAGGAGCACCTCATGTCCATTCAAGAGTTTATTATAGGAGCGGTTTGAAGAAAATGGGCGCTTTTAGAGCAAACTACCTTACTAGCGAAGGGAGAGTCTTGCATTATAATTCAAGGTTGCCAAATACATAGCATTTGTTTAGGCAGTGTGAACTAGTCCCCTTGCTTGTCCCTCCAAGTTATTCTGGGGGTGCATGTAAAAAAGAAGACCCCCTATTTTGTGCAAGATTAATTTATCTTCTACACCTATCCGAACTAATTTGGGGCCTCTGATTGCAAACATGAATTCAAAATTTGCAAATTTTAAAATGCATGGCAAATGAAAAGTTTCAATGTTTTCCCTCAGAGCCAAGTGAGGGGGTTGGTTCACCCTGGCCATTTTTTTTGTAGTTGTGATAATTTACTAGTCTCCATTATTGTAGATGGCAACCAAAAAATAATATTCAAAAGTGGCTAACAATTGGTACACAACCGACCATTCTTGCTTAATGGTATTTACTACGTCTTTTGAGCTCATTGTCATTGTGACAAATTGTCACAATGAGCTCAAAATAAGTTTTCATTATTTATTATGTGTTTTAATCCCCCCAAACTATCACAAGTTTTCATGTCAATTAAAATTATTATTTGTTTTAATTCCCCCCTCCCCTCCCCCCCCCCCCCCTCCCCCCTCCATCGCCATCCTTACTTGCACTACAAGAAAATGGAGGTATAAATGACTTGTTCACAATGACTACACCCAAAACAATGACTGCATAATAGTCATTTTGCAGTCATTTTGCAGTCATTGTTGTCGGTGCAGTCATTGTGGACAAGTCATTTATACCCCCATTTTCTTGTAGTGTTGTATTTCTCATAAAATAATTCCAACATTCTGCATTTATACCCATATATATATTTGTATTATATATGCGTGTCCATATTATATACTTCTATCTTCATTCATATTATATATTTGTATCTGTATCTATATTTGGACGGCCAAGATCTTATGTTCGACATCCACGCCCTTGATTTTTCCAAAAGATTGACGGCATTAGAAGGGATAGAGAATTTTTTTTTAATTCAAATCAACAGCTGTGGATTTGGGGGGAAGGGGGAGGGGGGGGGAGAATTGACCCTGGAATCTCATGTTTGCTTCTTTTGAGCTCATTGTCATTGTCATTGTCATTGTGAGTGGCCATCAGCTATCTAGCATACATCCAATAGAGTTTTGATACCTTCATATGGTCAGTTTTTAAAAACACCTATTTCTAGTACTTTGAAATTTGTAGTTTATTCATACGGTATTCAAAAAACACATTTGAAAAAAATCTAGAATCCTCTTTTGACTACCAACAAGATCCCACCAAAATAATAATAATATAATAATATAAACCATACTAAATTGCTAATTTGTATGATTTTAGGTGCAATTAAATTACAACAAACAACTATGCTATAAAAGGCTCTATCCTCCACTATAGCACTAGCTTGTTTTTTCAAATAAGGTCCTAATCCTACTCCAACTTCTTCAAATAAATATTTGTCGGTGCAATACTTCCTTGCCTTTGGAGCAAAGCAAAGGCAAAATCTTTTTGTGTATTTCCAGGATTTGACTATGAAGAAAAGAAGAGAGAGAGAGAGGCTCTTGATTTGTGTGAGAGACCACACAAAAAGGTCACAGTTTTTAATATGTGGAAGCCCTTTTGGTGTGTGCAAGTCTTCCAATTTTCGAAGCAGCATGAAACGGCAGCATGTTTGTTCAGGAGAGATTGCATGATGGGAACATATGAGATCATGCACGGAGGTGCAATAATTTAAAAATTTGAGTTCCAAGGAGAACCGTGTGTCGCCCAATGGCTGATAACCGTGCGACTTGTTTGAGGCCTCGTGGAACATGCATCAGCTTGGCACCGATTGAAATAAAAATTACATTTTCAGAAAGGCTAATGTGATTCTCTATCTTCACAAAAAAGAAATTCAGAAAATCACAAAAAATATTGAGACCGTAGGAGCCGAAATCCATTTTGTCCCCGGAGGGGACAATGGGACTTTAGGGGTTAAGTTAGCTCTACAGGTTGGAAGTGCTTGGCCTAGACCATTCCTCTGTACTTAATATTCTCGATGGACATGGGGTGTCCCGCTTTGGACATTCGAGGGGTCCTACAAATTTGCCAATTTCAAGACAGGGTTAACTTCGCCATTTGGGAATTTGGGATGAGGCCAAAAGCTTGTCCAGGAAAGGAGCCCCCACTGTTTGGAACCTGTTGGGCTATTTTGCACAAATAGGGGACATGCTGGGTAGGGCTTGATCTCATTGGGTCTTTGCCTTTTCTATGCTTTGATATTTTTGATTGGGAATGCATGATTGTTTGTCAGTCAGTCACCCAATACCAAAAAAAAAAAAAAAAGACGGTGAGATTTTGTATGGTTTTGGAAATTAGCAAAAAGTTATTGCAGTATTGACATTTCGGATAGCCATTTTTCGGGTAGAATGTTCTAGATTTTCTTTCTAGGGTTTTCAGTGATTTTGCCATTAGTTTATTATATTTGGTAAGTTTGGTATATACTCAATACTTTCAATTAATTTTCGTACCCAAAGTTGTAGTGTTCTGCAATCCAAAGAGTATTATCCAATTGAAATACAGTATATTTGTGGATTTGTTTAGATTTGCAACTCAATTTTTGATTAACGTTCCATTTAGCATCTTCCAGTCTAAATATATGTTTTCTAGTTAATTAGATTTGAGTGAATAAGTGTAATTTGTCAAGTCATTTGACATTTAAATCACTGTGGTTTGGACCTCCCTAGTACTGTGGGATACAATAATCTTACAACCTGTGTATTTGAGCCAAACAATTTTTTCTGTATAATGTGGAGTTTAAATGGTATATTTTGGTAAGCATAACTATCATTGCATCCTTACACAATCCAAATCAAGCATATCTAATTTCAGTTTCAGAAAGAGCAAAATTTCATTTTCGGTGAATTTTAACCCCTAAAGGTCAGAGACTATGTTTTCACTAAAACTGCTCCAAAACTGCTATTTCTAATACAAGTACCAAATTTTTTTTAAAAAAGATTTGTGAAAAAATGTAACCATAGGATATTGTATTAAACTAGTTTGAGAAGTTGTGAAAAAAATTTCAGAAATTTCCACCATGTGGATTGCAAGATAAGAGCGTTTGAAGTGACAAAAATCATTTTTTGGTCCCTGCGAAAATCCGGGCAGCTGCACTTCACAAGGTCACATTTGTATGAAAAAATGTCCAAAATGGTGGTTACTCTTTGGATTCATTCTTCCAGGAAAGTTGGCTACATGCTTGACAATTTTCAGATCATTTGGAGTTGTAAAACATATAAGAAAAAAATAGTAAGTAGAAAGAGGTAGAGAATGTTCAAAACACTAAATTGTTAAGAATTTGAATATGAAATTGAAAAATGCCAATCCCAACGGTTGTAATGTTGTAATAAACAATCTATACACAATGTTGTTGTTGTTTTTCAAAAAAATTAAAAATTGAGTTAAATAAAAGACTTCAAAGTTTATCTTAGAATAGAGATTCCATAACTACCCACAAACTAAAACTCCTCATAACTTTCATCTCATTAATCAAAATGGAATGATTCAAAGCTTCCCGCATATATATAAATCTAAAGAACCAATTTCAAATTTTTATTTTTTTTAAAAGTGATTTTTAAAGAATTTTTTTCAGCTACCCAGGCTGCCCACCGGCAAATGAAAATGACATATCATGCAATAACTTTTTAACCATGTAGTCAAAAATTATGAAAATTGTTGGGCCTTATGAAGCTACTCGTCTGGCACATCTTGTGTGAAAAATTCAAAGGAAAAAAAATTCTGGTCGTAGTAAGCTTCCCAAAATCACTATGTTGTCAAAAAGCGGTGTTTGGTCCTTTATGGGTTAAAAGTTAGTTTTCATGGTTTTACATGATATTTTATTGAAAATAATGGGTGATGAATTTTTTTAATCTAATTGTATAGATATGCAGGGAACATCCATATGCACATCTTTCATATTAAAAAATACACCATTAAGTAACAAAAATATAATCTAGGAAGAATTCATTGTGTTATGTGACCAAACTTTGTAAGATAGATATTTTTATATTTATATCAATTAACTAGATTTTGGCAAAATAATTGTTCCATCATGCTCAAATGTACAAATGTACAAAATTAGAATAATGTAATTATAGTAAAGAAATGTCTACTTTTACAAAAAATGGGCATTGTCCCTGGTATTGTCACCCCAATATTGAAATCTCTATAGAAAGAATTGTGAATTTTTATTTGGAGATGCTTGTTGAAGGGAAGATGTGCATATGGATGTTTTTTTTGCATATTTCCACAATCAAATTTAAAAAATTCATCATCAGTTGTTTTCAATAAACTATCATGTAAAACCATAAAAATTGACTTTAACCCCTAAAACCCCGAGGCCTTTTCTCCATCAAAACACACTCAAAACTGCCACTTCTATTGCAAAGAGCAAAAAACTATAAAAATTGTTTTTTTTTGCATATCTAACCATAGGATCTTATACTAGACTAGTATGAGAATGTGTGCAAGAAATTTCAGAAACTTTGACCAAATAGATTGCAAGATATTTGCATTCCAAGTGAAGAAAACAAGTTTTTTTGCACCTTGCTTGACTAGATTTTTGGGCTTTGAACCTATTTAACTTAAATTTTTTGTATTGTTGATTTTGATTTTCTAAGTTTATATGTTGAATACTTCAGTTGAGAATCTACGAAAAAAAATTCAAGAAAAAAACACTAAATTTTTACTCATTAAAAAATTGTTAAGTAGAAGTAGGTTCAAGATTGAAGGAATAACTAAATTGTTAATAGCTCTAAGACAAAATTGAAATACCATAATCCCAACGGTGAGATTGTTCTAGAAAGCAAATTCAACCTTGTCTAACAATTTTTTTCTGAAAATTGTAAAAATTGCATTCAAAAATGAATTCTAAAAGTTATTTTTTCAAGAAGATGCTTCGATTGCCCAAAAAACTAAGATTGTCCATAACTTTTTCATTATTAGTCCAAATAGAATGAATCAAAGCTTCAAATGTAGACAAAATGACATAGATTTTGAAAAAAATACTGAAGAAATTTATTTTGACTTTCTGTGATTTTTTTGTGCTGCCCGCCAAACTCTATTTTTGGCATAATTTTTTCTCTCGGGCACCAATTGAAATAAAAATTATATCCACAAAGCTCTCGCAGAACCGCACAACCTCAAAAAATCTCAAAAAAATTCTCTACAAATTGAGGTCACAAGAACCTACCCGGACTCAAATTGTCCCCCGAGGGGACAAAACAGGCCTTTAGGGGTTAACTGACTTCTAATGATCACCATGAAGATTCAAAGCAAGTCAGTTTGCCTCAAATTTTACCAACATTCTAGTGCATCCCCAACTATAAACAAGGCCTTAACTTCTAATTTAAAAACTCAAGATTCTTACCATTCCTTGAAGAAAATAAGATAAACAAAATCAAGATTGGACTGATGTGCATTAACACGAGCCCACATTATTCAGTTCTAATGCCAGTCACACTCAGAGGACGGAAGCAGTGTGTCTGTTCAAATTAAACAACCAACAAAATTCTGGTGTGCCAGATGATAAATTGAATATTTTGGTTCAGATTCCTTCCTACAGCAGCAGATGTAAGAATGTGACAGCAGCAGAATTCCCCAATTATGTTTGCATACTCTCTTTTTTCAATCTGCTTGCCTTCAATCTGTGCTAACAAAATTGTGCTGTGCAACAATGTTCTATGCACCTAAATAGAGACTTCAACCTGTAATAATAGATGTTGCTCCGAAATTTCCAATATGCATATGGATTGACGCAATGGTAATTGAAGCTGAAATTGCACTCCATAAATGCCCTCCATCAGGAATCTCTTCATAACTGCACATCAGCCTCAGTTACCTTCAGCTTGAGATCATCTTTTGACAAGTTTTGCAATTGACAAATTTGCACATCTTGGATCATGCTGACTGTCTGGTGAGCCGCTAGATGTTGTGATGCCTTGATCTGCACATGAAACCAACCACATAATTATTACAATCCATACTTCGTGATGATGGAACTGCATTCAATTTTTAAAAAAAATTCTCAGCAAAATTAGACTATTTCATCATAACGAGAGTTTTGTTTATTGTTGGTTCCTTCTATGACGTTCTCTAAAACTCCTAGACTGTCAAACAATCTAATTCTATTCACCTTGTTCTATGGTACACAAGGTGTGGACACAGGGCATTCCATGTATGAGAAAAGGAAATCAGCATTTCTAACGTCAATTTCGTGAAATTGGCAGAAACTCATGACTTGGGCACTTTTGAAGCCGGTGTCCCTGAACCATACGGTCTATTCCCGTTTCTAGTTTAGCGCTTTGTGCAGTTGAACGTCACAATTTTGGCACTCTGAATCGAGCCAACATAATGAAATTGAAGTTTATATTAATCTCAGTCACAACGGTCTGGGTTGAGCACTATTGTACCTCCAAATAAAGAGATGGGCATCCCAAACAGTCGTTTCTCTGTGCACATGTGTGCTTGAGAATCACCATACATCTTTCAGCTTGAATGAATAATAATCTTCTGCACAAAACAAGTAACAACTGTTTAGAACCAGAGGAATGACCGTCAACTTCACTAACTTGGCGCACCTCTGGGCACCAAAAATTGAGACATTCATTTGCAGGATCCTCTAAAAATTAGGACCGGTATACATTTACGTTTCAGGCTGCACACCCTGAGAAGTGCCAACGTCGTGGAGTTCCACCAATCCACAAAATTGACATTTATGAATGTGTTTGCAATGCGCATGCACATGCTCTTCAAATGTTTGTTAAAAAGCAATGGTTAAAGCATGCCACTCACCTGATGAAGACCCAAAATTGGACCTCATTTGGCCCAAATGCAGCTTGGAGATGTTCAGCTTCACAAACACAATAGCTCCAAGAGGTGAACGTGGAAAAGATTCAGAAGCCACAACGTCAATTTCGTCATATTGGCGGAAAATCAGGACACTGGTATCTGGAAACTTGAATTTATACCAGTCCTAGTTTTTAGCACCTTGGATAGTTCAATACCTAGAAGAAATGATGTTCTTGCGTTGATTCTAATGAAATCTCAGTCTTCTCATTTTTTTTCTGTGATGTAAGTACAATTGATCAATTGCCCAACCACAATATTTCCACAGCGGCTCGCCGCAGGTCTCTGAAACGGCATGTCCGGCAGTGAACCATTCTACCTCTGCTACTAAATAATGGCACAAGCAGCTTCAAAACCAGGCGTCCATAAATTTCAAAACCATTTTGAAGCTGAAAGCCTCTTGAAATTGCTGTCGAAACTGAGTTTTTTTCGTTCCTCCTGAGACAACCAAACCACCAGCATCAATATGGAAACTTGGCAGCCGAACCCCCATGGCCGAAATGCTCAACAGCAGCTAAGCTCTTCCCACGCCAATTAACTGATCCATGTTTGAAAAACTCGACGACAACCATCAATTGATATATGCCACCGAATTAACCATACTTAGGGTTCAAGGTTTAGGTGAATTTCATTAAATCGGTGCAATCAGTTTCGTTAAGTTGGCAAAATTCCATGACTTTGGCACTTTCATGGCGCACAACCTTGAAATTAAGTCCATACTAGTCCTAGTTCTTAGAGCCTTGTGTAGATGAATGTCACAATTTTTGGCGCCCAGAATATCGCCAATTTAACAAAATTGACGATGAGACCTCCCAATGCAGGAATTGTGCAAAAGATTTTTATGATCACAGTGACCGAGACCTCATTATGAATCCTGTAAACCAAAAATCCTGTGAACATCACATCAAAGCAGTGAATATGGCACACGGAGGTACCAAATATCAGCAAGTGCAGTCTTACCAAGGAAGAGATCGACGCCATGTCCGCCGCGCTCATCAATCCGAGTCCACCATGTCACTGTAATTCAGCCCCGACGCCACCACTCTCCTTCTCCCTCGGAAGTTGCTCAAGGAGCTGTTGGAGCTCGACGAGATGAGCGAGCTGCTGCCGTGGTGCTGCGACCGCAACTTGAACGCGCGACAATCCGCCCAGTGCATGAGCGGCCAATGCAGGTCCATGGTGATCTTCTCCGCACGCAAGAGGGAGTGCTTCCGACGACTGCTGTTGAAGGAAGCTTGTGTCTGCAAAGAGGTCGTGAGCGAAGTGCGACCCAGGTGAGTCTTGGTTCCGAACTCGGGGGCCACGTTCAACTGTCCGATCCTACCAGACTGGAAATTTGCAAAGGAACATGATTGCAAAGGACCCTGCTCGAAACGAAACTCCGCCCTGGGCGTCAAAGGCGCAGAAGGTTCATGGTTCCAGGTCAATCCCTTGCTACTGAAATTGCAGTTCCAGTTCAATCCGTTGCTGATAGGGTTGATGCCCAGATTGTTGTTCCAGTTCAATCCGTTGCTATTGCTGTTACTGTTGCTGTTGGTTTTGCTGTTGCTGTTACTGGTGCTGGTGCTGTTGTTGTTCAAGTTGGGTTCCTTGTTGTTGGCATCTGGGGTGCGCGGGAGGTTGGAGAGCTGGTTTGGGAGTTGTGGATTGATGCGGACAGTGAGCTGCGGTGCCAGGGGAGTTTCTGCAGCGTTGCCGGGACTGCTACCCTGAATGGTGCCCTGTAAGGTGGCCGGCATGGTGACGGGGTCGACGTCTTGCGCGCTGAAGTCGTCGCAATTTTCTCCGCCAAGCTCGAACGAGGTCGACGACATTGAGGAGCCGCGGTAGCTGCTGGTTGAGCCCATAGAGGCTTTGGACTGATGCCCGGATTCGTTCCGGTTGTAGTTGTGGTGACTGGTGATGTTTGCTGTTTTTTTAGGGGTGGTGGGTGCCATGGGCGGAAGCTTGTTGCTCATGGCGAAGGAGCGGAGCGTGTCCACGCCTCCGTTGCTGCGGATCCGGGAGACGAAGCAGGAGAGGTTGTCGATGAAGTATTTCCCGTCCTTCTTCATGGTCCTGCGTATGTACAAGCCCTAGCTTTGTCAGATTGTGTCTAGACTAGCTCTGGGAATGGGATCTAGAGCGTCTGGAAATGTGTACATGCAGATTCTTAAATGGGTGTTAAAACCCGTCAAATTCGTTACACGGAACGATTCCGGGCGCAAAATTTTTTTGACATTCATCTGCACGAAGGTCTGAAAACTAGATTGGTATATCTAGGATTGTCATATAACTATAGATTTACGTTACAGGCCGTGCATCCTAGCAAGTGTCAAAGTCTCGGATCCGAAATTGATGAATCCGGACTTGAATTCACTGAGAGGATGAGTCTCCTTCAATGTGGGTGTGCAAAGGAAGCATTAGAAGATACCTTGGGAAGAGGAAATGACAGAAATCAAAAGTTTTTATCAATCATTGGTTATCAGAGTTTCTTTCTATCTATCCGCGATGGTTGCTTGTACATTGCTCGACAAATTTTTAGCAGCAACAAGAATGGAACCATATTGAACCAATGTGAACGGAAAAAGCAAAGGCGGTGACTCCAAATTGGATAGCTCCATCAACCTGATCGACAATTTCGAAAAAACTGCCGATTGATTTTCTACTGGCCAAACATTCATCTGCACAGCTCTGATATAGAATTACATTCCAGGTCGCATGTCCTGAAAAGTACGAAAGTCGTGGAATTCCGCGACTCTAACGAAATTTAGTGAAAGTTTCGGCTGAGGCATGCATGGAAACTGCTCTGGACGTTAAAGCTCTTGGATAGGGGCTTAACTAGATCGTGAGAATTGGTACCAAAATAGCACAAGCTAACATTGATTTTGGCCTGTACTGCACTATAAAAAGGGCTAAACATGTAGTCACAACCCTCCAAACTTGCATGGAACTAAAGGAGGCTAAAGAAGGGGCTTAAAACACCATGTTTGCAGGCTATCCACATGTGAGTCCTGTTTCCTGCTTTCTTTTCCTTCTTGCTTCTCTTCATATGAGGTCACCATTGTCACAATGGTGAGAAATATTGGGAAGGGTGGTTCACAAATACTCACGCATCAAACCTGAATAAAATCTACGGTTTTCTCATGATTCTCTAAAATTAAAATCAAAGGGCTTCACCTTTCTAAAGACGAAGCGAAAAGGCGAAAAGAAAAGAATCTCGGAACGTGGACATGGAAGTGGTTTGATAGGAGAGGCCTGATTCACTTATGGAGGTTTGCCAAAACCTCTTGCCAAGGTCGGGTCTATTTTAGAGTATTTTGGAAGACCCGTCATCATTCTAACAAGTTTTGTGAACATAAGAGTGGCCTGTTTCGACCTATTTCTAAAGCAAAAAGTAGGAAAAGAAAGGTAAGGATTGGGCTCACACAGAAAGTCAGAGGTCTTAGTCGAGGCATAAACGTCAATATTCGTTAATTTCTGGTACCCAGAATCGCGTCAATGTAACGAAATTAACAATCTAAACCCCACAATCCTCCCAGTAATCATATTAACCCAGGTCCTCATCAACAACAAAGAACTCTACCAACGGTATCATTGTCACTAACCTGTCCAGAATGACATGGCAGGCGCCTATGGCTTTAGCTTCATCAGAGGCGATCACTTTCGGATTGTTGCCGGCTTTCACGTCGACCTCCAGCTTGACCTTCACATTGCAAGCAGCAATGCCAGAGTTCATTTTATTGCCAATGATCAAGGCTTCTTCAAGGGAAGAAGGAATGAGGTTTTAATTAAATCCTCACTCAGTGCATGTCATATGCACTCGCAGAGTGAAAACGAGAGAAAAGCAAATCTTTCTTAAGAAACCTTCATCCGTAAGCATAAAAATTCCATATTTTGGATCATCGGAACAGAGTGTTTCAAATGGGGTGATGTTTTGTCCAAGTAACTTCTCATTCTTCCAAAGGACTGCTCGAATTTTGAAGGACCACAATTTCATTATGACCAACTTCATGAAATTGAGGTTAATAATGGCTAGTTTTTTTATAAAATATAAGCAAAATTATATGCAATAATTCAAAAAAGGTTTTGGGTGCATACCCCTGCTTTCTCACACCACTCCTTCAGGAACGCTGTTCTCCAAATGGCCTCCTTCTTAGTGGCAATTTCAAACTGGAGCTCCATGATATTGGGACTACTCCTAGTTGATTGATCCACTCGTACCATGAATCCCACTGTCACCATTCCATCAGTGGCGTCAAATTTAAAAGAAATAACTCCAATCTCTTAGAGAGAATTGACATAAATTAAAGAGTCTGTTCTAGAGAGACTCTGTCTGTGTGACTCTCAATCTAGAACTGCAGGGATTGTACTCCAACTGACTTCTACATGACTTCTTTCTAGAAAAAGAAGTATTAATTCTCTAGTATTAGTTCAAGTGAGACGTCTCTGTGGAATGCTTTGTTTTGATTGACCTTTAATTTATAAACTTAACTGCTGACTTGTAGCGCGTAACATTAAACATTAATAACCAGTTAAACAAGCAAGATTCCTTTTCCCTCTCACAACAATAAAGACCCCTACTATTAGTGAGGTGTTAGCAGTCATTAATTGAAATGATTCTCTCCAAGAAACTTTAAGGAGAAATATCCCATCTTTGGGGGAGGTGTCAGAAAAAGGCCTTTTAGTGGGAATCTCTGTACAGTAGGTTATAGAATGTCATGGGGTTGGGGGGAGGTTCTGATCACAGCTAAGATTTCAAGCTCTTCAAGGCAACCATGAGTTCACCAACGTGCGTGTTGCAAAAGACTTTGGGTATGCCACAAGAAGTGAATAATACTATTGTGAATATCAGATGACAATGTAGATTAAAATCCGTACAATACAAGAATAATTTCAACCTACACTAATTCACAATAGTATGACTTTGGTAAATTAGTACCACACGCACTATCACGACAAATCGGTGTAGCCTCCGTCCAGTACCATAACCTAATCACAACTCAGCCATTTACGGTACCAAGGTGCCAGAGTATCCAGCTACGGATCCCGATAATCGGCGTCAAAATGCGGGGAAGAGGCGAATCATCATAATCTAGAGACACTCCCGTTTTGCAAGAAAAGTTCAAGCTTTTGGTAAAACTTACTGGACTTAGGAATGTGGGTGACAATCCCAAGTATTTTGAGGTGGTCTCCTTTGCGAACCACGTTTCCCAGCGTCCAGTAAACCGCCGCCGGCGCCACGCCTTTGTTGGCATCCACCACCACGAGCACGGAGCCCTGCTGCACCCCGCTCGGCCTCGGCGCCGTGGGCTCGCCGATGCTCCGCAAGCCCTCGCTTTGCAAACTGATGAGACTCTCCATGGCCATGGCAACCCGTTGGACCAGAGAATGGCGAAGTTTCTAAGCTCTGATCGACTAGCTACACCATGGCGATGATCGGAGAACGAACTCCCAGGAAACTTGTCCCTTCGATCAAGTACCCTCTCGAAAACTCAATGTGGTTAGCATGGGGAACATTCTAACTCGCTCCGATCCTGGTTCCCGAATTCTCAGTCTGGCACTTGTTTGAAACTTGTTAAGATACTTAATTCTGAACATACGCTAGAAGATTCCGGATAGTCCGAAAGAAAGCCTTTTCGATGGGAGTCTGTTTCTGATCAAAGGTTAAATCAATGAGGCTCACGATGTTGGTACTCACGAAACGAGAGTACGTAACTGTCTGAAACACAAAGCTCACGAAACTAGTTTGAAACCTGCCTAGGTACCCAGTTCTGAGCACACAATAGAAGACTCCGGAAGTAAGCCTTTCTCGATGGGAGCCTTTTCCTGATCAAAGGTTAAACTAGTGAGACAATGTTGATACTTACAAAGCGAGTGTCCGTAACAACCTAATGCGTACGAAACTAACCGTCCTGGTTGGGAGCCTTTTTCTAACGATATTGATTCTTAAGAAACCAGAGGTACTAGCTTGCTTTCCGGCCAGTTCAGGTCAAGTTTTTCTCAAGCTTACAAGCCTTGAGAACGAGCTCACATTCGCGTGAATTTGACTGCATCGTACACCTCAGTCGCATTGTTGGATGATTCCCTCTCTCAAAGTCAGTCATGCTCTCGCTCGCTAGCCGCTTGGTGGCACCTGGAATCATCAAATGAGAAGCTAGAGCAGCACGTCAAGATGCCATGCTCGCCTTGCTCGCATGCACTTCCTCACGCCAGTAATGTCGCGACCCCAGAAATCAAACGCAAGAGAAAAAGGCCGGGAATACATACAACAAAGTGCAAACAAAGGGGAAGCAAATGCAGCCAACCAAGAGCGAGCCCCTCGGGCCAAGAGAGGATTGCAGCCAAGAGGACGCAAGCTCCGCAAGCCTTGAGCCCCAGTTTAGCCCAAATCTCCGGAATCCTCCAAAGCTCCGGGAATAAGTGCGGGATGGCTATTCCGGTGAAAAACCGAAACAACTACCCCTACCTCCCACTAGCTCGCACCCATTCTAAATTCAATAACAGGGCTCCCGAAATGGGCCGAAATTTAGCAAAGCTGCTTCCACAAACATCTTGTACCCGGAGAGAATGTGAATACCAGAGTGTGAAACTTGAAAAAATTAAAAAACAAAACTTGGAAAATTTAGCACATTTAGCAGTGTTTTTAGCAACTGGAGCTTATGAGGATGATCACAATTGGAGACACTTGGGATATGTCACGCATTCATGAACCAGTCACGAACTGCTGCGAAGTTTGCTAAGCCATTTGTTACCAAATTAGCCGCTCTGTTGCTTCAGTGGCTTCTGATTTTTCAAGGATTCTTTTTTTTGTGTGGGTGCAAATTTAAGTACAGGACAAAAGATTTAACTGCTGATGATTTGGTGTTTGGCTCACCGCGGCACCAATCGGTGCCCCATCCAGAGTTCGGGTCACTTGGTATTATTGTCTTATTGTGAGTGCCTTAAATAAATGATGGGCGCGGGACGGAGGCTTTGCTGGGAGAGTTTACGGGAAGGAGATTGGGAAGGGCACGCCGAGCTTTCTGCGCAGCCCACGCTGCGAGTTTTTTTCATTTTTGAATTCTAGAAAGTTTTCATGAATGTTTTTTTTGTTTTTTTTATAATTTTTGACATCATTGTTTTAGTGTGTGTATATGATGAAAGGAGAAATTTTGATTGCAGGAAGGAGAATTCAATGAAGCTTTTATTGTTGTCGTTTGGGTGTAAATGAAAGGAAAAATTCACTACAAATGAAACCAAGAATTATTACAAACGAAAAGAATTCACTAGCCAAAGTATTCTCAAGTGTATTGATCACACAATGTAATGTTAGTCAATTCTATAGCAAAGTTCTACAAGCAAGTTTTTGATCTAAGTTGGATGCGCAACATGAGTTGTTGGAAATTTTTTGGCAACACTTTTCCTACGGTTTATTATGCGACCAAATTTGGAATTAATACATCATTTTCAAGCCAAAATAGATCACAAGACTTAAATTAGAATTTGGAGTTCAAAAAAATTGGTCAACTTATTGTTTTGTATAGTCAAGTAATTTGTGTCTATTTATTTGCAAACTCCAAAGACTTAATTATTTTAAACATGTAAGGGCAAATCTATTTTCTACAATTACCAAACATACAAGACACGATGCTAATATAAAGACATCAACTCAAAGTTCAAAGTATACTTATTAAAAGAAGCTTTTAAAAATTGACAAGACAAGAAGAACAATTAAATGCACAATTTAGGAGTCAAGCCATCAAGATTAGTGGCCCACTATAAATTTTCACTATTCCATGTAGAGTTCAGACCATCCATTACCAACCAAGATGGGTCCACAACTTCTAAGGTTATGTTATTTCCGGCTGAGCATTTTTTTTTGTGAACTACTAGAGTTTTCATGACATGCACAATATGCAAGGCTACAAGGAAGAATTGGGCAATGGTTAGCTTGGGGTATCCTTTTTTTGAACACACTAATTAGGTTATTTTTGTTTAAAACCTCTAATTATATTTTCAAAGTTAATCATAAAGAAAATCCCAATTTGAAACAAGGGTGTCAGAGGAAAGTATAACTAAGAATAGTACAAAAGAAACACGGCCTCAAACTCCATTGGACCTCAATGTTGGTGCTCCAAGGGGTTTCATCCCATGTTTTTCCCAAACCCCGGCTCTTGGTCCCGCATGATGCATACTTTACGATTTAAACTCTATTGTGTGCAAAACAATTTTTCTTTTTTTTCTTTTTTTTTCTCTTCTTCAATAAGCTCTCTTCGAGCTGCTTCGGATTGATGTATCAAAACAGGGGAAAAGTGCCGCTTGAATTTAGATTTCTGGGCACAACCTGATAATTATCATCAGAGAATTGCGAAAGGGATTTTGTTCTTCCTTGTGCCTGAATGCATGGAAATGGGGAATCCCTGGCCCGGATAAGCATTCAAGTTGACTTTTCTTTTTGAGGGAGGGTTCAGCAGTTTCGATGCAAGTCCCGTTCGTATACAGTATTGCTTCGGAAGAATCTTTCGCCTTGGGAAGCACTTTGCAAGTCTGTTTTTGTTGTAAAATGTGTAAGATACCGATATTCCGGTACAGTACTGTAGTGAGGGTATTCCTGTCTCTGGTCAACTACCCAATTCCAATTTTCGATTGGGTTTTCTGAAATTGCACATAAGGTAACAGGTCCAGAAATCGCCCATCTAAGAGCTGAAACTGAATTTTGGGAAGGAAAAACTTCTCAAAATATTTTTTAGTAAATTTTCCTTAAAAGAGAAGTGGATTTGGCATCTAACCGAAGTCTTTTCATAATTTTCTGAGCTTTTTGAAATTAGTTATGAAATTTTGAAGTTGAATTGGCATAGGACTCCCAAATCGTCCACCTCTGAAATGTACACTGTTTGTACATCAGTGAAGGCTATGAAAAAACAGCATGTATAAATCATGTACGTTTTACAAGTGGGTGGTTCTTAATGCCCGAACTATTCTCAAGCATGTTACCTTAACATTCAGTAGCCTTCAGAGGGGCCGGGCTGCCTTTCATCAGGAAAGTACCCACATTGAAACAATATTGTTTCAATGGTTTCACAGTCCAATATTGAAAGTATGTTGTTATTGTACAAAAACTATATTGTAACAATATGGTTTCAATGGAAATGCACTCTTCCCACTAAAACTACATTGTTGTAGTACTACTTTTGTACTCAAATTATACACCTTCAATATTGACCTGTGAAACCATTGAAACAATATTGCAACAATACTAAGAGAGTAGGGGGGGTAGTTTCCAATGTTTCCTTTCTGAAGTCTTCATCTAAGAAATTCATCGACACATCATTAATGCAAGCTTTGGAGACATGAATAGTGGCAGTTCATTTACGGTGTGCTCCATTCTTTTTTGCTAATCCTAAGATCAGAATTACAAACCAACAAATAATTGGAAAGAAAGATGGTTTGCCAAAAGTCCAAAGAACTCATTGAATAATATATCAATGCAATTTAACCAACTTCCAACAAAAACATTTTTTGATGGTAAAATGAAAAGATTGCTCCATAGACATTTGTGAGGAAGAAGGGTAGAGTTATCATTTTTATACTTAAATCCATTGTCCATCATGAATCCTCAAAGAGTGTGAGATCATTTGAAGATGAGAGCTTGACCGCTCATTGTCAAAATGTCAAAATTGTGTTAAAACTATAATTTTAGACCTCATTTAGGCAACCTCATTTAGGCATAGTAACAAAACTTTTTTCAAATAACTTTGAACTAATCAAAGCTAAGAAATCAAACTAAGTTTCATCTTCAAAATTCCTTTTGAGATTTCAAATCTCCAATCCAAAGTTATGGACAAATTTCAGAGAGGGGTTGGAAGGGACATTTTTTTTGACATTTTCAAACATCCTCTCTGAAATTTATCCATAATTTTTTATTGGAATCTTGAAATCTCAAAAAAAAATTTGAAGATGAAACTTAGTTTGATTTCTCAGCTTTGATTAGTTCAAAGTTATTTGAAAAAAGTTTTGCTACTATGCCTAAATGAAGTTTGAAATTCCAATTTTAACACAATTTTAACATTTTACTTAACTATGAGCCATTGTGCTCCTTCTATTTATAATTTATATATCCCACATTGTTTGGTTTACATTATACCACCCCAAATGTATATATACAGCTTCTCTTCTAGTGCCAATCACAAAATGAAATTGGCCTTTGTATAGATGCAAGTAACTAGTTCGGTGCTAAATGCTCAATTGAACATATAGAAAGTTAATTTCTTTAATTTTTTCATGTATTCACACATATGGTAGGACCAAATTACCAACCAGCCATCAGTAACCAACCTGTAGGTTGCAACTAAGGTAGTGTGCTCTAAAAGCGCCCATCTTCAAACCGCCCCTATTTTTAGGTAAAGAATGGAGATGGGGTGATCCTTAACCCCTAAAGGACCAAACGGCGTTTTTTTGGCAACGTAGCGATTTTGGGCAGCTCACTACGAACGGAAATTTTCTTTTTTTTCTTTGAAATTTTCACACAACATGTGCCCGAGGAGTAGCTTCAAGGCCCAACAATTTTCAGAACTTTTGAATATATGGTTAAAAAGTTATTGGATGATATGTCATTTTCAACATTCGGCAGGCAGCTCAAAAAAAGTCTGAAAAATCACTTTTTAAAAAAATAAAAATTTGAAATTGGCCCTCAAGATTTACATATACATGGAAAGCTTTGAATCATTCCATTTAGATTTATGATATGAAAATTATGAGATGTTCTAGTTTGCGGGTAGTTATAGATTCGCTACTCTAAAATAAACTTTGGAGTTCTTTATTTAACTCATTTTTAAATATTTTCCAAAAAAAATAAAACCATAGGATGTATGTTGTTTATCACAACATTACAACCATTGGGATTGGCATTTTATAATTCCATAATTAATTTCTTAACAATTTAGTGTTTTGAATCATTTTCTACTTCTTTCTACTTACTATTTTTTTCCTATATGATGTACAATTCCAAATAATTTGAAATTGTTCAAGCATGTAGCCAACTTGTTTTGAAGAATGAATCCAAAGAGTTACCACCATTTTGGACATTTCTTCATATAAATGTGACCTTGTGAAGTGCAGCTGCCCGATTTTTCGCAGGGACAAAAAAAGCATTTTTGTCAATTCAAACGCTATTATCTTGCAATCTACATGGTGAAAAATTCTGAAATTTTTTCCACATCTTCTCAAACCAGTGCACTAAAAGATCCTACGGTTACATGTGTCCAAAAATGTTTTTTTTCAAGAATTTGGTACTTGTACTAGAAATGACAGTTTTGGAGCAGTTTTGGTGAAAATATAGTCAAAAACCTTTTAGGGGTTAAAAGGACTAGTTTAGCAATTGAATGCATAGAGGAAAAATTATTTTTCTATTGCAAGAGCCAATCATTGTTTTTGATTTCTGCTCATCTCTTTACAAATTGGAAGTGGACGGATTTTGGAAGGCCTACTGTCACAAATAGGTGCCTATGTCCTGAATCTTGAAAATTTATAAGTAATTCAAAAATGCTTAAAAAAATACAAAATCACTTGTGTTAGGTTCCACATCTATTTTTCTTTGTCTAAAAAATGATCTAAAAATATTTCTGTCTACGGAAGCCTATAAAAAAGATGGACTCGTCCTTAAATGGTCGCTTTAAGAGCATGTTACCTTATTTCCAACCAAGACTAGAACAGATTCCAACCATAGTTTGGAATGTGATGTTTTTGTCTTTTGCAAGGTTGGCACTATAAAGTCATGACACATGTCTTGATTTAGTGAGCAAGAAAATAGGAAGCAATGAATGGGAAAGTAGTTATGGAATGGTCGAAATTGGAAGACTCTATATCTTGGGTATGGATTGAGGACAACTTTTGGCTTCTAAATTTCATAGTAAATTCAATTTAAGGAAAAAAATCATGAAAAATTGGCAATGCCCATCATTTCTATCTTCCTATAGAGCTGTAAATTCACACTACCTTCTACTGCTCCAGAACATATGCGGAATTGCTTAAATGGTCAACTATAGGTGGTTCTACCATACTTTGAGTTATTGTACACTGCAAGTTACCTAGTAGACTTCACTTCAATTTTATGACATATTTTGACGCATTTATACATAGTTACTGATGGGATTTGGAATATTCCACATCATTCCATTGCCAGAAAGGCACTAGTACCAACTGCTATTGAATGTTATGTACATTCCATGTAAATTATGTTTTGATTGGTTGAGTGCAACATTGCATGATGAGTGGACACTACAAGAAAACGGATATTTTATGACTGCAAAAATATGACTAAGGATGATTGACAATTGGTTGCAATCAAATTCTTAAAAGCCAACACCTTGAGGAAAAATATGACTGCAAAATATGACTGTCAGTCATTTTTGGGGCTTCTACTTCATAAGTATACACTATATAACTATTAGGAACACCAAAGTACTTCATAAGGAACGTAGGGAATATGTTTGGGGAACGCTAAGTCATATTGTCAATCATATTTCCATAGTAGTGACATTTTTTTTTGTTTTGGGCAACCCAAGAAAAATATGGATAAGTCAAAAAAAAATTGGACAAGCCATTGTTTAGGATTTTGAAATCCTACTCACCTATTTTTTAGGATTTTGAAACCTAGTCACCACTTTTTTAGTGTTTTGAAACCTAGTCACCACTTTTTTAGTGTTTTGAAACCCTAGCCGCCACTTTTTAGGGTCTTAAACCCCTAGCTGCCACTTCTTTTGGACCTTCTTCCTTGCCTTTTATTGTCTCTTAGCTCATACTTGTTATTGCTTCTTATTTTTTGCTTCTTAGTTGTTGTCTTTTGTTGCATCTTAACTCTTCTTTCTTGTTGCTTCTTAGTTCTAATCATGCTTCTTGTTTCTTGACGTTGCATCTAAACTCTTTCTTTCTCTAGCATTTTTACTCTTTCTTCTTTTTAGTTCTTGTTTTTTGTTTCTTTTTAATTCTTGCTTCTAATTTTTTTTTTTTGCATCTTAACTTTTGTTCCTTGTTGTGTCTTAGTTGTTTCTTGTTGTTTCTTATTGTGTCTTAGTTGTTGCTTCTTGTTTTTTGTTGTGTCTTAGTTGTTTCTTGTTGTGTCTTAGTTGTTGTTTCTTGTTTCTTGTTGTATCTTAGTTGTTGCTTTTTGTTTCTTGTTGCATCTTAACTCTTGCTTGTTGTTATTTCTTAGTACTTGTCTATTTTTCCTTCTTCTTTTTTCCATCACCATTCTTATTTTTCCTACCCTAAACTTGAGCTACATATTTTGTATTGTTGTAAGCCTTTGAAGGTTGAGCTTTGTTGTTCATTCACTAAAAATTAACTTCCCATTTTTTTAATTGTTTATACAGGCACCAAAAGTTGAAACAAAGTTATTGGAGGCTATTTGCAACCCAATAGAGCCGTCTTCACATTATTGTAAGGATTATAGGCCTTATTGGATTTTGTAAATGATTCATTGTGGTATATATGTTTTGTATTGGTGACTAATAAATGTCAATGAAGAGAGTTACTTTCCTTCTTACATTCTCTCTCTGCAATATGATTATCTCTAATATATCTCTAAAATCATATGTATTCATTTTTAACTACATAAAGTCTTTAATTCAATTATTAAATCATTTTGATGTATAATTTCAATGTATCATGTCTATTTAAAATGCATACAAAATGTGATTGTAGTTTGTAATTGAAGCAATTTTGGACTTCAGTCACTCCAATCATAGACCACATACAAATTAAAAAAATAGGATTCTCAATCATCCGAAATGTCACGTGTTTGAGTTACATTTCATAATAAATATTGACCAAAATATAACTAGTTTTAGTCATAGTGCTCATAGGTATGCACATCAAAATATGACTTTGTGCTTCCAAAAATATGACTGCAACTAGTCATAAGATTATTAACCCCTAAAGGACCAAACACCGTTTTTTGACAACATAGCGATTTTGGGCAGCTCACTATGACCGAAATTTTTCTTTTTTTTCTTTGAAATTTTCACATAAGATGTGTTCGAGGAGTAGCTTTAAGGTCCAACAATTTTCGTAACTTTTGACTACATGGTTAAAAAGTTATTGCATGATATGTCATTTTCATTGTTCGGCGGGCAGCCGGGGCAGCAAAAAAAACTTCTTTAAAAATCACTTTTAAAAAAAACTAAAATTTGAAATTGGTTCTTTAGATTTATATGTACGTGGGAGGCTCTGAATCATTCCATTCCGATCAATGAGTCAAAAGTTATGAGGATTCTTAGTTTGAGGGTAGTTATGGAATCTCTACTCTAAAATAAACTTTGAAGTCCTTTATTTAACTCGATTTTCAATATTTTTGAAAAAAAATAAAAACATTGGGTGTAGATTGTTTATTACAACATTACAATCGTTGGAATTGGCATTTTTCAATTTCATAAATAAATTCTTGACAATTTAGTGCTTTGAATCATTCTCTACCTCTTCCTACTTACTATTTTTTTCCTATATGTTGTACAATTCCAAATGATCTGAAATTTTTCAAGCATGTAGCCAACTTGCCTTGAAGAATAAATCCAAAGAGTAACCATCATTTTGGACATTTTTTCATACAAATGTGACCTTGTGGAGGGCAGCTGCCCGTTTCTTCGCAGGGACAAAAAAAGGATTTTTGTCAATTCTAACGCTATTATCTTGCAATCCACCTGGTGGAAAATTCTGAAATTTTTTCCACATCTTCTTAAACAAGTTTACTACAAGATCCTACGGCTACAAGTGTCCACAAATGTTTTTTTTTCTAAAATTTGGCACTAGTGTTAGAAATGGCAGTTCTGGAGCAGTTTTGGTGAAAACATAGTCAAAAACCTTTAGGGGTTAATAACATCCATATGAATTGCCACATCAACCACAAATATGACTCATAAGAGTCATATTTCACATTAGCAAAAAATATGACTCACAAGAGTCATATTCCACATCTACAAAAATAAGACTATACAAAGTCAAATGCCACGTTTGCCAAAATATGATTAACTGCAGTCATATTCCACGTCAGCCAAAAATATGACTACATGGAGTCACATGCCACGTAGAATTTATTTTCATTTGCCTGGACAACTAAAAAAAGGTCAAGCCCCCCAAAATAGTCAAAGTATACGCCTTGTTGGCAAAAATACGGCTAATTATGGATAATTATACCCTCCAAAAAATATGACTGTCAATATGACTGATGTCCGAAGTGACTCGTTGGTAATGACTCATGTCAGTCATGTTGTAGTCATCTACAGTGATTTCTGCGGCCAGTCATATTTTTCAATTTTATGACTCATTGCAGTCATATTTTGCAGTCATAAAACACTCGTTTTGTTGTAGTGGGACGACTTTCACTGATATAGGTAGAACCTCTCTTATTGCATATTTCCTTAACCCCTAAAAGCCTTAGGGGTTTGGACAAAACACAAATGTATTATAAAATATAAGTTTTATAACTTTTTGAGATTTGTATTAAAGAAGATAATGTGATGCATGAAAAGTAGAAAGTATCCATACGATTAAAATTATTAAATTAATTTTAGATTCTCTTCAAATGAATTTTGAAGATATAACTTCAAAAATTCACCAAAAATATAATTTCTACCTCTAGGATTTGAATTTTTTCTTTTGGTCAAAATTCTTATTTCTATTGATTTGTAAAAAAATGCATAAGATCTAGAAATGAGAAGATCTAGACTGACACTTTCCCGAAATAATAAGTTTTTCAACACTAACCAATTCTAAACACTTTGTGCTATTTTTCTTATAATTTTTGTTTGACCACAGCAATCTTAGTTTTGAATATAATAGTGGAAGACAATCCAAAATTTTGGAGGGGGGGAAAAAAAAAGTTCCAAATTTATTTATTTTGCTTGAAAATTTTGTCCAAAGTCGGTCAGTGACCAGAAAGTGGTTGTTTGAGCACTTAGGGGTTAAGGTAGTTTGCTCTTAAAGCAACCACTTAAGCCTACATAACTCATGATTGACGTTAATAGATATTTCAAGCAATATGTCACTCTTTCCTAGATAGGGGTCGCATTTAGAACATGGTTGCTTTTAGAGCAGACTACCTTTGTGCATAATATGCAATAAGAGAGTTTGAAAATAGTAGGTGGGCCTATACTTGGTTAAAGATGGAAAGACACGTGGCAGGTGGCTTCTCTAAATGCATAAAACTTCTCTTAGTATATAGTCTTGGCACTATGCACTAAGAGAGGTTGTACCTATTCAAGTTGTGAACACAAAAGTATGTATCCAAAATTGAAGATGGATCAAAATAGAAAGAAAGAACACTAAAAAATTTTAATGTGCTTGATTCAATTTGTTATGTGAATACAATCAATTGATGACCATATGGGCATGACAAAACTAGCAATTGTATTGTATGTAATGCGAAATTCTTAGAATGGTATAATAGAGTACTCCCTCCATTCCAAAATGCTCTTCCGATTGGACAAAATGTTTCAAAATTTAAGCTAAGAATAATGTTATTTCAAATTGTTTTGAGCTATAAGTAGAGTTTACTGCAAACCTATCGTCCTAAAACTTTGAGTTTGGGAGCTCTTTGCAATGTATAGTAAAATTGCAATAAAATTATTGTTTGATTGCAATAAATTTAACGGAAATTGGAAGATCATTTTGGAATGGATGGAGTAGTTTATATCTTTATTAAGCCCTATTGTACACCAGCTAGGAGGATAATAGGGATTGGGACTTTAATCTTGAAACGCTAGATTGGTCACTATGAAAATCATCTTTTGGGGGGTCAATGTGAACCATTTGCTAAAAAATCCCTAAGAGCACTCATTGGAGGTCAAACTATTGTACAAGACCTCTGTTTTCCACATAAAAGTCCAAAGATTAACATTTGCACTTCTATCTTATATATATATGCCACTTGAAACAAATCTTTGGAATGTATATAAATAATTGATGGATATACAAAATGGATGATTTTTTGACCCATAGGCATTTTAGAAAAGAACTTGTGCTACTAGAAAGAAAAAAAATCACTGGTAGATTGGTTGAATCAAGACCACTGACCTATAAAACAATGAAAATACAATTGATATGTCATCCCTTCTCCCCAATATGTTCCCAATTAGCATCTCCATTTGACATTGAGTGTTTGGTATTGAAAATAGGTGTTTTATAGCTTCATAAAAGATTTGTTTCAAGTTTTTGAAATTCCTCTTCACAAGCTCTAGAACTTCCACCATCTATGCAAGATTCTTTGCTCATCAAATTCATCTGTAAAGTCCATATCTTTTGGATACAAGACACTTCATCCATGGCATCTTTACTCACTTATACAATTTTTACAATTATAGACATTGTAAACTTAGCTTGTTATATTTATTTTGGACAATTTTTTGGAAATTTGGACATTTTTAATATATAATTAATTATGTCCAAAAGTGCTCTGCATGCAGAGTATTAACCCTTTAGTGACCGGTCGACCACATTTTGGTCGATTTATGGATTCTATGCTTGTTGTAGGTCAAAATACACCTAATTTGTAAAAACCCAACGAGGAATGAAGTTAGAGCATCTTTAGACGCTCACTTTAAACCAAATTTTTTGGCAAGGCATGCAATAATGTGTGAGCTATGCTAGTTTGAATGAATCTGTACTGGCCAAGGAAATGTACAAATAAGCTTCAATCTAGGTAAATTTTTATCAAAATACACAAGCCATGAAGGCAACAATGTTGCTTGGCAAGCCCACCACCGTCTAATCCATGAAATCCAAGGATGTACATGGATTAGCTAAGGTAGGAGGGCCAAAAACTACCCTAAGAATTGAAATTGAGTTTTGGGGAGGTAAAAAAATTTGAATTATATTTCATTAAAATTTCCTTGAAAAACAAGTAGAATTGGCATCTAATCCAAGTTATTTCATATTTTTGGAACTTTATGGAATTAGTTATGAATTTTTGAAGTTGAAATGGCACAGGTTTAAAAACCGTGAAATGTACATTTTTTGTACATTCTTGTGAAGATGGAAAACCAACACGTACAAACAATGTATATTTGAGGAGTGGAGTGTTTTAGAGTGAGAGAATTTTGAGCCACCTACTTTAGAGACTTTTTGCTTGGTTGTAGTAGATTCAGTTCTCACTTCAATCTCTGAGCCATTCTCATGTCTAAATGAAAGCTTCGATCACCTTCATTCTTGTGGTAATACATTGCCAAGGTCTTATAGCCTCACTTTCTACGGTCTGATTATATTTATCTGGCTCAAAGCTCATCCCAAAATAACTTTTTTAAAGTATATATTGAAAAAATGACTCGCCCCCCAAATCAACCACGGTCACTAATGGGTTAAAAAGGATTTGTAAATTTTAGGATTTTAGATTCTCTTAGTCCTCACCATTTGTGTATTTTGAAAATTGAAAGAACGATCTTAATATTGTTTTATAAATAATAACTTGTTAGTATACACTGCTCTCCTATTTCCTATCTCATGCTTAGGCTACGAAGCTTGATAAAGATAGCATTGCAAATAAATCGACTTAAACCTTTGGATGACTTGAAGTATTAAAACATTAGTGGTGATTTTATAGCAAGTATCTCAACTTGATTTCTTAACATGTCCTATGATGTACAAGTAAATTGATGTATTATTATAAATTGATATAAATAAAAAATAACAATATTTTGAACTATACAAGAATTATATTTCAATTAATGCGCTTTGTACTACAGTTGCTTGCACGTGAGCTTAGGATCTTAAACCCATGAGTCTAAGAGCCTAGACTTCTATATTACATGTACCTATACTATAGGCACCTTCAATGGTTATAGGATATTTATACTATAGGTGTTTATGTTATAAGAACCTATGTTATAGGCACCTTTTGTGGTAATAGCATATTTATATTATAGGTGCCTATATTGCAGGTGTTTATATTATAGGTACATATATTATAAGCACCTTCCATGGTTATAAGATACTTATGTTATAGGTATGTATGTTATAGATACATTCTAGAGTTATAAAATACATACCTACACCTAAGCTCAAGGCTCGTAGGCTCGCATTACTAGATTCACATGCTAGCGTCGTTGATCCAATTTTCATCCAAATATTGACAAAAACTTACATTAACCATAATCATTTATCCAAGTTTCATTTTAACTAGTATGCCTTGTTTTCTTGCCACAGCCATTGGGAAGCCATTCTTAATTGCTACAAAATTGATGGCTAAGCCTTCCTTAATTTCCTTAAATAAAAATAGAAATAATTTTCTAATTTTTTAATTCATAAAAATTCAAAATTCAATATCTTTTTTGTCATGAGTTAGAATGCCACATAACAAAATTTGTACACCTTTCCTTATACAAAACTTTCTTACAATACCAAGAAGGCAAGAACGTGACCAAGGGATGTACGGTCCAAAAGATGACTGTGACCGTGATCGTAGCACGATCCAAAAGATCCGTGATTGAGGATAATTTAAGATCCAAAAATAATTCAAAAATCCAGAAGTTTTCCATTGTATCTCTAAACACCACAAAACAAAATCCATGCACCTCCCCTTGCACAGAGCATTTTAATGGTACTATGAATGTGACCTTGGGATGTATGGTCTAAAAGATCCATAATTGAGGATAATTTAAGATCCAAAAATAACTCAAAAATCTATAACTTTCACACTATATGTCCAAATGCTACAAAACCAAATCCATGCACCCCTCCTTGTAGAGAGTTTTCTAATAGTACCATGAATGTGATTGGAAGATGAACAGTTTTAGAGATCTCATTATAACAAACAAAACAAAATAAAACAAGCAAACAAATTTAATGTATAGAATTTGTGCTCTACAACCTCTACTTGAATTAAACTGTGTACTAGTTTTCAAATCATCAATATTTGTAGGCATGTTCAAATTCCATTGGAACATTTTTCCTTTTGAAATAATTTCAATTTGAGTCACATCTTTTGAAGTAAAACTTTTAATTAAATTCTTTTGTTTTAGAGGATATTTGTTGTGTGATGGGCACAAAAACATCAATTTTGTTAAAGATGTGTGTAATTCTAATGTGTAAAATTGTGACATATATACACATAGAAGTTCAAAAATAATCTAGGATTGCTATGGGTTTGTGTTTTGGAAAGCTTATTTTGAAAGGTGCCAAAGTATAATTACAATCCTTGCCAATTAAACAAAACTGACCTTGAAACTGTGTGAATTCAAGCATTTTGAAATTTGTGACAAAAACCTCCCAGCTCTGATTCCTATACGAGTAGAACCTCTTTTAGTGCATGGTGCCGGGACTAAGCAGTAAGAGAGGTTTTATGCATTTATAGAGGCCACCTGTCACATGACTTTCCATCTTCAATCAGGCGCAGACCCACCTACTATCTCCAAGCTCTCTTACTGCATTTTATGCACTAAGGGAGTATGCAGTAAGAGAGGTTCTACCTGTACGGGCATTTGAAAAATGAGAAATATCTAAACTTACTTAGCTTTTGACCTTTGAAAACTGATACGCAGTTCCGGTGGGTTGACAGCAGGCAACTCTTGTCTGTTTTAGCCACGAAATTTGTAGCTTTTGCAAAATGAAAGGAAAAAAAACTGCGAGTAGTTGTATTGGAATATACAAACAGATCAGTATGGAGTACCGCACAGTCTCACGTTTGGTATCCTATTCTTCAGTCTCTCCTTTTTCAATGATGCATTAAGGTATGTGACAAATGTGACCCCTCCAAAATAAAAAATACGACTGCTTTGTTCGGGACCGAAAAGCAAACTGAAATTTTGAAATTTAGATATTGATGACACAAGATGTACACAATCGAAACATGAGAGCCTAGGAGAGTCTAAAAGAGTCAACAATTATTTTTTGGTACACCTACAAACAATACTTTTGACATTTCATGCCTTATTTCATACTATGTCCAAATATTAGTATTGCATGCCAAAGGGTGATGGAATCCTCTTTCACTTACCATTAACATCCAATAAAAATAATCTATATATTTTATAGTAGTACATATGCTTAATACTTGCAATTAGTGTCGATTATTGGTGCACATATATACCCTTACAGCAAGCAGACCCAGAAAATCGTCATCACCCTTCAGAGAAATTGCAATTGCAAGAGTCTAACACTGTATCAGGAAAAGCCACTCAGCCCACCGTAATCAACCATAAGCGCATTCCTACTCTCTACACCTGCACGAAATCTCGGCACCCGAGATTCCAACAATAAATCAGACTGCGCAACTTGCAGGATCGATCGATCAAAATAATACCTGAAGCAGTCTGCGCGTCCAAATCTCACCGCCAAACATCCTTTTTCTAGCTCTTTTCTTGAACAAACGACTTTGAAAATACTGTCA
Source organism: Antitrichia curtipendula (assembly GCA_951230915.1). Lineage (NCBI taxonomy): Eukaryota > Viridiplantae > Streptophyta > Bryopsida > Hypnales > Leucodontaceae > Antitrichia > Antitrichia curtipendula. Next base: position 2,981,106 of record OX579638.1, on the reverse strand, counting down.
CAACGTACTCCAGATGACCTAGTGTTAACAACTTCATCGATCAAGTACCTTCGTGAATATTGCAATGCAAGATTCTTGGTAATGTATAAATAACCCACCTGTCACGTCATAATCTCAAAGCGCCATTTGTACTGGCTCTGAACACATGAAGCTTCTTGTTGCAAAATTGAAAGTTGACACCCGAGGTTTCAATACGTACGATTGTCAGTCTGAATCCAGTCGCTCATGGTAAGCTAGTGCCCACAAATAATGAATGGTACCCTTTTTGTCTGTGCATATGGATGTGAGTGTGCGAGCGTGTGCATACCGGTGGGTGCGCATGCACAGCGTGTGCGCGTGTGCGTGAGGTATGTTACTCTGTGTGTGTGTTTCGTGTGCTTACAGACGTAAGTATTTTCTTGCTTTGTGTGTTGCATGTGTATGTGTAAGTGTATCTTTGAACAAGCAAGTGAATATTAAAGATGAGAAAAGGAGGGTAACTTTGATAAGGCAGTGGATTATTTGAATAAGGCAGTGGATGCCCTGGTAGTGTAAGGGCCAACATCTGGGCATGTGATTGCCGATGTTGTAGGCAAGAAGAATAGTCACTGTAGTGATCTCGACGACGATTGAGCTTCAATCACTGAGTGGTCTACGAAAGCGAGGACTGCAGAATGTTACAAGATTTTCTTAACTTTCTGGTTTCTACTCTTACAAAAGACATAAGTTAAGTGGTGAACTCAAATTCCCAAAGTGAGATTCCTTTCAATTTTCGATTAAAACTATACTTCATGCAAATCTGTTTCGTTATTTTCAGTAAACGGGATGAACAGCATTCGAGTGGCTGCAATTGCTTGCAAATCCCAACAATTCAGTACCAGCAATAGGAAGAAGAGTTCTGTAAACATGAGCGCAACGGAGAGTCAGACGTAGCAGTCGGTAACAAGCGAAATGAAGATAAATTGTGCAACTGATGTTCTCTTGTGTACAAGGGAGGCAGCGCCTTGAGCAGCCTCATATCATCATAGAGATATTACAATGGCGTACAACAGATGGAAGAAAACAGTATCTCTCTTCATGTACTAGAAACTGAGAATATAGTGAAGACTCGACGAGTAGTTGGTTTTGATTTACACCACAGATCGGGGAAGGATGACCTGCGCAATGTTTTGGTGCCATGGGTCTGCCAAATGGGCTCTCAAATTCTCCAGCGGACCAGTTCCAGGGTACGCCAATGCCTGCACAGCGAAGCCCAAGAATGCCACAAGCGCAAGACGACCTGCACAAATTCGCAAAACAAAGTACAACCGGTAAGGAAATACATTAATGTCCATAGCAGGGTTAACATGCGATCAGATTCACATCCCGCGTGGATCCAATCTTTTTAGCGCAACAGCAGGTAAGCAAATATGTCAAATCTCGACTGTCCAGTATCATGCACACATGTGGTATCAATTCTTAAAAAGCAAGAGCGAGCAAGAAAATCTGTCAAATCTTTCCAAACTCTCCTAGAGAACCAATTAAAATGTTCAAAGGCACACCTACATATACAGTACACACGTGACACACATATACACACAGTTTTGACCTCCTCACCATTCTTGATCTCCTTTACTTTGAGTTCGTCAAGGTTCCTGCCCCTGGAATAACCCAAAGGATCGAACGGGCCTCCGGGATACAACCTCTTCTCGGCATCAGGCTCACTACCCCTCAGCGACTCTGTAAACGACAGGACGAAGAATTCGATGGCCAATATGGCGGGAAGAGAGCCCCAGGGCACTGTGTTGCCGAGGTAGGTGGCATGTCCATCCGGAGTGGCAGCCCACTGCTGAGCCGACACCCAGTTGCCGTAGCCGAGAGCCTCGGGAATCAACACGCCGGGCTGGAAAACACGACACGTCCTAAGTTAATTAGAAGTCAGAGTTCATGGTCAAGATCGATTCCAAAAACAAGGATATGAGAATGTGAGAAGGAATACTCACAACAGCAGCCATGGCCCAGCGACAATGGATGACCTCAGACTCTCGGAAACGCTCCAGGTTCTCAGGGACAGCTCCCAAGCGCAAGGGGTCAAAACCAAAGTCTCTGCAATCATCATACATCCTCATATTTGAATTCAAGAGATTACAATATAGGAAACAAGTGCATTACCTGCAGCAATTCATCTATCCTTCACATGATTTCTTAACCCACAACAGACGACTCAAATGGTACCATTTGACGACGAGTACACCGTTTTTCAGATGATATAAGGTAAAGATCAGGGGAAGGAAATTGACTGTCGTAGCTAAGCACGCAGGCGATGGGCAATCAACCCCTAATCAGATTTCCATACTCAAGATCCCGCATTTGTGCACATTCCACAACCCTCTACAAAGCTAGAATCCAACGAAGAAATCGACCCGTATGGCAAATTTTCATGAGTTTCATAACGCGTGAAGGCCTTCCATGATTACAACTCTACCCGTGTATCCAGAAGCTCAACATGGAAGAAACCATAATCCCCCAGCAAAGTAGCATCGAATACTCCACTCAAATCCTCACGGAGACTCTCATCTACAAAACTACATAATGTTAAGTCTCCATTCATCATTCCGCAAACGGACAGGTTCCATTCCACACACATGCGTAGTTGGAACCTTTCCCTACAACAATCTAGAAAGTTGCAACATGCAAAAGTTTGCACATTTGATTTGAGTTAGGCTCAAAATCAATTGCAAAAAAACGATATGTCAACAGATGAACTACTTTCACACTTAGCACAAATATAAGCTCACCTGCATGGTGAATGGAGCCTCTCTAATGTACAGTACTGTATGGTTAATGGAGTCTCTTCCTTACCCCAAAATCAGTTTCTATGCCGGCATTGCAGGATTTAGAAGGCATTAAGAACATACCCGGGAGCGGATCCATCGAGGTATTCAGGTCTGGGTTGTCCTGGCAGCCACTCCGCCATAACAACACGGCTGCCGTTGTTGCAGCCCAACATGGAAACCGAGTTGCATCCTGCGAAGAAGCTGGACTTCTGGGAAGTAGCAGCAGCTCCTGTTACCACACGGCTCACTTGAGCAGTGGCCATCGCGGACGCCATCGCTGCAAGTGCACACAGACTTGGAGATCGATTCTTCTGCAAAGTGGGGAGGCAGTGAGGGAGAGAGACGACTTGGGACAACTTCTTCACGGCGATGATATGAAGGTGTTACTTGGTTGTCGAGAGGAAGAGATAAGCTGAAGCTCTGTGGGAATCAGACGGCACTGCAACCATTGGCCACATTGGGATTCACCCACCGCACGTCAGTTGTTTCTTTCCTTCGTTTACTTTTTTTTTCTGTTTTATTTGGGTCACAAATTCAAAGAGGAAGGGAAATGAGCAGCAATCGAGATCTAAATGGAGGCTTCTGTTGCCAGGAAATGGGAAAGGGTGGCAGGCGGAACGAGGCTGCTTCACTGGTTTCGCCAACTGTATCGGTAGTGCCGAAGAAGGCAGGTTGTCGCGTGACACCGTCTGGTGGGCGTGCTGGTGGGCGTGGGTGCCAGGTGGCTGACCAGACACGCTGGACCAGCCGGGAGAGATGCAGCCTGTTGGAAGGAGTCTGGACACTTCAGGTGGGCCCGGACGCCCCTTCCTGTTCCCATTGGGCTTAGGGCCAGTTTCCATTAGCCCCCGGCCTATCTCCATTGGGATGAAGGAGAGCAAAGATGGGGATAGGGAAGGCAAGCACTCACCCGTTCTTCCTTAAATTTTCAACTGATTGCAAAATACAAGCAAGGAGAAGTCAAAAGGAAACTATAGAAATAATAACAAGGCCAAATGAATAGTACTCCCACGAATCAATGAAGTACAACTCATGTTGGAAGGATGAAAAGTGGTTTAGGGATAGTACACCCCCCATTGAAACAATATTGTTTCAATGGTTTTACAGTTCAATATTAAAAGTCTATTGTTATTGTATAAAAATAATATTGTAATACTATAGTTTCAATGGGAATGCATTGTTTCCATTGAAACTACATTGTTGTAGTATTGTTTTTGTACTCAAGTAATACACTTTCAATATTAGAATGTGAAACCATTGAAACAATATTGCAACAATACTAAGAGAGTAAGAGGGTTAGTTCCCGATGTTACTCCATTTGAATTCCCTATCCATCCTCTCGTATAGGGAATTTAGACCACCCTCTCTAAATATTTAGGGATAGGGAATGCCGGTGGGGGGAGGTTCTTTCCTATTCAGATGAAACTCATAGGGATAGGAATAAAGAAGCCTCCTAATGGGGATTATTATTAACAAGGCGGATGAAATATCAAACTACTCTCAATCATTCTAAAGGGCACATGGTTAAATCCAAAAGCGTTGAATTCTTGGATCCACTCAAGAAAGTGTTGAATTTTTTTATTTATTTGAAAAAGACGGCCTCCAGTTGATCTTCTAGTCCATCCAACTCTCAATTTCTTGATTGCAAGGATTGGAGGCTCAAAGGCTGGCCAAAAGCCCATCCATTCTATGCAGCTCAATAGAAACTAGTTGGATGGTTGGAATTCAGAGATCCATCTAGTCAATGGCAACTTGCTCTAACAACAATTGTGGATTGCCAGACACACTTTTTGCTTATTATGAGGTGAATATATTTTTTTACTATTTTGATTTGTTGGCTCAATCTTTGAATTGTGACTATGTCATGGACTGTAATTTTTGAATCTAAATTTGCAAATCCTATCTACAACCACATTCATATTGTACAACGTGGTTAATTTTTGGTTCGAGTAGGGATATGGAGTCCGACAAAGCCTCACAATCACATTGTTCTTGTTTTAATCATGAAAACAAAATAAATAAGTCAAAAAATCTTCATTTCAAAGAGCTTATCATCTAGTTTTCCTAGTGCGATAAGGAAATTTGAAAGAATTGCACTTCCATGCAAGTCTTTTTCCTCGTGTTTTTCCTACTATTAAATCCCTCCAACCATGCACCTAGGCCCTTCAGTTCTAGATTTTGAGAAAAACAAAGGCTGGAGGTTGAAAGGGACATTTGGAGGCTTGGTTGGAGCTCCACCTCAGTTGAAAAGCAGATGTTTTTCCTAATTTAAGAGCTCCATGATGGCAATGGAACCGTGCTTTGACTCTACATTTATAACAAGCAGTTACACTGTGAGATATTTCATCTTGTAGCTACTGAAAGCATCCACAACCCTATTCCCTATACTAAACTCAAGTGCCAAGGACAAGGTCCAAAAGCCAAGGCCCCCCCTCCCATTGTAGCCTGGGAGAGAATTTTTGAACATCAAACTTGCCAATTTTACTCTAAGTACCTAAATTTGGCATGGGTAGGGAAGTTTTGATTTTTGAACAAGCTCGGAGTTGACTAATTTATGCTCTTTTTTCATTATTATTTTTTGTAAAGTTGATCTTTCTTATTATGATAGGGTGCAATTTGAACATTGACAAAGGCAAAAGGTGGCTAAGACAATTGTGGGAGTGGAAATTTGAATCATCAAATTGTCAAAATCTTCAAAATGCACCTTGAAACCTTTGCAATTTTTTAAAGATGAATCACCTACACGTTGACTTTTTCAAATTGCACCTTAAATCCTTGTAATTCTTTAAAAATGAATCCAACTACAAATTGACTTCTTCAAAATGTACCTTGAATCTTTGCAATTCTTTAAAAATGAATCCAACTACAAATTGACTTCTTCAAAATGTACCTTGAATCCTTGCAATTTTTTAGAAATGAATCCAGCAACAACTTGACTGCACTAATTTTCTAATGTTGAGTCCATCAATTTATACTTTTATAGGCGTGCAAACAAAAAAGCAAACATGGGGGGTTGTGAAATTTCAAATTGAACACTTCAGGGTAGTTGCTCAAGCTAACCATTGAAGGTCTCATGTGTTGGTCTCCAATCTTTCAAGTTCTTGTACTTTTATTTGACATTCATGAGTCAACTATAATGCTAATTTTGGCTCTGGATGGATCTAACATCATAAGCATCTTCATGATTTTTCTCTGAAGCAAATTTCTAATTTTATACATTGACAAGTCAAGCAATAAGTGATCTAGCAAGGCTATGGCAGACATTTGCTTATTCTGGTCAAATCTGGTTATGAAATTTGCTTCAAATTGTCTACCATGATTGACCTCAATTCTATCTCATCTCTCGTGCATGTCAGTCTGCTTAGAAGTCTTCAACTATGGAGCATCTCATTCAAATTAATCTCTTCTTCAGATTGTTACTTCAATATGTTGTTGTTTTATATATAACTATACTCAATCCCACAAGCTTGTCGTTTATTGCTTTGGATACCGTGATTGGAACTTTTCTATGCTCCAAAATCTCCTCTAAATGTGCACTCATGATGAAAGGATAAGTAGAGAATTTGTTGACACGAACTTATGGAGTCGTGATCCTATGAAGCAACAATGGTTGCGATAAAATGTGTATTAACTGAAGTGAGGTAATACAAGTCCCAAGACGGGTTTATGTACAAGTGCTAAATGGATGAATAAGAGTTAATAAAATTGCTAATACTAACAGTAACAACTTGTAGTACTATACGTGCCACTAACTGGAATACTAACTGCTTAAATAACGTACTGATTGTGTGCTTGTCTAACGTACTAATCACTGTAGAGAGTGTTTGCACAAATATAGAGCGTAGTGGAGCTAATCGCTCCAATACCCCCTCTCGCTCCAACATCCCCTTTCGCTTTATATTACCCCCTCTTGCTCTCGATGTAGTCTGTGCGTTTGGGTTGCAGTGGCGATGGCGCAAGTATTTGTTGCTGAAGAGGATCTCTCTGTGTTTCGAGAGCGGATGAGAAGCATGTCGATGGTACGCAGGTTCCTAGGGTTTGAAGTTGCGAGACTGCGGTGTTAGGGTTTTAAATGGGGTTTACCTGAGTGCGGTTGCTAATGGCGGGTTGGTGGCGTGGTTGTGGCAGATTGAGGTCGGCACCTTGGTGGTGTGGTTGTTGTTGCTGATGGTGCGGCATGTGAGCAAAAGGCTCCACGAGACAATGTTCGGGTGGTTGGTGGAATCGGTGCGTAAGGATGGAGAACGGTGCGATGCTGGACACGGAGCAGGGTTCGATGAAGAAGCTCGTAAGAGAAGTGGGAATACACTGAGGGCATCTGTAAATGAGGCGGCTTGGAAGGAGTACTTTGCCGATCCAAGTGTCTGGTGGGACAATAGGAAAAGTAAGCGGAACCCTCGCAGTTCAGACTTCAAGCATAAGGTCACGAATAGAGCCTTGTGGATTGAGAGCTGGAGAACACTGTTGTGGGTGAAGCTGAAGCTTTCAGGTGACGTGAGGTAGAGGCTGGATGCCGATAGCTTATTGATTGAGGGCAAAGAGGTTTAGGGTTACTGATTTTGTAAAGAGGTCTGCCTGCTGCTGGGCGGTGGGCACGAAATATACTAAAATGTCCTTGGATTGGACTTTCTCACGAATAAAGTGATCATGTATTCCAATATGGTTCATTCTGCAATGGAGAATGGGATTGTGAACAAGTCTCAAAGAGGATTGGTTGTCTGTGTAAATCTATGTTGGCTTGTTTGCTGGTTCACCAAGTTCTTGCAAGAGGCTGCGTAGGTAAAGAATGTCCTTGGTTGCTTCGCTAAGGACCCTGTACTCAACTTCGGTTGTTGACATAGATACTGTGGGTTGCAATCGGCTGCTCCAGAGAATGCAGGAATCTTTATACTTGTGCAACAGTCTAGAGGTGGAGCGACGTGAGTCGATGTCGTGGCTCCAATCAACGTCAGTGTAGGAATGAAGGTGAGTAGTTGAGTTTGTTGGGAAGAAAAGTCTATAGTTCAAGGTGCCCTTCAAGTAGCAAAGAATATGTTGAACAGCTTCGAGGTGAGCGAGTTGAGGGTGCTCCATGTAGCGGCTGACAACGCTGACAGCGTAGTAGACATCAAGACGAGTATTCATAGCAAAGAGTAAGTTGCCAACCATGGACCTGTAGAGGTGGATATTGACAAGTGGGGTTCCGGTTTCCTTTGCTAAGTGTGTCTTTGGGTCCATGGGAAGTTTGGCAGGGTTGCAGTTTTGGAGGTTGAAACGTTCTAACATGTGCTGAATGTAAGAGCGTTGATGCAGGTAGAAGCCGGTGTGATGGTACTGGATCTCAGTGCTGAGGTAGTTTGAAACTAAGCCTAGGTCTGTTATCTAAAATTTGGCATGGAGGGCAGCTTTAAGGGCCTGGATTTGCTCTTGAGCACCTCCAGTAATTAAAAGGTCATCTACATAGACTAGGATGATGATAAGTTGACCATTGCGATGCAGGTAGTACAAGTTGGAATCCGCATTACTTCGTGTAAGTCCTTGGGAAATAAGCCATTGGTCAATTGTAGAATACCAGGCTTGGGGGGATTGCCTAAGCCCGTAGAGTACTTTGCGGATTTTGCAGACTTTGTTAAGATTTCCTCCTTCAGAGAAACCATCGGGAATCTCTATGATAATTTCTCCATCAATGAGGCCATTAAGGAAGGTTGTGATGACGTCCATGTAATGTAGGTCCTAGTTGTTTTTAGCAGCAATGGCAAAGATAAGACGGATTGTTGACCAATAAACTACAGGTGAGAATAAGTTGTTGTAGTCCAGTTCGTCATATTGTTGGAATCCCCGCCTGACAATGCGGACCTTGAGTTTCTCAGGAGTGCCTGTGGATCCTCGTTTTACTTTGTAAATCCACTTGGCTGTAATGGCCTTCATGTGGGGTTCTTGGTCGACTATATCCCAAGTGTGGTTTTGTTCTATTGATTTAATTTCTGCATCCATGGCTTATTGCCACTTGGGGTCTTTTGTTGCCTCTCTATAGCTAATTGGTTCGTCTAAGAGTTCACTTACAAATGTCCAAAAATCTTGGAGATGGGAGGGTGGATTCCGTTGTCTACTGGGGTAATGGGGAGTGGAACTAGGTGGTGGAGAGATGTGTTCGGGGTTTACATTGTTATTGTTTGTGGGGATGGAACTGACTGGGGAATCACGAGAAGCTACAAGTTGAGTGGTCGGGGTGCTGGGGGAATCTACAGGAAAGGAATCTGGTAGTGTGGTGTGCGGTGGAGAGGCTGGGCAGTCAATTTGTGTATTGGGTGATTCATGTAGTGGTAGGGTCGGTTTGGGAATCGGGGTACGCAAAATGTTTGTGTCAGGAGGGAGTGGGTTCTCTAAGTGTCTATCTATAGGGAGGTCGTCATGAGCAGAAGGTGAGCTTACTAAGACGTGTTGTAAACCCAATTTAGATTCGTCAAAGACTAGGTCCCTAGTGACCAGTATCTTTTTAAGTTGCGGGTCATAAGCTTTATATGTTTTGCTGTGGCTATCGTATCCTATGAATAAGCATCGCTTGCTTTTACTGTCTAGTTTGTATCTCTGTTCTTTGGGAACATGGTAAAATGCTAAGCACCCAAAAATTCTCATATGAGATACGGAAGGTTTTTCACCAGTGAATTTTTCATAAGGTGTCGTGCCTTGGTTGCTCGCGTTGGACTGCGGTTCACCAGATAGTTCGTAGTGGAGACCACCTCGCTCTAAAGAAAGAGAGGTAGTTGACTTTGAGTTGTTAAAATCCTGGCGCATTCCATTATGGTGCGGTTCCGCCATTCCGCCACGTCGTTTTGTCCTAGCATATGAGCTTGCGTAAGTTGGCGCTGGATTCCCTGTTCATTGTAGAAGTTGATAAAGTCATGGGAGGTATATTCTCCACCTTGATCTAATTGTAATGTACAAAGCTTGGTCTTGGTCTCTGTTTTCAACTTGACAACGAAGTTGCAAAAGAACTGAAATGTTTGTGACTTGTGTTGCAGGAAGTATACCCACCTGTATTGGGATCAGTCGTCTGTAAAGACTAAGATGTAACGAGAACCAGCTAAAATCGGAACCTGGAGTGGACCGATGAGATTGGTATGAATCTTTTCACTAGGTCGTAATGCCTTTGTGAACGATTTTCTTGGTAAAGATTGACGGTGTTGCCTTCATGTAAGGCTGTATTTACAGACTTGAGGTTTTGCTGGGAGATATGGAAGTCCTAAGGGTTTATCCTTGCTAGACAGGTGGTGGAGGCTCTGGTAATTCAAATGACCGTATTGAAGGTGCCACAAGGTGGCGGTATCTTCATACACAGTGTTTGTTGTATGTTCAATAGGTTTGAAAGAGTATAGGCCATTTGCACAGTCGCGATGGCTACGCGCAATGATCTAATGATCTTTTCCTATGATCCAACAATGAGCGCATGAGAATACTATTGTATTGCCCTCGTCAACTAAAGAGCCTACTAAGATCATGTTTTTCTTAATAGATGGTATGTACTTAACGGTGTTTAGCTTTATTTGTCCATCTTGAGTTTTAATAGAGGAGGTCCCAGTTCCTCGTACTGTGTGCGATTCTCCGCCCCCTGTCTTGACCTCTTGAATAGTTACTGACGAGGTTGGCTTGTCTAAATCTATCTGCTGACTATTAGAAGCTATATGCGTGGAGGCCCCACTATCCATGTACCAGGGGCTGTAGCTATAATCTCCCCAATATTCGGTTAAAGCGGCATTGAAGAACTAAACCGAGTTGGCGACGGCTGGGTTTTGGTGAGCTGGCGATGCAAGGTTGCGGTTTTGTCGGCAATTGCGCCAGTAGTGACCAGTGTGCCCGCAGTTGTAGCAGACAACGGGTGGTCTTGGTCCACGTGGAGGAAACGGCGGGCGCATTGGAGGTGGATATCTTGGAGGCGGGCCGAAAGGAGGGCGTGGAAAGCCTCGTCCAAAGCCACATCCTCGAGGTTGGCCAGCTCGCAAAGAGTTGAACGACGTTGCCAGTGCTTTGATGTCACCTAGGTGTAATGCTCGATGTTTGCGTCTGTGAGATTTTGTTAGGAGGCTCGATACAACCTGTTCAAAAGTCATAGCAACACTGAGGTGGGTCAGAGTTTGAATTGTACTTTCAAAACTACGTGGTAGGCCGTTTAGGATGATCTGTGTCATGGTTTGATTAGTGGTAGTTTCTCCCATGCTAGTGAGACGATTTCTAAGCTCTCGTCCTTTCTTAATGTAATCTTCAACTGACCCTCCTTCTGCAAGTTTCAAGGATTGAAGTTGGCTTGTCAATGTCAGTATCTGAGCTTGATTACCTGACTGATATACATTTTTGAGTGCATTCCATGCTAGTGCAGGATCTGTAAAGTTAGCAATCATATCTACCAAGTCATCACTAATTGAGAGTATCAAGGCAGATACGACAGTGGCCTTGGTGGTTTCCAGCTGCATTTCTATGTAAGTGCGCCCTGCAAGATTTGTCGGAAATGCGGGAGGATTGAACGCTTCTACGGTAAGGTTGTGAACAAATTTCACCGTGGGGTAAAATCCATCCACAAAGTTGGCCAAAAAGGAGTGTGTGGACTCTAATCTAAATGCCTCCAAGCAATGGATTTCCCAATTTTTTCTTTAGTGAATTTTCGATAAACTAAGCCTAAGTGAAAAAACGCAACCTCTCAACCTACTCCCAAATACTCTTTAACACTTTCCATGTGTCTACTCAAGCATTCTGAGGATGTAGGACAAATTTCTCTATTGAAATTCCATCCAAAAATGCCTTTAGAGGCCTAAAACAACCCCAATTGGACCCTAATTTACAATTCCAGCACATATCATGACATACATTCTTTTTAGACTCTTCACCCAAAGCAATTTACATATCCAAGTTCTACATACATTCAATTTCACAAGATGTTTTATAACCAAGTGCAATGAAAATTGCAATTGACCAATTACAAATGGGGAAGCATAGACAAAACCTTCAATTGACACCTTCTCTTAGAGGCAGCCAACCTTCCTCCAAAGAATTGGCCACCATCTCTTCGTACCAGCTCCAAATCCACCAAGACCTAGCTCTTTTGCAAGCTATCTTCTAAACACTCTTATCCTTCAAAATTCACTTCAATCCAATTTGTCATACTCTCACAATAGCCCGCCAAAGTTGGCTGTTTCAGCATCCCGCGGCAGCACACCACCTCTCACAAAATTGACCACCATTTCTTCGTACCAGATCCAAATCGGACAAGCATAGACTCATTGGAAGGCTCACTTGAAGGTGTAACTCCCCTCCAAAATTCAGCTCCATCCAATCTCCCATGCTCTTATGGTTGCTCGTCAAAGTTGGTGCTCCCCATTTGTTGCGGCAACCCTCCTTTCTCCAACATCTTTCTCATCTGACCTAAACTATTTTTACTTTTCACCCATCTCCCCTCATGAAATGGTAAAACCTACTCGACAAATTGTCCTAAACTTTCTCTCTACTCATTCTACCTCTTAATTTTTTACTTGTTGTTGCATTTTTCTTCACTTGACTCCCCCAAAATACAAGCACACACCAAAAAAAACCAAGAGAGTGGAGAGAGAGAGAGCTCCTAACCCTAATTTTGCCTATATCAAACATCCTCACGATTAATTTTCCTAATCACATTCACCCCCCACTAATTTACTGTTAAAATTGCCAATTTACTGTAAAATGCCCTAAATTAGTGAAAACTGCAATAATTTGGTGCAAACCCCCCTAAATTATTGTTTTTTCCTCAATTTTATTGTTTTAATCCTATTTTAGTGTTTTTAACACTATACTAAAATTCTTGTAGTAGTTTTAAGTTTACTAACTTATTTTGTGTTTTTTCATATTTATTATTTTTTTGTGGTTTTCATTTTACTTTTAGCTTCATTTCCTACTTGTAATATTTTGGTTTTCATTTTTATTTTATATTTTTTTACTTTCTATTTTTTGGTTTTCATTTTTATATTTTTTATACTTGATAATTCTTTTTGTTTTTTCTAATATCATTTTCCATTTGTAGGATTTTATTTTCATTTTCTAAACATTTTTCCCATTTGCCTAATTTGGTTACTTTACCAAATCTTGCTTAAAGTCTTTTTAGTTTTAAATTTTTATTTTTTTCCTTAGATTTTTCTTATTACTTTTTCCTAATTGAATTTCTAGATTTTCACCCCAAATATCTAAAGTTCCCATTCCTATCTCACGGAACACTCCCTAAATTGTGATTATGGCTTAATCATTAGTATTAACACTTCCGGACTTGAAATTTAATACATAATGTTTATATTTTCTACAATCTAAAAAGTGAACCAATATAGTGGCTCACAAAGGTTCCACCAATTCTCTCTACGCAGAATTGCTCTCATTTTCAAGCTCCAGACGTAGTAATTAGCTACGCCTGTAAGCTTGTTTGCCTCACCTATCAATACATTCCTTTCTGCGATTGTATCGTTCTAACTTGTTGATTACCGATGTAATCGCTCTCTTTCTACTTTCAGCGGAGTTACAGATCAAGGGATCCGAATTGGCTATGCGTCTTTTTTGAACAACAAAAAAATCTGCGGCTTCTAGCATGGTCCCGAATCAACGGATCCTTCTGTAGGTAACGATCACTCAAATCTACTCGTTTCTCTAAGTTGATAGTACGCGCTTCAAACTACTGGACTGCCGCTCGCTCTGATCCCATATTGACACAAACTCATGGAGTCGTGATCCTATGAAGCAGCAATGGCTGCGATAAAATGTGTATTAACTAAAGTGAGGTAATACAGGTCCCAAGACGAGTTTATGTACAAGTGCTAAATGGATGAATAAGAGTTAACGAAATTGCTAATATTAACAGTAACAGCTTGTAGTACTATACGTGCCACTAATTAGAATATTAATTGCTTAAGTAACGTACTGATCGTGTGCTTGTCTAACGTACTAATAAGTGTGGAGAGTGTTTGTACAGATATGGAGCATAGTGGAGCTGATCTCTCCAACAGAATTTTCATTCGTGGTCATATCTAGGCCCGACATTGAAGGATAAGGTTTTTTTTTTAAGAATTTTAATAATAGGAACCATATGCATTGACATCACAAGATCTACGGTTTCAGAAATCCCTATCTTACATGTGTACAAGCTCTAAAATACTAGCGGAATGGAATCTTGTCAAACCCTAAGCTCATTGACTTGTTGGAAATTGCAATAGAAAATAAGCTTATAGAAAGTGAGTAGGGATGTAAAGTAAAATTTGTATTGTTAGACAATGGATTTGTTTATTGGTATGATTATTTCTATTCTTTGCAAAGTTCATGGCTTCAATCCTACTGTATTCATTTACAAGAGTCGGAACATCAAATGATGAGAAGTAGTTGCATTCCAAATCTTGTTGTCCATCCAACATTTTGTGCCAGATCTTGTGCTAGTAATTAAAAGAGCACCTCACCAATCGTTGTTTCAAAAATAGGTTGGATATGCAGGTCATATCACAATTGATTTGTATAGCACTCTTGATGGAATATCAATGCAAGAAATAAAGGTTTAAGGACAAATGTGCTAGGTTGTTAGCCATTTCATTTTGAGAGCTTTTAGTTCCTGAGTTTGTCAAACAAAAGTTTATCTAGACACATGTACTTATTACGTGCAAGATAACTGAAAATTATTTATGGTCAATTCTATAAATCTCTTGTTGATGACAACAATCTAGCTAGTGCATCTATAATTGTTGTTTGTAATATATACTCTCTGTTTTGTTACATGAATCCATCATTTTGTAGAATTGACAAATAGTAAGGGATAATCTAATGATAATATTTCGATTGGTAATTTTTGGTTTATACAAAAGGTTTGAGATTCAAGTGGTTTAACCTTTCTAGCTATTTTTTTGTGATTTTATATGTCATAGATTGTCATAAATCACCTACAATGCTTAGTACAAACACAACTTTAGCTAGATACAAAAAGTGGCAGAGGTCAAACTCCAAGTTCTCTCAAGAAAGGGGCTTGCCCGTCATGATTTGCTTTGAGTTTGGAGAGCTTGGCAATAGAATAGTGCTTACAAGGAACAATAATTGTGAGTTGATAATTGGACCTCTTAAGTCAGAAGAAACGTATGTAGCGATAAGCTACACATGGAAGGCAATACCAAGACCATTGAGGGTATAGATTATAGAATGAAAAACTGCATCATGTATGTTCCTTGAAAACTATAAAGCCTTAGTCCAACTTACAATGACATCTGGATAGACAGCCTGTGCATTGACCAAGATAATAAATTGGACAAAGATGCACAAATCATGCACATGGCTGACATATATAGAGACATACATTATATTGTTATGGTGTTGACTAGAGATAATCCTATACAATTAGATGCCTTGGGTTGTCTTATGCAACTATTTAAATATTTAAGGACTTTGGGTCAAGAATGTACATCATTTCATAATTGTTCTTACATTGAAGGTGTAAAAGGAAAAAAAAAAGTGGAAGATATTCTGAGTAAAATGCAGTAGTTTAAGAATATGTGGACGTTGCAAGAAGCTATAGTAACAACATTGCTTAGTGCTCACGTTCGTAGGATTTGATTAAGATGGGAAGTTGGAGAATGATATGACAACAAAGGTAGAGATTTGTGAATTCATTTATGCATTTGAACCTGTAACCGACATGGACTTGAATATTGAGCAAGACCACTTACGCATCTTGATTGCACTCAGTCTATCATCGGGTGGAAGTACACTAATAGGAGCCAACTTGGCCGTAACACCTCCTTTTTTTTAAGAATCTTCATTCTAACTCTTGAATATAAGTTGAAATATGAAAAAAAATTGAAGAGCATTGTCTTTTAGTTATGGCTACATGATATAATGTAAAACAAAATTAATTATATTCAATTTCTAAACATCAAAAGGGCTAAAATGTAGCTGTAACCACTACTTAATTTTGCTTGATTGGATTCAATAAAGATCTATTATAGATGATTTAAAGACTATTTTAGATGAATAAAAAACAATTTTTGTTAGAGTATTGCAATAAGAATCCATTACAAATGACTTAAAGACTATTTTAGATGAATAAGCGACAATTGTTTGGTGGAATATTCCATTAAGGACCTCTATAAGCACCTCAATAACGTTTACAAGTGGCTCCTATTAGCGTACTTCCACCCCATCAACATTTTTGAAGTACACCAAAAAGTTTTTGTTATTGTGAATTTAATTAGGGCAATAAACCTCAATTATTATATAGACATGAGGCAAGCACAAAAGTAGAGAAGAACCTTAGAATATATTGTATATACAATTTTTAAAGAATTTGATATTCATAAGCATGATTGCAAACTCATTCACGGTCAAGTTTTTGTTATGTGTGCATTTTTGGATATAAAGATAACTAAAGTTAGATGGAAAATAAAAGATAATTTACAATTGTGTTTTTTGAAGGTGTGAAAAAAATCGTAGAGCGTGGAATCTATACCCTCCCATTGTAGCCTTAGTCAATCCATGTAGGTTTTTTAATCCTAATATGATGGGGTTTTTTGGTTGAGATGTTAGTCAGGATGTATTAGGATTTACATTAGCCAATTTTTATTTTTTTTCAAGATCTTGATGGATGCTAGGATAGAATCCAGACATCATGATAGACAAATGTGATGTAACACTAAGAACTATGAGTCCATGGCGACACATGGCTACCAAGCTTGAAGGATGTTGATCCAAATGATTCATAGAGGATAGTTAAAAAAAGTTGCGTGTTGAATGATAAAGAAAATATCTATCACAATGTAGTGTGCAAGAAAGACCATGTCTATGCAATGGATAGATTACTCTAAATGGTTAATCCTTATAAACTCTAAACAAGTTTGGAGGCCATTGAATTGGTGTCAATCGGGACCAACAACTGTAGTTGTTGGTGCTATTATCACTATTGCAATTGAGCACCGTTCCAAAGACATCCATTTGTGGAGTTATGAACTCTATAGAAGTTGTTGTAGTGGCCTTTCTACAGGGTTGGCAAGGTACACAAGTATGGAAACAATGACAACTACACTACACTATTTGAAAGTCACAGTCCACCATGCAAATCGGCAAAAGCATAAATGAATGGATAAGATCTATTTGGATTAACATAGTTGTCAGTAGCCTTGAAGCTACTTGAACATATTATATGACATCTAGACCTATAAATGACCATTGCTATCTAAGAAGGTATAAGGTGCTTAAAGATGCATTAGTTGACAAAGACCCTATTTTATTTGCAACGGCGTATGCTTCTATTTGTGTTGTATATATGTTGCAACTTAAAATGGAAGGGTTGGAGAAAAAAGTTATGAAGATCATAATAATCACCAAATCCAACCAAAAGAATAATTAGATCACTGGGACTAAAGAAATGCATGTAGAAAATTTGGGACCAGAATGTATCCAAATTCCCTTGGATCATGGAGGTGGAGATCGTTGGCACTACATCTGCTAGCACTATAAGAAAACTTTGTTTTTTTAGATCGTAAAATTCTGCATGTGGACGTTGTAAGTGATGTCTTGAAATGTCTCTATGGATGTCCAAAATTTTGCGTTGTTGGAGATACACCAAAAACATCAAAAATCTTGCCAAACATCCACCTGTTTTCAATAAGAGAACATCAATCAACAAGGTACTAAAGGTTCACTATGTGATTGCCACGTAAGCGCCACGTGGGCGTAGAAAGCCACATAGGATTTTTTTCATCTGTCCCATCCATGAAGTGGCACATAAAGTGGCACTTCATGTGGCGACAAGAAAAGTGATGTGGCAGCCAACTAGGATGATGTTGGATACTTAGTCAACAAAGTTTTCTACTATCTAAGAATTTAATTATTCTTTTTAGAGACGTCAATTGAGATATTCAAATATTTTCAAAGATGTCAACTTAGACATCCAGACATTTTCAGAGATGTTTTTTGGAATGTTTGCAACGACATGTAGACAATTTTTGAGACATCAACTTTGATGTCTAGTCGTTTTATGCTCGGTTTTATGATGACTACTTAGACATATGCATTCCATCATGTACACCTCTTGAAACATCCAATATACCATACACAATACATTATACTTAATATGCCGTACATCATATACAATACAACATATATTGTATATAATATATCATACACTAAATTTGGCAAATATGACACATGGCTTTCAAAGCCACTTATTATGCATGTGTGGGAATGAGAAGACAAACTATTTATACAAGTGGGGTAGTAGGAGGTGAGACAAACCGTGTGGGACATGTAAAATGCTGAAATTGTGTTACAAGTGAGGACAACACGTAGACATCCAACAAGAGGTCAAAAAGATTAAAGTGGGTTGTCTACCTCTATGGCTCCCTAAGGTGTACTAGTGTCTTTGAAACATTCATCAAAAGACAAAAGTAGTGGTGTTTGATGTTGACTGTGAAGTGTATTTCACATCATTGTTTGTCTTTAGGATTGTTTACAAGATTTTTTCAATTATCCTATTTCTCAATGCATGATTTTCTCAATTATCCTAAATTGTGCCATGTCCATAATTTCTTTATTAGTATTGCAAAGACAATTTATTGCATTGTTTCTCTCCAACAAATGCATTGATTATCATTAGATGAGATTTCAAGGTCCTAAAGAGTTGCAAGTTCCTGAATTGTGGAAACGCCAAAACTATGCCAAATCAGCCCAAAATCAGGAATATGATGTGGTAGAACTACTACTACATCAAAAAATAATATTTAATTATTTTTATAAAAAAATTGAATTTATTAATAATAATAATAAATTTTTTAATTTTTTTTTAATAATTTTTTATTTTAGACAACAATGATTGGTTCCTAGCATTGAGGACAAACTTGAAACATCCCTCTAGAGGACCTAAAAAACATATAATGCTTGTTCCAACCTTTCAACCCTTGTCGTGTTCATGTGCCATTCTCCATCCATGTTTTTACCATGAAATCCAATGTGAGACATCTTCCATCTAAACTGAAGAAGACAATAATAGTAACTACATCCATTTCAAGTAAACATCACCCTATATGCCGTACAGAAAAGTTGTAAATGATGGACGTTCATATTCAATAGAATATGACAAGAGGTCATGTCAAAGGCTGCTACATATTTCATAAAACAGTCTACATTGCTCGATCCAAATCTTACCTTCCACTGGAACGTATGGCTGATAGAATGAGGTAAACCTATACATTTGCATGAAGATGAAGACAATCCTGCTACAAGTAATGTCTCTTAAGACATTTTAAAGTGCCTCTAAACATCTCCAGTAAGGTCGCAACATCATGGTCTATGTCTCCAAAGAGATTGTGAAGTCTCACAATATGTCTTGAAGAATGTGCCTATATCTCTGCTAACATCTCTCAAGGCGTTTGGCCATCTTTGTTGATGTCAACAAAAACGTGTTGACATCTCTATCAATGTCTCCAAGAAAATCATTGCATACATAAAGCACAAACGTGCTATTTTGACATGGCATGCCATGTCATCATTATTCAATTTCATATCACTTGCCACGTCATATTTTTCTCCAATGCCTATCTTGTGGCTACCCTTCCTCCTTTATTTAACCTAGGCAAATGTTTTATCAAAAGCCATAGTAATTTCTTCAAATTTATCCGCACTGAAAATGGGTCAACGAAGCTGAAGTGACAATCAATGTTTTTTCGGACACTCCTAAGAACATCAATATGTCTTCAACCATATTAGGAAAAATCTTGATGTCAATGGTAGCACCAACTTGTTTTCACTATAAATTACCACCATCATGTGCAACATCCACAAAAATCTACTCTAAGCTGCAAACCGCACCTCTAACATTTCAATATCCCCGCGGACATCTTGTATTTGATTGTAGACATTTTAAGTTTTGGGTCGGACATTAAAAAAAACGGTTTTCTTATAGTGTAGGGAGAGAGGAGGTGGAAATGAAGGATATATTGAGCAAACCAAACATGGATAAATTGAATATTGTTTCACTAATTGTTTTATGGGTAGTGTGCTGGCTCAAGATCCTTGAAAGAATGGAATGTATCATGGATGAAATAGCAAAACACTTAAAAGCAGTTCATGTAGAAGGTAAAGAGTGGGTACATGAAAGGGAGGAAGGCATTTTGGAAAAAAAATGTTGAGCATGCACTAAAGCTTTTTGCCTTTTTGTAGGGTATAATACGCTTTGATAGTAACGTGATGTAGATCTCATGGAAGCTCTAAGCATAAGGATTTTTTTGATGCATTTGAGTTATAAAAGGTTTGGTCGCAATAAAGATCACCTCCATCAAGTTTCAATTGGTAGTGCCACTATAAGAAACCCACATTTTAGGTGATGAGCCCTAATTTTTTTAATGGACTTTAAGTGATGTCTAATCCAACAAACCAATATTTTCATGTCAACAAAAAACATCTAATATAACATCAATGTTGACATAAAAATATGGTTTTGTTGCATTGGACATCATCAAAAACCATTTAAAAATAATTAAAGCTCGACACCTAAAATGTAGGTTTCTTATAGTGTGCACTGGTTGTTGCTTGAACGACATAATTCACTATCATATACACTATGAATATTTTACAATGCTTATAGGTACAAATTTGGTACAATATTTGCAATTTGGCGCTCCAAAAAAACATGAATAATGTTTCCGCAAAAAGATTGCAACCAAGGTTTTCAACGTCACGTCATGATGTCAAGATGTTCATCAACACATCATGATTTGACCTTAGCATCCATCAAGATCATGTCTGCCAAAAATAATTTGGGGGAGGGGAAGAATGGTCTATTTGCTAAGCTGAATAGCTTGTCCGTCTAGGGATTCTTGTTAAAGGATTGTTGTTGTAACTTGTTTGTGTGCTTGATTTGGTTTAGGAAGTCAATTAGGGAGTAATGTTTGGATATACTGGTGTTTTGAAAAGTAGAAGGTGTCAAGGAAGAGCATAGAGTGAGGGCAATTTGTGGTATGATTCTAGGATTTAAGAAGGTAAAGAAGAAGAGAGCTAGGGAATCTTTTTGCAATTAATAACCTTTAAGTATGAGAGTACACTTTGGAAGCAACTCTTCAACAATGCACATAGACCAGAGATTAACGGATCTCTTCGACACAACTATTCAAGAAATCTTCTTAACAAAGGTCGTGAATGATGAAAGCAAATTGCACATACAAAAGCACAATTTGCTTTCGGAGACCTCATAGTCCAAAAGGATGGTGAAAACCTAAAATAACTCTTCCTTTCACAAATTAAAATTAAATCATGAATCTTACTAAAAAGCAATGAAAAAAATATTTAAAAAATTAAAATTCTAAACAATGAGTGTAGATGACATATCATTTTTTTATGACTAAAGGCAAAAATACTCAAATTTTATATAGAAAAAATAAAAAATTGTGTATTTAAGTTAAATGTTGCTTATTTATGTTCCTATTTATATTTATTCAAATAATTTAGTCTATTCAAATTAAATATTCTTCATTGTGATAGAAAATAGATGCATTCTTTGTTTCTACAATGAACAATCAAGTCATCCATCTGCCACTTTTTGACCTCAGGGTTTTAAGCAAGGTAAAGATTTTGTATGATAATGAACAATTTTTGAGCTTTAATAGAGCATTAGCTCTTAAATGATCTAGGTTTGTGACCAATATCTATTCTTTCCTAACTCCTTTAGGATAGTCTACTCATCTCCAAACTTGTCACAATCCTTCAAATACTCGTCATATTGAGCCTTGATGCTTTTGTTGCCAGTACTTGAAAAAAATCCATTGTTTTGTCGATGGTCTTGTTTGCACCGCTAAGCCAAGTACTAACTCCACTTACTAGAGAATATAGCTCATTCATTTTCAATACCTCTTTAAATCTTTTTAGTTTACATATATTGCATCCACCCAAAGAGTGCCATAAAAATTTATTAGTTGACATAAAGATCATTAAGATTGATAGTGATCTTCAATTTCTTTCCATTAAGTATGATGCTTTTTTTCTTGTCAACACTACTTCGTCAATATGGGAGAGCCCAATAATTCAATTTGTTGCAATAATGCAAAGGGTCCCAATAATGCAATTTAGTGCTAAGAAGAACATGAATAATGTTTTTGTAAAGCAATTGTGACCAAGATTTCTAGGGTAGTGTCACTTCTGAATGTCAAGATGTCCGTCAAAACATCATGATTCAACCTCAACATCTGTCAAAATCATGTTTGCTTAAAAAAGACTTTTAGAAGGGAGGGGCCTATCCGTCCAGATTGACAAATAGGTTGTTGAAAAAAATTCTTTTTTTGTTTTGGTAGACGTGATCTTGAGTTCTTGACATGTCAAAATATGTTGAATCAACACTAATAAACATCTCAATGCAAAATGCCCACATCATGTTAAGATAGAAAATCCTAGTTGTGACTTTATGGATGCTTCCAACTTGATCAACCGGATCTCAATCTGTCCAATTTTTAAAGGTTTGTAGGAATATAATGGAAGAGAAAAGAAAAAAGTTGGATATTGATCAAAAGAGGACAATGGACTAGACACTCTTGATACTCTTAAGAGCAATTTGATTAGTCAAAGCAAAGAAGGACAAGATTAGTATAAATATGTTGGACAAGTGTTATGGTTGAGAAGAGAAGAAGTTGCAAATAAAATAAGAAAGGTGCTTTGCCTACTCAATCAAGATTGGAAATATTAATAGCTCATCAAATTTAGAGTGCTATATATTATTTGGTTTGGATCAACATGAATATAATTTTTTGTCACTATTTTATATCTCAATTCATGCACCTTCCATGTTAATTGCACAAAATATCGTGTTGTATCCAAAATTAGGCTTTTGAGACCTTTAAAAGTTATTAATCTCTTTATCTTTATAGTTCTCAAGATTATTATATTTTGTTTATAAGATTTAGCAACTATTGTAATCTACTTACATATCAATCCAAATATTGTGAAAGTTTTATATTCTAGTTCTACAATGGGATTTTAAAGTATTGAATAATATAAAAGATCAACAACCAATTTCTAGAATTTCACCATTGCTTTGTCTTTATTAGACATTATAATATCCTTATTGGAACACATAATTATCCTCTAAAGTCCTAGTCCCTTCAATGGACAAAATAGATTTAGGGTAGGTTTGTGTAACTTCAATTTTTGACAATATATTTTGAAATATTTTCCTAAAATAAAAAAATACATTAGCTTTTGGGGATTACAAATTTTATTTCAATTGGTGCTCACAAGCAAAAGTTATGCCACAATAAGCTCAAAATAGAGTAGATTGAGCTACAAAAAAATCTACAAAAAATAGGAATCAAATATTAAATTTTTTTCTCATAGATTATTTTTTGTCTATATTTAAAGCTTTAATTCATTCAATTTAGACTAGTGATGTGAAAGTCATGAAGCTTCTTCTTTAGTGGACAAAAATAGAAACTTTTTGAAAAAATAACATATTAGAGTTGTTTTTGAACTCAATTTTAACAATTTTCAAAAGAAAAAAGTTTTGCAAGGTTAAGTACACTTGCTAGTCTAGTATAATCTCACTATTGGAATTAGTATTTTTTAGTTCTATCTTAGAGCTATTGACAATCTAGCTTTTCTTTCAATCCGACTTGTACTAAACTTCTACATCACAATTTTTCAAAGAATGAAAATCAAGTATATTAAAAAAATCCTAGAATTTCAACTAAAATTCTCAACAATTTAAAAAAAATCAAAATATTTAGTTAAATTTTTTTGAATTAAGAAGATTCAAAATCAAATGATCTAGTCTCAAAGCGTGCTTAAAAATCAATTTTCTTTAGTTTATGTGCAATTATCTTACAACCTTCTCAATGAAAGTTTTCGAGGATTTTCCTACACATTCTTTTACTAGTCTACTACAAGATCTTATAGTTTAATATGCAAAAAAATAAATTTGTAAATTTTTTTGCTCTTTGCAATAGAAATGACACTTTGAAGTGTTTTTTGATGAAAAAAAGGTCTTGGGACTTAATGGGTTAAAATGACATTGTGCACATTTGGCATAGGTAAGAGTAAATAATAAATCTCAATTGTGAAGTTTGCAATGGATTGATTATTTGGAAGGAGTTAAAGGAAAACAACTATTACTATGACTATGAGCATTCTACAATTGCAACAAACAACCTTAGGTATTATAGGGTTAAACAAAAATCCATAGTTATGATTTTCTACAAGATTCCCAGGTCAAGATTTTGATATTATTCAATTGATTAAGTTTTTCTATGGGCTAAGTTCTCATATAAAAAGCAATTTTTTGAAGTGAAACACAATCTTTTCCTTTTGAATTGTAGACAAATCAATTCAAATAATTATTTATAGATTAGAATACACCTACATAAAATACAAAACAAAATCCTCCTCCTATGACAAGCCAATTGTTGCTTACCCAGTACTCATTCTTTGCAGCATAAAATGAACGCAACCTTCTGAACTCACCAAATTCATCTTGACCCTCAAGGCAAGTATACTTACTAGTACTAGTTACTACTGCCCTCTGGTTCACCGGTCCTATATAAGCTTATTATACCGGTACTAACAATATCAACTGGTTTCTCTCTGAAAATACATTCAACGTCTTAACCCTAAATCCTGTCTACCTCGCACTTGAAGCTCCATTCACGTTGCTTCCGTCATGGATGGCGATGCCGATGCTGCTCCTCGTGGTTTCATTCCGACCTCACCTTCCTCTCGCCTGTAATGCGTGCTCCGAGTGTCTCTGACGCTGCTGCTTCGTTCCGCGGCTTCGCTACGAGCAGCTGCTACAGTGGCAATAGCAGATCAGGCGTAAATCTTACGCGACTTTGAATAGATTTTACATCGGAATTGAGAGAGCTAATGAGTGCGGTTATTTGGTTACGATTGAGGTGGACTCCGTTTTGTGAAGTTTTGGTTCTGGTACGTGAAGCGCCACAGTGATGTGGTAGAGCCTTGGATGCTTCGGAAAGATTGGTCTAAAAACCCTAAATCTAGTGTTGAAGGTGATCGGAAGGGTGTAGAGGGCGGAATTGGTAGCTTGTGGCAGACGGTGAACGTAGAATTACGTTCTCCTTCTCTTCGGTGGTTGGCTAGTGAGTTCGTGTTGCTCTTCGGAATTGCTGCCGGCCTTTGTTTTCTTCTCTCATTGTCTGTTCTGTTGCTTCTGTTTCTGACAGTAATGTCTTGTTTTGGAAATGCTAATGTGCCATTTTACATTGCTCTGATTTTTGAGTTTCTTAGAGTAACGTCGTGTTGACGAGCCTATGCGTCCTTCTTTGACAATCGGGTTAACTGTTTTATGATGACAGGGATATTTGAATAAAGCGGACTAAGTGGCGACCTACAATGTTCGGATCCAGCAGCCGTAAGTTCTCCTTGCTGAAGTTTGACTACACTGTGAGAGCAGCCTTATTGAGTGGAGCTTGTAAGCGATGAGTGCCGGTCTGTACTATTGATATGGTCGTTTTCGTTAGAGTGGTGTGTTTCAGAGCTCCAAAATTGTGTCGTTCGAGTGCTAATTGCTCTATAAACAAGGACTGCTGTAGATCTCCAGTTTGCAGAAGTGTCAATTTCTCAAAGTTTAAACAATTTCAACAAATATGACGATCGATGCTGACCATCAGAACCAGGCATGTGCGTAGAATTATTGGATCATGGATGGATTTGATCCCACAAAGCATAGTTACGAAGTTTACTCCTTGTATGCTGCGTCCCATATTTGTCAGCGTACGCCTGAGAGAAATGCTCCTTTAATGTAAAGGAGAGTGCTTGTTTAATTTGCCTCATTATTTTTCGTTTCTAATATCCACGTAGTAGCTGTAGCAACTTTGTTAAGAAACATTTGCCCCTTAGCAATTCATGGAATTAGGGTTTGTGTTGCTGGGTTCTGATCATGCGAGATACCCAGGGTCACCTAATTTCGTGCGGAAGATTTATTTAGTTTCACATTTGCTCACTTTGTAGCGATGAGGATTCAGTTACGGCAGGTGTTGGTGTTAGTGGATTATATGGCGTTACCCGCTGTTCACTGTTGTTGGTTGTCTAGGTTGTCGTATTATAATTGCTCACGAAAGGAATTCAACGTTTTCCAGTAGCTGTTATGATTTTGAGATTCAAGTGGTCCCCCTAGGTCTTTCGCGAACCGAGCTATGATTTGCACTTCCTGGTCTTTCGCCTGGCCCGTCTCTGTGAAGTCGCCCTTTTGACTGTCAATGTGTTGTTGAGGAGAGCCGTATGATCATCATGTTTGACAGTGGTTGTTGATCGTTTGTGTGTTCCAGCCTTTGGGGCATCCAGTGCGAGTCCGTTTGGCGCTCCAGCTGCTGCCAACCCTTTCGGTGCGAGTTCGAACCCATTTGGATCCAATGCCCAAGGCAACAATCCTTTCGGAGCTAAACCGTTTGGCAGCACAACCCCAGCTTTCGGAGCGCAGACGAGCAGCTCCCTATTCGGTAGTGGTACATCAACAGGTGTCTTCGGAGCTCCTGCGACACCGGCTTTTGGTGCTGCATCCACAACCCCTGCATTTGGTGAGTAGTCTTTGCCATCATCAGGTTATTGTGATTAGGATTCTCGGAACGTTTTTCTGTTTTACCTTTCGCGGATGGAGTTTGTCCTCTGGGAAGCAGTGCATGTTATCTGTCCCGACTACACTTGAACACCTTCCCTTGGTTTTCGACGTTTCCCTCCAATGAGGAGTCCTCATTTCCACATACTTACGCTCCGATTCGAATTGCGCTCGTAGTATCAGTGAAGAAGGGGTTCCCTAGTACCCATAGAGTTTATGAGCACATATTGACTTTTCTAAGATAAATGGATGGCATTTGAATCTCCAATGAAACCTGCGCACTCTTACCAACCGTAGTCTTCTTCTTCTTCTTCTGCTTCTTCTTCTTCTTCTGAGACTTGCGTCACGTTTGATTTGCAGGGACTTTCGGTCAACAGAAACCTGCCTCACCCTTCGGGGGTTTCGGTTCGACTCAACCTCAACAGAATCCGTTTGGTTCCCCGACTTTTGGACAGTCCCAACCGGCATTCGGTGGGAGCCAAGCTTTTGGGTCTACAGCGCCAGCCTTCGGTGCGCAGTCGACCCCTGCCTTTGGAAGTACGACCACCCCACTGTTCGGGGCGTCGACTCCCGCGTTTGGTGCATCTTCCACTCCGGCTTTCGGTGCATCGACGACGCCAGCCTTTGGTGGGGCTTCGAGTTCTGGTTTCGGAGCGTCAACGTCGACGCCTGCATTTGGCTCGGCTGCTCCTGCATTTGGGGGCAGCTCAGTGTTTGGGCAAAGTACCCCCGCTTTCGGTGCGAGCTCGACCCCAGCCTTCGGGAGCACAGTGGCAGCATCACCATTTGGTGAGCAACGCATCCGTGGCGTGACATGGTGTTATGATGGTCTTGGATGTGTCTGAGTGTATTGCGGCAATGGTTTGGGATTCCATGAGGAGAGGTTTTGTGTAGAAAGATAGCGTTCAGTCTGGGGGGTAGTCTGTGACTGTGGGTACGTGAAGTAGTTGAATAGAGGTGTCGTTGTTTGGATTGGAGGTCAGTGCTAACATGATGGCATTGTTTTTTTGGAGAGCAGGGGCCTCATCAGGGAGTGCATTTGGCAGCAGCTTCGGGACATCCGGTTTTGGAGGTGCGCAGCAGCAGCCTCGGGTGGGGAGCAGGGTGACACCATATGCTGTGACCAATGACACGGACTCGGGGGTTGGTGCCCAAGCCGGGAAGTTTCTGTGTATTTCTGCGATGCCCGCCTACAAGGACAAGCAACTCGAGGAATTGAGATGGGAGGATTACGCAGCAGGCGATAAAGGTGAGTACTGTGCACTTGTTCTTTCAGAAGAATCCGGTTTGACTGTATCACCATATTTGGTTGTGGTTTGACCCCTTGTTGCTGTTATTTGAAGTATCAGGCTCTTTTTTGTGTTGATTTTGGAGACGTTAGGTTCTTTTCGTGAGGCCAGGGCCGTGGGCCTGATGTTGTTCGCACATTTGTTCTCGCAGGTGGGCCTAATCCGGCCAGCGCGCAGCCTGCTGCTGGAGGCATATTTGGCAACCAACAACAGCCGGCGCCAGGGGCTGCTAGTCCATTTGGGTCTGGAAGTACGGCCTTCGGGGCAGCAGCCCCTCCCAACCCTTTCGGCTCAACTTCCACCCCGAATCCTTTTGTCGCGAAGCCAGCATTTGGAAGCCCCAGTACTCCGACTCCTGCTTTTGGTCAGAGTTCGACGCCCGCATTTGGGACAAGCACGTTCGGTCTGAGCGGTTCTGCATTTGGCGGAGCGAGTGCACCAGCATTTGGCGGAGCATCAGCACCAACCTTTGGTCAGGCGAATTCCACCCCAGCCTTCGGATCGTCTCCATCACCTTTCGGGCAAAGTTCGGGGGGTGGGTTCGGGAGCACGACGTTTGGGGCATCAGCTCCTTCAATGTTCGGACAGAGCAGTCCTGCCTTCGGGGCAGCGTCGACCCCAGCATTTGGTGGTGGTGCTTCGGCACCGGCATTCGGTGGTCAGACATCGTCTGCATTTGGAGGGGGAGGTTTGTTCGGCAACAGTCAGGCAGCGAGCAGCGGCGGAGGACTGTTTGGAGCATCGACTCCCGGGTCTCAGCCTTTTGGGGCAAGTCCTGCTCCATCGTTCGGGTCGACCTTGTTTGGCAACACGAGCACTCCTGGTTCCATGTTCGGTCAAACGAAGCCCGCGGGGCTGACGCAGTCGTCGGTATGATTCTTTTATGCTTTCCAGTTTTGGATTTGCTCGTGTGGCTCATGATATTTGCTATGTTACTAATTGCAGCAGCACCAATAGCAATAACAAGAAACTGATACTGTGACGTTCGCACTTGGAATTTCGTGGGAGTTTGTATTAGGTTGCGATCAAGTTGTAGCGTGCTCGTGGTTTTTTAGACTTGCCAGTTCACTTGTGTTTTTTTCTTAATTCTATGCTTTGTGTGGTGTGGTCGATTCCAGTCATCGTCTCTGTTTAGTGGGTTTGGAGCAACTCCAGCTGGCCAACCCCCCAGCGCAGTCAGCTTCCCGAACTTGCAGACTCCTCAACAAGGTAGAATCCTCGAAACCTAAGATAGTCATGTGGTCTGAGTTCCCTTAGCAGATTCGATCATTTATGATCCGTTGGTTTCATGTGCCAATTTCTGTGATCTTTGAATATAGTTGACTTCGGCGGAGTTCAGAATTGATTATTCTTTGTCTGCTGGCGTCTTCTGCTTGGTCTTGTGATTGTGCCGTTTTAGATCCATGTGGTGTTTCTGTCAGCAAGCGTGTACCTATCCAAAATGTTGTCCACTTTTTCCATCATGCTTAGTGCTTCATCGCACTTCCTAGTTGATTGTGAACCTGTTCAGTGTTTTTTGAGAACTAATGATGTGAATTTGGTTGAGCCTTATTTTCTATGTTAATGGCGTCCTTTCAGTTTCTTATGGCGCCAGGGGCATTGACCATATTCGCTAGTCTAAAATTTGATGGGGGAGTTTGAAGCTGTGAGGATTTCCGGTGTTCACATATTGACATCTTCTGTGTAATGCTACGATGTGTGTAGGGACCAACAACATTTTTGGCGCAGCTCCTTCCTCGTTTGGTCAGCAAAATGCATTCGGACTCCAACAGTAAGTGATTCGTGGTTCCTGATTTCTTGTGGCTTTGTTCTAGGAATTGGTAAAAGTGTCACTGCGTTCCCCCTCTGGCCAGAGAGTGGCGCTGTTCAGGGAGAAGGCCTGTGGTGTTGATAGGTCGTTCAATATTAGGAAGGCTGAATCCGCTTGTGGTTGTTCGTCCGTCTTCCGTTCTTTAGTTATTTGTATGGAGATTAGTATGGTTTTCGGAACCTCTGCAAGACTCGTCCATGAGATTTGGTTGACTCTGTCTTGAAATTCTTTGTGTGTGGATGTCATGTTTGCAGGCCTACCCAGAATGTTGTTTCAGTCCCATCTACACCAGTAACGAATCCGTTCGGAACCCTTCCTGCCATGCCCCAGATAACGATCGGGCGCAGCGCCGGTTCTGGTCCATCCGTCCAGTATGGGATCTCCAGTATGCCGGTATGTTGGATTCTTCAGTTTTTGGGTGCAATCATTTATTTTATTTGGGATAGAGGATTCCAGGTCGAGTGTTCCATGTCGAGCGATGGGATAGTGAGGATTTTGTGTGCATGCAGGTATCCGAAAAGCCAACTCAAGTGCGGGTGAACACTTTGTTGACTCCTCGGCACATCACTCAGCGCTCTAAGGTTCGCATGCACGCGCGACGGTACCATCCTAAAAAGGATAGCCCAAAGGTGACGATTTCAACTTACCCTGATTTGAGGATGTTACGTGGGTATTGACTGGATCGGTATTTGAATTTGTAGCAATATTGCAATTTGATCATCAGGGATGTGTGGATGTCTCGATCGAAATTCGGTGTGAGGCATTCGGGATAATGTTCAGAAAGGTTTTCATGTGACATGATGTCGAATGTTTAATCGATGTTTTTCGACTCGACATTCACACTTTTTTTCTCTCTCCATCGTTTTCTTTTGAATCGAGTGTGCACGCTATTTAATGTATCCTTCATTTGAAAGAAATTTAGAACACCTGTATGACGAGCCACGCCTATGATGTAGTGACAACGTTCTGTCCCTGCGGCTTTTGTAGGTCTCTTTCTTCAGTGATGGCGATGACGCTCCGTCAACCCCCAAAGCAGATGTGATGTTTGTTCCTCGAGAGAACCCTCGGTCTTTGTTCATTCGGCAGCCAGAACAGCCTCCTCTGACTCCCACTGCAGTGAAGAGCTCACCAGATATGCGGGAGATAGCCACGCCTGTACAAAAAGATGGTACGTTCCCGTGCACCCGATGGGGAATACGTTGGACTCAGTTGTTCGCTGTATGATGTGACTGTTGGTTGCGAACTAACAGCACTAGCCTGTTCCTGGTTGCTCCGGTCATTGTTTAGTTTGTGTACTTAGTATTGCTGTGCTCTTCCGTATGCTCGTGGTGGATGGTACAATATATATATATATATATATATTCTAGAGAGCCTACACTGGTTGAATGTTCGATGTTGCTTTGCCTCATACTTCACAACAGGCAGACAATAGTCCAAATTTGTTTGATGTGAACCAATCTTTCGTCGGCTTTGTAGGGTTCCACGAGGAGGAAGTCGGCGATGAAGTGGGTGGTGACCCTGTTCCGTTTTCCTTTCCAGAAAGTAAGCCCCCAAGTGCTCCTCTTCATCACTCTGTCCTGTTGCATGCTCATGTATACGGTTTGCGCCCGTTGCTTTAGTATTTGTTGTTTTGCCGAGTTGGTCGATGCGTCATCTGTCTTTCTTAAACGTGTTGGGCTTACATGAGCTACTCCTCTCAGGCCCCCAATCCAACTGGAGAAGTCCAGAAACCGCTAATGGAAGCGGATTCGTGGACCCCCCAGCAGTGCCTCAGGCTAAGTCGAGTGAGAGAGCAGTCCCGAAACAGGTCCCCAAAACCAACGGGTTGCGTGAGGAGCACAGTCACCGAGGAACTGGCTACATTTCTATCACTGGTAGGTGGAATGTTACCCCACGACTGGGGTGTCGAGTTTGAAGGAGTTTAGAGCCTTGTCGTTGTATATTTTCTGTCCCGGTTGGGGTCGCTGATCCGAGCATGGGGCTATTACTGTTTATAACATCGTTCCATTGTTCCAGGTCACCGAGCTGGTGAAGCTGCGATTGCCTATGAGCACGGTGCTGATATTGAAGCTTTGATGCCCAAGCTACGGCACTCCGATTACTTCACGGATCCCAAAGTTCAGGAGCTTGCGGCGGTGGAACGTGCGGATCCTGGGTACTGTCGCAGAGTGAAGGACTTCGTGGTTGGTCGTAAGGTAAAGTTGCTGTGCCCTGGTCGGATGTAGAGCTTGTTGATTGGCACGAAGATTGTGTATTGAGGACTGGTCGTTGAATGGGCATGCTGGGTGAATGTGTGAAAGAGGTGCGAGGTCGTCCCTGTTTGTAACCTGGTCAGCGAGTTTCCGTTGAAGTAGTGGTGTGAGCCCCTGGAGCATGTTTTTTAACGTGGTTGGTGTTACGCAGGGTTATGGGCAAATAAAGTTTCTGGGGGAGACTGATGTACGGCGTCTGGATTTGGAGAATATCGTCCAGTTCAACAAATGCGAGGTGCTTGTGTACATGGATGAGACTAGGAAACCGGCGATAGGTCAGGGTTTGAACAAGGCGGCGGAGGTTACGTTGTTGAATGTGAAATGCATAGACAAGAAGACAGGGCAGCATCACGCGGAGGGAGTGGAGGTCGAGAAGTTTGAGAAGCGGTTGAGGAAGAAGACAGAAGAGCAGGGGGCCGAATTTTTGGGATACGATGGGCTGAAGGGAGAGTGGCGTTTCAGAGTGAAGCATTTCAGTCGATATGGCCTGGATTTTGATTCCGACGAGGAGGATGAGCATGCCGGTGGGGAAGATGGCGCTATTGTGGTGGCCGGTGAGACCACTTGAGGTTACAGTTCCTGGAGTTGGGGAACTGGATCTTTGATTGTAATTTTGTAACATCAATAATAATTGTGATGATTGGTATCTCGAATTTGTGGAACTGGAATGGATGAATGTTTGAAGCATGCCTGAAGATATTGTGAAAGTATATAGATTTGTTACTTTGGTTGTACGTGTGTCGGGTGATGATCGGTCAGGGACTTATGACATGGAGGGCGTGGAGCACGGTGAAGCGCCCGATCCCGATGATTCTATGTTTGAATCCCCTTCAAAGAACTTCGATACGATCCCGGAACCTGGTGTGGGTGTCGATGAAGACGCTGAGGACGATTTCGTTGATGCTTCTTATTTTACTGCTCCTCGGTCAGCACTTTCGCACTCCCTGCCTGCACACCTTCACCTCGATCCCGTGAAAATGCAGCAAATGCGAGCTCTTTTCTTTGCGGAAGGTATTTTCAGTTTCTGTCTTCTATTCATCGAGGGTGCTTCTGGCGTGGTCTAGTTTGTGAGAGTTGGATGTCGCGGTGAACTCGCTCTCGTTTCCTATCTGCTGGATCGAGTTTTGGTATTCTCCTGTTCTGGTCCTGTTGTTTATCCCTTTGCTCCGTGCATTGTGTTTCGAATCTCTTGTTTTAGTGTTTTGTTTCATTACTTTCTTGGTGCAATTGATGTTGTCGATTTGAAGTTCCGTTCGGCTGTTGATGTGACGTAATTTTCTCAAATCTAGGTGAAGAAGCGGAGGATATTGCACCGCCTGGAACGTATGGCCGTTGGCAGTCGCGTCCGCTAGTGCCATCCCCCGCTGTGACCAGTTCAGGCGTGCATGGCAGTCAGCTGTTTAAGACCCCTCAGAAAGCTTCTCCCGGTGAAGATGCTGACGGGCGTCCAGCTTGGCCGCAACGTTCATCCCCTTGGAAGGGTACTCCTGCGAAGCAAATGCGAGTTTCTCCTTTAACGTCATGGAATCGGTCCCCTGCCTATGCTGCTCTGGAGGAGGGGATGTCGGGGCACCAGACTCCCATTTTGGACGTTTCTCCATCTAGGTCTGTTTTTTTGAAACTGCGTCGTATGTACTCATGGTAGCGGGTGCCCCTGTGAGTTTCTTTTGGGTCCTGACCTGAATTTTGTTACTTTGGAGCATGTCATGACCGCTGCAGAAGAACAGCGCATTTCTGGTTTCAAGTTTCACGATTTACAAATGCTAAGGGGGTGCTTTGTTTATTGCCCTGCTAATAGTCGATGTACTCGTTCGAGCAGGTCCCCGCTCTTGGCACTGACAATGGGTGGAGAGCGTGAGCGGTCAGGCGTGAAGAGGCCTCGCGGAAGCGGTTTTTTGTTAGATCCAACCGAGAAGTCCGGCTTAATGGCACTGGGTCGGTCAGACCACATTGCCGATGCTGCCTTGTTCCTCGGATGCTCGTTCCGCGTAGGCTGGGGTCCTAATGGTATTTTGTATCACAGTTCCACCCGCGTTGGGCAAGGGGGAACGAAGAATGGGCTGTCTTCATGTATCCAGATGGAAAGAGTTGCGCTAGATCGTACAGTGCGTGATGCTGGAGGAGTCGTGAAAGATGAGCTTGTGGAGTTGCAGTTTGTTTCTCCACTTTCACTTCACATGTCCATGAGCCAGGTAACATGGGAGTGTTAATTGGTCGTAGCGTTCATGCGAGGATGATCTTGATAGTTCTCCTAGGGTTTTGAGAACTTGGAGTGCAGCGCTGTGGCGGGTGCAATTCGTCGTTTGGCAGCAGATGTGTAGCATGTATTTGGAATCTGTTGTTTTGTATGCTCGGCGTTCCAGACCCTTCGGTTTATGTCTTTGGCCGAATCTTGTTCTTCCTTGTGTGACTCAGGTGGTGGACAGTCCTTCGGAAGCAGCTGCCAGTCCTCTCCGTTTACGAACTTTAGTGTGTAGCAGGAGCGATTTACCCAGCGTATGCAACGAGTATGAGGATTTAGCGCAGAAACAGCTTGAAGTGGTTGGAGTTGGGGAGTCTGACCAGGTCGTACTTCAACACCAACGCACTGTCTGGCAGTTGATCGATGTTCTGTTCTCAGAGACGGCAAGTGCGGCGGAAGTTGGGTCTGAGATCGAAGAGGCCTTGGATACTGAGAAGAGTTCGATGGAGCCTCCAGACGTATCAGCTGAGGTTTTGATACGCCGTGCTGGCTTCAGTTGCTGGCTTCAGGAAAGTGTTGGGCACATGGTGCAGCAAGACTTGCAGCATCTGAAGGGAAATACTTATTTGAAAGAAGTGTTTACGCTGTTGACGGGTCGAAAGTTGGAGTCCGCTGTTGAGATTGCTCTCGAACATGGTGATGTTCGGATGTCCACATTGTTAAGCCAGGCGGGGGGTCCGATTGGGATGCGAAGTGATGTCGCAGCTCAACTGGAGATTTGGGCTACTGAGGGTCTGGATCAGTCCCTCATTGAAGCAGACCGTTCTTCGATTTACCAGCTCCTTGCAGGTTAGCCCTTCTGTTTTGAATCCTGTGAGTGCCGTGATGGTTTATCTTCGTGGGAGACCTGTTTTGCAATGACTTTTGGCATAAATTTTGAGGCTTCCACATGTATCGGGTGTGTCGTAGCGAGGTTTCCTGAATTCTGTATAGGAATGGACGTCTGCGTACTGAAACTACCGTCATTTTCCAGGCGATTTGAAGGGAGCCCTTGCCGGTCTCGACGTCGACTGGAAGCGGTTCATGGGCCTGGTAATGTGGTACCAATTAAGTCCCGACACAGATCTGCCATGCCTTATTGAGACGTTTGAAGGTCTGCTGGAGCAGCAGCATGCCCCCAAGCCAGTACCGAAGTATGTGGAGGAAAGAGTTTCAGTGTATGACAACTGTTTGGAGGCTCAGGGTTATGACACTGCATACTATCTCATGCTTTTACATGCGAAGAAATCCACGTTGGACATCAGTGTCAGAAGAATGTTATCCGCGTCCGCATCCACGTTCGACAGACTGGATCAGAAGCTGGCTTGGCATCAACAAGGGATTCTTCATGCAATCCGCATGTTGGAAGCCGAGCAACTGCATGAAGTGCATATGAATTTTGCAAGTCAGTTGTTGTCTGTGGGCCTTTGTCACTGGGCTGTCTATGTTATTCTTCACATGCCTTCGTCCCCTGCACATCCTGGACTGCACGAGAAGGTACGATGTGCAGTTGAGCTGTTGTCATCGCTTGCTGTATGTCAGGTCTTCATTTGTTTGGAACGTGAGAACTTGTTGATCATACTGAGGAATGCGAGGACTTGTTTGTGAAGGTCGTGAAGGAGATTTTGAATCAATACTGTGAGATCTGGAGTTCTTCAGAGGCACAGCAGCATTTTTTGGAAGATGATCTTGGTATTCCCACAGAATGGCTCCACGAGGCCTTGGTAGGTTTTCTGCTGGGTTCATCGGTGCTGCATGTAGTTTATGTGCGTGTGTATCTTGTAAGTGTCGTTTGTTTTCACTCGGGCTCTTCGTCCTTGCTGACTGTGTAATACCGTTCCTTTTGAGACGCATGTAGGGGTAGTGGACGGAGATGTAGATTTCGTTATGGTCGAAGTTCAAGGTTTGCTGATTGCTGCTGTGCTGTTGTATACTGTGATTTTCATGCACCAGGGATTCTGTTTTTTAGTGAGGCATGGGTTTGAAATCGATCTTTGTGTCCCTCCCTTGCAATGCAGGCATTGTACTGGCGTTATTCGCGCAACAGCAAGAAGGAGCTGGAGCATCTGCTCAAGAGTCGCCAGTGGCGGAATGCTCATGTCTTATTCATGTCTACTGTGGCTGCGTCCCTATTTCTCAGTTGTATGCACTTATCCCTCATGTCGGTTGTGATCAAAACTTTTGAAGTCCACGCTGTGTAATTTTGCAAAAGGTGCATGTTTTGTCAGCAGATGTGGTAACGAGGAGATGGCCTTCCGTTTGTGAAGACCGTTCGCTTTGCACTGGTCCCTGAAGCGCGTCCTCTTTTGCGCTTGAATGAATTCTTACGAGAGACTGGACTTGGTTAATATTGCAGCTGAGCATTCTGAGATCTGGCAATTTGCAAGCCAGTTGGAGGGGCACCTGACAGAGGTTGAGGACTGGGATCTTGGAGCAGGCGTTTACATCGAATTCTTGACATTGAAGTCTAGCTTCCTCGACCTGTCCAATCCGGTGGACGGCCTGGTACTTGTTTTCCACAATCCCGTCCGTGGATGGCTGTTGATGTGGTTCTTGAGTGCAGAGTTGACTGTACCTATCATCTCTGACCTGTTCGTTCTGGTGATGGCCCTCAGGAAACGTTGGAAGAAAGAACCACAGCTGCTGGGGCGTTCTTTGAGCGGCTGAAGGAGTCTCAATCTTTATGGAAGTCAAAATGCACAATTGATGCTAGGTACAGGACCCACAAATTTGCAATGGATGTAATGACAGAACCGATGCGTTCTTTCCGACCTATTACTTGCTCTCGATTCGTCCTTTAGTGTCGTCGGTCTTCTTGAGTTTGAGGTGTTTAAGGATTTAGCAAATTGAATGAGCAGATTGTAACGAGAGTTTTTTCTCCGAATGCAGAGTTGCCTATTCAAGGATGGCAGACGAGATTTCCTCGTTACTGTTGGAAGAAACCAAGGCGCAGTCGTTTGACATCAATACTGAGATGAAGATGTTCGATATAGTTCTGGACGCTCCCATGCCTGAAGATGTTCGCATGTGTCGTCTTCAAGGAGCTGTAACAGCTTTCACGAAACTAATTTCGGATGAGATTCGTGTGTGAAGACCGTTAATCTAGGTCAGTGTATGTTTTGTTTTGTTTTTCTACATCGAAGTTTATTGAATGCTGGAGTCTGATGGTGATCTGCAATCTGGGTTTGTGTGCATCCGTCGAGTTGAGCGACCGTCACGCAGCAGAGTAGGCAATGCGAGGGTCCCGCATTGGATAGTTTATCCATGTTTATGATGAACCAATTATGAGTGAAGTCAACATTAGGGAAAGATATGTACCATGTAATTCTAGTAGTATAATTCTAGTAAGGCTTTCAGGTACCGGTAATGGTGTAGCAGAATGTTACCAAATTCAGTACTGCCAGAATGTTTGGTGAGGTACTTGGACTTTTTACTATATGGAATTGACGTTCATCAAGAGTGACACAAGAATGCAAACGAGATAGATACTGATTCTAATCAGTTATCAGTTTTTAGGTTGCCCAGAGTCCCTTTCCAGCTCTTTGCGACCCATCCTTTTCCTGTTGAGGCAGCAGACAGTGGCACCCCAAACCGAGTCATTTTGGATCATTTTCATCGAACAACGATCATGATTGTATGAACGTAACACTAGAATTCTATTTTGCCAGTAGACTTATCCTGAAAGTAAGTGAATATTTTGTTTACTTGGCGTTTTCATTTTCAATCAATCAATGGTGTAAGTTTCTCCTTTGCTCGAAATTCACTACTTATATTAAAAAGTTTTTGGCTGCATGGGAAGCAGTCTGGTTGATGAAGAGAGTTTTTTTTATCCATTTTTGGCTGAGACAGATAGTTTGGCTGTCAACATTGACACGGTACGGAGAAGCTGCTCCAGGAGGGGCTAGATCGTACAGCACAGAGAGGTCAATGAATCACAAAAATTGGGAGTCGCATTTACCGAGGACATTGAACTCGGGCTCAGAAGGCGTGAAAATTTGGGTGGTGGGCAAGTATTTTCTTGCATCAAGTTATTCCGGATGCCAGCACCCATTGTGAATGGGGTGGGCAGGCAACGTGCAGGGCAGCTGCCACATCAACATGTCTCAGTATTGTTGATGCCAGCTGCAGGGACGGACAATCACTTCGCGGTCGTCACTGAATGTGCCCAAGTGAAGGAGGAAAGCCACAACAACAAATGCAAGGCTTGTGTTTGGAAATTCTGGTCCTTTTTTCTTTGTTTACGGTGGTTGTCCTCTTCTTGATCGCGAGTACTCCTCTCGGGGCAAGACAACGACATCTCTTCTGTTGTAGTTTCAATTCATCAAAATTTGTTAGAAATTGTTCTAATCTTACATTCCTTTGCATCAATTTTGGATACTATGTCGAAGGTATTTTGGGATCCAGAGATTATTGTTTCTTTGGGGGAAGCTTGTTTTGACAAATCTGGTCAACTTTGCTCATTTTTATCTCAAGATTGCATGACTAGATTTTGATGCGATTTTGTGGAGAGGTTCAAAATTAAGTACATGTTAAGATCCTATAGTGACTTTATTAAATTGTATTTTGACAAGGTTGAAGCATTTTGAACTCAGTTGTGTTATTTTTGGGCTAGTGATGTCTTACCTTAGCCCTTGTGCGGCCTTCAGGCTCTTCCTGTACGCCACTACCATCAAATACGGCTGGACTCAAATTTCCTTTTGCCTTGGTTCACTTGTTTTCAGACTTTGAGCCATTCCAATTAGGGATGTGTATGCTTGAGGTCACGAATGATTTTTTATGAGGCTCTTCATTGCCTTAGTGCAGAACATTTTCAGAAATCGTATTGCCAATGATATTGTAGTGTCTCGTGTAGAGGTTTGACAATTTTTACAAAATTGGGTTGTAAAGCTTTTGAAGATTGTTCTTGTGGAGGGCAATCCAATGACACAATGCACTAGTAGAAGTGAGGGGTTTCATGACTACAAAGAACATTTGGTTTTGGGGTTGCATAAGACATTTTTGACTAGTGAGAATGTGGAGGCTCCATTTATTGTGGATAAATTTTTCTAGTTGTCTTGTAGCTCCAGAGGGAAATGAGGTTGTTTCTCATATGGGAGCTTATTGGGAGCTTTGTTGATGAATTCTTTTGACTTGGCTATTGGTGTGGTATTTGTTACCACATAAGCTTAGTCACTTAATTGATGACTTGAACAAGTTGATGGCAACCTATTTGCAACTAATGTAAAACTCATTTGTAATTCATTTCTGACTTCATTGTGACTCATTTGTGATTTGAGTAACTTCATTGCAACTCATCTATGATTCATTTGTAACTTGTTTATGACTTATTTTCAACTTATTTATGATTGGTAAAATTTGTAGATTTTGAAATCTACAAAATGTAAAAATCTATAGATTGTAAAAATCTACAAACTCTAGAAATCTTATAATTTTATTATTAGAATTTATCACATAAGTATAGAACTAATTACGAGTTTTATATGTCTAATGTATTGGTATTTTTGATGATTGATGTGGGTTAATTGGTATTAAACTATTAGAAAATGACTTTGGAAACAACTAGGAAACGACTATTGTCATTTTATAGTTGCAATTGTTTCTAGTCATTGCCTAGTTGCTTTTTGCAACTGCAAATTGACATGGTGGATATCATTGAGTGTAGACCTTCTACATTAACAATTGTGATGAATATTAGATGGAAAATAGCTCCATTCATTCTAAATTTGAACTCTGTAACAACTCTTGTAATCCTACACTTCATTCTACGATTCTTTTGCAACTAAAACAATATACTAATGATGTAAAACAATATACTAATGATATAAAACAACGAAGCAAGATTTGGTGCAAATAAAGAGGCCTATAGTTGCAAGATAATTGTATAGGACACTTAGTTGCATTTTAGCTGGTTGTAGTAGACATGTTTTTCTTCTAGTGATGAGAGCTCACAAAACATTTTGCATTGAATTTGTAATAGCATGGCCATTGTGACATTCACAGTGCCATATAGGGCACACGGTGGGTTGCTTGGAAATGTGACATGTTAGTTGTGAGTATGTGTTGCGGTGGTGTTGGATTCATCCTTCAATTCATTGTAATAAAACAAGATAAAAAAACCACACTCAAAATCGAGTGCGGTTTTTTTTGCCATATTTTTGTGTATGCGCGTGTAGTAGGCTTACAACATCTTTTGCAATTTCCAACTACAATTTTTAGAAATTTGGAGCATGTGGTATATCATTGAAAAGATCTTGAAAATACCTTCCCAATGGTATTTTACACATCCTATAATTCTAAAAATTACAGTCAAAAATTGCAAAAGAAGTTGATTACGCACATAGTGGACCTACACGAAAATGTGGCAAAAAATTGCACTCGAGTTTGAGTGCGTTTTTTTTTACCATGTTTTGTTGTAGTGATTGCTTAGTGGCGTTGTATGACGCAATATTAGTAGGACATGCTAGCGCAACAAGGAGTGGCTACAATGGCAAGAGAATAATAGCTGTAGGCAGGAAGTTGACTTGGCAACGTTTCTATTGCTTAGGAACGGAACACTCTTAACTACCAACATTAAAAAAATACGGCTTTGAATACAAGCAATCTTTGAAGCATTTGT
The DNA here is from genome assembly GCA_951230915.1 of Antitrichia curtipendula. NCBI lineage: Eukaryota > Viridiplantae > Streptophyta > Bryopsida > Hypnales > Leucodontaceae > Antitrichia > Antitrichia curtipendula. The sequence goes on along the minus strand of OX579638.1, from coordinate 2,940,563 downwards.
TGTATTTGAAAAGTAATGGAAATGGAAGAAAAAATATTCTTTTAGTAATTTACCAGAGTGTATAATTTTTGCAATCACAATTAGCAGTTTCTTGTTGAGGCCTGTTTTGAGACCAATTGAGGAAGGAAGACCCCAAATGCTGGTTTTGGGATCAACTTTGACATCCTTCTATGCTACATTGGCAACAACAATCAACATTTTTGGGTCGCACTATTGTTCCATCTACTTTGATTCTCAATCCCAAAAGCACCTCAATCTCATTCTCCCAAAGTAGTTTGACAAGAGGAATTTTCTCTAAGGCGTTACCTTTGGCTAATATGACTACATTAAGCTTGGTGAATATTTGATGCTTCATACACTCATGATCATGTGTGCTTGGACTTGAGAATCATGCAACTCAATTTGTAACTCTAAGTACAAAATCTTTCTAATAGGAACTTGATAGCCTAGACATTAGAAAATGATTGCTTTATGAAATTCAAACCATGGCTACTATTGAGAAACCTTGCAATTGAATGATAAAATTTTGAACAAGTTGGTGACATTCATGATACTGCCCCAAAATAAGTAAGAATTCTTAGAAACAAGTGAATTGCACATTCACTTTTGTTGAGGCTAGTAATCATATTTTAGACGCGCTTTCAATTGTTTGTGTGAAAGGTAAGAAACTTTGAAGTATGAAGTATATTGTAACTCCTTATAAGAGGCGCATAGTATAACTCACAATATAATTCATATTATTAATTACATTATAACTGATATCATCAAAGGCCACAAAAGTCACAAATGTGTCCAACTATCACTCAAGTTATGGCTACACCTCTCGCAACTCAACAAAATCTTACTACACCACATGCTCCCTATATGTCATTGAAGTCACGACTAGGTTCGCTACACTTCTCGCAAATCTCAATGTCACATTTGCATCACAAGCTCTCCATAAGATTGTCCAACCACACCTCAAAATCAACTTGTCTATCTCCAAATTCATCATTGAGCTTGCTTCTTGCTACATTTCATGACTAAGATACCACCATGTCATCGCAACTGGCACATGGCATGATATCTACATTATGTGTGCACTACATGGTAGCACGCACTCCTACATTGAAACATGCCTCTATAGCTAGGACACATCCATCGAGTCCTCTGGTTGCAAACCATACAATGCCTATGAAGCACAGTGTGAGTGACGTTCACTGAAATAGAGCTTTCATGCTGCCAAGTTCTGTATGGGGCCTCGTATATGTCCAACACTCACTTGGGGCTTGATTAGGTACTCTACTAGAGTGTAGTGCCACATATCCAAGAAAGGAAAGAGAGACCTAGTATAAATCACGACAATCATATGCATATAAGATGTTTAAATTGAGCAACTAGGAATTCAAAACAAACATGAAAAATCCTATGCCACCATTTGTAAGAGTGAAGTTGGGTAGTGTACTCATGACACTGGTGGTTCAAAAGGTTTACACCACACATCCTTGCTTCGTACTACAACAATATTGGAGACATGCACTACTAGAGAAGCAATCAAAACCAAGACAAAATTGGCACATTTTTATTGGATTTCAACCGAGTCAACATAAAAATGATTTTTCTTCATCAAACTTGTTTATTTGGACCGCATCAGCACGTTTTATGTTGATTCAATATAAATCAATATAATTTTGTTAAATTTTCAGGAATTTCAAGAACTTTTTTGGAATCCTTTGGAATCTTTTAGAAATTTTATTAGAATCTTTTAGGATTCTATTGAAATTTGTTGGAATCTTTTGAAAAACTCTTGAAAATCTATTACAATCTGTAAGAATCTTTTAAAAATCTATTCAAATCTATTGAATTTTTTTGAATTTTTCAAAATCATTTGGAATCTAATATAGAGTATAAGTTTAGAATTCAAATTTTAATCAAAATTCTAATAAATATAATTTGACCGTGAATTTGATCTAAATTCCAGTGATATTCTTTAACTACAATTAAAACTTAGAATTTGGTCAAAATTTTAATCAAACTCAACTCTAAATCAAATTGTGATTCAAATAATTTAATGAAAATTAGTCAAGCTTTCATTCAACCATGATCAATTCAAGTTCTAATGCAATTTTCATTCAACTTCTTGTAGGGTGTAATTTGATTAGAGTTCAAACTTATAGCTTAATTTAATTTCTAACTTATGTTATAAAGTTTAATACAATAAGTATACTTAGTAGATTTTAGAGATTTCACCAAGATGTTTAGATTGCCCAAAAATTAAGATTCTTCATAACATTTTCATTAAAAATCTAAATAGAATGAATCAAAGCTTCACATATATTTTAAACCATAATATTTGAAATAAACATTAAATTCAAATAAAGATAATAAGATTTTCTATTTTATGACAAAGTTTCACTAAAAATTGAGGTGATAGGAACTTGCTTGAAATCCATTTTGTCCCTCAAGATGACAGTAGTAAATTAGGGATTAAAATTTGATTTTTTTTCTTGTTGAACTATTCTTAATGTTAGTTCTACACTATTCAAAATCCTAAATTTGAACTATTCAACAACTAAACTATTTAATGGTCATAGGTTCAATTCCCTCTGGTGGTAGGCAGCGGCAATATTTATTTATTTATTTTAAATTTCAGATTTGACCAAGACAAAACCAACAAAGATATACTGATAGTTGGTCCAAACCAAGTGTTCTAAACTAATAAAAAAAATCAACACAAATTCTGTTGATTTTGTCTTCAATTGGATCAAATTCTTCTAGTAGTGTTAATTTTCATATTACCAAGTTTCAGGTGATATTCACTCAAGATGTATCTATTTGGCATAGGCATTTTACGTGTTATTGGCAATATAGTTCATAGGGAATTAAAACCCATAACAACATATGCAAGGCAGTTAGAGTGACCCTAACTTGTTAGTCTTGTCAACAACACGGAGAATCTCAAGAGGCCAAAAGTGTAGAAATAGTCACTTGGGTGACTTGCAACCGTTGTTGTAGGGCCAAGTTCAAGCCCTTAAAAAGTTATTGGTGTTTTGCAGCAGCATGATGGATTGATCTTCTCATTGATCGTCAGCAAAAATTCTTTCAAATGTCCAATTGGACACATCTTCATCATAGTTGTACAGGCCTAATTCTCTTAGTAGATCTTATGTATAGGAACAAACATCATTGTCAAAGACACTGCATCTTGATAAAAAAAATCCTTGTACTCTCTATGCTAGTTGGTATCATTTTTAGACTTGACTTCCACTACTGACTCTGATGGTCTTGGAATGTCCCATTCAATATCCTTGTTACAATAGACATCACTTGGTACTAGCAATGTATCCTCATTCAAACCATCATGTTGTCACCTTGGTTGTGTCAATGCTTCAACATCAAAGGCCACATCATTTGTCACCATGATGTCTATGAACCCTTCACTTTGAATGGGCGTCACAACTTTGGCACTCGTGGTAGGAATTTCCAATTTCAACAACTAGGGCTCATGTGGCCTAACAAAATTTGAGGTTGCTTCCAACCTAAACCCTAAACCCCACAATATTTTTGGCTTGTCCATCTGATTGGGAAATCCATCCCATGCTACATTTGTTGTACATATTTCTCCTGCTACAACTACTCTTACTACAATGCACTCCCTGCACCTTGGCATCGTTTGCTAGTGGGTCCTCCATCTAATCCTCTAAGTGCCTCCTCACCGCACCTTGTCCTCTTCACCTATGACTTGGTTCCCATGGAGAGCTTGTATCAACTCTTTCTAATTCAAAACTACATTTGAAGGATCTTATGACATTGGCGATGGCTATGGTGTCGATTTAAGGTGGAACACAAACAATCCCGACACTCTTCCATTCATTGGACTTTTACACTTCCATGTGTATGCAAGGATTGCTTAACTTTGAGAAAGCGTCAGCATACACTCTGGCTATTATGTGGAGGATCCGCCCCAATTGTAGCCATGAGATTGTACACATTGTGAACCTCTAGGTGATGCATCTAAGAAATCACAACCATTAATTAGTTAATTTTTAGGGTCTTGCACTCTTGCTCATGTAGAAATTTGATTTCAACTTGCTTTCATTTTTAGAGAAGGGTTTGCCTCGACTCCTCAAGTTGCCTTTAAACATTAAAATTCTAGAAAATTCCCCCACTGAAGCCAAGGTTTCACATTCCTTGTAAGAAGTCACTTACAAAATAAATATGAAGCTTTCAATGGGAAGTAACATGCAATCATAAAAATTATTTGACCTATAACAAAACAACAAGATGCTATAATTGGAAGAATTTTTCGAAGGTTCACCATGAATGACTAAAATGAGTACTAATCAATATTTTGATTCTAAAGAAATTCCTAGTCAATAATCTATAATTGAAAGTAATTTAGTTTCCAAAGGTCCAAGAAGCCTACATTAAATTAGAAGTTTTTTAAAAAGCTTTGAAATGGTCAAATGGGGATTCTCTCTTGCTCAATTTTCTTCATTTTTTCACCATGCCAGGAGGGTCTTCACTCATTCTTAGAGAAATCTAAAAAACAACACAATGAACCATTTGCTTTTGATAGTACAGTGAGACCATGTCAACATTATATTTTGTAATATTCGACAATGCTCTTTTAATGTTGGTAGTTAAGCGTGTTCCGTTCCTAAGCAATAGAAACGTTGCCAAGTCAACTTCCTGCCTACAGCTATTATTCTCTTGCCATTGTAGCCACTCCTTGTTGCGCTAGCATGTCCTACTAATATTGCGTCATACAACGCCACTAAGCAATCACTACAACAAAACATGGTAAAAAAAAACGCACTCAAACTCGAGTGCAATTTTTTGCCACATTTTCGTGTAGGTCCACTATGTGCGTAATCAACTTCTTTTGCAATTTTTGACTGTAATTTTTAGAATTATAGGATGTGTAAAATACCATTGGGAAGGTATTTTCAAGATCTTTTCAATGATATACCACATGCTCCAAATTTCTAAAAATTGTAGTTGGAAATTGCAAAAGATGTTGTAAGCCTACTACACGCGCATACACAAAAATATGGCAAAAAAAACCGCACTCGATTTTGAGTGTGGTTTTTTTATCTTGTTTTATTACAATGAATTGAAGGATGAATCCAACACCACCGCAACACATACTCACAACTAACATGTCACATTTCCAAGCAACCCACCGTGTGCCCTATATGGCACTGTGAATGTCACAATGGCCATGCTATTACAAATTCAATGCAAAATGTTTTGTGAGCTCTCATCACTAGAAGAAAAACATGTCTACTACAACCAGCTAAAATGCAACTAAGTGTCCTATACAATTATCTTGCAACTATAGGCCTCTTTATTTGCACCAAATCTTGCTTCGTTGTTTTATATCATTAGTATATTGTTTTACATCATTAGTATATTGTTTTAGTTGCAAAAGAATCGTAGAATGAAGTGTAGGATTACAAGAGTTGTTACAGAGTTCAAATTTAGAATGAATGGAGCTATTTTCCATCTAATATTCATCACAATTGTTAATGTAGAAGGTCTACACTCAATGATATCCACCATGTCAATTTGCAGTTGCAAAAAGCAACTAGGCAATGACTAGAAACAATTGCAACTATAAAATGACAATAGTCGTTTCCTAGTTGTTTCCAAAGTCATTTTCTAATAGTTTAATACCAATTAACCCACATCAATCATCAAAAATACCAATACATTAGACATATAAAACTCGTAATTAGTTCTATACTTATGTGATAAATTCTAATAATAAAATTATAAGATTTCTAGAGTTTGTAGATTTTTACAATCTATAGATTTTTACATTTTGTAGATTTCAAAATCTACAAATTTTACCAATCATAAATAAGTTGAAAATAAGTCATAAACAAGTTACAAATGAATCATAGATGAGTTGCAATGAAGTTACTCAAATCACAAATGAGTCACAATGAAGTCAGAAATGAATTACAAATGAGTTTTACATTAGTTGCAAATAGGTTGCCATCAACTTGTTCAAGTCATCAATTAAGTGACTAAGCTTATGTGGTAACAAATACCACACCAATAGCCAAGTCAAAAGAATTCATCAACAAAGCTCCCAATAAGCTCCCATATGAGAAACAACCTCATTTCCCTCTGGAGCTACAAGACAACTAGAAAAATTTATCCACAATAAATGGAGCCTCCACATTCTCACTAGTCAAAAATGTCTTATGCAACCCCAAAACCAAATGTTCTTTGTAGTCATGAAACCCCTCACTTCTACTAGTGCATTGTGTCATTGGATTGCCCTCCACAAGAACAATCTTCAAAAGCTTTACAACCCAATTTTGTAAAAATTGTCAAACCTCTACACGAGACACTACAATATCATTGGCAATACGATTTCTGAAAATGTTCTGCACTAAGGCAATGAAGAGCCTCATAAAAAATCATTCGTGACCTCAAGCATACACATCCCTAATTGGAATGGCTCAAAGTCTGAAAACAAGTGAACCAAGGCAAAAGGAAATTTGAGTCCAGCCGTATTTGATGGTAGTGGCGTACAGGAAGAGCCTGAAGGCCGCACAAGGGCTAAGGTAAGACATCACTAGCCCAAAAATAACACAACTGAGTTCAAAATGCTTCAACCTTGTCAAAATACAATTTAATAAAGTCACTATAGGATCTTAACATGTACTTAATTTTGAACCTCTCCACAAAATCGCATCAAAATCTAGTCATGCAATCTTGAGATAAAAATGAGCAAAGTTGACCAGATTTGTCAAAACAAGCTTCCCCCAAAGAAACAATAATCTCTGGATCCCAAAATACCTTCGACATAGTATCCAAAATTGATGCAAAGGAATGTAAGATTAGAACAATTTCTAACAAATTTTGATGAATTGAAACTACAACAGAAGAGATGTCGTTGTCTTGCCCCGAGAGGAGTACTCGCGATCAAGAAGAGGACAACCACCGTAAACAAAGAAAAAAGGACCAGAATTTCCAAACACAAGCCTTGCATTTGTTGTTGTGGCTTTCCTCCTTCACTTGGGCACATTCAGTGACGACCGCGAAGTGATTGTCCGTCCCTGCAGCTGGCATCAACAATACTGAGACATGTTGATGTGGCAGCTGCCCTGCACGTTGCCTGCCCACCCCATTCACAATGGGTGCTGGCATCCGGAATAACTTGATGCAAGAAAATACTTGCCCACCACCCAAATTTTCACGCCTTCTGAGCCCGAGTTCAATGTCCTCGGTAAATGCGACTCCCAATTTTTGTGATTCATTGACCTCTCTGTGCTGTACGATCTAGCCCCTCCTGGAGCAGCTTCTCCGTACCGTGTCAATGTTGACAGCCAAACTATCTGTCTCAGCCAAAAATGGATAAAAAAAACTCTCTTCATCAACCAGACTGCTTCCCATGCAGCCAAAAACTTTTTAATATAAGTAGTGAATTTCGAGCAAAGGAGAAACTTACACCATTGATTGATTGAAAATGAAAACGCCAAGTAAACAAAATATTCACTTACTTTCAGGATAAGTCTACTGGCAAAATAGAATTCTAGTGTTACGTTCATACAATCATGATCGTTGTTCGATGAAAATGATCCAAAATGACTCGGTTTGGGGTGCCACTGTCTGCTGCCTCAACAGGAAAAGGATGGGTCGCAAAGAGCTGGAAAGGGACTCTGGGCAACCTAAAAACTGATAACTGATTAGAATCAGTATCTATCTCGTTTGCATTCTTGTGTCACTCTTGATGAACGTCAATTCCATATAGTAAAAAGTCCAAGTACCTCACCAAACATTCTGGCAGTACTGAATTTGGTAACATTCTGCTACACCATTACCGGTACCTGAAAGCCTTACTAGAATTATACTACTAGAATTACATGGTACATATCTTTCCCTAATGTTGACTTCACTCATAATTGGTTCATCATAAACATGGATAAACTATCCAATGCGGGACCCTCGCATTGCCTACTCTGCTGCGTGACGGTCGCTCAACTCGACGGATGCACACAAACCCAGATTGCAGATCACCATCAGACTCCAGCATTCAATAAACTTCGATGTAGAAAAACAAAACAAAACATACACTGACCTAGATTAACGGTCTTCACACACGAATCTCATCCGAAATTAGTTTCGTGAAAGCTGTTACAGCTCCTTGAAGACGACACATGCGAACATCTTCAGGCATGGGAGCGTCCAGAACTATATCGAACATCTTCATCTCAGTATTGATGTCAAACGACTGCGCCTTGGTTTCTTCCAACAGTAACGAGGAAATCTCGTCTGCCATCCTTGAATAGGCAACTCTGCATTCGGAGAAAAAACTCTCGTTACAATCTGCTCATTCAATTTGCTAAATCCTTAAACACCTCAAACTCAAGAAGACCGACGACACTAAAGGACGAATCGAGAGCAAGTAATAGGTCGGAAAGAACGCATCGGTTCTGTCATTACATCCATTGCAAATTTGTGGGTCCTGTACCTAGCATCAATTGTGCATTTTGACTTCCATAAAGATTGAGACTCCTTCAGCCGCTCAAAGAACGCCCCAGCAGCTGTGGTTCTTTCTTCCAACGTTTCCTGAGGGCCATCACCAGAACGAACAGGTCAGAGATGATAGGTACAGTCAACTCTGCACTCAAGAACCACATCAACAGCCATCCACGGACGGGATTGTGGAAAACAAGTACCAGGCCGTCCACCGGATTGGACAGGTCGAGGAAGCTAGACTTCAATGTCAAGAATTCGATGTAAACGCCTGCTCCAAGATCCCAGTCCTCAACCTCTGTCAGGTGCCCCTCCAACTGGCTTGCAAATTGCCAGATCTCAGAATGCTCAGCTGCAATATTAACCAAGTCCAGTCTCTCGTAAGAATTCATTCAAGCGCAAAAGAGGACGCGCTTCAGGGACCAGTGCAAAGCGAACGGTCTTCACAAACGGAAGGCCATCTCCTCGTTACCACATCTGCTGACAAAACATGCACCTTTTGCAAAATTACACAGCGTGGACTTCAAAAGTTTTGATCACAACCGACATGAGGGATAAGTGCATACAACTGAGAAATAGGGACGCAGCCACAGTAGACATGAATAAGACATGAGCATTCCGCCACTGGCGACTCTTGAGCAGATGCTCCAGCTCCTTCTTGCTGTTGCGCGAATAACGCCAGTACAATGCCTGCATTGCAAGGGAGGGACACAAAGATCGATTTCAAACCCATGCCTCACTAAAAAACAGAATCCCTGGTGCATGAAAATCACAGTATACAACAGCACAGCAGCAATCAGCAAACCTTGAACTTCGACCATAACGAAATCTACATCTCCGTCCACTACCCCTACATGCGTCTCAAAAGGAACGGTATTACACAGTCAGCAAGGACGAAGAGCCCGAGTGAAAACAAACGACACTTACAAGATACACACGCACATAAACTACATGCAGCACCGATGAACCCAGCAGAAAACCTACCAAGGCCTCGTGGAGCCATTCTGTGGGAATACCAAGATCATCTTCCAAAAAATGCTGCTGTGCCTCTGAAGAACTCCAGATCTCACAGTATTGATTCAAAATCTCCTTCACGACCTTCACAAACAAGTCCTCGCATTCCTCAGTATGATCAACAAGTTCTCACGTTCCAAACAAATGAAGACCTGACATACAGCAAGCGATGACAACAGCTCAACTGCACATCGTACCTTCTCGTGCAGTCCAGGATGTGCAGGGGACGAAGGCATGTGAAGAATAACATAGACAGCCCAGTGACAAAGGCCCACAGACAACAACTGACTTGCAAAATTCATATGCACTTCATGCAGTTGCTCGGCTTCCAACATGCGGATTGCATGAAGAATCCCTTGTTGATGCCAAGCCAGCTTCTGATCCAGTCTGTCGAACGTGGATGCGGACGCGGATAACATTCTTCTGACACTGATGTCCAACGTGGATTTCTTCGCATGTAAAAGCATGAGATAGTATGCAGTGTCATAACCCTGAGCCTCCAAACAGTTGTCATACACTGAAACTCTTTCCTCCACATACTTCGGTACTGGCTTGGGGGCATGCTGCTGCTCCAGCAGACCTTCAAACGTCTCAATAAGGCATGGCAGATCTGTGTCGGGACTTAATTGGTACCACATTACCAGGCCCATGAACCGCTTCCAGTCGACGTCGAGACCGGCAAGGGCTCCCTTCAAATCGCCTGGAAAATGACGGTAGTTTCAGTACGCAGACGTCCATTCCTATACAGAATTCAGGAAACCTCGCTACGACACACCCGATACATGTGGAAGCCTCAAAATTTATGCCAAAAGTCATTGCAAAACAGGTCTCCCACGAAGATAAACCATCACGGCACTCACAGGATTCAAAACAGAAGGGCTAACCTGCAAGGAGCTGGTAAATCGAAGAACGGTCTGCTTCAATGAGGGACTGATCCAGACCCTCAGTAGCCCAAATCTCCAGTTGAGCTGCGACATCACTTCGCATCCCAATCGGACCCCCCGCCTGGCTTAACAATGTGGACATCCGAACATCACCATGTTCGAGAGCAATCTCAACAGCGGACTCCAACTTTCGACCCGTCAACAGCGTAAACACTTCTTTCAAATAAGTATTTCCCTTCAGATGCTGCAAGTCTTGCTGCACCATGTGCCCAACACTTTCCTGAAGCCAGCAACTGAAGCCAGCACGGCGTATCAAAACCTCAGCTGATACGTCTGGAGGCTCCATCGAACTCTTCTCAGTATCCAAGGCCTCTTCGATCTCAGACCCAACTTCCGCCGCACTTGCCGTCTCTGAGAACAGAACATCGATCAACTGCCAGACAGTGCGTTGGTGTTGAAGTACGACCTGGTCAGACTCCCCAACTCCAACCACTTCAAGCTGTTTCTGCGCTAAATCCTCATACTCGTTGCATACGCTGGGTAAATCGCTCCTGCTACACACTAAAGTTCGTAAACGGAGAGGACTGGCAGCTGCTTCCGAAGGACTGTCCACCACCTGAGTCACACAAGGAAGAACAAGATTCGGCCAAAGACATAAACCGAAGGGTCTGGAACGCCGAGCATACAAAACAACAGATTCCAAATACATGCTACACATCTGCTGCCAAACGACGAATTGCACCCGCCACAGCGCTGCACTCCAAGTTCTCAAAACCCTAGGAGAACTATCAAGATCATCCTCGCATGAACGCTACGACCAATTAACACTCCCATGTTACCTGGCTCATGGACATGTGAAGTGAAAGTGGAGAAACAAACTGCAACTCCACAAGCTCATCTTTCACGACTCCTCCAGCATCACGCACTGTACGATCTAGCGCAACTCTTTCCATCTGGATACATGAAGACAGCCCATTCTTCGTTCCCCCTTGCCCAACGCGGGTGGAACTGTGATACAAAATACCATTAGGACCCCAGCCTACGCGGAACGAGCATCCGAGGAACAAGGCAGCATCGGCAATGTGGTCTGACCGACCCAGTGCCATTAAGCCGGACTTCTCGGTTGGATCTAACAAAAAACCGCTTCCGCGAGGCCTCTTCACGCCTGACCGCTCACGCTCTCCACCCATTGTCAGTGCCAAGAGCGGGGACCTGCTCGAACGAGTACATCGACTATTAGCAGGGCAATAAACAAAGCACCCCCTTAGCATTTGTAAATCGTGAAACTTGAAACCAGAAATGCGCTGTTCTTCTGCAGCGGTCATGACATGCTCCAAAGTAACAAAATTCAGGTCAGGACCCAAAAGAAACTCACAGGGGCACCCGCTACCATGAGTACATACGACGCAGTTTCAAAAAAACAGACCTAGATGGAGAAACGTCCAAAATGGGAGTCTGGTGCCCCGACATCCCCTCCTCCAGAGCAGCATAGGCAGGGGACCGATTCCATGACGTTAAAGGAGAAACTCGCATTTGCTTCGCAGGAGTACCCTTCCAAGGGGATGAACGTTGCGGCCAAGCTGGACGCCCGTCAGCATCTTCACCGGGAGAAGCTTTCTGAGGGGTCTTAAACAGCTGACTGCCATGCACGCCTGAACTGGTCACAGCGGGGGATGGCACTAGCGGACGCGACTGCCAACGGCCATACGTTCCAGGCGGTGCAATATCCTCCGCTTCTTCACCTAGATTTGAGAAAATTACGTCACATCAACAGCCGAACGGAACTTCAAATCGACAACATCAATTGCACCAAGAAAGTAATGAAACAAAACACTAAAACAAGAGATTCGAAACACAATGCACGGAGCAAAGGGATAAACAACAGGACCAGAACAGGAGAATACCAAAACTCGATCCAGCAGATAGGAAACGAGAGCGAGTTCACCGCGACATCCAACTCTCACAAACTAGACCACGCCAGAAGCACCCTCGATGAATAGAAGACAGAAACTGAAAATACCTTCCGCAAAGAAAAGAGCTCGCATTTGCTGCATTTTCACGGGATCGAGGTGAAGGTGTGCAGGCAGGGAGTGCGAAAGTGCTGACCGAGGAGCAGTAAAATAAGAAGCATCAACGAAATCGTCCTCAGCGTCTTCATCGACACCCACACCAGGTTCCGGGATCGTATCGAAGTTCTTTGAAGGGGATTCAAACATAGAATCATCGGGATCGGGCGCTTCACCGTGCTCCACGCCCTCCATGTCATAAGTCCCTGACCGATCATCACCCGACACACGTACAACCAAAGTAACAAATCTATATACTTTCACAATATCTTCAGGCATGCTTCAAACATTCATCCATTCCAGTTCCACAAATTCGAGATACCAATCATCACAATTATTATTGATGTTACAAAATTACAATCAAAGATCCAGTTCCCCAACTCCAGGAACTGTAACCTCAAGTGGTCTCACCGGCCACCACAATAGCGCCATCTTCCCCACCGGCATGCTCATCCTCCTCGTCGGAATCAAAATCCAGGCCATATCGACTGAAATGCTTCACTCTGAAACGCCACTCTCCCTTCAGCCCATCGTATCCCAAAAATTCGGCCCCCTGCTCTTCTGTCTTCTTCCTCAACCGCTTCTCAAACTTCTCGACCTCCACTCCCTCCGCGTGATGCTGCCCTGTCTTCTTGTCTATGCATTTCACATTCAACAACGTAACCTCCGCCGCCTTGTTCAAACCCTGACCTATCGCCGGTTTCCTAGTCTCATCCATGTACACAAGCACCTCGCATTTGTTGAACTGGACGATATTCTCCAAATCCAGACGCCGTACATCAGTCTCCCCCAGAAACTTTATTTGCCCATAACCCTGCGTAACACCAACCACGTTAAAAAACATGCTCCAGGGGCTCACACCACTACTTCAACGGAAACTCGCTGACCAGGTTACAAACAGGGACGACCTCGCACCTCTTTCACACATTCACCCAGCATGCCCATTCAACGACCAGTCCTCAATACACAATCTTCGTGCCAATCAACAAGCTCTACATCCGACCAGGGCACAGCAACTTTACCTTACGACCAACCACGAAGTCCTTCACTCTGCGACAGTACCCAGGATCCGCACGTTCCACCGCCGCAAGCTCCTGAACTTTGGGATCCGTGAAGTAATCGGAGTGCCGTAGCTTGGGCATCAAAGCTTCAATATCAGCACCGTGCTCATAGGCAATCGCAGCTTCACCAGCTCGGTGACCTGGAACAATGGAACGATGTTATAAACAGTAATAGCCCCATGCTCGGATCAGCGACCCCAACCGGGACAGAAAATATACAACGACAAGGCTCTAAACTCCTTCAAACTCGACACCCCAGTCGTGGGGTAACATTCCACCTACCAGTGATAGAAATGTAGCCAGTTCCTCGGTGACTGTGCTCCTCACGCAACCCGTTGGTTTTGGGGACCTGTTTCGGGACTGCTCTCTCACTCGACTTAGCCTGAGGCACTGCTGGGGGGTCCACGAATCCGCTTCCATTAGCGGTTTCTGGACTTCTCCAGTTGGATTGGGGGCCTGAGAGGAGTAGCTCATGTAAGCCCAACACGTTTAAGAAAGACAGATGACGCATCGACCAACTCGGCAAAACAACAAATACTAAAGCAACGGGCGCAAACCGTATACATGAGCATGCAACAGGACAGAGTGATGAAGAGGAGCACTTGGGGGCTTACTTTCTGGAAAGGAAAACGGAACAGGGTCACCACCCACTTCATCGCCGACTTCCTCCTCGTGGAACCCTACAAAGCCGACGAAAGATTGGTTCACATCAAACAAATTTGGACTATTGTCTGCCTGTTGTGAAGTATGAGGCAAAGCAACATCGAACATTCAACCAGTGTAGGCTCTCTAGAATATATATATATATATATATATTGTACCATCCACCACGAGCATACGGAAGAGCACAGCAATACTAAGTACACAAACTAAACAATGACCGGAGCAACCAGGAACAGGCTAGTGCTGTTAGTTCGCAACCAACAGTCACATCATACAGCGAACAACTGAGTCCAACGTATTCCCCATCGGGTGCACGGGAACGTACCATCTTTTTGTACAGGCGTGGCTATCTCCCGCATATCTGGTGAGCTCTTCACTGCAGTGGGAGTCAGAGGAGGCTGTTCTGGCTGCCGAATGAACAAAGACCGAGGGTTCTCTCGAGGAACAAACATCACATCTGCTTTGGGGGTTGACGGAGCGTCATCGCCATCACTGAAGAAAGAGACCTACAAAAGCCGCAGGGACAGAACGTTGTCACTACATCATAGGCGTGGCTCGTCATACAGGTGTTCTAAATTTCTTTCAAATGAAGGATACATTAAATAGCGTGCACACTCGATTCAAAAGAAAACGATGGAGAGAGAAAAAAAGTGTGAATGTCGAGTCGAAAAACATCGATTAAACATTCGACATCATGTCACATGAAAACCTTTCTGAACATTATCCCGAATGCCTCACACCGAATTTCGATCGAGACATCCACACATCCCTGATGATCAAATTGCAATATTGCTACAAATTCAAATACCGATCCAGTCAATACCCACGTAACATCCTCAAATCAGGGTAAGTTGAAATCGTCACCTTTGGGCTATCCTTTTTAGGATGGTACCGTCGCGCGTGCATGCGAACCTTAGAGCGCTGAGTGATGTGCCGAGGAGTCAACAAAGTGTTCACCCGCACTTGAGTTGGCTTTTCGGATACCTGCATGCACACAAAATCCTCACTATCCCATCGCTCGACATGGAACACTCGACCTGGAATCCTCTATCCCAAATAAAATAAATGATTGCACCCAAAAACTGAAGAATCCAACATACCGGCATACTGGAGATCCCATACTGGACGGATGGACCAGAACCGGCGCTGCGCCCGATCGTTATCTGGGGCATGGCAGGAAGGGTTCCGAACGGATTCGTTACTGGTGTAGATGGGACTGAAACAACATTCTGGGTAGGCCTGCAAACATGACATCCACACACAAAGAATTTCAAGACAGAGTCAACCAAATCTCATGGACGAGTCTTGCAGAGGTTCCGAAAACCATACTAATCTCCATACAAATAACTAAAGAACGGAAGACGGACGAACAACCACAAGCGGATTCAGCCTTCCTAATATTGAACGACCTATCAACACCACAGGCCTTCTCCCTGAACAGCGCCACTCTCTGGCCAGAGGGGGAACGCAGTGACACTTTTACCAATTCCTAGAACAAAGCCACAAGAAATCAGGAACCACGAATCACTTACTGTTGGAGTCCGAATGCATTTTGCTGACCAAACGAGGAAGGAGCTGCGCCAAAAATGTTGTTGGTCCCTACACACATCGTAGCATTACACAGAAGATGTCAATATGTGAACACCGGAAATCCTCACAGCTTCAAACTCCCCCATCAAATTTTAGACTAGCGAATATGGTCAATGCCCCTGGCGCCATAAGAAACTGAAAGGACGCCATTAACATAGAAAATAAGGCTCAACCAAATTCACATCATTAGTTCTCAAAAAACACTGAACAGGTTCACAATCAACTAGGAAGTGCGATGAAGCACTAAGCATGATGGAAAAAGTGGACAACATTTTGGATAGGTACACGCTTGCTGACAGAAACACCACATGGATCTAAAACGGCACAATCACAAGACCAAGCAGAAGACGCCAGCAGACAAAGAATAATCAATTCTGAACTCCGCCGAAGTCAACTATATTCAAAGATCACAGAAATTGGCACATGAAACCAACGGATCATAAATGATCGAATCTGCTAAGGGAACTCAGACCACATGACTATCTTAGGTTTCGAGGATTCTACCTTGTTGAGGAGTCTGCAAGTTCGGGAAGCTGACTGCGCTGGGGGGTTGGCCAGCTGGAGTTGCTCCAAACCCACTAAACAGAGACGATGACTGGAATCGACCACACCACACAAAGCATAGAATTAAGAAAAAAACACAAGTGAACTGGCAAGTCTAAAAAACCACGAGCACGCTACAACTTGATCGCAACCTAATACAAACTCCCACGAAATTCCAAGTGCGAACGTCACAGTATCAGTTTCTTGTTATTGCTATTGGTGCTGCTGCAATTAGTAACATAGCAAATATCATGAGCCACACGAGCAAATCCAAAACTGGAAAGCATAAAAGAATCATACCGACGACTGCGTCAGCCCCGCGGGCTTCGTTTGACCGAACATGGAACCAGGAGTGCTCGTGTTGCCAAACAAGGTCGACCCGAACGATGGAGCAGGACTTGCCCCAAAAGGCTGAGACCCGGGAGTCGATGCTCCAAACAGTCCTCCGCCGCTGCTCGCTGCCTGACTGTTGCCGAACAAACCTCCCCCTCCAAATGCAGACGATGTCTGACCACCGAATGCCGGTGCCGAAGCACCACCACCAAATGCTGGGGTCGACGCTGCCCCGAAGGCAGGACTGCTCTGTCCGAACATTGAAGGAGCTGATGCCCCAAACGTCGTGCTCCCGAACCCACCCCCCGAACTTTGCCCGAAAGGTGATGGAGACGATCCGAAGGCTGGGGTGGAATTCGCCTGACCAAAGGTTGGTGCTGATGCTCCGCCAAATGCTGGTGCACTCGCTCCGCCAAATGCAGAACCGCTCAGACCGAACGTGCTTGTCCCAAATGCGGGCGTCGAACTCTGACCAAAAGCAGGAGTCGGAGTACTGGGGCTTCCAAATGCTGGCTTCGCGACAAAAGGATTCGGGGTGGAAGTTGAGCCGAAAGGGTTGGGAGGGGCTGCTGCCCCGAAGGCCGTACTTCCAGACCCAAATGGACTAGCAGCCCCTGGCGCCGGCTGTTGTTGGTTGCCAAATATGCCTCCAGCAGCAGGCTGCGCGCTGGCCGGATTAGGCCCACCTGCGAGAACAAATGTGCGAACAACATCAGGCCCACGGCCCTGGCCTCACGAAAAGAACCTAACGTCTCCAAAATCAACACAAAAAAGAGCCTGATACTTCAAATAACAGCAACAAGGGGTCAAACCACAACCAAATATGGTGATACAGTCAAACCGGATTCTTCTGAAAGAACAAGTGCACAGTACTCACCTTTATCGCCTGCTGCGTAATCCTCCCATCTCAATTCCTCGAGTTGCTTGTCCTTGTAGGCGGGCATCGCAGAAATACACAGAAACTTCCCGGCTTGGGCACCAACCCCCGAGTCCGTGTCATTGGTCACAGCATATGGTGTCACCCTGCTCCCCACCCGAGGCTGCTGCTGCGCACCTCCAAAACCGGATGTCCCGAAGCTGCTGCCAAATGCACTCCCTGATGAGGCCCCTGCTCTCCAAAAAAACAATGCCATCATGTTAGCACTGACCTCCAATCCAAACAACGACACCTCTATTCAACTACTTCACGTACCCACAGTCACAGACTACCCCCCAGACTGAACGCTATCTTTCTACACAAAACCTCTCCTCATGGAATCCCAAACCATTGCCGCAATACACTCAGACACATCCAAGACCATCATAACACCATGTCACGCCACGGATGCGTTGCTCACCAAATGGTGATGCTGCCACTGTGCTCCCGAAGGCTGGGGTCGAGCTCGCACCGAAAGCGGGGGTACTTTGCCCAAACACTGAGCTGCCCCCAAATGCAGGAGCAGCCGAGCCAAATGCAGGCGTCGACGTTGACGCTCCGAAACCAGAACTCGAAGCCCCACCAAAGGCTGGCGTCGTCGATGCACCGAAAGCCGGAGTGGAAGATGCACCAAACGCGGGAGTCGACGCCCCGAACAGTGGGGTGGTCGTACTTCCAAAGGCAGGGGTCGACTGCGCACCGAAGGCTGGCGCTGTAGACCCAAAAGCTTGGCTCCCACCGAATGCCGGTTGGGACTGTCCAAAAGTCGGGGAACCAAACGGATTCTGTTGAGGTTGAGTCGAACCGAAACCCCCGAAGGGTGAGGCAGGTTTCTGTTGACCGAAAGTCCCTGCAAATCAAACGTGACGCAAGTCTCAGAAGAAGAAGAAGAAGCAGAAGAAGAAGAAGAAGACTACGGTTGGTAAGAGTGCGCAGGTTTCATTGGAGATTCAAATGCCATCCATTTATCTTAGAAAAGTCAATATGTGCTCATAAACTCTATGGGTACTAGGGAACCCCTTCTTCACTGATACTACGAGCGCAATTCGAATCGGAGCGTAAGTATGTGGAAATGAGGACTCCTCATTGGAGGGAAACGTCGAAAACCAAGGGAAGGTGTTCAAGTGTAGTCGGGACAGATAACATGCACTGCTTCCCAGAGGACAAACTCCATCCGCGAAAGGTAAAACAGAAAAACGTTCCGAGAATCCTAATCACAATAACCTGATGATGGCAAAGACTACTCACCAAATGCAGGGGTTGTGGATGCAGCACCAAAAGCCGGTGTCGCAGGAGCTCCGAAGACACCTGTTGATGTACCACTACCGAATAGGGAGCTGCTCGTCTGCGCTCCGAAAGCTGGGGTTGTGCTGCCAAACGGTTTAGCTCCGAAAGGATTGTTGCCTTGGGCATTGGATCCAAATGGGTTCGAACTCGCACCGAAAGGGTTGGCAGCAGCTGGAGCGCCAAACGGACTCGCACTGGATGCCCCAAAGGCTGGAACACACAAACGATCAACAACCACTGTCAAACATGATGATCATACGGCTCTCCTCAACAACACATTGACAGTCAAAAGGGCGACTTCACAGAGACGGGCCAGGCGAAAGACCAGGAAGTGCAAATCATAGCTCGGTTCGCGAAAGACCTAGGGGGACCACTTGAATCTCAAAATCATAACAGCTACTGGAAAACGTTGAATTCCTTTCGTGAGCAATTATAATACGACAACCTAGACAACCAACAACAGTGAACAGCGGGTAACGCCATATAATCCACTAACACCAACACCTGCCGTAACTGAATCCTCATCGCTACAAAGTGAGCAAATGTGAAACTAAATAAATCTTCCGCACGAAATTAGGTGACCCTGGGTATCTCGCATGATCAGAACCCAGCAACACAAACCCTAATTCCATGAATTGCTAAGGGGCAAATGTTTCTTAACAAAGTTGCTACAGCTACTACGTGGATATTAGAAACGAAAAATAATGAGGCAAATTAAACAAGCACTCTCCTTTACATTAAAGGAGCATTTCTCTCAGGCGTACGCTGACAAATATGGGACGCAGCATACAAGGAGTAAACTTCGTAACTATGCTTTGTGGGATCAAATCCATCCATGATCCAATAATTCTACGCACATGCCTGGTTCTGATGGTCAGCATCGATCGTCATATTTGTTGAAATTGTTTAAACTTTGAGAAATTGACACTTCTGCAAACTGGAGATCTACAGCAGTCCTTGTTTATAGAGCAATTAGCACTCGAACGACACAATTTTGGAGCTCTGAAACACACCACTCTAACGAAAACGACCATATCAATAGTACAGACCGGCACTCATCGCTTACAAGCTCCACTCAATAAGGCTGCTCTCACAGTGTAGTCAAACTTCAGCAAGGAGAACTTACGGCTGCTGGATCCGAACATTGTAGGTCGCCACTTAGTCCGCTTTATTCAAATATCCCTGTCATCATAAAACTAGTGAGAACTGTCAAAAAGCAACGTCCACAGGACAGACAATGAGAGAAGAAAGCAAAGACCGGTATCAATTCGAGAAGCAACACGAACTCATAAGTCAACCACTGAGGAGAAGAAGAACACAATTCTACCATTATCGTTTGCCACAAACTACCAATTCCGCCCTCTACATCTTTCCGATTACCTTCATCACCAGATTTAGGGTTTCTAGAACAATCCTTCCAAGCACCCAACGCTCTAACAAATCAACGTGGACCTTCACGTACCAGAACTAAAGCTTGATGAAACGAAGTTCACCTCAATCGTAACCCAATAACCACACTCATCAGCTCGCTCAATTCCTTGCAAACCTATTCAAACTCGCGTCTCGAGGTCCCAGATTCACGCCTGATCCGCTCTGCCACCAAAGCAGCTGCTCGTAGCGAAGCCGCGGAACGAAAGCAGCAGCGTCAGAGGCACTCTGAGCACGCATTAGCGGCGAGTAGAAGGAGAGGTTGGAAAAAAATCACGAGGAGCAGCATCGCCATTGCCATCCATGGTGGTAGCACGCTTCATGTGCGAGGAAGACAGGATTTTAGGGTTAGGCGTTCGGAACATATTTGAGAAGAGAGAGACAGGAGAGAGAGTATCCTGATATTAGTATCATATAAGCCATTGGGTACTAGACTCGGTCAAGTGGATTTCACGTATTAAGGTAGCAGCATCTATAACCGTCAATTTAAGGGTTTGGGAAATGATGTTTATTAATAGACATCCAACAAATTTTTGGACCCTACTAGCAAGAGAAAAAGATTTTCAATGTATTTTTAAATGTACTATTTGGACACTATGAGAATAAGTTGTGAATTTTTAAAGAATTGGCTATAGATGCACCTAATATCAACACGAGGGTTTGATATTCAAATGTAGTACGTCCTTGTAATCACATCTATTTATTTTTTAGGATTTTCCACGATTTTAGAGGTGACGGTTATGGGTGTTGCTACTTTAGAATAAGTTATGTGTAAGTATAAGTTAATGTGCGTATATACAACCGAAATTACAATTAGAGATTTGTTTTCTTACTTTTCAAGCAAATAAAATTTTTGAACAAAAGTATATTATTTGGAAATGTTTTGTAGTTATTGTGAATTTTTTGAAGTCATTTTTTCAAAAAAAACTTGAAGTGTCAAGAAGGTGCATCTTGATTGGAAGCACATTTTGTAAGACTCAAAACATTCACTAAATGCCACATTTAACTATTTCTGGACTTTCAAAGGGTCCAGAATTAATAATAGAAAAAAAAATGGTCATTTGGAAATAATGCAAAACATCAAGAGATCTATGTAGAACATTGGGAGATCATTACAAAACATCTGAAGATCTATACAAACATCTGGAGATCTCCAGATGTTATTATCTGGAGATTTTTTAATGTTTTGTCCAAAATTCTTGTACAAGTCCAAAAGTAGTTAAATGTAGCATCTAAGGGATTCTATTATTTTAAAACTCCATTGAGTCATGTCTAAAGTTGGAGGCATTCCATTAAGGAATTTTTAAGTTATAATAGTAAGAATTCAACAAATGCACAATTGATAATATTGAGAATGAGTTAAATAAGATATTTATATTTTAATTGAATATTTATTTTTCATTATTTTAATTTTCAACCACTCTCAAGTCTTATACTCTTGTGGTATGCAAAAGCAATCCATGAAGGATTTTTGTTTTCTAATTATAACAACTAATTTGATAAGAATTAATTGTATGAAGAAAATTTATCGTTGGTTCAATGATTGTTTATTTGGAGGTATAGAAAAAATTCTAACATTGAATCTAAGCATTAATTGTACACTTTTCTTTCAAAAAATAGATGTACATTTTATCCAGACAGTGGAATTATTCTTGAAATATGCTTGGAGGGCATAGCTTATTAAATAATTCCAAAGGCTCGACGCATTGTTCATTTTAATGAATAAAAAATAATAGCATGTTTTTGTTAGGTTGCACCATTTTGTAATACATTTAAATGAATTATACATTATGAGCTTCATGAGGAGCTTCACGATATAAAAGAAACTGATTTGAAAAAAAGCATGCCATGGCAAGACAACTTTGTTGTGTAAAAGTCCAAGTGGAAACCCTAGTATTCTTTGAATGACTCTAAGATAGATAGAAATCTTTGATTCATAAACATTTGGTGGTTTGTGAACTCACATGTGGCACTTTCTTTCATGAGAGCTATCACACGAGAAGGCTTAATTGTTGAAGCTGAAACATTGAGCTTTACAAGTGGACATGCTTAGCTATTATTGTTGGCTCCTTCTTTCTTGCCAACATTGTCCAACTCTTTTGTTGTGGAGGATGTTGTTCAAAGCATAGCATCTAATCCGACATAAAGCTAAAATATCATGTCAAATGAGTTGAATTGTAACTTGACAAAGTGGAATTCTTGCTTAGAGTCATCATGTTTGTTGCAAATTCATGAGATTTGGAATGTGAAAACAAACACCTTCTATTACTCATCTTGCAATTTAAACTTGTTTCTTATTTGTGTTAAAAACAAAAAGAATTAAAATCATTTAATGTCAATAAATTCCTAGACAAGCGCATTTAGGGGCTAAAAGCAATGAGCTCGATTGATCACCTTTGCACTAGACCAATCTTGTATAAAGAATGATCAGTACAATCTAGAAAAATTGAAAACAATAAGTGTACACAATCAATCAACAAGAAGCAACAAAAAAATGCCTCAAACCATAATAGATGGTTGGCACAAGATAGCAAAGGAGAACCCACATGAAACAAAAGACAATCCAACAAAGACAAACAACCAAAAAACATGCAAGGTATAGAGAAAATATTTGTCGAACAAACCCAGTATACAAAAGATAAACTAGGTACTCTCCTATGATTTTTGACCACTTGTTATACTGAAAATTGTGAGGACAAGAAGGTAGGGTCCATTTTTTGACTACTAACCCTTTGTTTTACCTCACAACCTTGTAAAGGTTTGCCTTTTTTTCTACTACAATTTTTGTCATATGATACAAAATAAAATTCTTTGAGTATATAAGTACATTACTTGGAATTCTTTGCATGTTTTCATTTTCTTTTTTCTTTTTCTTTATTACTACCTCCATCCCAAAATGATCTTCTTGTTGGACAAAATGTTCCGGGTTAAGGCTAAAAATAACATTTTAAAGATGTGTTTTGCACTGTAAATAGGGTTCAATGCACTCTCAGTGCCCAAGAAACTTTGAGCTTCAAAGCCCTTTTCAAAATGTAGTTTTTAGATATTGAAAAGTGAAATTTTTGGAGCATTTTTAAAGAGCACCAGTGGACATTTAGTTGTTGAGTGTGAGGTTTTTATTTTGTGGGCATCTAGTATGTGCCTAAGACAATGTTTGGACCTCTATTTTGCCTCCCATAGCTTCATCTCCTTCGATTGGGAAATACTCATTCAAAGAGATGCAAAAAGTAAGAATGAACAATGTTAACTGATCCCTCCAATCATTTCATTTGTCTTGCAACTGATGATTGCATAGATGGAGGGGGAGCTACTACTCAAGGTTGTTTTGCTAATCCCCAAAAGCAATCAAAAGCCAAATTTGATCTATTCCAACATTACAAAGTGCAACATGAAGATCATTTTGGGACAAAAAATTAAGGCTAATAGAAAGATCATTATGGGATGGAGGGAGTATTTTTTTGCACTTTATTTTCATCATTGATTATCCAAAATAGGACAGAAATCTACATTTAAGTTGATAGTTTATTATATTAATTTCCTTCCTATGCTTTTATCATTCAAAAATGTAGAGTACCATTGCTTAAACTTATATGCTACATTTAACTACTTTTGGACTTGTACAAGAATTCTGGACAAAACATTAAAAAATCTCCAGATAATAACATCTGGAGATCTCCAGATGTTTGTATAGATCTTCAGATGTTTTGTAATGATCTCCCAATGTTCTACATAGATCTCTTGATGTTTTGCATTATTTCCAAATGACCATTTTTTTTTCTATTATTAATTCTGGACCCTTTGAAAGTCCAGAAATAGTTAAATGTGGCATTTATTGGTATATTTCATTATTTAATTTTGATTTTTAACCAAACTAACATCTACATTTGAATAATGACTGATTCTTACTTACTTATTGAGTATAACAAGATTTTTTCATCCATCTGAATGTTTTCTAAATATTTATATTTATTGTTTTACACTAGTATGGTATAAATTTTTTTTTTAAAAACATTTTGTAGTCCAAAGACTAATGCAAACATTACTTCAAAGTCACCTTTTCTACTTCAAAAATCAACCTTAAAATTACCTATTAACTTTAATTATTAAATAGTATTAAAATCCTAATAAAAACCATGACTTCCAATTTCATTTGCTACTTTGTGTTTTGAATTTTATTAATAAGTATTAGTTAAATAAATGGTTGAACTGATTGCACAAATATGATTAATACAATATTGTGAGCAATTTTATATTTAATGTCATTAATAAATCATTTTTTTGAATTGCACTTTACAAGGATACTGGGATAGTGTTTGACTATAAATTCAATTATTAAATTACTATTCTAAATTGTACATTCTAAAAAAATTACAAATTTCCAAAGCTTCTTCCTTTGTAAGAATTAAAGCCTTTTATCTTTTACAGTATCCTTTAAGAATTAAAATCAATTACAGTATACTTTAAGAATACAAAGGTTAGAATTATCTTCTAAAAGACAAAGTATATTACCGCTATCCTAAGTTAGTTTCAACGCATATGTATTGAAATGGTTTAATTCCTAAAACCTTGAGGCATGATTCCAAGCCATTTTTTGCTTTAGGGCAAGCCTTTCTTGACGAAGTACATGATTGATGGTAGATAGATCCAATTGGTCTGAAATTTTTGATACATTGTCTCAACAAGCTTGATAATGTATTTTCAAAAGTTGAAAAGCATATAGGCACATGATTTTGACTTAAAAGCCTTTGAAATAAGTTTTCTTCCTTTGGCCAATGTTCAAAACTTTAAAAGATCAATTTCAAAGGCTTCTAAATCTAAATCATGTATTCAATGCCTTTCAACTTTTGAAAATATGTTATCAAGCTTGTTGAAAGAATGTATAAAAAATTTCAAACTAATTGGACCTATCTTTCATAATTG
Organism: Antitrichia curtipendula; assembly: GCA_951230915.1. NCBI lineage: Eukaryota > Viridiplantae > Streptophyta > Bryopsida > Hypnales > Leucodontaceae > Antitrichia > Antitrichia curtipendula. The sequence continues at coordinate 2,915,383 of OX579638.1, read as the reverse complement.
TATGAACTTCCCATACTCTAAAAAAATTATCCTTCTAAGGCATAAATTTATAATTACAACTTGAATTGTTTGAAAATTGTCTAGGTTTGAAAGGCTTTCAAATAAAAAATTTACAAAAAACAACAAATATTACACTAAAAAAGGCCTATCTAAATGTAAGAAATGGACTTAAATCATACCTCAAGGTTTTAGGGGTCAAATTATTTGACATCTTTTTTTAAAATTGATAATAGCAAAAAATTCTAATTATAGCATTTTAGATTTCAAAATGAATTAAAGACCTTCAAATAAAATTTTCTTTGTTTTTTAAATATTGGTTTACAAATTTATATAATATTTTGTACATGCTTCAAATTTTGTTTTATTATTTATGAAAGTTGATATAGATGTACAATATTCAATTATATAAAATATTCTTATAATAGAATTTTGTCAATACTACTCTAGTTTCATTAACTAATGTCCTAAAAAATTTGAGATTTTTTTCTTCTATTTTTCTTTTTTTTAAATAAGAACTTTGAATTAATAGATTTGAGTTTGATAATCAAAACCGTAATTTTTTTCTCTTTATTTTTATTCATTTTGTTAACTTTTGTCCAATGTTCATTTTTCTTCCCAAATACAAAAAATTAGTTGATTGTCAATATAAGACTCAGGGGTGTTTTGGGTGTAAAAAATAAAACAACTAATTGAGAATTTTTCATACTAATCTCCATTGCTATTTGTACCTCTGAAAATAATTTCAAATTAATTGGACTATTTTTGCTATATTTACAAATTTATTTCCTCTTTTAGTCATAAGAATTATAACCATGACAATTTTTCATGAAACAAAGTGAAAATTTTCAAAATGATTGATAAATAATAGTATTAAGTAATTGAAAAAATAAATCAATATTTGAATATAATTTAGAGGGAAATTTTTGCTAAGGCATGATATTTGACTATTTTGCAATGAATCTACTGCTTTAGAGGTTAATTAAAGTAATTTTGAAAATGATCTTTAACATTCAACTGAGACTATCTTAATCTCTAAAAATCTTAATCTCTAAAGTCTTGTTGTCTTTACAAGGTAAAAATAGATTTTGGATAGATTCTTATAGTCTCACTTTTCTTGAAGTTTTTTGAAATTTTGATAAATATAGAAAAATACATTCACTTTTTGGAAATATAATTTTATTTTAAATTGGTATTCAAAGAGCAAAAGTTATGTCACAATAAGTCCAAAGTAGAGCTCAAATATAAGTAGCACAAAAAAAATCAGAAAAACTCAAAATAATTTTTTCTAAATTTTATTTCATATAGAAAATGTTTGAATCTACATGGAAAGATTTAATTTATTCTATTTGAATTAGTGATTAGAAAATTATAGAAAGTCTTTATTTTTTGGTAGTCAGAGCATCTTCTTGAAAAACTAACTTAGAGGATTCATTTTTAAACTTAATTTTCACATTTTTTTAAAAACAAAAATTCCACATGATTTAGTTTGCTTGTTAGAATAATTTCTCCATTGGAATTATTGTGTTTTAATTCCATCTTAGAGCTAATTATGTACAATATAGTATTTCCTTCAAGCTCGTACCTACTTCTACTTTAAAATCTTTTAGGGAATAAAATTCGAAAGACTTTTAAAAAAAAAATTCCTAAACTTTCAACACAATTGTCCAACATAAAAAAGATTGACTCAAAACAGTTACTACAAAAAATTTAAACTAAGAAGATTCAAAGTCGTATATTCCAATTATGCAAGGTGCAAAAAAATATATTATTTTCTTCATTTTCAATGCAAGTATCTTGTCATCCATGAAGTCAAGTTTCTAAAATTTCTTCCATACATTCTTATATTAGTCCGGTGCAATGAAAGTTCTAAGTGCTTTTTGTCGACAAAAAGGCCTTGGGACTTTAGGATTTATAATGAAAGCTTTCTAATTTTGCAAGCCAAAAAAATTTCTTTATTAATTTCTTCATGTTTCGTATTACACTTCAAAATCTAATAAAATTTGAAGTCAAATTTGTTATGAGAAATTGTTTCTATTGAATTTATTGCACTTCAAGTAGTGTGAAAAAACTTTTAATTCTATCTTTTTATAGTGTAGGACTGGTCATTAGATAAAATATGACCCCTGCAAAGGGCCGCAAATTGTTCATTTTCAGCCCCCTTGTGGTGCAAATACAGAAAAAAAAAAAATTAGTAAAAAGAAAATTTTTGATTTTTTTTAAGTAGTCATATTGACGTGGTGCTGACACTAGTAGTGCCATGTCGAATTTCCAAAAATAAAATATAAAATATCATTATTATTTCTCTAATTGCACCACTGCCATCCAAAACTCGCAGTCTCTTTTGAGGCTTGAAATTTTTTTAATGCTAAATCCCAACTTCCAAAAGACAACTCCATATAATTAGATTACAAGTAAAAAAGCATGTTGTAATTCAAAAAATATGCTACTTAGATAAAAATAAAAATGCAAGATTTATAGAATTAGAAGTAAACTAGAGATAAAACAGATAATGACATTTCATCACTATTAGAATAATTCTATTGTAATACTAGTATAATGATAAATTTGTATTATTGAAAAATAAAATAAAATTCAAATATATACTTTAAATAAATAAATAATCCTTGACACCTAAAGATTTCAAAGTTGATGAAGATATGGAAGAAGTAATTGGGTGAGATGAATGTATAGACACTTGTACTATTTTTGGCATTCATTTAAACCCTTAACCCGTAAAGGTCAGAGACTATGTTTTCATCAAAATCGCTCCAAAACTGCCCTTTCTAGTACAAGTACCAAATTTTGAAAAAAAACATTTTGGGGAAAATGTAACCGTGGGATCTTGTAATACACTAGTTCAAGAAGTTGTGGAAAAAAATTCAGAAATTTCCACCTTGTCGATTGCAAGATAATAGCGTTTGAATTGACAAATATCCTTTTCTTGTCCCTGCAAAAATCCGGGCAGCTGCACTTCACAAGGTCACATTTGTATGAAAAAATGTCCACAATGGTAGTTACTCTTTAGATTCATTCTTCAAGGCAAGTTGCCTACATTCTTGAAAATTTTCAGATCATTTGGAATTGTAAAACATATAGGAAAAAAATAGTAAGTAGAAAGAGGTAGAGAATGATTCAAATCACTAAATTGTTAAGAATTTAGATATGGAATTGAAAAATGTCAATCCCAATGGTTGTAATGTTGTGATAAACAATATACACCCAATGTTTGTTTGTTTTTTCAAATATAATGGAAATTGAGTTAAATAAAGGACTTCAAAGTTTATTTTAGAGTATAGATTCCATAACTACCTTCAAACTAAGAATCCTCATAACTTTTGACTCATTAATTGAAATGGAGTAATCAAAAGCTTTCCATGTATATATAAATCAAAAGAACCAATTTCAAATTTTTATTTTTTTAAAAAGTGATTTTAAAAAAAGTTTTTTGAGCTGCCCAAGCTGCCCGCCGAATAATGAAAATGACATATCATTCAATAACTTTTTAACCAAGTAGTCAAAAGTTATGAAAATTGTTGGACCTTAAAGCTACTCCTTGGGCACATCTTACGTAAAAATTTCAAAGAAAAAGAATAAAAATTCCGTTTGTAGTGAGCTGGCCAAAATCGCTATGTTTTCAAAAACGGTGTTTGGTCCTTTAGGGGTTAAAGAACCAAGTAGCATTTTTTCGCAACATAGCATTTTGTCATCCATTTATAAATGAAATTTTCATTTTTTTCTTTGAAATTTTCATACAACATGTGGTTGAGGAGTAGCTTTAAGGGTTTATAGTTTTCATTTCTTTTTACTATATTGTTAAAAAGTCATTGTATAATATGTAGTTTTTTTTTAAGCCCAATCAATTTGTGCTACTAAAATAATTTATCTTTTAGAAATAAAAATTTGAAATCAATTTTTTAGATTCATATGTATGTGGAAAGCTTTGAATCATTCCATTTCAATTAATGAGCTATTAATGAGATGAAAGTTATGAGGAGTTTTAGTTTGTAGGTAGTTATGGAATTTCTACTCTAAAACGAGCTCTAAAATAAACTTTGAAGTCCTTTACTGAGCTCAATTTTCAATATTTTTGAAAATAAAATAAAATCTTAGGATGTAGAGTTTATTTCAACATTACAACTATTGGGATTGGCATTTTTCAATTCCTTAACTAAATTCTTAATAATTTAGTATTTTAAATCATTTTTTTTTCTACTTACTATTTTTTAAATAATAATATGAAACTTTTTTTGTTGAAATGTTTTATATGTATTTCCAACTAATTTCTTCAACATATTATGGAAAGTTGCAAGCTATAGGATATGAACAATTTTGGATTAAAAATTCAAAAGATGAAATCTAACCATCTAGGAAGAGTTGAAAAGACTTCTTTTTGAAATCCAAGCATCATGATCTTTCAATTGATAAGGTTTCTTAATCCAAAATTTTAGGAGGGTATACTCTAACAAGTTAATTAGGAATCATACAGTTGGATTTGTTAAAAAAACAAATATAGATGAAGATTTTAGCCTTGGATTACACTGCATATTTAGAAATGGAGGGTTCAAGGCTTCTTTTGATTCTCTAGCGCCTGATTGCATTATAGATGTTCAGGTATTTTCAATGTATGCATTTTTGTAGTTCTCAACTGTGTCAATGCTATAACCTATACAAGAACAAAAATTATCTTGTCAATTGTTTGAGCACCAGTGCAAACTAAAATTTATAATTAACCCTTCAGGGCCGCCTGCTTTCCTGGCGGTTCGACGGCCAGAAAGCGGTATTTGAATATTTTTTTTGTTTGAAAAGATCACCCATCTAAATCCAAATCGAACCGTACCGATGTAAAACAGCGTGCTTCATGTTAGCGTTGTAAAAATTTGGGGCTCAAGAGTTCGGAATTTAGGGTGCATCGGTGACATCAAATGTGCTGCTCGAGTGTACGGTGGGCGGTTTAGGCATCGTTCGAGTTGTGTAAATGCTGTTTATGAGCAATTGCCGTGGAATCTGATACTGAAACTATGGATTCTATAAGAATCTAATATGACGAAGGGCCTGAACGTTGAATTTTGGATAAAATGATTAGCATGTGTGGTAGGCTACGAGGGAAAGTCATGAGGGTTTTCAGGCCACAAATCGTACAAGAATCACAAGAAACTCTGAGGATTTTTAGAAAAATGAAATTCGAGTCTGAACAAGATCCAACCGTTCAAGTACTTCCATTAGTATTGATCTATTGCTACAAAGTTTTAGAAAAAATAATGCCCAAATAGAAAACTGTTTTGGATTGTCCAAGGAAGGGCGGATTGCAAAGTTCGAGTGGGGGACTCCAGCCGAAGTTCGATCGGGTCAAGCGCTGCCGTGGCTTTCCTCACCCGGCCAACTGCCGGCAGATCCCCATTGCCATATGTACCCAACAAGCATACGTGCCTTCTTTCCCACCAGAGTGAAGGCGAGACTGCGCTTCATCGCAGAGTTGACACGGAAAAATTGACAATGCATCTATACTCGGACGGAGGATCCCTCGTTCCAAATTCGAAAGTGCACATAAAGGACATTGCTTTGGAATTGCCCATGAACAAAAGCGGCTTACACTGTATAAAAAAATTGTTCTAACAAAACCATCAAAGGCGGGAAAAAAATCCACTGCTCCAAAGTTCAAAGTTCAACACCGCAAATGTAACAACAATGTTCAAAATGGAATGAGATGCAACTGGGAATTGTATGCACTATCTAATCTAGTTCCTACCAAGCCATGTGAGGTACGTAAGTAACCCCGGACTATATTCTCCGTCAAGCGGGCAGTCAACTGATACGTCGGAGAAGTCGCTGCACTTCAACTTCAACGGTGGGGATAACAACTCCACGTCAGACCCAATGAAGCTTCAGAGGATGCCTGCACAAGAAAACACAATGCCGCCTTCACCTCAGTACCATGGCAGCATATTGAGCTTGTGTGTGGACTTTGTAGAAGCAATCTCCGTCACACATGTAAGCGCCGTCACAGCCTGGACAATATCGATTCATGACTTTCCCGCAAACCTTACACTTCTGCCGCTGCTTTTTGCCTTTGCCAACAGGATAATGAATGCCTTTGTTCTGAATGTTGAATTCACCACAAGTCCGCCCTGGCTTCATCCAATGATCGCACAACCAAGAAGCTATCTTGTACTGATATTTCTCTCTCTCGAGGGGCTTCACTAACCCTGCTTCCTCTACATGAGTTTTGTACAGAATATAGCTATTTCCAATTGAAGAATCTAAAACAAAGATGAAAGGCCTATGCCACCACTTCCTAGTTTGAAGTTGAGATGAATATTCTACTCTATGCTGATCTATAAGATCAACCCCTCTCATGTTCTTCTGATACTCAAGGAGTATTGGGCTAGTATAGAATTCCTCTTGCTTACTACCAATCCACCGCTTACAACTAAGCTAGTTCGGTGCTACAGGATCCATTGAGGTACTAATGAGAAAGACAGGTTGGGCATCCTGCCATACAATCACTGCCATCTGCTTTGACTGATGCATCTTGGTTAGCAAAGTGCCGCGCGTTAGTTCAAAATCCACCGCATACTACTTGAGAATCGATGGCATGCCTACACGCGACCTTTTTACAGTACCAGTGCCCCAAAATCCGCGACTGAGCAATGTATCTAGTAGTTTCGGTGAAGTAAAAAAATTATCAGTCACTATGACATGACCACGGTGACTAAGGTTCTTTGTAAGCTCTAAGACAACCCGCGCCCCTTGGTCGACCTCTACTTCCTCTCCTCTTGCACCTAGATATACTTGCAGATTCCAAATATACCTAGATTGCAAATTAGCTGCACACCAAATTTTGATCCCATATTGGACTGGCTTTCCGGGCATATACTGTCTGAAGTCACAGAAGTGCCCCTTGTATTTGATCATGATCTCATCTACTGTTATATACCAATCACAATTATAAAGGGATTGGCTAATTCGAACAAAGTCTTCTATGAGCCATCTGACCTTACCCAACTTATCATATCCAGGGCTATCCTTCCGAACCAATTTCTGATTATCTACAAGGTGAATACACCGTAGAATTGCCTCAAATCTATCGCGAGTCAATATAGACTTGATTACACGACAGCCAAACAAAGCCCTTTTTTCCCAATATGACCTAATCTGAGGCAGTTTTTTGAGCCCCATGTATAGAAGGATCCCCATGAATCCTCTCAACTCATCAGGACAAACATCAACCCATTTCGTTCCCCCATTCAGACCCCCTTTCATTGGTTTTGATGCGGCCTGTTTAGCATACAAGTTAGTTTGATTACAAATCTCTCTAAAGGTTGTCTCAGGCCAGAAAGATGTGAAGGGTTCATGAAGAGCCATTGGCCTTCTAAGGTTCCGTCTCAAAGGACCTGGGGTGTACCAGAGAAGTTATCCCGACTCCCTTCTAACTGAGTTGACGTTTCTTGCCAGTTAGAGTCACCGTATCTATGAGCAAATGACAAAGACTCAGGCAACATAGTCTCCATCTCCGGTGAAATACTAAAGTCTTCTGGAACTACCCAATCTGAATTACCTGAATCTGACGACCCTACGTAGTCACCGTGCCGTGCAACCCATTCGTCTTGAAGCGACTCCTCTTCTGAAGACCCGTCGATGTTGTTGTCATCCAATCCAAGGTAACCAGGGTAATCACATAGCAACGTCGGAAGACAATTCTTCTTGGGAGTAAGCTGAGGAACTGCAACACCTTCGAATACCTCAAACTCGCCTAGACCAATATCGACGGGTGTACCTTGAGCTAGCTGCACCGGAAAATCAGAGAATTCTTCTTCGCTTAGACATGTCATTTTCTCCTTCTGTGGTTCTACTGGACCACCACCAACCAGGCGACATTCATGTGCGGACACTGCTTGGTGTCCAAGGAAGCCTTCAAAATACACCATGTATGTGGGCTCTCCTGTGATTTTGTGACTAAATCGCCGAGTTACCTCTCTGATAACATAATGGTCTTCATGAGGGACCGGATTATATTGGAACACGTCTTTTTGTACTCGCACTTGCATACCAATGACACCATTTCCGGATGAGGAGTGGCTGCTGCAGCTTGTGTACCATTCTAGTGAATCTCCTTCAGTCCCAATTTTTTTGGCCAAATTGCAACCACAATGCTCTGCCTCTTTACAATCAGTGTGAACATCATCGCTCTGCCTCCCTGTATCGCCTACATGTTCAGTTGATGGCAAAATTCGATGAGCTCCATGTGCTTCAAAACCTTCCAGCCTCATTGCCCACTGTGCGGATCCCTCTATCGCCAACACATGAGGACATTGGTCTGTATCGTCCTCCCAAATACTTCGAACAACACGGCTCCCTAATTGATGTCGTGGCCTCAAGACTCGTGGTGACCGATTGCCATCCACCAAAATTGGGGGTCTTTTCCACCCCTCCGGTGACACTGCATACTCTGGAGTTATAACTGAATCCCTAAAACTGACTTTGTCCTTCGACTGTCCTCGACCCCTTCCTCGACCCCTACCACGGCCACTACGCCCACCACGTCTGCCCCCTCCACCACCCCTTCCCTCTGCCCCATCATGAAGCTCATTCATTGGAATGGCGGGTTGTTCGCCAACCTCCAGTACAGTCCCCGCCGATGCTTTGCTTCTTCTTGGAATTTGAGGCGTTAGTGGCTGCTTCCTCTTCCCTCGCGTTTTCTTCAAAGTAATCACCTCGACTTGTTGCTGCGCCTTGATCGGCTTGCCGCTTCCGCCCAATTGCACCTCGAATCCGAGCACATCCGTCGTTGATGGTATTGGGAGCTGCAGATCCCCCCCACTCTCCAGCAGTACAAAGTTGTCGCTCGTTCCCAGCTGAATTTCGGCCACGCTGCTGATCTGCAGACAATTCTGGCGATGTCTTGCTTGACGCTTGACTCTCGATTGGGTCTTGGGGCTCCGCAGTCCCAATCTTTTCTTTGCCGCAGCTCTGGCCACATCCTTCTGTGACATTGGAGACGACATCTCCATGATCAGGCCAAATTCGATGCGAAACTTTGCTAACTACTGCTGGGAAATCAGTTCTCTTCCTAAACCCTAACACATCAGCAATGTGTCTGTAAAACAAGTATCGCCACTCTCGTGCTGTAGGGTTCTTTGTAAGCTGTCTGCTCTTTGAAGGCAAAGGCAAATTCTGCAAATGCTCTTCACTCAAGCAATTGAGAACACTCACTCTCTCAAAGTCACTCCTCTTATCTTCTACCATCCAATTGTCAAAGAGCTCCGCTTCATCCTCCAAGTGATCGGGGAAGATGGCTGGAGCCGTGTAGCGGTATTTGTATCCTTGCTTCTCCATCACTTAGAACACGCCGAAGGTTGGGCGCCAAAATCTCTGGCGGGAGGCTCAAATTCCTGCAAACTTCAAAACTCAGCCACCTCAATGTTCCCCAATCCTCTTCAGCAGTGTGCTGCAAGGCCTTGTCCCAGCCATGCTTGCCACTTCCTCCCTTCATGACGATGGCTGTCCCTTGCTAGATTGTGACAATCCGTCCGAGGCTCTTTGGCGGCGCTCAAAAAACAACCTCCACTACAAAATTTCAGCACCCGTCCACGACACGCTGACCCTCACATTATAGTATTGCAATGTAAACCCAGGACAAGTGCACAAAATGTCAGCAACATCGCTTTGTAATGAGGGCGCTCTACGCAAAACCCCAACGACCGTAACCCCATAGGAGGTCCTGGCGGACGGACATGCAACAACTACCTGGCCGGGTCCAATTTGGCGCGAAACCCTAAACCCGTAGAAAAGTCCGGTGTCAGACCTGATGACGTCATGTGACGCCCTCCGCTCGTTGGTATTTTGGGGCTCATATCCAATGAACACTCAGCCTCTCCAACACCTCTCCCGATGAATCACTCTCCCTACTTCAATTTGTAAATCCAAACATCGATGCAAGAAGTGCCCCTGAGACTAGATTCAATTCCACACATATTACTGTTTGGTCAATCCATGATCTAAGTTGGCCTGCATACCGCAAAATTCGTTTGAAAATCAAAGAAGGCAGTTTTTGCCTGCTCCGGCCCTGAGGGGTTAAGAGTGTTTTTCAAAAAACAACTTGTAAATAGATTATAATTAATTGAAGGGTACCATTCAGTATTAGACAAATATATAATAATAGAGAACCAAGAAAATATGTTTGGAAAAATAATATTGTATCCCCTTCAAAAATACTTGTTGCATGCATGTATCCAATGGAAAAGACATGGAATATTCTCTCTTGGAGTAAAATACAAGTTTGTCACACTTGTGATATTTGTACTCAAGAATAATTTTAGATATTCAAATTATGAATTTTAATACAAGATTTGGAAAATATACTCTTTTATTAGGCTTATATATAAATTTTAAAGAATGTCTAAGAAAATTATGTCTCACAAATTGTCTTAAAGTAGGCTCCCTAACACATGCATTTCTAGCAACATAGAAATCTATTTTCACTATTAAAAAATGAAGAAAACATTAGATGAATGTGCCAAAATCATCTTAACCCATTAACACTACAAGGGAAATGGGCCCGAATTGACTGTATTTTTGACAGAAAAGTGTCCAAAATGACCACCATAACTTTTGGAACTTGGCACTCTATCAACGTGGTTCATATTGCAACCTCTTCCAGAACTTCGTCAATTTTTATGTCAATTTTTGTGTTTACCATGGTGTTCCAAGACATGAAAAGACAAGTCCTTTATACAAGTGGGGTGGTAGGGAGGTAAGACAAACCATGTGGGATATCTAGTGGAAGCTCCACCGTTCATAGTTTAGTGAAAATTAAGTAGGAATAATGGTTAAAGTGGAATTTCAGACCTAATTTAAGCATAGTAGAATACAAAATTTTAGAAAACTTTGAACTATGAAAATGTGATATTTCAAACCAAATTTTATGTCCAAAAATCCGTTTGAGATTTAAAGCTTCCAATCAAAAGTTATAAGCAAATTTTTGTGAGGGATTGGAAGGGACATTTGTTTTTACAATTTCAAACATCTTCACTAAAATTTGCTTATAACTTTTTATTGGAAGCTTCAAATCTCAAACGGATTTTTGGAAATAAAATTTGGTTTGAAATAACACATTTTCTTAGTTCAAAGTTTAAGAAAAAAAGTTATTCTACTATGTTAAAATTAGGTCTGAAATTCTACTTTAATCATTATTCCTAAACTACAAGCGGTGGAGCTCCTAACCCTCATTTACATATCCCATATGGGTTGTCATACCTCTTACCAACCTACTTGTATAAACCACTTGTCTTCATACCGCTTCTAACTTCTAGGAGGGTTGCATTTAAAGTTGAAGTACTAGTTTAACAAAATAATCTTGAAAGTAGTATTTAAAGTTATGGGAGTTCAATTCTGAAATGCATAGTGTACCTTTGAAACTTTAATTTATTTTTTAGGTAAAAATGTTTTGGTTGCCAATGTGAAAAACTGGCAGTCCTTCCTACGTGGCAAAAATTCAAATAATCACAATTTTTTGGGTGAAAAAGCATGATGACGTGTATTTGATGACGTGTATCTTTGTCTGAAATGACAGCCGAATTGACAGAATTCTGTCAATTCAATGTCCGAATCAAGTACTCCTAATCTACAGCAGAGTTGATAGAGTTCTGTCAGATTTACTGTCAAATAGGACATTGTTTCCCTTGTAGTGTCATGGCAGTGGTTGATTTGGAGGGTGGGCAATCCTTTGTATTTCCAATTGGGAGCAATTTTAAAACTTTTGAATGCAAGTGCCTATAGGAGATCTAACTGTACGGATGGAAGTGTTGCACATGATATAGGGTTTAGCATTGAATTTTTTGGTGAAGGTGTGTTGTAAAGCAGGAATTTTTAGCAAATCTTGGTGTAATTTCAGCCCCTGTTGTCTTGATTTTTTCAACCCTCTGGCCACATGCCACCTCAGATTGGCCTAGTTATTGTCCTAAACTCTTCACTTCCCAATTTCCTAGACCCATCCCCTTTGCCACATCATCAAATTCATTGACGTGCTCTCTCTACAAACCAAAAAGGACCCAAATCAACCACAAAATGGTCGACCGGTCCTTAATGGGTTAACACCTAAATTCCCGTTGTCCCCTCGGGGGACAAAATGGATTTCGGGAAGGCTCCTACAGTCTCAATATTTTTTGTGATTTTCTGAATTATTTTTTGTGAAGATAGAAAATCACATTAGCTTTCCAAAAATGTAATTTTTATTTCAATCAGTGCCTGGGTGCAAAAGTTATAGCACAAAATCCCCAAATTTTAGTTTGGTGGATAGAAAAAAATCTTCAAAAAAACTTTAAATTAAATTTTTTTTAAACTTGTTTCACATAGATTTTATTTTTATATACATGGGAAGCTTTGATTCATTCCATTTGGATTTGTTATGCAAAAGTTATGGTCAATCTTATTTTGGGGGCAATTAGAGCATCTTTTTGAAAAAATAACTTATAGGATTCATTCCTGAGCTCAATTTTAATAATTTTAAAATAAAAAAATTATCACAAGGTCAAGATTTTTTGCTAGAACAATCTCACCATTGTGATTAGTATATTTCAATTCTATCTTAGAGCTTTTAATGATTTAATTTTTCCTTCAATCTTGAACCTACTTCTACTTAACAATTTTTTAATGAGTGAAAACTGAGTGTTTCTTTTAAATTTTTTTTTTTTAGATTCTCAACTCAATTCTTCATCATATAAAATTAGAAATTCAAAATCATTAGAGCAAAAATTTTAAGTTAAAAAGGTTCAAAGCCAAAAAATGTAGTTGAGTAAGGTGCAAAAATGATCAATTATTCATATTTTCATATTGGCAACTGAAAGGAAGTTCCAACACACAAAAAAATGCAACATTTTGGACACCATACGCAAAAATTATGAAGGGTCAAAATAATTTAGGATAAATGTTGTTAAATCGTTTCTTCAACATAGATAGACATTGTATTTGGAGATGTAAATAGAGCGTTGATGACGGTCTCAGACATGGGTGCAATTTGGGTGGGGTGGGGGGGACTAAAGATAGAAGCACTAGTTGCCAATCATTGAAGTGATTTTGCAACACATCATGAGTAGTATGAGGTGGCGGAAATTTTTCCCTTGTAGGAAGATAAAAAATACGGGGATTGCAAATTTTTTATAATTTTATTCTCAAAAAATTAAAATGATTGCACATAAGTTTTGGGAGCCAAAAGGTATTTATGACCATAGCCAATGTTTTCCAATTCCAATCATTCAAGAATTGCTTTCCTGGCTCATTACTCACTATTTTCTTACTCACTACTTTGGGACATGTGTTGTAATCTTATTAGCTTAGTCCCAAACTTAGAAAAGACCAAAAAAAAACATTATGAGCTCTGGTTGGAAATTTGTCGTAGACTTTGTTGGAAATACATGTTGGGTATTGGGCGTGGCAAGTGGTGCCTCTACTTTACCCAATGGCCTACCACCAAGAAATCCTAAAAAATTTACTAATGAACCCTCACTGACTCTTTGAACATGATGGAGATTTGTCGCATTGGTGGAGATGCTCGTTACTATTTGAAGGTACAGTAGTAACTTACCACCTGCTGCGGTTCTCCACACACCCACGACAGTATGACAGACAGCAGACACGTTCCCGCAGACGTCGAAAGCCCGTTCTCATATACCGTGGGACACTGTAAATTGTGAGAGCCCACACCAGTAGTAAATTTTTGTGAAAATGACTGTTGAAATGACTGTAAATTTTTTTGTGTTTGTGAGACTCTACACCAATAATTATTTTCCCAAATTGTAGTGGTGTGAGTTTTGGGGGTAGTTGGTAGTAATGTGGCCTAATTAGGTTTTATTTTGGTTTTAAAGACTTAAACTTTGTAGATAAATTGTTTTTTAGGTTTAAAAAAAAAAAAATCCATTCACCAATTTTAGTGAATGTATTTTAACCCCTAAACTTCCAAACAGTTTTTTTTGGCAACATAGATATTTTGGGCAGCTCACTGTAATCAGAATTTTTTTCGTTTGAAACTTTCACATAAGATGGGGCCAAGGAGTAGCTTTAAGGCCCAACAATTTTCATAACTTTTGATTACATAGTAAAAAAAGTTATTGTATGATATGTAGTTTTCATTGCTTAGTGGGCAGCTTGGGCAGCAAAAAAAATTCTTTAAGAAATGATCTTTTAAGAAATAAAAATTTGAAATTGGTTTTCTAGATTTACATATACGTCGAAAGCTTTGAATCATTCTATTTTGATCAATGAGATGAAAGGTGTGAGGAATTTTAGTTTGGAGTAGTTTGCGAGTAGTCATGGAATCTCTATTCTATGACAAACTTTGAAGTCCTATATTTAACTCAATTTTCAACATTTTTGGAAAAAAGAAAAGAAAAGAAGGGTGTAGATTGTGTATTGCAACCATTGGGATTGGCATTTTTCAATTCCATAACTAAATTCTTAACAATTTTGTATTTTGAATCATTCTCTACTTCTTTGGACTTATTGTTTTTTTCCTATATGTTGTACAATTCCAAATGATTTGAAAAATTTCAAGCATGTAGCCAACTTGGCTTGAAGAATGAATCCAAAGAAGAATCACCATTTTGAGCATTTTTTTTATACAAATGTGACCTTGTGAAGTGCAGCTGCCTGTTTTTTTGGAGGGCCCCTAAAAGGATTTTTGTCACTTCAAACGCTAATATCTTGCAATCTATAGAATGGAAATTAAAAAATATATATTCCACATCTTCTCAAACCAGATAACTATAAGATCCCATATGTACATGTGTCCAAAAGTGTGTTTTTTCAAAAATTTGGCACTTATACTAGAAATGACAGTTTTGGAGCAGTTTTGGTGAAAATATAGTAAAAAACCTTTCATGTTAAATTGGTTAACCCCTCAAGTCCCAAGTGTTTTGTGCAAGTTCCTATGATCTCACTTTTGGATGTGATTTTTTCTTAAAATTGTAAAATAGAAAAATACATTCACATCTAATCTAAAGATGTACATATTATGCATAACCATTTATTCTGGATAGTGCAAAAAGTGACTTCTTATGTAGAATAATGAAGGCTATTTACATCCTTAACAATATATGAAATATACAAAATATGGATGAAATCCCAATTTTCCATTTCTAAATTTGCAACTCTATACATTCATCCCAGAATGAACAACACAATTCCAAATTTTTGTAGCTAAATTAGCTAAATTTGTACATTGCCAATTGTTGGAAAAAGGAGAACACCAATACTTCATAAATGATTGCCTCAAAATTGATTAAGACTTATTGTTGTATTGTGAATTTTTACTTAATGCTAATATTAAAAATTGGATTGCAATGTGTGTGGAGATCCAAGCATTTTGGTGAATACCTTGGTCATGGGGGAAGCATCCTTTAAAGGTTAAAGACCTAGGTGAAAACCTAAGAGTTTGAATTGGTTCACCTAAACTAGTCACAAATTAGTTGTGATTATCTTAAGTTTTTTATCCAATAGTTTTATATTTATTTTACGTGGGACCATTTGCAACATTTGAAGCCTAAAAGCAAGGAAAACATCCACTTCAGTAGATGAATGAGGTTAGTTCCAATTTAAAGTGAGTTCACGCAAAATGACATGAAAAGAGTAAAAAATATCAACTCTCTTGGTTTTGGAGGAAATTTGTTCTATATGGGGGATCCTATACTTAACACTAGACTCACATCCATTGGTTGCTTAAAAAAATTCCTCAATTCTTATTGGTTGCTTGTGAAAAGTTGTTGTGGTTTTGCATCATAGAAGTGTTCATTCAAGGCCATTTTTCAAGTGTCAAAAAATGAAAAGTATTGCAAAACCTTAGGTGCTTCCAATAATTCTTTTGAAGAACAAGAATTCAATTGTTGGCCACATGTCATTGAAGGCAATTTGGAGGCTATCAATTCATACTTCTATTATAGTTGGTGAATTTTTACCAACAAAGGCAACACTAGGTGATTATGGGTTGAATAAGCAACATTCATTGGTTGCTTCAAAAAATTCCTCACCTCTCATTGGTCGCTTTTGCAAAATTGTTGTAGTTTTGCCTCACAAAAGTGTTAATTCTAGGCCATTTTTTCAAGTGTTAGAGAATGGAAAGTGTTGCAATTACTTAGGTGCTTCCAATGTTTCTTTCAAGAACAATAATTCAATTGTTGGCCACGTGGCACTGAAGTCAATTTGGAAGACATCAGTTAATAACTAAGCCTGTGTTTTTTTTATTGGAGTTGGCGACCTTTCATCAACAAAGGCAATGCTAGGTGCTTCTTCGTTGAGTAAGCAACATTCATTGTTGGCTTTGAAAAACTCCTCACGTCTCATTTGTTGCTTCTAAAAAGTTATGGTGGTTTTGTGCCATGGAAGTGTTCATTCAAGGCCATTTTTCATTCAAATGTCTTCAAAGCTGAGAAGTGTTGCAATTACTTTGGTGCTTCCAACGTTCCTTTTGAAAAACAAGAACTCAATTGTTGGACACGTGTTCTGGAGGTCAATTTGGAGGATATCAGTTCATAAGTCTGTTTTTTTTTGTCGGAGTTGGCGACCTTAGGAAACGCTGGGCGCAAGTAACTGAAGTTAGCATGAGCTGGTGAACTTGACTGCAGCAAAAGCAGCCGGGCTTCCGGGCCCTGGGCCCAGCGGACTTGCAAGCCCAGACCCCTTCCGTTCTCGTGGCGCGAATCCTCACACTCATGCACGTCGCTCTGCGGCCTACGCGCATCCACGCTGACCATTTCTTTCAAAGTCCCGAACCCAAATGGAACTGTTCCCCTTACGCGCTCCAATTCGCTCCAATTACGCCAACTCCATCGAGGCATCCGATCCTCGGTAACTCCGAATTCAAACCGACCTGGACGGATTGAATACAATTAAAAGTTCGCCAGCTTCCCCCTGATCAGCTCCGCGTGTGCGGCCGGAAACCAAAGCACGAATGAGCGGCTCACAGAAGCTCCAATCCCACATCAAAATGCCCACTGCTAATTTCGGGATGCCCATTTCAGCAACAATTAAAGGAAAGCGTGGACTCTGTTTCCACATTTCACGTCTGATCACGAATCCAGAGATCCATCCATGGTGTTGACTGTTCATGCCGGTGGTTGTAAATCAATCTTCGCACGGCGAGCTGCTTGTGTTGGGGGTATATTGTGATTTACCGAAACCTCGAGCTGAGATTGAATTTGGAGTGGAGATTGAATTTAGGTTGGATTCGGCGGTTGTGGACATTGGGCGCCCGCAGAGATGGCTGCTTCCGTGCGAGGATTGAGTTTAGCTTCGACGTCACAAGCCGATGCTTCGACGTCGCATTCTTCCTCGTTCCGCGCCTCTCGTCGCCTCTCCAGCTCGGCGTCCCCGCGCGGCGTCAACATTCACATCAATGCGAAGGGAACGAAGCGCGCTTCCCGCTCTTTCAGTCATGTCCTCTTTGCTGTGCTCGTGGATAAGCACGTCCAAAGCCCGCCATCGTTGAAACTGGTGAAATCCGAAACAGTGGATTCTCTTGTTCAGAAATCCGATGTGTTGAATTCGGTTGAGTTGGATTCGGTTCTCCTTGCGCTTGGTGAAGATGAGGATCCCAAGGTCGAATTGACGAAGCAGCTGGGCCAGACAGACACGAATTTGAAGTCCAGTCTTGAGCACCGTCTGTGGGTTGCCTTCGGCGCTTCCGCCGTGACAGCGATGGTAATGAAGGGTGTAATCGCTTGCAACTCCAACGTAGATGCTTTGCAAGTAGGCGCAGGCATACTCGCCGCGTGGATACTCTCCGATCTCGCCACAGGTTTCTACCACTGGGGCATCGACAACTACGGCTCCGCCACCACTCCCATCTTCGGTCCCCAGATCGACGCCTTCCAAGGCCACCACCAGCGTCCCTGGACCATCACCAAACGAGAATTCGCGAACAACATCCAGGCCCTCGCTCGCCCAGCAGGCCTCTTCCTCACCCCCTTCCTCCTCCTCCCCAGTCATCCGTTCTTCGACTCCTTCCTGGCGGTTTTCCTGGGGATGGTGGTGATGAGCCAGCAGCTCCACGCCATGGCGCACAGGAAGAAGTCGCATCTTCCGTGGTACATCCTGGCGTTGCAAGACAGGGGATTGATTCTGGGAAGGAAGATGCATGGGACGCATCACAGGCCGCCGTATGATGTGAATTACTGTATCATTAGTGGGCTGTGGAATCCGTGGTTGAACGAGGCGATGGTGTTCAAGAGGATGGAGAGGTGGATTTATCGGCAGTGGGGGGTGGCGCCAAGGGCATGGAGCGAGACGTCGGAGGAGTGGTTGCAGACGGATACGTATTTTGAAGATGGAACCGAATTCGATCCTTCCCAGAATTCGTAACTGGCTCTGTTTCTACCTCAGTTGCATCATTTTGTAGACTAAATGCTACTTCCACAATAATTCGTCGAAATTTCATTAGTTCCGATTTGAAACGAATTCGTGCTCAATTTCGAGACACGTCTGAGAGAGTTCTGAATAGGAGAGATGGATGCTAGGGCTTTTCGAGAGGATGGGTACGGGGTATAACTGAAATTGCTCCGGCAGAGGCGAGGTCTGAGGTCTCCAGCATTGGGGACTTGGATATTTATCATTAATTCTTTCTGTAAAGATTCTGTAATACTCTCACTGAACCTTCTCAAATGACACAAACACTCTACACCTTCGTTTTGTAGACTGATGTATGCTACTTCCCCATTCTTGATGGATGCTTGCGCGTTCTGGGAGCTTGGAGATGGTTTAGACTGGAATTGGACCGGCAGAGGCGAGTTCTGGGGTCTCCAGCATCTGGGGCTTGAAATATTTTATCAGTAGTTCTTTCTGTAAGAATTGTGTAATGCCTTCTTTAATTACACAAACACTCTACATCTGCGTTTGCAGACTGTTGTGTGCTTGCTCCTCATTCTTGTAGAGTGCGCCTTTGAGGGAGGCTTGCTCCTTCCGAAAGCTTGGGGATGGTGTAAATTAATGTTGTACCTGCAGAGACGAGACGAGGCGTGCAGCATTTGGAACTTGAAATGTTCTGTTACTCATTGTTTCTGTAAAGATTTTGCTGTACTCTCTGAAACTTCTGTGATGACACACGGACTCTGTGATTGCCTACTCCCTGCATATGACACACTTGACTTTATAATTGCATTGCAGATCAGGTAGGTGGCATAAAAAGAGACCCTCTTCTAGTTCAAACAATACTGTAGGGAGCTCTGAAATGGAGAGTAAATGGTTCTAAAATGGACTGCCAACTTTTCTTAGTGCATGGGGTTGCATAATTAAGGGTTGTCAATGGATGGAATAAGAGTCAGGTAGGGCCTATTTCAAAGCTAGGGTGTATCCACTTTATTTATTTTAAAATGAGAATTGAATGCCCAATTGCCTTCTTACAAATGTCAAGAGAATGTTGGTTCCATTTAAGATTAGTAAGGGTTGCATTTAGGAACCTTGTGTATTACTTTTTGAATGCCATAGTGTTTTTGGTCAAGCCATATCTATTTTCAGACTGCACATGAGTGAGTTTTGCAAGGCCTGGGATCACAAAGAGGTGCCTATGGCAAAATTCTTTAGACATTCATAAGTTATTCATAAATGCTCCAAAAAATATGAAAC
Organism: Antitrichia curtipendula; assembly: GCA_951230915.1. Classification (NCBI taxonomy): domain Eukaryota; kingdom Viridiplantae; phylum Streptophyta; class Bryopsida; order Hypnales; family Leucodontaceae; genus Antitrichia; species Antitrichia curtipendula. The sequence goes on along the minus strand of OX579638.1, from coordinate 2,895,778 downwards.
CACATGTGTTAGATTCCACATCAATTTTTCTTCAAGGGAAAAATAAGGGAAAATATTTTTTGGGCATCTAAAAACCATCAAAAAGGCCCAATAGCCCTTAAAGTGTCGCTTTTCGAGCTACCTACTTTAAATGAGTGCTAGATCCACATCCTTTTGTAGTTCACATTTGGTGGCACAATCGAGTGAGATTGATGGATGCCAAGAATTTGAGGAATGATACGGCAAAACCACTCATAGTTGACCACTTAATCCCTAAAGGTCAGAGACTATGTTCTCACCAAAAATGCTCCAAAACTGTCATTTCTAGTACAAGAGCCAAATTTTTGAAAAAAACACTTTTGGAGAGATGTACCCTTATAATCTTTTAGTACTTGAGAAGATGTGCAAAGAAACTAAAAAATTTCTACCGTGTGGATTGCAAGATATCAACATTTGAAGTGACAAAAATCCTTTTAGAGGCCTTGCAAAAAATCAGGCAGCTGCACTTCACAACGTCACATTTATATGAACAAATGTCCCAAATGGTGGTTACTCTTTGGATTCATTCTTCAAGGCAAGTTAGCTACATGCTTGAAAATTTTCAGATCATTTGAAATTGTAAAACATATAGGAAAAAAATAGTAAGTAGAAAAAAATAGATAATGATTTAAAATACTAAATTGTTAACAATTTATTTATGGAACTGAAAAATGCCTATCCCAATGATTTTAATGTCATTATAAACAATCTAAACCCAACTTTTTTATTTTTTTTCAAAAAAAATTGAAAATTGAGTTCAATAAAGGACTTCAAAGTTTATTTTAGAGTAGGGAATCCATAACTACCCATGAACAAAAAGTCCTCAAAACTTTCATCTCATTAACCCCTAAAGGACTAGCATGTATTTTGGGGTAGTATAGAAATTTTGGGCAGGTACTTGTGATTGGAGATTTTCATATTTTTGGCTGAAATTTTTATAGAACTTGTGTGCGAGGAATATCTTTCATATTCACTAAATTTCATGAAATTTGGAAATACAAGTCAAAAGTTATGGCCTAATATGTTACTTTTTTCCCCAGCTGGGCAGATTGGGCAAATTTTAAAAATTACTTTTTTCAAAAACAAAAATTTGAAATTGGTTTTCTAGAGTTATATATATGTGAAAAGCTTTGAATCATTCCATTTTGACTAATGACTCAAAAGTTATGAGGAGTTGTAGTTTGCGGGTAGTTATGGATTCTCTACTTTAAAATAAACTTTGAAGTCCTTTATCTTACTCAATTTTCAATTCCATAACCAAATTCTTAACAATTTTGTATTTTGAATCATTCTCTACTTTTTTTTGCTTACTATTTTTTTCCTATATGTTGTACAATTCTAAATGATGTGAAAATGTTAAAGCATGTAAGACAACTTCTATAGGAAAATGAATCCAAAGAAGCACCACCATTTTGGACATTTTTTCATAGAAAAATGAGCTTGTGAAGTGCAGCTGGCCATTTTTTTGCAAGGCCAAAAAAATGATTTTAATGAATTTGAATGCTTATATCTTGCAATCCGCTTGGTGGAAATTTCTGAAATTTTTACCACGTGCTCTCAAGTCAGCATACTACAAGATCCTACGGCTATATGTGTCAAAATAGTTTTTTTTCAAAAATTTGGTACTTGTACTAAAAATGGCAATTCTTGAGCATTTTTGGTGAAAACATAATCATGGAACTCTAGGGGTTAATCAAAATGAAATGATTTAAAGATTCCCATATATATATAAATATAGAAAATCAATTTTAAATTTTTATTTCTTAAAAAAATGATTTTTTAAGAATTTTTTGAGTTGACTATTGAGCAATGAAAATTACGTATCATACAATAATTTTTTAACCATGTAGTCAAAAGTTATGAATTTTTTTGGCCTTAAAGCTACTCCTTGGGCAAATGTGGTGTGAAAACTTCAATGAAAAGAAAAAGAGAAAAAATCCGTTTGTATTGAGCTGCCCAATATCGCTATGTTGCCAAAAAATAGTGTTTGGTCTTTAGGAGTTAAGCAATTCCGCCCATGTTCTCAAGTAGTAGAAGGCAATATAAATTTACAACCCTACAGAAAGATAGTAATTTGAATTTTGGAAGCCCAAAGTTGGCTCAACCCTTACCCAATACATAGAGTCTTCTAATTTTGATCATTCCATAACTACTTTCCCGCTCGCTAATTCCTACTTTCTTGCTCACTACATCATGACATGAGTCATGACTTTTTAGTCCCAGCCTTGCAAAGGAGAAAAAATCACATTCCAAACTTTGGTTGAAAACCTATTCTAGCCTTGGTTGGAAATAGATGCACTCTACAGGTTGGATATAGATGCTTGGTTGGTAATGGGTGGTTCTACCATATAAGGTAGCTAACCTCATTCCAACCATTTAAGGAAATACGCATATTTGGAGCACAATTTTCTTGATTGGAGAAATGTTTTTATGTATGGAAATAGAGTTTAGAAGGATTCCATATTTTTTCAGAATTTTAGTTCTCAAAACATAATTACTATGAATTTTTTAATTGAGGATTTTGTTTGACCTATATATGTCATATAGGTCTTCCAATTTCTAACCACATGTTGGTTGCAAAATTGACCAAAACTACAGCCAATTGTAATGTGCCACAATTGCATTGGAAATTGTGCTACAATTAATCACTACTTTTCTCTTGTTGATTGGAAAGAGTAGCCTATATAACAAGAATAGGTCCCTTGTTGGAATGTTAAGCTTAACCTTAAACGATGCAGAGACCTCTTTTGGCCTACAAAAAACTTGGAAACCCTAAAAACACCAAAATATTGAACGTAATGCAAAAAATACTGATTGAACTACAATAATGATGGCATGGATGCTATTGATTTTTAGGGTATTTTTGTGTAATTTTGTGATACTTCCTCTGCCACTTGTGGGAGGGGCAAAGTGTCTGTATTGCATATTAGCAGCTTTCTATACCGCACAACGTAGATTGTGTTTGTATTTGCCTTGGATACCATGATTGGAAGAGCCTGTAAACTTGCGGTTGATGGCTCATCGTGTCCCAACGCGGTATTTTTTTAGGACCAAACCTGAGCACATTTTGATCCAAATTTCAAGCAGAAAGTGTTGATGTGACCTGTCATTTGCTTCAATTCCTCAATTGTACCAGAAGTACAACAAATTCATTGGAATCACATTCAAACTCAGAAATGAGCTCATATCCCAGAGATGAGATTTGATCATTCTTCAGTTGCACGATTCTTCTTCAAGCAAATGTTTTAACTCAGTTTCTCAAGAAACATATCCCATCTGATTCAAGAAATCTGGCCATTACAAGCATTGTGTATAATACACTTGGTTGCCTGGTGGCAATCCTAGGGATACATTATGGGGGCCATGCGCAAACTACAAGGAGAAATCGACAAAGTGCTGAAGAAAGTGTTGATGTTTCGACAGCATCTGGAACAAGGTTAATAAGCTCAATCAATTTCCATGTCAATGGAGTTGAAATTGTGTTATTCATGGGACGTACGTTTATTGTATTTTCTTAGTACCGATTTTCTTGCTATTTGCTTTTATCGAACAAGCAAGAATTCGATGAAGGTGGTCGGACTTGTTTCCTTGAGCCGGCTATATTATTTTTAATCGCTTAAAGAATTGTGACAACTAGTTTATTTTAGGAAATTGAATACTAATTTTGGTTCTTACTACACTGATTTGCACAAGCTCTACATGAGGACATGGTTGATAATATTACGTTGGGGGGCATTAATTGGAGGTGTGCGACACCGAGAATGCAAATTAGAAGAAGAAGTTTGAAGTAGATTTCAGAAATTGCACAAGTAACAGGAGGAATCAAACCAATCATAGAAAAATAAGCTGGTGGAGAAGGTGAATGTGGTCGGACTTGTCTCTGATGACGAACCCTAAAGTAGGAATGGCACTCCGGGAACTAGAGATTGATAATGAATTTCCTTGTAAATCAATATCGATCAGTCATTGAACCCTAGTGATGGCTGCAAGATCTTCCCAACCGGGTCTACAATCTGCATCACATTCACCTTCTCCACTAGCTTCATCACCACGGGAACAACATCTCCCACAGTCTCCAATACTGGGTGCAGCTATGATAGCTTCAACGGCTCTTGCACCTTCTTTCCAAGCGCCTTCACCACGATGTTCACTATCTCGAAAACTGTCACCTTCATTCCAATGGGCTCCTTTAGTTCCGTCACCCATACCCTCGAAGGGAGAGTTTGCTTGAAGAGTTTGTTGCTCTCATGTAGAGAGCAACTTGCGGTGGCCGTCACGCAAAAGCTCACGAGCCCCGCAAGGGATTTTTCCAGTCAAGTATTAACCAGAAACCAGTGCAGATGCTTCAGATCATAAGTCTACAACGTTTCTTCTTCTTTCTTTTGCAGCTTAGTCCAGTACAAACTTTGTATACTTGAGGCCCATCACCCATAAATTTTTTGCAAGAGCTCAAATCCCTTGAATCCACTTCTGATTGCGGGACTGTGTAGCTCATTTGTGGACACTTGTTGTGTAAAAATTCCAACCCCAAAAGATGTGTTATGGAGTTACCAAATGGTGGTTGTACGACAATGTCCTTCAGAATACGTTGGAATGACTCTTGTATGCCATTCAGCCAACATCCTAAAGGGGTCAAGTTAGACTGATAAATTGTTGGTTGCGGCGAGGTCTCCAGCTGATATGGAGCTTGAAAGATTTTATCCTTAATTCTTTCAGTAAAAATTGTGTCATTCATTCTGACACTTCTCTAAGTTAATGGTACTCACACTCTATGATTGCACATATCCTGTCTGACACTCTCTGTGTAAGTTATCATTGCTTTTGGAAGACTAAGTTAATGTACTCTAGTTTCTCATTCTTCGAAATTCTGTTCCAATTGGAGAAAATGGTCAGTTTGTGGGTCATTTTTTGGGATCCGTCCTGGACTTATCTTTGTAGGCACGTCTTTCAGATTTCTGGAGGTGAGAGAGTTCACTTGGTGCATGGTAGACACTTATGGTCTGCTTGAATGGCATTCCTAAATTTGGTTGTAATGAAGACACGCATCAATGTTGCTATCTAATGTGTACATGTAAGGTGGGTACACCCAAAACCGCCACTTTTTGCTACTGAGCCATGTTACTACTATTAGACTGGTCAAATTTTCATATATTCTTGTTGGCAAGTGAAAGGAGGTTCCAACGCACCAGAGAACGTGGCATTTGGACACCGTATGCAAAAGTTATTAAGGGTCAAAGTTTGTTTCTGAAAGCACTCCATCCAAATAGGTACATAACTGATTTTGAAAATGTACACAACCTGTAGATGGCGCTTTAAGGTCAGGTGCCATTTTGGGGGTGCCTACCTTACGTTCAACTGAAATTTGATGTTATTTGACATTGACCTTTGAACCATTGACCTCTAAAACAAATCAATGGTGAAAATTCTTCACTACAACTACAAAAGTCGTAAGGTAATATGCTCTTAAAGCGACCATTTAAGGGCTGGTCCGCCTTTTTCACAAGCTTCCATGGACAAAAATATTTTTTGATCATTTTTCAGAGAAAGAAAAATAGATGTGGAACCTAACGCAAGTGATTTTGTATTTTTCCAAGCATTCTTTAATTACTTATAAATTTTCAAAGATTTGGAGCATAGGCACCTATTTGTGAACATAGGTCTTCCAAAATCTGTCCACTTGCAACTTGTAAAGATTTGTGCAGAAATCAAAGACAATGATTGGCTCTTGCAATAGAAAAATAATTTTCTCTCAATGCGTTCAATTGCTAAATTAGTTCATTTATGGATCACCCCATCTCCATTCTCCACCTAAAATTAGGGGCGGTTTGAAGAAGAGGGCCGCTTTTAGAGCACACTACTTTAGTGAATGCTCATCATCAATTTACAAGTAACTTAGAGAGGACTTACAATTGAACCCTAAAGCCCTCTAATGTCGATATTATGGATGATGAACGGAAGGCTTGCAAGCATTGTTCACTAGTTCAACTAACTTCTCATTCATCCAATGTAATATTTGAATGTTGAAAGACAACCTTCCTTGATGACCAATTTCATGATACTATTGTAAATGATATTTTTGTATAAAGAGATAAGCAAAAATGTGCCAAAATTCAAAAAAGGATCGAGGCGTTCAAGGGTTAAATATTTAGATAACCACTTTTTGCTTGTAGATTGTGGAAAGAGGTGGATGTCTAAAAAAATTTGTCAAAAAAGATACGGGGTTCTTATAGTGAGTGGACAAGCACTTATGAAGTTGTTAATCGCAATGAGATTCACCAATTTTGCATCATGGCCACAAACCTTAGAGGAGTGGGAGCTCTTTGCAAATTAACCCCTAAAGGACCAAACACCGTTTTTTGACAACATAGCGATTTTGGGCAGCTCACTATGACCGGAATTTTTCTTTTTTTTCTTTGAAATTTTCACATAAGATGTGCCCGAGGAGTAGCTATAAGGTCCAACAATTTTCGTAACTTTTGACTACATGGTTAAAAAGTTATTGCATGATATGTCATTTTCATTGTTCGGCGGGCAGCCGGGGCAGCAAAAAAAACTTCTTTAAAAATCACTTTTAAAAAAAACTAAAATTTGAAATTGGTTCTTTAGATTTATATGTACGTGGGAGGCTTTGAATCATTCCATTCCGATCAATGAGTCAAAAGTTATGAGGAATCTTAGTTTGAGGGTAGTTATGGAATCTCTATTCTAAAATAAACTTTGAAGTCCTTTATTTAACTCAATTTTCAATATTTTTGAAAAAAAATAAAAACATTGGGTGTAGATTGTTTATTACAACATTACAATCGTTGGGATTGGCATTTTTCAATTTCATAAATAAATTCTTGACAATTTAGTGCTTTGAATCATTCTCTACCTCTTCCTACTTACTATTTTTTTCCTATATGTTGTACAATTCCAAATGATCTGAAAATTTTCAAGCATGTAGCCAACTTGCCTTGAAGAATAAATCCAAAGAGTAACCATCATTTTGGACATTTTTTCATACAAATAAGACCTTGTGGAGGGCAGCTGCCCGTTTTTTCGCAGGGACAAAAAAAGGGTTTTTGTCAATTCAAACGCTATTATCTTGCAATCCACTTGGCGGAAAATTCTGAAATTTTTTCCACATCTTCTTAAACAAGTTTACTACAAGATCCTACGGCTACAAGTGTTCAAAAATGTTTTTTTTCTAAAATTTGGCACTAGTGTTAGAAATGGCAGTTCTAGAGCGGTTTTGGTGAAAACATAGTCAAAAACCTTTAGGGGTTAAGTTGATTGTGGTGTAGCAATGAGAATGATAGACAAGGGTGAAGAGGGCACCATTTTTGCAATTTAGGATAAAAGTAAGTTAATATGTATTTTGAGTGGATAGTGGTGACCCAATTTATATATTCTTTTTAATTCCACAAACCTCACCCAAACCCAATCCTAACCTTAACCACCACCACCCTTATTTTTAAAAATAAAAAAATAAAAAATAAAAATAAAAAAATAAAAAATAAAAAATATATATATGAATAGATTTTCCTACTTTGAAAGTTTATATTTTGAATCATTGATATCTTTATTTGTTAATAATAATTAGTTACAAATTTATGAAGTAATATACACTATAGAACTGAAAAATAACTTTCACACCCCTATATTATCCCCTAAAGTTCCTTGACTATGTTCTCACCAAAAATGCTCCAAAACTGCCATTTCTAATACAAGTACCAAATATTTGAAAAATATCATTTTTGCATACATATAACCGTAGGATCTTGTAGTATTCTGGTTTGAAAATACGTGGAAAAAATTTCAGAAATTTTCATCATGTAGATTGGAATTTATTAGCATTTGAAGTGGCAAAAGTCCTTTTTTGGGCCCTGCGAAAAACCGGGCAGCTGCACTTCACAAGGTCAGATTATTATGAAAAAAATTCCAAAATGATTGTGCTTCTTTGGATTCATTCTTCAAGGCAAGTTGGCTACATGCTTGAAAATTTTCAAATTATTTGGAATTGTACAACATATAGGAAAAAATAATAAGTAGAAAGAAGTAGAGAATGGTTCAAAACACTAAATTGTTAAGAAGTTAATTATGGAATTGAAAAATGCTAATCCCAATGGTTGCAATGTTGTAATAAACAATCTACACCCTAAAATTTTATTTTTTTTGAAAAATATTGAAAACTGAGTGAAATAAACGACTTTAAAGTTTATTTTAGAGTAGACAATCCATAATTGCCCACAAACTAAAATTCCTCATAACGTTTGACTCATTGATCAGAATGGAATGATTCAAAGCTTTTCACGTATATATAAATCTAATAAACCAATTTCAAATTTTTATTTTTGAAAAAAGTGATTTTTTCTGATCTGCTTGAACTGCCCGAGTTGAGAAACAAACAACATATTTGGCCATAACTTTTGACTTGCATTTCCAAATGTCATGAAATTTGGTGCATATGAAAGATATTCCTCGTCCACGCCTTCTATAAAAATTTCAGCCCAAAATGTGAAAATCTCCAGTCACACGTACCTACCCAAAATTGCTATGTTGCCAAAAAAGGCATGTTGGTCCTTTAGGGGTTATATAAGAAAAAATTGTCTAAAAAATGAACAAAAAATTCCTAAGAATAACTCTCTATTAAAAGCTCATTTTGAGTTGAATATTGATTCAATGGTCATCTAATTGTGTTCTCTATAATTATTTGAGCTGAAAAACATGCCATTTTAGTTCATTTTCAACCTATTCTAGAAATCATTTCATATTTTATTTGAGTTGAAAATTTTGGAAATAGAAAGCTATAGTCATTATTAAACAATGCTCAAAATTTTAGGTTGAAATTATAGTTTATTAGAAACCACTTGTTTGCATGTGGTTTATTGTAGTAGAACTAAGTGCACCCCCCGAGGTAATTTTAGATTGATATGGGATATTGCCATATTGTTGTATTCATATTTGTATCATATATCTATATATGTTTTTTGTATTTTTCTTCATATTGTATCCATATTCATATTCGTATTTGTATCCGAAATCGTAAACTCCTAGTTTGTAATTATAGCATTCAATGGTTGCAATGAATCAAATCAATGGCATACCTTTTATTTTTAACACTTGATCTGACGGCAAGGGAAGGAGTCAATTTTTTTTCCAAATTTCATTTAATAGCGGAGGATTTCTCAATCGGGGGGCGAGAGGAACCTCATGGCTAGATGCATCTTTTCATCAAATAGTGGTGGTTGTGGTACAACTTCTATATGCACGGAGAGTGTATGAAAGCCACTTCAATGAATTAGTTGTGATGGATGAACAAATGTCATTTAGATTCCAACTAATCTGCTTCAACTTGCCCTCCCTACTTGAAGTGTGGTGTATAGGGAAGAGGGACTCATCTAGACAAACTTGTTGCATCTTAACTTGAACCACCTTTTTGCATCACCTTTGACATTGTGAACCATCAAATGTGAAGAGGTTCCGACTAGAGGTAGGATAGATAATTCTCCTAGAGACACATTCAATACATTTTATTCAAGGACATTCAATGGGAAGAGGATGCAATCAATGGATTTTTCCACAACATCAATTGACTCCTTCGGTAGATGTTTCTAGAAGAACCGATTGTTGTAGAGAGTGCTTGAGCGACAAGAAGAAGCAAGGGAAGCAACAATGATGAGAGCATAGAACTTGTCTCTCCTTTCATTGCATTAGCTATGTTGGTACCAAGCCTATCTTGCTTGAAGGGCAGTATAGCAACAAGTCTCATAATTATCCAACATCGTAGGAAATGGTGCAAGGCATGGACCTACAACATACAAGAATGGATGTGAGTCACAACAACGTGGTCATTGTTATAGGGGAAGGTTCACCTCCATGCAGTTAGGAGCCACGTCAGGTAAGTGTATTATATCATCTTCTTCAAATGCATGTTGTTGTTATGCTATTCTCTCAATGTGTATATGGACTATTTTTCATGCTTTCCATTATCTATTCTTTTGGTGTTTGGAAGAAGTTGATTGGAACATCTTGGTGCAAGGAAGTTGTCATGGTATATGTTGATCATGCATTCTACTCCACGTGATTCTTGAAGAATGTATTAACCCATTTAAGGTTAGATAATTTTGTCACTCCAATTGCAATCTCTTATTCATCAACATTCCTAATTTTGACACATTAGGAAAAATCTAAACCTTGCAGAAGACGAGGTAGAAGACTGTTTGATTGCATGCCTCAATGCAATTACAACCAAAAAATTATTAAAAAACAACCCTGAGCCCAACTGATTAGCAGTATTGCCATGTCAAATTGGCGGTTATAAAAATATTTTTCATTTATATATTTAATTTTTTTATTTAATTTTTAAATTTCCTATATTTTCACCGCTACCAAAAGTCCAACGGCCTTTTATAGGGTTCAGATTTTTTGTAATGGCATGTTGCTATACAATGGAGGATGCTAGTTAGTGGTGCTAACAAAAAATAGCTACCCTTGCAAGCAATTTCTATAAGCGGGTGCAAGGCTTCAAAATGTTTAGAGAATATAGTTTGTTCTCACGTTGCATGCTTAAATTTTTTTATTCCATTTTTGGATTGCAACTTGGATTTTTTTGTAATGTTCTATCTGTGGATGTTATGTTGTGGATGTTATGTTATTGCTTAGATGTTACACTCCTTTTTTGTACATGCTATAGTTCTTCAATGTTTCTTCTAAAGATGTGTTCCTTCCTTTGCATGGAGGTGTATCATTTGACTTTGCTTCTTGAATCAAATTATTTGCAGTAGACAATATTGACACTACAACAAAATCTGCATTTTATGACTGCAAAAATATGACTGGGGATAACTGGCAACTGCTCGTAGTCATATTTTGGGAGGCCAACATTTTGAAAAAAGATATGACTACAAATATGATTGCCAGTCATATTTTGGCCTTGTACTTCATAGGCGTATAGTATACATCCATTGGGAACAACTAAGTATTTCATAGGGAACAATAGGAAACATATTCAGGGAACGTCAAGTCATATTATGTAGTCATATTTTTGTGTTAGTCATATTTTATTGTCATATATTTTTGGTAGTGACATTTTTTTGTTTTGGGGTAGCTCAAGAAAAATTTGGGCGGGGAACATGTTTGAAGAGCACCTAGTCATATTTTTGCTTGAGTCATATTTTGCAGTTATATTTTTTGAGGAGTTGTATTTTGTAGTCACATTTTTTTTTATAGTCATTTTTTTTTTCTTTTTGAGCAAGGAACATATTTGAAGAGCAACCAATCATATTTTTGCTTGAGTTATATTTTGTAGTCATATTTTGGAGGGAGTCATATTTTGCAGTCACATTTTTTAATAGTCATTTTATCTCCTTTTGGAGCAATTGATGGAAAATTTGGACAGGGAACATATTTAGAGAGTATCTAGTCATATTTTTGCTTTAGTCATATTTGAGGGGGGAATCATTTTAACTTTTTGGATAGTCCAAGGAAAAGGGGGTCAATCTAAGATGACCTTCTAGTATTTTGGTTATAGATCTCATTCCTTAGGGTGTAGGCATGACTTTATTTCATGCCTATTAAAAATTTGTTGTTGTTGTATGTTGTGCCTATTATAGAATTTGTGTTCAAATATTTGGAGTGGTATATATTTATTATTTAATTAATAAATTTAAATTTCTCATAGGGGCTACAAAGGAAGTAGAGAAAAGTGAAATAATTAACAACATGAGACAATAGATGGATTCATTCTTGGCCCGTTTTGTTGGAAAGCATAGGAAAAGGATCTCAAAATGCATATTAAATATGTTTTGGTTCTTTATGGCAAAAAAATTTCAAGTTGAAATATATATTTGGTGACAAAAATAGTCCTATAAAATATTGGTTCAAATATAGAGATTGTTGATTTCTTTAATGAGAGAGAAGAAATATTGTTTAACAAATACCTCAAGTCATGAGGACATGAATCCACATCTAGTTTGTACACTAACAAATTGGTTGCATTAGCAGATTCACTAATTATGTTGATTGATTGTACGTGGTGGCTTATACAAATTAAAAGCTAATTAGATTGATTGGTACAAAGTGAAATCTAATGCAATTAACTAGTGATGTAGATTGAAGATTGTGGGGTTTAGAAAAAATACTTGAAGTTTGAATAAAATCTAATTTAAGGAGAGAAAAAAGAGTGTAAGAAAAATTCATAAAGCAAGAGCACGTGAGGAATGCCATTTGTACTCAAAGTCTAAGAGTTTGAAGTAGAAGTAGAAGTTCCAAGTTGCTACTTAAAGCTTTGGGCTGTTGGGCATAGTTAAGGGACTAAGTTGATCCCTTTATAGAATTTTGACTTTGTATTAAACAAATATTGTTGATTGTAATATGCATAGTTGACCAAAAGAAAGTTTAAGGTCTTCAATAGATACTTATTTAGCACTTATGAAGATTATGTCATTACAATTGTTTGACTTCTAATATTCAAAAATATTAATTAGTAGTAATTGAAATCAAAGATTGCAATTCTAAAATAATTCAAAAAAAGAGGAAAAAAAATAAAAAATAAAAAATAAAAAATAAAAAAAATAAAAATAAAAATTCAAAAAAATAAAAATAAAAAATTCAAAAAATAAAAAATAAAAAAAATAAAAAAAAATATATATATATATATATAATTTTTTTGAAAAAAGTCAAGAGAGAGAAGTAGAAAGAAATATGTTGAAAGAAAAAAAATTTGATCATAGATAGAATTTATACACCTTATTATAAAAGTCGTCATTTAACCCCTACAGGATCAAACACTGTTTTTTGACAACATAGTGATTTTAGGCAGCTCATTACAACTGGAACTCTTTTCTTCTTTTCTTTGAAACTTTCACACAAAATGTGCCCAAGGAATAGCTTTAAGGCCCAAGAATTTCCAGAACTATTGACTATGGTTAAAAAGTTATTGCATGATATGTCATTTTCGTTGGTCAGCGGACAACCCGGGCGGTTGGAAAAACTTCTTTAAAAATCACTTAAAAAATCACTTAAAATATGAAATTGGTTCTTTAGATTTATATATACAAGGGAAGCTTTGAATCATTCCATTTTGATTAATGAAATGAAAGTTTTGAAGAGTTTTATTTTGAGGGTAGTTATGGAATCTCTATTCTAAAATAAACTTCGAAGTCCTTTTTTTAACTGAATTTTCAATATATTTAAAAATAAAAATAAAAACATTGGGTGTAGATATTTTATTACAACATTGCAAACCGTTGGAATTGTCATTTTTCAATTCCATATTTAAATTCTTAACAGTTTAGTGTTTTGAACATTCTCTACCACTTTCTACTTACTATTTTTTTCTTATATGTTTTACAATTCCAAATAATCTGAAAACTTTCAAGCATGTAGCCAACTTGCCTTGAAGAATGAATCCAAAGAAGTACCACCATTTTGGACATTTTTTCATACAAATGTGACCTTGTGAAGTGCAACTGCCTGGATTTTTGTCAATTCAAACACTATTACCTTGCAATTCACATGGTAGAAATTTCTGAATTTTTTTTTGACAGCTTCTCAAACTAGTTTAATACAAGATCCTACTATTACATTTTTCCAAATTTTTTTTTTCCCTCAAATTTGGTACTTGTATTAGAAACAGCAGTTTTAGAGCGATTTTGGTGAAAACATAATCTCTGACCTTCAGGAATTAAGTTGTACACAAAGATACAAAAATCGTAACAAAAATGAATCAAGGTAGGCCTTATGATACATCCATAATATGCATGTTGAAAAATGGGGATGAGGTGAAAATGGATTCTGAGGCATGTCTTTGAATTTGGCACTTTGTTATTTTTTTGGTAGAAACCTTAATTATATTAGAAATTAGAAGTTGAACTCAAACTTAAGAATTTATTAAAACCCAACTTTGAATTCAAAATCATTTAGGTAATTTTTAAAGGTTTTGAAAAATATATCACACTTTTAAAAATGGATTAAAAAATAAGGAAAATAGATTATAATGAAATTAGAATCAAGAGCATTAATTTTGGATTAAAAACATCGAAATTCATATTATTCAAGCTAGAAAGGGACCTTACATTTAGATGACATTTACAATGCAATCTTGAAAGCAAAAGTTAATTTAGACTTATAGGCTAGAAGAAAATGTTAGATAAAGTCTTGGAAAAAATATAAGAGATAAACTTTATCTATCCATAATTTTTGCTAAAAATATCCCATTTTGAAGATTTTACTATTTTTGAATAGGCATGCAACACTCTACAATTTAAGCTATCAAAAATTTGAAATTTTCAAACTGGATTTGGAAGACTAGAGCTTTGGCTTGGATTGGCCAAAACCATCCAAAACCACCTCAAACTTCTAATTTTTATAGTTTTTGTCAAATTTAATTAAGATGTGAACCACTTATGGTTTATCATTAGAAAAAATTTGTTCAATGATTAGAATGTCAATTGAATAATACTTAAATATCCAACTTAAGATTTAGCTCAACAATAAAGAACATAATTGTGCATGCTTTATTTTAAGGATATAGTAAAAACACTCACATATGTTCTGTATTGAAGTTTGTTTATTTATTCGGAAGGTTCACAACAATATCATACAAGCCACATTTTAGAGGGTCTCTGTAGGCCCTATATAAGTCACAAAATTATTCATATAAAGATTGAGGTTCACTGTAGGCATGCACGTGCTTGAATTGCAATTAAAAGATGGTTGTTTGGATGTTCTTACAAGGATATACTTAGACTATAAAAGCATAATCCCTTATTTTACTTCAAAGATGCACTTAAATAGCACCTCTATTAAATACTTTCATTCCTACACTTTTTGTACACTTTTTTTTCTATAATTGTAGGTGCTTAAGGCCTTGCAATTTTCCTTTAAGCATTTTGTGAAGTTGTAGTGTCAATATGTATTCACTTTGGATCAAATTTGATTATTAAAATAACTTAGTTGCTTAGTATAGTCATATTTGGTCAGTTGTGTGACTATATCAAGTCACATGACTAGAACAAGTCATGCGCATGACTAAAACAAGTCACATGATTAGGATTTTGAAACCCTAGCCGCCACTAATTTATGAGTTTGAAATCCTAGCCGTTACTGATTTAGGGTTTTGAAACCGTAGCCGCCACTAATTTATGATTTTGAAATCCTAGCGTCACTGATTTAGGGTTTTGAAATCCTAGCCGCCATTTTTTGTACCTCTTCTTCAAAGTGCAACATTTGATTATTTTTCTTCTTCTTTGCTTCTTGTTGTCTCCTAAATTTTGTTGCCTCTTAGTTCTTGTTTCTTGCTACCTTTTAGCTCTTCTTTCTCTTTGCTTATTAGTTCATGCTTCTTGTTGCCTCTTAGTTCTTGTTTTTTGCTACCTTTTAGCTTTTGCTTCTTTTTGTTTCTTCATTCTTGTTTCTTTTTGTTTCTTAATTTTTGCTGCTTGTTGCCTCTTAGTTCATGTTTCTTGTTGTTTCTTAATTTATACTCTTTGTTTGCTCTTGTTACTTTTTGCTTCTTATTGCATCTTATTTCTTGCTTTTTCTTATTATTTGTTGGATTTTGTTGCATCTTAATTTGTGCTTCTTAGTACATCTTAATTCTGGCTTTTTCTTACTTCTTATTGCATCTTAATTTGTGCTTCTTATTGTTTCTTGTTACATCTTAATTCTGACTTCTTCTTACTTCTTATTACATCTTATTGCATCTTACCTTTTAAAAATGTTATCTTTTGCTTCTTGTTTCTTCTATCACTATTATTATTCTTTTTTTTTTGTCTATTTGTAATTTTTAGATAAATAATGGTTATGATGTCATTATTTCTTGTTACTTACTTGTAATTTTTAAAGATATAGTAGTTATGTTGTATTTCTTTTCTCTTTATTATTTTGAATTTGTAAAGATATAGCGATTAACTGGCTATGGGTTTTTTTTAATCTTAAATTTATACTACATATTTTGTGTTGCCTTAAATCTTTGAAGGTTGATCTATATTGTTTATTCACTGAAAATTAACCTTGCTGATTGTATATGTAGGCACCAAAAGTTGGAATAAAGTTATTGGAGGCTACTTACAACATTAGAAAAGAAACATCTTCACATCTTTATAAGGAATACAAGTCCTATAAGTGTGTGGGAATATACATTTATAGAATGTCATTGTGATATATTTTGTATTAGTGACTAATAAATGTCACTGAAAAGAGTAACATTCTTTCTTGTATTTTCTTTTTAGTGTAAGTGTCTCTTATGCATCTCAAAAATTGTATGTACTTGTTTTTAGTTTGATAGTATTTTGTTTAGTTGCTAAACCATGTTGGTGCATGATTGCAATGCGTCATGTTTATTTTGAATGTATGAAAAATATGATTGTAGTTCATGACATAAGCTATTTTATAAACCTTAGATATTCCAGTTACAAACTACATACAAATCTAAGAAATGCAACTCTGACTAATATGGAATTTTATTTGCTTGAGTCATATTTCACAATATATCTTGGCCAAAATATGATTGGTTGTAGTCACATAATACTCATTATCAAACCAAAATGCAACTCTATATTTTTTTAAATATGACTACATTCAATCATTAAATTATTAGTAACACTCCATAGAAATTGCTACATTAACCAAAAATATGACTCACAACAGTTATATTTTACATTTTTTTTAAATGATTCATGAAGGTTATATTCCACATCAATCAAGACATCAATAGAAAATATGACTCATAAGAGTCATTTTCTACATCAACAAAGAATATGGCTCATAAAAGTCATTTTATTACATCAACAAAAAAATATGACTCACAAGAGTCATTTATCACATCAATAGAAAATATGACTCACAAAAGTCATTTATTACATCAGTAGAAAATATGACTCACAAAAGTTATATTCCACATCAACCAAAAATATGACTGTACAAAGTTATATGCCATGTCAACCCAAATATGACTCATTGTAGTCATGTTCCACGTCAGCCAAAAATATGACTACATAGAGTCATATGCCGCGTAGGATTTTTTTTCTTTGCTCAGGCAGCTCAAAAAAAAGTCAAAACTTCAAGGGTAGTCAACATATACGCCACGTTGGCAAAATATGGCGTATTATACTTTCAATCTAGATGACTACAAATATGACTCATTAAAAATATGACTAGTCGGTAATGACTAGACCCAGTCATATCGCGCGCCATCTACAGTGATTTCTGCGGAAGTCATATTTTGAGATTTTACAACTCACTGCAGTTATATTTTGCAGTCATAAAACATCCATTTTGTTGTAGTGTGACATTGGAATTTGTCCCAGGGAGGCATTCAGTGCACTCTTCTCTAGTCACCAAGTGTCAAGGCCAAGAAGGCATGCTTGAGCTGCAAATTTAATTGCAAATTATGCCCCCACTAGGAGGCGGGTGGGTGCCACAAGGAATAGAGGTAGGGAAAATAGAATGGGTATATATATATATATATATATATATATATATATATAACAATGTGGTTTATATATGGTGACAAAGAAGGTGACACCAAGCCATAGGATATTAGCAATTTAACAAATGAACATATTATAGATATAACCGCCACGATGGAGGGTGCACTTTTTTGAGATCAAACAACAATGGTTTAGATGGCACTACCATTATTGCTAAGTGTATAGAGCTTGATTATACTCAGCCGTTGCAGTGAGGATGTCTAGTTGTTTGTGACACCTTAGCCTTTACTTGGGTGCACGTTGAGATTTTTTCAACGCCAATGAGGTACAAATCTAACCCACTCTACTTTGTTGAGAGAAAAATCTCCAATTACATTGTTCCAACGATCATTGTTGTCACTGTCTAGCAAGTAGTTCGCACTTGAATGCACCCAATGCCTATCACAAAATGTTGATGCCTTTGTTTATGGTAGGGCACCCTAATATTGCTTGCTCCTTAAAAATATGCACTTGAATTATATAGAATGAAGTGTAAAATATTATGGCACCTCTAAAAATTTAAAGAATAGTTATTATAAAGC
The DNA here is from genome assembly GCA_951230915.1 of Antitrichia curtipendula. Lineage (NCBI taxonomy): Eukaryota > Viridiplantae > Streptophyta > Bryopsida > Hypnales > Leucodontaceae > Antitrichia > Antitrichia curtipendula. The sequence goes on along the minus strand of OX579638.1, from coordinate 2,877,762 downwards.
TCATGGTACAATTTAATTATTGATTGGCACTTGCATGGAATGCATAATATTAGAGTACTTCAAAAACTTCAAAAATTATTGCACCTTTCATGCATCAATTGCTTATAACATCTAATGAAATAATCCTTTTTTCCAATGAAATCCATCCATTGAAGTAGCTTCAAAATTGTAGAACATAAAAAGAAATTAAAATTCCAACTGTAATACAAGCTTGAAGTTGCAAGTGTACTACATTAGAATGCTCAACCATAGATGTGTATTTATTTATTTATTTAAATGAAATCAACCAAGGGTTTAAATTCTTCTTTTATTCATAAATATAATCCAATGAAATTTAAAGTGCCTTGAACCCATATAACCAAGATTGTCTTGTTTGACAGAAAAAACTAACTAGATATCTAATCATAGAGCATTGTGCTAAATAACTGCAATATTCTAACGCACCTACTTCTGAAAGAATCTTAACTAATTGTGCCACGGTTGAACATTTGTGTCCAATCGCTACATACACACAATACAATTTTTCACTATCCGAGGTGTCCTATTGAGTATATTAGACATGCTCTTGAAATTCTCTTTGAATATTTTTTAATTTGGTTTGTATATTCTTGAATATTTTTTAATTTTCTTTGTATATTTTTGAATATTCTTAAATATTATTAATATATTCTTAAATATTTTTTATATATTCTTAAATATTTTTTATATATTTTTGAATATTATTTATATATTTTTGAACATTATTTATATATTTTTGAATATTATTTATATATTCTTAAAAATCTATCTATTAAATGGATGGGGTTCCTCTTACACGCCATGGACATTGTGTTAGACATCATGTCACAATATTCAACAAAAAAACTAGGCATACAATAAGAAGTTTTGGATTTAAATTTTGTCAAATTGATAATACTAAAGTTTCATTCTATCATTCCAAAATATAAATATTACAAATAAACAAAAATATTATTGGAAAAAATTTAAATTAAATGATTCCAAGCTAATCTAAATGTTTCATTAAATTGATGCAAATCCATCTAAGTCTAGTTTCTACTCTAATTTGAAAATTTGTAAAATCTTTAAAACTCAACTAAAATTCAATGAATTTTGAATTTTGACCTTATAACCAAGGTCTATTGATGTTCTAATTATAGAATGACATGGAATTTAGTTTACACTATGATGTTTTAAACTAATATATATAAGAACGGTGAAATTTTTTAGATTTTTGAAGCATTTTCTACATTTGATATAAATTTCTATAACTTATTCTTGAGGACTTCATAATAACTAGTGTACCTTTTGTTGTTGCCACAATATAATAAAATAAAACAAAAATATTTTTCTAATATTTTAATTCATAAAAAAACTTCAAAATCTTTTCTACCACGAGCCAGAATGCCACAAAATAAAGTTTGTGCAACACTCTTTGTAGAGAGTTTTCTGATAGTACCAAGAAAGCAACTGAGGATGTACAGTTTTGAAAATCTCACCATAACAAACAAAACAAACAAATAGCCTAATTTAACCTTGAAGCACTCCAACGTCCAATTTTTGAAGGATGAACAAATTCATTTTTTGTTTCTTGCTTTTTGTTGCTTGGATGAAAGTCATCCTAATTTAAGGAGGTACTTTATCAAGTTCTTGTCCTATCTATTGGTTCGATTTGGTGATACTAGAGTACATATTTTTCTAAAATTACAAATGTGGAAGTATGTCAAGTGGGTGACTAAGGCAAAATTGCATGTTTGCAAAAATGAGGTCACAAATTTAAAGAATATAATTTAATTTTTTTAAAGAACTTAAAGAATTAAAAAAATAATTATTTATAATTATTTAATTATTTTAAAATTATTTTAAATAATTAAAATAATTAATAATTAATAATTAAAATAATTAAAATATATTTAAATAATAAATAATAAATAATAAATAAATATCTTAAATAAATTATTTAAATTATTTAAAAAATGATTTTTTATAATTTATTTAAAATTTATTTAAATTATATTCTTTAAATTCTTTAAATTAAAAAAAGAAATTAAATCACCATATCAAGAGAACCTCCTTTTAAATCCATTCCAACAAATTTTACTCCAAAAATGATAATATTTTGTTTGTAATTGAATTTTGAAGGAATTTTAAGATTTTTCTTTCAAAATTTATAAAAAAAAATATTGGTGATAACATTGGTGAATCTAACCCGTATAGATAGAATCTAAAATTCAAAACCTACAACCTTAGTTTGTATATCAAATCCAAAATATTATTCCAAATAGTACTTTATAATGATTTTTTTCAAATCGTCAATTCTAGAGAAGACTTTGGACATTTAGGGATTAATGTGTAGGATAGATTTCAATATTTTATTTATCAAATTTTTTTTTGAAATTTTTAGGAAATGTAGAAGACACGCTCTACCATCTCTGAAAAATAAAATAAAAAACATATCCATTCAAATTTAGTGAAAAGATGTACTCCGTAGTGTATAAGAAAAAATAAATTGAGGCTCAGTAGTCAGTCAGTACATGAGAGGTTTTAGGGTTAGGGTGCATCACCAAATGAGTTCTTGGTAACAGTTGTCAGAATAGGAGGCCCCGAGGCAGGATCATGTCCGTAACGGTTTCAGTCATCCTCTACTGTACCGAGTCAGACACAGACCAATTCAACCTCCGTCTCCAGCAGAGATCTTTCAGCAATTGGTTCAGACACAGACCAATTCAACCTCTCCAACAGACCTTCCAGAGTTTCAGCAATTGAATTTTTTTTTTCTGTGAAAAAACACTTCTTCACATGCCAAACTTCCTCCCAAACCCTTGTAATTTGTGAACACCCTAAACCCCAAACATCCATTTTCCAGATGAATCTGCTCAATCGTTCACTAACATTTCGACTGGACTTGCTCTGAATTCAAGTCAGGAAGCTAAATGTGTCATCAGATCTTCGAGTTAACACTGGAAGGTAAAGCACACTTTCAGAGAGGAGAAAATTCCACGAAAAAATTCCACAATTAAGAAGAGTAAATCTCACAAGACATCTGCCACAATCACGTTCATGTCACAGCTTTTCTTGTAGACAAGCCTGACGCAATTAGAAAAGAGTTTCGATTCTGAAAAGCCTGGAACAGTACCTTAACACACCAAAGCTCCAACAAAGTTACAGGTGCAAATTGTACAATAATCCATTCCTCCACCAGAAAGGAATGCTTTCCTACAGTAAAGCAATTGGTAAATGCTCTCCAACAGCAATTCCAAGACGAAAATCCAGTTGCTCTATAAAACATACCTCCGTAAATTAGATTTCCATAAACAGGCCTTCAAATACTCCACAAATTAGAAAAACAATGTCCAGGACGCACCTCTCGATGAATCCTTCTCCACAATGCCCATAAAGGATTGTAGGAGGGACTGGCCCAAAGTATCGGGATATCGTATTTAATGAAGAGAAATTACAGGAGGCTTCAAAAGCCCAGTGCGTTTCGGAGTCCAATGAATCCTTACTAAAATGAAGCGCACGGAATGTATACAAAATGAATACTAACTGTCCTCTATGGATTTGTCTCGACAAAGCTCAGAAGACAGCGATAGAAAAGAGCAGGCTAGGGTTAGGAGCTCTTTTCTCTCCCAAGCAGGTTCGATCGAAGCTCACATGACAGCGAATAATAAACAGAGTCCTAGAGTTAAAGAAGATCCGGTGAGATCAACGCCGGGATAGATCAAAGCACACACGACAACGGAATCTAGGGTTTCAAGCTTTCTTTCTGTCACTCTCCACGGCGGGTTGATCAACGGGGGGAATTTCTTGCTTCCTCTCCTCAAACCACAAATCTACTTGGCGCGTTCCTTGATCACGTCCAGATCCATCTCCGTGGCATCGGTGGCTTGCAGCTCATAGTGGATGCCATTAAGCTCCCGCTTGAACGTTTCCTTGGAACTCGCGTAGATCATCTTCGCCCTCACACGAGAAGTATCAGGCGACCACGCGATGAAGAAGATCTTGCTCTTCTGGCAACTGATGTCCCCGTCCTCCGCCGTAAACTCGAAATCGTACACGCCATACCTGCAATCGGACTCCGGAAGCGCAGCGGTGAAATCCTCGTAGGTGGCTTCCGGACCGCCGTACTGCTCCACCACAATCTGAGACTTGTCAATCTTAAAGACGATGTAACGAAACGTCTTCTTCCGTTGAAGCTCAGAAAACTTGAGCTTGCACTCGTCGCTCACCGCCATACCCGACACTGCGTTCGCCATCGCTTCCAATCCACCAAACCCACCAAAATCCACCTCCCGATCTCCAATCTAAACCAAATCAAACGAATTCTAGAGCAAAATAAAGCGACGAAAACACCGTCAGAATCCAAAGAGAGACGCAAAGCACTAAACAGAAGTGACGATGCTGCTGGCCATGTGATTGCCCCCTAGGCCTTGGCGCAGCTGTAAGCAGCGCTTGGATATATAAAACAGAGACTTCCACAATCACAGTTCTGTTGCGGCTTACTCCAGCATGTGCGGTCAGTTATCTGTTGGAATATTATAATGGGGTGCGATTTTCGTTTTCAGCCGGTCTTCTGCAGTTGGGTCCACGCGGTGACGGCCGTCCAACGCGTGGCGTGCTTCTGCCATGGGCGTTGCTACAGTGAGGGCTCCAACAAAAATATTTGGCGATAAGGTAGGTACCCCCAAAACCGCCCCTTCTTGTTACTGTTCATAGTTCCTAATATTTGACATAGGTCCTAATATTAAAATGGTCATAGTTCCTAATCTTAGACATAGTTATTAATATTAAAATGGTCATAATTTCTAATATTAGATATAGTTATTAATGTTTAAATGGTCATAGTTACTAATACTAGACATAGTTTCTAATATCAAGATGGTCATAGTTCCTAATATTAGACATTCTTAGTTGCCAATATTAAAATGGTCAATTTTCATATTTCCTTGTTGACAAGTAAAATGAGGTTTCAATGCACAAAAGAATGCAACATTTGAACATTGTATGCGGTAATTATGAAAGGTTCAAAGTTTTGTAGGGCAAATGTTTTGAAATTGTTTCTTCAACATACATACATATTGATTTTGGAGATGTACACAAAGTCTTGATGGTGGTTTTAGGCTAGGTGAGATCATGGATGTATCCATGGCTTATAATTCCCCCTTTTGCAATGAACAAAATTCAGCTAGAATGCTTTGTAATCCACCACTAAGAGATTTTCAGTACAACCTAAGAGAGGATCATGCACTACAATTAGGGTTTGATATTTGTTACATGGATTTGCTCAAAAAATAGGACATTCTACATTTTTTTAATCATTAGCATTGATTTTTAATTCTTCATACATTCAAAGTTCTTTGGGGATGGTGGTTTAAGTCATGACATGCGTGACAAATTGGGAATTATGAGAAAAGAAAGGTGCATCCTTGTTGCGCTATGCCGTCTTCATCAATATTTTTTTCCTCATGATTCCCAATTTGTAAAGCATTCTCCAGTACCAAATCTTTATAGAGAGTATCCCTCTATTTGGGATGAAAGTATGCAAATTGGATGAAACAAATATTCATCATCTACATATTGAATGTTTTATGCATATATATGGATGTAAAAAACATTATGTCCTTAGAGACAATTGACCTTTGCACCAACCAAAAAAATTGAAATAAAATTTGGCTTTGTACTCTTTTTATTTTCTTAGCACTGTTGCTTCCTTTTCTAAGGATACATTGTGCATTATATTGGAATTTCTTTAGCCCCTAAAAGACCTAACCTGCATTCAAATTTTGAATAATGCATAGATGCAAACATGTCCCAAGCACACACAATCTTTATTTTTCATCCATCTAAACATTTGTAGATTCTTGTGTTGGTTCTCTTACATTTATACATTACAAATTTACATAAATTTTCTTTGCAAATATTCTACAATTCAAGGGATATAAATTTGTTTGACCTCCAAAATTAACCTTTATAGTTCAAAAAATGACCCTTCATAAACAATTTAAATAAATAAAATAAATAAAATCACAAAAATCACAAAAATAGAATTTAGCATTTTGAGCTTAAAAAACAAATTTCATAAAAATTGAAAATTCAATCTATAACCAATTAACCCCTAAAGTTCAAAGCCTCTTTTCCATCAAAAACTACTCAAAACTACCATTTCTATAGCAATGAGCAAAAAATATTAGAAATGTTTTTTTTGATCTAATTGTAGAATCTTGTACTAGACTACTATAAGGACGTGTGGAAGAAATTTCACAAAATTTGACTGTGTAAATTGCAAGATATTTGCATTTAAAGTGAAGGAAACATGTTTGTTTGCACCTTACTCAACTACATTTTTTTGGCTTTGAACTTCATAGCTCATAATTTTTGCTCTATTGATTTTGAATTTTTGAATTTTACATGATAAGCAATTGAGTTGAGAATCTAGGAAAAAAATTCACAAAAAAATACATCTAGTTTTCATTTATTAAAAAAATTGTTAAATAAAAGTAGGTTCAAAATTGAAGGCAAATCTAAATTGTTAATAGCTCTAAGACGGAATTGAAATACACTAATTTCAACATGAGATTGTTCTAGCAAGAGATCTTAACCTTGTGAAACTTCTTTTTTTGAAAATTTTGTGAAAATTGAGGTTACAAATGAATCCTATAAGGGATTTTTTCAAAAAGATGCTTTGATTGCCGGAGAAACAAGATTGTTAAATGAGGATTAACTCCTTAACACCTCAATTATTTTTCAAATTTTGGCACATTTTTGTTAATATCTTTGTACAGAAATATCATTTACCACAATTTTGTGAAATTAGGCATTAAATAAGGTTGTCTTTTTCAAAATGCAAGTGTTATATTGAATGAATGAGAAGTTAGTTGGATGAAATAGTGTGCATGTAAGCCCTCTATTCATCGTCCAGAAAGTGGATGTCGATGCAGTTAACCCCTAAATGCCCGAGGCACCCAAATCTGGTGTTTGCAAAACTTTGAAGTTAAATAAAACCTAATCAAGTTGCTATTTTTAGTAGTTTATATTTTTGGAAAGTTCTTCTTGAAGTCTAGTTTTAGCATTAAAAATCCGATCTTGAAAATAAATGATAGTGATTTTTCTATTCAAGATTTGTGCAAGGGTACCCATTGCAATCTTGACTTCCTGGAGTGTTGAGAGCTCTTGGAAGTGAGCCTCAAATACACTAGATCTTGGAGAAAAAATCACATTCAAAATTCATTTAAAAAAGTTATAGAGTAGATTTTAAGAAGCCATAAATTGATTGGGGTTATACATGTTTGGCCCTTTAACATCATATTTTATTGGTCACCAACTTTTTAGATTTGACTTGTGAAATGAGGATTGAAAGACTTGTGCAGTTTTAACACCCTCATGGTCAAACATTATAATCTTTCACTTCATAAGTGATATTGTTGTGTTTTTTTTTCCTATGAGATCTCTAACATGTCTAGTTTGAATTTATACGGTTACAATTTAAAAAAAATTGATACAACTTATCAAAATGTTGGCATTTAATTCAATTTAGAGCAAATTCCTAGAAGCTCAAGAATTTCCAAGGTCATTTTGGGGTTAAGGGTTAAATAAGCACAATTTGTGTGTTCCATAAATGACCTTGAGCCATTAGACCATTGTCGTCCACCTGATGGTTTTAATAAGGCTGGGGAGCCGGATTCTCTCCAGGGAGGAAAAGAAAGTGTCAGCCAATGCGCACTCGACAGGCTTCCGATGTGGTCTACACTACTGTTCTCTGTTCTCTGTTCTCTAGGGCCATGCCCACTCTGCTTCAAATGTAAGCTAACCGAACCTTTTGATGGAGCCAGGGCTAAAAAACTGATCCTACGCACTCTGCTTCAAATGTAAGCGACCTTGGCTGTCTTCATCTCTGGGGTGACAGATTGCAACTGCAAATGGACTTCAAGTCCATTCACAAAATGATGATTCTTCAGCAGATCATCACCTGCCATGAGTATGACTTGGGGACACTGTTGCGAGAGGGAGTTGTACTCCTTTTACTTGACAATGAAATTTTGCTTTCATTTCCTACAAAAAAACACTTGAGAATGGCTTCTTCTTCTTTATAAGTTATTTTCCTTTCTTAATTTAACCCCTAATGGATCGAGGCCTTTTCACCATCAAAACACACTCAAAACAGTCACTTCTATTGCAAAGAGCAAAAAAAAATTAAAAATTGTTATTTTTTTGCAAATCTAACCGTAGGATGTTATAATAGACTAGTAGAAGAATGTATGCAAGAAATTTAGAATCTTTGTCAGCATAGATTGCAAGATATTTGCATCCAAAGTGAAGAAAACAAGTTTATTTGCACCTTGCTTGACTGGAATTTTTTGCATTGAATCTTCTTAACTTAAATTTTTTGTACTATTGATTTAGATTTTCTAAGTTTTTATGTTAAATACTTGAGTTGGGAATCTAGGACAAGAATTCAAGAAAAAAACACTTAATTTTTACTCATTAAAGAATTGTTAAGTAGAAGAAGGTTTAAGATTGAGGGAAAAACTAAATCATTAACAGCTCTTAGATGAAATTGAAAAGCAATAATCCCAACGGTGAGATTGCTCTAGCAAGCAAATTTAACCTTGTCTAACAATTTTCTTGTAAAAATTGTAAAAATTGCATTCAAAAATGAATCTTGTAAGTTATTTTTTCACAAAGATGCTTAGATTGCCCGAAAATCTAAGATTATAGTATTGTAAGAGCTTTGTAGATATATAAATTTTATTTCAATCGGTGACTAGGAGAAAAAGTTATGGCACAATAAATCAAAATTGGAGGTTGTCGGGCACCACAAAAAAATTACAAAATGTCAAAATAAATTAAATTATTTTTTTCCTAGAAATATATTTTTTTGTCTACATTTGAAGCTTTGATTAATTTTGTTTGGAGTAGTGATAAGAAAGTTATGAACACATCTTCAAAAAAAATTCAAAAAAATTCACTAAAAATTAAGGTCGTAGGAACCTACCCGGATCCGAATTGTCCCTCGAGGGGACAAAAAATCCTTTAGGGGGTTTAAGAAAATGTAACTAAGTTGGCATGTCTACTAGCTTCTTGTAAAGTCATCCCAAACCATATAAGGTAGTGTGCTCATAAACCATCACTCTAAGGGCTACTCGGCCTTTAAGATGGATTTTAGATGCCCAAAATTATTTTCCTTTATTTTTCACTCAAAGAAAAATTGATGTGGCATCTAACACAAGTGGTTTCATGTTTTTCGGAGCATTTATGAATTACTTATGAATTTTCAAAGAATTTTGCAATAGGCACCTATTTGTGATCAAAGGCCTTGAAAAATTCACACACATGTAGTCTGAAAAAAGGTATGGCTAGACCAAAAACAAGTAGTGAGGCATTCAAAAAATAATACAAAAGGTTCCTAAACGTGACCCTTACTAAACTTAAACAAATCCTACATTTTTTTAACATGTTTGAGAAGGCAGTTGGGCAATTAATTCCTATTTAGAAAAATTAAGTGGACACACCTTGACTTTGAAATGGACCTTCCCCGACCTTTTTCTTCCATTCATTAAAGAAATATGAACAAATCTCATTAATGCTCTGACATTATGAACATTCCAACTCACATCCACTGACTATTGCTTTTGAAGCCACCTATGGGACAATTTAAAGAAGAGGGTTTGAATTAGAGCCTCCTACCTTAATCAACTAAGGTTGAGGCACCAATTGTCAACCATGCCTAATACCCACCATATAAGGTGTGCTATTTCCAACCTTAGGTCGAAATTCAAGCTTGGAATGTTGTTTTTTTCCTTGTCAAAGTTGGAACCAATAAGGTTTTGATACATGTCCTGAAGTAGTGAGTGGGAAAGTAGTTCTTGAATGATCAAAATTGGAAGATTCTAGACATTGGCTACTGGACAAGTGCATTTTTTGGCTCCTAAAATTCGCAATAATTTCAATTTTGGGAATAAAATTATGAATTTTTTTCAATCCACATGTTTCCTATCTTCCTACATGGGAAAAAAAAATTCCACCACCTCATACTCCTCACCATCTACTCCTAGATTGCTTAAATGATCGACTACTAGTGTTTCTACCTTAGCAATATGAAAGTTGAGCCAATGAAGTTTTATATAGAATATTGACATAATTATTGACATGAAGCAGGTGAGCTATATGTAGAATTGTTATACTGGTATGCGTGGGGACTTTACTTCTTTGGAACTTTGTGACTATACCTTTAAAGTCCCAAAGTCTGTGTGGGGGACTCTTGGGATTTTGGGGTAGGCTTGTGTAATTTCAATTTTTGACATGATTTTTTGAATTTTTTATTGAAAATAAGAAATCAGATTATCTTTCTAGGAGTAAATATATATTTTCATTTGGTGCTCAAGAGCAAAAATTATGCCACCCTAAGTCCAAAAAGCAGCTCAAAGGGCAACCCCAAAAGAATAACATAAAACTGAATTTTTTTCATTTTCATTTTTTCCCCCTCAAAGATTATATTGTTTTCTACACTTGAAGCTCTAATTCATTCTATTTGGACTAGTGATGAGAAAGTTACAAACAATCTTGTTTTTTGAGCAATCTAAGCATCTTCTTGAAAAAATAATTTGTAGAATTCATTTTTTGAAGCAATTTTTTTATAATTTTTCAAAAAAATACAATTAGACATGGTTAAATTTTCTTGCTAGAACAATCTTGCAATTGTGATTATTGTATTTCAATTCAATCTTAGAGCTAAGCATGGTAGGATTGCCACAAATAATTCAAAAACTTAATGGCAAATTATTTTGGAAATAATGTCAAACATTTGGCAAAAAAACATGAAAAAATATGAAAAGAATGGCAAAATATTTAGAAATTGTAGCACATGAGCCAAAGAACAAATAATTGAAGACTTCATGGTAAGAATATAAAGTCAATGTGCAAGTCCAAATCCATCATTTGATCATCTACCACCAAAAAATGTTTTGATGACCAAGTGAAGGAATTACTTCATTGACATTGTGTGCAAATGAAGGGTGGAGAGGTCATTTATATAATAAAATCCATTGTTCTGCATGAATTCTCAAAAGATATGGGATGATTTGAAGATGAGAGCTTGTCCGCTCATTGTTAAAACTTTGTCCATAACTTTTGATTGGAGATTCGAAATCTCAAACAGATTTTTAGAGATTAAATCTAGCTTGATTTCCACATTAATCCCCAAAGTTCAATTGTCCCCTTGGGCAGGCTCCTATGGTTTCAATATTTGTCATGATTTTCTAGATTTTTTTTTGTGAAGATAGAAAAAACCATTAGGTTTCATTTTTATTTCAATTAGAGCCCAAGAGCAAAAGTTATGGCACAAAAAGTCCTTTTTTAAAGTTCTATGGGTAGAATAAAAAAGCTTCAACAAACTTCAAAGTAAAAAATTTAAAAAATTTGTTTTGTATAGATCAATTTTTTTATGTAAATGGGAAGCTTCGATTTATTCCATTTGGATTTATCATGTAAAAGTTATGGACAATCTTGTTTTGGAGGCAATTAGAGCATCTTCTTGAAAAATTAACTTCTAGGATTCACATCTAATGTCAATTTTTTATAAATATTTCAAAAAGAAAAGTTTCACAAATCACAAGGTTAAGATTTCTTGCTAGAACAATCTCATTGTTGAGATAAGTGTATTTTAATTCCATCTTAGAGCTATTAACAATTTAGATTTTCTCCAATCTTTAGCTTTTAATGAATGAAAACTAAGTGTACTTTTTTGAATTTTTTTTCTATATTCTCAACTCAATTCTTTATTATATAAAATTCAAAATTCAATATTAGAAGAGCAAGAATTATAAGTTATAAAGGTTCAAAGCCAAAAAATGTAATTGAGCAAGGTGCAAAAAGAACTTGTTTTTTTCACTTTAAATGCAAATTTTGTGCAATCTATACAGTCAAAGTTTGTGAAATTTCTTCCACACATTCTTATACTAATCTAGTAGAAGATCTTGTGGTCAAATTTAAAGAAAAAAAACACTTTTTAAATCTTTTTGCTCTTTGCTATAGAAATGGCATTTTTAAATATTTTTTGATGGAAAAGAGACCTTGGGACTTTAGGGGTTAACTGGGTTCAAAGTTTTTTGAAAAAAAAATTCTACTATATCTAAATGAGGTCTGAAATTATACTTTGAATACAATTTCTGCTTTTGACTTGACTATGAGTAGTTGAGTTCTTACTAATCCTATTTTACATACCTATCCCACGTGGTTTGTTTTACCTCCTAGCACACCACTTCTATAATTAGCTTGTCTTCTCATTTATTTGCACATTTTAAGTAGCTTTTGAAACTATACATTAGACTTGTGCATAAGATGAGTAGTTGTGATAGGGAAGAAGATTTAGTTTAAAGGTTGGATGAAAGGTGAAACTATAATTATTTATTTATCCAAAAAATTCATTTTCTTGGTGATGAACCTTAAATTTTCAAATTAGTTAATTATACACCTAGGCAATGGGAAAGCTGCCCTAAAGGTATTGTATACTAATTTGTCTTACTACCAATAGTGTGTGCAACGCTAAGTGACCAAAGTAACGCTATTTTTAATAAGAAAGTTAGGTACAACTTAACGTGGGTTGAAATATTGTTGTACTAAACTAATTTTCATAGAAATAAAATTTTGTGGCGACATTGATTACTTAAGTAATATAAATTCTCCCCTCCCCACATACTAATAGGACAAATCAGTGTTATAGGAAGTTAAGTGTAATACTTTTAAAGGTTAATTATAATTAACACCTATAGGATTATAATCTTCAAAATATTAGATGATGAAAGGAAATGGTGAAGGTGGAGTTTTTTTATTTTGTATAACTACTTGTTTGGCTTAGTAATAGTCTTCTTTTTATCTTATATGATTATTACATTTTTGGAAAAATAAAAAATAATTGTACTTTGTTGGCTACACCAATAGGGGTGCATTCAATCCTTAAAGTGTTATATTTTGCTCTCGTCTATGCATACTTTCTCTTCTTCTTGGATTACATGTTAAACTCTTCTTAATCCAATGAGTTTAAAATTAATCCATTGCTTTTTCTTCACCCTTGGAGTGAATGGATGAAAAAACAGTCTATTTTTTCAATTAAGGTAAGTGGTAAAATGAATTTATGCTTATGTAGGATTTTAAGAGTCTCAACCAATGAGAAAGTGCCATTGATAAAAAATTAATTATTTTACAAAATATATTACATTACATTAACTATGATTATGATCCCAAAGTCATGACTTTGAGTTGCCTAGTCTAAGATCTCTGCAATGAAAAGGGCCAATCAAATACCATAGAAAATATTTACTAGGATTTCATCTTGATATTTCTATAGTAGTTTGGATGACAATTTGTTAAAACCAATGAATCCATAAAAATGTATGCTATAGCTCTCTAATGATGAAAAATATTTTAAAATTGAAAACAATTAGATGAACAATGCTTTGGAGAAATTGGATCCAAGATTTAGAGGCTTTGATGAAGCTCGAGGGGTGCACTATATACGTAAATTTACAATATGGGCTTATGTATCATTACTTGAAAGCCTTATTATTATTATTATTGTTTCTTAATGCAAATCTCATTCAAGCACATTGAAAGTGTACCGAATTTACAAGAGTTCAGAGAAACTCTTACACTTAGCAAAAACATGTTCAAATGACATACAAAGATCAAGTTTTGTGAATAGCAAAAAGGAATGCAGTTTGAATGAATATTGGGGATGTGTTTAGAAACACAACACATATCTTGAAATTGGAGTCCAAAAAACAAAGGCTGCACAAACAAAATTGTAGTCACAAGATTTGAATGTGTAGAAGAACAATGTCATGCCTAAAGAAAAACCTAGATCTTAGAAGCACGACATGGAAATAAGCAAGCTTAGCCTCTGCAATGAGTTCTTCAAATCTTGGAATGGAAGGTGCTCGTAGAACTTGCATAGGACACAACAACACCACAATCAAGCATAGTAATGAGACGTGTAACCCAAAGTTGCACCCACTGTGGAGAAAATTCCCCGGGGAGGTCACTCTATGCATTTATACAACCCACGTGCGGTGAGGATTTTGGACCCTCTATTTACTTTTTCAAATTTAAATTAAAAAAAATATGAGTAGATTTCCCTACTTTGAAAGTTTACGATATAAATTATTGATAATTTCATACGTAAATTATAATTAGATACAAATTTTTGAAGTAAAAAGATACACTGTAAAGCTGAAAATAACTTTCACACCTCTATATTAAATAAGATTTTTTTTTTTAAATACACAAAAATTCTCAAAAATGAGCCTCTATTGAAAGTTTATATTTCTTAAATATTGATGCAATGGTTGTCTAAATGTGTTCTCTATAAATACTTGAGTTGAAAAACATGTCATTTTAGTTCATTTTTCAACCTTCTCTAGAAATCATTTCATATATTATTTGGATTGAAGATTTTGGCAATAGAATCTTATAGTCTTGATTAAACAATGCTCAAAATTGTAGGCTAAAATTATAGTTTATTAAAAAATAAATAGGAGGTCAAAAGATCATTTGTCTGCACGTGGTATACTATAGATACACTAAGTGACCTCCCTGAGGGAAATTCATAGAAGAATACGTAATCTTACCTCATTGGAGTGCCGGCGCCACCCACACCTTTGAGTAGAGGGCCTGTCCATTAGATTTGCAGACCTGGATTTTGTATTGCCATTCGCTCTAGAGAATTTGTCGCAGTTCATGGAGCTCTGCAACAGTCAACGCGTTAAGGAAACTAATCCACAAATGCTTCGGAACTTCAACACTGAGTTCCCAAGACTTCTTGAAAACAAGAGCATTCTTGTCAAATGCTTTGAGAATGTACTTTTCTTTCTTGGACGATGATCCCTCCACACCTGCCACCTTTACATCCACAGTCGCGAGTCGCAATGCAAGATATTGTAGAGTAGATCCTACACACAAAAGACTGAATCTAGAAACAGATGCCAAAGTAGGCAGCAAGCAAAGGAACGCACAGCGATTGACATGGCGTCGCTCAAAACAAAACCAGCCATACTCTGACTCGCAAGAAAAATCCATAACATATTCAAGTAACGCGTGATGAAGAACCACGTCTCCTATTGAACCCATGATGTACGTGCCTTACAAATACTTTTGGAAAAACTTAATACTAACTAGCAGTCATTTGGTGGATGCACAAAACCTAGTGGACCAACAAAGTCTACAACCACAGTTCCAAACAGGATTTCAGGTGCTAGCAAGACAGCATTGAACTATGCAAAACACATGAAGCCAAAAAATCAGCAGTTAAAGATGAAGATGGAACTCACAAAGACGCCAGCTAGGACAACCCACTTCAAGTGCAAGGTCAACATTTGCAGGATCTGCACACTCTAAGAAGTACAAGATTCAGCAAGAATCAAGTATAGGAATTGAACCCACAAATTAGAATATGATGTACCACTCACCATACTCACGTATACTGCCATAACATCAAACAACTCTTTGTTTCCTTCGACTTGGCACTTGAAGCGAGAAAGCACTCCTTCAAATTTCAAAAATCTAATCCTAACAAGTCACACACAAGGCCACCACCAACATTTGAGCGCAAACAGAAATGGTCATTGATGATGTATGAGGTCCACACGATAGCAAGACACTTGGGACGTGAGATTAAATATTAGTGGAAGCAAGACGTGTACCAAAAAATTTCAAGTTCACAATCAACATGAAGAAGCAACATTAGTGAGTAGTAGACGTATACCTCAGAATCCAAGGACCACTGCTACTCCACCGCATTGTTTGAAACATATTTGTTCAAGTTCTTAGCATCACCCTTGTCCAAAGTGTAAACTTGATTATTTGAATTATAAGTAAGCATCACATTAGTGATCATTGATTCCAAGCTAATCCACTTAGAATCAGTTAGGTCGTATTTGAATTTGTACAGTCCTAGATTTTTTGTGTAGTAATGCAAGATGACCTACATATTAGCAAGATTAACGTCCTTGATTTTTTGTGTCGTAATGCAAGATGACCTGCATATTAGCAATGTTAACGTCCTTTTTTCCTTGAGTTTGGCCTCTGTTAGCAAGGTCCACCGGTTGCTTCAAAGAACCCCAGAAGTTGCCACCATCTCGCCGTCTCATTTTTTGAATGCATCCTATCCACCATATTTCTTGGTCCATACCTTGCAAGGTTGATGATGGCCTAGTTGACTTTGCCAAAAGATTCTGTTTCCTCTTCTTTGCTGCAATTACAGTTGAAGGCCTTGAAATTGTAGAGCACTGCAGAAAATACACTCCCACATCCGAGCCAATGCTGACAAAGCATGTAATTTTTGTAGTCTTAGCTATTATTGAAGTACAACAATTTTTTAACACGGGTCAGACGATCTTTAGACAGGAAAGGGTTGCCATTGAGTTGTCCCACCAAAGTAGACTTGAAAATGCGGTTTCCATCAAACTCAACAATTTTAGTTGGATTGTGTCTATCAGAAACCTAATCTTCATGCCTGCTTAAGACGTTGAAAATGATGTCTCTGGTTTCGCTCCCCACAACCACAAGAGCTGGGACTCCGTCGTCCAACACATCCTCCTCCACGTTAGTTTGCACTCGTAGTTGAAAGTCCTGCAATTCAGCTCTTTGTTAGAGCTCTTGTTCACTTTCACGTATATCTTTGCGCAAGACCTCCATATCACCATCCTCCCCACAAACTAGTTTTGTACCTGTGTTGAAAGTAAATGACTATGCATCCGCAAGTTCTACTTTCCAAGGTTTTTTGAACCAAAACTTATTTCTTGAAGATGTTGATGTACTAAAAGTCATGTTCAGTGAATTAATCATCTTTTGTGCTTGATGCAATCCCTCCTTCAATGCTGCGGCAACCTTAGCGTTACTTTCCACTACACTGTAGTCACCAAGATTGGGTGCTTGCTCGTCTTCACAGAGTGGGTGCAGCTTAGCCCCCAAATGTTTGTCATCTTATTGTGAGCCCTACAAAATTTAATACCATTTTGTCCGTACTCCATCTGCGACAAACAGTTAATAGTGTTTGCTGCACCTAGCAGCTCTTAGAAATCATAAGCCTTCTTCATTCCTACCATGCCTCCAACTTTTGAAAAAAACACCTCACAAGAGTCACTTCCAGTTAGGTGAAATGGCACACTCAATTTGGGAAACTTATCACGGAAATGGCAAATTAGTAAGACAATGAAGTGACAAGACAATTGTATATCCAAAAAGCATTGTTGACTTATAAAGTGCAATTTCGGATTTATAGCTTCTGTATTCCCTAAGACAACATGGTCCCCATGCTTCATCCACAATTTCCATAGTCTAAAAAAAAGGACACTTTACTTGCCTTCATGATCTGCGTGAAAATGTCGTGACGTGGAGAAAGAAAAATATCTATGTAATCTGCACATATCTCTAGATACATCTTTGTGCCTAGTATATGCTCACGTTACAAATCTGTGGACAAGTAGAGGGAGGACCGGAGGACAAACAATCTTTGACTTTCTTAGAACATAATCTTTCAATTGTGCACTCGCCCAGTTTTGGCAATCCTTTCTGTCATAATCCTCTTGTAGCAAGCCATATTGATCTACTATGAAGCGGTTGAACACTTGACAAATATGTTGGTGCAAAGCCATATCAACATCCAACCTTAAAGTCCACACATTGCTGTCAAGGGGATTTAGAAGTTTCTTACCGTTATGTGTATAGTCCTCGTCGTGCAAGCCAGTAGCTTCTCCAGCCTCATTAAGAGCTGATGTGAAAATCCAGCCTAGCCAATCCACACTTAAATGCATTTCATCCACATTCCTATAATCTAAAAGCATTAACTGCCTTCTACGTGAATCCCCATTATTAGCATGTGAGCATGTCCAATAATCGGACCTACCGCATCATAACAATGTTGTTTCTAAAGTTTATCAATTTTCAATCACTGCGACCTAAGTCAGCCCACATCAAAATCACCACAAGTGCAACAGGCAACCAAGACAAGACGAGGCATTTTTTCATGTAGTAGATTCACGACAGTGACCTTGGAAAAAACCTCCACCTTACAGGTCCAAAATGAATCCACGATTTTACTGTAACCATCCTCACCAAATATGATTGTAGGCTTATAATCAGTTATGCACTTGTGATTTTCTAAGGGTCCGCAAAATCCTACCAGAGTGTCCCACCTGGCTTCCCAAGATACCTGACCTCTAACTTTGGTTTTGTCTTCAACAAGTATGGCTAGGATTGGTCCACTAATACCATGAGCTGCTTTAGCATCAATATAAATGTTAGCTATAGACTTAAAGATGTCAGCATGCTCGCCCGCTATAAACGCAACTCCCTTTCTATCCTCCCGTCGTATACTGTCAAAGCTAGGACCAACAAAATTAAGGGAAACAAATTACACAGACGACGCCTTCCATAGATTTGCAGTGCTTGTGAAAAACACTTTGTGTTTTCACTGTAGCGATTTCTAAACCTCTTTCTATTCAGGTTTGCACCAACATCTTGTAAGAAATCCCATAACCCGTCTTTTCCCCCGAAGGCTCCAATCCTATACGCAGCAATGATATTATTACAGAATTTTATCAGATTATTATCTAAAGAGGCATTCGTAGCTGCTTCACGCATTGTTGGCATTTTAGCTTTTAACTAAACAACCCTAGTTCTACCGTTCCAGTACTACAACTTTAAGAACCTAAATTTATTGGACAAAATTTGAGTATGTTTGGACACTTCAAGCGTACTGAGGTAGTCTAATCGTATCTTTTCTGCAGTGTTGCACTGGCCCCTCTTAAGCAATGCACGATCCTCTCTTCTCACTCACATTCTGAAATCATTGTGAAATTATATCAGCATACAATTAGGGCAAGTGAGATTAGGAAAGGGCTTTGCAATCACCGACAGGCAAGCACAATTCTTGCTCCAAAAGGCACCTCTCACATTCTTTGTTTTCCCTTCTATGTCTACAGCAACAGTCAGGAGGGATTTTGAATACCATTCACCACCACTGTGGAGATCATTAAATAGAGCACTGACCAAATACAAATTCCTACCGTATTTCACAATTGGACCTCTAAACCCGTAGCATATTATTGAGATTACAAAGTACTTCAATGGAAGAAAGGCTTTACTTAGATGGTAGGAAGATACCAAACCCCATGAGTGGGTTGAACATAAGGTAGAAGCCTTTCACTAGTTATCCACATACATTATGGGATAACTAACCACCATGGGCTGCCTTTGACTACAAGTAATACCCAAGAGACTCTAAGTCTAACTAAGAGTCTAACACTACTCCTAGGGCTGAATGTACATAGTCTACAACAATATGTACATGACCTTCAACACTCCCACTTTGCAAGTGGTCAAAGGCTCCAAGGCCCATCTTCTCAATCAAGTTTTGGTGTTGTGGCTTCCCAAGGGACTTGGTCAGCACATCAGCAACCATAGCTTGGGTAGGCACATACTTGAGTTCAATTACCTCAGCCTCCACTCGTTCACGAATGAAATGGTGTTGCACATCAATGTGCTTCGTCCGAGAGTGGTGGGTGGGATTCTTGGCCAAAGCAATGGCTCCTTGGTTGTCACACAAGATTTGTGTGCTCTCCACTTGGACAAGGCCAACATCAGCCAAGAGTTGCCTCAACCAAATGGCCTCCTTGGTGCATTGGCTCATGGCCATGTATTCAGCCTCCGTTGTAGAAAGAGCTATGGTGGGCTACCTCTTGGAATTCCAAGTAATGGCACCCACTCCAAGCATAAACACGTAACCGGTGGTGGATCTCCTATCCGCCTCATCACCCGCCCAATCCGCATCACAAAAGTCATGCAACTTCAGCCCCTTGGCACCCCCAAGTTGCAACTTCAGCCCAAGTGTGCCTTGAAGGTACCTCATCACCCTCTTGACCGCAGCCCAATGCTTTGGGCCATACTTGGATGTGTGTTGACTCACAACACTCACCGGGAAGGCCAAATCAGGCCTTGTGGCTACCATGGCATACATCAAACAACCAACCGCTGCCTTGTAAGGCACACCATGCATTTCAGCCCTCACCTCTTCAAATTCAGCATCCGTGAGCTTGGGTAACTTCCCATTAGTCTCAAGTGGTGTATCTATGGCTTTGCACTCCTCCATGCTGAAACGCTTGAGAATTTCTTTAAGGTACTTGCGTTGGCTCATAGTGATGGTGCGGGCAGCCCTATCCCTCTTGAACTCCACTCCAAGGCAATACTTCAACTCTCCAAGATCCGTCATCTCATACTCCTTCTTGAGCATATCCTTCACTTCAAGCATCTTGGTCATGCTACTTGCAAGGAGGATCAGATCATCCACATAGAGGATCACAATCATCAAATGCTCACAACTTTGCATGGTGTACAAGGAGTGATCAGCATAGCCTCTTTGGAAGCCCTTCCTTGCAAACATAGCATCAATATCCCTATACCAAGCTCTCCCCGATTGCTTCAATCCGGGAAGGGCCTTCTTCAACTTGCACTTGAGATGCCCTTGGCCTTCTTGCACAAAGCCTAGGGGCTGATCCATGTAGATGACCTCCTCCAACTTGGGGTTGAGAAAAGCCGTCTTTACATCCATTTGGTGCATCTCCAAGTCCATGGCTGCCCCAATACTCACAATGCACCTAATGGTGCTAAACTTCGCAACGGGGGCAAAGGTCTCATTGAAATCCACTCTTTCCACTTGAGAAAACCCCCTAGCAACTAGCCTTGCCTTGTACCTCAAAATGTGACCCAAAGCATCCCTTTTGGTGGAGAAAACCCACTTACAACCCACACTTGATCTCTTGGAAGGGAGGGGTGCAAGATCCCATGTCCCTTTGTCAATGAGGGCCTTGTACTCCTCTTGCATGGCCAACTCCCACTTGCTTGCATCTTCACAATTCAGCACCTCTCCAAGTGTAGATGGATCTCCAAGGAAAGCCACATTGGCTTGATCTTCATGTTGTGGGAGAAGAATGTGATTCAGCCACCAATCTCCAAGGGGCTTGCGGGTCCTTGTTGGATAACGTGACTCCTCCATGGTCTGATCTTGCTCTTCCAAGGGCTGATCTTACTCTACCAAGGGCTGATCACGCTCTTGCTCCCTTGGTGAAGTGCTTGGAGAAGGGATTGCTGATCTCTTCACTTGGGGTGTGGCCACCTTCTTCTTGGGCTCCACCAAGTCTTCATCTTCCCCTCCTTGCTCTTCATCTTCATCTTCTAGGTGCACTCTTGGAGTTGTGCCCACCTTTTGGACTGGTCCTCCATTGCTCCCACTTGGGCTCATCTCCAAGAGCTTGGGATCAGCACCTCCATCCTCCAAGAAGGTCACATCTCTACTCTTGATGATCTTCTTGCTCTCCACACACATCAGCCTATAAGCCTTGGTGCCCTCACAATAACCAAGGAAAAGACACTTGATGCCCTTGGCATCCAACTTGGTCCTCTTGGCACTTGAAACCAAGGCATAGGCAATGCACCCAAAAATCCGCATGTGAGACACATGGGGCCTAATCCCACTCCAAGCTTCTTGGGGTGTCATGCTTGTCAAGGCTTGTGTGGGACACCGGTTCCTTGTATAAACCGCTGTAGACACCGCCTCACCCCAAAGCTCAAACTTCAGCCCTTGAGCATGAATCATGGACCTTGCCATCTCCACAATGGTGCGATTTGCACGCTCCGCCACGCCGTTTTGTTGAGGGGTGTAAGGTGCTGATGTGTGGTGCTCAATGCCATGGGCCTTCAAGTACTCCTCAAAGGCCTTGGACACATACTCCCCTCCATTATCCGATCGCAGCACCTTCACCTTGCAATCAGATTGGGCCTCCACAAGGGCCTTCCAAGTCTCAAAACGCCCAAACACCTCACTCTTGCACTTCAGCATATACACCCACACCTTGCGTGAGAAATCATCAATAAATGTCAAAAAATACCTTGCTCCTCCTATGGTGGTGGTCTTCATTGGCCCGCACACATCGGAATGCACAAGCTCCAATGGCTTGGTGGCCCTTGTTGCCCCATCCTTGGGGAAGGGCTGCCTTGCTTGCTTGCCCTCAATGCACCCCTTGCACACCATAGAACTCCAATCATGCTTGCAAGAGGAGAGGTTCAGCCCCTTCACAATGTGTTGAAGGCTCTTCATGCTCCTCACATTCAAGTGCCCAAGCCTCCTATGCCAAAGCTCCACAAGGTCTCCATGGGCTGATCCTTGGGCAACACATGCCAAGGAGGTGCCATTCACCTTGGTGAAGTGGAGGAGGTACAAGTTGCCCTCACGAGGGGCTGATGCAATCAAGACTCCACTTGGTGACCTCACAACACACCCCACATTGTTAAAATGCACTTTCAAACCTCCCAAAGACAATTTGCTCACTGAAAGCAAGTTGGCATGCAACTTGGGGACATGGAGTGCCTCATGGATCTGAATCCTCTTGGTCTCCCCCTTCACTTACACCTCCACAATGATGGTCCCTATGCCAAGGGCCTCCACCATGCCATTGTCTCCCAAATAAATCTTCTTCCCCGAGATGGGCTGATATGTGTGGAAGGCATCTCTATGGCTGGTCATGTGTTGAGTGGCCCCCGAATCCACAATCCATGTAAACATGTTGGCCTTGTCCCCTCCTCCTTGGGTGGCAAAGGCAAAATCCTCCTCCTCCTCTTTGGAGGCTTGGTGTGCACTCTCCTTGCCTTTGGCTTGGCTGACCTTGCAATGCCTAGCAATGTGGCCTGATTTGCCACACTTGAAGCATGTCCTTGTCTCCTTGAACTCCTTGGTGTTGCCTCCTTTGCCATGTCTTGACACAAGGGCTGATCCCTCTCCTTGGGACTCATTCTCCTTGCGCTTGGTCACCTCATGCATCAAGCGGGCCGTCACAAACTCCATGGTCAGCTCCTTCATAGGCCTTGTCTCCAATGCGGTGATGAGGAACTCATAAGACGGTGGCAAGCTCTCCAACAAAGTCATCACCATATCTTCATCCGTCACGGGTGCCTCCAAACAAGCCAACTCATCCGCAAGAGCCTTGATCTTGTTGACATGATCCAACAAGTCATCCTCCTCTTGCATCTTGCTAGTGAAGAACTTCCGCCTAAGAAAGAGGATGTTGGAGAGGCTCTTGGTCTCATGGATGTTGCAAAGGGTGGTCCATGCTTGGGCTGGTCCCTTGCAATGGCGAATGTGTGCAATTTGCCGATCCACAAGGTTGATGGCAATGAGAGCAAAGGCCTTCTTCTCCTTCCTCTCAAATGCCTTCTTGGTGTCTGGATCAGCATCTGCACTTGGGGGCTCCTCACTCCCATCCACCACCTCCCACAAGTCCTTCTCCGCAAGGATCATCTCCATCTTGAACTTCCACATGCCAAAGTTCTCCCCATTGAACTTGTCAATGATGCGCATGCCTTCTCCTCCACTTGATGCCATGATGGAGCACCTCCCACTTGTTGGCAGCCTCCCAAGTGTCTCCAAGAGTTCACAAACTCAATTCAGCCTCCAAACAAGCACTTGGAAGCCAATTCGGCTGAAATGACACCAATCAGCCCTTCCAAGCACCTCCAAAGATTCTTCACACCCTAAGAACGACCACAAACACTCCTACAAGTGCAAGGACTCCTCTAAACACCAATTCAGACCCTAATGAAGCTCAAAATCACCACATGCACATCATGGGCTAGTGCTACTTCAAATCAGCAAACAAACACACAATGCTTCTCCCAAATGCACCTCCCAATGCTCCTTCCAAACTCACAATGCTCCTCCACACTCCAAGGAGCTCAAGCCTTCAAATCAGCCCTAGATGGAGCTACTACTCTCAATTCACACCACAAGGACAACAATGGTCTCCAACAACCCTAGTTGGATCACCAAAACACCCTAATTGGCTCTACAAATCTCACAAAAGCACAATTCAGCCCTCTTGGATTCACCAAGTCACTAATTCGCCTTACACACTCACAAGGGCACTAATCAGCCCTCAATGGATGGCAAATGCCTCAAGCAACAAAACATGCTTCCAAGGCTCACAAAAGACACTCACTAGATTGCAATTTGCAAAATCACAATCCACAATGCACCCAAGTGCACAATCAGCCTCAATGGGCTCCCAATGTACACCTCTAAGCACAAACTCAAAATAGAAGCACAAATCAGCCTTTTCTAGGTCTGATTACTACTATGAGCAAACTCACACCCAAAATGTACTCAAAACCTCACAAACCAGCCAACAAATGTCCAAGAAAAGAACAAACACTTGCTTCTTTTGTAAAAAAAGAATTCACTCCAAAGTTTGTTTTTGTTTTTGACTTACACCATATGGTTTGTAGGTGACAAAGTGAACAAAGGCTAGTTGCTCCCCCAAGCTCCAAGATCTCCTCCAAATGATTTGAATTTCTCCCTCAAACGCAACTCCAAGTGCGTGGGCCCATAACCTATTGAGATTACAAAGTACTTCAATGGAAGAAAGGCTTTACTTAGATGGTAGGAAGATACCAAACCCCATGAGTGGGTTGAACATAAGGTAGAAGCCTTTCACTAGTTATCCACATACATTATGGGATAACTAACCACCATGGGCTGCCTTTGACTACAAGCAATACCCAAGAGACTCTAAGTCTAACTAAGAGTCTAACACTACTCCTAGGGCTGAATGTACATAGTCTACAACAATATGTACATGATCTTCAACACATATGAGACTGGCAAGCAAATCGTGATGGACATTTGCAGTTGTACCTTTAGAAATGGTTGATGAAGCATTCCTCAGCCAGGAGTGCAAGTCACATTGGTTGGAGTGAGAACTTGTGGATGTGGATTTGCTTGGTGCCCAAGTTGGTCGGTTCTTATTGGTTCTATCGCCACTTTATTTGCATCCTCCACCGCCTTCTGGTGTTTGAATCCTGTTAGGTGATTCCTCAAATTCACCTCTAGCGTCTTTTTGGGAGGGCACAAAATCATGAGGTCTCTATAGTAAGGGCACTTAACTTTAAACCAATAGCATCTGGTGTCCTCTGCCGCCACATTTCCCAGCACCATGAATAGTTTTTGACCCTTCGGAAGAGTGGTATTGACCGCTTCCACAATTTGAGCACCCTTGGCAATAAGGCGCTTGTGATCCTCTGGAGTGACTGTCACTGCCCTCCCATTCGTTGCAGCTGATTGTAGGTGAACTCAAAATTCACGTTCTTTGCAGCGCAGTAGTTTCTCACATGTAAAGTACTTACAATATGAGAGAACCGAAAGTTCTTGAACAAGTTGTTGATTTGCACCTTATTGTGATCTCTGGTGCTCCCATTGCAGTCCTTCTTGCACTCATTGCACCAAAGCTTCACGACGCCATTGCCATTTAAATCAAATGTCTTCAACCACCAGTCATGGTCATCCAAGGCGACACGCTTCAACTCCATCCTTAGTTTCTTTACTTGTTCAAAGTATCTGTCCATCACAGTATTTGGTAAAAGCACAAATTTCAGAGGGGTACTCTGAACCTCTGCGCAGTCTGTGCTTCCACTCACTTAAGATGAGCCAACGACCTGGATTGCGGGATCTTCTTCTTCAAATTCAATGTCTATAAATTGTAGAGGCTATGGTTCTTCATGTACAACAGCAACGATCTACACGGTAGTGACAGCAAAGGATCCATCAGGCAATTTCAATCGCTTGTTTGCATCATCTTCTGCGTCCCCCACTCAAATAACGTAAACTTCAGCCTTAAACTTGTTCGTGCGCTCCAACTTCTTCTACACTCGATGTTTGTCTTCAACCTCCCAAAATTCAAACGACTACTCCAATATCTCATTGGATTCAAGCGTAGACCTCAGCGCAGACAATGTTACGGCGCCTCTAACATCAACTTTGTTGAAGTATTCAACATTGACAGACTCATTGTCAAGCGTACACAACGTGATCCTCTCTAAATTGTTCCCTGCTATTCTCTTCCAATTGCAGAAGTGGAATCTAAACCCTATTCAGGAACCCTACTGCTAGTACCCTAAACCCGCCAAAACTTAATGAAACCGAATTTGCAAGCGTAACCATGCATCCTTGAACTAAATAATTGTAGCACCAGCAGAATCACACAATCAAGTTTCCCCACCTTAAATGTAGGAACCCTGGTATCCAAGTGCAACGCACAAGAGATTCTATGGACAACTACTGGAAAGAGAATGCAAAGTTTCACCAAACGAGACGTTGTGGCAGGGCACGCTCAAGCAACAAACCCTAACTCCAAGCAAATGACAAATCAGTGAGCCGGTCTGAATGAAATTCAAGTCCTCGTTCAATCCCAACTCATCTACCACTGTACGTTTCATCCACTGCCAGTAAAATTGCCTTAGTGCATGGAATTTCTGAAGCCATACTTGTGCAAAATTCAAATTCTCTTTTGGGGGGAACCAATTTATCATAGGAATATAAATTCTGATTTGGAGGAGGGAATTAAGGCTACCCTACTTCAGAAGAAAAGAAAATATAGAATTCTGTATTATAAATTATCCTAATGTATTTATAAGTTGAAATGTCCCATTCTAGTCATGCTTACTTACTTCTAAAATTTGTCTAAAATTTAGGACAACGTAATTAAAACCACCCTTATTTTGATCACATGTTACATTTAAAGAAATTAGGAGTCCCCCCCCGAGTGATGAAGAAACTCTAATACCTAGTTGTTAAAAGTTTATACTAAAAAAATGGAAACTTATTGAATATGCTCTTACATCAAAAATAAAAATTGTGCTATGAAAAATCATTTTGACATTCAAGTGTCTTATCTCTTGTATATACAAAAATAGATTTTACAAAGCCTAAAGACAACTCCACCGTAGGCAGTATTTCCTTTATTATAAAGAAATAATATTGTTTCAATTTGTTGTACATGTAATGAAAGTTTGTTAAGCACTCATCTATGCAGATATATGTTTGAGTGTAGGTGGAATAATCTAAGAGCATTGACTAATTTGTTGTCATCTATTTGCTTTTGTTTGTTGTATTGGCATTTTGGCAACACTTAAGGTTTCAAGTAGTATTCTCTTTGGTTTTGCATTTGTAATTTTTATTATTTGATTTTCACATCTTAAAATATAGTTTCTAATAGCACAAATGTATTCATCTCCGAAGCATGCGATCAACTAGCATGATAATTTGTATTTAATAGTTTCTTAGTTTATCAATTTTATTTTACACTTTTTCATATGTCTTATTTTATTTTCAATTTTGATTGATAATTTGTGAGTTTAAACTAAGTTCATTGTATTTAAGGCCTTCTGTTGTAGAATGGATGCTTCAGTTGTTTCCTTGCTTATCAATAACCCTATTCCTTCTTATAGAGACTTTAATTTCTTTGAAGAGACGTTGATCTTGCCATCTAAAGGTTGAGATTGTCAACAGTCTTCGTAACTTCTTCCATTTGCTTCCGTTCTTGATGATTAGTGAGCCAAACTTGCTTGACAATTTGCTAGTGATGTTTGAGCCATTGAGCCAATCTACTTTGCCTAAAATGCATAATGCACATGAGGATGTTTTTGACAATGCAAAGTCACGTAGCATTGGGTTTTTTATATTAAATCTTCTTTTAGAGCTAGTTTCATTGTTAGTATCTAGTTTATTTTCTATATTTGAGACTGTAATAGATGATGCAAATGCAAATCGGACACATCAAATTGTTGATGTTCTAGGTCTATCCATCTTGGATCAAATTGCCATGGTTCAAGTGTCTACTGATGCTTCGGTACAAGTTTTAAGTCCCCACTGATATTATCAATTGTAGTGCTATTAAGCGTCTACATGGTATGATTTCTCTCATGTCTACATTCTCAGTGATGATGCTATCTTTTTTACTTTTTTGGAGTGTGACATTAGCTTTTATCCAATCTACGAGGATATTCCTACTAAATCGGAAATAGATCAAAAACTAGTTTCCAATGTTGCTCTCAATGATATGTCCCTTGTTGCCTATGATTCTCAATTTCAAGTCATTGATGACAAAGAACTTGAGAATATATCAAAAAATAGTCAATGTTGCAGTGTTTAGATAGAAAAATAGGCCCGGAGAGCATTATTTTGATGATTTCTTGTTGTTTGTATCAGAGGGCTATTTTGTTAAGAAATGTATTGATGATTTGGAGGAGGTAGAAGATGTGGTGCCACTTGTAGACATGATCCAAATGTTTATGTTACATGTCACAAAAAATAATAGTGAATTGAATTGACTAGGCACCTTAGTTAGATCTAGGAGTTTTTTTATCATATTTCTTTAGTTGTGCAGTCACTACAAGAGAAAGGGGTGTTTTAAGTAGTGTCCTAGACATCACGTCTTTTAAGAAACGTCTTTTAAGTAACGTCTTTTAGTAAAATTTTACTTGAAAACTTACTTAAAAGACGTGATGTCTAGGACACTACTTAAAACACCCCTTTCTCTTGTAGTGAGTCAATCATGTCATATGTTGTTACTATCTTTTAAATAATTACCATTTATGATTAAGATTTCTAAAACTTAATTAAGTATTAAGATTTCTAATACTTAATTAAGTATTAAGATTTCTAATAGAAATTAAGTATTAAGATTTCTAATACTTAATTTCTATTGGTTTCTTATTCTATAGTATTGCAAATATGTTCCAAATTTTTGGCCGCATTATACGTACTCATAAAGAAGAACATAATGTGAAGACATCCATAAGGCATCACTACAAGAGAAAGGGGTGTTTTAAGTAGTGTCCTAGACATCACGTCTTTTAAGTAATGTCTTTTAAGTAAGGTTTTAAGTAAAATTTTACTAAAAAGACAATCTTTTTAGTAAAATTTTACTTAAAACCTTACTTAAAAGACATTACTTAAAAGACATGATGTCTAGGACACTACTTAAAACACCCCATTCTCTTGTAGTGCATGTATCTTTATTTTAACCAATTCACACTATCACTGTGTGAAATTATCTACAAAGAAATTTGTGATCTAGTATATGAATTCAAGTTTGGGTTGAGAGTTTAAAAAGAGTGATATTTTCACTTGATTTGAGGAAAGAGATATGCTTACTTTAGAAGATGCATTTGTAAAGCATCCATTTGGCTTCAATAGAAGATTTGTTTATTTTTGTATAAGAATTTTTTCATCAGTGGTAGATATGAATTAAATGATTATGAAAATAAAATATTTGAACTGGATAATGATTAGTTCAAAGATCAATTTTGGACGTGCAATCTCTTGAATTATTGTAACTAGTTCTCTTCCATATTCATAATGTGTTGCTAGGATATTTTACTATTAATTTGTATTGAGTTGATTAAGATTCATTTGTGGCCTTTGTAAAAATTGGAAGGCTGACATCTACCGCTATAGTGTTCAAAGTTTACGTAAACTTGTTCATTGTTATGATCTAGACGTAATTCAAACTTACATGAACATTGTCTCCCATTAGCCTCTCTTAAATCTAGAAGAATCAATTTATCCTTTGTTCCTCATGTTGAAAGCCAAGTTGAAATCCCGTGATCTTGTATGATTCATAAAAGGGATAGTGGGCAGAAATACGCGTGATAATATCATGAAAGCTTTTACTGCAGTTGTACCTTCTTTGAAAAGCAAAAAATAATAATAATAGAATTGGTAGAGCTACCTGTATTATCAAGATGGAGGAAGTTCATTGGTTTAGACCAGAATGTAGGGGTTTCATTGAATCTTGTTCTAATTGCTTGATTGGTTTTATGCAAGTACTTGATGCCACCGTTGCTTATTGAAGTTGTGGTTCTATGCATAGATCTTTTGTTGGATTGGAGGCAATTAGCAAGGATTTTGGACAAATGATTGGCAAAACTGGATTGTAGAGGATAACCTCAAATTTTGAAGTTGAAAAAGATGATAGCAAAGAGAACATTTGTGAGGTGGTGAAAGTTGAAGACAACAAGGGAGCCCATTTTATCCATAGCAACTCCAACTGTCACATTACAAATTTGCATTAAAATTGATGCAAAGAGCAATGTTGCTAAGATCTTGAAGCTAGTGGGATCTAGCCCAATTTCAAAGTAATTTCAAAGTAAAACAATGTTGGAATCTAGCCAATTTCAAAGTAGCAATTTCAAAGTAGCATTGTTTTGATAAAGATTTTTGGTACAACATTGAATTTGTAGCAAAGCTTTGCTTGCAAAGTTTTTACCTATATGGTTTATTTGGCAAGTTTTTGACACTAGCTTTGACATTATTTGTCTTAAACGTTAGAGGTAATCGTAAAGTGTGTACAATGAAGAACCAATAGCCAAAGTTTGAGAAAAACATAGGACAAAACTCTTTGAAGCACCCAAATTGGGGTTTGATGAAATTTGGTATTGTGTTTCTATCATAATATTCTTAGTTAAGTCTTCCTTTGACACCCTTAGTACAAATTGGGGTTCACTTTACAATTAACTCTATTGCATTTGCAATTTTCTAAACACCAAATGGTTTATTCTTTCTCAAAGTTTCATTTAGAGTATGAGTATGAATATATGCTCAGTAAAAATGTATGTTCAATACATCAAATGCCCCAACATTACACAAGTATTATTTGAAATATGATAGAGTTAATCATAAAATGCATGCAATGTGGGACTAGGAGTTGGAGTTGGAGGAAAACAAAGGATGAAACTTTTTGGAGCACCAAAAGTGGGGTTTGATGGAGTTTGGTGTTGTGTTTTTTCTGTACTATTCTTAATTAAACCTTCCTCTGGCACCATTGTTACAACTGGGGATGGCCAATCTAGTTATAATAACATCCCAAATGTACACTCACAGGATTTATACAGAATGTATATCTATAGAGTCATCTAAAATAGTAGGAAAAATTCCGGACTTGTAAAAGGCTACAAGATTGATTGGCAACAATGGAATTACATGAGTTTTTTTAAAGAATTTGACAGGGCACTATTAGTGCTACATTAGATTGGCAATTTTAAAACTATTTTTTAATTTTTTAATTTTTGATTCTCAAAAGATTATTAAAAAAAGATTATTAATTTATTTTTTGTATTTACACCACACAGGTGCTGAAAATGAAAATCAAATGGCCCTCTGCAGGGTTCAAATATTTCCTAATGGTTGAACATAATATAGTAGTGCAGTAAAGGTTATAAGGTAGTAGACCTCTTTCCAAGCAGACATCCATTTTTGCTAATTAGATTGTCATGTTTCCAATTGGTTATAGTTTAGGTGACCGCTCGTAGCAAGAGCACCACAAATGTTCGAGAGGTGTACGTTGAAAGCATAAAATGATTACATGATGTATATTGGAAGCTACAATTGGAGCATTGTCAAATTTATAATTAGCCTATGCTTGGAAATACAGTGACCTATATAACAAGAATAGGTTGAACAAAATCTTCTCCAAAAAATTTCATGATAATTTTGTTTTTAAAGAAAAAAATGTAAAAATATATGAAATCCTTCTAAAATCTATTTCTCTAAAAAGGTCAACTACCTTATTCTAGAGTGTGTTTCTCACTAAGTTAACTACATCTAAAATCGCATGAATAAACCCTGTGACATGACCAATATGCTCTAGAAAATGAACAACTTTTGCACATTGGTGGTTCCACAATTTTTGGACATATTATGAATTCATTACAAATTTTCAAAGATGCAAGGTGCTGGATACTACAAGTGTAACCAGAATTGTCCACTCCACCTCCACATTACTATAAATAGAACTGCACACTACTCAAAATCCACCTTACATTTGTCCTTGTCACGGACTGC
Source organism: Antitrichia curtipendula (assembly GCA_951230915.1). NCBI lineage: Eukaryota > Viridiplantae > Streptophyta > Bryopsida > Hypnales > Leucodontaceae > Antitrichia > Antitrichia curtipendula. Next base: position 2,846,048 of record OX579638.1, on the reverse strand, counting down.
ATTTTGGTTATTCTCCCCAGCAGGGGTCCATTTTGAGGAGTGGTCCATTTTAGGTGCAGTTACCTTATGCTAGTGGAGTTTCCATTCGAAAAATAAGAATCTGACTGTTCTGACAATGCGTAAACGTAAGAATAGAATATTTATGGGACGTGATTTGAGGAGTTCAAGATTCAATAATAAGCATTGCAGAGGACTCAAGTTTCGAGAGCCAAACTGTCATAGTGACTGCACCGTACTGTACTTCAAATGGAGTTCTGATTAGCGCGTCAACTATCAATAGGTATGAAGTAGCACATTAAGAAGTCTCACTGATTGTGTAACAACAAAGTCATGTCAGTGTAAGACTGAAACCCCTAAGTTACTCCAAAAGTAAAGCTTCCATTCAATTGCCCTCACTGATTCACATGCAGCAATTCAGCAGGGCAATGCATGAGGTAGAGTCTGTAACTCTGCCTGTCGCTAAAGTATGGCCACAGTAAGATTCGATGATCACCGAAAACTCAAAAACAAATGGGAATCTCTGTAATTTATAGATTCAGCATAAGGTACACTATCACGTCACCCTGAAAAAAATGCAAGAAAGCTTGAGAGAATCGTCCTCTCTCGCACGCTACCACCCTTCCTTCACCATCAACATAATAACCAGCAATGGTTCTCTGCCCTTTCATAAATGCAACAATCCCTCAAGCATCTCAAAATATTAACATCGCATTAGTCCCTGTGAACTCTAGCTCGAAGGTAATGGAAGAACCAATCCAACAGAGAAGTGAGTCAACAGGAAGCCTGTAGAGTTCCAAAAATTTGTCAAGCGAGTCCTACAAGTAGGTATTATTGATGTATAAAAAACTCCACCTCCGAAAACCCCTTCAACAATTTCTTCATTCAACTATGAAAACAGGATCTAAACCGATGAGTCGACATGAACTTCATCACCCTCGACAAAGAACAGCTTCTCTCGTCTCCTCTTTGTTGAGGTCACTGCTGTATCCTGCAATGCCCCTCGGTCTCCACCATTGTATGATACCCAGGGAAGCACTTACCATCATACCATGCAATGAATGAGCAAATGCAGTTCAGTTGGTGAATATGAACATTCCTCTCCTTCGAGATACACCATCAGATAACATATTAATGAAGTGAAATTACAGGTGGCTTCGAGAACCAAGTGCGTTCCGGAGTCCAAATACTGAGATCGATGAATCCTTCTCAAATGAAGCACAAGTACTGTATACAAAATGAATAATAACGTCCCTACATCGTTAAACTCGGACGAAAGCTCACACAATCAAAAGAGAAGCTAGGGTTGAGAGCCCTCTCTACCCAATGCAAGGTTCCTCCAAGCCCCCAAACCGCGCTTCAGCAATATAAAAAAACGCAAAGATCTACTTGGCGCGTTCCTTGATCACCTCCAGATCCATCTCCGTGCGATCGGTGGCTTGAAGCTCATAGTGGATGCCATTAAGCTCCCGCTTGAACGTTTCCTTCGAACTCGCGTAGATCATCTTCGCCCTCACCCGAGAGGTATCCGGCGACCACGCGATAAAGAAGATCTTGCTCTTCTGGCAGCTGATGTCGCCGTCCTCGGACGTGAAATCGAAGTCGTAGACGCCGTACCTGCAATCCTTCTCCGGCAACGAAGTCACGAACTCCTCATAACTCGCGTCCGGACCCCCGCTCTTCTCCACCACAATCTGTTGCGCCTTCTCGTCGATCTTGAACACGATGTAACGGAACGCCTTCTTGCGCTGCAACTCGGAGAACTTCAGTTTGCACTCGTCGCTCACCGCCATGCCAGACGCCGCGTTCGCCATCGCGCCGCGCCTTCACGCCCCCCGATCTCCAAACAGGGAAACAAAACAAAAGAAACACGAACACAGACACAAATCCTTCCTCGAGCAATACCTTGACTCAAGGAAGAGAGAAAGAGCGTCCGCCTTGGGTGTGAGAAAAGGGCCGCAACGCGGAGAGCAGACGGCGACGGGACGGGAGATGGTAACGAGGGAGGGAGCTTGAAACCCTAAGCGCAAGCGCACATGTGTGGGCTCTTCCCCCACAATACCAGCAGCCTGACGGACTTCCTGCCCTCGCTGGTTTGCTGGTGCAGCTCTCTGCATTCAATGGACCCTTCCTTTCCTTTCTTTTCCTTCCAGCTGTCGCTCCCTGATGCAAAACATCACTTCTGTCACAAGGATTTTCTTTTTCTCATTTTTTTTTCATTTTGGGTTTGGGCTTCCCAAATGTATGTGAGCTGCAGTAGGGGTAAGGTAGTAGGCTCTAAAAGCGACCCTTTAAGGGCTGATTCGCCTTTTTCATAGGTTTTCATGATTACAAATATTTTTAGCTCATTTTTCAGAGAAAGTCAAATAGATGCCAAATGTAACACAAGTGGTTTCATATTTTTTGAAGCATTTTTGAATTAGTTATGAATTTTCAAAGATTTCTGTTGTAGGTACCTATTTGTGACCCTAGGTCTCCCAAAATCTGTCCCCTTGCAACTTCTAAAGTGATTTGAGGAAATCAAGATCAATGATTGGCTCTTGCAATAGAAAAACAATTTTTCCTTGATGCATTCAATAGCTAAGGTGGTCCATTCAAGGATCACCTGCAATCCATTCTACAACTAATTATAGGGTCGGTTTGAAGGAGAAGGTCGCAATTACAGCACACTACCTTAGTCACACCATGTTCACAAGTTGAGTGAACAATGGATATTGAGAAGTTGGTGAGGGTTTGGAGGAGCCAATGGGAAGCCACGGTGGGTGAACAAGGTGTGACACCCCCCAAAAGATGTGTCGACAATGAACAATGGGTGAAAAAGGTGTGACATGGAGCCAATGAGCGGTTGAATTATAGAGCACAAAGGAATATACTTAGCTTGTTAATGAATGTTCATGCCCAAAATTCACCTTCAGAGGAGAAGATTGGGCATGAACATTCAATAGCACACTAAAAATATTCCATTGGGGAGCAACAAACCCAAAGCTGCCACATCCTCAATATTCATTGTTCACGCCGACTGTGAACAAGCCGTGACTACCACTACTGAAAAAATGTATTTAGTGTCATTGACATTAAATATCAATATTAAACTTTAAAAGATGCTTCCCAATGATCAAGATAGTCGCCAAAATATTCTAATTATTATTATTTTATTGAACCAATAGGTATGAATATGACACTACATACCATATGAAACGAAATACAATTTTTAATGTACTCATTTGGACAATTTTTATGTGAGAGTTTTGGTGAATTTGTTACACTAATTCCATCACTATAAGAATTTGAATAGTGCGAGACCTTTCACAGTAATTTGGATACTAGTTGGATGAATGTGGTTTGATTGGATGAATATTTGGATGGATTTAAGATGAAGATTGGATGAAAGTAGTTGAACAAAAATGATAGTTGGATGAAAATCATACTATTTAATTTGGGTATGAAAATGGTGTGAACCACGTTATGTTGATTTTTATCTATTTTAGTGTGACCTATCATATTAGGGGGAATCCTCAATTCACATAATTTCCACATTAGTGTAGATTAGTGTTATAACAAAATGGAGCATTTCTTAGATTACTTGTGAGATGTAGTTATTGTATGATTTTTGACAATATACAACAAATTTTCTATGAAACAAGGCCAAGCAAAGTCATTTTCATTAGGATCATTTCTTGTAAGCTTTTAGCAAAATCAAAATCAAAATTTTTTCCTTCATTTGAAATTTGGTAATCAAAGATTTTATTTCCAAAATTTTCAAAACCAAAAATTAGTTATTTCTCTCTCTCCAACCAATTTTCAGAAACCATTGATTTATCCTATTAGTGCATGTGACACTGTCCAATTTACCACAATTTCACTATTTTTATTTGGTGTAGGTTGAGATATTACTATATTGTACTCAAAAAAGATTTTTTTGTAAATATTCCCATTTAGCTAATGATATTAATTATGTGCTTTCATTGATAGTTTATATCAATGTAGTGTAAATTGAAATTTTGACTAAAATAATGAAGCTGATTACATTTGTAAATTAGTGGATTGTCAATTAAACATCACCATAATATCTAATTCTATTTAGGTTTATCCAACTAATTGTCACAATGTCATTTTACTTTGAATTAACAATATTTTGAATAATTCCTAGTAATTTCAGCCACTCAAAATTATGATATACTCCTTAAAATTATCTAATATCTGTCCACTCTCTCTACTAATTGAAAAATCACCACAAATAAAATCCATAGTAACAATCTATGATATTATTTTGTAGTTGAAAATAAATAAAACGTGGTTAAAAAGATAGAAAATCCTCTAATGGATGAAAATTGGTTAAATGGGTGGAAATTTAGGTACAAAGAAGTTAGTATTTTAGTCAAAATTTTGTATTTCTGAATATATAAAAAAGCCATTATATAACTATTTTGCTACTACATAAACTGTTGCCTATTTCTTTGGTATAGTATCAATGAAGCCACATCACTTGAACTTAGCAATTTTATGTCAATGTTGTGATTGATAATAGAGTTGTTCTAATAGTGTTAAAAGTCATTCTATCTTTAATGCTTAACTTGTATCTAATTTTGAATTGCCTTAGAATTATTAATTAACTTGTATTTTGGGGGAAATGACATCAAGACATTATTGCATACAATCTATTGAAACTTAGATCCCTTCTTTGCAAAACTATCAAATTTTAGGATGAATAGATGCATTATTTGTTTCTATAATTTTTTTAAGTCATTCATTGAATTTATTTTAATCCTCAGTAAACTAAAGAGCGAAAGTCATCTTTTGATTTAATATTTATTTAGTACTACGTAGTTCTATTAAGTTTGCAAGGAGATATTTGTTGTTTTAAAACTTTGTTTTGAGGATTAATATTTGCTATGCTGTTGTTTAAATTTAGTTATATAGTTTCTATTTTCATTTAAATTAGTGTGCCCTTTGCCATAAAATAAAAATAAAAATGATTTTTTAATTTTTTAATTCATAATTTTGTTTAATTCAATATCTTTTTTGCCATGAATTGGAACACCACAAAAGAGGGGAGTGCTAGCATGTGAGCATAGAATCTATGAGCCTATGAGTCTAAGATTCTATATTATAATATCTTTTATAATTATAGATGTCTATATTATAGATATCTATATTATAGATTCATTCCATATTATAGCATACCTATATTATAGATACTACATATATTATAATCACCTTCAAATGTTTGTAGGTACATACCTAGCTACAACTAGGTTCAAGGCTAGTAGGTTCACGCTTTACACTCATGCACTAACATCATTGCCAGAAAACAGAGCCTTGCATCCCTCTCTATAGAAAGCTTTCCGACCATATCAAAAATTCAATTGGAAGACACATGGTTCTGTAGATTTCAATGTAACAAACAAAACCAACCAATAGGACTTCTCGTCTATGAAAGATGACATGGACCCAGTCCAAAATTTGATTCCAACTTGAACTGCGCATACCGTACGTGAAAGTTTGATTTGGCACTCAAGTGCTAAAATTGAATTTCCAAATGAGATTCTCAAAGGTCTGCATTACCTCACACCTTTTATAGGATGACATGTAGCACTATTTTTACAAAAATGACTTTATTCATGCTGAATCTGACCTTCAGGTAGCATATCTCTCCACCAATCACTGCTTTGATAATTCAAAAGTTCAAAAGGGACTTGGGGCTGGCCATGGTACAAACCGACACTAACTAAGTTATTTAAATTCCAAGAATACCGGGCCACCGGTCGAGCAAGTCCAGGGTGCCGGTGCCCTTGGCCCACGCTCTTGGCGCGGCAAGTGGCGCCTTCTCAGCACCCGTCGCCTCGCCCACCGGACTCCTGTTGCCAAGCCAACAAAGCAACAACCCACATCGCCGCAAACCTCCAGATCCCCTCGGAAGGAGACTTCCAGAACCCTCCAGCTCCGCCACGCCATCTCTCCAGAACCCCCTCCTTCTCCACCGCTTCCCGAACCCTAATCTCCTCAGCTCTCTTATCCCAAATCCAATTCGGTCCCTGCATTTTTCTGTCTGCAATTCGGCGCTCGATTTTTTGGGGATCCAGTTTGGTCTGGTATCGCAATTTTGGGATCCAATTTGGTCTGGGTCGAGTTTTGTGTTTGCAGTTTCGGGAACCAATTTGGTGAGTACAATTTCGGCATTCAATTGGTTGCATGCTAGTCCAGGACCAAATTTGGTGTTGCCATTTCGGGACCCAAATTTGTTGCGAGCAGCTCCGGGGGATCCAATTGCGTGCGTGCAAGTCCAGGATCTAATTTGGTGTTTCCACGTTCGGGACCCAATTTGCTGCGCACAGTTTCGGGTTCCAATTTGCGTGTGCAATTTCAGGATCCAATTCTGTGCATGCAAATCCGGGACTTAATTTGGTGTTTGCAATTTTCGGGATTTCATTTGTTGCGCATAGTTTCGGGTTCCAATTTGTTGCGCGCAGTTTAGGGTTCCAATTTGGTGCATGCAATTCCAGGACCTAATTTGGTGTGGGCCATTTCAGGACCAAATTTGGCGTGTGCAGTTTTCGGGATTAAATTCCGTTTGTGAGATTTGGTGCGTGCGATTTGGGGATCGCTTGGTTAGGTAATAACAGCGAGGATGGCCAAGTACGACAGCAGCAGCAAGTACGCGGGGTACACAACCGCGCCGGACCTTGAGCTGGGCTACGGGACCACTCCGGCTCTTTACCCTGGCATTCCCGCGGACGAGAATGAGCTCCGATGGGGCTTCATTCGCAAGGTCTACAGCATTCTCAGCATTCAGGTGTTGCTCACGGCCGCCGTGTCGTCGTTTGTGGTGTTCACGCCTGCCGTCCTGGAATTTTTCATGGCCCATGGCTGGGTTCTCATCATGACCAGTTTCGTGCCCCTCATCTGTGAGTGTTCGGGAACCTTTCTACGCGTGTTTTAGGGTTTAGGCAATTTGTGCTGAATTCATGGAGGTTGATGGTTGTTTTTTTGGTCGGTGAATTTGGTGATTCCGCGGTTAGGTGCTTGTTTCCTTTTTCAGGGTTTGAATTTCGAGGAAGAATCTCATCTAGGTTTAGCGGTTGATGATATTGATAGTGTTTTTAATTATTTCCCTAGGGACTTGGGAGTTTCCTCACTGTAGTTTTCAGAGAAGTGTAAACGAGTGCTTGCTTTTTACGTTCAGTCTCAGTGGCTCAAATACCTAGAATTTATTTTGGTCACCTTTGGTGCTTGGATTTTGTGAGTTTTTGTTTCCTCTTAGGTTTTTTGAATTCCGAGTGAGAATCTAATTGAGGTTTAGGTATTGATGATATTTTATTGTTTTTATATGCTTTCCTGAGGGAGTTTGGAGTTTGCTCGCTGTCATTTTCAGAGAAGTGTTAAATTAGCGCTTGTTTGAAACTCGAGTCCCATTCGCTGAAACACCTAGAATTTGTTTTGGCCACCTTTCTGATGACTATCATCTCTTTACTCGCTGATGTCGGTGTTGTTTGATACTTTTGCAGTGCTGTGTCCCTTGTATTATTACCACCAACAGCACCCAGTGAATCTGCTCCTGCTTGGTCTATTTACTGCTGCAATCAGTTTAAGCGTTGGAATATCATGTGCTCTCACGAATGGTATGTGTGAATACGCCCCCTTGATTGTAATGCGACTTAAGTACGGTGGTTTTTGTGATTTGAAACGTTTACGGTCTCTGGGACTCTGAAAGGACTAGGGTTTTGAGATCACGGTTAATGCTAATTTCACTCTGGGACGTGGTTGGTGCAGGGAAAATCGTGCTGGAAGCTCTTATTTTGACATTAGCCGTGGTTTTGTCCCTCACGGCATATACACATTGGGCAGCAAGAAGGGGTCATGATTTCAGTTTCTTGGGCCCCATTTTGTTTACCAGCCTTATTGTCGTTGTGCTCTTCGGATTTATTCAGGTTCGTTTTTCTACCTGATGTTTCTCCTGGTGCCCAAAAGTTAATGGTGGAACTTTTTTAACCGCTACAGGGGAACTTGATAAATGTTTTGCTAGAAGTGTTATTATGATATTGCCATTGAGTGAAATTTCATATAGTCCAACGCTCAACTTTCTCTGAAATTTCATATTCCTTGTATATCCTGAGAATCTGTCGTGCTGTGTACACATCTGATTGGACAACTTCCACATGTCCAGTTGTGACCACATGTGAGATTCGAAGCCCAGTCATTGCGGTGGTTGTCATGAGTGTAGTTGTCCCAAGCCTTAAATTCGATCTGAGAGCATGGACTGTTTATGGTACCTTTTCTTTGGAGGGGAGATGAGAATTTAGGCTGATTAATCCTATTAGCGTAAATCAGTGGCAACTACAAAATTAGTGTCACTATTTTAGTCGAAATTAGTACAATTCAGTAATATTGCAACATGCTCTAATTTATCATAGGTTTACTTTGGTAAATTAGTGTCACACTAATAGGATATATCAGATCCTCCTATATCATTTGGTACTCTTAACCAGCAGTACGTGGTGTTTCTTGCAACAGATGTTCCTCCCTCTGGGTCCGGTTTCGCAAATGATCTACGGTGGTCTCACCGCACTTATCTTCAGTGCCTATATTGTTTACGATACCGACAACCTCATCAAGCGATACAGTTATGATGAGTACATATGGGCGTCGGTGGCTCTGTATCTCGACATCCTGAATCTATTCCTTGCCTTACTGGAGATCCTAAGAAGTGTGCAGAACAATTAAGTGGATGAAATATTTTTCATTTGTAGGATATTGTAATGTCTATATATATTATGTCACTGGGAATGGGGACACTGTAGACGTGAAATTTGTAGGATGACTGAGAATAGTCGAATAGTGATTGAAGCGTGACTGTAAAGTGGGAGAAAATAAATCAATGTGAAGAAAAGTTGTCAAATATTTGAGTTTGTTGCTTGCTTGTGTCAATCAGAAGTTGCATGTTGCTTTACTCATACAGTTGTTATCTGTAATGTGCTCTAGAATGGAGAATGTCGAGACAATGAATTGGGTTGAGGGGAAGCAAAGCAAATATCAGAAGGACATCTCTCTGAGGAGTGTTTCCAACGATGTTCAACCTAATTATGTATTATTTGGGTGTGAACCCAATCTTGTCATGAACACCTCAAATGTGTGTATGAATGGTCTAAGAAGCCATAATAGAAGATATTAATAGAAGAAGTCAATGGGAGAAGTTATTGAAATTTGTTTATTGTTCTTGTTTCATGAATGTCAAGGCCTCTAACCCAAAGGTAGCTTATTTCCTAAATTGAAATTGAAATTGAATAAAATATACTTGTTGCAATTAATTAGAATTATGAATTTTATTAGAAACATACAAAATATAACTAGAGATGGAATTGGAAGGATGTCTCTATTAACTTTGCTTTATGAAGACCTTACTATACTCACACCGTCTAATTCATTTCAATTGTTTGTTCAGATAGAGTGTTTGAGTAACATTATTAATTCTATTATTGCTTTTTGGTTTGGGATGTTTCAAAACTTTTTCTTCTCAATTTGCTTTGTCAAAACTAACTGAATTAGTTAATCTACCTCAATGGTAAAGGCTTGTAAGATTGATGTGAGGGTCATTACACTTTTATTGTACTCAATATGGAACATCAAGTTTTGAGTTGAATATCAAAATTGAGATTTTTGAAGTTGAATTCCATGAGGTCCTCCACAACTCCTATATTACAAACTTGTACAATGAACTCCATTTAGAAACACAAAAACATACTTATCAACAAGAATGTTTTTACAAAGAGTTCAAACCGCCCAACTATAGAGAAATCAATCTTCAAAGATTGTTCGCTTCACCCCCGAATTCTATTTTATACAATAGAAACTATCAATAACAGAAGACTATTAATCCCGAAGATAAACTAAGACTTATGTTCTACCTTTAGCTTTTTATTCTTGGTTCTATCTAGAACCATCCATTAAAATAAAACTCCTAATCATACTTAAAAGTATTCTAAGTATGAATTCATATCTTGTTCAAATCTTGATCTTTCACTTGAAGTTGTCTAACTTCAAGTTCCAACACACTTGTCATTATCTAGGAGTTGTATAATTCTTGTGAACAAATCCGCTGTTTGGAGATTCTATCTCTAAGCATTCCAATGCACTTATCATTTAAGTGGAGTAGTTTAATTCCAATCCACAAATTCACCATCTGAAGATATCTATCTCCATGCAATCTCTACATGTACACCAATGCATATTTCATTGTGAATTACTTCATCCATCAAAAGTCATAACAAACTCACACTTAATCATCATGATTTAGTTCTTCTATCAATGTATTCATCCATAAAAAGTAAACACAAAGGTCATGACATTTAGTTCTTAAAATTATACACATTTTGTGATTGAAAGTTGCCTCAGAATCATTCGTGATGGTGATAGGAGACCACATGCAACTAAGAGTTCCCACACCTCAATACATGATTAGCTGAGCAACACTCAACTCCATGCCAACAATCATTGTATACTAAATAGAGTCTAGCCAATCTGACTTGGAACTAGATGTTAACTGAAACATTCGAAGCAGGGCTTTTTTTTTGGCGAAATTTCACCAGATTGTCAAAAATCTAACCATTCTGGCTTCATCCCTCCAAAAACTGGCCTCTGCAATGAAGCCAACAAGGGGGACACTGGTCCAAAAAAAAAGCCCTGATTCGAAGTCTACGTCTTTGTAAAATAGAGAGATTCAAACAATCCAACAACAACAAATAATTGACAGAACTTTGAGCCAAAATCATTTGTAAGGGAGGAAAATAAAAATACAAAGTCTTTTCTAATACCAAGAAATGTGTTACAAAATTTGCTTCTATTAAAGGGTTGGGATGCAGAATCCAAATCACCACCTCTATAGTCAAGTCACCCTTACTTCTAATGCAAGCAGGGTTAGGTAGCAACAGCCACCAAATAAATCTTAGTATACAAGGGAAGAAAATAGGGACAGAATGCAAGCACTTAATCAAATGAATGATTCTAGAATTGAACTAGACTAATATCCTAAAGCAGCATTGACCGCTCACCCTTTTCAATGTAGTTCAACATTTGAGAAGTTTTCGGAGTTGCCCCCATAATTTGCCTCCTATTTGTAGAATGAGCCAAGGTTGTTTCCAAGGGCACCAGTTGCATCTTCTCCTCATCAAAATCTCCTATCTCTTGGTTCATTTCCTCTAGTATCAAGTTCTCACCGATTGCTTTCCTTCAACTTCAAATTTGTAATGGCTACAATCTTCCTCTTTCAAAGACATGTCGGATTTGAAGCTAACTCCAAATTTCATTACATCGAGTGCAGGGAATGGCCGCCTAAACCACCCCAAAAGCAATACCTACCCTACCTTGTCCAAGCACTCCAAGCCCCTCAAGGGCCAACCCTAAAGCGATGGTCACCTTGTCCATGAACATACCCAACTCCAACAACCCGGATATTAACCTTGGATTTGAAATGACAAGCGGCTAAAATCTGACAATTTCATGAAAGCGATGGCTACATATCCACCTTCTATTTTTGCACACCAGTTGATTGCCGGTCCTACCAATTTTTTTGTCTAGTTTTGGATCTTCCATTTTCACACTCCAACAGGTTATTTTTCCAAAGGCACCGGCTAACAATGAACTAACCTGCGGTTTTCCCCGAAAATTTGTGTAGTTAGCAGTAGTAGATACACTTGCCTATAATAGTTGGAGATTACCAACGCTTGCACTCCAAATAAGAGCGTCTCTGCCAAAGCAAGAAGATTTCAGAGAATCAGAGCATCTCAATACCTTGATCATTCGCAGTCCAGGTTGTTCGCAGCTCCTTTCAAAACCAATCTAGCCTTCTTCTTAGTCTCACGCAGTACTGTAAATCTTCTATATCATACAGTGTCATGGAGCTTGGCTTAGTTTGCAGAATCCTCTCCTGTTGCATAGCGCATTCCAGTTGGAAAAGAAGAGGAAAGCCCATCCTCCGTTGCATAAATTTCCAAGATCTGGCGACCCTGATTTAGTCTGAAAGAGAGGCTTACGTCCGCGCGCAACTCAGCATATTTTCATGAGAGGTTGGGAGGCAGGCACACTGGTCCAAACCATGAGAGGCTCCCAGTTAGCCCGCACATTCACAGCAGCGCTAACCTTTTTAATAGCCCACCACAGAAACGGGGTTGCCAAAGCGGCGTACAGACCAATGGCCACTCCTCGCATTATACCGTTGGAGTAATAAGGGGAAGCCAAAACCAGCAAAGCTCCCATACCACCAATCCAAGGGGTCAAAACTGGAAGCACAGGAAGCTGAAGCAGGTTGATGACGACAGTCAGCAGGGACAGAGAGCCCAGAAGAAACACCCCCCAGCCCATGAAGGGATGCACTGTTGTGGGGATCAGGAAGGCAGGAACTAGGAAGCTTCCTGCTACTAAGGCTAGCACTAGGAGTTTTAAAGCCCAGGGGTACTGCAGTTTCTTCTCGGCACAAGGGCCTCGGCCAAAGCACGACTTCATGGAGTTTTTCTCAGCGACCGCACATCGGTGCCGAACGATTATCGCCAAGAGCATGGTGACGATGTAGAATACGCTCTCGCCAACCGCAACCGGTATCTCGGTTTCATATCTGCAGAACAATATATTACCATACCGATGTAAGTGAATGTCGTTCTAGGTCACTCTTAACAATGCACGGCCCGAGTTTCACAACGTTTCGCAAATTCAAATGATATGAAACTTCCTACAGGAGAGTTTGAGCACTTCCACAAGAACACTGGTTCAAGAATCATGTATTTCTTGTGCTTTTTATGCGATTAGTGATCAACGTTTGATAATGACGCTTCCCTTTCACTACACAGTAATTCTCACTTGCATAGAGAGTGGAATTTTTGTTGAAAGTTTCGAAAACTTCCTTTACATGAGGGTTGAAAACAGGAACAATAGTTCAAGATTCGTGTATATCTTGTGATTCATGATACATTTAGCGATGAATGTCAAAAAGTTATTAGAAACAACTGGTTCCCTTTCACCACACTTGCCTAAGGAGAACTATAGGAGAAGTATGAGGTCAATGGCATGTCTATCCTATAGAAACGATAAAGATAATTGAGCAAAAGACTACTTAGAAAGACCCAAATGTTTGTGGAAAAGATTGCAGACCAGGAATCATTGAAAAGCAATAGTACTCACCCTATGGTTGCTACGCGTTTTTCATGCCATGAAAGTCCCAAAGGCAGTGTAGGCCATGACCACCAATACCATGGCTTCAACATGGGAACACTGGGGAATGTGATGACGCTGTTAGGACCACAAGGAATGCGCCATTTCAGCTTCAAATCTGCGATTTAGAACGCAATTCATCTGTTGTCAGTTATCCGAACAATTCAAGGGTTGTAACCTCGTACGACAAGGAAGACCCTAAAATCCAGGCTTCAAACTTGGCTAAACCCCTTAGAACAGTGAGTTCTATTTGATATGAAAACAGGTCCAAAGGCACCTGTGATGAGAACGAGAAGGAACTAGCAAAATATTTGCAAACATAAACTCTGAAAACTTTTACAAATTTCTACAACTATTGACATATGCACTTACAGAAGAAGGAAGCATCCATCTGGTATCCAAGAGGGAGTCGGAAATGCCCGTTCAGCCTTGAACCGTCTGCAGGAGGGTGAAACATGCGTTGATCTAAAAGATCACTGAAGTGACTTCCCAAAAAACCTTGATCACATCCATCCCTGTTCTCCTTCCCGTTTGTGATATCATGCATCATAGCACGGAAAGTTTCATTTGCTGGCTGCAGATCATGACAAAAACAGCAAACGTAAAAATGTAAACTCAACGATCCCTCGTAGAAAAAGCACCCCAGAGGAATTCTGGGAAACCTAGCCAAGGTTTACAGTAGCCATTGCTTAAATGGCGTTACAACTGGCAACGTTTACACTAGCAACTACCTTACATAATATTCCAATTGACAGAGGCTAACGCAGCTAGGTTTCTAAAAAGGATTTCTCTAACAATAGGATCTGTCTATACTCTTCTCCTTCATGTTTCGGACGTCATGCATCATAATACCGAATTGAGAGTTTCATTCGATGGTTGCAGAGTATGACAACAACAGCAACATAAGAACGAAAACTCGATAACAGAATATACACAAAGAGATACATCTAGTTGCATTACAATTACAAGGATTCCCTTGGAATATCTTTGAAAAGCTTGCCTGAAGGACAAAGAGACCCGTGTGGAAAATGCAGGGATTGATGAACACAGCACAAAACTGGCCGCATTGAAAAAGCTCGTCTGGCTTGCGGAGAAACAAATTGTCGACATCCAACATGACAACGCGCTCATATTCCATCAGACTCCACGCGTAAATCTTGTTCAAAGTGAATTCGAACCGCTTTTCAAAGTTATGATTCGCATGGTAAGGGTTGTGAATGTCGTCCACCACTACAACCTTCGCCCCTTCGTCACGCCTGCAACACCAAATTCGTATCATAAGGTGCACATTAAACAGAAATTCGAATCAAGTTGTTACACAAAAGCCTGCAACACCGAATTGTATTATAAGTTGCACGTGACGCACATGTTGTTACACAAAAGCAAGCATCAAAGAGAATGGGATGTGTGGCTTACATAGTTTTCTGCCAATGTAGGGGCACGCTTGCTGAGGCGATGACCACGAGATCGGCGTCAACTTGAAGCTGCACCAGCGAGCCCAACATAACGCGCGTCGCGGTGTAAAACTCGTAATCACGAGGTGTGCCCATGTACATCATAGTCGCGTAAGCATTTTTCTTCTGTTGCTGCGTCCCTTTCACAGGCCCGTAAGTATCGCCTGCTTCAACCGAGAGTGCAACTAACAAAAATATGAAAATCATGGAAACCCCCCAAACCAGCGCCATGGCTCCACGATTCTTTACTCGCCAATTTCAGCTTCAAAATCCAAAGATCCTACTGCAGTTTTGGCTGGTCACAATCTTGTGAAATGTAGCCAAGAAAAGAGAAATGAACGCTGGTTTGTAAGAGACTTTCAAGATTTGAAATACAAGGCTCTTCGTAATCCTTGCTTAAAATCGGATGGAGTTGAGAACAGGAAACACGGGAAGGGAAGAAGAGACTCCAAACGAACTGCAGGAAGCTTGCGGAAGCCGCATGCCTGCATTTCATAGCCACTACAAAGATATCATTTGAAAACCCCGAACCGAATAATAAACGGATCGAAAGTGCCGCCCAAGAGGTTCGAACGGGCCGTTCAACAACGTAAAGAAAGAGGACAGAAATGAAAAAACAGACACTCCTGCACGCGATTCACAAAAACAGGGCTCTCTCTCGTCAATGGGAGACTCCAAGACGCGTGAACTGGAAACCCGCCCCAAAATTCAACTCACGTGAAAGAAAAAAATTGGCTGCAAGCGGACACCGAGTACGCGGAACAAGCGCGCACGAAAACCAAGACACAGCAATCCCTGAAAATTGCAGTTCAAGAAAAATCTTGGAACAGCTCTAGAGAAAGCTCTACGGCAAAATCAGAGAAAAATATGCATCCCATGGACTCACCGAGCGGGGAGGCGAGACGAAGAAACAACATTGTGAAGAGGGAATCAACGCCGAAAGGAGTGCTGACCAAAAACGAACACAAAAATTCAAGAAAACCATGAAAAATGCAGGAAATATCTTCAAATTGCGTAGAATATTTCAGGAAAATTATGGAAAAATCTATAGTGCAAGAACTTACCAGATTGGAGGGTAATGAGGCGATCGGGGAATTGCATTGAAAAGAATGGAGCGGATTGTTGTGGGAAGGCGCGCAAGTGGGCCTGGAGGTATCCGGACCAGAGGCGTCGGCACAGGGCGGCTGTGGGTCCCGGAAGTACGGGCGTGGGTCCCTGTGATCCACGTCCACGTGGGCGAGGGTGTCCTAGCTGGAATCTTTTGGTTTTCCACGTCGGAATGGAGGTCCGGGTGCGGAGGTGACTGGACTTCTGAGTTGGACATCTGAGTTGGTTTCGGAGTTGGATTCCTCGAATGTCCGTCAGGATAAGCCATGCCGCTACTGTTCATCTAAAAATATCCGTCGTACATGGATGAAAGTAATGAGCAACATGCGTTTAGTAGATTCTTTCTTCATTCGTCCATATCCCTTCAATTCATCAGTTTAAAAAAAAAAAAAATTGAAATAATTGAAAATTGTGACATGAAAGTGTGTAAGATTTTTGACCTTTGTAAAGGTTGGATTGTAGCAATGAATATAGATGAAATCTAGATGGAGGGATAAAATTGAAGGTATGAATAATATTTTGATATTTTCTACGCTTTACTTAGATGAAATCTAATTTATAGGATTTAGAATACAACACTCCTACATTTAATCTCTTCAGTGTGAATTTTGAAATTTTCAAACACATCTCTACAAATTAATTATAAAAATTCATTTGTGATAGTTTTAAAACAATTATATGTTGTAAAATCATGAAATTTAACTAAATAAAATTATCAAAAATAAAATTTTGATTTATAGAGATTGAAATTTGATAATTTTGATTGAAATTGGGTAAGAATGCAATGGTGTAAATATTGCATAATTAAGGTTGCATTTGAAAATGGGATAGTTGTATGAAAAATAAAAGATCCAAAAGGAAATTTTTTTTTTTACTATATAATGCAATGGAATGCATTCTATCATTGTCTCAATTCAATGAGTCCCTTTCAAATGCACAGGATCCATTTTCATAACATTCTTAACTAGAATATTTCAACGCCTCTAGGATTCAAGAAGAGATATCCCATTTTGAGATACCTAGGACGAATTTGAATATAATAATGACTATTGACCACTCAAATATGTGACTTTAGCACATTATTAATAATCGCATGATGTTCAAGAGGGCAAAAAATAACCTTGTAAACCACCATAATGGTTCACTTCTTAGAAAATGGAAAATGAAAACATTATGCGTGAATTTACAAGCCTAGAAGTGTTAGCACTACGGATTAAATTACAACCATTAGTTAGGGAGTTTTTTAGTACATAGGAATAGGAATATAGGGAGGTTAAGGCGAAATGTTAAAAAATGACATTTAAAAAAAAGAAGGTAAAATTCTAGGAGAAAAATGGGGATTTAAAACTAAAAAGATGCTAAGCAAGATTTGGTAGAGTAATTAAATTAGGCTATGCTAAAATGATGATAAATAAAAACCAAAATTAAATGAAAACTAAATAGATGTGAGCTCCCAATTTGTTACTTGGGACTCATGATTTTTGTTTTTTTGTTTTTCATGAGTTTGAGTGTAGTTTTATATACAGAAAGATCAAAAAAGAGTGTAAAACCAAAATGGATATGTCACATGCCAATATAGTATTTGATCCCTTACAGATTATTTTTCCTCAAATAAACCCAACTCCCACTTATAAATAGGTTAGAACCCAGGAATTTATGTAAATAGTGGATTTAGGATAAATATGGTTCAAATTGCTTAAATCTACAGTGCATGTGACATCTTTTGGCTAAAATTGGTCTAAGAAAACACTGTTGAGGTCCTAAGTCCATTCCCAAAGATAGATTTCACTTTCTCCATTACATCAAAAAAATAGCAGAAACCTCAATTGTTGATCTGCAGGAGTTACAACCTCAAGATAGACACTTATGAGTAATCTACAAATGGAGTATGGTGTTTTAGGGTGGAAATCACATTTAGGTCTCAACGGCAAAATCATTTTGCCAAGATTACCCTCTATGTGGAAGATCTAGAATTAAAAAGAGATGCAAAAATTTGATTCTCCTTTGACCTTTGTGCAAAGTAAGAAAATGAGCTTGTGCATATTTTTTGAAATTCCATGAGAGGTTCCATAAAAAAATTTAGAATCTTTTGACTTGTAAAAGATGCCCTTCCGGACGATCAACCGGTAAACCTTATGATGGAATTTTTTAGAATTATTCAAGTTGCCAAAAAATCTCAGTAAAAATTAGATTAAATTTTTTTATGCTAATAAGATACTACAATAAGTTTAAAAACATTTTGATAGCTAGAAGTACCCAAACCGGCGAAATTCCACGACAATTGGCAAATTTAAAGATTACGGTGGAGTTGACCGACATCTTGGGAGCGTACAAAATTGGAATGGGGTCGAAGTTAGATCTTTTCTTACTCATTTATATCTACTAAAGAGCCTAGGCTAGTTATTTTTTTCAAAAAAGTCAAACACCAAGATTTGGATTTTTACCCCCTTCAAATGTTAAGTTGGCACTAAGTTTCGATGAGTTTTTAAAGATTGGTAAAGGGGTGGAGGATGTCTCTAGAATGAAAGTGGATTTCTGAAGTCAATGGGGCAATTCATTTGCAATTTGGAGTTGATCCCCAAAAGTTAGAGTTTTAGACTAGTGTAGAAAGTCCAAAATGGAAGATTAGGATGAAAATCCTAATTGATAAGCTTACCACTAGGAAAAGAGGGGGTCAAGTACCCTTGGAAGTGTATGTAAAGGGGCTCATTTTCCTCTCAAACAACTCTTTGTAGCCATTTTCAACTCATTTTACACTATTGGATCCATTTAGTTGGATTTTGGCTGATTTAGGCCACACTACCAATTTTGTGTGTTTTGGGAGCATTTTAAGCTCCATTGTTGGTGTTTTCGAAGCTCTCTTTGGAGGACATTGGGGGCCCTTCAAAGTTTTCACTTCCTTACAAGTTGTTGTGTCTTGTTGTAAGTTTATTGGTGATTACTATAATCTTGTGTTAATCCTAGAGAAAGCCCTTTCTGTACCTTGGCGATGCCGCTTAGGGGGCCCTCTAGCTCTAGTTGGTTATCTGCACAATATCAAGTGTGAATTCCTTAAGTGAGAATTTCCCTAAGGTTGAGTGGATGTTGTGTGTCCCTTTGTTTATGTATTAACTTGGCTATTGACGTTGTATCCATTGGCTTAACTTTGTCCTCCGGTTTATTGTCATTTCCCCTATGACGGCAAAGCTCTAGCTTCTCTAGGAGTGGAACTCTAGTATTTTAGAATTGATGGCAAAGCTTTGGCTTTGTGTGTCTTGGAGTGGAGAGAATTTTGTGTATTTTCAAAAAATGTGGCAAAGCTTTGAACTATAGAATCTTAGAAAAAACTCCAAAATAGTGGTTGTTACCACCTTTCCAAGTTTAGTTTCCAAAACATTAGTTTTGGGAAATTGAAGTTTTGCATCCAAAAATTGAGTGTCAAAAATCCTTGCTTAGTTTTCAAAAAGTAGTGTTACTCAAAATATTCTCTTAGAAGTGGCTCTTGGTGTTCTAAAAATTTAGGATTTAAAAAGAGTTTGTATTATTTGGGAGAAATTCCCAACACTTAGAAAACAAAAAAAGGTCAAAAATTTCCAAACCCAACCAAGGAGTAGCCAGCGTAGACCAAGCCTATGAAGTCGGGAGAAAAGATCCCAGCCATGACAAAGGGGTTCCAGGCAACCGGACCTTGCCATGTGTTGGCTGCGTTGGGCAACTAAATTTAGCAGCTCACTAGTACAGCTGAGCTACGTAACTGAACTAGGTGACTGAACTGAATTGCCAGTCGCAAGTTGGACTGGTTTGGTTTAGGTTCTTTTTTTGTTGCAAAAAACTCTTAAACTTTGACAAAGATATTAGCATACACTAGAAGAAATCCTTGTTTTTTTTTACGTCTAAAAATTGGACGTCAAATTTTTTGGACATCCTAATGTTATGTTTGATGTTCAAAAAATTTGACGTTTAGTTTTTAGACGTCAAAAAAACACAGGGTTCTTATAGTGATAGAAGTTGTCTTTTAGAAACTAGGAAGTAGATTAGAAGGGGAGAGAAGAATAGGAACTAAAAGGGAATTAGAATAGAATAGTCATCACTCAACATCCTTTCATTGCCGAAAAATACAATTTAGAAGAAAGTAGGAACCTCAAGCAAGGAAGAAAACTTAGAATATTTCTCACAACTCCATGATTAAACTTCAAAACTCTAATTGCAAATGGAAGAGACGAAGAGGCAAATTGGAATTTGAAAGGAGAATTGATAAGTTAAGGTTTAAGGGGAAATCTTAGAGAAGGGAATTGAACCATTAGAATGAGGACTAGATAATAATTGACTAAAATAGGAGATAGGAGTTCAAAGGTCAATTATTATTTTGAAATTTGAAATCAATTATTTTATTCCAAATCAAGTCAACCATTGGAATAAATAAATAATTGAGGTGGAATAGTGTTTGAAGGAAAAAGAGAACAAGAGAAAGAAAAGAAACAAGGAATAAGGATGGAAGGATAGTTAAAACTAGAAATTAGTTTAGAAGCTACAACACTTGTATAAAAATCCAAAATTTTATAAAAAAAAATACAACAAATGGTGGTGGAATTTCAAAAATTGAAGATGGCGGATAGGGAGGACTATGAAGATGTATTTTACAACATCATGGATGACGTGCAATCTAAGGTAGGCTACTAAACCCCTCTTTTCCTTTTTTAATTGACTTAATTAGCAAATTTTAGAGAGGGCCAAGGCCTAGAAGCAAGTCAGACCCTTAGGGATGAGATTCAAGTTAAGTTTAAAGTTAGAATCTTAAAAAAGAGGTCTAGAGGTTTCTAAAAACATAAATTACATAGAAATTGGAGTCAATACATAGAAGATATAGGCAGATGAAGTTTGATAACTAGATTGGATGAAAAACTCCTAGGAGTAACCCAAAGGAATAAGACTATGAAAGTAGAAAGTAGAAACAACTTAGAACTCAAAAGTGAAATTAGAAGGTAGTTTTGGAATTTAGTTTAGTAATAATTAGTGGATGAAGTTTTAAACACCAATAGCGGTCAAACTTCATCCATCAATAACTTTTGATAGGGAAAGTTCAATTTAAAGTAAGATAGCAATCTGGAAAGCTTATATCAGATTCTTTAAGTAACAAGCATAGAAACTCTAAAATTATACTACCTCCATCCCAAAATGATTTTCATGTTGGACCAAATGTTCCGGATTAAGGTTAAAAATAACATTTTAAAAAATGTGTTTTGCATTGTAAGTAGAGTTTGATGCATTCTTAGCATCCAAAAAACTTTGAGCTTTAGAGCCCTTTTCAAAGTGTAGTTTTGCAATATTGAAAAGTGAAATTTTTGGAGCATTTTCAAAGAACACCATTGGACATTTAATTGTTGAGTGTGAGGTTTTCATTTTATGGGCATTCAGTATGTGTCCAAGACTATATTTGGACTTCTATTTTGTCTCCTAAAGCTTCACCTCCTTCAATTGAAAAATACTCAAAGAGATGCAAAAAATAAAAACAAACAATATTGATTGATCTTTCTAATCATTTCATTTGACTTTCGATTGATGATTGCATAGATGGAGGGGGAACTACTACTCAAAGTTGTTTTGTTAGTCTCAAAAAACAAACAAAAGCCAAATTTGACCTATTCCAATGACACAAAGTGCAACAGGAAGATCATTTTGGAACAAGAAATTAAAGCAACAAGAAGATCATTATGGGACGGAGGGAATAACTAACTAGAAGTCATTCAGCATACTAAGGAATAAGGAAAGGGATGGCTAAAACAACCTAAATTTTAGCAAAAGGAGAATTTAGGCCTAGAATCATGAGGTAGGAACTCAAGATAATTCAGATATGATCCAAAGTTAGGAAAAGACTAAAAAAGCTAGAAGGAAATAAAGGATGAAGTTTAGGTTAGGAAATGGATGAAGTCAATCAAAATTAGTCCATCCAAGTTCAAACTTGAACCTTAAGTAGGGTTCAAAAATCTTACCCTAGGGCCCAAAACTCTAAGTCAATCAAAATAGGGAACAAGTCTAAAACGGTGAATGGAGTTTAGATAGCCTTTTAAAGGCTAAACTTCATGCATTGATATCTTTCGCTAATAAGGTCGGATAGAGTCGTGTTTCATATTTTTGAAAATGGATGAGATGTTCTAACATCTCAATTAGCTAAATTTAGATTGTAACTATCTCCATCCCCAAATCACCGTGGGCTATTTAGCTTTTGAACTAGTTAGGGTAGTATTTGCAATTTGGTTGATTTCCTTTGTTTCTATTGCAAAGTTGTGAATGTTTAGGAATTAGGAAAGATCCATTGTTCGGAAGGCACAATGAAACGACGCTAGGCACCCATAGATTAAAATCAATCCTAAACCACTAGAACCTGGTTGTCCTTGATTATTTACCAAGGGTGGGGAAACAAGCGCTTGTAGTAGGAAAACGAAATTAGAACTAAATTGAAAACCAAAATGATAACAAACATAAAAAGTACAAAACAAAAATATAAATTATAAATTATAAATAAGAGATAAGATTATAATTACATAGCAAACAAAAAAATAAAAAATGAATTAAAAACAAAAGATTACAAGTAAAAAATAAAAATGAAAGTAAAATTTTGAAAATGAAAAAATGAAAAAATAAGAAAAAGCACAAAAAAATTAGTACAATTAAAATTATTACTAGAATATTAGAATAGTGAGGGAAGCACCAAAATAGTGGTAGAAATACTAAAGTAGTGGTAAAAACACTAAAATAAAGGTTTTACAATAATTTAGAAGATTTTACACTAAAATAGCGTAGTTAATATTAAAATTGCGCACTTTACTCTAAACAAATGGAGATACAGTAATTGAGTGCAATTTGCACTAATTTAATATTTTTTACACTAATTTAGTAGATCAATAATAAATTAGGAGTGGATGAAAGTAGTTATGAACGATATTCCGTTAGGCAGTTTGGTTATATGAAAAATTAGGATTTGAAGCTCTCTCTCAATTTTTATGTGCTTAATGTGTTTTAGAAAGTGTGTGGAGATGTGGTGAAAGATGAAGCAAAAAGGTTAGAAGAAGTAAGAAAATGAGTAAGAGGGAAGATTGAAACAATTTGTCGAGTAGGTTCTTACCATGTGAGGGAAAAAAATGGGTGAAAAATGGAGAATTATTAGTCCAAATTGAAAATTAACTTGAGAATGAGGGGAGAATTTTGAGTGAGATTGGACTGTCAACTTCCATAGGCGATTACTAGAGCATGAAAAATTAGATAGAGCTGAATTTTAGAGGAATGGTGCACCTTCAAGTCAACTTTTTGAAAAGCTACGGCTTGACAAATTTGGACCAAGGATGAGGTTAGGGCAACCAATTTTGTGTGAGGAAGGTCTACTACCATTGCAATTGGGAGCAGCGGCTGTGGGGAATGAAATTTGGAAGATGGAACAACATATTGAGCTCAATTTTTGGGAGGAGTTGGATCCTCAAGTTGGATTTTCATAGAGACCAAACTTGTCCAATTTGAAACACGGATGAAGCAATGGAAGTTGTTTTTGTGGAGGGAGGTTAGTTGTCCTATTGATGGTGAATGGTGTTGTGTCTCTCATTGTTCTTGTAATTCCAACCAAATTTAAATGTAATAATAATTAAGTGAATTGAATTTTACCATTTGAACCATTTTTAATATTTAGGCATTTGCAACATTTATTTTTTTATTTTCCAACTCCTCCAAATAATAATCTATAAAAAATTCAACTTTAGTTTTTTTATTTACTTTTTGCCAAACATGATAGCCAGGTATATTATCATGGAGAATGTGTGATTGCAAATTTCAACCTTGCCAAAGATAGGAATGGCAATGTGATTGGTGACTATCTCCTGAAAAGATGTCTCCGACCTTGTCGTGCCTTCCCCCCCTGCCTTAAAAAACAAGAGTTGTTAGATCATTGTTGATTTAAGCCATCAATTTGGAATATGGATGCAAATACAGATATACAAGACGGATACAAATACAAAAAATAGATACGGCAATATCCCATATTGATTGCATATCCCATATGTAATCTGAAACTACAAATAGGGGATGTGTATGGTTTGAATTTGGGGGCTAATTGGGAGGTTGGATGGGGTTGGGAATTAAAAAACGTATTTAAATTGGGTTAAAATTACCCGTACCTCACAATGCTCTTGGCCCATGGGTTGCATTGTTTGTTTTTTTGAATGTCTAATTCACATTTCACACAAACTAAAGCAATTTCAATCTGTCCAGAGTAGTGGTTATAAGCCTAGCTAAATTTTGTAAATTTTTTACTTGAAAAAATCCTACAACTATATGCCCATCGAAATTGAAGGGCTAAAACCATGTTGCTAAGGAAAAATTAGAGAAGTTGCAATGTCTATGATATAGAAACTTTTGATATTGGCAATTGAATTGTGATTCAAAGCATTGGGCCATAGCACTAAGTGGGGTTGCTATAATATTGTCTTAGGCTCAGGTAGGAGCTCCATTACAAAACAACCATTTAAGAGCTGGAAATTAATTTGGGGAGAGTAAACTTCTCCAAGTATTTTTTAGTGAAACTTCTTTAAAAGCCAAATGGAATCAACATCAACCCAAGTCATTTCATATTTTTCTAAAGCTTCATGGAATCAATCATGAATTTTTGGAGTTGAAATGCAATGGTCACTACAAGTGTTGGCCCACCTTTTGAAATGTTCACTATTGTTGGTGCAATGAGAAAACAAAATGAACAAACAGTGTACATTTCAAGAGGCAAATGCATTGATTTAGAGCCTGAGCACTTTATGGACCTCTGTCCTTTCTTCTATCCTGATATCAATTCAAACCGTCACACCACCCCAGCCATTTATTAGGGTTTTCCAAATCCCACGGCAGTCTTCAAGATGGTATGTTGTTGGCCTTGGGCTTCTTCATCATTGTTGCGAACCGATTTGACATGATGTTTGCTGATAATGTACGGGGAGATCCGGCGGTTAATAGAAAATCAGCTGAGTGAAATCAATAAATTACCGTCTTAATTTCAGCATTTTAGGTCGTATAATTGAACGAGAAACTAAGAGTATAGGAAATGAACTGCTTATTAAAAAAAATCACGGTTTTTCAGCCTCTCCATCAAGAGTATGCAGATTTTTAACTGCCCAACATAAAATCCCGCCCGTTCATACTTGAGGAGCCTTAGGGTCTAGCTAACATTGAAATCAAGAGCATTAGATGTATCCATCAAATGTCTCACATGACTTCAAAAAACATTAATTGTGAATGTTTCAGGAGAAGAAGACAAGCTCTCTATACAAGTGGGATGGTAAGAAGTAAAGCAAACCATGTGGGATATATAAATTAAGATTAGTAGAAGTTCAACTACTCATAGTTAAGTCAAAAGTAGGGATTGTGTTCAAAGTAGAATTTCAGACCTCATTTAGGTATAGTAAAATAAAAAAATTTAAATTAAATTAATGTGAAAAATCAAGCTAAATTTCTTCTTCAAAAATCCATTTGAGATTTCAATCCTCCAATCAAAAGTTATTGACAAAGTTCATAGAAAGGTTGGAAAGAATATTTTCTGACATTTTCAAACATACTTTTTGAATTTTGTCAATATTCTTTTTGGAGATTCAAAATCACAAACAATTTTTGTAGATGAAATTTAGCTTGATTTTCCAATTTTTTTAGTTCCAAGGTTTTTGAAGAAAGTTATTCTAGTATGCCCAAATGAGATTTAAAGTTCTACTTTGAATACAAATCTTGTGTTTTTGACAATAAGCAATCAAGCTCTTCAAATTGTCCATATCCTTTGAGGATTCATGACGGAGAATGGATTTCATTATAAAATTGACCTTTCCATTTTTCATTCTTATTAAATGTCATTGAATCAAAAAATGTTTTGATGGTACTGTAGATGGTCAAATGAAAGACATGTATTTGACTAAATGGATTATTATTTGATTCTTTGGATTCTCAACAAAACATCTTTATAGTTATTTGTAAATTCAGCTATATGGTCCTAGAATTAGCAAGAAAAAATGCATTTAAAAAAAATTAATTTAAGCCCAAATTGCTATCTAAGTATGATAGTGTGCAAATAAATTGTCTTGAATTAGAATTGTCTTCAACTTAGTTTTTGAATTGAGTTGTATTTTATTTTTTTTAACTGATTGCGATTGCAAAAATAAGGAAAATGATCAGAATGTCAGAAAAAAATTGTTTTTTTTTATTGAATTAAATGACTAAGCTTAGGCAACAACCAAATGACCATTGAGAACTGTTGGGAAAAAATTGGATTTTTTACCGAATTAAATGACTAAGCTTAGGCAACAACCGAATGACCATTGAGAACTACCAAATGACATGTGAAAAGAACAACAAAAAGCTGAATCACCCTATAAACTCCCCATCAATATCACTGTTGCTGATCAACTCAACATCAATATCAGAAGATGTCAACACTGGCAAATGATGGGAGGTACAAGACATAACATTCAGTAGCCTTCAGAAAGGTTGCCTTTCCCGCTCTCGTGGCCTCATCCATGAAAAAACATCCACATAGGAAATTAAAATAAGCATTAGTACCGAGTACCAAGATCGTGGCAGTAGATTTATAGTATACACTATTCTTTTTGCTGAATCTCAGACCAGCCAAACAATCAACAAATAAATGTTAGGATGATATGCTAAATTTTAAGAATCCTTAGAATCAAAATCCCAATGTCATTCAAACCTTTTCAAATATAGAGTAATTTTGATGGCCATATGTAGAATTTGCTTCAATGACATTTATAAAAGAAAAGGTTGGAAATGTCATTTTTATATTGAAATCAGTTATCTACCATGAATCTTCAAAGAATATGAGATAATTTGAGAATGAGAACTTGGTTGCTCATTGTCAAAATGGTAAAATTTTGTTTCATGTAGAATTTTAGACCTCATTTAGTCATAGTAGAATAGTTTTTGTCCAGAAACTTTGAACTTAAAGTATGGAAATCTATCTAAATTTCATCTCTAAAAATCCATGTGATGTTTCAAGCCTCCAATCAAAAGTTACAGATAAAATTTAGAGAGGATGTTTGAAAATGTAAAAAAAAAGTCCTTTCCAACCTGCCTCTCTAAAAAATGTCCACAATTAGAGCCTAGAAATCTCAAACGGATTTTTGGAGATAAAATTCAAATTGATCTTCCAACTTTTTTTAGTTCAAAGTTTTTTGAAAAGAATTATTCTATTATATCTAAATGAGGTTTGAAACTCTACTTCAAACACAATTCCTACTTTAATTTGATTATGAGCGGTAGAGCTCCTACTAATTTTAGTTTACATATCCCACATTGTTTGTTTCACCTTCTACCACCCCATGTGTATATAAGTAAAGAGCTTATCTATATAATTCTAAACTCTATTCATGATTGGCTTTCACAACATTGTGTAGAACTATAGTTGATGAAGCTCATGATTTCAAAGAACTATATGTTATTTTCAGGAAAGGTTTATTTGAGAGTTTTATTGGTGTTGCTTAGTTTGCAGTTGTGCCCGAAGATAACTTTTGTGTTTCATTTCTGTGATTCATTTTCACGTGTGCATCAGTAGTTATTGATTTGGTGTAGAATATTCCACACCATTTCATCCAAGGGATGAAATAATGTGGTATATAAATATATTCCACATCATTCTGTTCGAGGGAGGCAATACCAACGATTGCTATTGAATGTTATGAAAGGGTCGGTTTTGGACTTGCTAAATTATCATTGAATCCTGAATGTTCATAATATAAGGTAACTGCACCTAAAATTGTACAAATAAGCAATTCAGTATGGTTCACACTATTATATTGAAAAATATTTTGTGGGGTCTTTTTGATAGTCAGTCAAAAGGGGATTCTAGATTCTTTTTAAATGCATTTTGGAGGACCAAGGTGAATTGGCCCCCTCACTGTCCCCATAGGGGTAAACAATGGAATTTTCTATTTGCAACATACAACAATATTTTGAAATTCTAAATTCATACTTGCAATCAGAGGCCCCGAGTTAGGTAGGAGAGGTGAAGAATTATCAATAAACAAGGCACAAAATAGGGGGCAAGTTTTAAAATTATCCTTGGTTGGAGCAATGAGGGGGTCAATTATCCCTAGCCGATTTTTGGACACTATATGTATAAAATACAAATTTCCAAAGTACTCCAAATAGGATTTAGGATAACCAACTATAGACTCTTGTAAATAGTAGAAGTACATTTTAGGCAAGAATCTAGATAGCAAGATTTTAGAAAGTGATCAAAATTATGTGTAGTTACCTTACATAATTAGTTTTTGTTGATGTAACAACTCACATTCAACAAATGATGATGATTTGAAGGCAATTATATGCAATTGCAACCAATAGTTTGATATGTCACCACATTTATGTCATTGATATGAACAAACCATATTAATTAACAAATTAAATCCTAAATCCTGCCCCCACCCTACCCCAATCCCAAATTCTAAAGTAAAGTGGACTAAATAACACTTGAGAGGTAGGAAGTTGCATAAAATGATTGAACTTGCCAAGTTGTTATGCACAATGAGAAACATCCATACTTCTATTGTTTGGTTGATATAGGCTTGGGATACCAAGAAGATTTATAGGATGTAAAACTTTTTTGACTAACTAATGAGACATTAGCATGGTGTTTTTGAACACCAAATTAGACATTGTGAATAAGTTAACCCCTCACCGCCCAAGGGGCCCAAAAGTGGCCTCACACAATCTAGCAATCAACTTCAAAGTGCTGTAACTTTTGCGTCCGGTGTCCAAATTTAGTAAAACTTATTGAAAAAGTTGCGCATACTAGACTAGTTCTTGTGGTAAAAATTTCAGATCTATCCAAGATGTATTGGATTTTTGGAAGCCATTTGAAGTTTGCAGATTCAATTTCAGTTCACCACACTGCATTGAGATGGCTGCAACTTCGGGGGCTTGTATCTTTTCCATCAAATGTTATTTTTGAATAAAATTTGTTGGGTTTTGTTCCCCATAAAGTCTACTTAATGTAGGAAAATTTTAATGTCAATCCAAGTTGTTTCGAATGCTTGGGAGCAATTCGAAGTTCAAAATACAGACATTTCTGCATTATAATGAACTTTGGCGGCTTATAACTTCTTCAAAAAAGGTTCGATTTCAATCATTTTTATTGTAAAAGTTGCGCATACTAGACTAGTTCTTGTGGTAAAAATTTCATACCAATTCAAGAAGTTATAATTGACTGAGAGGTATTTTAGTAGAGGTAGGTTCAGCAATAGATGTGTTTTTTTGCTACTTTTTTCACTGTTTTTTGACATTTCAAAACAATTTTGCAAACGCAATTAGTCAATTGAATGATTTTTTTTCCCACCAAAGTGTTTTTCTTTTGGTTTTGAATCACTTCTTAGTTCAAAGTTTTTTCATTTGAGTAGGTTTAGAAATCAAATTTCACCTCGAAATGTGTTTTGAGGACAATTTCAGCATCTTTTTTCAACACTGAAACATTATAATCTTTCAATCTATACGGTCAAATGACCCCAAATTTGATTTACACCATCTGCAACATGCACACTACAATATTGTATGGTTGAGATTTTTATACCTTACTCACATTTAGACTTATAACACTTGAAAAGGAAAGTTGTTTTTTGACATGGTTAGGCCTTGGGCGGTGAGGGGTTAATTACACCTAAAAGCAACAAATAAGCAATTGAGCAACCCAAAATTTCCACTAATAAATTACTAATAAGCTTCATAACTTTTACATTACTTATTCAAATGAAATAAAACAAATCTTTTCAAATATAATATATGATAAATAAATAAATAATATTTAATTTTTTTTTGCTGTCCACTTTGCATATTTTTAACTGATTATAGCCTAATTTTTGCTCCTAGGCACCAATTGAAATAAAAACTATGCTCCTAGAAAGTTAATTAGTTGTCCTATCTTGAAAAATAATTTTAAAAAAATTGCCAAAAATTGAGATCATAGTACCTACTTGATCCTTAAAAGTTATCCAAGCCCCATAAGAGGGGACTCTTGGGACTTTAGGAGTTAAATATTTGAGAATTTAGTTCATACAATCTAAGAGCATTTGCAATGGAATCACTTTCGAGGATGGTAATGGCATTGTACTGTTTCAAAAGTGGTTTAGATTTAATTGAGTGCTTCAATGAGACCATTATGGAAGGCTATAAACTTATGGCCTCAGAGCATCTCTAATGCACTCGAGAACTCAGACAGTATCGATATTGTGCAGGGCCTGAACTAATTTCTAATTAAAATTGTGCTCCAATGCAACTATTATTTGGAACTCCACTTCCACGGCCTCGGCATGCACCCCCCCCCCCCGGGATTGGCAAATTTTCAAGATTTGAAGGGCCCGCAAATTGACTCACCGTAGAAATAATCATTATTGTCAACCCTTTTCCGCATTTGTGCCAATCAATTCAACCTTTTTGTTTTCATTCTTTAATGTACATTTTTTTATAAAAAATAATGCAAAAAAGGTCCACTTGGCGTTGGGATTGCTAGCTTTGCATTGGGTCAATATTTCCAAAGAATAAATCCGCACTTCCACGGCCTCGTGGAATGGCCCGCCATTTGCCATTACAAGGCTTGTATGTTGAGTACGCATAGCAAATGTTTTCAATACGCAATTGCATATGCCCGAAATTTTCTACCTTTTTGCATGATCCTTGAAGACTTGAAGTGCCTCACTAAGTTGAGATTTTCTTGTCATCATGACAACAACTTCATATTGGGGTCATTGCAAGAAACGCCTGCCGTTTTTGGTAGCGTTTTGCAAAACCAATTTTTGTCCAAGCTATAACTTTTGAGTTTTAAGCCCAATGCCAAAAGAAAAAAAATCTATTTCTAGATGTTTTGATTGAAATTGTATCACTTATTTTTCAAAAAAATTCAAATTTTTTTTAATATTTAAATGTAAATTTCTCTAATTTGTCACACTTTCAACGTTTTTTGTTTTTTGTACTGAAGAGTATCCAAATTTAATGATTTAGGAGAGAAATTTTGGTGTTCTATTCCTACACTAGTTGGACATGTCCCATGTGAGGGGCATCAAAAAATACATTATTTTATGTCCTCCACGTTTGTCCAAATAGGCCAAAAAAGGGGTTCCATTGTGCACACGCTTTTGAATATAGAAGATGGTTTGAAGTTCATTCTTTTGATGAAATCTCATCACCATAGTGTCCTTATCAATGGTCTATTTTTAGATTTTTAGATTTCACTATAATTAATTAATTAAAAATACAAACGTTGAAATACTCATTTTTTAGGACATGTAGAGTTGTAGGTAGAAAAAGAACAAAAAATTTGGCACAAAAAAACCTTTTTTATATTTTGGCGGGCAGATTAAAACCCTTCAAAAAAACTCAAAATTAAAACTTAAAAAAAAATGTTTCGTACAAATTGTAATTTAATCTAGATGGGAAGCTGTGATTCATTCCATTTGGATTTGTTATGCAAAAGTTATGGACAATCTTGTTTTTCAAGCAATTAGGGCATCTTCTTGAAAAAATAACTCGTGGGATTCATTTTTGAACTCCATTCTTCTTTTTTTTTCAAAAAAAGAAGTTCCACAAGGTTCAGGTCTCTTGCTAAAACAATCTCACTGTTGAAAATAGTGTGTTTCAATTCCATCTTAGAGCTATTAACGATTTAGTTTTTTCTTCAATCTTGAACCTACTTCTACTTAACAATTTTCTAATGAATGAAAACTAAGTGTGTCTTTCTTAGATTTTTTTTTCCTAGATTCTCAACTCAATTCTTCATCATATAAAATCGGAAACTCATAATCAATTAGAGCAAAAATTTTAAGTTATAAAGGTTCAAAGCCAAAAAATGTACTTGAGTAATGAACAAAAAAACTTGTTTCCTTCACTTTAAATGCAAGTATCTTACAATCTACATAGGCAAAGTATATGAAATTTCTTCCACACATTCTTTCACTAGTCTAGTACAAGATCGTTTTTTTTTTTTTCAAGTTTTGCTCTTTGCTACAGAAATGACAGTTTTGATTGTTTTTTTAATGGAAATAAGGCCTTGGGACTCTAGGATTTAAGCCAATGATTCACACGGTAATGATAATGAAAAGGGATGATTTCCAACGTCACCCATTTGTCCTGTAAGGGTTAACGAGACTAAATAGGGATAATCCTTTCCTCGATGCATGGAAGGGAATTCAGTTTCATGTAAAGGAAGACATACGCTAGCCGGTTGTAAACTGTTGGCCGGATTAGTAATCGAATGAACTGGTTGGGTGGGCGAGTTTGTGAACGCACAAAGTCAACAGCATTCTATGAGTGAAAATGAGTGCTGTCAGTCGAGGCTGGTGGGGAGTGGGGACTGGGGACTCGTAGTTACTTCAGTGGCATGGACTGGGAAGTTGCAACGCTAGGGGATCCCGCATTCTGGGGAAGCAAAAGTCTTTGGGGGGAGCAAGAGATGCACAGTTAATTAGCTACTCCGTACTTTCTAGATGATTAGCCCGCGTGGAACTAAAGTCCACCAACGCGCCGGACTACTGACCGTCCTTACGAAGTCCTGTAATGTATGTCTAAGTATACAGACTCCGTCCAACACTCATCGATCACCGACTTAGCTATTTCGCTGAAAGTCTGTGGGGTGATCAGTTCCAGTGCTAACTTAGCCTTAGCACTCAGTTTCTCTGCCCGGGGAGTTTCATCTTCTTCGCTAGCATATGTCTTTCAACGTAACGTGGAGAGACCGTCCAGTGGAGGTACCGGATGAGTGTAGTATCCATTTCTTGGCTTGACTATTGAGAACGTTTTAAAGTCATTAGTACTAGATCGATATCAACCTCCGACCCGTGCACCCGGATCTGTCGTGGCCGGATTCGCATGTCGTTCGATCTCGATCACTGGTGGAGATGGAGAGTCGTTGCAAGGCGGGCGTGATCATGGCGTCGACTCGAAGTGGCGCAGGAGTGGGATTGCGGGGGGATGCATGGGGTGCAGGTGTTGGGCTATCGCGGTCTCCTCGTGGTCGCTCTTCTCTTCGTTACGGTGACCACGTTTGGAATCGAAGATCTCCAATGCAGCATCACTACCGACGCCGTCGCACCTGCACCCACGCCGTCGATCGACGCAGCAAACGCAAGCCATTGTGAGGTTTAATCAATACGAAGGTAGTTCTCTTTATGGACTGCACGTGCACGTTTAATGTTTAGAAACGCCACCACTAGCTTGATTGATGCTTGCTTCAGTACCTAGGAGAAGTTTCATGTTTTGGTTATATCATGGGAAGCTGAAGTATGTTTTGTTGGACACTCGATCACTGTGGTGCAGCGGATGCTTTGAACGCTATTTTCCAATGTGGTCGAAGCAGAACCCTCAGTTGTCCACCCTTCTCAACTGGTCTCTCGAGCAACATCCGTGCGATGTAATTATCATTGCCAATGAAAGGACGACTGGTGTTGACTTCCAGGGGCCATGGAGCGGAGTTAGATGTACTT
Source organism: Antitrichia curtipendula (assembly GCA_951230915.1). Classification (NCBI taxonomy): domain Eukaryota; kingdom Viridiplantae; phylum Streptophyta; class Bryopsida; order Hypnales; family Leucodontaceae; genus Antitrichia; species Antitrichia curtipendula. Next base: position 2,812,816 of record OX579638.1, on the reverse strand, counting down.
CAGTACTCCGAAACCTCACTGGAATCCCGAAACATTATGATATATCCGTCATATCCTTGGAGTGAGTTTCATCTTCTAGATTTCTTCAAGTTACATTGTTGTAATGAATTTGTCATGCTACTAGACGACCTTTCCGGTCTCACCATTGACTTTGTCGTAGAAGGAGCAAGTAGCGATCTGTCTAGAATTGTGTTTGGTGGTACTGAATCTTTGCGCTCAAATCCAGGGCATTGACATCAATTTCGTTAAAATGGTGACGATATATGTCACAACTTTTGGCTTTCGGGAATATCGCCAATGGTAACGGAATTGACGTTGGCATGCTTCTATTTCTAATCGGTCCACTTTTGTCCCAGGATACTCGGGAGCAATTCTGGCTGCGGAAGTTTGAGCAATTATCACCAGTGTGGCTTCGACGGGATAAATGGAGAACTGCCTTCGGAGATAGGCAACTTGACCAACCTGCAATTCATGTAAGTCCCCAATCCTCAACCCCGAGTAGAGCTTGGGTTTGATAATCCTTCACCTGAGTGGTCATAATTGCAGCTAGTTAACATCAATTTCACCTGCGCTCCTGGCATTTTGCAGAGAGATTATAAATAATCCAAGGCTAACGGGCACACTGCCGGATGATATATTCCACCTGCCCAACCTCAGAACCTTGTAAGTGAAAGTGAAGCCAAGCTGTGTCAGCTGTGAAGAAGGGACTTCTTCAATCATGTCCAAGGGTGTATTTAATTGATTGTTTAGCCTCAGATCCAACTTTACCCAATCGACAGATCCTGCCATATTATTTGCTTCTTCCTGTTATTTCGCATGACAACTGTAACACTGAAAGTCAATCTCGATTAATTGGCAGAATTCCACCTCTTTGTACTTTCGAGATCGAGCGCTCGGCTGCTGAAGCTCAATCTAGAGCTTTGTAGAGGAGAGTGTCTCCAATTTAACGATAACAAGGTGTGATGCTGCAGGTACTTGAACAACAACTCTTTAAGCGGAACACTGCCCTCAGACATTCCCAACACTAACTGCCGACTGAAAGAAGTGTGAGATGAATGCAAATCGATACTAACAGCATTGAGCAACAGAGCAGAGTTTCCTGCTTTCTTGCATGCTCCTGTTTGAGTTGCGGTGTTGAGGTTTTGTTCGGTTTCTAATTTGATGCGTATATGCCTTGATAACAGAGACCTGAGCCATAACAATTTCAGTGGGAGTCTCCGACTGAGCTCTCAAGGGACTCTCTTCTGTTCGTATGGCTTGCAATTTTGTAAGTAAGGTAGTATGGCCTTAAAGCGCCCATCTTCTTCAGACGGTCCTGTAGGTAGCTGTAGAATGGATGCCAGGTGATCCTTGAATGGACCTCTTTGGTCTGTTTTGAATTCAAGAAAAAATATTATTTTTATTGTAAGAGCCAATCATTGTCTTTGGTTTCTGCAGATTTCTTTGTAAGTCACAAGAGGACGGATTTTGGGACACCTATGGTCACAAATAGGTGCCTATGACCTGAATCTTTGAAAATTCATAAGTAATTAAAAAATGCTTGGAAAAATATGAAACGACTTGGGTTAGATGCCAATTCCATTTTTCTTTCTCTGAAAAATGAGCTAAAAATCTTTTCATCCACAGAACACCATGAAAAAAGCGGACCAGCCCTTAAATGGTCGCTTTTAGAGCAGACTACCTTATACCAAGTGCCAATCAAATGACAAGAAGTCAATAATTCATGTGACCCTAATTTGTGATAGCACACTGCATGGTAGTTCAGATTAAATAGCATGCCTTAAATTGCAATCCAGGGGTCAACCGTGGAAGGTCTTGTCAATTTAGATGTGACCAATCTAGATGAAACTTCAGTATAAATTATGTGTTGATGAAAATTCAAGTTTTTATCGTTGGTATAATATTATTATAGTCTCTTACAAGATTCATTATATATTTATATTGATAATTTGATCACCTATAGTGAACATTCTTTGAGAATAATTCGAGTGATTTTCATTCTTTAATTTGTTAAAGTTCACTAATGTGAATTTATTTTGATTTCACTTGTCTGGTGTAGAAATGTGGAATTTAATCAACTAGATGAACCAATAGATCTCCAAAATTGGAATAGCATTCAAGCTCCTTATGACCTTCACAACATACTCTTTTCGACTTCCCTACGACTGTTTTGGAGATACTGTAGTTTTTTACTGCAAGTTTTTTCTAGTTTCTATGTTTCCCTTTGTTCTAATGTCATCATGGAGGGATCTTTCAAAGAATTTCTATGCAAAAGGAAATTGTGGATTTTCTTTGCAATGGTTTTCATAAATTTCTCCCATATCCATGGTGTGCAACCTAAATTAGTAGATTTTGCAACATTGACGCATCTTACATTTTTACGTTGTTTCCACCTAATATTTAGTAGATTTTAGAAGATGCAAATTGTCCCATATTGTTTGTCAAGCGTACCATGAAGTTGGTCACATAAGACTTGTAAGTTGTCGGCATCTAAGACAATGTATTAATTTCACAGAAGTTTAACATATTTATAGTTGGTACATTTTAGAATCTTAGAAATTTTACAATTATACATGAAATTGTAAATTGTTCAAACAAATGAAATCTACATTTTATTAATATTCTAAAATCTAGAAATCAGTCTAGACTAATAATTTTGAAATGTACAAATTAGTAAGATTAGAAATTTAAAATCTACATACCCTTCAGATTTCAGTTTCCAAAATCTAAGAAATGTATTGATTATGCAAACTAAAATCTACATTATATTTTAGAGGCCTAAATCTATATTCTAGAATATTGAATTTTAAAAATTGAGTTGATTTTGAAGTGGGAACATCTTCACATAACACTCATAAATGCACATATTTCCTCCTTAAAACTCCCTTAAAGTTCTTTGTCTCACATTTCTCTGTGAGAGTCACATTCCCTGTGAACAACAATTTGTAACATTTCTATGTTTCCTTGGAGGGGATTTGTAGTAGAACGCCTGCAGGGAATTCAAGAAAAGCTTCATGTGCTTATCTGTAAGATTCTATTCCATTGCAAGATTGTACCATTTTATCACATTGTTTCTAATTGAATATTGGACATCACTCCAAGATAGGATCCATATAAAATTTGCTTCAAATGTAGTTGAAGCTTAGTGTTTTAATCTTATTAATACTTCTAAATATGAGATTTTGGTTGTAGATGTTTAGGGATTTTAGCAATAACCATTTCGGAGGGACATTTTCCACCGGCCCTAGCTTATTCTGATGCTCAAGTGTTGGATTTGTTGTACAATGACTTCACTAATATCCAATTTGAAAATTATAGTGGATCCTTTTGGTCCACAAGCTTAGACACTATATACATGCCATCTTTATCTTACTTGTGAGTTCATCTAGCCTACTTGAATGTTTCTTGCTTTTAAATATAGCTTACCCAATGTGACGGTATTTCATTTAAGAGTAATTCCAAAAAATAATACTGCAATTTTTTGTGTTTGTTGTCTAAGAAGATTTACATGTTTTTAGCCATAAATTTTGTATTATATCAACAAAAAATATTAAGGTATATATATATTCCACACCTTGCATAGTTTATTTACATCTTTCAAAATTAGTTTGGTATTTAAAAACAATCCCTAGTATTTAACATATACCTTCACCTTGTGACTTTTTATTGATACATGAATATTTCTCACAACAAATTTAGCAAGCCATTTTCTGAGAATTATTTCAATTGCAGTACTTATCAAAGTTGTAAGTTCTTATTTTTCTATATACAAGGTCATCAACTATTTTGTTCTTATTGTTCATACCACAACATAAAAAAAGGGTGACTAATTAGATCTAATGTCAAATATTTCAAATTTAAGATACAGTGTATGTTGTAATTGAATATTAGATTCAACATATCTTCAAATTTATATTTTTCAGATGTTAAAACTATAAATATTCCACAATACATTTTTTCCACATAAAAATTTTTTTTAAGAAAAAATTTGGCATTTATTTTCTTAAAATTTAGTTATGTCAAATCTATTTTACTATCTAGCAAGTTACTCGAGAAGTTACTAACTAACTGTATTAGAAATCTTGATTTAGTAGTATTAACCCCTAAAGGACCATTGTCCCCTCGGGGGACAAATGGGTTTTCGGGCAGGTACCTACGAGCTGAAATTTTCTCCTGATTTTTTGAAACTTTTTTTGGAGGTAGAAAATCTGATTAGCTTTATGGGAATATAATTTTTTTCACAATCGGTGCCCGGGAAAAAAAGTTATGCCCAAATAAGCTCAAAACAGGGGTCGAGGGGCAGCAAAAAAAATTTGCAATTTTTTTTTTTTTTTTTTTCTAATTTTTTTTCTTGTAGATTATATTTTTGTCCATCTGAAAAGCTTTTATTCATTTCATTTGGATTTTTTATGAGAATGTTATGGACAAGCTTGTTTTTCGGGCACTGAGAGCATCTTCCTGAAAAAATAACTTGTAGGATTCATTTCTGAATGTAATTTTTATAATTTTTAAAAAAAAAAAGTTCCACAAGGTTTAGTTTTTTTGCTAGAACAATCTTACCATTGGGATTAGTGATTTTTAATTCCATATAAAAGATATTAATATTTTAGATTTTCTTTCTATCTTGTACCTACTTCTACTTAACAATTTCTTTAATAATGAAAATTAAGTTTTTTTGGATTTTCTTTTTTCCCCTAGACTCTCAACTCAATTCTCCACTATAAAGATTAAAAGCTCAAAACTCTGTAGTGCAAAATATTTAAGTTAAAGATGTTCAAAGTCATAAAATCTAGTCCCGCAATGTGCTGAAAAACTTGTTTTTTTTACTTAAAACGCAGATATCTTGCAATCTGTGCGGTCAAAAATTCTGAAATTTTTTCCATACATTTTCATACTAGTTAGGTATAAGATCCTACGGTTAGATGTGAAAAAAATAATAATTTTCAATTTTTTTTACTCTTTGCTATAGAAATGGCAGTTTTGAGTGTTTTTGGGCAGAAAAATGGCCTTGGTCCTTTAGGGGTTAATTATACACGTGCAATTTGTAATCAATTTTTATTAAAAAACTCAATTTAATTAGTTAATGAACTTCATGTAGCTAATAGAACCTCATGAATTAATTACACTTTTGTTAATTGCACAAAGTCTTATAGCAATTGTCCATTGTGACCAATTTTATTTTATTTCTTCATGTACATCTAAATAAGTATGATTTGAATTTCAGAGTCTAAATATTAAATAATGTATTGATTATCATGTATTGATTAATAGCAAGATGTTTATCAATTTGATCTTAAGGCTTAACAAATATGTCTTATAAATTGTTTTTCTAATTGGCATTTTTCTTTTGTTTCATTTGATTATAGATCTAGAAGCCATACTATTAGAAGTTGGATATGCAGGGATTTGAGTATGAACAATTTTTTTGGGTTAATTGACTTAGAAGAATCAATCTGATTACAAGGTTAAATTACTTGTACATACTCGAATTATTCACTGATTGGATTTTTGGCTTTATGCACATCTTCTTATAATATAAATTTCAATTTAATTTTATCAATTTTATATTAAATTTTATGTTTAGAAGAAAAAAATAAATAGTTTCTATTTCAATGATTATAATTTTCAATAGGTAAACTTTGACTTGCACATAAAATTTTACTCTAATCCAAAGAACATTAATCTACTACACTAAAGATGATATTTGGTGTTGAGTGACATTTAGTGTTTTTACCCCCCTACTAGCTACAACACTAAATCTGAACTTGTCCACAATTAGTGTTAGACTTGAATGTGCCGGCTGCAAACTTCAGAGCCTTGTAACTTTTGCAAAAATTCTTCAAATAAAGAAAATGAGATGTTTTTCGGCATCTACAAAAACTGTAGATGCCGAAAAACATCTCATTTTCCTTATTTGAAGAATTTTTGCAAAAGTTACAAGGCTCTGAAGTTTGCAGCCGCCTAGCCCTAATCGGTCCGATTCTGTCCGTGAACAGTGATATTCCGTCTGATATGACAACTCTGGTTCACATTTAGTGTTTGAATTGACATTTAATGTTACTTACTTTCATAGGGTAATTGACTTTTAGTGTATGCCTTCGTATTTAGTGTACAAGACACTAAATATCATCTTTAGTGTAGTTACACATTCAAATATCACTCTAACAATTCAAATTTGGCCAAAAAATGACTTTTGCATTTCCTACTAGATGTCATTATGCTTAATAAATGAATGGATGCCATTAAAAATGATTCAAAAATTAAAGTAATTATATAAATTTTAATTTCATATATTTATAAACAATAATTTTATTATTGTTTTAAATTTCTCTAATTTAAATAAGTTCATTCTATGCAAGTAGTAATAAAAAATTAGATTAATATCCTAAAGCCTTGTTGGCTATAATTTTCAAATAAACTTCACTTAAAACATCTCACTTTAGGTTCAACATGCAAAGATGGCAATTGCAAAGATGTATTAAACTCAATCTCCAAAACTTTTATGATTTTAAAAATGGACAAGCATTTGTTTTTGGAAAGCATTCATTCAATCGTTTTTTTAATAAATACATGGAAAGCTTGGATGAAAAAAGTATGACTTGAAGCAACCTTTTGAAGTTTGTCATTTTAAATGTATAATTCAAAAGTAGTCAAATAATTACACCGATAACTATATAATTATTTTAAAATCTGATTCAGCTAAATTTTTAAAAATTTTGATAGATAAAAAGAAACTAAATTTTTTATAATTCTATCAACAAAATGTATACTTTTAAATATGCACAACCTAATCATTGAAAGTAGAAATAAAATGCATAGTAATATAGCTGAAATCCATAATTGCTTCATCTTCAACCTCCACTTATAATATTTTATTTTGGATTCTCAGGAACATTAACGGTAATAATGTCAACAAGACATTCTTTGCGGGTGCTTACCTCAATCTCAAGATAATGGATTTATCCAATAATCAATTCAATGATATCACATTTCACATATAAAACAAAACTATACCTTCAAATGGCAACATCTTTCTACCATCACTTGAAGAAATGTAAGGTTTATACAATTGATGTTGAAATTTTGACTTTTTTTCAAATGTTTTTGTGCAATAATGGTAGTTATTAACATTTTGTTTGCATTGATTTTTGTTTAGATATTTCCAAAACAACAAATTAAGTAGACAATTTTCCACTGAAATTTTAACTGCACCAAAAATACAAATTCTACAAGTCAATTCAAGCCATATTTACAATTTGGATTGTCCTTGTTTATTTCAATTTGTAATCTTTATTTTTAAATTTTACTAACCTTATTGTGTTTCCTAAAATGTGTTGAAAATATACAACCAAGAAAAATTAGAAATCTAATTGCATAGAGATTCCTCTTGGTGTTACTTGTAACTTGTTTTTATCTTTTTAGGTTTTGAATGGGATCTAAGATGAATGACTATGAATTTTTGAAAGCTAAAATAAAAATCTAAGATTATTTATTTATTTATCTCTCTCCAATAGATGAAAATGCAAGGTTCCTTTCTACTTTTTTGAAATTCTAATGAATTTTACAATTCATCCTTCTTGAGTTATAATTCCTTAAGACCTTCATTTGCAAAATGCTCACTATTCACATTAATTTTTCAGGGACGCTAATCAAAATGAATATCAAACTTTGCAACTTCCAATTCTTCAATCTGATACTTCCAAACTATCACAAGTTCTTATAGCAAATAATTAACTTGATGCTGTGCAATATGCAAAGAATGGATCATTGTCATCCTACAATCTTCAATTCTCAAGTTTACTTGTGTAAGTACTTTTGGTTTTAATTATTTTGTAATCCATTTCAGTTTTTTATATATTTAAGTGTCATTTGAATAATTGAAGTTGAATCTTTAATATCTACACCAAAGATGATATTTAGTGTTGAGTGACATTTAGTGTTTTTACCCCCCTACTAGCTACAACACTAAATCTGAACTTGTCCACAATTAGTGTTAGACTTGAATGTGCCGGCTGCAAACTTCAGAGCCTTGTAACTTTTGCAAAAATTCTTCAAATAAAGAAAATGAGATGTTTTTCGGCATCTACAAAAACTGTAGATGCCGAAAAACATCTCATTTTCCTTATTTGAAGAATTTTTGCAAAAGTTACAAGGCTCTGAAGTTTGCAGCCGCCTAGCCCTAATCGGTCCGATTCTGTCCGTGAACAGTGATATTCCGTCTGATATGACAACTCTGGTTCACATTTAGTGTTTGAATTGACATTTAATGTTACTTACTTTCATAGGGTAATTGACTTTTAGTGTATGCCTTCGTATTTAGTGTACAAGACACTAAATATCATCTTTTGTGTAGTTCTATTGGTCACTGGAAGATCTAAATAGTGTGTTGATTAATTTTACATATGAAATTGACAGCTTTAGAGGCAATCCTATATGTGACAAAATTGAAAATACAATTTTATCAAGCATATGTTGTTTGAATCAAAGAGACAAACCACTGCACAGTATGATATCTATTTCATTTACTTTATATATGTCATGCAAGTTGAATTAAAACTTAAAGTATTAGGTGAAGAAAAATATAATATTCATAATAGTATAAAATCATTAATTATTTAAAACCTTAATCATTTTAGAAAATGTTTGGTACAAATTTGATTAAAATTGCAAACTACTTGACAAAGCATTTCAAAACATAATATTAGCATATGATAAAATGGGAATGCATTTGGAAATGAAGAAGTTATCAACATGAAATTTTGTCTTTCATTCCTTTCAAATGTAGTTTGATTCTTTCAATTTCAAGTTTAATTCTTACAATTTAGTCAAATTTGATATATTCAATAGTATCTCACAATTACCATGACATATGTTCTTCTATTCAATTTTGTTGAGCTTATGAAGTTATGATTACACATTTCATGCAAGGTGTATTTCTATGCACAAATCCCCAACAATTAAAATTGCATGGATTGTTGTTGACATTTTGTTGTTGAAATAGTTATTCCAAAGTCTTATACAAAGATGAAGGTTATAATTGCAACATTGACATCATCAGCTTTGGCATTAGTACTTTTGATAACTAGATATGTATGGCACTTGATGGATAGAATCAAAGCTCTTCGTATCATTTTAGAAGGTGAGATAGCCTCAACCTTTCTCAAATATCTTTTCATGACAAAAGCTAATTCACTAAAAAAAAATTTATAAATACCAACAACAAATGCTTCAAGAAGTGGAGGTTATCAATTTAATACTCAAACAACTCTTTTAACCTCATTTGGATGTATTGTTTCAGTAGAGAATACTATTTTATTTTGAAACCCATCTAATTTCTAAATTTGCAATTAATAATCCCTTTAGACTATACAATATAGTTGTCAAATATTTCAAGGCTTTGACATATAACTGTATATTGAAGTGTATGCCCAATATTTAAAAATTCATGAAAGGTGTTTATGTTGATAATATATTTGAATTGGTGATGTTAGAATTTGACAAGAAAGAAGTGAAACCCAACTTATACTCTTACAAAAAAGTGAAATTGGCTACAAACAACTTTGACAGACAATAAGCTTGGTGAAGGAGGTTTTGGTATAGTATACAAGGTACAATATATGTTTCAATACAAATGTCTTTTATGTTGTGATGGTGTAGGAAAGTTTACTTGCTTTAGAATCATCTATCCAAAAGACTTTGATGGCATTGTAAAGCAGATTTATTCTATTAATAACCAAGTCAAATTCTAAAGATGGCCATACCATATTTTACAAGTATTTAATTTTATTCCAAATTAAATTTTAAGTATCCAAAGAAATGGATTAGTAAAATATTTCAACATTAGATTATAATTGAACCAAAAAAATAATTTATTCATTTTGATAAGTGTCAATTTTTTTATTCATAATAATTGTTCTCTCTTATATATATAAAATGTATTTATGTTGTATATAGTAGGCCATTGGTCTTTAGTATTCTAATTACATTGTATTAGAGTCTTGGATTGATTCAACCTCAAACTCTTTCAAAATTAATATGTATTTGGGTCTTTAGATCATCTTTAGAAAAGTCTAATATATATTTATTTTTTGCTCATTTTCCTCAAGGTTAGAGAACCAAAAAATTATAGGTAGTCCAATTTCATAAAGATTTGGCAATTGGTAAAATAGTTAAGTTTTTTGTTGCTTAAAACCATCACTAGAAGATGAATGGACTTAAGATTTGAACAATGCCTCAAATCAAGAAGAAGTTTGCAAATTTTCAACACAAATTGTGTCTCTTTTCTCTTCTCAACCCTAATATTAGTCAACAATAGGATCTTATAGTTATAAATTCTAGAAATGGACTATAAATTCTAGAAATGGACTAATTTATGATGTTTATAGTCCATTTCTAGAAAAGGAAGATTTAAATCATTTTGTGAGTAATATCCCATTTTGACACAAGATACTTTAGGGGTAATCTAACATTGGTTATTGCTTTGTAGGGAGTACTTTTTGATGGAACACAAGCAACTGTGAAAAAATTGACAATGTCATCAAATCAAGCGCATGCTAAGTTTTTGAATGAGGTCATTGTCATTTCCGGCTTAAAACATTGCAACTTAGTGAAGCTGAAAGGTTGTTGTCTTGGAGATGGAAATCCACGCATCTTGGTGTTTGAATACGTAGAAAACAACAATCTTACAAAAACATTGTGGATGCATGGTAGGACCCTTTGAATTCCCTTTGTGAGTTTGATTTTAAATTTACCAATTTTACCTACATCTTTCTATACTGAGATTTTATTGCAGGTGATTTGCAAAGCAACATTGAACCTCCATGTTTGGATTGGAAAATGAGGTTCAATATCATTGTGGGTATTACAAGACGGCTTACATACCTTCATGAGGAGTTGCAACCACCAATCATTCATAGAGGCATTAAAGCAACCAACATCCTTTTGGACAAGAACTACAATGCAAAAACTACAGATTTTGGATTAGCGTATTTATTTCCAGCTCTCGGCAATGAAGCAACGCACTTGACTTTGAAACAAGGTGAATGAACTTATTTCTTAGAGAAATTTTCAAGTATAGAAGTTGTTGAAATATGTAAAGATAGTTTTGTGAATCATAAATTTTTATATATTATTGGTTGTTGTAAGCACATGGATTAATTGATTATGTAAAGTAAATTGTTTACTACATCATATATACTCTAAGTACATTATAGATGCCATAGATTTGTGAAACACTTGGATACTAAAGTTTTTTTTATCCTTCAGTATGCAGAGGGTATTGCTTCCCTGAATATGCTCTCCATAGTCATGTGTCAACAACCTTTAATGTATATAGTTTTGGAATTCTTGTACTTGAGATTCTCAGCAAAAGAAAAAATATTAATCATCAGAAACCAAGCAAAGAAATTAATTTGCAAGATTGGGTGAGAATTTTTTAAGGAAATTTATATTCAATCACTAATAATATGAATTCCATTTCATTGATAATCTACAATTATTGTGAAATTCCATGTTTGTATCTTTTTTTAGATTTGTGCTTATATACGTGAATAAATTGTTGTGTGTTTCTTCAGTTGGATGTTGATCTTGTATACATGCTAATATGGATACCAATACTATATCTATGCATATAATTTGTTTAACAAAATTGACTCATGTAATAGTAAACATACCATGGATAAATCATAGAAATTGTCTACATCTTACAGGCTTGGAAACAATATGAAGCAAAAGCATCAATGACACTTATTGAGTAGAAGATGGAACATTCTTCAACAAATTTGGATGCCATCTTGCGTGTCCTAGTTGTGGCACTTGCATGTGTAGATTATAAGTGTATAAGACATCTCAAAATGCATAATGTTGTGCCTATGCTTTTGGAAAATATGTCAATTAACCAATTTCAAACATGCTTTGAAGATGGAGATGAAATTGTTGAAATGAGTGCAGAATTTCCTGTTGCATTAGGCACATTTTTCTTTTGGAGCAATGAGAATCTCCATGTGGATGATGACCTTGAAATAAATTCAATAGTTGGATAAGATAGCATAAAATGTGCCCAAATGATTGCAATTGGCGTGCAAGTAGTGGCAACTGAATAAATATATGATCTATGATTTTGTATCCACATTTGCTTAACTATGTTGATGTATCTTTTAACTTCAATGACCTTTTTCATAGGCATACTTGGTGATTTGGTTTTAGATTGTTTACAACTATTAAATGAGTGCCTAAGAAGCATTTTAGTAGAATGAGGTTCAACCTTACATGTGTTTTTCACAACTTTTTTTTGCTATTTTTTGCTATTTCAAAACCATTTTGCAGACACAATGAGTCATCTAAAAGTTTTTTTACTTCCACTAATGTGTTTGTATGCTAATTTTGAAGCACTTTATAGTTTAAAGTTTTTTATTTGAATAGGTATAGAAATTGAATTTTACCTCCAAATGGGCTGCTAGGAAAATTACTACATCCTTTTTCAACACTAAAACATTATAATCCTGCAATCTATGTGGCCAAATGACTCCAAATTTGACTCACATCATCTACAACACATACACTATACAAGATTGTATGGTTGAGATTTCTATAACTTAGTGACATTTAGACCTATTAATAACACTTTAAAAACAATGATGTTCTTTAAACTCCAAAAGGCCTAGATCATTTAGGGTATTTTGAGTATTGTTTCTTGTCATAAAAGCTAATGATGAAGTATTGAATTCACAATTTTATTTATAAAGCATATAAAGACTTTGGCATGGATATGTAATCAAAAAATTTATATGCTGGGCTTTTATTCATGAAAACTGCTAGGTTTGTTCCTATGTTTGATTTACTTTCATACAACTACTACATTTGTTTGCTTTTGTATTAAGTAATTTTTTTAATAATTTGTAAGATATATATTAAAAAAAATTGTGTTGATCTTCAAATTACATGTATAGGTGCAAATCTCACAATGATACATTTATTTGCCCTTCACCCTATGTTATCTTTCAAAAAACAAACAAAAAACAATTTCATTGTATTATAAGGGCCTACGCACATGATCTCTTCTATATGAAACATAAAACAATCAATAATGTGTGAGAAAGCGTAGAACTCTAATTTGGGCAAAACAAACTATGTCCTTGGCTAATTTCAAAGATTGGAAATGATTTCATCAAGTGATAATCATCACTTCTGTCATTTGCATTTTAATTGGTTCAACTTAAAGACACAATAGAAGGCGACAACCTAGAGGTGGAGGAAAAGAAATGGTTGGGATTCCGTTGTTCTATAGATTGTTAGTCCAAACATTCCTCTTTAAGTTACTACAAGTTTTTGTAGTTTATTTGAATTAGATGTGTATTGACTGTGATTTATTGAGTAGTGGTGGTCTCCAAGTCTATGAACCACTATAATAGTTTACATTTTAGAAAATGGAAAATACAAATATATGTGGGAATTTACAAGCTTGGAAGTGTTAGCACTTTAGATTAAACTACAACCTCTAGTTAGGGAGTTTTTTAGTACATGGCAATAAGAACATGGGGAGGTTAGGGCGAAATGTAAAATAAAGCTATTAAGAGAAAAAAAAGGGTAAAATTCGAGGAGAAAAATGGGGATTTAAAACTAAAAAGATGCTAAGCAAGATTTGATAAAGTAACCAAATTAGGCAAACAATAAAATGTTTAGAAAATGAAAAAAAAATCATACAAATAAAAAATGAATATAGAAAAAAGTTAGAAACCAAAAAGAACTACCAAATATAAAAAACATAAAATGAAAACCAAAAAACTTAAAATTGAAAACTATAAAAGGAAAAGAAAAACCAAAATATTACAAGTAAGAAATGAAGCTAAAAATAAATTGAAAACCACAAAAAATAATAAATATGAAAAAACACAAAACAAGTTAACAAACTCAAAACTACTACTAGAATATTAGAATAGTGAAGGAATCACTGAAATAGGATTAAAACAATAAAATTGGAGGAAAAAACAATAATTTAGGGAATTTTGTACTAAATTGACGCAATCTACACCAAATTAGCACAGTTTGCACTATTTTAGTGATTTTATAATAAAGTAGAGTTGGATGAATGTACTAAGTGAAAGAGTGAAATTTGTTAAGAGTTTGGGTATAGGAAAAATTAGGGTTTGTCTCTTTCTTTTCTCTCTTGCAAGTTTTGTGCCTATATGTGATTTTTAGAGAATGTGTGCACAATTGTGTTAAAAAATGAATAAAAAATATAAGGAGCTAAGAGAAATGACTTAAGATTGATGTTAGGACCAATTTGTTGAGTAGGTATTCACTCTTGGTGGTCCAAAGCGGTGAAAAATGGAAGGTTTTAGGTCACATTGAGGGCTGAATTGGGTGATGAAAGAGAATTGTTAGGGTTCTTTGAAATTGGAAGGGTACTACCAACTTTGGCGAATCATATCGAAGGAATAACAAGTTGAATTGAGTTGAATATTTGTAAAAAGTTGGATCATCTAGTCGGCTTTCTATCAAGATTAGGCTCGTCTCATTTGGAGCAAAGACAAAGAAATGGTGGCCGTTTTTGTGGAGGGCGGTCTTTTGCCACCTTCAAATGGAACTGCCAACTTCAGCAAGCAATACAGGGGAAACGACAACGCATATTAAACTGAATTTTAAAGAGGAGCTGGATCATCAAGCCAAATTTCCATCAAGACTAAGGTAGGAGGCTCTTGAATTGCCCATCTAAGGGCTGATCTGCCTTTTTCATATGCTTCCTTGGTCGGTATTATTTTTAATTCATTTTTCAGAGATAGAAAAATAGACGAGGAATCTAACACAAGTGGTTTCATATTTTTTTGAGCAATATTGAATTAGTTATGAATTTTCAAAGGAGATGTATCGTAGGTCCCTATTTGTGACCCTAGGTCTTCCATAAACTGCTCACTTGCAAGATGGGAAAAAGCAAAGCCGATGATTGGTTGGGACCCCTTTTTTTCTAATTCATTCATAGCACTATAGCGGTCAATTTAAGGATCACTTTGTTCCATTCAAGAGCCATTTATAGGGACGGTTCTTAATGCCCGAGCGATTTCAGAGCCTCCTACCTTAAGCTTGTCCTATTTGGAGCAAAGACGAAGCAATGGTGGTTAATTTTGTGGAAGGAGGTCAACTACCCTGGGCCGATGAACAATTATTGGTTCTTTTGTTCCCAATTTTTCATTCTTGTTCATGTCCTTTCAAAATGTAATGATAATTACTCTTTGCTTGTGCTTGCCATGGTTGAATGAGGGGTCCAAAGGTTGTGCATAGAATTATCTTTGTGGAATGGGAAGTCTAATAAATGCATAATGTGGAGACTAATTTTTAGGGTTTTAGGGCAAGCGTGGAAGAGCTACTCCAAGTTCGACTAAATTAGAGTTAGCTAAATTGGGTGATGGCAAATGAGGTACCACTTGCTTGCTTGAAAGGAAGTGTCTTAGTGTTGGATCTTAAAACTAAGTGGGAAATGCAAATTTGAAAGTTATGCGTGTGGAAAATGGAGTGCTTGGGATGATTGATGCTGTAATTCCTGGTTAGGGCCTAGTTAAGGCCATTTTGAGCCCCAAATTGCACATTTGACTGAGATTTTGGCATACAAAGTTGTCCTAATTCACTTAAGTATTTAAGTGGATGATGGTGAGTTCTTAAGAGGTTTATTTGGTGATGTGAGATGGCTTCCCCCTTTTCATGTAGAGTCAATTCACTGAAAAAATTACCAAAAAACTTAAAGGAATCCATTGCTTAGAGTCAATTTAGGTTAGGGTTCACATACTCTATGAGTAAATTTTATCGTCGTGGCAAAAAACACTCCTAGAGTGTGGCCAAAGGGGAATGTATTTGACCTCTAAGTATCTTGCTTTCCAAGCAATGGACTCAATAATCAAGTTTTTGAGTAAATTTTTAATAAAATGACTATAAGTGAAAAATGACAGCACCCTTAAATTATTCAAATATGTGTTTTATCATCCTCAAATCACCCTAACACATGTTTTATGAGGTTGGAGCAACCTCTTTGACCAAAATCTCAATAAAAATGCCTAATTTGGATTCTAAAAACTAATCACAGTACATTCCATTCAACCAAAATACCTAATTCAATCCATGCATTGATCCATGCACCTCATCAAGTCCTTAAATTTAATCCAAATAGTCTCATCCACTCATTTTAGGCAATTAGAATTTTACCCCCATTTAATCATTCACACAATCCAACCCTACTTTTAATCTAATTTGGACGGCGCTTCAGTACTTACCTTTAAATCCTAAAAAATCACTCTCAACATCCATATATCTCTTTTCAAACATTCACATCCCACAAAAGAGTTCAATGCATGTGTAATGAATCATTCAATCAAAACAAGGCAAGAAGGTATTGTAATCAATCATTACAATTTTTTTATTCAGCATAGTAGAAAAATGATCATAAAATAGTCAAAATTTTGACCTAGAAATTTTGACTTTTTTATTTTTCACTCCATAAAGTGTAATTTTTTTACAATTTATGGAGTGAAAAATAAGGAAGTCAAAAATTTCAGTTCAAATTTCAATCAATAAAAATCCAAAATTCATGAAAATTGTAACACGTGATTTTAGTCAAGATGTACAGTTTTTTTTTTGTAAAAAGAAATGAGACATTTTAGCTTTTTTCCCAAAAAATATTTTTACATAAAAATTTCATTCAAATAATAATAGGTCTAAATATAGTTTGTTTAAAATAACATTGCACAAGAGGATATAATCTCCTTTGTACAACAACATATCCAAATTTCACTTCATAATAGTAATTTCTCAACTTATATCTCATGTTCATGTTGCAATGATGCTAAATTGTGAGCCTGTGAGCACGAGCCTACGAACACTGAGTGGGGATTATGTGAGCGTTGAATTTTGAAATTTAAAAATCTTTAGAAAAGTCAATAATATTTCTAAAAATAGACAAAATTTTCAAAATTAGGACAAATTTTACTATTTTTAGTAAATTCAAGTACCTATTATCGTGGATCTATTATCATGGACCTAATACTGTGGATCTATTATCGTGAATCTATTATTGTGGATCTATTATCATGGACCTATTACTGTGGATCTATTATCGTGGACCTATTATTGTGGACTTATTACTATTGTTATGTACAATTTTTAATTTTTATTATTTTTTAAATATCAAAAATATACATTATAAAAGCAAAGAACTAGAGTACAATAAAATTCAAATTTAGATTGGAAATAGGGTGTATTGAATATGTTGGCAAATTACAATATTTGTCCAAATATAAAATGATACTTCTAAAATTATATATCTAATTTTAGTCTATTAACAATATTAGTCTCAAATGCCAATCACTCAAAGATTCTTGCTTGGAACCTTGATGATATTGGCCCTAATGAAAAGGAGCTTCACTTCATTAAAGCTGAAGCTTGAAGAATGTATAAATTTATGAACTATTTAATTCATTTTGTAGAAGTAATGGAATAAGAAATAAAAATGTTTACAATTTATGTACTAATGGCAGCCACTTTTCGCCAAAATGGTTGTGTCTACAAAATTGGGGCAAGTTTACTCTGAATATATACCAAATGTGATTTGATAAACCTTTTGCATGTGCTCAGTTTCGGATTGAAGGGAGATTATGGGTCCATGTCCAAGGAAAGGGAGCATGGTTACTCCCAAGACCATTCTTTTGATATTATCAGCATTCTTCCATTTATTGTGATGCTCTATAGTAGGAGCATTTGCAACACATCAAATAGCCTTGCTCTTCCGACAAGTAGACGTCAAAATCGTTTTCTTACTAATGCTTTGACCCAAAAATCACATATTACATCTATCAGTCCATATATGCTACAACAAGAAAGAACACATAAGATCCCAAGGTTAGTTTTTACAAATAAACTTACTAATTTTGCCCTTGCAGATTGATGATTTGGATCCCAGTATGACCTCATTCAGTGAGTCAAAGGAGGGCGCATTGAAGTTCACTGCTAGACTGTTTAATCTTGCTCCACAAGTCCCAGGTGACAAGGCAATCCTTACTTGTACCTATTTCTACTAACAATTTTTTGAAGTACAAAAATTTAGTGTTTTTGAAAAAAAAATTCTTAGATTTTCAAACCGATTCTCTACCATAAAGTTTTGTATTTCAAAACTTTTTAGTGCAAAAAATTTAAGTAAAGAAGGCTCAGAGTCAAATAATCTAGTCCTGCAATGTGCTGAAAAACTTGTTTTTTTTTACTTTAAACGCAAATATCTTGCAATCTGTGCGGTTAAAAATTTTGAATTTTTTTTTGAAAATTTTCATACTATTAAGATGTGAAATTCTGTGGATAAATGTGCAAAAAAAATAGTTTTCAAATTTTTTTACTCTTTGCTACAGAAATGGCAGTTTTGAGTGTTTTTTGGCAGAAAAAAGGTCTAGATCTTTTAGAGGCTTAGATTCTAGCCTAGAATCTGACCTGATCCTTATTCCTAAGAGTTTGACTTAGCTATAGGCCTTGTCACAATTCAAAACTTTACTAATTTGGCTAAAGAAAGTAAAAAGAAGTACTTAAAAACTTACCTCGGATTGCACTTCATCAATCAAGTGGTCAAAAATACCTTCAAACTCCCCCTCTTGTACCATCATATTTCTCTTGCTTGAAGTTTTGCTCATCGCTTATGTTTTTTATAATTTTGAAATGGTTACAATTAAAGAAAAATCCTACTCTAATTAATTCTATTTCTTTCTACACTTCTCCTCCCCACTTTCCTTCTTTATCTTCTTTTATCTACAACAATTTTTGTCAATCTCAAATCCTACTAAATCTATTCCTTACTTGTATTTGCATTTGAAGTTGTATTATACTTCCATGTGTTGGTGACAAAATCCAAGCTCTCCAAATGCTTCCTTCAATTTTTGGGTGATCGGCGTTTCAAAATCAGGTCCATTTACCCTCTCTCCAAATTACTCTAGTTTTTGAACTTTGTTTTGCTTAGAATACGTCTCTGTTTTGAGACCCCTCTGGCTTGACTTCAAATCTGAAATTTTGGACTTTTTCTGGCTCACTCAAATCTGATATTTTGGACCCTCTCTGGCCAGTCAAATCTAAAATTTTGGGACCCTCTCTGGCTTGCTCAAATCCGAAATTTTGAACCACTCTTTGGCTACCTCAAGTCTGAAATTTTAAACCCTCTCTGCCTTCTTGAAATCTGAAATTTTTGGACCCTCTATGACTACTCAAATCTGAAAATTTTGACCCTCTCTAGCTTGACTCAAATCTGAAATTTTGGACTGGTTGGGCCAAGTTTTGATCTGTCCAAACCAATTTTTTGGGATTCCTTTAAGGGAATCCATCAACAAAATAAAAATTGGATATACAAAAAGGTGGTGCGAAAGGCAAAGCTTCGTTGTTCGAAGGGTTTAGGCCCAAATTTTGAAACAAAAACAAAAAAGTTTAGTTCGTCGACTGGACATACAACATAAGATAGGAGATGATCCCTTTACCGACATTTTTTATTCTTATAACAAACTAAGGTATTCCATACATAGGGTACAGCCAAAGCTTCACTGTCTAATTGGAAATTCTAAAAACACTTATAATGCCAAGACTCCTGAGTTCAAAGCTTTGCCGTCTAATTGGGAACCAAAGAAATTTCCACAAGACTTGAAGAGATTAGTACAGGAGGGGAAAAAAGTGGTTTACAACACATGTTAGTACGATGGGTTGGTACAAACATGTGTCATTAAAAAACTCAACTTACATATGCTAGTACAAAAGTTGGATAGTAGACAACTCCTAAAACAACAATACACTAAAAGCCCTCCAAAATGGCATCACCAAAGTACGGTGGGGAGATTTTATAGGATTAGTACACCCAACACCCAAATCCCAAACTTCAACAAAACTCAAACAAGTTAGTACAAACACTTTCAACAACTACAAAACAAATTGTACAATTTGAAGGGAATCCTAAGTTCTTCAAAGCTTATCAAAACAACAATAATTGAAGCTTGAAATGCTCCAAAAGCACACAAATTAGGCAATTTGGCTCAGAAGGCCAAAAATCCAAAATGGATCCAAAATGATGTCAAGTGCCGAAAAATGATTACAAAGGGTTGAAAGGGGTGTTTTGAGAGGAAAAGGGGTGTCCTTATATACTTTCCCAAGGGCACCCACCTCCTCTCATTTTCAAACAATAATCTTATCATTTAAGGTTTTCATCCTAATTGTTAATTTTTTGACTTTCTACACTAGTCTATTTTTAAAATTTGGAGAAAGACTCCAAATTACAAACAAATTATGCCATTGCCTTCAAAATGCCATTTATTTGATGCTTCTTGGAACATCACTGTCGCACAAGACATCAACTCATTGGATGAGATTTGGAGGGCTGGGAAGGCTGTTTCAGGCCCGTTCCCAACATTGTTCCCCCGGCAGTTAACCCATGTAGTTCCAAAACTATGTTTTCAACAAAAACGCTCAAAAATTGCCATTTTCAATACAAGTACCATTTTTTAAACGCTTTTTGACACATGTAATCATAGGATCTTGTAGTATGCTGACTTGAAAACATGTGGTAAAAATTTCAGAAAATTTCACCGCGTGGATTGCAAGATATAAGCATTCAAAATCACTAAAATCATTTTTTTGACCCTGCGAAAAACTGGACAGCTGCACTTTAGAAGCTCAATTTTCTATGAAAAAATGTCCAAAATGGTGGTGCTTCTTTGTATTCTTTTTCCTAGAAAATTGGCTACATGCTTAAAAAGTTTCACATCATTTGGAATTGTACAACATATAGGAAAAAATTAGTAAGTAGAACGAAGTAGAGAATGATTCAAAATACAAAATTGTTAAGAATTTAGATATGGAATTGGAAAATGCCAATTCCAATGGTTGCAATGTTGTAGTAAACAATCTACATCTTATGATTATATTTTTTCAAAAACTACTGAAAATTGAGTAAGATAAAGGACTTCAAAGTTTATTTTAGAGTAGAGATTCTATAACTACCCACAAATTAAAACTCTTCATAACTTTTGACTCATTGGTCAAAATGGAATGATTGAAAGTATATCTAATTCTAGAAAATCAATTTCAAATTTTTGTTTTTGAAAAAAGTGATTTTTTTATCTGCCCGGACTGCCCAACCGAGAAAAAAAGTAACATATTAGGCCATAACTTTTGACTTGTATTTCCAAATGTCATGAAATTTAGTGCATATGAAAGATATTCCTTGCACACAACTTCTATTAAAATTTCAGCCAAAAATATGAAAATTTCTAGTCACAAGTACTTGCCCAAAATTTCTATACTAACAAAAAACACATGTTGGTCCTTTAACCTCTAAATGCCCAAGGCCTGTTTTAAGCATCTTGAAATTTGTTCTATTTTGAACAAAATGCCAACATTTTGATAAGTTGTATCAATTTTTTTTAAATTGTAACCATAAAAATTCAAACTAGAAATGTTAGAGATCTCATAGAAAAAGAAAATACAACAATATTACATATGGAGTGAAAGATTATAATGTTTGACCATGAGGGTGTTAAAACTGCAAAAATGATGTGAAGTCTTTCAATCCTCTTTTCACAAGTCAAGTCTAAAAAGTTGGTGACTAAAAGAATATGAGGTCAAAGGGCCTAATATGTATAACCCCATTCAATTTATGGCTTCTTAAAATCTCTTTTACAAATGAATTTTGAATGAATTTTGAATGTGATTTTGTCTCCAAGATCTAGTGTATTTGAGGCTCATTTCCAAGAGCTCTCAACACTACAAGAAGTCAAGATTGCAATGGATACCCTTGCACAAAATCTTGAATAGAAAAATCACTATAATTTATTTTCAAGATTAGATTTTTGACACTAAAATTAGACTTCAAGAAGATTTTTTCAAAAATATAAAATACTAAAAATAGCAACTTGATTAGGTTTTATATAACTTCAAAGTTTTGCAAACACCAAATTTGGGTGCCTTAGGCATTTAGGGGTTCAGGGTTGAAGAATGCCAATGTAATAATTTATTTATTTTGAAAAATAAATTAATAATAATAATAATAATAATCTTAAAATAAATCAAACATGCTTTTCTTTTTTTCTTTTTTGAAAAAAATAATAATAATATGACATGGCAGTCTTTGTGCCACGTCGGACAAATGCTTTGATGTAGTTTTGGGGGTTCGGCACCCTACGGAACTCGCAACTCTCCATAGGGGTTGAAAATCATCTAATGCGTTCTGCATGTAACATCCAAACCTTTTTTGGAACATCCAACTCAATTGTGCCTTTTATAGCTGCAATCCCATCTTTGTGCTCCTATTTTGAAAAACATTCATATTTGTTGCTAATGTCCAAAAAACTTATGTTGAAAAATTATTTTTTTAAGAAGATGCTTAGATTGCCCGAAAAACAAGATTGTTCATAACTTTCTTATCAATAGTCCAAATAGAATGAATCTAATCTTTCTATATAGAAAAAAATACTTTCTAGAAGAAAAAGAAATTTGGAAATTTTATTTTGACTTTTTGTGATTTTTTTATATTGCCCAACAAACACAATTTTGGGCTTCAAGTGACATAACTTTTGCTTTGAGGCATCGACTGAAATAAAAATTATATTTTTAGAAAGCTAATGTGTTTTCCTATCTTCAAACAATTTTTTTTTAGATCACAATGAAAATTGGGACTATAGGAACCTACGCAAAATTCATTTTTCCACCTAAAGGGACACCGGAACTTTAGGAGTTAAAGGCATGTTTGTAAAACTCTTCCCTTAATCCCTAAAATCCCATTGTCCCCTCGGGGGGCAAAATGGATTTCGGGCAGGCTCCTACGGTCTCAATATTTTTTGTGATTTTCTGAATTTCTTTTTGAAGATAAAGAATCACATTAGCTTTCTGAAAATGTAATTTTTATTTCAATAGGTGCCCGGGAGCAAAAGTTATGGCACAGAACCCCCAAATTTTAGTTCAACAGGCAGAAAAAAATCCTCAAAAAAACTTTAAATTAAAAATTTTAAAAATTTGTTTCATATATATTTTATTTTTATTTACATAGGAAGATTTGATTCATTCCATTTGGATTTGTTATGCAAAAGTTATGGTCAATCTTATTTTTTGGGCAATTAGAGCATTTTTTTGAAAATTATCTTGTAGGATTCATTTCTGAACTCAATTTTAACAATTTAAAAAAAAAAAGTTTCACAAGGTCAAGATTTCTTGCTAGAACAATCTCACTATTGAAATTAGTATATTTCAATTCTATCTTAGAGCTATTAATGATTTAATTTTGAACCTTGAATCTTGAACCTACTTCTACTTAACAATTTTTTAATGAGTGAAAATTAAGTGTTTCTTCTTAAAAAATAAATTCTAGATTTTCAACTCAATTCTTCATCTTATAAAATTAGAAATTCAAAATCATTAGAGCAAAGATTTTAAGTTAAAAAGGTTCAAAGACAAAAAATGTAGTTGAACAAGGTGCAAAAAAACTAGATTCCTTCACTTTAAATGCAAATACCTTGCAATCTCTACGGTCAAAATATCTGAAATTTCTTCCACACATTCTTACACTAGTCTAATACAAGATCCTATGGTTAGATATGAAAAAAAACATTAAATTTTTTTTTTTGCTCTTTGCTCTAGAAATGGCAGTTTTGAGTGGTTTTTGATGGAAAAATGGCCTTGGGACTTTAGGGGTTAATAATGTAGCTGATAGAGCCTATGGTAGTGTAGTTCCTTATTCAAGAAGAATAAGCAAGACATTCAAACATGTCATGCCATTCTCTCTTTAACCCTTAAGGGCATTTCATGCCTAGGCTTGGAAAATCTGCATTAGATTTCTACATTAAAACATAGATTTCAAAATTTTGGTATTTTTCACATATAATAACATATGTATAAAGCTTAACATCATTTGTTCATAATTAAAAACATCATATTGAGTTTTATATGATTTTAAAAAGAAATTTTCATATAAAAGTCATAGTAGCTATTAAAATGCTTAAAATAGTATGAATTTTTTAAGAAAAATGAAAATAATAGTAAAAAACATCATGGTATAACTTATGTCCTCTTCGAGATTACACCAAGAGAAATTTGATAGAAAAAGTTCAAAAGTGGTGTATTTTGAGCTTTCAAGAAGCTATCTTGAAAGTGTCACAGAAATTACAATTTTAACAGGTTTGAAAAAAAATTCAAATGGCTTATAAACTAGATTATTGTAGCTACATTTTCTTAATTACACTTTAAAACATTTATAATCAAGAAGTATATGAAAATTCAAGTTTTGACTTTCAAAATGCTTGAGGGACTTGAGGAACCCTTAAAGGTTCAGATCATTTTCTTTTCCTCAAAGGTTTAAAGGAATGGTTTTTAGAATGCTCTTTATTAGAAATGCAGTAGAATTCTTTGCTGGAGACGAGGCTGCTTTTTCAACAGTTGAACAGTTACGTAGAGCATTGAGTGAGAAGCTCGCAACCCAAGCTAAGTTACTTACTGAATCTCGCAACTTGTCCATGTTTGTCCCATACGCACGTGCACACTCCAACTCAAGTTGATCAAACTGACATTAAATTTTTTTTTAAACCAAGCAACATGAAACATGTTCATCTTTCACGAAGCACAAACCGCATCACTTGTGCGTGTGAATGATATGTCCCCATGGGAATCTCGTGTCTACAATCACGCTGACATTTTTCCCCATATCTGGTATTCTGGGTCCCAGTTTTAAAAAAAATATCCTGACTAGTCAAGGACAGACAGTGCAGAACTGAGGAAAGAGAATTCCGGGACATGCGGACCAACTTACAGATACTATCATGCACCATCATCACTTTTCAACTAGCCAGCTCGAACGTATTCCAAGCAACCCAGAAAGCAAAAAGTGCCCTGTATCCATAACCTGTGGGTTTCAGATTTCGGACCTTGAAGAATGGGCAGAGAAAAAAAATATAGTTGGACTTCGTGTTCACTATTCAACACGCACAACATAGAAACTACGAGGATCCCAAGCGATATTTATCATGCTGAACAGTGACCAACACGAGGACAGTACAGAAATGATGCACAGACATAAATTGCATAGTCTGAAGTTGCCATAGAATGCATCACTCAAAACTGCCAAATCCTAGGACAGGCAATACCTAGAATTCGCAAGCTAGGTGCACCGCTTCCTACACTCCACCATGGACAGTGCACTTTGCCAAACCTGCACTTGCCCGCACTCAACAAAGTATAGCCCCACTAAAGTTTCAAAGAGAGGTCCACCCAGAATTGAAACATCCAGCTGGACAGTAGACATTTCATGCATTTTCTAAACAGGACTTGCACACTTAGAGCGCAATCTACTCACTTTGTAAGCAGATACTGAAGTGATCTACAGTAAGCTACTACTGAAGCACGCAATCTACTCACTTTGTAAGCAACTATTGAAGCTCAGCTTAAACAGTTTGATAATTGAAAAAGTTTACAAGACCAGCAACCCAGGCAATTCATTAATAATCTGGGGTACAAACATTCTGCTGATTATACAATACTTCAACAACCCAAACAAAATGGGGTTATTGTACACACGCCACTACAAATGTGCAAAACCCCAAATCGCAGAGTTACAGATCTCATCGGACATTCTCCATTCCATAGTCCACATCCAACACACAATAAGCAACCACGGTACACTGAAGTTCAGCATGAAACTGTTGATGATTGAAAGAGTATACAAGACCAGCAACTCGGGCAGCAACCGTAGGAAGTTGGTGCTCAGGCAAGGTCATAGTAAGCTGCAAACTCCGACAACCCAAACAAAATGGGATTATTGTACAATCGTGGAGTCATAGACCTCGTGAGATAGAGAAATCTCCATCCCATAGTCCACATCCACCACACAATAAGCAACTACTGAAGGTCACCATAAACCTGCTGATGATTAAGAGTGTAAACCCGGTATAATTACCTACATAACTAGCTGCGAATTAGCGACATAGCATTAGAATCAGTAGTTGTACTCGTGCTCCACATGCTTCATGTAATTAGGATTCGTCACCGGCAGCTTACTAAACGACACCTGCGACCGGAAAATAGCATTCGTCGGGCGCTGGTTATAAGCCGAGACGTACCGCGTCTCCGCCATCGCGGGGTGAAAGTCATCCCCCATCGAAATATACTCCGCATCATGGTACCGATGCCGTCCCAAGGACGGCATCCGCCTGATGTTGTAAAAATCACGGTTCACATCCAACGGCACAAGCTCATTCTCACGACGATCGTCATAACGCTCCACGCGCCCAAACGAGTTCAATCGGTTCATGGCGCCCCGACGACCATTCGAGTTCCCGCGCACCAGCTGCGGAACGTGCGAGATCACTGTTGCAGGGGTCGCTACATACTTGTACCGATCCGAGTGCCGTTCTGGGTAACGTTCAGGGTAGCGTTCTGGGTAGCGCTCAGAGTAGCGTTCTGAGCGGCGGTCGTAGTCGTTGGAGGTGCGGACCAAGGGGTTGGAGACGTAGCGCGTCTCGGAGGACGGAGATACGGCGAGACGCTCGACGGCATGGCTGGTGCGGTTGATGTAAGTATTGTTGCCGTGAAGCTCTGATTTGGGTTTTACCTTTTTCACGCGACGGAGGGCTTTCACGGGGTCGACGAAGCCGGTGACGGTGACGCGGTTGGTGTCCCGGTCGGTGTCGACATCTTTCACGCCGCTCATGTCTTCGAGAGTTTCACGGACTTTCTTCTCGCAGTTGTCGCAGCAGAGGGGGACGCGCATCTCCAAGATGGGGATGGGGGTGGAGCGGCCATATGGTGAGGTGAGGACGCTGTTGTCGTAGCTGTTCGGGTAATCCATGTCGTCTTTACTACCGAAGAGCTGCGCAGGCGTGAGTGGGGATCTCAGAAACCAACAAATGGAAATGAAACCCAACCAATTGAAACCATACCAAACAAATGCAAACGAAGCCCAACAACTTCAGGAGAAACCCAACAAATTGAAACGAGACCCAAAAAAGTCGGACGAAACTACGTCACACCGAAAACGCCTTAGGACACGCAACGCTATCTAAACGTAACAGAATGCAAAATAGAAAAATGCATCGCAAGAACACGCCGTAATGCAATCGAAAAACTAACGAACCCAAGTGATGCGAGCGTCCCTCTAAATGTACACCCCTGGTACGCATTCTCTCCACAGAACAGAGTGTCTCCACCCCATCAGTCCATCCACCAACGTTACATTGCAGCAAAACTTCCCGCAATCGACAGACCACTACACACGATTCAAGCAGCGACAGGCGTGCCTTACCTCTTTAATTCCATCTCGAATCCCCATTGTCGATATACCGATCACCCCAAAGCTTCCTTTCTTTGGAATTCCACGCAAAATACTGCACAGACAACCCCCCTAAACAAGAGAACGGCTTTCCCCAAAACAACAAGTACCTCCCCTTCAAATCAGTGCTTCCTTCCTTACAATTGCAAGCAAACTTGTGAAAGAACAGGGACACCCCACCGATCTGCAAAGCGCAATATAGGAATTGCAATTGCAGGCGGTTGCGGGCACACTGGGCTGATGAGCTCGTAAGACGGGCTTCAGGTTCTCTTTTTATCGATCTCCTTCTGGCTACTGTATAAGCTACCCTGGGGCTGAAGTGCTGAACTCTTCCACGCGATAGAACGGACCGTGTGGATTCGGTCCGGGGAGACACGTGGCGAAATCGTGACGGGGGGCGGTAGGGGCGGTACAAGATGGGGGGGATTCGTGGAAGCTTCTACTGCTGGGTTTCAAGTGGGTATCTTCGGAACCCCATTGGCCCACTGTTGCAGACCATAAATTACGGCTGGTTTCGTTGTAAATGGTACTGTAAAACCTCGTTGCAATAATTGGATACGATATTCTGTTCAGTGAGTGGTCAGTGTGTACGTTTACCACATTCTTTAACATCAGTATATGCAGGGTGTGTTTTTTCCATTTATTTTGGGCAGTGCAGAGAGCAACCTTCACTGGAGTGCTGAAGCTATTTACATCCATGAAAATGGATGAAAACTGCAATGTATGGATGAACACTCCTTTGTTTTGCTCATCCCATGGAGTGTACGTCCAAAATAGAGTGATAACCATCCCAAAATTTGGTTGCAATTTAGCGATTTCATCCATTGAAAAAAATATATATCTCATCAAATATTCCCCTAAAAAAAATTTGTATCAACCCCCCTCCAATCAAGACCTAAAGAGACAGAGGCCTTTGTATTGATAGAAGCATGGGTAGATATAACCATTTAAACACATAATATCTAAGGACTTTTTTTTGAGCTTTTTGGAATTTGCTCTAAATTGAACAAAAAGCAAACATTTTGATAAGTTTTAACAAAAAAATTGAATTGTAATTGTACAAATTCAAACTTGACATGTTAAAAATTACATGAAAAAACAAAACACAACAATATTACTTATAGATTGAAAGATTATAACTTTGATCACAAGGGTGTGAAAACTATGAAAATGGTTTGATACCTTTCAATTCTTTTTTCACATGTCAAATCTAAAAAATTGGTTGGCAAAAATAATATGAGGTTAGAAGGCATAACATGCACAATCCCAATCAAATTGTGGCTTATCAAAATCTACTCTATCATTTTTTATAAATGAATTTCTAATGTGACTTTTTCTTCAAGATCTAGTGTATTTGAAGCTCATTTTCAAGAGCCCTCGACATTACAAAATCAAGATTTGCAATAGCCCTCCATGCACAAAATCTTGAATAAAAAATCATAATCATTAATTTTTTAAATCAAATTTTTGATGATGTGTCTAAACACCAAAAATGTAAACTACTCAAAATAACAACTTGGTTAAATTCTATTTAACTTCAAAGTATTGT
This sequence comes from Antitrichia curtipendula, assembly GCA_951230915.1. Classification (NCBI taxonomy): domain Eukaryota; kingdom Viridiplantae; phylum Streptophyta; class Bryopsida; order Hypnales; family Leucodontaceae; genus Antitrichia; species Antitrichia curtipendula. Next base: position 2,783,960 of record OX579638.1, on the reverse strand, counting down.
TAATACCAAGATTTGGTGCCTCGGGCATTTAGGGATTAAACTTGAAGTGTGCATAGATGGAGTCAAAATCACAACTAAGTGTTATTTTTCCATGTAGACAAATGAAAATCAACAATATTCAAAAAATAAAATAGAACTTTTGAGAATTTTTGTATTTGTTGTGAATTTTCAAAGTTAACACTGGAAGAAACTTTAAAGTATTCAATAGGTGCATGTTTGAAGGGCCTTGAGAAAGACCCATGACTGTTCACTAAAACTTTATTACTTTACAACCATAAAGCGCCATTTATGAAGTAGGAGCCATTCAAAACAAATGGTTTGAGGTTATGTTGGTGACACTTCAATAGACACGTAATTAACAAAAATAGGGGGGAGAATGATGTAGGGTATGATTACCTTGCATTGACAAAAGCTACATGTGAGAAAGATTGAATAGGATTGTACTCAAAAAATGAGTTTACTTAGTGTTGTAGGAACATATCTTCTCTTAGCTAAAGTAGCAGCTTACTTCATTTATTTTGGATAGTGCATGAAGGGGATTGGTAAGTATCACTTATGATTGAAAAAAAAGTATTACAAGTGAGATCACTTCTTTAATAGAATCATTTTCTTTTTACATACCTATCATCCAACTTAATCTTTTTAATCCTTTAATTTTTTTTAATTTTTCACATTTTTGTGATATATATATTTTTGCAAAAATATTTTGCATGCCTCGATTTCGTCAAATTAGTCTTAAAGGAAGGTTGTCTTTTAAAATGTTTAAATATTATATTTGATGATTGAAACACTATTTGGACTAATTAAAAATTATTGTACTTAAATACTATGTTCATCATTCACAACATATACTTTGTAATGCCTAGAGGTGAAATGCAAGCACCACGTAACACGTACCACACCATCCAAAAATAGTGAAGGATGACTTTATAGATTACTATGGGCATGAAGAATGCATGCACCTATTGGTCCAAAAATCAAATCATTTTAACAAAGTATCATGGTAATAATTCTTGCCCTTTCAAGGTTGACTATATAAAGACCGGCAAGTCACAGTGCAAATCGTCTTTTATTATTATTATGATGTGAATCATTTGCTTCAAAATACAGTAGAAGAAAATGAGAGTTTTTTATGACTACAAAGAACAATTTTTTTCAGGTTGCATTAGGCATTTGCGAATGGTGAGACTTTGGAGACCCAGAGTTGTTGAAGACAAGTCACACGTCAAATTGTAGTCATAAGATGCGACAACCTACTTAAAACTTCATTGATGAACTTTTTTGACGTGGTTGCTTATGTAGTATTTGCTACCCCGTAAGGTTTGTCACTCAATTGATGAGTTGTGCAACTTGTTGGCGACTCATTTGCAACTGATGCATGACTCGTTTGCAACTCGTCTATGACTTCATTGTAACTCATTGCAACTTCATTGCAACTTCATTGCAACTTGTTTGCAACTTATTAATGTATTGTAGATTTGTAGATTTTGAAATTCTAATCTCAATTATATGTAGATTTCAAAAGTTATGATCTAATTTTTTTTTAGATTTCAAAAATTCAAATATTGATATTTAATAGATTTCACAAGTTTAAGAAACTTTACAATTTCATAGGTTTTCAAATTTCTTAGATTTTAAATATTTCTAGATTTCTAGAGAATGTAAAAATCTACAAAATGTAAAAAAATAGAGAACGTAAAAATCTTATAATTTTATTAACAAAATTCATTACATTGCAATATAACAAATTACAAATCTTATATATGTCCAACCTAATGGAACTTTTGACAATTGATATGGCAGAATTGATATAAGGCAATCAATAAATGACTTTGGAAACAACTAGGAAATGACCAAGGAACAACTAGAAAATGACTAAGAATTGACTAGAAAACAACTACTTGCAGTCATTTTCTAGTTGTTTGGTCCAGTTGTTTTTTGCTACTACAAATAGACTTGGTGGGTTCTATAGAGGATAGACTTGTCCACATTTACAGCAATGATTAATATTGGATGGAAAATAATTCACATTCATTCTAAATTTGAACTTTGTTACAACTTCCATATAACTACACTTCATTTGTTGATTGCTTTGTAACTAAAACAATGTATCCACTTCATTCTACAACTACACAAAAGATGATATTTTAGTATCTTGTACACTAAATACGAAGGCATACACTAAAAGTCAATTACCCTATGAAAGTAAGTAACATTAAATGTCAATTCAAACACTAAATGTGAACCAGAGTTGTCATATCAGACGGAATATCACTGTTCACGGACAGAATCGGACCGATTAGGGCTAGGCGGCTGCAAACTTCAGAGCCTTGTAACTTTTGCATAAATTCTTCAAATCAGTAAAATGAGATGTTTTTCGGCATCTACAGTTTTTGTAGATGCCGAAAAACATCTCATTTTACTGATTTGAAGAATTTATGCAAAAGTTACAAGGCTCTGAAGTTTGCAGCCGGCACATTCAAGTCTAACACTAATTGTGGACAAGTTCAGATTTAGTGTTGTAGCTAGTAGGGGGGTAAAAACACTAAATGTCACTCAACACTAAATATCATCTTTGGTGTACTTTGCAACTAAAACATTGTACAAATGATATAAAACAATGATGTAAGAATTTGGTGCAAATAGAGAAGGCTCTAGTTGCATGATAGTTATATAGGATACAGTCACATTTAAGCCATTTCTGGGCAATGTTCATTCTACATGTAAGTTGCTTGATCGATTGATTATTGACAATTTTAATGTTGATTCAATAGTTTAACATTAGAAAGACGTTGCAGACACTAAGTATTTGATAGATGACAAATAATTGTTTTACATAAGACACAAGTGCAAATGTTCATCTTTAAAAAATTGTGAAAAGGAAAAATCATGCGACTGTGTCTTATATGTGACCCTTCTACATATTAACTTTAGTATCGAGTGACTTGTAGCCATGGGTATGTCCATTTCATAGGCATTAAATTAAATTCAGCTAGAGTAGAGGGTGTGAGTTTCTTTGAGTTCCCGGATTGTGTGAACTTGGCCACAACAGCAAACTGAAATGGCTGAGAGACTGCCACATCAGATAATTTTTAGTTAAAAATAAAAATTATTTATTATTTATTATAATTTATTTTTTAACCAACGTTGACTTGTTCACAACATTGGGGACAAAATTGAAGCGGCCTTCCAATGCCTGAGGGTTAGAAGAAGGCTTAACTAATAATGGTACAAAAAACAACAACAAACTCCATCAAACCCTAATTTTAATGCTTCAAGACGTTTTGTCTTGTATTTTTCTCAAAGTCCGACTCATGATTCCTCAATGCTAACACGCTTAAAGATTAACCCTAACATGTGATACTACAAGTGTCACTAATTAACCTCTAAAGGACCAAGTTTTTCTTGAACATATGCAAAAAATCTCGGAGAGGCTCCTACGAAGTCATTTTTGGTCAAATGTTTGTGAAATTTGGACACAATGTGTAAGCATATACCTCTTGAGTAAAAAAAATGTTATTTTTTTGATCGGATGCCCAAATGTAAAGTTATGCTACCTTGAAATTTTGGAGTACCTCTAGTAATTTGGAATTTTTTGGAGAATTTTTGCAAAAAATACTCATCAATTTTTGAAATTTGGCATGTTTGCAACTAATAAAATATGACATACATATGTCAAAAAAAAAAAAATTTAGTCTCAAATTACATTCAAAGAGGAGTCAAACTTTGTTAGCTCTATTGGGGCAGTTTTAAGAAAAAACATTTTCTTCTGACTTCAAGTTCTATTATCTTGAAATATGTGAAATCAAAATTCTTGAATTTCTTTTCACATATTCCAAATGTTTGTCTCTAACTTTCAATTGTTTGGATTTCAATTAAGAAAATTTCCTTATTACACAAGAAATCATCAAAACATTAATATTATATTGCCAATTCACTTAACCTCCTTGCATTGCGTGGGATTTAGTGTAAGCTAGCTAGACCATTAGATGAAATTTAAGGCCTCAAACAAGACCTCGAGTTCCTGTGAAATCCCAGACAATAGGGAGCAATGTAAATTGCGCCACATTTGCAATCTAACATGGCCATAACTATGTAATGTCAAATAATACTAATTTATTATTTTTGTAAAATATTTTTAAATTTTTCTTATTATTAAAATATTATGACAGAAATGACTGGTTCATAGCTAGGGGAATAGTCATAAAATGGCCCTTCCAAGCCCTTAAATCCCTTCAAAAAAATTTCATGAGTGAAAGTGTAGAGTCAAAATTTTACTCCAAGAGGGCCCAAAGTTTGCTGACCCTATGTCACAAAAGAATGAAAAAAGAAGTTTTTTTTTTCACTTCAAATGTTATAATCTTTTGATCCTCGTGGTCAAATGGTATGAAAATTATTTTGCACTCTGATAAAGTACTTTACTTCAATTTTGTACAGTTGAAATTTCAAAAAAAGTTTCAATTTTTATTTTTGAAAAACATACCATAAAACCACATTTTTTGACAATGTCTCATTCTAAAGAAAAACTCGATCTTTTAGAAGTTAAAAAGTTGCTTCTTACTTCTTAGTTATCATTTCTAAGGTTCGTAAGATTCTTTTGATCAATTTTATCGTTTGGGATCAGCCATGCTGACTCTCCCCTGCCCTTTCGGTGCGCATGTTATGGTGTAACCAATTTTTTTTGGGCACCTTGGTGCCAATGTGGCACAATGATAGTGGTTTAAATTTGAAGGGATCATCTTTCACTTTTTGCATGGTGTATTGCTAAGGTAGTATGCTCTAAAAGCACCACCCCCCCTCCTTCAAATCAACTTTGTTTTTAGCTAGAGAATGGAGATGGGGTGATCTTTAAATGAACCACTTCAGCAATCAAATGCATTGAGGAAAAATTATTTTTCTATTGCAAGAGCCATTCATTGTCTTTGATTTTCGCCCATCTCTTTACAAGTTGCAAGTGGACAAATCTTTGGGAGCCCCATGATCACAAACACGTGCCTATGCCCCCAATCTTTGAAAATTCATAAGTAATTCAAAAATGCTTGGAAAACTACAAAACCACATCTATTTTTCTTTCTCTGAAAAATGATCTAAAAATATTTTTGGTCCTTGAAAACCTGCGAAAAAGGCGGACCAGTCCTAAAATGGAATGGTCGCTTTTTTTTTTTTTTTCTGAGACGAATGAAACGGGATTCCATTGCCAAGGAGAAAGAAAAACAAAAGCCAGCCACAAGAGGAATGGTCGCTTTTACAGCATACTCCATTACAGTCCAAAAAGAAACCCCTGGGTGTAAGGCATTGCCGGCAAGTTGGTCAATGCACGGCAAGTTCATCCAAAGAGTCAAGAACTTCTTCCATCGTGAGTGGCAGTGTGGCACAAGTGAAAGCCAGAGGACCGACATTAATTAAGTCGATTATATTAGTCCTTAAGAACCGACATTAATAAGTCGATTAAATTAGTCCTTAAGGACCCACATTTAAGTCGATTAAATTAGTCCTTGATTTTCTGCTTGCAACTGTTCTGCAATTCTGGTCGTTGAATGGCGTGCCTCCCCCTCTTGGGGATTGGGACATGACTCCACATGAGACAGATAATTTAGAACCGACTTATGGCTGAGTAAGCGTTTTGGTACTTTTGATGCACTCATCACTGCCGTAGCGGCGTAGCCTGCCTGGGCTTGTTGAACTTGTCCCTTTGATTTTTTGGGTTTTTGGGGATTTTTTGGGTTTTTTGGGATTTTTTGGGAGCATGTCAGTGTCACTTGATTTGGACAGCGGGACCGACAGTGCCGTGGTGCCCAGTAGACCTACTGTACAGCACTTCCGTTCTTTGCCACCCGGCATTGCTTCCTTTTGGCAAAGGCAAGATAAAGTTTATTTTAATGGCAATCTGGTACAACAAAATGGCCCACTAGGTCACTGAATTAGTGTGTACAGTACACAAAGAAAAAAGAACGTCTAATTACCATGTACAGGAAGAAAACTGACATGTCTAAATTGTCGCAGGTTTGATTTTGGAGTCAAGCATTACGGAGTACCACCACCCTTCTCAGTTCCGGACTCATGTACCTGTGGTGTACATGTCCCCCCCTGAAATGTACCCCCATGATAAGTATCCAAGGGTGGAATTGAAAAGGGTGGCAGTAAATAGGTTGGTTCATCTCACATTAGTATGTTTCTGCTTGTGCAGTTAATTACGTGTTGTACAGTGTGAAAATGTCAAATGTGATTGGTGAAAAATTGGTATGTGACTGATTTGTACTATAGATATTGGTAGACCCCTATTTTTGTTTTTTGGGGGGGAGGGGAGGGTGAATTAGCAAACAAGTAATAATATTATGAGAAACGCTGTCTTGTGGCATTGTAGGCACACTTTTTGATTGAGGTCCTACTCAAATTTCTTCACATGTAGCTTTTGTTGATATAAGGCTTTTTTGGGGGGGGGTTGTGAACCCTAAACCATATAAACTAAACATTAGGTAGTCACGTTGAGAATACTTGTCCAAATACTCAAAATTGGTACAAAGTTTACATATTGGTTAATCATTTTACTCCTTAATGCTCAAGGCACCCTATTTGGGTATCCACAAAGCTTTGAAGTTTATTAAAATCTTACTGAATTCCTATTTTTTTGTTTTTTTAAGTAGATGAATTTCTTTTGAAGTCTATTTGTGTATCAAAGATCCAATTTTGAAAGTGAATGCTTATGATTTTTTTATTTTAGGTTTTGTGCACGGGTGTCCATTGCAAATCTTGATTTTTCAAGTGTTAAGGACTTTTGGAAATGAGCTTCAATTACACATGACCATGGAGAAAAAGGCACAATTAAAAATTAATTTAAATTTTTTGTGGAATAGGATTTGAAAAGACGAAAAATGATTGTGGTAATACATGATATGCTCTTTTAACTTCATTTTTTTTCATGATCGTAATTTTAAATTTTAAATGTAAAAAAATAATTGATAGACTTCACCTCACTTTTATAGTTTTCAACAATTTCATGATCAAACAACATAATCCTTCAATCATCCAGTAGTATAGTTTGTTTGTTTTTTTGCTATGGCCTTCATAACATGCCTAATTTGAATTCACATAGTTAATTTTTTTGTAAATGATGAAACTTGTAAAAAAATTGATTTTTTTGTTTAATTTAAAGCAATTTCCAAAATGATCATAAAAAGGCCTTGGGCATTAGGAGTTAAGTCTAAAATTGTTTTTTGACTTTTTATTTGTATCTTTTGTATAAACATACTACCGGTATTCACTTCAATTTTCATCAAATTTGTCTTCAGAAAAGGTAGGTTTTAAGAGATTTAAGCAAACTAAACGGATGAATGAGAAATTATTTGGACATAACATCAATTGCATTGTATATGGACTTTGGAAAGCTTAGGAATTAATGGCATAATTTAAATGTTGAAATTGCACAATATTATATGGAATTCTATATCATTGTGTGACAATTATCACTTTTACATGCATGAAAAAGAGACATAACTAAATTTTTTTAATAATTGTAGTAGTTATGAAGGTAAATAATCTGAAATCTTTTTCAAACTTGCAAAAGTTTTTATTATTACATCAAATAACAAAATTTATTATTAACCTTATGTTTTATTAGTAAATGTCATTGGTTTGTTAATTCATCATTTTGACATGTTCTAATTAATTTTCTTTCAAATAAGTATTTTAATAAATATTATTAGTATTTTGGAGTTCTTTTTCAAATGACTTGAAAGGCATTACAAAGTTCAAATTTGTTGCAAAAATCAATAGTAGTATAAAAATAAAAGTCTATCTTCATTCACAAAATATTTATAACTATTATTATTATTATACATATAGAGTAAAAGTCATATATCATTGACAAGTATACACGAGGCCATTAGGATTCACTTAATTTTTAATGAGGTTGCAACATCTTTATGCTTGTTGAATAGTCTTTTATTAAGGAATCTATTAACCAATTATTACAAATACTAATGAATGAGTTAGTAAGTGCTTAATCCAATACTTCAAACTTTCTAATGTAAACCATAATGATACATGTTCAAGATAAGATAACAATTGCTAAAAATGAATAAAATCTTGAGTTGCACTATTCACGTTTCAACCTTCGAGGAACTTTACTTTTGTATGAGTAACTCTTGCAAGCAAATGAAATGAAGAAATATACACTTTGTTGTATAAGTTTTTGAGCCTTATTTAATTATTGATGATTAGTTGAAGTGAAAAAGGACAAACTTTCACTAGAAGAAGGCATAAGATAAGTCCATGTTCTTAAAACATTACCCAACATTCACTTCAATGTCTTGAAATTCATGAATCAACATCCAATTTAGAAATAACATACCAAACTTTAGATAAGCTGTCTCCACCTTTGTGTACAAAGCAAAATTATAAAATCAAAACTCTGCACCTGCACTATTAGAAAAGGGTGTAATTTTTATATAGTATAAGTTGTTTTTGATAGTTTTTTTGATAGATTTTTGACACTATAGGGATGAAAAAATGTCGCAAAAAATCTTAGTTTTCTATACTATCGTCTCAAAAAAAATGTCGAACTTGAAATGTGGGAAAGATTGTCAAATAAGTATAAAAAAGAGTGTCAGAAAGAGTGTTGAAAAGAATATTGCGAAGGATGTTAAAAAGAGTATTGAAAAGAATTGGAAAATGTGGCCAAAAAACAAATTTTATTTTCTTGAATTTTTCTAGGCTTCAGTGGAATGCCCCAACAACCCCCCCTCCAAATATCTAGTTTGTCCACTTGCTTGTCCAAATAATTTGGGTTGTCCACCCTTGTCCAAGACAACTAGCACTCAAGTGATGGGATTTATATTTGTCATCATATGATTAGTAGTGAGAATTCTTAGTGTTTTACAACATGTGTGAAATTGGAGATTTATTTGTAATTATACGACATGTCTAATTAGCATTTTTGTGTTGAGAACAAGAAACAAAACAAAACTACAAAAGGTTGTAAAACCAAAGTGTGTAAGAAGAAAGAAGTAGATCTATTCAAAATAGGTTTGTAACATATATCAAGGTGAGAGAGAGAGTTCTCCTCCTCTACTATTGATACTAGAGATTTTTATCTAATCCCTAGTTGTCTTTATAACTACAAACAATTAGAGTGAACTAGAGAGAACTAGAGTGGAGAGTGTATCTTAACGCTCCTCCTTGCTTGACACAACATTTTTGTAATCTTGTAAGATATATGGTTGTTGCCTCATTAAAACCTTCTCTAGGAAAAATTGATGATGGTCAAGGATAAAACCTCAAATGAAGGAAAAAAAGTACAACACTTTTATCAATCCACTTTCGTGGTAAAACCCAATGCAAAAATCTATGAAAAGATAATAAAGGTTCCTATAACTATCATAATAAAATCTAATGAATCTTTTGTTCCAAAATATTGAGTCGCCGTATTCCAATGCTAGAAATAAGTTGACAATGAGTACATAATGGAAGAGGCTTTGTGAAGAGATTTGCAAGATTGTCTACTAATCTAGCTTTCTTGATTTAAAGTGCTCGCTTTGTAATCAAATCATGGGTATAACTGAAATATTTTGGATCAATATGTTTAGTTCGATCACCCTTAACAAAACCCACTTGTATTTGTGCAACACAAACACTGTTGTCTTCATATAAAATAGTTGGAAAATCACCATATAATAATTCACAGTTTGTACGAATAAATTTATCAATTGATTTCAACGAGATGCATTTCTGAAATGTTTCATGTAAATCAATAACACTAGTAGAAAACGCAAGAATTTTGACAGAATTTTGTTGATTTGGTCGTGTTGTCCCGATCACTGTTTTGTTGATTTCAACATAAATCTGTTAATTGTAATAGATTTCTGTTGAAATCAACAAAACAGTGATCGGGTCAACACGACTAAATTAACAAAATTATGTCAAAATTCCTGCGTTTTCTACTAGTGTAATTTTTGCATGATTGGATGATGTTGCAGTTATTTTTTGCTTTACCAATTTCCAAGATATTGCAGCTCCATGTCGTAAGAAAACATAGCATGTTTCAGACTTGGCTGTTGGAAGGTCGGATTTGTAGCCAACATCAACATATCCAACCAATATAGGATCTATTGATCGAAAATAATGTAACTCCAAATCTACAATTCTTTTCAAATAACAAAGAACGTGTTTAAATGCCATTCCCATGTCATAGTGTGAGACGAGCACTATGCCTTGCAAGGACACTAATTGCAAATGCAATATCAAGTGGTATAGATGTAAACAAATATAAAAATGCTCCGACCACAACAAGGTATGAGTATTGTTCATCCAATGGTTCTTCTTCCTCCTTGCAAAGGCGCTAAGGATCATCACTGTTGTTGTTACGACCAACCATAGGTGTAGATAGTGAATAGGCATCCGCCATATTGAATCTTTTTAAGATTCAATTGATATAAGCTATTTGTGAAAGAAAAGTGCTATCATTTTTCAAGTGAAGAACTTGTAGGTCAATGTAAAAGGTAGTATTTTCAAGTAATTTCATCTCAAATTCACGAGCGAAGAATTCGGTGGCTGTAATACATGCAGATTCGGTGCCCACAAGGTTCAAATCATCAACATAAACTGCAATGATCACAAATCCATATTTGTCTCGTTTGATAAAGAGACATGGGAGCAATGGATCATTTATGAAGTGATGTTGAATGAAATAGTCCCATAGCCTTTGATACCACATGTGTCCATATTGTTTTAGACCATATAATGCCCGTAGTAATTTAACACCACAATGTTTGCTCGAAATGGAAACAACTTGATTAGTGGTCTCAAGACCAGGTGGAATTTTCATATAAATATTAGCGTGAAGAGAGCCATATAGATAAGCAATAACTACATCCCTAAGACGCATCTTAAGGATGGTGTACACTGCCATTCCAATAAGGTACCAAAAAATAATAAAATTCATAACTAGTGAATATGTAGAATTATAATTAATATCAATTTTAAAGATGAAAATATGTCTTCTTCAAATTGACAATTGACAAAACGAGCATGAAGCAACGTACTAGTAAAAAAGTTGATATAACGAATCATACTTGGAGAATCAAACCCAATATAGATGCCTTCTTATTAATGAGCTCCAATGGTACAGCTTTGAGGTTTCGTATTAATGAGCTCCAATGGTACAGCTTTGAGGTTTCGGGATTGGAACCCATACACAACAACTAAATACTTGCAAATGAAATACATTGGGAATACGTTTGGAAAGAAGCTCTTGTGAAGAAACAATTTTCTTTCAAAGTCGAATTAGAGTTGTAGCATGTAGAATTGCATGTCTCTACATTGATGCAGACAAATTTGCATGAAAAAAACAATAGTCTCGTAATATCTTAAATCCGCTTAATAAAAGACTTTACCAAATCATTTTGAGCATGTTCATGTGGAACTGAATATGTCAAATCAATTCCTGTTGCAATCCAATAATCTGCAAAAGATCTTGACCGAACTCTTGAGCATTATCCATTCGTAATGTTTTGATTGGATAATTAGGAAAATGAGCCTCAAAATGGATCAACATTGAAAGTAAATTGACAAAAGCCGAATGTCTCGTTGATAACAATGAGACATGTGATTGTTTGTTTGATGCATCAACCAAAAAAAAAAAAATAACGGAATGGTCCAGATATAGGATTTATCTTATGTCACCATGTAGCCTTAAAAGCATTGGTGATAATCCCAGTGGTAATTCATAAGGAAGCTTCCATAAAAATGGTTTGGCAATGAATTTCCCTTGCATGCATGTTCGACATAGTGCCATTGAATTCACATCTGTTGGTTGTAAATTATGTTCAACAACACATGAAATAATTTTCCTGAATGAAGTAGAGTCTGAATGGCCATGTCTTCCATGCCCAAGAGAACTATGTTATCTTTGCAAGATAAAACAAAGTTGAATACAATGAGTGTTCGGGTATGAATCCAATACAAACCACTTGCTGTAGTAAAAGTTATTTCTACAACTTTATTATCTTTAACAAAAATCAGATTCTCTCGTCTATCTATAATTTTGGTTGAGAAATGAAAACCATTGGTGCGTACATCTCAATAGCTGATCAAGCTCCAAGGCGTAAAAGGAAAAAAACATAGCACGTATGTATGTAATGGTGGTGCCCTCAGGCAATATCACCTTTGTTGGTCCCTCATGGAATCGAAATGCATTCAATTGATTCGACTATAGTTATTAAATTTTCTGGATTGCCAAGATGAAAGGTTACTTTCATCAAAAATTTGTTTATTCCAAATAATTATATGAGTAGTTGCAGAGTCAAGGAGCATGTCAGAAGATTTATTAATAAAGGTATCCTCAACAACATATGTCTTTTGATCTTCAGCTCCCGAATCAATGCCAAATGCATCCATGGACGCATCCACGGTGTGGGCTTCATGAATTTGAGCTCAAAGCTTCTTATTTTTCTGGAACATCTGCACCAAGTAGTCTGATGCTTGACAAACATTTGCTAGATGGCCCACTTTGCCACATTTATGGCAAAAACGGGTCTCTGACGGACGCTTACCATGGTTGTTAGTAGATGAAGTGTTAAACCTCTTTTGAGCATGCTAGCTATCATGACTTTGACTACCTGAGTGTTTTAAATGATTTTTCTTATGTTTTTGTACTTTAAGTATAATATCAAAAACCTTGCTAGCATGGGACTTAGGAATAATTGTTCCAATTGGACGTGCCTTTGCACTGCAATAAAAGAACTAGATGGCGACGAATCAGAAGCAATGCTTTATAAGAGGTAGTGGTGAAAATTGACGTACTTACAGTTGGAAGCTAGTCAAATGTAATGCACATTGATAACTGCTCTGCAAATATGTATGCTTTCGCAATTTTTTGCCCATAATAGATAATTACTCCCATCAGTTGCTAATTGTGGAATTAGAAGGGGTTGAAGTTTTGATGTCTCTGTATGAGTAGTCACCACCAGGATTTCGACGTACTCATGATGGAAGTAGAAAAAAAATATGACTTAAAAAGAAGGAAAAATTAAATCTAACTCGGAAACAGAAGTTTTAATCTTTAGAAACAAATGGAGAACAAAAATATCGATAATCTCCCTCAAAACAAAAACTAATGCAATGCTCAAGATAAAAATGATCAAAGAGCATGGTGATTACGTGTTGAGAATAGGAACAAAACAAAACTACAAAAGGTTGTAAAATCAAAGTGTGTGAGAAGAAAGAAGTAGATCTATTCAAAGTAGATTTGTAACATATATCAAGGTGAAAGAGAATTCTCCTCCTCTACTATTGATGCTAGGGATTTTTATCTAATCCCTAGTTGTCTTTATAACTACAGACAATTAGAGTGAACTAGAGTGAACTAGAGAGAAATAGAGTGGAGAGCATATCTTAACATCTTGCACTATTGATCTCCTTTTCTCAAAGAAGACAACTCCTCAAAATATATTTTACATCAATCTCCTTAGAAGGCAAGACAGAGACAAATTAAACCCAAGTATTTTGTATTTAAGTGGAGGGCAAGCAACACCAAGTTTTCATGGGAACAGCATCTGCACTAAGAGCCGTTGTCAGAGTTGTGAGTGTTTACTCTCATGATGCACCTTTACCCTAAATGGTAAGATCTCTTGGAGATTTATAGAAAGAAAATTGACAAGCAATGTTATTCATGATGCATAGAGCGCTGCTCCTGTCCATTCCTGGAAGAGATTCCAAAAACAGAATTACGGTTTCAGGTCTGATTGCAAGAAGGTTCCACAAAACCAGAAAATTACAACTTCATGCAATCACACACAAATTCATCTTTTGAATTCATTGATTTCCGGGCTTGTGCTTCAGATTGAGGAATCTCTTCCACAGAAGTTAGCCCACTCAGAATACAAACAGAATTCTTCAGAGTTTTTTACGTTATCATGAAAATTTGAGACATCAGTATCTGCACAGCTCATACTACAGCAATTTACTTCTAATCCCATCCATTGACCGTGCATTTTGTGGCCAGAACATCGACACACAAGAAAAATCTACTCAAGACGTACCATATAGACAGGATTTCACATCTTCAGTGAAAAAAACGATAGTCTACAGTACAGAATGTTTAGAAACCTCGTCCAACGTTGGAGGAGCAGGGGCAGAGTCTCCTTTGGATTGTTGCATGAGTCGCTTGATTTTCATCTCCTTGTCAGCTTCGTAATCTTCCAGACGGCCAGCAATGGCCCCGTTCTCCCATCGAATCAGAGTGGGGACCCCTTTCAGCTGGAAGCGCTCATCAGAGCGCAGCGGATGGTCAGGGGTGCGCCATGTTGGTCGATCGCCCACGTACACACGAACCAGGGTCACAGGCGACGCGCTCTCGTTCACTGCTTTGTAAATGATGGGCTCTGCCCTCACGCAATCTGCACACAAATCACATAGCCTGAGAATTCTCACAATTGAACAGTTTTCAATGAAGCAATCTCGGTAAGGGGCCTTGACGAATCCAATTTAGAGCTACAAGCATTGTTCACGCACAATGCTTCCCAATGCATCACATCAGTGTGGATTTGATATCCATCAAACCACATTTGATTTTGTCACTTGCAGAATTTCAGTATTGTATTCAGGTTTGTCGAGACTAGAGCTAAGACATTGGAGGGAATGGAAATTTACCGGGGCACCAGCTTTTGCCCACCGATGCAATGCGGTCACCCAGGAACAGGACCAGCAGCAATCCAGGACCCTGCACTTCAGCTGCCTGCAACCCAATCACCATTTCAGATCTCCGTGAAAAGAGAGATCACGTGTTTACAACAGCGAATTTCATACCAGTTAGATTATATCATCGAACCCCTGAAAAAGCATGTTGGCTTCGCACTAGTTCCCGACGTTGTACTGTGTTGCGAATTGGCGATTATGTCAAGAAAACTCTGCCGAAAGAGGCTTCCTAGGGTTCTATTTTGGTAGCCAATCCGACAGCACCCGCGAAGAATGAAAACACCGCGAAAATTACGATAACCTAATTTCTAAGTATACTTCAGCATCGCCAACTTAGAGCCATATTTAGTAATCAAAACTAGACCAAGACTCACAGAATGGTGTTTTGAAAAGAGATTTTTTTTTAAAACCTCTCACACACCACCCGATTTCCCAGTGATTGTTCCGCGCTACAAATTAAGTACAAACTCAACCTCACAAGTATGCAACCGTGTAGAGACCAATAAACAATTGGACTATTGACAACACGCGCAATTCACAAACACAACACCCATTACACACGCGCGCACACACTCCAGTCAGGAGTGCACGCATAGGACATAATACTCACCTTCAACACTGTCTCAAAGTCACCAAGTCCCGCATCCACAATAGCCGCAGGCATTTTGCCGAATCAAGAAAAATCCCCAAAACGAGAATACACTGACAGTCCCAGCAATTCTCTCTCTCTCTCTCGCTCACAGTGAAGCTCAGTGCAAATGTATCATCACCACTCACCAAATTAAGCTTAGAGCAGAACCCCAACCTAGAGTCTGAAAGAACCGAAAACTATGATCGGCGACCAATGGTCGGAAAACAACAATGGCCTTGCGATACAAATTTCTTAAAGTTTTTTTCTCTCCACGTGGCAAGCAATCCACGTGGATTTGGATCACTGTATCACAACAGCGAGGAATCCTCGGCAAATTGCCAAGGATAAGTTAAATTGTCATTTTGGGTCTTCCATTGCGAAACTGTTGACTGTTTCCAGCATTCAAGTTTCGGAGTGAAGGCTTCGAATTGAAACGCAATGTGAGTGATTTGCACAGAAGTTTCGATTGATAATCTTGTCTTCTCTTTCTTGCAATTACATTCGGTGTGATTTGCAATGGCGTTGGCCTACCCTGCTTCCTCGTCCGTCGCAGTGCAACTGCAGCAATCGTTGTACCACCCCACAGCATCAAGAGCTTCACACGGCGGGGTTTCAAGGGCGTCATCTTTTGCGTCCGTTCGCCTGATTCACAGTGCCCAACTGAAAGCAGGTAATGTATTCTCTCTCTCTCTCTCTCGCTCGCTCGCTCGCTCTCTCGTTTCAAGTTCTTGCAACAGTGGTTGGTGCCATTTTCTAATGAGCTTTTGGCCGCCATGTAGAGAGACTACAGCGAAGGAAGAATGTGAGATTCCATGTTCGTGCTCACACCGAAACAGCGGAAGTGCCTGAAACGACGGACCGTGTGGATTGCCCTGCGGTGAAACCTGAGGTGGATCCAGCAGTTTTCGACTCTCTGGATGTCCGGGTCGGCCTTATTGTAAGGTCTTCTTCGTGTTAGGGATTGGATAGGGTTTGGATAGGGTTTAATCTTTACTCTTGTTAGGGTTTGCAAAGGGTTCAATCTTTTCTCTTGTTGTCTCTTGTTGGGTAATCTCTCCTTATGATTTTCTCGTTGTGTAGACCGACGCTAAGCCAGTGCAAGATGCAGAGATGACGGCGAAACGAGGAAAGCCCACTTTGAGCAGAAAATTTCTGCAACTCACGGTATGTTGTTCATGATAGGGTTTTTCAAACCGCAAGTATGTCTTCTGCAGGGTGAGGATTGTGTCTTCCTACACTTAGAAGTTTTGTTCTGCACTTCAACTTCAGAATTATCTATGACATCTGGAAATTATGGTCTCAGTCTAAAGTGAGATAATTCTGTTAAGCAGTTGTTTAGATTGCTTTTAGAAGATGAAATGTTTTCTTACCTAAAGAAGATTGTGTGCACAAGTAGGTTTGATAGAAATGGCTGCTTCCGGTAACCCTGAAGCACTGTCTTCTGCAGTGTGAGGATTATGTCTTCCTACACTTAGAAGTTCGGTTCTGCACTTCAATGTTAGAATTATCTATGACATGTGTAAATTATGATCTCAGACTAAAGTGAGATAATTTTGTTAAGCAATTGATTGCTTTTAGAAGATGAATTGTTTTCTTACCTACAGAAGATTGTATGCACAAGTCGATTTGGTAGAAATGGCTGCTTTTGGTAACCCTGAAGCACTGTCTTCTGGCAGATAAATCTCATGTTCTTTTTAGATTGATTGTATCTATCTGAGCATGGAAACGTTGCAGGTGGATATAGGATGTGAACAAAGGACCATCGTCTCCGAGTGTAAGTTCGTGATGGACGTTGAGGACGCCGTTGGCAAGAAGGTTTTGTTTGTTGCAAACATGCCCCCCACCGAAGTCAATGGTATCATGAGCCACGGTAAGATTCTTCTTTCGTCGTCTCTGGTTAGCAAGTTCTTTATGCAGTTGCAATTCTTTCTTCAATTAGGGAGGAGGAAACGTTTGAACTTATTCAACTCCAAGGTTGGGGATACTATTTGTGTCACTTTAAGAATTTAAACCAATATTAGGACAATCTATTGCAAAGTTTGCAAGTACTCCCTCCTTCTGGAATTAGTGTAGCTATTATGAGTGGTGATTGCATTGAGAATGGATACACTATTTTCAAACAGAGGTAAGGTAGGTACACCCAAATGTGCCACTGACCTTAAACCGCCATCTACACTATGTGTACATCTCCAAAATCAGTTCTGTACAAATAAGGGAGAAACACTTTTAGAACCAAACTTTGTTCCTTAATAACTTTTGCATACAATATCCAAATGTTGTGTTCTCTAGTGCGTTGGAACCTCCTTTCACTTGCCTATAAGAACATATGAAAATTTGACCAGTCTAATAATAGTAATTAGGCTCAATAGCAAAAAGTGGCAATTTTGGGTGTACCTATGTTAGTATCTTTTTAGACAAGGATGAATATCCTTCCAAAAGAGGCAAATTCTTTTGAGATCATATTTTCTCACTTTTTACGAATTTCTTATACAATTTTCAAAATGGGAGGTTGGAGATCTTTGTAAGTGACAATAGGCTACTTTGAACATTTCATTTAATGATTAGAGCCCAAACATGCATTCTCCACTTGCAAATTGAAAACCAACCAAGTGTATAAATAGATAATTTACTCTCAAGTCAATAGATTTCATTCATCCGTGTATCATTGAATACTTCACAACCTCCCCAAGCATATTGTTATAATAATGTTGAGATTTAGTGAAGTACAAGCCTCCAAATCTTGCTCCAAGTTTTTAAGAATGAGTCTCAAGGTTGTCCTTAATGTTTATGTATTCTCAACCTTATTTCTTTATGAGCGTAGCAAAGTTTGTGTTATTGGCAACTCTCATCTCAATTGTGCCTTTGTTGTGTTGGGGGCTTTTTCTTGCAGGTGTCTTACTAACTGGCTTCAACTATGATCCCACTCCAATGCCTCGTAGCTTTAAAGTCATTTTACCCGGCCTTGGCCGCTTGCCCCCTGGTTCTCAAGTGAAGGGGGCTTGTTTTCCTTGATCATACTATAAAACTATTGAAGTTGTCAAATGTCTTGTTGCTTGTTTTTCAATTTGCAAATTTGTTTTCAAAATGGGGTCAATGTAATTTTGCATTCTGCAAAGTTCTAGTCCTCTTGTAAGGTTTGGAATACAATTTTGAAATCGCCATTCTTTTGCTCTAACACCCCAAATATGAGAAAATCACAATGGATGTCAATAAACTTGTTGAGTTCTAAACTTCATTTCTATTCTCTTGGCACAAAGATAGAAGATTTGATGTTGAGTGAGCCTCTTTGTCTTCAATGTTGAATGAATTAGGTTGAGCCAATTCATTGAAGCGATAATTCTAAGGAGGCTATGTCTTCTACTCATTTGAAATAGGGGATAGTAGAGTCTTTACTCTACTTTTAAAACTAATGTCTCTTTTCAAAGTCATTCTAGCATAGGTTCATATTTGAAGTTTAATAGAATATGATACATTGGTTGCTAATGGAGGGAAGTCACCAATTCTATCTTATGAGCAAGTTTGATTCCAATATGAATTGAACATATTGAAAACATATATCATCTTGTGCCTTCCATGTCTATTCAAATTGATCTAAGATAAATGTACCTAAATTTGACCTTGTATCTATTACCATCTCATTTAAATTATTAGCTAACATGTAAGTCCTTTGAACATGAGATTTTTGGATTGACAATCTCAAAACTAAGAAAATCAAAAAAAGAAAAAGATGAAATCACCAAAATCATTTTAAAAGTATTAGATTTATTTAATAATCATATTATAATTCCACTTTAAAATGAAATTTTTGTGAAAAATCATATGAAAAAATCTAATTTGGAATTGCAATGTTCATATTTTGGTTGGAGTATAGTTGACCTATATTAAAAGAGAAAAAAGGGTTTGACAAGGCTTCTAGTCTTAAAAGTATGTTTGTATATATTTAAGAATTATCCATGCCTAACTCTAAAGGACAGTTGTTTGTGAATTAGACATTTATAAATTTAGGATAGTTTCCTCCATAGTCAATTCTAAATGAATCTTTTTGAAACTTCGACACAAGATATGGACAAATATTGTTTTGTTGGGAACTACAAATACTTGTTGATTTAGGATTTGTGGAGTGTAAACATGCACCTAGTTGACAGATGACATGGATGATGGGGTTGGAACAACTGAAAGCATCACCAACATTACCCCAAACAAGTCTAATTTGGTATTTTTTTGGATAAATAGTGAGCAACAAATGCTTACCCCATCAAAATATTATCTTTGGCACGTTGAAAATTGCAATTTGGCTAGGGACAACACCTCCACAAAAACTAATCTTTCTTCCAAAAATAATTCACTGGATTAGCAATCATGGAGATTCTTTTTGCATTGTATCCGTGTATTTCCGCGTACTGCTGGAGATGCCCCGAATTTCACCGGCAGACAGGAATGGCGGGAAATGGACGACGTGGCGTTTAAAATGCGCCGAGTTGGCAGATGACGTGGCGAAGGCGGAGGTGTCTTCGTCTATTCGTCTATTTCAGAGCTTCTGAAGCCGTGAGCAGAGGTTTCACCTTGCTCGCCATGTCCGAGCTCAATTCAAAGTGCGCAAAGGAAATCAGGTAGTGTGTTCCCCCTCTTTGTTCAAATTTCGTTGCAAGCATTGTACCTCTTTCTTTAGGTGCAGGTTCTGTGTTCTAATGAATTTTGGAGGCAATGCTGAGGGAATGCAGCGGAGGGAGTATGCTGCGCTTGAAATTTTTGACCTAGCCTCGCCGAGCTGTTTCGCGTCTTGGATATCGTTCGCGGATATGAGATGGCCAAAATTAAACCGGATCTCGTGTCAGGTACACTCTTCGAATTTTGTTGCAAATGTTGGTGCAAACAAGTTTCATTTTGAATAAACCCTAGAGTCTTACTGCTCTGTTGATTTCCACACTCGAAAATTTATTTATTTCAAGATTTCTTCTTCTGTTAGTTTTGCGTTAAGTGGAGCATGTAGTGCTCTTGCATTGGAGTTGAAGTACGATCTAATTCTTGTACGCAGACCACGGGCACAGTTGTCACATCGACACGGTTTTTTCTTTATTTTTTATCCTTTTAATTTTTGTTTCTAAGATGTTGATTCAATTTTGATCATTTGAACAGGGGAAAAAGATGTGAGGTCGCTGGTTGAGAAGATCACAGCGATTCGTGGGAAGAACATACCCTTTTTTCGCCCGAAGCGCACACTTCTCACGACTGAGGCGTCTCTGGTATTTTCCCAGTTAGTTTTACCTACTTTCACACCTTTCTGCATCATTTAGTTTTACATGAGTAGCGTCTATCAAATGGATGGGATTCTGCGAAGTTAGGCAATGCTAGTAAGGGTTTTGAACGTTCCTGCAGTCAAGCGAACAGTCTTGATTTTTTGCAATTAAAAAGATCTTTATTTTTATTTGCAGGTAAAGCATGTTCTGTACATGCTTCAAGGCTTCGCTAGTGGACACCTCCCATGGGATGAAGTAAACCAGCGGTTCTCTGTTGTGAAGGGTCTTCACGTCCCATATCTCTCAATGTCGAGTCTCTACAACCTGCTTACGCCATTCACGGTTGCAGCAACCAGCTTGCGGAGAGTGGAGATTTTCGTTAAGAAAGTGGCAGCTGAATCTACTGGTTGCTGGTTGAAATCAGAGTCTCAAACTTTACCGACACTGGAAGCATTTGCAAATGCGGTGGCTATGCGGCTTGAGGTGAGCGGAAATCCTGTGGCAGTGAGACAACTTCCTCGACCATTGCGCTGATGAGTCTTGATAGTTTGGTGTCATGTCTTTTTAAAAATTGTTATCATTGGGATGTTTAGCGAGATGTTAGAAGATCTTGTTTATCGCAGTTCCGAAACCAAGAAGTGTCCGTTCCACACCATTCTAGTAACAAAAGATTTAGATGAACTTTTCAATTTTCGTGGTTAAAGCTTACACATCTTAGGATCGACGAAGTTTCACATGGTCGCCTTGACGAATGCACGCAATGTGACTCTTTGAAGTCTTTTAGTCTTGAACTGGAGCATGTATGAATCAAGTGTTGTGAGTATTTTATTCTGGTATCTCCTCATTGTGATGAGTATTCATCCTCAAGTGATTGAAACAGTGTCTGCGCAAACCTGCACTGGAGAAGGAATTAGAGGCGGTTTCCGGGGGAGCAGGAACCTCAGTCACCCTTCTGAGCCTAATGGCAAGCATGTCCTGGTTAGTGTTTTGTAGACTAATACTTGTAGTTTAATGCTAAAATGATTGACTCTTTCTGGTTCGTTCTGGATGTTAAATTATATTTTTACCATTCAAGATTTTAAAGATTCTATCTGAGCTGGAATAACAGGGTATTTGCAGGGACTGAGTTCCTCATGACTGTTGTTAACAACGCTGTTCCGGAGTTTGATCTCCTCTATGCCAAAACAAGAAGTGCAGCAGAGGTTGCAGCCCAGATTTTGACATCATTATATGAGCAGCTTAATGATATATGTCTTCTGGAAGATGGGGAGGTATGAAGCAAAAAGGTTTCCCTTTGTTGGAATTTTTTTATGACTATTTTAGTACCCACTGGCCTTGATGCTGCTGCTGCCTTTCTAACCGAGTTAATCTTTTAGTTGCTTATGCGCTGGGTTCATGTGCCTGCTGGGTGTCTCTTAAATTATTGAATGTCACCAATACTATTTCAGTAGGTTTAATATACATTTAGCAATTTACCCCTCGCAGCTTCAATATTACTTCACTACAGACTGCTTGTGAGAATGTTCTAGTTTATTTGTTCTCCAGTTGCATGTTGCGTTTGTGCTTCCATAAAGTGTGTAACATAAGAACTCCCAGCACATATATTTGACTCAGAAAGTTGACGTACATCAAATCAAAGAGTAATTCATGTTTGTGTTTACTTTCTGCCGCCCAACTTATGTTCATTGATTGCGGTATGTAACAGGAAGAGGCGTATCGGACAATACTACTGCTATTTATAGGCACTTTGCGACCACTTACCAAGTCCTTGGATGCCTGGCTTCAAGAAGGCACTCTCAGCGATCCATGTGGCGAGGTAATCAGCATTGATTTTTTATTTCCGTAAAAGGATCATTTGATGCGAGTTTCTCACTTTCTTTTGTTTAATCTCTATTTAATTGTATTTAAGAATAAAATAGAAATTTCCTGACAAGCTCTCTGGACTGCTACTAGCTTTTCATCTATGCAGATGACGGTGTCCCCATTGAGGATTCCGCATTTTGGCAGCGAGGTTATCAACTGCGGCGGAAAACTAAAACTGATGTACAGAAATCCTCGAGCTCAGGGCTATTGAATTTAAGAAGTCTTTCTACTTGGACATTAGAGGATGTTCTCACGAGCCAGAAATTTTTGTCTCGATCATCACTTGAGCCTGGCAGTCCAAGTTACATGTCATCAAGTCCTGAAGGTAACGAAAATGGGAATTTGTAAATGGAATTTCCGATTACCTTGTTCTCTTCGAAATTCAGTATAGTATTCGTTCTGTTCAGCGTCAGTTTATCAGGACATTGACAGAGTATCTGGGGCCTGGCTCTGCAGTGCAAGGAACAGATGAAGCAGAGGACCTCATATGCCCAATATTTTTACAGTGCTTAGCTAAACCAGTGGTGTCTGCTGGCAAGTCACTCCAGTTGCTTCAACACATTTGGCGTGGTAAAGGTGAAGGAGAACGTTTGCACTCATCTTTCTCGTCCGGAGCGTCCCTTTCTCTACCTCAGACACCCTTGTCTCCGTTCAGTCAAGAGAAGAAATCTGCTAAAGAGGTATGCGAAGTGTAATATCTTTTGTTGATCTTCTGTTCCTTATCCATATATGAACCGCTGTTGCATCTTTTGGGAATTCTTGGTTCATCAATAGTTCATTTCTGTCTGTTCTTGTTTTGGGATTGCTCTCATTTGACCCTCTCTTCTTGATTCGATCGGAAGAAACGAGTCTTGAATTGTTATATTATAATGTTTTTGTTGGTCCTTGTTTGAACCAGGCAATAACAGGACCTTCATCTTCCCAACTATTGCAGAAAAGTGTGTCTACGAATTTGAGTGAGAGCCTCTTGCATGAGCCAGGAGAATTTCCTATTCACCACCTTCAAGTTCCTCTCTTTGAGGAATTATGTGTCTCGCTGCGAAGGCTCTTAGCCCGTGATTGCACAAGACCTATTATTTCAAGTCCGGAACCATTAGAGTCAGACGAAGATACTACTGTACCAGTGGATGCCAAACCATCGCTAAAGTCTGGTGATTACATGGAGACTTTCTATGAAATACAGGTGAGATTTGGATCAGATTCTCGTCCTCGTGTTTTTTTTCATTTACGTTCATCTGAGCACGTTGAGTTGCAAAGTGGACTTTCTTGAGCACGAAAACAATCTCTTTAGGTGTAACTCTGTTCCGCGTAACACTCTATTTAGGTACCTGATTATCAGTACCTGTACCCTCACATGTACCTTCCAAAAAATCAGGAAGGAAGACGCAGACAGAAGGAAATTGGGTATATCTGGAGGAGAGAGCAAGTTACAGAGATTGTGCAGAACAGGGATAATTTGACCTTGGACGAGACCAATCTCGTACACAACCCAGATGGCCAATTTATGAGGTTTCAACAGTCTCTTCACATCAAACTGGGTACCACCGGCAGTGACGAGGGCAACAAAGAACCTCTCGATTCTGGGTTCAGTCAGAGACCAGAAATTTCTGAGTTGCAGTCTCTATCAGGATCCCCAAGATTTCAAAATTCAATAGGTTGGAACCTGTCTTTATTTCAGATCAATGTTGCACTTAGAGAAGTCTTGTTATTGTCTTCTTGTTTGTACTATATGCTCTTGGGTGATACCATTCACCAGTAGATAATGGAACCCTGGGCCATTGTTTTATGTGAATGACAGGTTTGCAAAATGGTCCTGAATCAACGTCTGAGAGCTTAAGCAAGAAAGTATCATCGTCTGCAAATTTGTTTGCAACCTTAGGCGGAAAATGCTCTACAGAAGAACCTCAAGAGGATCCATGGCGCATGAAGCTAAGCTTGAGCACAAACAGTCAGCTCCCTCCCCTTAATGACTCAGAGCTATGGGAAGATCTGTTTGCTGAAGATGACAACGATGTAGTCAAAAACCTACATGCTGAAGGCGACGCAAGTTCCCCTCACAGTGTATTAGACGAGCAATTTGAATTTACAAAAAGTAGAAGCTTTAAATTTAGAAAAAGCATAAGCAAGAACGATCCGTGCAGGGATTTAAAATTGACAAGGACTTCGTCAAAGGTCGCTACAAATTACAGTTACGGTGAGGGATGTGGGAAACTTATTTCCAGTCTCTTTAAAGAAGACTTAAAAGCAATGGACCTTGTAATGCCCTGTTCGACTGAGTTGCCATCTTTCCAGGTATGTAGTGCGAAACCACAAGTTGAGCTGTTAGTTATTTCTTCACTAGTTTTAGAAGATGCCGTTTGAACGCCCACGGTAAATAGACGGATTGGCCTATTTTATATTTTATGCGTCATTCGTACGAACCACACTTGGTGCTTCTCACCACTAGATCCATGAAACTTTTTAACAGGACCCAATTAATACTATGCTTTCCTAACCAAGTAATTTTTCATTCATCGATCTCATAGGAAAATAAGGCGATTTCAGAGTTCATTGCACCACACCAACAGAACCAAGTGGCTGCTCAAATGCTGGATTGGTTGCAACGAATGAATTTCAAGACGACTCCTTCTCCCGCTGTTTTAGTGCAAGAGTGCTTGATCTCCTACATTGAGAAACGAGTACTACTCTAAACTTGTATTCTAATATGTACTTCAAGAAGAGCCTTGCATCTTTCTCGAAATGCTATCGAAAGGTTTTCGTTTGTGTAGTACACTTGCATCTTCAGGACTGCATACCGCCTCCTGAAGCTTTCAATTGTGGGTTACTTTTGCGTGATTACGATTTCAGTTCTGCAAATATGCTTTCAGTTTTTTAAATCTTCATTCAGAGCGCATCTGTTGCAAAGGGTGAAAGGAAATGAATTGTCTGAACTCTTAGTCCATCTGGCACATAGTCGGCTTCTCAGTCGTATTTACCTGACAGTTTCTAATTTGCCAGTATGTTGTCATCACTATAGAGTTCTAAGCAGAATTGCTAGGGCTGTGCTTTTCCAGTTATTCGAAGCACGTTTTCTATGTAGTATATTTCATTATGTTTTGGTTGTGGCGGGTGGCAGGTACATGCGGTTAGCCAGCAACTGTTGGAGAGGTTGATGGGAGAGTGGCGGCTTATGGAAGAGCTTGCTCTTCTTCGTGCTATCTACTTAGTAGGCTCTGGTAGAGCTCCTTTCCATCAGCTTATGTGATCCCCATTATAGGAGAGATGGTGGGTCGGAGTTCATTGTTCAAGTCCTATATTCTTGAGTATTTGTAGAAAGAGTTGCTAATTTCCTTCCCTTTAAAAATAAATAAAATTTGTTTTCTCACAGTTCGAGTATGTGTTACTCGTTAGGTGACTTACTGCAGCAATTTGCATCTGTTCTTTTCAACAAACTGGATCGAGGGGAGAACTGGGATGACTACTACGAGCTGAACACTATGCTTCAGGTACCTCCTTCTGAAGAATTCAGTTATGTGCGCATTGTCATTGTTATGCTAGACTCTTAAACATTCCCAATTTCATAATCATTGTGTGTGTGCACACACACACACACACACACACACACATATATATTCGAAATCTCTATTTGTGGAGTTTAAACAGTCATGGTACCTGAAGTATTGAAATGCATTCATTTCCAAGTTCCATGAGTTAGAACTGAGTATCTATACAATATGTCTCCAGATGCAATAGTTGCGCGAAGCAAATTGTTTTCTCGTTGCAAGTTCTTATTATAGCATTTATTTGCAGGAATCTGTTCGGAGCTCTGCTCATGGTATGACCTCCCCTGCACTTGAATCATTAGTAGTGACGGTGGAGTCCAGTCAATCCACATTTTCTGCTTCTGCGAGCTCAACTCGAAGTTACAACACCTTGCCACTTCAAATTACTGGTCGAAGTCCAACAGCAGGCATCGATACTCTGGATTCTCTTCGATTCTATTATAAGGTGGAGCATTCGAGCGGTCTTTCGGCTTCCTTGAAATATTTTAGATACTGCTGCCCAATGAAGCAGATTTGTTCGTAGAACCACATAGTTTAGTTTGTTCTTACATTGCCTGGAACAATTGCAGTCGGTCTCCATTACTTTGTCCTTATATTAATGGGCAAGGCTGTCTCTCTGAATCTCACTTTATTGAACAGGTTGCCTGGCCACTGGAACTTATCATCGACAGTAATGCTATCAAGAAGTACAACCAGGTGAACATCTCTTGACCAAGGCATCCTCCTATTTCACTACTGGAAACTGATACTGGTACTTCGTTTACTAAAAATACATCTCACGCTCATCTATAATTACCTTTAGAAAGGTGTTTTGTCCTTGTGGGTGATAATCGCGGCAGTGTTTAAAATATAGCCAGTGAAAATTCAACCTGTCAAGTTTGTTCCATGTGCAATCTCAATGTAACAATCAGATTAGTGAGTTGTTACACTTCAATTGAACAAGTTGGGCAATTTTCTTAGAGGCCATTGTATCTTCATTCAATTAATTTGGTAATTTGCAGGTTATGACGTTTTTGATGAAAGTGAAGCGAGCCAAGCACGCCCTCGACAAAGCCTGCCGCTGGACATGGAAGGTTGGTCTCTATTTGCTTCCATTTGTTTTCCTCCCGTTCAATATGGCAATGTATACCATTTCTTATGCGGGCTTTATAATAATGATGCCATTTGACTGACCTGTGTGCATTGACAGAAATGGACTTTGATTCTGAAAGACATTGCAATAACTTGAATGAGCTCTAATTATCTTAATTTCTACATCAGATGCTACCATTGATGCTACACCTTTGAAGTTATTCTGCTTGAAGTTATGTTTTGCATATAGAGGCACACTCATGTCAAAGGGATCGTGTCCTGGTTATATTTTGTAGAATGGAGGTGGTGATGCTGCCCATCACAAGCAACGGCTATTATTACAGCAGAAACTGATGCATTTTGTTAACACTCTGCACCAATATGTCATGGACCGGGTAAGTTCATCGGGCTCCACAATGCGCACACCAATGGATTGAGTGCTTGAATTGATTTTGCTCTTAGTCTGTCAGTGGTCTCATACAGTTCCTGATGAAACAGGTTCTATACAGTTCTTGGCTAGAGCTTTCTGAGGGCATGGCTTCGGCAGGGTCACTTGATGAAGTTATTGCCTGTCATGATGCCTACCTAGTATCTATTCAGCGACAATGTCTAGTTGCCCCTGACAAGCTGGTAAGGATCGCTTCCTTTCTTGCTTGCATAGCAGCAGTTTATATTCGGTGCTGGACACATACCTTGGACCTGAATATTAGGAAGTGTTACAGTAATTAGAAATTCCATGTTGAAATTGTTTTTTGCTAGCACGTTAGTAAAACTTCCTTTGCATATCAGAGAAATATAGCTACACGAATTAATTTATGAACACTGTTTAGTTCCTAACAAATGCAATTTTGGGCGAGCAGTGGACTCTTATTGCAGGTCGGGTGAAGACCATATTGGGGCTTGCGTTGGACTACTACTCAATCCAGAGGGCTTTGTGTGATGGAATAGCAGCTCCCAACGTAACTGCTCGCTGTCAGTCTGAGATCGAGCGTGTGGAGCGCCAATTTGATGAGTGCATGGTTTTTCTTTTACGAGTATGATTCTTCCTCAATACTTCGTTCACCATTTGTCTGAGTTGATGCTTCCATCTGCTCACTATTAGAACGGCCGTCTAAGATGCAATGCTGCTCACTACCTGTAATTTTCAAGTCACCTTACTTACAGTCAGCGCGCTATTGCTTATTCTTTAGCAATGGCCCCAAAGTTGTAACTGTAATGATTTAGGACCCCACCGATAATTTCGAATTTCTAACAATCACTCTCTGAATTCAGGTGCTGTCGTTCAAATTGAATGTTGGTCACTTTCCGCACTTGAGCGACCTGGTGACTCGGATCAATTACAACTATTACTATATGACACTGGAGGGTCAGATTTTGACCCCAATTCCTGATGGTCAAGGTCACTTGTCACGTCGACCCTCACGTCGAGTTTGATATGCTCTATCGGTGCATCCCTGTGGTACATTCTCGGCCCCAGCCTGAGATTTGGGAGTTTTCTGCTTATGCTATCTGATATTACCATCCAAGTGAACTTTCGACCATTGGTTTAGGTTTTCTCAGTCAATTTTACAATATCCCAAACCCCGGATCAATTGAGGTATGTGAATGTATAGCAGATGAATATACGTATTGACGTTTCTTACGGTATGGTCACTAGCTATTCTGACATGAGGATGCCAGTGTTCTGCTGAGAGTGAAACTCTTTAGGCGTTTGTCAGCTCGGGTTACAAATTACCCGGTCAGACTACGAAATTGTGAAGCAACGACTTTCATAGCATTCAGCTCTACAGGACGAGATCTGCCAAGCGCTTCGACCTATCCATCTGCCTATCCCATCATTCACCTTTACTTCGACCTCCGTCCGAAGTGTTCTTCATCGTATTTACTCTGGTGTATTTTGGAGCTCGATCTGTGCCGTGCAAGCCTTCTCATCAGTGACGAGCCTTTTCAGAATTTGTGAGATTCCGTGCGGCTTGTCACCAATCACAGTGGCATTTGGTGGCGAGCGGATTGGAACTCCAAGATACTAAACTGGTTGGCTCTCTTCCCGGTTGGTCCACATGGAGAGTGTAGGCATTCAAGTCTTTCAAATCAGTAGTGGCCCACCTGGGCACAACTAATGCTGCTGCATGCACATGATTTGAGAAGGCTGCTTTGGGATCAACGAATGGCTGTTGAATTGTTCAAGCTTTCGGTGACTCTGTACTTACTACTTAGTAGTTGGTACCTCATTGGTATAGTACCATATACGTATATACTACTTGCCTTATAATTCTCGTCAAGTGTGTACAGTACATCGTGCCGGTATTCTCGGCACCTGTGTGATCCAAGGCCCACATGGGTATTCTGTGACTTGATGCCACTTGGCTGCATTTAAGAGGGTGTATGGAAGGATATTGAACCTGCTGGCTGCCTGGCTGACATGTTGTACCTCGGACCAACTTATTGGGGGATGGTTGCAGGGGCATTAAATTCGCAACTGCAAGGACTCCAGATGCGTGTTTCATGAATAATGTTTCATGCTTTCATCCTTTTGTAATTTGTACCCTCAAAATCCTGTGGGGAACTGTACAGATGGTACCGTATTTAACTTCTGGAATACGAATCATGGACAATGTCTTTGCCGTAGTTGTGTACATTTCCAATACTGTACACCTTTGAATTGATATTTCACCGATTAGCACCTTTTGTTTAGATGCCATTTTAACCCCTAAAGGTTTTTGACTATGTTTTCTCCAAAACCGCTCCAAAACTGCCATTTCTAATACTAGTGCCAAATTTTAGAAAAAAAACATTTTTGGACACTTGTAACCGTAGGATCTTGTAGTAAACTTGTTTAAGAAGATGTGGAAAAAATTTCAGAATTTTCCACCAAGTGGATTGCAAGATAATAGCGTTTGAATTGACAAAAATCCTTTTTTTGTCCCTCCGAAAAAACGGGCAGCTGCCCTTCACAAGGTCACATTTGTATGAAAAAATGTCCAAAATGATGGTTACTCTTTGGATTTATTCTTCAAGGCAAGTTGGCTACATGCTTGAAAAATTTCAGATCATTTGGAATTGTACAACATATAGGAAAAAAATAGTAAGTAGGAAGAGGTAGAGAATGATTCAAAACACTAAATTGTCAAGAACTTATTTATGAAATTGAAAAATGCCAATCCCAACGATTGTAATGTTGTAATAAACAATCTACACCCAATGTTTTTATTTTTTTTCAAAAATATTGAGAATCGAGTTAAATAAAGGACTTCAAAGTTTATTTTAGAGTAGAGATTTCATAACTACCCTCAAACTAAGAATCCTCATAACTTTTGACTCATTGATTGGAATGGAATGATTCAAAGCCTCCCACGTACATATAAATCTAAAGAACCAATTTCAAATTTTAGTTTTTTTTAAAAGTGATTTTTAAATAAGTTTTTTTTGCTGCCCCGGCTGCCCGCCGAACAATGAAAATGACATATCATGCAATAACCTTTTAACCATGTAGTCAAAAGTTACGAAAATTGTTGGACCTTAAAGCTACTCCTTGGGCACATCTTATGTGAAAATTTCAAAGAAAAAAAAGAAAAATTCAGGTCATAGTGAGCTGCCCAAAATTGCTATGTTGTCAAAAAACGATGTTTGGTCCTTTAGGGGTTAACATCTAAACTTGCATGTTCGAATATGGGACCATACTCATAGAATTGGAGAGCACTTTGTAGTTTTTGTAATATGGAGGAAGTGTGATTATGATTCAAATTGGGAGTGTCATGTGTCATTGGATCTAGTTCTAAATAAACATAAACTCTTTGCACTCCTATATTCCTTTACTTCATGCACCTTCTTGGTCAAATATAAGACTTTGTTTGTTTGTTAGATTGAAAATTAAATCAAAATCATTCTTGTCCATAAATTGGTGATGTGTGGTCATTGTAATATTCTAACATCGTGGCTATTATATAAGATAAGCTTAGAATTATGAGTCTATAGGCTTAGAAAAGTATACACCTATGTTATAGATATTTATATTGTAGAAACCTCTAGTGATTATTATGTAACCTTTAATTATTATAATGTTATAGATCCATGTATTATAGGTGTTTATGATATAAGCAACTTCAATGATTGTAGGATATTTACTTATACATATGTGAGGCTCAATGTTTGCATTTCCATGCTCATACATTAGCATTGTTGATTGCCCATACAACGGTGGCAATGCTCTTGGTGAATGGTTGTTGTCATTAAAGGAAGTAGTTTTGGAGTATTGATTAGAGTACTATTATGCATGTAAAGATAGTATAAACTTTCTTTCCTACATGAGGTAGGATTCATTCAAAATAATATTATTTAACTATGATAGAAAGGTATGTATCTTTTGGGATATGTGCTAAAAAAGATAATTAATTTGCTAACATGGCCAAAAAAATTATGGCGAATATTACATGCAAATAGTGGCCAACAATATTTCACTGAAGATGCTTCTGTAACATGTTTGTTCAATGGTGTATCTTTTTTAATTGTGGCAATAGCAGTCCTCCCAAAAATTTTAAGAAAAACTCACTTTTTAAGTTAGGACTTCCTCCCATGAAACATTTGTCAATCCAAAGTGTCATTTTCTTTTATCTAGAGCCAATAATTCCACATGTAGGAGCAACCTACCTATATTTCATCATCCATATTTCATCATTTAACCATCCAAATTTCAATTATCCCGGTTTTCATTTTCATTTTGTAATGTAAACCTTGGGTATATAAGAGCAAAATTGAGATAATAAGTTGGTTCACCTTAGTATCATCATAGAGGTCCACCTAACCTACTAATTCTTAACTTCTTATTTTCACTTAAGAATTTCTAAACATACTAAAGTGTATAGAATGGATATACAATTTTAAGGTGGTTCAATGTTATGCAATTTGCCTATTATTTTGCCAATATTTTTTTGTATGGAATTTATTTTCAGAGCAATTGCTTTTATAACAATGTGTTTTCAAAAATAATAATAATTCCACTTAAGTTAGAAGTCATATTAATAACTTTATTTGCAAAGTCTAAAATTTCCTTTCAATCAAAAAAACAAAGACTATTTGTGAAAAGTTGAATTTTTAATAAAGAATTGAAGAAGGAATGAGAAATTGGGATCATGCAAGAAAAACAAGTCTCCACCATGAAGAGACATCAATTGACATGAGTGCAAGAGTTTGTCTACAAAGTAGTGATTTCTTCATGATTTTTTTTATGTTCATAAATTAAAAAAATTTGCTTAAATCTAAGGATAATATGCTACTACTATTGAATAGATGTTAGCAATATGTATTTGATCATAGAGACATGCATATATATTTTATTCTCACTAGCTTCACAGATGAGGCTAAGTTCTTTTGATAAGATCTTAATAAAGTAATTGCACTTAATGGTGTCTTATTTCTATAACTGACCTCTACATGTTCTTGCCTAACAAGTACAATTTTGATTCTTGAAAGCTTATGGCTAATTTTGAATATTCCTATTTTCACCACTTTAAGAGCTTATAGTTTATTTATATAGTATTTAAATCATTAGATATTTTTTGAGGTGTCTAAAAGACCACAAATTCCCACAAGTTCCCGGACTATAGAGAACTTGGAAACTTCATTATATGAGTAGTTTGATGTGGTTGGACAACTGCCATGTTAGATAATATTATTTAAATATTTTTATTTTTAAAATATTTTTTGAATTTTTGAATTATTTTTTAAATTATCACAATAGTTTTTTAGACAATTTCAAGGAGTACTAATGGTCACTTAATTGTTCTTTGTGAAGTCTTCATTTTGTAGGCCTAGGACCATGTATGGCGTCAGTCATGTGCTAAAGTCTATATGGGATTTTGGTCTTGCATCGACTCTACTCAATGAATGATGTTTATATTGTATATTAAAGTGGGGAATCTTGATTGTTTACACACATAGTATTGATTGACTCCTTTAGTCATTTCATTTGTCTTTTGATTGATGATTGCAAGGATGGGGGAAGAACTAATGCTCAAAGCTACTTTGTTAGTTATAAATAACAATTGAATGCTAAACCTGACCGATTTGCAATGTTGAGTCGTATGCAAATTCTTAATGGCTAACAATAACAATGGAATCTTAAAGAAAGTATCAATTACAAGGATGGCAAGTCAATGTAGGTTCACCAATCAAACAATCATTAATTTATATCAAATGGAAACAAGCTTGCCGATGTATATGTTTGTATTCGAGGAAAATCAAAGTGAAAGTGGAAAAACATTATGTAGCCACAGATAAGGAAACCCCACTAAGACAACGTAAGAACATTCGATCTTTGGTGTTTGCCATAAATGTCTCCAAGTCAACGTTGTGTTGATGCATAAAGGAAGAGAAGCTCTATAATTGCCATTCAAGTGCGATGAAACCATTTATGACAAAAGTGAATAAGAAATCATGACTTGAATATTTGGTTCCACATTAGATGGTTTTCAGCCCCTATGGAGGGCTGCGAGTTCCTCTGGGTTCCTTTGGATTCTCAGACTCTGAAAACTGTATTGCTACAGCTACCTAACATAGTAGAGAGATTGCCACGTCATTTTAGTTTTCAAAAAATTTCAATCTTTTTTTCATTTTTCATTTAAAAAAAATTCATTTAACTGAATTTTTCAAAAATGTTTTTTTTAACTATTGTTTTTGTTTTAAACTCTGACAGCGGACATTCTTTAATTGTTGGAGAAAAAGCCAGAAACAAGCCTAAAGTAGACTTTCCACCCCCCAAAAAAACATCTAATGATGATCAAACCATTCTCCTTAAACATGGAATCACCAACATTTAAGGGTGCATTTAATCATATTCATATTGATGAGAAATGATTTTCTCACTAAAGAAAGCGGAAGCTTCTACTTGGTATCCAATGAAAAAAGAGTTATAATAACGTACTAATAAAAACAAGTGTTTCATTCTCAAGGTGATGTTATTTGTTGTTATTGTTTGCCTTCGCTTTAATCATCAAAATAATCACTATTTCAATGAAAAGACTAGGATATATCCCCTTGTATATAAAGATCCTAAAGAGCAATCCAACAAGAATCGTCCGATTAATACATTAGAGACAAAATTGATTGCAACAATAACAGAGGTCACAACACAAGTTTTGATTGAAATGTGAAACACAACTTTTGGAACTATTGCTAGCCTCCTTCCTGCCACATCACAAATATAATCGGAAGATAATTTTAGAAAAAGGAGGTACCATTTTTTGTTACACCTTGTGTGCTATACTGCTTTTAAAATTACCTTTGAAAATAATGGTCCAATGTATAAGTAATTTACAGAGAAGGTGTATATGTCCATTTTAAATTTATATGTATTTTTTTTTTTTTTTTTGATAAAATTAAGTTGGTAGGTAATATTGATTTTTGAAAATATCTCACATTTGTGGTTGTAGAGGTCTGAAATACTATTGAATATTCTTTCAAAAACTTAATGTTAGAATTTGCAATTGAAGCTATTCTAATTGCTATTGCATGACAAAGTTTCAAAATAGTTTAGTCCATACTGAGCAAAAGTAAAGTGAGCTTTGTCTTTTGTGCATTTTGAAACATTGAAAAATATTATTTTAGTAGTTCTTTTCGTGAATGACAATCTTCATGAAATTGTTACAAATGAACAATTAATTAATTGTTTAATAATTTATTGCAAATTAATTTGTTGATATATCATTTTTTAGAGTTTTCACTTTTTAGGTTTTCTACTTATAGAATTATTTTATAGTTGATAATCTTGGGATATAATGTATTAGTGTTCAACAAGTTTACCATCTTTAAGAAAAAAATTTAAAATATTTCTAGAAAAAATCACATATATTGCAACAAAAACAATAAATAATATAAGTATTTCATGCAAACATCCATTAAGAAAATCTTGAATTCATTTCCGGCTTTTAGCAAGACCAAATAAAAAAATTTACAACTTAATGATAGGACCATGATCAAATGTTTATGTGGATGATTTTAGCTTAAGGAAGTAGTTTTAGAATTCCTGTGAGTTTAGATGCCTCTATATTAATCTTTAGAATGATAAAATATTACAACTTTTAGTATGGAGCTCAAAGCTTATGAGGGAAAATAA
The DNA here is from genome assembly GCA_951230915.1 of Antitrichia curtipendula. Lineage (NCBI taxonomy): Eukaryota > Viridiplantae > Streptophyta > Bryopsida > Hypnales > Leucodontaceae > Antitrichia > Antitrichia curtipendula. The sequence goes on along the minus strand of OX579638.1, from coordinate 2,748,815 downwards.
AAAATTAGGTAGAAATAACTAATGTATCATAAATTCAAAATAAATTCAAAATGATCTACAATATTATGAAAAGTTGTGTAATTCCTTGGATATGTAATGGATATAGAGGACATTGGTATTAAAGCATTGGTAATGCTCATCAAAGAGCATTTAAAGTGGTTGACTAATGTTTGAGGCACAAAAATTTAGTTATAAATATTCTAGATAAATGATATAGGAAGCTATGAAATAAATAAAGGAGAAACTAAAATTCATGTGAATAATATTTGTAGTGTTAAAATGTTTGGTGTTGATTGTTAGTATTGGATACCAATGGATAAGATTAGATGTCATCCTCTCGACTAGGTGGTGATGAGTTGATGAAGGGCACCCATAATAAGATTTGAGTTAGAATTAAATAGCAATGGAGTGGTGATGGATGTTACCTATTAATATTCAATTAAAAGGTAGATATTGGGTGCCAACAAGTAGAATTAGCTTTCACTTGCTTATACTTTTTGTCAATTAATACTTTGTAGGAGCCTCTACCCGTTTGCACTTTGCGTCCTAAGTGGGGTACACATAGTACTAATTAGATCTTTATTAGAGAAGAGGAAAGAAAAAGACAATTGGACAAGAAAGAAAGAAAAAGTATTATCCACTTAGCATTTTGTCAAAGGTCTTCAACTCCTTAGCACTATGATGTCTCAATTTTGAGAGCCATGAATAGAAAGGTTTTAGGGGCTTTTTGACCACATAACTTCTCACTGATCCAAACCAATGCTTGATTGTTAAAAGAAAGAACTTTCTACATGACAAATTTGATGAAATTGAGGTGAATAATATATATTTATAAAGATATGAGCAAAAATTTGCAAAATTCAAAATAGGACTAAGGATTTAAGACACTTTAAGGATTAACATTATTATAGTAGCTAACCTTTAACGGACATTGCAAGCTCGATGGGCATTTTAAAAGTCAAAACCTAAATTTTCACATAGTTCTTCATTTATTTTATTTTTAAATGTAAAAAAATGTAGCTCCAATAATGTATTTTTTATTCCGTTTTATTTTTTTCAAAAGTGTTAAGATTGTAATTATTGTGACACTTTGAAGATTGCATCTCGAAAGCTCAAAATACACCACTTTTGAACTTTTCCTATCAAATTTTTCTTGGTGTGAGCTCAAAGAGTATACCAATTACTCCATCAACAATGTTTGTCACTATCGTTTCCATTTTCTTAAAAAATTCATATTACTTTAATCATTTTTGTAATCACTGTGATTTTTATGAAAAAAATTCTTTAAATAATCATAAAAATTCAATTTGATGTTTTTAATTGTAAAAAATGAGATTAAATTTCAGACTTACATTACTCTACGTGAAACATTTCAAAAGTTTTGAAATGTGTATTTTGATGTAGAAAAATCTAACAAAGTTTGACCAAGCCAACTATAAATGGTCTATTAAGTCGATTAAGATGCTACACTAACTTTTCAAAATATATTACAAAACTTTGTAACTTTACTTAACTTTGGAGTGCTCCAATGTCCAATTTTTGGACAATCTAAAGATTGAAAACCACTTTTCTTTCTCATTACTACTTGGATGAAAGTCATCCTAAATTTTGGAGATATTTTATAAAATTGTTGTCTTATCTAATGGTTGGATTTGGTGTTACTAAAATCTAGACTGAAATACATATTTTTCTAAAATTACAAATGTGGAAGTGTGTCAAGTGGTTGACCAAGCCAAAATTGCATTGACTCTAGTTCAAACTTGGATTTGCAAAAATGAGGTCATAGGTTTAACTCAAAAAATGACAATATTTTGCTTGAAATTGAATTTCAAAGGAATTTCAAAATTTTCCTTTCAATTTTTTTAGAAAATGATTGGTGATAGCATTAGTGAATCTAATCATACGGATGGAATCTAAAAGTCAAAGTCTACATCTTTAATTTGATCATCAATTTCAAAATATGCTTCCAAAGAGTATTTCATGATGATTTTTCTCAAATCGTCAATTCTGGAGACGACTCTGGACGTTTAGGAGTTAAATTAGTGGCACACACAAAAATAGTAGAACTCAATGTTGTGAGATTGTGTCAAATGGGACTCCACACGGCTGGGGTGAACTGACCCCCTCACTTGTCCCCCTAGGAAAACTCTGAATTTTTTTAATTTTCCATGCATGAATTTTTTTACAAATTCTGAATTCATAAGGTGGGTACCCCCAAAATCGCGCCGTGCCTTAAACTGCAATCTTCTTTAAGCCCCCAAATGGTGTCAGTATAATTTGAAAATTGCACCTCCTTGTCTTTCGCAGTTCTTAAAAGCAATATTGGCCAATTTGAGGCATGTGAATGGCTTCTTAACTCAGAGAACACAAGGATTTAATAGCACAAGGATTTAGTAATTGATTCCAATAAAGACTTGTTAGATGTCAAAAAAATATGCTTGTGCTATTAAACCCTCGTGTTATTAAATCCTCAATCTTCATGTTATTTCAAGCACATGTCACAAATGTTATTAAATCCTCTTGTTAATTCATATGACGCACAGAACACGAGAACATAGAATCATGGGTTTACAAGCATGCAATGTTTTATTTAATAAATATGAATAACACTATTACACCTTTGTGTCTGTTATCTCTAACACCATTGAAGGGGGGCTTTTGAATGTGACCATTCTCTTTCAATGCAGCCTATAAGTGGTTTTAAGAACCCTACTGTCAAAACTTTGTCCTCCTACTGTTGTCTCATTTTTGTCAAAATCTGAAAATTGATTGTGCAATACTTCCTCTTCTACATATTGCTTTGCTCTCTTGTATTCAGTATTTATTAATTAGCCTACAATATATTCACAGCCCAATTTGTGGCGGTTTTAGGTGTACCCACCTTACTTGCAATCAAAGGTCCCACATTAGCTAGGGGGATTGTAGAAAATAGATTTTACACGGCACAACATAGGGGGCTTTTTTTTTATATGCACCCCTGGATGGACTTTGGCAGGACGAGCGAAGGGGGCCAGCTCACCCCGGCCCTCCACACGGGCAGTCTGTACTGTAACTTTAATCCGAAATACTTTACTTTACAAATCACAATGCATAACCTTGAAGAATGAGCCCCCTTTTGACTTTGTCCAGTTTTCCAAGTCGTCAGTCACAACCAGGTCTTGACATTTGGAACTGCACTCCCTGCAACCCAAAGTTTAAGAAATATTTTAAAGATTTAAAAACATTTAAAAACATTTTCACGACCCCAGTACAATACACCCCAAATAAGTATACGGCATATAAAATACACAAGTACCATACGTCGTGGTGTCCGTCCAATACTTGAGACCCGAGATACGGACCTCAATCAGGGAATCCTCGAGATATTTTGTCCCGTGTGCGAGTCTCAAGACTTCAATTGAAATCTCAGGATGTGGATCCAGGTCTTGACACTTGGTTTGGGACATCCCTAACGCTTGGAACTGTCGTCCCCTTGTAACTGAGGCGCATGTTTTGCTTACAATTTGTCATCGTCTACCTCTGCTCTGCTAACTTATCCCCTGTGTGTTGCTGAAGCTTTTTTTTCCCCCTTTCTGCTTCTGTTTTCCTTCGTTGCTGTTGCGCCTGCGTTGCAATCGCTCTCGACCTTTTCTCGCGAGCTTCGCTTTTGCCGTACCTTTCTGTTTCTTTTCCGGCTCTGATGTGGCGGAACTAAGAGCGATTTGGATGTGCGTTTGGAAGCATCGCGGTGGTTTTCTGTGACCTATGTTGCATTCTTCGTTGCGTGTCTTGGTTATTGCAAAGTCCGGGAGCGGAGTTCGTGTTGTGGAGACCGTGAAGTTTGACGCGGTGAATTGGAGTCAAGGAATAATCGCCGTGCATTGGAGTTCGACTTGGAATGACAAGGCCACGTGACGCGTCGAGCTTAGGCTATGAGGCCCGTTGGCAAGTAGTCCAGACTTGAATTTTGACTCCATGGTCAGAAATAAAGTTGTGGATGGAGCATGTAACTGTAGGGTGCTGTTATCTTGATAGTGCTGCAAGATTCTATTCTTGAGGTTTGTACGCGGACTTAGATCTGTTGAGGAGCGTATGTAGCTTCTCCATGAGCCAGTTCGCGTAGCACTGGTTTGGAAGTTCTGTGGGAACAGAGAACGGGAATTCCATGTTTGAAAGGGATAAGAGGGAAATGCCAGTGGTTGACAGTGCTACCCCTGGGGTGAGCCCCGGTGCTGTACCGTTTTCAGCAACTGCCAGCTCTCGGAAGGAGAAGAAGAAGCAGGCGAAAGAAGAGAGAGACCGGATGAAGCAGGCGGAGAAGAAAAAACGGCGTTTGGAGAAAGCACTTGCCACTGCTGCTGCCATTCGGACTGAGCTTGAGAAGAAGAAGCAGAGACGGAAAGAGGAAGAACAAAGACTTGATGAAGAAGGAGCTGCTCTTGCTGAGGCCGTAGCTCTCCAGGTTAGTATTTGCGCTACGAGTGCACTTCCTGCAATTTTCATTAGCGTTGCTTTCAAGATCTACGAATGACCAAATGTTTCACTGGTATTTTGAATATGCCGTAGGTTCTGTGTTTTGACGTCTTTGTTAGCAACAGTTCAATCGTTGTGAGGTTTAGTCTTCGTGCTAAGAATGTTTTGTTGCATCAAGTATGGCAGAACATTTTTCCTTATTCGATTTTGATGTTGACATAGCTGTGAAATGCGACGCTTTCATTTGTCTCCCTGAACGCCTTTTCGTGCGTTCTGAATGCCTGTTCATTTGAGATGGTGCATACCAGACATCCGGTGCGCTATCATTATGATAGAATCATCTCATTTTTATTCTTTACTTTTCAACATATCCATTGACTGGGTTATGTCGTACACTGAATTTGATAACTGCAATGTCTGGCAGCTGTTACACATAGCCTGTTTGCACCGAGATATTTGGAGCCCCGGCCCTGAGCCGTCGTGTGGACTAATTGGTCAAAAACAATCGTCGACTCTGACCAATCGTTGCTCTTGATTCGCACTACTCATTAGAGACTTTTTCCTAAAATAATAGTAGTTTTTTGGAAATTGCAGGTGTTGGTTGATGAAGAGTCGGATGGCTTAGGTCGACTACAAGTGGCTATAGAAGGACAGATACAGTCCTTCAGAGATGGAGATGACGGAGGCTCGTCCTCTGGAGACAAAACCTGTGAGGACAAAACTATGGGTCCTTGCTTGGGTGTTCGCCGGCGAGAGACTGTTCAGCAAAACGGCCTGAAGCGCCATGGCAGTTTCAAAAGCTCTGGAGGTATGTTAATTTACTGGAACATGCTATATTTTACACAGCTGTTTGTTTCTGCAATTAAGCTAAGTTGGTTGATACGCATGTTTTTAGCTTTTGTAGATCCCAATACAAATGCAGTAATTGCAGCGCCCCTATCTTAGCAATTCTGTCTAATTTCTTCTCGAGAGTGGAAGAGGTTTTGCTAACCTCACTCAATGATGTACTTTCATTTTGCGTCAACGAACATGTTTTGTGTATGTGCAGATAATGACCGAAGCTTTGAAAGAGAATCAAAGGAGTGGAAGAGACGTGAATGGGAGACTCCAGGTGACGCTTTATTAATTAATGCCCGCCATGATACTGGACCGGACAGCGAGCTTGAAGATGAGGAAACTACTTGGGAGGTATTCAGCAGTGCAGAAGAGAAAGCCAGGGCTAGCAACGAGAGGGCTCGACGAGCAGAAGCGGCCGCAGGGTTGGCTGCAGCTCAGGTAATGACTGATACTTCAATTCTTTTGTTAGATTTTGCAGTTAGAAAACAGTGTAGAATCCAGAGTTGTTGCATAGTAATATCAGCAGCAATTAGAGTCTGCGGTGGAGCCTTTTTTCTTCACTAACAATTTTCGTGCGAATAGGCTGTTGCTGCTCTTAGGATCGCCGAAGAAGCTCGAGCTGAGGCTGAAGCTGCCAAGAAAGCTGCTGAAGAAGCAATGCACGAAGCTCTTGATCATTGTGAAACCATACTGAAACCAGAATCCCTTGATGAGGTTGGTTTCCCAAGCATTTTGAACGGTTGGAGATAGCTTTCTAGGACCCTGTATCATCGTTTACTCCTTTTCAGCATAGCTAATAGAGTGAATAGGTCATCTGTTCATCTGTGTCATTGTATTCAGTAAGGGTAGGTAAGAAAGATATGGTAATGACCAGCTAATGTCAGCCTAGTCCAGCTACACAGGGCCGGGAAGGGAAAAAGAGTGATTGAGCCTGAGTCAAGGGCAGGACATGGATGAATCGTGACGGGGCTGGGACTTGAACAGAAGGCAACAACTCTGTGTGTGGAGAAGGAGAGGGATGAGTTAAAAGCCCGTCTTCAAGAGACTGAACGCCAGCTGCAGGCGAAGACTCAACGTGTCTCAGAACTAGAGTACAATCTGGAGGAGGTATGATTGCACTTTTTGAATATACAGCTGTCCCGTGACTGTTGTTTTGTCCCTATCGACATCCGTTGATGTTGTGCACGAGATTGAATAATTTTAAATTTGGTCTTGTGACTGATTTCTGATAATGTTTCTTTACGAGTTGATATTTATCACAAGCTTTGCTAAATATGAGAAATATGTTTGTTGTTTTTGGCAATTAGCTCCTGCTCTATCTCGTAAGTTGTGGAAAGGCAGGGCTGTGTTATTTAGGGTCATGTTATTTGTGGCCCAGCGGGGTCATTTTTTTGTCCTGCCCTGCCGTACTTCCCTTTGAAAGGAAGTGTGCAGGAGGTAGTTTTCACTCTTGATTTTAATTTTGGATGTTTTCTATTTTCGTTTCCACCGTCATTCCCTGATAGGATCTTGGTGATATGCTCGACAGGTGACGCAGTATTTACTGGAGTTCAAGGCTATGTTTGAAGGCGGCAAGCACAGTTCGCTTACAGTTGGTCAAAATGCCGACAAAGACACTGAAACAAGCTCCGATCAGGAAGATGCAACTCCTGCAGAATCCTCCGGAGGTACAGTTGACGAGTGACGATTGTGAGATGAAACCATTTGTGGGATTGAAATCCGTGTGAAAACCTTGGTATGCACTGTTTGGAGAATGGACTTCTTCAACTTGAATGTCCTCTCAAACTATGCATAAGCTTTTGCAAGAGAGTGTTTAACACATTAAGGACCATGAAGATTCAGAGATCCAGATGATGGCTCTGTATCCAAGTCCGACAGTGAGAATACTCTGTTTACTTTGGTACACATAGCTTCCTTTAAACCTTCTCAAATTTGAAGGTCTAAAGATATGTAGATAGCACTGGATTGACCCCGTTGGAGCTAGGTTGAAATGAATGTTCTGAAGATTTTGTGATGCTGGAAAATTGGGTTGAAAGAGAACGGAAAGGACGGGGTCTTTTTAGTGGGAAATGAGACAACCTGAATGTGGTTGTTGATTCTCCTGGGCCCTGTCAATCTGACAGATGAGTTCCTTGCCTTACTTTCTCGAAGTATCTGATGCCTGTTATCTTGAAGTGCTTGTGTAAGGCACAAAAAGTGAACACTTTTTGGACTTCTGCAGTTGTGTCCCGAATTTTGTGGAGGATGTGGCTCTTCAATGTAGCTTATCAATACAATGCTTGATGGGTTTGGGTAGTCTGTCAACTTCTCATGATACGGTTTTTGAAAGTGTTTCATTTATGTATCTTCCTTGGTAAATTTGAAGTCAATACTGTACCAATTATTGCCCTCATTGCTGACATGTTTTGTTCTGGCAGGCTATACGTGTAGTACAATGTTTCTTAATTTTTGACTCAGATTTTGTCTCCATTGTTGAGTTAGCTCCGTTAGATTCGTTTTTAAATGAGTATGGTGGAACCACCCATAGTCGACCACTTAAGCAATTCCGCACATGTTCTTATGCTTCTTATGCAGCTATAGGGTACAACTACTTCCAACCAAAGTTTGGAATTTCTCCATGTAGGACAAAAGTGCAACTATTCATCTTCCTAATTTTGTGTGAAAAGAGAAGGTTTTCTACAATAGTTTGACTTTCAATGAGAGCTTTTGCATTTTTTAAACCAACAATTCACATGGTACCAAAACAAATCATTTTCATGGTTTCATGGTGATCAGTTCATCGTTTAAGGGTTAAAGAACGTTGAGTTTGAGAATTGATTGATGGATGACTTGACTTAAAACAATGAATGTATCTATTGGTTCAATAATCTAAACATTTTGGTGACTATTTTGGTTATGGGGGGTTGTATCCTTTAAGGTTTAAAAAACGAGTTGGTTATGGTAGAAATCATCCTTTCATTCCCTTGTGGTGTAGTATGAATCACTTGCTTTAAAAAACTCAAAAAACATTCATTAGAGGTTCAACTATTGTGCAAACCCCTTCTCTTTGCACACAAAATTGCAAGAATGAACATGTGCACTTTTGTCTTACATCAAAGGATTCTCTATCATCCATTGGACAATAAGGGTTGTTGGCATCGTTTAAGGATTAAAATGTTCAACCATTATATACGAGAGTAAGGTTGATTTTTCATAATTCTATTTTGTAAAATCTTGAAATTCATAGTTTATTCATATAGTGTCCCAAAAATGTATATAGAGAAATTTGACTTTCAATATGATTCAACAGTGTACTAAAAAGTGGCTCACTCTTGGTTTGTGATTCAATAAACACACTTCTTTGTGAAAAAAATTGAGAGCTATTGATTTGTTTTTAAGAAAAAAATGTCCCTCCCCCAATTGCCATCAATTTCTTGAAAAATCACAAGCCATTGATGTCCATCAAATACAATCTATGGATACAAATGTAGAATATGATATAGGATACGGATATAGAATATGGTAAACGCTGCGGATATGCATACATGGGATATTGATACGAATACATGGAAGTTTGTAGTGAGTTTGGTTTCTGAAAATTACAAGTAGCTAGGGGGAGGGAGAGGAGGGAGTTAATTAATTTCATTGATTTTTAAAAACCGGTTGGAGAGGGGAGATGGATAATTTATTATTATTATTATTATTATTATTATTATTATTATTATTATTATTTAAAAAAAAAATTGGGTGCATTGTGCCACAGTTTGCCACAATGCCAATGCACCCAAAAGAGGCAGTAACTGCCTACTACATTATTTCAATATGATTCAACAATGCAAATTGAGAATAAAAATTAAAAGAGGGGCCAAATGAAAAGTAACTAATGATACATTAGTCTATTACGTCACATTTCATGGCCAAAAATCTTTAAATTGAGGATTTGAATAAGGTCCTTTTTTTAGTGGAAAAGAAGTCTTGGGCCACCAACCCCAAACCTCCTTTCCACTATGTTGATTTATCATGTTTATTTAGTGTATGTAAGTCACGAGTTTTCTAAAATCATCATGTTAATTTCCAAGTAGCGTGGGCTGAAATTACTTTATTTAACTAAAAATATTCTTCAAAAAATAAATTTAGAGTGATTGATTTTGCACATGACACTATTTTGAACTTGATTGATGATTTTTTCCATTGACAATTGTTGAATATATTACCTTCTTGTTCTGAAGTTTAAAAACAATTACCTTAGTTGAATAATGTTGTGAAAGTTGATTATCTAGCCTTACAACATAACCTTTTTAGTTATTATGGTTGCTGAAATATAATTGGTTCAAAATCATTTGAAACTAAACGTTCTTTGAACATTGTAAGCTCAAAAGATTTGTAACTCTAATTTTGCAATATACAATTTATCAATCATTTGAATTTGGATACATGCATTAATGCTAAAATATTGTAGAAGGCAAAAAGTGTTTGATGAATGACATTCCCAGAGATTATAGAAACAAATAATGCACCTATTTATCCTTGAATCCAATAGATACGGCCTTATCACCAAGGTAGTAAGCCCCAAAATTTCTACAGTGAACCTTCAAAAGGATAAGCCAATGATCACTGATTTCAAGCCTTATAGCCACCCATCACTCTAATTTGTTGCCATTTTGCAACTAGATATGAATGAAAATATATTAGTTTATTTTTCAGAAATGAAGTCATATGTCTAATACAAGTCATAAAATTTTCAACTTTTTTGGAAAATATTTGAACTTACTATGGATTTCTTAAGAAAAAAATGAAAAAATTCATATAAAATACAATGTCATTTATATTCAAAAAATTTAAATTTTTTACCGTAGATGTATATTATAGTGTATAACATCATGTTACAAAACCAAAGTTACCATGTCACTCTAAGGTTAGACAATTAACAAACCATTTTTATAAAATATTAAAATTTATACATTTTTCATAATTTCCAAATGGAATAGAAATTGAATTTGATAAGATTCATTTCATTAGTTGGACTCAAATTCAAAAAATATAATTTTTATGGCGAAATTCACACCAAGAGTTGATAGCAAGAAATGATCAAATAACACTACAAGGGTGATCCGTATTAAGCATCTTCATCTATAGAAACTTTGGTAATACCATCAAGGAGAGAATTTACAACAATGTTAGTAAATGAAAATGTACTCAAGCAACTTTCTAATAAAATTTGAATGAAAAAACGTTCTTTTCCATCCAATACTTAGGGGTGGTCATTTAAAGGACAAAAAAATTCTAACATCTTTTAATTTTTAGAGGACAATGAAGTCAAAAAGTGACCAATGGATGACTAGATTGTTCATTGTAGAAATAAAGAATGCACCTATTGGTGCAATAATCTAAGCATTTTGGTCATGTAGGGCCGCATCATTTAACCCAAGGCCTTTTTTTCATAAAAAATCACTCAAAACTGCCATTTCTATAGCAAAGAGGAAAAAAAAGTTTAAAATGTTTTTTTTTTTAATATCTAACCATAGGATCTTGTACTAGACTAGTGTAAGAATGTGTGAAAGAAATTTCACAAACTTTAACCGTGTAGATTGCAAGATATTTGCATTTAAAGTGAAGGAAACAAATTTTTTTGCACCTTACTCAATTACATTTTTGGGCTTTGAACCTTCATAATTTATAATTTTTGCTCTATTGATTTTAAATTTTAAATTTTATATGATAAAAGATTGAGTTGAGAGCCTAAGAATTAAAAAACAAAACAAAACATGTAGTTTTCACTCATTAAAAATTTGTTAAGTAGAAGTAGGTTCAAGATCGAAGGAAAATCTAAACTGTTAATAGCTCTAAGATGGAATTGGAATACACTAATTTCAATAGTGTGATTGTTCTAGCAAGAGATCTTAACCTTGTGAATTTTTATTTTTTTTAAATTGTAAAGATTGAGGTCAAAAACGACTTCTACAGTTATTTTTTCCTAAAAAATGCTCTAATTGCCCAAAAAACAAGATTGTCCATAAATCAAAGCTTCTCATATATATAAGAATATAATTCATATAAAATAAAAATAATTTTTTTTTTACTTTATTTTACTTTAAGTTTATTTGAAGGTTTTTTTCTACTTGCCAAACTAAAAAAGGGCTTTTTGTGCCAGAATTCTTGCTCCCAAGCTCTGATTGAAATAGAAGTTACATTTTTGGAAAGCTAATGTGTTTTTCTGTCTCACAGAGAAAAAAAAAATCAGAAAATCACAACAAATATTGAGACCATAAGAGCCCGCCCAAAATTCCAAGGGGACAAAAAAACTTTAGGGGTTAAAATTTGAAGGTTAAAGATGGAGGATTAAAGATTAACCATGAAATGATGTTGAGACCAAAAAGTTGTTGATGAATGACTCTCAAGATTATTTTCAGAATGATGAATGCACCTATTGGTTCAAAACTTGAATCATTTTGACAAAGCACCTTGGTGATAGGTGAAAATAATACATAGCGCTCCGTACTAAAGATAAAGAGAGTCAGCCCAAGCAAACGTCCCAATCCGCCCAGCCAATCACGGAACACAACGTCCCTGCCCGTAACATAAGCCTGCCCGTAACATACGCCAATCACGGAACAAAACGTTGCACGCAATCGTCTTGACTGGTGTGAACACAACCCCGTCCACGTCGGATCTTCGTCCTGTTCCGCCACTGGCGAGGAAGCCTTTCACCCACCGCTCTCCTTCACAGTAACCTTAGGTGTCCTCCCTTTCCTGCCTTTCGTGTCTTGTTGCTTCGGCTTGCGTGCCCGTCACACATCGCATCAAAAGAGGAAGTGTGCAACGTCCATTTGCTACTCTAGCCTCGGGATTCGCGAATCTTCCTCGTGTAAAATCATACTTCACCAGGCCGGCATAAAAGAAAGCAATCAGTTCAGACACTTTTTCCATAGCGGTTTCGTTTGGGGTTTCGTTTCTCACTTCGTCTCTGTCAAAATTTGCAGCAAGTGCAGCAATTTTGTAGCTATGGCGGGACAGCGTTCGCTCGTGTTGCTCCTCGTGGTGTTAGCATGTGTTGGCTTAACAGCGTCGACTCCAGTCGGCGACGCCATTCGCCAAGTAACTGACGACGGACCGGCAACCGAGTTCGCACATGCTTTGTGTGGGGCGAAGGCGCGGTTCGAGAGTTTCGTGAAGGAGTTTGCGAAGGTGTATCATTCCGTTGAGGAGTACGAGCACCGGTTTGGTGTGTTCAAGAACAACTTGATCAAGGCGTTGAAGCACCAGGCGCTCGACCCGACGGCTAGCCATGGCATTACGCAATTCTCCGATTTGACGGAGGAGGAATTCGGGAACCAGTTTCTTGGGTTGAAGCGACCCCGGAGTGTGGATACCGCGCCGGCCGCGCCTAGTCTTCCCACGGACGACTTGCCGCCCAATTTCGACTGGCGCGAGAAGGGCGCCGTCTCCGCCGTGAAGAATCAGGTCATTTTGTAACCCCTGTTCGCATGAATCCCGAAATCTTGGGGTATAGTGATTTGAACTTCGTTGTTGCTTGTATATTTCAGCAAATGTAAAGGTAATGTTTGTTCCCTGTTGTGTTGGTGAGCGGTGCGAAATTGGTTTCTTGACATGTGGGCGGTGGAAGCGTTGCGTTTTGTAGAGTTCGGTTGTTGTTAGTTCTGAATTTTGATCTTGGGTTGGATCTACTGCGGTGTATGGTTCGGGATATCTTGGTTTACACTGGTTTGTACTTTTTTGTTACGTATTTAGTTCAGCAAATTTGAGTTCATGTTTATATTTCATTGTGTCGGTGCATGGTGTCCAATTGTGGTGGAGACGTGGTAAATAGTTTGTTCTTCTTTATTGTATTTTTAAAATTAATTTAACACAATGTTTATCCGCAATTGTGTTGCTGAGTGGTTTCTCAATTGTTTAGACGTGGAGATCGTTACTTTAATTTTTAGTTTTGTATATATTAATGAATTTAGTAAAATGTTAATTGAGTGGAGCTCAATTTTGCTCTATGCTTGTGGTGGAGCTTTGTTATTGTGTTGTGTAGCTGTCTCATGTCGTCAATTGGAGTTAGTGTACTGTGTTGGAACTCATACATTTTAAGAATTGGTCTCACACTTGGTATTTTTTGACATTCTGTAGGGCGCTTGCGGTTCTTGCTGGGCGTTCAGCACCACCGGCGCAGTTGAGGGTGCACACTTTTTGGCTACCGGCAAGCTCTTGAGCCTCAGTGAACAACAGTTGGTGGATTGTGATCACCAGGTGAGCCACTAATGATTTTTGGTCTAAGAGGAACCATTACTGTGGCTTGCAGATTTTCTTGTGTGTTTTTCATTATAAGAATGGATTTTGGGGGGTTCTTGTCTTCTGTTTGAGAGGATTTCAATGCTAAAAAAATATGTATCATTTGGATACTGAGAATTGTTATGAACTGTCGAGTTTATGAATTTTTTTGTATTATTCTGTATTATTTTGCTGATTTTTGTGTTTTTCCATTGCAGTGCGATCCTCAGGAAGCGGATGCTTGTGACGCTGGATGCAACGGTGGTTTGATGACAAACGCTTACAAATACGTGGAGGAAGCCGGAGGTTTGGAACTGGAATCTGATTATCCTTACACTGGTCGTGATGGGAAGTGCAGCTTCAACTCAAACAAGGTTGCATCCAAGGTCTCCAATTTCACGAACATTCCTGTTGATGAAGATCAGGTGGCTGCCTACTTGATCAAGAGCGGGCCTCTTGCCAGTAAGTTGCTCTTGCGTCACCCTTCAAAATCTCGCATCGTGATTTGTAGGAGACTTGTCTTGAGAGTAAGAGAAAAGAGAGGCATGAGTTGTTGCATTATGCATGCTATGCTGAAGTTTGTGGATTTGGTTGCTAAGACATATTTTCTGCCGTAGTGCTCCATTTATTTTGTAAGTGAGCTTTCTGAGAAGTCTGAAATTTCTTGTGACTGAGAACCTGATTTGTGCATTGCAGTTGGTATTAATGCTGAGTTTATGCAAACCTACATTGGTGGAGTGTCATGTCCGATTCTGTGCAACAAGAGGAACCTTGACCATGGTGTCCTGTTAGTTGGTTACGGTGACCGTGGGTTTGCTCCTGGTCGTCTTGCTTACAAGCCGTTTTGGATCATCAAGAATTCATGGGGCTCCATGTGGGGAGACAAGGGCTACTACAAGATCTGTCGCGGTCATGGGGAGTGTGGTTTGAACACCATGGTTTCTGCAGTGGCTGTCTCCATTGATGCTTAAAGTATCTGCCTCCGATTTCACCAACCCAAGTATGTGTCATCAGTTGAGAAAGGCAATGTAGAGAAATGCACTCAGCTTGCAAACTATCTCTCCCAACGCACGACTGTTGAGGACAGTCGGTGAAGCGATGTTGGAGTGAAAATCAAGAGCTGGAGTGTGCATAAGACGTCTGCAAGAACCTTTTGTAACTCTTGGGGATGAGGGGGTTATAAAACTCTTGGTGGTTGAAACAGAGCTTGTAGCGCAGAACAATATGAATATCTTCAAGTTGTACAGTTTGGAAATTATTATTCCAGTTCTGACGCTCTTTCAGCTATTTTTATTATAAGTAACTTAAACGTTATTTCTTCTTTTTGCTATGTCCTGATTTGCCTCTTCGCAAGTTACTGGAGATTCGTGCCTGAGTATTATACTCTTGCTGAGTATTGTACTCTTGATGTTTTGGTAACCCTAGAAGGACTGGCCTATGACCACTGAAACACCCAAAAGCGTCCATTTTCCCATTCATGTATGTACCCTAGACTTTCACTAAATGTGTTTCTAGATTTCTATTAATGGGTCCTTCAAATGCATCAGTAAATCATTGTCTGCATACTGTTAGATTTTTGGAGATTTCAGTTTAAAATCCACATAGATGACGGTTTTAGTGGGAAGAAGCTACTACTTTGAAAATAAATAAAAATTACATGCTATATATAAAAAAATTATTTTTTTATAAATATTTATTGCTAATACTATTTTCAATTGCTAATTAGTTTTAGAAAAAGGTGTTTTTGCTATGCTCTTGGTACCATTTTGCAACTACATATGAATCAAAATTTGAAATTATTGTGAATTTAAAAAACAACACCATATCAAATACAAAATATATTCAAATAATTCAAAGTTTTCACTTGAGATGTATATTGTACTGTTAATAATATGATGTAAACTAAAGTTAGTGTGTCACTCTACAATTAGAAAATCAACAAACCATGATTATAGGCCCAAACTTCATATTGTTATAAAACATTAAAATTTATGAATTTTTTGAAATTTCAAATTGGAATAGAAATTATACTTGATAAGCTTCATTTCAGTAGTTGGTGTCAAATGACTTCTTTAGAAAAGTCAATAGTATTATAATAATACCACAATGAAAGAATTTGCTATTTATTTTTTATGTGAATTTGAATATTGCAATAATATTCATTGCAAATGTACTCAAGCAACTTCAAAAATAAAGTTAGATGAAAAAACATTTTTTCTATCCTACAATTTTAGGTGAAGTCACCCAAAGGCCATTGTGTGAACTCAATAACATTTCGAGGTTAAATTGAAAATGTTGAATTATTATATTCTATCATTTTTAGAATTCAAATACTCTTTGTTAGGGGAAAAAATACTTCGTCCCAAAATGCTAGTCCCTTTTGTTTATTTCATTTGTTCCCAATAACTTATCTTCTTTAGCTTTTAGCTACTTACTTCAAACTTGATTTTAGGACTGAAGATGATTTTTGTAGTTTTTGAAGTTAATTTGTAAATGAAGTACAAAAAGATTAGTTTGTTATCCACTTTAAGTGTTTTTTGTTTTTTATTTTTTGTTTTTTAATTCTAAAAATTCAAATTTTATAGCAATTTGAAGTTGATTACTTGATTGGATCAAAGACATTGAACTTCTCATTGAATTTCAATTTGTTCTTGTATAGATCTAAATACATAAGAGGGCAAGTAATTTGCATAGGAAGTATTTCTTTTTTGTAAAGTTAATCCTTATTTATAAGTAACACTTTGTATCTATTGATTTGTTATCCAAATCTTTGATACTTTCATTATTACAAAGAAGGATTAGTATTAGGGGATGGATAGAATATGATAACTGACATTGAATTATTCTTTTATTCCATACATAGAATCCTTTTTTTTTTTTGTATTTTGAGAACCTTTTGAATTTTTAGTGATGTTTCAACTTTCAAGCATCAATGACTTTTATTGTAAGGTAATTAAACCTAAATGCGTTTGAATAAGCAATTGAGCTTTATTTTTATTATTATATAACCTAATTTTTTTATTGAATCTTATTGGAAGTTCAAAAAATATTTTAGATTTTCTTCTTGTGCATTTATTGGATCCATTATAAATAGACTATGAATTATCAAAGTATTAAAAATTGGTGTTTCCAAACTTGACTTTAAATTTTTTATAAATAAAAGTTGCACATTTTAGGCAAGAATTTGTAGGATTCAATTATAGAGAAGGATCACAATTAGATAAGTGCAATTGGCCAATTGACTTATTGCTTGTACTTATTTATAGATTTGTGCTTTTGAAGTTATTTTGTCTTTTGAAATTTATTTTAGAACATCTCTTATTTCCATCTGATTAACAACCCAGTCCTTGTTATTCTCAACTAGTTCCAAGCATTGTTGGTGAGGAGATTTGGATGCTAATACTCTCTAGAATTATGGATTAGAAGGAATCACATCAATTTTCAATGGGAACAATGGAACTAAAGTAACCAAGTTTATTCTTGTCCCTTTTAAGAAAAAATTTGTTTTTCATGTTATCAAGAGTCATAATAGATTGATTTGTATTGATCAACTTTTAGGATAAAAAATTAGTGAAATCATCAATATCTCAAAAGGTGAGTGGACTTCACTACAATTGGGCTATGAGGGATATGAGGGTCACTTGCCAATGGCCCAACCTAGTTATTGGGATTGGTAGAGGAGGCTGCTATTTGTTATATTCTTGGGTGTTGTCCCTCTTCTTCATAGTGTAGCTATATTTGATTTGTCCTCTTGTTAATGCAATGAGGTCGCCCTTATTTGTTCAATATAAATTAAATAAAATGATTTAAAAAAAAGTACATATCTTATTTTTTCACACTTGTAAGGTGGTCATTTTCTTGTTCCTAAATGGTTGTAGCTCAAGTGCAATCAACTGCAACGTAAATTTAAATTTGGAACATTTTTTATCTTTTGAAAGGTCAACTAGGATTTGTACATGCTAAAGAATGAATGATTTTCATCCAATTCTTTTGTGTGCAACTTTACTAATGCTATAAAGACATTATTGACTTGAATTTAAGACATCTTAGTTGTTGTTTTTATATCATATAGTGTCATTTATTAAAAAAATGGTCACTACCATGTGTATTTCAATATTGTGAGCTCTTTTCTCCTCAAACTTGATTTTGACATTCAAAATGATTTCTTTTACCTTTGAGCAAAATTCACAGTAATTTTGAAACTTCTACAAAATATTTGAAATTTTTCTGACAAATATTAGATATGTGATCATTTAAAATAAATAAATAAATAAATTTGCTCATAAATAGTGAAGAAATAGAGGATACAAAGCGAGGGACTTTCAAGTTTGACTACAAGGTCAAAGGCTCCATTCTTTAGTGGTAACATCATGTAAATTTACAAATGCTTGGTTTTTTGGTTTTGGCAAGTTTAGAGTGCTACTCAACTAAGGTAGCAAGGCTACAAACTGTTCATTTAAACCTACCTACCTCATCAATGATAGTAATAGATATTTCAAGGAACATATCACTCATTCCTAGATAGGAGATGCACTTAGAACCTCAATCAATTTATAGACCTCCTACCTTAATTAAATGAAATTCATCAAAGCTTCACCTTATTACTCAAAAAAAGACTCAAAGTATCTATATTCAATGGCTTTGACCAAAAAAAGGAAGGAGGCTTTGCATTGACTGAAGCTATTGTGAGGAAGTTTAATACATACTTCTAACAATTTTATTTTCATTATTATTATTTTCTTTGACTAGAAAATTAGAATTGTAAAATATTTTGTAGTTCTCTTGTTAGTGTCAATTGTGTACAATGATTGATCAAGCAAATTTACCATTATGAACAACACGTTATAAACATGTTAGAAATCTTGTTCTTTCGGTCCTTGCTATGTTCTTCCGCATTTCACGCATTTCAACCTCAAAAAATTTGAAACTCATCGACATTGAATTGAGAGGATCTCATTGAAGATGAATGCAAGGGAGTTAGAAGCATGAGGACAAGAAAACATTGCACTAGAGCCAATTGAAAAAAACAATGAAATAATCAATTTTGAAATGTTTTTTGAAAATGGTTTGCTTAACTTTTGGATTTGAAACTTTTAGGCGTATTGAGGTTCACTAAAAGCTACAAGATCTATGCATTCCCTTCCAAACAGGATCACCCGCTTCCGCATTAACCCCAGATTTATTTCGATACAAAGGGAGTAACTAATATACTACATTGTATTAACCCTTCAATGTAGTGATATTATTATATGCAAAAATGTAGCTACTTGAAAAACAAAATGACAAGAATAATAGCAAGATTATTTGGAAAATAATAGGCAAATTCGTTATGCAACGTGATGATCTGTAGCCAAAATCAACTCTAATATTGCCTAAGTATCATCCTAATTATAACCCATGTAACACAGAAAAATAACAAACAGGAAAATTAATAATTCATATTCCTTGCTACCAATGATTGAATGCCTTCACATTTTGGCTAATTTCCAAAAACTGCAGTAGCATCACTCTCTCAATGCCCAAGGGTTATAGTCAAAATCAAGATGTGCTACAAAATATGATTTGAACCTTGATTCTCAAAGTTGAAAGTTGGATGACCTCATCAACTTCCAACCTCCATATTTCTCATTCTACACCTGCACGTGTCTGCAGTGATTAAACATTGAGTTTGTAGGGGTGTAATTTGTAGGAGCTGTAATAATTTGATCTCAAGGATGTACACTTTTCAAGAACTCACGTCAACTTATTTCATTGCAAGACTACAACAATTTGGGAAGTTCTAGGAGTACAAAGTCGATCTAATACAACAAGAAGAAAATCAGAGACTTCACAAAACATAGAGGTCGGAATAATGTACTGTGTTCACATAGGTAAAATTACAATATGCCACACTTACGTACAGAACTCAGATTGCCGAGTAAGTCGATGGACTGTCCCACATTCTAAACAGGCAGAATTGATGGAAGAATCACTGCAGGATGCGATTGAACAGGAAATCACTTTCGCGGGATAGTCTTCTTTGTACTTTGGTTTTTAGCATACACGGCAAACCGGTCTAAATCGCTCTTCAAGATGTTCTCCACCAGTGGCTTCACGCCCTGACAACACCACCAACAAAGAATTACACAAAGATTAAAGTCCAATGTCACACTGTAAACACGTCTTCCAGAAAACTACAAACCGAAAACACACCAGATTTGCAGGAACTCTTAGACACCATCTTACATACTCCCTCCGTCCCGAAACGATTGTCCACAATTTTGTTGATGTTTTTTGGAACCAATTTCATTAACCATATTGTGAAAAACATAAATAGGAAAAGTTCCAAATTTTATATCACTAGATTCAATGAAGAACATTGCATGTGTTCATTGCACCTAATTAGCCACAAGGAAGAAATTTTTTTGACCTACTCAAAACAACCTTTAAAAAAACATGACATTCAAAGTGGACAATCATTTCAGGACGGAGAGAGTAAATATTATCATGGAGACAACCTTCCTCATGATTCATAAGGAGGTCTTCTTATGGTCACAGAGATTTCATACAGGTACTTTCCTGTATACTGAACCTAGGCTGTCCTAAAGAACCAACCGTCAGGTGAGCTCTTTCCAGAAAAATAGGGGAAACTTTCTTTTGACAAGTTAACCCCAAAGGACCACGAGGCCCAAATTGGGTCTCATATTTTTAACCAGTAGTTTTCAGTAGTTCATGTGGGGACTTTCTTCAGCCCAGTTTTAATTAATTTTGACCAACAAGTGCACTGTTATTTAAAGATTTGGTGATACATAATTTGACTCCATCCGAATTATGATTTGAACAAAATGATCAATCGAATTGGACATTTCATCAACCTATGAGTCCTTGGTCGTTAGGGGTTAAAGATTTCCTACCGTCCCAAAGGGTGCTAGCACATCTGGAATCTCGTAAGAAATCGTGAGCTGCACACAACAATCACGGATGAAGAGTGTTTAGTACAAGAGTTTTGCTATTGGTAGTATTAATTAACAACCCGTGAGCAAGGCTGTCTAGGACAGTTCACAGGAATGATAGATAGAAATGATAGAAATGCTCATCATTAGACACTGGACGGTTCAATTAATGCTGAGGTGATTCTAGCTTGCCACTATTTCAAGACAGTCAATAGCAAGGGAAGCAAGTCACTTTCTCACTGGGATCGGTATAATCCTCGACTCTTCTGCTAAATGTGAGCACTCAGATCAACCAAAATTCACACTTAAACATTCAAGATTCAATGAAAGCGACTTTATTAAATAACCATCTCGGTCTCCCGACTACCAAAGGTCATCTGACAAGACCAAAAATCAAAATGTTTACTGCATACACATACGCAACAGCTCCTGCGAAATTTGAGCTACTCATGGGAACAGGATGGCGTACTTCAATACCGCACGACGTTGGCCCTCTTGGATAGAATCGCACTGCACCTCTGTGAATCAAAAGATTCCAACAGCAAGAGAGAGTAATTCAGAAATGAGAAGAACACGCAAGCAACATAACATCTTGAAAGGAGCATCTTGGGCCCCTGCTAATTCAAGGAAGAATTAATAGATCCAAGAGACTCTACAATTCTTTGACAACTTCTTTGCCGCAAATCCTCACATCAAGAATGAAAGCAGTGGTACTCAACCAACTGGTATAGACAAGTGTAGTTACTGCCGAGCAAAGTGAAGGAGGGTAATCTACACTGCTATAGAATGCAATGAAAGTAAGATATCTCCAATAAACAGATGTTGCTATCACTGAGTTGATTGCAATGTAGAGTGTTCAGTACAATTTGATCCAAGATTTACAAAATGAGCTTTCCAGCGATTAGGTCAATTCAGCTTATTCATGGCAATAAAGAAAAAAAATTGATTGACCAAAAGAAGTAAGGAAAGGCAAACTATCTACCCAAAAATCACTATGCTCAGGAACAGCAACACACCTGTTTGCAAGTCCGTCAACCGAGCGCCAGTGGATTTTCTGATTTTGGATTGGCTGTCAACAAGCATGATCCACCAAGGATCCTTCAGAAGCGTGTTGAATGAGGATAGGGAGAATTATATGCAGATATTCAAGAGGCAAGATACTTCAAAAGCCCCTCCCACTGATTATCAATTGTTTCAGTCTTGCTTCAATGAGTTGATATTCAAATGGTTCCCTTTTCATAGCTTCTCTATTGTCTTATACACGCTTTTTCTAACTTTAATCATTAAACACACTAAAAGCACCAAAACACACACTAGAATAGAATTAAAACAGTCATTTCTGTATTAATCTACCAATCAATTCAAGCAGCATTCAATGATAGATAATCACTGGACGAACTTGAGGTGTTTAGTTAGGAAGGTTATTTGTCCTTCAACAGGCATGAAATACAAGCTGTTGATCGAATGCTTTACAACACATTTGCAAACTGTAGAAGTGGAAGTAAATACCTTCAAGAGGCGAGCCATCCAGGAAAACTCAAAATTCTGGCCAAACGCTGAGTATCGTAGCGTCCATTTCGACAAATTTGGTTTACCTTCCACCACCTGTTCGTGGTTGCCAACCCTGAACATTACTATAAATACGCCACCTTACAGAAAAGAAAGAACAGAATGGAAGAAAATAGTAATTAGCAGTTGAGGTTACGAAAACGTTATCTACCGTAGATGTTTTAACCAGTAGTATTTAATCATCAATAACATTGCCGCTGTTAAATAAAACTTGATTTGCTTTCTACATCTAGAATATCTACATTGATCCATTCTTTCATCTATAACGATCGATTTTCACTGTGGCACACTTGAATTTGAGACTCTAAATTTTATCCACACAGTGAACACAACACTCTTTAGTCTACCTACTGTAGGCTAGCTATATTCAGACAACTTGATTTACTGCACCAATCATCTTGCATCCACCTATGCGTCAATGACAAGTAGGGCGTCCACCTTACTTTGGAACCGACACTAAGTAGACAAAAGAATGTAGTGGGGTATATAAAGTCTAACAATTTTTCTTTGATAACAATCGCGTTTATATTCTCTTGCAGGGTAGCAAAATGATAACTAATATAGATATTTTCACTTCTAACACAATGACCGTTATGAAGGCTCAATTATATAACAAAAAGATAAGAGTACCTTGACAGACGCAATCCATGGCATCCAGTTCACCACATTTTCTTGGTTGGACCACAAAGCCCAAGCCTCTGACAACGGAACATCTGCCTCCACCTGTGCACTAGACAATAACACAGATTTAACCCTAATTGTAAGCAATAGTGCAGAACTATACATAGCAGAATTCTTTCGCAATGAACATTTTGTGGCTCATTCTGAACATGCTGTTCTTTGTCAATATAATTGGCTTTGGCTTAATCACAACTGCTCTTTTCTCAGTCCAAAATAAGATACCTCGTGTTGTCATGTTTTATTTGTCCCTTGTCTTGTCTATTTGATAAGGCCACCTACACTTGTTTCATTAGTTTGATGTCATTGCAAAGATTAAAGCAATCATCAATATCAAAAGCCGAATTCTTTCCTCCTCATTGTAAGGCATTTTCCTTGGTAATCCTTACAAATCCCAAGTCTAATAAAGACGAACTACTATTCTCCTTCAGAGACGCCTGCTTCAAACCATAGACTGATTTTGAAGTAGACAAACATAACCTTGTATCTCCTTGTGAAAAAATTACTTCGTTTGATTTCCCATTTCGAATTTTGTTGAGTCACAAGCACGCTTTCCTTTAATCCTTAATCTGAGATACAGCGCAACATATAAAAAGCATTTGATTTACGAATAGCTATCATCATATCTTAAAATGAACGTTTGTATTACCAGGACTTGCTTAACCTCTCCATCACCAAGGATCCATAGCTTTAAAATGACCATTTCGATTAATCGTAATGGTAAAAAAAACTAACTGTATCAATAGGCCCTACCTTAACCCCTGAACGACCAAGAAAACCCTGGTTTAAAGTAGTCAATTCAATTGATCAAATTGTGAAAAGCATAATTCAGATGGTGCCAATTTTATATCACGAAAACCAGTGAAGAACATGTGTTGGTCAAAACAAAAACAAACTCCTTGCATGATCTACTCGAAATGAGACCAATTTGAGCTTCTTGGTTCTATTAGACGTTAAGATTCATCAACAAATGTGGAACTATCATGTAGTGATTCTAAATCTGGCTAAGTTCCTAGTTGAGTTTTTTCCAAAAGTTGTGAATTTTTCAGAGTTAAATTTGAATTTTCAGCACGTTTAGCAACTCTTAAAGCCATATGAGCTAATATCGAAATTGCACTAGACTCAAGGGTCAAGGATCTGCATGCTTACGAATTATCAAGCCAAGTACTGGCAGTCCAGCGCGCACCAGATGCAACCCTTACACCCATTGTCTGACCACAAAACGCCCCAGCACTAGCCCCAACCCTAATATTCCGCCTCGTTGCATTGCCGCCCCTCAAATTTGCACTCGAAGTTTCAATTGCTCTCACAGAGAGCGCTCTAGCAGAGCCTAATCTTGCTGGTGGAGGTCTGAAGTCGCAGCTACTCACTGCCGCGGACAGCTCCATTCAAGCTTCGAAATTTTCAAAATTTAGGGCTTCAGATGCCACACCAATACCACAATGTCTTTCTACCTAACCTACAATTTCAGGGTCAAATTGTCCTCAAATCCTCACAAGAAACTCACTCGCAAATTCAGTGCCTGCAAAATTCGATAGTGCAAGTTAGCATCCACGATATCGTGACCACTACAAATTGGATCTAGAAATTTGAGAAAAATTTGAGAAATAGGTTAAAGAAAAGAGCACCTACCCAAGCATAAGCTGCACGTGGAGATTGCGCCACTTGCTAAGCAGGAATTTTGCGAGAATGTGAGATTCTGAAAGTTATTCTTGAGCAAAAAGGAATTAAGAAATTGTATGAGGGGGAAGATAAAGTGGACCACTCTGTGGTTGCGGAGACCGGCAAGGCTGTTGTGGGATGGTCTCTCCGAAGAGCATGTGCACCACTACACGGTATAATTGGCACGCTATAATCTCACGTTTAGAGCCCTCCGGCTTGAGCCCTACCACTTCTTGTTTCTTGTTCTTAGACATCAAATGTGTCTCATAAACAGTGAATTGACTAATTGTAAGTTAAATGTTGAATAAAGTTAACTAAAATAAAATTTGGTGAGATTATATCCTGAGATATAGTCTTAAATTATATTTGAAGGGATTGGGACAACCAAAATTTTACCAGAAAATTTAACATTGAAAAACAAAATAGTATATATACTAAAAAAATTTAGAGAAATTTTAAATGAAATTCTCTTGAAAACATCACAAGAAATTGTTTTATTTGCCAAATTTTGAATATGATTTTGAAAATAATAAGAAATAGGACAGATGAAAGTATGTAATGAATGGATGTATAAAAATTGATGATTATTCTAACCAACCTGCATTCCAAGATTGTTAGATGTTTTTTTTGTATTTGCATGTTCATTCATGTATAAACTTAATAAGGTCTCCATAATATTGGTTATTGCGTGGGTCAAAGAACTTTTTTTCTATACTAAATAGTGAAATTAGGTTGTCCCACATTAATTTTTTGACATTCCATACTATATAAATATTTATTGTTTCTTTACAAAAATTTACTTTTGAATTAAACATAATTGTAATTGGGACTCATGAACCTCCATGTGTAGAAGTGAAAATATTTGTAAAAATATTTGTTGAATTTGGTGGCTTGTAAAGTAATTCTCTTGAAGTAAGGCTACATAATTGTTAAGGCAACCTAATTTCACTATTTAGTGTAGTTGTAATAGAACAACAAATCTAACTTGTAACTAATAAGTCCAACAAGATTTTAGAGCAACATTTGAAAAATGTAGCAGTCACAATAGACTTTATATTTACAAAATGTGCATGTTTTTATTTAGAAAGTACATTCAATCTAAATACAATTGGTATGCATTCTTAAACAAAATCTATGTGTACATTTACAAATGCCTCTATTGAAAGCTATCCATTCTAAATATTGATTAGCATTTGAGTTACATTTATGCTAAAGGAACCTTAGCATTGTCTACTTTTAGCTTTTGCACTTGCTTTTACCTTGGTGCGTGTCAAAGTTTTTGACTTTGTCCAGATAACCACTTAGGGCATTACAAAGATGCATGTTGCTCTACCTACAAAAATATTGAAAAAAAGTTTTTAGACCTAAGCACTTCTCATTCATTTTGATCGTTTGTTAGCCCCTTTTACTATAAATGTGTGACTTGTTCTTACACTTTTCAAATATTCAAGCCTTCTGCATATTGGCATGATTAAAACATCATATCAAGGCCCATTAATATAGTTGGAGCCAAATTAGAGGAAGAATATTCTAAGTACTCTCATTGGTGATTGGAAATTGAGAAACGATCCTACTTTTTACCTATGAGAGTGATATAAAAAATCATTTTGATGGCTTCATTGAAGTATAGAATGTTTTAAAGGTAACTATGCCTACGCATTTGTATTATAAAATCAAACCTCCACAACTTCTTGTCTAAAATGTTCAATTTTGTAAAACAATAGATTCTAAGGGCGATTTTGGATATATCTCTAACAAGCCCTTCAAAAATTATAATTTATGCTTATGATGTTCAAAAATTGCATTATAAGAGCATCTAAAATTATTTTTTTATTGTCAATAAGACAAAAAAATCCACTAAAATATTTAATAGTAGAAACAATATTCATATGTTATTTATTTAAACATTTTTAGTGTAACTACTTAAATCAATGCTCATTATAAGCTCATTAAAATGATATGTATTTAAATGTATTTTATATTTAATAGTCATTTTAACTATTTTTTTAACCCTTAAAGGATGAATGGGTGACCTTGGAAATCATCCCTTTTCATTACCATGTGAATCATTGACTTAAGAAATAGCAATGAAAACTAAACTACTATAAAAGACCTCTCCTTTTCACAACAAAATGTAGAAGATGAATAGTTGCACTTCTTTCCTACTAGAAGGATCCTTGTCATGCATCGGACATCAAATGCTAGTATCAATGTTTAACCCATAAACGCCGCTAAGGATGTTTTCTAGTCAATGAATGACAAAGAATATCTTCCTATAGGACAGAAGTGCAACTATTCATCCTCCGAATTTTGTATGAAAAAGGAAGATCATCTTCTAATAAGTACTTTTGCATTATTTTAATCCAACAATTCACATAGTGTCAAAACAGATGATTTTCACGGATATGAACCTGTCATTTAAGGGTTAAGGGTTAACTTTTGTTAAGATGAAGGCACAGGCTCTAACTACACAAATGAGCAAGAGAATATATTAAACAACATATATGAGCAAAAGAATACCAAGAGAATAATAATCCTCTGGTATGGGGAAGATGATCTTATATATTATCCCAAGTTCTATTTTTAAGGGTGGACAAGGTGGAGAGCTTCAAGAAACTAATAGATCGCTCTATTTATAAACAGTTCACTGGGAGTACTGTCACCTGGAAGTAGCACTTACTATTCTAATTCTATTCTAATTCTGAGTTAGTCACTACTTCAACAACTTTGACACCTTATAACTCTCACTTTTCTATTTTCAGAATTATTTTTTTGTTCCACCAGTCGATTGGCTTGGTTGAGCAAGACAATGAACTCTCCAAGTGATGTGCTATATATTTTTTCTCATCCACCTCCGTCCTCAGTTCATCCACCTCTTTTCATCCACCTCTCTTCATCCGCCTCTCTTCATCCGCCTCCCTTCATCTGCCTTCTGCATCCTCTTGACAAGTGGTTTCTATTGAGGATTTAGGGTTTAAGCCCTCAGTGTTCTCAGTGATGCAGGGTTTTAGGGTTTTCGTAGCACAGGGTTTCAGCTTCGTGGTGTCAATGGTGTCAATGTAGCGGGGTTGTGCAGGTGCGGAGACAGCCATGTTCAACTGAATTCCTTGATGAAACCCTATAGACGATGGCGGTAACAAGATCCCAGAGCTCAGGGCCAGGGAATACGCCCGCGAAGACACCCCGGGCGAAGACCATGGCGCCAGCGAAGACTCCAAGCAAGGAATCCGAGGTGAAGACCATGGCGCCATTGAAATTGGCGGAATACACACCAGGGGTGAAGACTATGGCGCCATTGAAGACGCCAGACGAAGTCTCCGATGTGAAGAAGAGCTCGGCGCCTGAGAAGACGCCAGACAAAGTATCAGAGGCGAAGAAGAGCTCGGCGCCTGAGAAGACGCCAGACAAAGTATCAGAGGCGAAGAAGAGCTCAGCGCCAGTGAAGACGCCAGACAAAGTATCAGAGGTGAAGAAGAGCTCGGCGCCAGTGAAGACGCCACACAAAGTATCAGAGGTGAAGAAGAGCTCGGTGCCTGTGAAGACGCCAGAAGTGAAGAAGAGCTCGGCTCCAGTGAAGACGCCAGACAAAGTATCAGAGGTGAAGAAGAGCTCGGCACCTGTGAAGACGCCAGAAAAAGTACCAGAATTGAAGAAGAGCTTGGCGCCCGTGAAGAAGGCGACTAAGGTCTCCGGTGTGAAGAGCTTAGAACTGGTGGCAACTGCTGACAACATCGCCTGGCTGGCTGCGACCCCGGAGCTTGTTCAAAGCGCGAGGGCAGCTTCGGAGTTTCTCTTCTCCGCGTTGGCCGTGAACAAGGAGTCACAATTGGAGAAGCTCCTGACGGAGAATTTCGATCCCGAGCAGATATGGCAGCAGATCGATCTGCAGGCGACTCCTGTTCTGTCTTTGATTAAGAAATCGCTCCGGAAGATCGAGAAGACGCCGCCGGGGGCATTGGTGCAAACGGAGGAGAAAGCTCTGGTGCGAGACCGCAGGAAGATTGTCGACGTTGAAGTAGCGGCCGGCTCAGATGATGAAGATGACGAAGACGACGAAGAAGACGAAGAAGACGAAGAAGACGAAGATGAAAAAGATGACTCTGGTGACGAAGATGAAGTGGAGGAGGATTCAAAATCAGAAGAAGAATTTTCTGATTATGATGAAGGTTGAGCCTCTACTTGCTGTTAGGTTTTCTTAACCCCTAAAGAATCACGAAGCCCTAATCCGGCGTCATGTTTTTAGTAGCTCATATTTGGAGTTTCTTTTGTTCAATTTCATTTGGTTTCGACCAACAGTTGCAATGTTGTTCACTGATTCTGGTGATACAAAACTTGATCCTATCTGAATTGCATTTTTCTCAATATGGTCAAACGGAATTTGGCATTTGAATACCACTAATCCTTGGCCCTTCAGGGTTTACTTGGACTTAAACCCTAAACCTCATTTTGTTATGGAGGTTCATAGGGCTGTGATTTACTCTTGATAATTCTCTTGCAGAGGAGAAGAAAGCAGTCGAAGACAAGTTTTTGAAATTATCAGATATGGAGAAGTTCTTAGACCGGGCTGATGCAGAGGATGCTGGTATTGCGGAAGATGAAGATGACGATGCTGGAGCTCTTAGTGAAGAGGATGAAGAGGATGATGATGAAGATTTGGAGGTAAACTGTTCAACATAATTACCACAAACCTGCACATTCTGTCTTTGTTAGGGTGACTTGACCAGTGCGAGTATTTTCCTATTTGCAAGCATCTCATGTTTTAGGTTTAGCAGCAATCAAACGTAAGGATGATCTTTATAGTTGTGAAAAGTTAGGTCTGGCCAGTGCACCTTTTGTTTGCCAAATCTATTAACCCCTAAAGGCCAAGGATTAATGGATTTGGAGTGGCCAATTCGATGAATTGATCATATTGGAAATTTTATAATTCAGATCGAGCTAAATTCTGCATCACCAAAATCAGCGAAGAACAATTCATGTGCTGGTCGAAATATGAATAAAATTGAACAAAAGAACGCTTCCATATGATCTACTTTAAACTGCTAATGAAAACTTGAGGCCCAACTTGGATATTTTGGTCCATTAGGTGTTAAACCAGCGTATAAAGAGCTTGTGGATTGACACTTCAGTTTCCTTTACAGCTGTTGGATCGGGTAGGACACTCGTGGTACTACTCTAGGTCTATTATGTGTATCTTGGATTTTGATTTTCAAGTTCTTTTGACATCAGATTTCATCCTGTCATCGATTATGCAGATGGACGAAGCGTTTGACTTCTCTGCAAGATTGGCAGGCAAGGACAAGGGTGATGAAGGATGGGGACCTAAGTATGATCTGATTCGCCTTGCACTTCTTCTAGATCTGATTTAAAGTTTTGCAGCTGTCCAACTATGGCGACTTTTTAGAATCTTCATATTTGTTATGATCTTTGCAATAAATTTTTTGCTGGAGAGGTCATTATAGCTCACATGATCCAATCTTTATTTCTCAGATATTCGGATTTTATTGAAAAAGGCAAGAAGGAAAAGCCTAAACCCTCAAAAAGACAAGATGAGTCTGAAGAGGATGATCTAGAAGATGATGACGTAGAAGAGGAGGACGAGGAGGAGGAACCAGAAACTATGGATATTGACCAACAAATTGAGCCAGTAGAGGTGCGTTTAAAAAAAATTTAGCGACAATATCACAAAATCTAACCATTTCGGCTACCTGCAGTGGTTTCTTTGAGTGCTCTGTAGACCTCCAACATTCGTATTGTTCCTACAATTTTGCTAATGTGACATCTGTACGGGTGCTACCTGTCAGGAGAAGAAGCTTTCAGCACACGAGAGACAACAGGAGAAAACGAAGAGACGTATTGAGAAGCTGGAAATGGCAAATTTGGAGTCAAAAGACTGGACAATGCAAGGCGAGGTATTAGTCTTGAATTCTTCAACACAAATCAGTCTTGAATATCTGGAATTTTTAAGTTTATATATGGACTTCCTTGAGGGTTCATCGTACTCGTGATTTGTGGCCTTTTGAGTTCTCCTCTGATAAATTTGTTAGTTTCCATCAACCGTCAATTTGCTTCTTAGAACATAATCAATTATGACCCTCGAATGTTGTCCATCGAGGGAATCACAGCAGTTTTTTTGCTAGGCCTAACTTCTAGATTAGGCTTCTCTGTCCCTCTTCATCTCTAACTCTTAGATTCTGGTTGCGGGATGTTTAATAGGTGTCAGCATCTAGAAGATCAAAAAATAGTGCTTTGGAGGTTGAGCTGGATTTTGAGCATGTTGCTCGTCCAGCGCCAGTTATGACGGAAGAACATAGGCAGTCACTTGAAGATATGATCCGGAGTCGCATTATCGAGGTCAGTGAAATTCTGGTGAAAAAAATTGTTATGTTTTGGAGCTTTCTGTTATTGGACATGTTTAGGCACCTCTGATGATATGCAAGAACAATCTTTAAAAGGAAAACATTTTTAATGCATAGCTCATACCCTTATTAGTTGCCAGCTCGTGTTCTTGAAAGTGGCGTATTCACTAGTTTCCTCAGAGTTTATTTCTATTCTTCATGAGCATAGTTTTGAACCCGCCACATAAGTTTCCAGCGCTTTTCTATGCATGGTTACATCTCACATGCAATTCGTTGTTTTCAGGGCAGATTTGATGACCCCCAACCTAGAGCTGCACCAAGTACTGCTGCTCCCAAAGAACGCATTGAAATGGTATGTTTTAGCAAGAAAACATTTCGTTTCTTGTATTTTAATTTCTAACCCACACATTCAGGTACAGTCAGGTCTCTTCTGATGTGAATTAGGTGATTCTGAAATTTTGCATTAATTGTAGTCTGTGGTGTCGGAGAGATACACAAATGCTTGGAATCTGACACCATCCACTGTACATCCTTGCTAATGGAATACGTCGGTATGCTTGTGGTCCGACGAAAGGATGAATAAATTAGTTATATTACGTGTAGAATGATTTCTTGTTACTTATGCAGATGTGGCCATTAGCACCCTATCAGGTTAAATGTTTGATTGTTTTTCTCATCTGCTACATATGGTAGATCTATCAAGGCTTCTATGATTATAGGCTTTCTTTATCAACTTTGTCATAGCCAAATATCTTAAGTGGATGTTAATTGTTTGTACTCAATGATGTGGGTGTACTGCAAACTTTCGCTTGCTTATCTAATCACTGCGCCCTCTGATGTGTAGGATGAAGAAAAGAGTAAAAAAGGTCTTGGAGAGATTTACGAGGTAAAGTTCTCCTCATCTTTATTCTTGAGTGTTGGATACAAGGCAATATTGTGTCTTGAGGCATTTTTTATTGTATCTATCTACCCTTGCAGCAAGCTTCCGCAACTTGAGTCATTTCGTTTATTAAGGGAAAGGGGTGAACTGGTTGACTGGTGTATTTAAGGTTCCTGGAAGTTTACGGCTTATCTTCTCATTTGTACACTTCTGTTGTATTTGCAGCAAGAATACATGGAAACTACTGGTCTTGCAGTTGCTGCTACGCCTGCCATGGAGACTTTGAAGACTGAGGTGCCGTGCACTATTTCCAAAGCTTGTGACGATCGTTTATTTTCTGTTTGTATTGTTTTAGGACATATGCTCATTCAGCTCGGAAAGTTTGAACTTTTTCTTTGGTTCAACTCGAATCCTGTTATATGTACTTATTCTCAGCACATGAATGTGTGTGTGCAGGCGGAAATTTTGTTTAAGAACTTATGCAATAGGCTTGATGCTCTCTCTCACTTCCACTTCGCTCCCAAACCAGTAAGTAGTCTTTCTTTTTCAAATTCCATTGGGATCCCTTGCTACACTTTTTCTGTCTTAAATTGTCTTTGCTTATACACTCCATCCTTTAATCATTTTCCATGGTTAGATAAGTCTTTGTGTTGCATATGATCGTGATTCCGATGTCTACATTTCCATTTTGAAGTCCAAATCTGAGATCTAGAGTTGAGTACAGCATCCACCAGTAATAAGGCAGAGTTTCTGCATTGTGATCATTGTTTCTATTACACTTAGATAACGCATGGTTGTCAATGCAGACTGTGGAAGAGATGGAAGTGAAGGTTGACGTGCCAGCGCTTGCCATGGAAGAGGTATGCTTGTTCTCCATTTTTACTTCCTGCAATTTCAATCCTTGTTTAATTTTAGGAGCGAGACATGGGAAACTATGGCATGTAGACTGAAGTAGCAAATTGCTTAAATTACTTAAAATTTAATGTCAAGTGACAAATATTTAGTCCTATGTGATGATAGCAAATTGCAGTAATTGCTTGTCACCTTGGGCTGCTCGGATTGTCTGTAGCAAATCACAGACCGATGTAGTAGCGTACCATAGAATTCCGCTAAATTTTTGGATATTAGAATCACTCTTTAATAATTTGCAAAATCTACGTTTGCATTAGTTAAGAAAGCATATAACAGGAATTGCCTAAATGAAAACACTTTGGGTCACTGCCAGATAGTTTCAGTTGTAGCACTAATTTGGATGTACGATGGTGAGCTCGTTGTCTCCAGGATTGTTTAGTTCCTTGACAGTGATAGTCATGCTACATGTTGTCCTGTTAGCCCGAGGTATTTCTGATTATTTGTAGTTACACACAGTGTCGAATCTTGCATATTAGCATGATGGTATGATATATTGCAAAATCAACGTGTGCCACAGATAAGCATGTATCAAAAAATTCTATGAGCTCACAACTTGTTCACACACTTGCCAAATGGCAATGTCTAATCACTGCACGAGTCTAGAAGTAGTCAGTTTGCAGTTTAGTGATCAAGTGTACGTTTCCATCTTTTTTGGCTTGCTTGTGTTTGTTTATGAATGTTTTTTTCTTTCTGGGCAAACAGGTTGCCCCACTTGCAATATCGGATGCGTCCATGCTGGCCCCGGAGGAGGTTTACAAGAGTGCTGGTATTGTTAAGGGAGAGAGTGAACTAACCCCCGAGGAGAGGAAGAGACGCAGAGCCCAGAAGAAAAGGAAGAGAAAAGGTTTTTCTTTTTTCACTTTTTATCATTTTCTATTTGCCGGTCAAGGTATCTTCCAGCATCTCTGAACGGAAGATTGCGCTGGCATTGTTTGTCAATCATTTGAAATGTATGTAATGTGACGTATTGTGTCTATGATTGCTCTTGCAGGAGCTAAGACTGCAGAGGACAATCTTAAGAAAATCCGTATGAATAATGCTCCAATGAAGGACCCGCTGAAGGAGTTGAATGTCAGATCGACACATGGCAAAGACAAACGGACAACATCATCGTTCTCAAAATCTACCAAGGTGTGGAAATTTCCATTCTGCTGTTATTTCGTTCAAGATGTCAAATAGAGAATTCATATACCATTCTAAAATACCTTAATTTGTTTCTATCTTATGCGGATCTTGTATTCTTCAGTTAAGAATGCAACTGCGTTTTGCATTGACTTGGTTTGAATTTTTTTCTTACAGGTTTTTGCCGAACTTGACAAGGCTCAAGAGAGGGGTAATAAGTCTGCAAAAGCTGTCGACGCTGACAAGCCCACACTAAATGCTTCGTCATTGAAGCTGTAGAAAGGGATTTCTGCCAAGACACATAATTTGTGTACTTGCAATGTCTGCTAGGCATGTGCTGCAAGAGGAGATCAGGCAGCGGAAACACTTCTTCAGAGCGAACAGATGAATCTTCTAATGCTTAGAGTACTGTTTGTGGGTACTCAGATCCTCTAGTCCAGTACTCAACCAAATTTTGGAATACGCACCGACTGTAATAGTACTTGTAGGTTCCACCTTGTAGGAAGCGGACTACTGAAAGCGTTGATCGAAATACAACTGTATTATCCCGAGAGAAAAAATTATTCTCGAGTTAAATAATTTTATGGCCGATGTATGTGGGAAAATTTTGAAGTCATTTTGGTTATTTTTAGATTTTCATGGGATTTGCAAATATGAAATACTTCTGCAATGTGTAAATTGTTGTTTTGAGATTCTTATGTGTTTATTTCAGCCTTGAAGATGATAGCAATTGAGTTTGCGCTCCATTAACCCTCAACCTTCTGAAGATTGAATCTTTTTTATTTATTTTTATATCTTTGCTTCCATCTTGTATGGATATGTTATTTACATTGTTTGATGAAATTGGTCATAACCCCCAAGGGGCTATTCCCATGGAGGACCAGACCGGATCTCCAACTGGTCGTAAGGAGGTTCGCATGGCAAAATTGTGGACCCGATTTCCGATGTGGAGCTCCGGTTCTCCCCTTTCTCCTCCCTCCTTGGATGTAGGATTTGCAAGTCCATTCTCCTTCCCATCAACCGATTGGACCTCCAAGGTTGGCACTGGGAGCTCCACCTTTGGTCTGGTCCATAGACCCTAAGAATCCTAGCATGCAATTGATGGATTACAGATGATTTCAAGAGCTTCTTGGAGGTATCTTGAAATGGATGAAGTCATCCAAGTATGTTTTTTTTTTCATTTCCATAACCATCAAAACTATTCTACACAGGATATATAAGGTAAACCAACCTATGGCAGGCCAACTGTCTAATGCAGACATCTACATAACCCCCCCATTACAGTCCATTTCAGATTTTTGCTTCTACAATTTAATTAGGTTGGTTAGTGGCCCACATTAGTGCATTAGGTGATTGTGATAGAATTAGTAATGACTATCATAGGACACTTAGACATTGTGAGTGTAAACTCATCATAAAGAGTTTTTTTTTTATTCCTTTGTGTGATGGCCACATTAAAAATTCTTGTGGTTGTGTTAGGAAATCTGAAGACTGCATTAGGTGGTAAGATGACCATCATGAAGACATATTTTATTGATTTCAGATAGTCTATAGACTGTTTTGGAAAAATACTTTAAAAATTCATAACAAATTCCTACTTTGTCCAAAAACTAAAATTTTAATTGCTTCTTTCATTTCTCAAAGTTGTCTCTGTTAGAAAAAAATCTGATTTTATTTTGCTAATGGCAACATACCAAATCAGTCATTCTGCCTGTCATAGGCTGGTTTACCTTATGTAGAGTAAGGGTCCTTGAAATCCAAAAAAGTCGCAATCATCCCCTTGAATTATTCTGTATTGGAATTCTCGTACTCTAATATGATCCAGGGCATTGGTCATGGAACAACGGAGGTAGCTACTTTTGTATACCACATCATGTGGCCGGTTCCTTCTCACGCAACATTGTCAATCCAAACATTCAACTTCATCGAAGTGGCCACGTATCTTAGCCCCCACCTTCGAGATTTATGGCTCGAGGAGTGCTCTTAGAAGGAAGCTGCTTTTATGTGGTCTGTTTGGCACAACGTAGTTGCGGTTCACTCTTGGAGGGCCCAAATTAATCCAGGCTTGGATATCTCTTGCAATTGTTGCTTGATCGGGGCTAATGAAACATCCATCCATAGATTTTATCATTGTCCTAAAGCCCGAGAAGTTTGGGACTATGCCCAATCTATTATGCATCACTTGCAGGATGACCAACCTATGATGGGCCTTCACGTGAGATTTGAACCGACTCTCTGCATCTTTGGCTCTTCGCTGCCCCATCGGTTTCATGACTTTAGAATCATTTGGTCCCTCTTGCGAGATTCCTCGCTTTGGTTAATTTGGATTGCTAGGAATCAGAAGGTGTTTGGGCATACACTTTGCCCGCGTGGCCTCCTCCAACAAGCTCTCTGGGACTCTCTCCTTGACTCAGGTAGAGCGGCATGTCTTAAAGCCCAAAGGTTGTTTAAGCTCAATCCTCACCAAGCGCCTTTCATTTGACTCAATTTTGATAACATTTGGCTCCACTCCAAGTTGTTAGCCTCAAGAGAGGGTACCATTATTAGGTGGCAAGGGTGTGGTCCTCCTAGTTGTAATTTTTTCTAGGGTTTCCACTCCCTCTCTTTTCTTTTGTTTTTCCCTTTGCTCATCTTCTCTTCATTTGTCCAGTCTCCCGGGTTGGCTGTCTTGTAATGTGGTGTTTTTTTAATGTAGTGGGGTTCCCATTTGTTCAAAGAAAAACAAAAAAACTATTCCATACAAATAAAAAATTACATTTGTTACAAGAGCTAGTCCAGAAAACAAGAGTTATGTTTATTTGCCCCCAATATTTTAGGAGCTAAAGAAGGTTTCTTTTTATAAGGCTTCAATATTTTATGCGTTTTTTGGCAACATAGAAATTTTGGGCAGGTACATTTGATTGAAGATTTGCATATTTTAGGCTGAAATTTTAATGGAAGGTGGGGATGAGGAATATCTTCAAATTTCATGACATTTGAAAATACAAGTCAAAAGTTATGGTCTAATATGTTATTTTTTTTCCATAAATGGGTAGTATGGGCAGATTTTTTAAAATCACTTTTTTCAAAAATAAAAATTTGAAATTGATTTTCTAGAGTTATATATACATGGAAAGCTTTGAATCATTCTATTTTGATCAATGAGTCAAAAGTTATGAGGAGTTTTAGTTTGCGGGCAATTATGGATTCTCTACACTAAAATAAACTTTGAAGTCCTTTATTTTACTCAATTTTCAATGTTTTTGGAAAAAAATAAAATCATAGGATGCATATTGTTTATTACAACATTACAACCATTGAGATTGACATTTTTCAATTCCATAACTAAATTCTAATCAATTTTGTATTTTGAATCATTTTCTACTTCTTTCTACTTACTATTTTTTTCCTATATATTGTACAATTTCAAATGATCTAGAAATTTTCAAGCATGTATCCAACATGCCTTGAAGAATGAATCCAAAGAAGTACCACCATTTGGGACATTTTTTTGTACAAATGTGATTTTGTTAAGTGCAATTGCTCAATTTTTTTGCAAGGCCAAAATTTTTTTTGTCACTTCAAATGCTTATATCCTCCAATCTACATGGTGGAAGTTTCTGAAATTTTTTCCACATCTTTTCAAACCAGCATACTTCATTATTCTACAGTTATATGTGTTCAAAAATGTTATTTTCAAGAAATGGCAGTTTTGGAGCATTTTAGGTGAAAATATAGGGGTTATGGTAGAACCACCCATTACCAACCAGGCATCAATTCCCAACTTGTAGGGTGCAGCTATTTCCAACCAAAGTTGAAATAGGTTTCAACCAAAGTTTGGAATGTCATTTTTTTTCCTTTGCAAGGTTGGCATTATAATGTCATGACAAGTATCTTGATGTAGTAAGCAATAAAGTAGTAAGCAATGAGCAGGATAATAGTTATGGAATGATTGGAATTGAAAGACTCTATATATAGTAGGTGTAGGTTGAGCCCAACTTTTGGCTTCCAAAATTTATAGTAATTTGAATTTAAAGAAAATAATCTCAAAAATTGGCAATGCCCATCAATCCTATCTTTGAACATAATAGTAAATTTATATTGTCTTGTATTGCTCCAGAACATGCATGGAATTGCTGAAGTGGTCAACTATGTGTGGTATTACCATAATGAAACTCTAAAGTCCCAAACTCCCAAAGTTCCTATGGAGGACTCTTGGAATTTTGAGTAGGCTTATGTAATTTTTTGATGTGATTTTTTTGAAATTTCATTAAAGAAAAAAAATCAGATTGTTTATTGGAAATATAATTTTTATTTCAATTGATACTTGATAGCAAAAGTTATGCCACTATGAGTCCAAAAAATAGCTTGAGGGACAATCCAAAAAAAATCACAAAAAGTTGAATTTTTTAATTTTTTTTAATTTTGTCAAAAATTATATTTTTTTCTACATTTGAAGCTTTGATTCATTCTATTTGCACTTGTGATGAGAAAGTGATGGACAATCTTGTTTTTTAAGCAATCTAAGTTTCTTCTTGAAAAAATAATTTATGAAATTCATTTCTGAATGCAATTTTAACAATTTTACAAAAAAAATTGTTTGCTTGCTAAAACAATCTCACCATTGAGATTATTGTATTTCAATTCCATCTTAGAGCTATTAACGATTTAATTATTCCTTCAATTTTGAACCTACTTCTACTTAACAAATTTTTAATGAGTGAAAACTAAATGAGTTTTTGTTGAATTTTTTTTTAGATTTTCAAATCAATTCTTCAACATAAAAAATTAGAAAATCAAAATCAATAATGCTAAAATTTTAAGTTAGAAGATTCAAAGCCAAAAAAATATAGTTGAATAAGGTGTAAAAAAATATTTTTTCTTCACTGTAAATGCTATTATCTTACAAGTACATGCTCAAAAGTTTTTGAAATTTTTACCACTTATTCTTATACTAATGTAGTACAAGATCCTATGGTTAGATATATTAGAAAAACAAATTTTAAAGTTTTTTGCTCTTTGCAATAGAAATGGCAGTTTTGAATGGGTTTAGGATAGAAGGCTTCTGAAATGGAATAGGCATTATGAACAAATCCTACGAATGGCTATTAAATGGACATGAGTTGGTTTTGGAATTGACATGTATAGTCACTAAATGAATCAAGGAAAAAAGCATTATCAATTGCAAAAGCCAATCATTTGCTTTGCTTTCCCCATCTTTCTTTAGAATTGCAAATGAACAATTTATAAATGACCAAGGGATCTGTAATCCAACTCTTTTGAAAATTCATAAGTAATTCAAAAATGCTTGGAAATAATACAAAACCACTTGAATTAGATTCCTCATCTATTTTTATTTGTCTGAAAAATGACCTAGAATTATTCCCATCCAATGAAGTACACGAAAAAGGCGGACCAACCCTTAAATGTGCCATTTCTAAGCCTCATACCTTAGATGTGTTTTTGGAGTCTAAAGGGCCGTTTCAGGCTTGTTCTCGGGTGCTATTTTCCCCAACAGCTAAAGAACAGCCGCTATCATAATTTATTAAAAAAAAAAAAAAAAAAAAAAATTGTTTTAAAAAGTAAAAATAATGTGGCAGTCTCTCTGCCACATCAGGCAACTGTTGCGGCGTAATTTTTAGAGTCTGAGAACCCAAGGGAACTTGCAACCCTCCCCAGGGAATGAAAAAACATCTAATGGTGGTTTGGGGACTTTAGGGGTTAAAACATTATACATAATCATTCTATTGATCATTTAAAATATAGACTTGGGACTTCCTAGGGATTAAACAACATTTGAATGTTTCAATGGATAGCCCAAAGAATGTTAACATTGAAAAAATCTTAGATAGTATCTAGGTGACCAAAATTGATGGGCAATTAGGGGTCAATGACATTAAGCAAATAAATATACTTTCATTCCTACCAAAAATCATGCAAACAAAACCCATGCTTACTTTTAGACATGTAATTAGACATGGCAATCTAGGATTTGCCCCTAAATTTGGAGTTGGCAATGTCAATTTCTAATCTACTTTATAATCCTAAGCTGAATTTTAAAACTTGAAAGATTTCAATTCTTGCAATTACAAAGTTAGCATCATGGATTACAGTGAAATATACATCTTATGGCATTCCAAATACAAATGTAATATTTTTTTAAACTATCCTTCACATAAATTTACAATTTGAACATAATTTTGAAATCTTTTTAACACATTTTTTAGCCTTTATGAATTTTCTTGAAAATTTTATCCAAAAATTTCAACAATTCACAACAGTTTCAATGTGCATTCAAAAGCTCGGGGGGTGCACTTAGTTCTACTACAACAAACCATGTGCGAACAAGTGGTTTCTAATAAACTATAATTTTAACCTAAAATTTTGAGCATTGTTTAATAATGACTATAGGTTTCTATTGCCAAATTTTCCAACTCAAACAAAATATGAAATGGTTTCTAGAAGAGGTTGAAAATGAACTAAAATAGCATATTTTTCAACTCAAATAATTATAGAGAACACATTTAGATGACCATTGAATCAATATTCAACTCAAAATGAGCTTTCAATAGAGAGTTATTTTTATGAATTATTTGTTCAATTTTTAGACAAATTTTTCTAATATAATATAGGGGTGTGAAAGTTATTTTTTAGTTCTACAGTGTATCTTTTTACTTCAAAAATTTCTAACTAATTATTATTAACAAATATAAAAATCAATAATTCCAAACATAAATTTTCAAAGAAGGAAAATCTATTCATATTTTATTTATATTTAAAATTCAAAAGTATATAAGGGATCCAAAGTTTTGTTCGCACGTGGTTTCTAATGGATACTCTAAGTGAACTCCCCAAGTTCAAAAGTTTCAAAATTTTTAAAAACTCTTCAAAAATATATGGCATTAACTAAAATATATATAATAGTTGAATCACATTCATTTGTGATGACCAAATCAAAGAATAATATTGAAATATGGTCATGTCATTACAACTTCAAACATTAGGGGTTAATCCAAATTAAAATACCCACCAATTATATTTAGTTGATGGAAAACGACTTGTTTTGATATATTGTATTTTATTCCTAATTACATTATTTTATATATAATTATTGGCAAAATAATAAACTTTGAATTTTACGATTTGATTTAATTGAATTACAAGCAAATAAATATAATTACTAAGAAAGTTGTATCAAAAGTGGTTTAAAATATCATTGACTTTCTGATGAAAAAACTGAATTGAAGCTTTGATCTCCTAAAAGGTTCATTGACAAGAAGCACATGAAAAGCCTAGAGCACGCAAAGGGTAAAGACTTAGTTAAAAAAAGCCTAATAAAACAAATGTTCGAAATCTTACCATCTTCACTGGATTTTATGAAAATCCTAGTAATGCTTGTTGATTGACATTGTCTTGCCATCTATAAGACTACTCATTGCCCTAGGTCCCAACCTTTTTTGCTATGACATAAGAGATGAAGTCAAGTGTATTTGAGGATATAGTCACTGATGTGCTCAATTAGTACACCATCTAGCTCTTTTGTTCAATAGTTGTGTCGCTTGATTGTTGTGCCTTGTGGAGTGAAATAAAGCTTCTAATTGTATAAAAAAAATAGTCCATCTAGTAACTTGTACTCATGTGTTGATTTTCTATAACTAAAACACAAAGGGTCATGTGTCAATTATTACTCATGGTCAACTATTTATTGAAAAAGTTCTTGTAAAGAATTCAACAATGATTCCTTGAATCATATATTAGAATTATTAAGCAAGTTTGACAAGGGATATGAGATAATTCACCTTGGTGAATTATAATTCATATTTGTATTTGTAATATATATAAGTATGTTTGTATTTTCAATATTTATATTTGTAAGTTGACGGGGTCTAAATCTTTTTTCCTCCATTTTCTCCTTCATTTTCAAGAGTCATAGTCATAGTGTGATGTCAATTTTCATTGCACAATTAGCTTCACATGACAAGGTAGTTGCATTAGAATTAATCTATAAACAACAATCCCTTGTTGGGCAGGCAACCCAAGGAAGAACCAAAAATCTCCTTAAAGCTTGTCCAATTTTTAGTTTTGTTTGGTGCATACAAAAATGAATAGTATTTCAATACTACTTTGATTTTGTAGATTAAACAACTATATTTGTGCTACAATTAAGTTGCCACCCTATTAGCATTGGAACCAATTTATAGTGGAATAAAGTCAAAGAAATTATAATTTTTGAGTTGGCAAAGAGCTTAGAAATGATTCACCTTAACCAATACACTGTTGCATAAATCAATTTAGTGAGTGATAGGTTTGAATAGTGCAAGACCCCCTCTCATTAAATTGAATGAATTTTAGATGATGTTTGAGTACATTTTCCATGTTACATTTCAATAATCTTGACCAAACAACACATTTCAGAGAAAGAAGAATAATTTTTTTTAAATGGTGTCAATACTACTTTGCTATTAGAAACTAGTACAAAAGACAATCACAAATTATTAAAAACTAGAATGAAGTCTATCGCACCAAAGCCAAAAAGCTTTCATCAAATTGGAAGGTTTCTTAGAGGATGTTTGGATGTCATTAGGGTTTAGGGTTTAAGAAGAATTTTCAAACAAAAACTTGTGCGGTTAAGAGTGTCAGGGATGAAATTTTGACAAAGCTTTCATTTAATATAAGGTAGTATGCTCTTAAAGTGCCACTGACCTTAAACCGCCATCTATACCCTGTGTACATCTCCAGAATCAATTCTGTAACTATGTGGAAGAAACACTTTTAGAACCAAACTTTGTTCCTTAATAACTTTTGCATACAGTATCCAAATGTCCCATTCTTTGGTGCGTTGGAACCTCCTTTCACTTGCCAACAAGAGCATATGAAAATTTGACCAATTTAATAATAGTAACTAGGCTCAGTAACAAAAAGTGGCGGTTTTGGGGGTACCCACCTTAAGAGATTCCCTCGAGACGCATAAAAACACTCCTGCCCAACCATCCCAACCACTGCACGAATTAGAACCTCCTAGCGATGAGAGGTATGAATGCGCTACTGCGTGATTGACCCCAAAGCACCATCATCTTCACTAGATCTACAACCAGTGAATCAATGTCTACATTCGCTAACAAAAGACTTTTCTGATCTCACAGAGAAAGTGACGCTTTGGGGTGTCCCTCCCATCCAATGCAAGCCATCACTCACAGCGCGTGCAACCAAATTCACGAACCCAGAGAACCCAAATCCAGCGGAGTTTCGCTCATTGCTCACAGAGCAGACCTTCAATTCATCAAGCACACACAATTTCCATGCCATCCAGCTCAA
Organism: Antitrichia curtipendula; assembly: GCA_951230915.1. Lineage (NCBI taxonomy): Eukaryota > Viridiplantae > Streptophyta > Bryopsida > Hypnales > Leucodontaceae > Antitrichia > Antitrichia curtipendula. The sequence continues at coordinate 2,705,868 of OX579638.1, read as the reverse complement.
AACAGACACAAAGAGACAGGCATTCAGGGATTAATTAAGCTGCAAGTACAACTCGAAAATAAGATCAGTCTCAAGCTTATAGGGTGGATTGCAAAAGCATCACAGTTCCCACGGCAAAGAGAAATTGAGGTGCAGTTGAAGCGCAGTTGCGATTGAAGCTCCTGATTGAAGCATCAGCAAAGGCAACAACGGGTGCCTCGCGGATTCTGAAGTCCTAAAACAGGAGTTCCAGTCCGCTGAATTTCGAATTCAACTGCGGAGCTGCGCCCAAAGCATACAAAATTCTACAAACTCATCAAACTCGCAGAATTTCCATGCAATCCAGCTCAAAATTGACACCAGAGACAGGCGGAGCTCCAACTATAATTCGTCAAAAAGATCAACTGCTTAAAAAATAGATTGCAATGCTCCACAATTTCCAGCGTATTAGGAAATCAACAAACGCAGTTGCGCACTTGAAGTTCCTGATTGAAGCACCAGGAATGGCAACAGAGAGCGTCTCTCGGATTCGGAAGACCGACACGCACAATATCCATCCAATCCAGCTCGAACAAAGACACAAAGAGACAGCCATTCAAGGATTCCGCTACAAATCCAATTCGAGAAAAAGATTCAGCTGCTTTAATAAGATTAAGTGCAAGAATACCAATGGAAAAGGCGCGGCATAGCACAAACGCCGTTACGATTGAAGCTCCTGATAGAAAGCACCAGGAAAGGCACAAAAAAAAGGCCTCCCACTTGGATGCGTCTACTGTACTGTACATACTACAACCTCTACTTCTCTCAGATCCCTAAGCCCTAAACCGCTCAAAACGCTACAACTCGAACGCGCACGACGTTTGCGCCAGGTTATGATACTGCTCGCTACAAGCAACAGTCGCCCACTGCGCCTTGCCATACTTCACAGGCGGGGTGAGCTTCAAGGTTCGCAGCGAAGTCGATTCGTTTTTCTTCACAAGCCCCGTGATCACGAGCTCATTCCCCGTGGCCGCAATAGACGCGGACGTCATCTCCCCTTTCTCGCATTCTTCCGGCATCTTCGCCACGATCGTCCAAGCGTTTCGTTCCGAATCGTACACAAACACTTCTTTTCCATGAACGGCGTACACGCTTCCCTTCAACGCTGCCAACGATGGCGGATTCGCAGAGACGTCTCCACCGTCCGTCGGCGTCCACATATTCTCCAAAACTCGCCACGAATTCGTCTCCGGATCATAGATTTCCGCACTCGAGATGAACACCCCTTGCGCGTCGCTCTCGTATCCACTCACAACATAAAATTGGCCGTCAACGATGACGCCCGTCGGCTCGTCCCGCTCGAAGCTCATGCTTCGCAACGAAGTCCACGAGTTGGTTTTGACGTCGTAAGATTCAGCCGAGTTGAGCGCTATCTTGTCAGCGTCGTGTCCTCCCGCGAGGAGGATCTTCGACCCGACCACGCCGCACGCAAAGAACGAGCGCGCGTTCGGCATATCCTTCCCTTGTCGCCATTTCTGCGTCCCGAAATTGTAAATAAACACAGAAACGGAAGGCGCCCAAGTGCTTTGCCACCACCCACCCATCACGACGAGCTCACGTCCAACGCGCAGGAGCTTGCAGAACGTCGGCAAGCCGCCTGCTAAGCCTGGAATTGCTGGCAAGCGCTCCCATGTCGCGTGTTCCACGTCCAAGAGCGTGATCCCAAACACAGGCTCACCAGCTGCGTCACCATCTTCTTCGCCGCTCTCTTCACTTGCCGTTACTGTTCTCTGCAACATGCACACAAAGGAAGAGCTTGCGTCTTCCGATTGGCGTTGCGCGTAATAGTCTTGGGATTGTAGGAGAGTGCGCAAGGACTTGGAGACGAAGTGCAGACTGGCGTGACACTGGAGAGGGACGCGCAGTAAGCAATTGAGGAAAACGTCGTCGGGGAGGCAGGGCGTGAAGCCTGTTGCTTGCGGTAGCGGCGCTACTGCGGTGGAAACGCGGCACCGCTTCATCATCTCGTTGTAAGCTACGAAGTCGGCCATTGGGGACGCAATTTTCGTACTGAGAATCAAAAACTCGGGATCCAAGCACTCTGAACGGATTGTGGGTTTCTACTCTTCTGTGAGAGAGTTCCAGCTGAATGCTCGCTGTGCAGGGCGGTAAGAACTCATGGCGTAGCTTGAAAGCTCACAACACACGCAGAGCGAGCAAACTAAGGTTCCAGGAAAAACGTGGAGACTATTTCTCTTCATCCCACGAGCTGGCTGTATATCTCACCTTTAAACCTGTAACCTGTGTGCGATTACCGAGGCTTCGTTATGCCACCTCTACAATGCTTCAGACTATTTGTAACTTCCTAGCTCTGAACACCCCCTGTGAGTCTTGGTTGCAGAAGTAGGAAATACCGATGGGATAGATCGCAGACTGACTCCAGAATCACGAATAGCGTCCACCAACTACACTGAGAGCGATTGATGATGAGAGCTGGTTAAGAAATGGAGGCTTGTGCTCCTGATATAGCGGCTCCAAGCATCATTTTTTACTACTTTTTGGAGCAAGTGCTGTTCTAATAGAGGCAAGCGAACCAGTTGCCGCTTCTACTGTAGAGAGGGAGACTGGTGACGTACCGGCACTTCGGCACTTGCACTAGGCCAGCCTGGAAAGCAGGCAGCGCTGCAGGGAAGGGCACCCCACTAGGGGTAGTCAGACCTCTTCATACCGAGTTCAATTCTCGGAGAATTTAGACATGGCGCTCTCTAGGTGGTTGTCCATGGATTCCGGAGCTCTCAATCTTCGAGGTATTCGAAGTGCCGTTCTTCTCCCCCGCACGTGAAGAAATGGTTTGAAGAAAAATTTGTCGGGGGATTTTTCACTCCTCACTCGTAGTTCACTTTCACCACAGCTTAACGCATTTCCGATTTGTTCCACCGGAGTTCTGTCCGCGATTCTGCGCTCCATGCGCCACCTGCGTTCCGCGCCGCCTGCGAGTCCATCGTGAGTGATTTGGACTCTCGCTGGAGTCAAGTCTGATCCTTGAATTTGTGGAATTCATTGAATAATATAAAAAAATACACCGTACTGATATTGCGGACTGGTTTACTTAGATGGTGACCATCCGGATCTAGATGGTGACCGTCGGTGAGTCTAAGTTCGATTTTTTTTTTTTCTTCAATTTCTGTGGCACATGAGATTGGTGTTTTTTTTGGCGTGAGAGTATGGGACTCATGATTGCCAATGGTGCGCTTACCGCTGATCTGAACTTGTGAGCTGCAAGCTATGTGCTGAGTGTGCGCAGTTATCTCTTTAACTTTGATTTATGTCTCGAGTTGCGGTTGTTTGCAACAGTAGTTTGCAGGTTTTCAGTTTGTTTCTTGACTGGGACTTGATCGAGCACCACTCATCAGATCGTGGAATGCTTGGTTGCGGCTGGACAGACTTTCTGGGACGGGCGGACTGGAAAAAACTCAAGCGGGATAGAAGGTTGTGTTCGTGTTCCAATTTTTTTTCTTCCATACGTGGCAGAATTGGATTGCACTAGCCTGAGAGAAGCTTGATGGAATGCCGGCGGTTGGATCTTAACGGACATTTCATGTCCGGGCTTGGTCAAACTTCCTTAAATTTCTACACTAAATAGGGGTTATAAGGGGACCCACACTAATCAATGGACATTGCATACTATATAAATATCTACCTTTGTTGTACATCAATAGTTATTGAAGTGTTTGAAGGTTGTACATCATGTTTCAAACTTCTACAATTTTCTATAATAAATATTCTTTAATATTCCTATTCAGGTTACATTAATTAAAGCATAGGTTTCCAAAAATTTGATATATTTCACATATAATAATATATGTCTCAAATTTAATCTCATTTTTTTATAATTAAATAATTAAAAAAACATCAAATTTTATTTTATTTTATTTTTTAAATAAAATTTTGTATAATAATCATAGTTTTTACAAAAATATTTAAAATAGTATGAATTTATTTTTTAAATGGTGTAATTGATGTACTCCTTGTCATGAAGATTGAAATGGTGCTATTTTGAAAGTGTCACAAAAATTTGAAAGTGTCACAAAAATTAAAATTTGAAAAATTTGAAAAAAATACAGATGGAATATAAACTAGATTATTGGAGCCACATTTTCTTAGTTACGTTTTAAAAGATTTAAAATCAAGAACTATGGGTGGAAGGGCAAGGGGTCTGCATCTTGGTAGGTTTTGGAGGATAACTTTAATTTTGGAAATCTATTTTTTGACATCCTTGCCTTTCCTTGAAGGGAAGGAAAATTAGTTCTTTATACACCTTTTTATTGTCCAACTTTGACACCCCGCCTCCTACCCAAATTTTCAAAGATCTCAAACCAAATGAAGATTTTATGTACATATAGATACATATGTACACATAGATATATGAATGATAAATGGTGTTTCATCTGCACTCTATATATAGAGAGAGTTGAGGTAGAGCCATCCATCACCAACCAACATTCCATCAGTAGTCACTAAAGTGGCAGATATGCAGCAAAGGTTGGGACTAATTTCCAAACATGAGTTCTTGATTTCTGACCAATAATTCCTCCATCAGTCTTTTCATGACACATCTACATGGTTGGAAGTGCCAGAGTGAACAAGGAGTAGTCTCTTAAATGAGTGGTTTTGGAATAGTCTACACATTGGACACGGATCCAACGCAACTTTTGCCTTCCAAAATTCACTTTAAATTCACTTCGACTAATAAAATTACAAAACTTTCGACAATCTTCCTCATTTCTATCTCTGAACCTGTAGAAATATTCCTTTCACCTTAGAGCCTATTTGCATGCAGGGCCAGACCCGGAGATGGAGCTCTAGGAGTTGAGCTCGGAGATCCGGTTCAGGCCACATCTTGCTTCCGGATGCGCACCGGTTCTCAAATGAAAATATCCGCTTTTTTTGTAACGTTTGGAATTTAGTGGCATGTGGCAACCAATGAATGAGGCAAGCCACGGAAGCAAGTCTTGGAATAGGTGAGACAAGGACACAAAAGGAAAAAACTTTTAGAAAAATAGTAAGTCGGGTTGATGGGGGAAGAGATCGGGCTTGCAAGTCCTATAATCAAGGTGGGTTGAGAAAAGTCGGGACCGGAGCTCCATATCGGAAATCAAGTTGTGAAAGTCACCCCCTGGGCCCGGTTGAAGAGCGGGTTGGGTCGCCCCATGCGAACAGGCCCTTACTATACTCCACATCATGTCCACAGGTGCTTATTTGATCGGTCATGGGTGGTCACACCCTAATCCAACTTGCACTGAGCTACTGTGCAAAATTGCAATTAGCATAACATTCAAGAGCTGTGAGAACAACTGCCTTCCCTCTGACGGAATGATGTGGTATATTCCATACCCAACATTAGCTAATAAGCCACGCGTCAATAATGTCAGACTTCTGCTCAGTGCCAAGGTCATGACTGCACAATCGGGTTACTGGGAAATTGAATACTTTCAATTTCAACAAAACACAGAAAAATAGCTTAAAAAAAATGACAAACAATTCAGAGAGGTCAATATTTCAATGTTAGAATTCCTTAATGTTGCATTGCAAGCCATTCATGTTTAGTGATTCGGAATTTGAAGACAATTCTTTATGTACATATGGGGTGGTAGGAGGTAGAACAACCCATGTGGGATATGTAATTTAGAGTTAGTAATTTCTCAACCGCTCATAGTTAAGTCTAAAGTAGGAATTGTGTTAAAATTATAATTTTAGACCTCATTTAGGCATAGTGGAACACCTTTTTTCAAAATACTTTGAATTAAAATAAATTGTAGAATAAAGTTAAATTTCATCTCCAAAAATCCGTTTGAGATTTTAATCTTCCACTCAAAAGTTATAGACAAATTTCATAGAGGGGTTTAAAAGGATTTTTTTTTGTCATTTTCATACATCCTCTCTGAAATTTGTCCATAACTTTTGAGTGGAAGATCTAAATCTCAAACGGATTTTTGGAGATGAAACTTAGCTTGATTACCCAACTTTGTTTAGTTCAAATGTTTTTGGAAAAAGGTATTCCATTATGCCTAAATGAGGTATGAAATTATTATTTTAACACAATTCCTACTTTAGACTTAATTATGAGCGGTTGAGAAATTACAAACTCTAAATTACATATCCCACATGGGTTGTTCTATTTCCTACCACCCCAAGTATACATAAAGAGCTTTTCTTTCAACAAAAAAATAAAAAAAATAAATTATTGATGGTAAATGGTTAGATTTCATTCGTATAATACTCAATGAAGTCTTTGGGTTTTGACAGACCATCTATCTTTAAAATTATTTGTTTGTATATTTTGTCCTAAAATTAGGTAAAAAAATAGATCGCACCAAAAATGTACTGCCATTGTCTCGGTCCTGAAGCATACATTAATAACATGTGGATGCATTTCGTGGATGAAGACTTCAGAGAGGCAAAGGCAGCCTCTCTGAAGGCTCTTGAATGTTATGAGTCAGCCCACATGCGGCATGCTGTATGCCCTAGTGCCCTACTTGGATGGTGTCCAATTATACAAAGAAAAGTCAACGAATAACAGGAACCTTCCTAGCACGACCCCCCAAAATGACTTTCAGTTCACTGCTGCAAGAATTGGAGACCCGTGCAAAGTAAAGAGCAAGTGGGCTTGCAAAACGACAATGAGTTCAGTTTGGGGGCCGGGGTGAACTGACCCCTCGCTCGTACCCCTGGGAAAACCCTGAAATTTTTTATTTTCCATGCATGAATTTTTTTGCAAATTCTGAATTCATATTTGCAATCAGAGGCCCCAAATTAGCTAGGGGGGTTCTAGAAAATAGATTTTACACGGCACAAAATAGGGGGCTTTTTTTTATGTGCACCCCTGGATGGACTTTGGCAGTACAAGCGAGGGGGTCAGTTCACCCCGGCCAGTTTGGGCCAGGGAGGATTGACCCCTGTATTGTCCCGTGTTTTACCCCCGCAGAAAACACTGATATTTTTTATTTGCTGCACATTACAAAATTTTCAAATTTTGAATTCATATTTGCATCAGAGGCCGTAAATTAGCTAGGAGACGTGGAGAAAACATAAATTTAAGCGGCACAAATTAGGGGGCAATTTTCACATTTACCCTTTGACGGGGCAATACAGGGGTCAATCCTCCCTGGCCTTCAGTTTGGTAGTCAACCTTCCAAATCTGTAAAACCGTCGAATGGGAAGTTTGGTACGTAGAGTGGCTGGAGGAAGAACGTAGATCTGGAACTTTTTAGGTTAAAATATAATGGGGATCTTGACAAAATACAAGTTTGATTTTGTATGTTTTTTAATTTTATTTTTCATTTGTACACAAGTTGAATTAAAAAAAACTTGTGCTAAAGTCATGAAGAAGGAATTTGAAGAACGATTTTTTTTCTTAAGACTTCAAAGGAGACTAACTAACTTACGGATAGAAGAAGAGGGGAATGCCACTTTCATCATGCATATGATCAATCCACTGCTTGCTTGTGCATGTTTTGGGGGTCAACTTATCGACTGGAGAGGAAAATTAGAGCACTTGACGGAGGGCCTGCTCTGATTTGCATTGTCAACGTGGCATTGTCAATGGGGTACAAGGACCTTGGCAACCTCTCACTTGGAAACAGGGCATATTTTCAAATCATATCCCTCGAAAGTTCAATTGTATTAGTGGTATTTGGTCCGCTCTAAGGTCAGTTATTTTGTGGATAGTTTGGATCAAATGGAATGATGCTGCTTTCAACGACATCTTATGGCATCCTGTGAAGCAACTCCAACGAATATGGTTGGGGCTAGTCGACTACGGGAGACTGGAGTGGGATAAGGGCTTGCTCGCTATGAAGAAAAATACCACCACCGCGATGGTCGTTTGGAGACGTTTTGAGCAACGTTGGTGTCGGAACGGAGTCATCATGACGATGTTTGAGGGGAACCCCCGGTGGGAAATGGCTGGCCCCAGGGCTGGCTTCATCTACGAGCTTCCATAGGCACCCCGCATCAGCAAGGTGCAGCTCACGCCGCGCCTCTCTAACACCCTGGTTTGTTCTTTTACTTCGTCGCTTAGTTCTCACTTCTGTCTTTTTTTACTTTGCCCCAGGCTACTTGCGACTGAGTGTTTGTATTTTATTCTTGCAATAAAGGGGTCTCTTTTATTTGTGTCAAAAGAAAAAGAAAAATAGTCTACTGGTGTTATAACTTAGTTGAATTTATTTGATTGGGTCTCCTAAAGTTTATGTTTTATCATTTATGGAATAGTTACCATATATTTAGTGTCTGGGGATTTGGTGCAGGTTGAATCTCTGATAGAAAACCCCGATTTTGTTCCAATTTGACACAGCTCCTTGGCTCCTCCTCTATCAATTGTAAGGTAAGGCATTATGCTGTAAAAGCAACCGTTTAACCCTTTATAGCCTAAGGTCTATTTGAGTTAAAAAAACATCATTGCTTTTGAAGTGTTATAGATCTAAATGTCACTTAGCTATAGAAATATCAACCGTACAATCTTGTAGTGTAAGTGTTGTAGCTGACGTGAATCAAATTTGGAGTCATTTGACCGCTTAGATTGCAAGATTATAATGTTTTAGTGTTGAAAAAGGATTCTGAAATTTTCCCAGCAACACATTTGCAAGTCAAAATCAATTTCTAAAACTGCTCAAATCAAAAAACTTAAAACTATAAAGTGATTCAAAACAAGCATGCAAACACATTGGTAAAAGAAAATATCATTGAATTGACTCACTGTATCTGCAAAATGGCTTGCAAATGTCAAAAAAATAGCAAGAAAAGTTGCAAAAAACACATTTAAGGCTGAACCTCCTTCTACTAAAATGCTTCTCAGTCACTAGTAACTTCTTCGATTGATATGAAATTTTATACACATAGACTAGACTAGTATGCACAATTTTTCCAAAAAAATTATTCAAAACGGACAGTGTATGAAGAAGAAACAAGCCGCCAAAGTTAATTGTAATTCAAAAATGTTGGAATTTTGAACTTCGAATTGCTCCTAAACATTCAAAACAACTTAGATAGACATGAAAATTTTACCACGATAACTAGACTCCAAGTGGAACATAATTCAAAAAATTCCATTAAAACTAACATTGGATGAAGGAGATACAAGCCCCCAAAGTTGCAACCTTCAAATGGAGTTTGGCAAATTCAAATTGAACTTATGAACTTTGATTGGCTTCCAAGAAATTAGTGCATCTTGAATTGATATGAATATTTTACCACATAAACTAGAAGAGGGAGTGCCAAATTTACAACAAGTTTTATTGAATTCGGCCATCTAATGCAAAAGTTACAACACTTTGAAATAGATTTAAAAATATGTGAGGATGCTTTTATGCCACATTTAACTACTTTTGGACTTTTACGTGAATTCTGGACAAAACATTAAGAAATCTTTGGATAATAACATCTGGAGAACTCTAGATGTTTGTATAGATCTTCAAATGTTTGGTATTGATCTCCCAATGTTTTACATAGATCTCCTGGTGTTTTGCATTATCTCCAAATGACCATTTTTTTTTCTATTATTAATTCTAGACCCTTTGAAAGTCCTGAAGTAGTTAAATGCAGCATTTTTGGTCCCCTTCGGTGATGAAGGATTGACCCGTAAATATCCAAGTCTTTTGAAGTGTGTTTTTATTATGAAAAAAGATCGTGAATTTTTGGTTATCTTCAATGAAGCAATTTGTTATTTTCTAAATTGAACTGTATAGATTTTAAAAGAGCTTGTCTAATAGTGTATATTCTAATTTTGAGTGTGAAATTGCATAGGAGTTGTGAGAATCTAACTAGAGGATTATAATTATTCTATTTTTAATATGCTATCCCTCCCCACAATGCTTGAGAACTTTGCACATAATAGTATTCGGAGATTGGAAGTGACATGAAAAATGAACAACTAAAAATTCCGTTTGGGAAATATAAAGTTGACAAGCTATAAGGTAGGCACCCCCAAAATGGCACCTGACCTTAAAGCGCCATCTACAGATTGTGTACATTTCCAAAATCAGTTATGTACCTATTTGGATGGAGCGCTTTCAGAAACAAACTTTGACCCTTAATAACTTTTGCATACAATGTCCAAATGCCACGTTCTCTGGTGTGTTGGAACCTCCTTTCACTTGCCAACAAGAATATATGAAAATTTGACCAGTCTAATAGTAGTAACTACGCTCAGTAGCAAAAAGTGGCGGTTTTGGGTGTACGCACCTTACACTTCATTGATTGTACAAATATGTGTTGGAGGGCCTTTCAAAAATCAAATATTTACCTTCTTCAATGAAAAATGAAAGCCTCCAATAGTTAAGCTTTAAAATTGCCTTAAAAAAATTTTAAACAGTCAAAGGAATTTAATTGCCCATACAAAAATGAGCTCAAAATTTCAGACTGACCATATAGAGTTGATTGGGCATTTAAGGATTAAACATTGCCCAAATTACAAAAACTTATTTCAAACTCTTGTTAGTCAAAATGAACAAAAAAGTATTGATTTTTTTGTTGATTTGGACATTGTACTATTTGAATCAACAAAATTCTTTGACCATTTTGTTAACTTGTGCCGAAATCAACTAAAAATTGTAAAAACAAACGGTTTGTTGATGTTTTGTTGATTTGGTCATTGTTTTTCTACTAGTGAAAGTTGTGCGCAACAAGAAAGTTGCAGCAAGAGAAACGAGCCTTGAACCCTAATCTCTTAGCAACTCTCATTGTGGTGATGATCGACGACCACAAATTTTTGTAAGATCGACAGCTTAGGGAAGGGTTCAATATTTTGGTTATATAGATCGACGGTCGGATTTTTTTCTCTCTCAACAGCTCAAATAATCTCTTAGTGCGGTGCTAATCGATAGCAATAAATTTTTGTAAGATCCACGACTTGGGGAGGGGTTCATTTTTTGGGTTATACAGATTGACGGTGGGATTTTTTCTCAGTCGGATGGGGGGGGGGCTAGGCAAGGCTGTTGTACATTGTGTAGGCTGTCTTTTGAGTGGATAGTGAGGGACGCCTTCACCATCCACTCAAAAAGACCCCCACTTGATTTATTTTTTAATTAAATTTTTTTTACCCCACCCCTACCCCCTAATGCATTTTTATTATGGTTAAGTTCTAAAAAATCAATTAAAATTTTTTTTCCTCACCCTCCCACCCTCCCAGCCCTCTTGTAATTTGAGGTAGGGTGGAAGTGGCAAGGGATATGGGATATATCCATTGCATATCCATTACGTATCCATTACGTATATGTATTTGTACTAGGTGTATATCTGTATTTGTATTGTGTATACATATTCAAATTCATATACGTATTGTACATGTATTCGTGCATGTATTACCTATTCATATATAAATCCGTATATAAATCAACGGCAAGAGGAGGGGGAAGATTTTTTTTCCAAAAAAAATCAAGGGTTGTCATTTTTTTCCATGGGAGGGGGGGGGCAACTAATTCCTAGGAGGGTGTAATCATCTTTTGAGAGGATAGTCAATAATGGGCATGTACCCAAAAGTGAGTTGGAAAAAAATAAAAAATAAAAAATAATATGAAGGGGCTTGTGAATTCTTAAACTTTCAATGTATCTGTCAAATTGTGAGAGCTTCGTAAGGTAAAAAATAAGTATTTAACATTTCTCTTGGCAAATAATCAAAATATTGAAATCATGCAGGTGTTTTTACTAAATGAAGAGGGTAAAAAGGTTGTGGCTTTAGTTGGTAAATATAAGCATTAAGAACTGAGCTACCGGTTAGCTAAACAAAATTCTCCTGTTATATGGCAAAATCACACACACACGTACCAAAAAAAATAAAATGTGATTAATCACTGTGCATATTATGTTGGGTGTCCTTGGAAAGCTTCCTTAGCCATTTGCATCATTAACCCCTAAAACCCCACTTGTCCCCTCGGGGGACAATTTGGGTCCGGGTAGGTTTCTTTTGTCTCAATTTGAAGTGAATTTTTTTGAGATTTTTTGAGGTTGTGTAGCTTTGCAAGAGCTTTGTGGATATATAATTTTTGTTTCAATTGGATGCCGGATGAAAAAATTATGGCACAATGAGCAAGAAATGGAGATTGGCGGGCAGCCCAAAAAAAAGTCAAAAAGTCAAAATAGTTTTTTTTGAGTATTTTTCCTGAAAGATTATGTTCTTACCTATACATGAAGCTTTGATTCATTCTATTTGGACTAGGAATGAGAAAGTTATGGACAATCTTATTTTTGGGGGGGAATTTAAGCATCTTCTTGAAAAAAAACTTTTTGTTCAACTTTGAATGCTAATACCTTCCAATCCGTACGGTGAACTTTGCTGAAATTTTTACTACATGATCTCATTCAAGTTAAGTACATGACCCTACAATTAAATTCCCCCCCAAAAAAAATTGGTTTCCTTAAGTGAATACAACAGAAGTGGTGGTTTTGAGTGGTTTTTGGCAGAAAACACCCTCGGGATTTTAGGGGTTAAGGTAACATAAATTAGCCCATCATGAGCAAAGGCCGGGGTGAACTGACCCCTCGCTTGTCCCCCTAGGAAAACTCTGGATTTTTTTAATTTTCCATGCATGGATTTTTTTGCAAATTCTAAATTCACATTTGCAATCAAAGGCCCCAAATTAGCTAGGGGAGGCTGTAGAAAATAGATTTCAGATGACACAAAATAGGGGGCTTTTTTTATATATACACCCCTAGACGGACTTTGGTAGGATGAGCGAGCGGGCTAGTTCATCCTAGCCTAAGCAGAGTTACTATTGTGCCCTCATGCCATTGCTGAATTTTTTATTTACTTTTAAATTTCACATCAAGATAAGAGTGAGATATGTTGAGAATAATAGAAATTATATTTTTTCAACAAAGTACAAATTTCTTATGAGTTTTTGAAGTGTGTTGCTCAATTGATCCCAAAGGATCTCTAGACTACCCCAAAACCAAACAAAAAGTGTATCCATCATGGTCATTTTATTCATCTAAATTAGTGACAATATTTCTAAACATGGCATATTCATTCAAGTATTATCATCACCTTTTAAAGTAAACCAGTCTATGTCAGGCAAAATGGTTAGTTTGCCATGTTTACACTTTTGGAAAAAAATTGAGAATTTTTTTAATATAAAGTTAAACATGAGAAATGCAGAGAGCAATTGAAATTTTATTTTTTTGATAAATTATCAATTTGTTATGAATTCTTGAAGTGTGCTACCCAACTGGCCTACAACAATCTCTAGACTACCCCAAAATCACCACAAAATGTACCCGTAATGGTCATTTAACCATCTAAAGCAATCTCAAAATTTCCTACCATGGCTATGACATAAAGGAATAAAAAAGCTAGTTCTTGTAATGAATTTACACTAGAAACGTAAAAAGTCCTAAAGTTGTCACTAATAACTCCATCACCATCACCCAAGGCATTGATTTTGACCACTAACCAACCTAGCCAAAGTCTAAATCTCATTTATGAGCAAAAATCTGCCATGGATTGATGTGATTGTAATGGGTGGTTTTCTAGATGTCTGCATTGGACATTTTGCTTGTCATGGGTTGGTTTATTTTATATAGCAACAATTTGGAGACCTGCCTCACTGCTGCATGCACTTGCAGTTTAGGAAAAATGCTTCTATTGATACAAACACTAGGGCAACATGACAGGCCATGTTTAGACAAGAAGTGTGTACCTAGTACGTCTCTTGCGCAAGTAAGTTCTCTTCCACAGATAATTCAATGGCTCCAGTTAGATTGGCGGTGGAGCTTCTACTCAGCAATCGTTGGGGAACAATGAGCCCTATAGCCTCCCCAGTAGTGGTGATGAAGGCATCTGTGCGGTCAACAACTTCACACTTGGAACGGGCTTCTTTATGTAAGAATACTTTCCATCAAGGTTTGTCAGTTGCATCATCCCTAATATAAGTAGGATTACTTTGTGTATCTTGCGGCTTCACCCTACTACTTTTTTGTGCTAACAAGGTTTTTTTTACAAACAATTCAATTACACCCACTAAATTTATCGATTCCATCCAAATTGACAATGTTTGAGGAACAATCAACCCTATAGGCTCTAGAGTGGATGGATTTGCACATTTGTTGAACCTTAACTCCCTGTGCGTATATACAATTCCATTGTTAAGCCTACCCCTAAGAACTACATTGCAAAAAAAACTAGAACAACATTACTAACAGTGACAGTGACCTTCTACGATTCTAATTCACTAGGGATCACCTATGACTTCCATGTGACTGCACCTAGTCAAGTGGAAGTCGTGTTACAGTATTGCAGTCAGATAACGATATGGAAATGATTACATTACGTCTTCTACACTACTAGAATCAAAAAAATGTTAAGAAAATAGCCTCTCCAATCTTCTTCTCAAATTTGTCCACAACTTTTGATTTGAGGTTCAAAATCCAAAACAAATTTTTGGAGATAAAAGTAAAATTCATTTTTCAATTTTTATTAGTTTAAAGTTTTTTGAAAACAATTAATCTACTATTCCTAAATGAGATCTAAAATATTATTAATAACACAATTTCTGTGTTTTACACGTCCCATATGGTTTGTCTTGCCTCCTATCACTCCACCTGTATAAAAGGTTTGTCATTTCAACTCTTCATATTCATATACTAAGTGGCTTTGAGAGCCATGTGGCATATTTGCCAAATATTTTGTATATGGTATATTTTATATTAAGCATGGTGTATGATGTATTGTATATGGTGTATATTGTATTGTATATGGTGGATGATGTATTTTTGCAATATTTAAAATGTATTCATATGTGACTATAGAATGACTACTAACCATGCAATTGTCAATACATTGGCTTTTTTGCACACATCGCCGCAATTCCCAAACCCTAAATTCTAAATCCTAAATCCATCACTTTAAAATGATGCCTACGTGAAAGTCCATGTAAGATTATAGAGGGGTTAAACCCAACTGTACAATGATTGCCGCGCCACGGAGTTGCTATGTCCACGTCAGATTTAGAAGGGGTCGGATGTCACTCTAAAATGACTTCTCCGTGACTGCAGAAGGAAGTCCATGTCAGATTAAAAAGGGGTCAGATGCAACTCCAAAATAACTTCACCGTGACTGCGCTTCCATTGTCCACGTCAGATTTATCAGGGGTCAAGTCGTTGTCCACCTAGTCCAAAAAAACCCTCCCTTTCCACATGGCAGCTCAAAACCATCTTTCCAAGGCTGTCTTTCTTTATCGAGCCTCATCTCATCCAAAGTCTCATCCGTTCCCTCTTCATTAGGTGATAATATATCTGCAGTCATTATTGTAAATGACTTGTCCAAAATGACTACACTGCCACAAAGTCATTCTTTTGTTTTGCGACTACAACGCGACTATTTTGCAGTCATTTGCACAATCACGTTTTTCTCTATTTTTTTTGTAGTGTATACAAAACAAACTAGAACAAATGTTACCATTATATATTTATTTCTACTTTTATTCAACTTTTACTTTGCATACACAAGAAAATAAAAGATGCAAAGCCTCTACACTCTTGATTGATAATGAATTAAGAGGTCAAACTTTTTTCTTTAAGGTATCAATGTTCAATTTTTGTTTTTAATTGATTTAAAAGCTCAATTCTTCTTCTTTTATCTCATTTTTTCCCTTTTTTTTCCCTCTCTCCCCTCCTTTTCCCTTTTTTTTCTCCCCCTCCCCCTCTTTTTACCTTTTTATCTTAGAGTAGGTCCCGGCGGCCCCACCCTGCCTGCTCGCAGGATGAATCTTAATCCCTAAAGACCCAAGGCCTTCTTTTCATCAAAAAATTAAAATATTTTTTGGTATATTTAACTACAAGATCTTGGACTAGACTAGTGAAAGAATGTGTGGAAGAAATTTCACAAACTTTGACCTTATGGATTGCAAGATATTTGTGTTTAAAGTGAAGAAAACAAGATTTTTTGTACATTGCTCAACAGCATTTTTTGACTTTGAACCTTCTTAACCCTAGAACAACGCAAATGGTGAGCTTGGAAATCATGCACTGCGTAACCATGAGAGTCATTAGAATAAAAGAAAATCCAAAAGTACTCACTAGAAGTCAAGCTATTGAAGATGTTCTCCATTTTCCACAAAAAATTCCAAGGATGAATAGTTGTAGTTCTGTCCTACACTAGAGAACTCATTGTCATTCATCATTCATCAGACACTCATTGTCCGCAACATCCTGCCTAGGTTGACTTAAATTTTTTGCTCTATTGATTTTAAATTTTAAATTTTATATGATAAGAATTGAGTTGAGAGTCGAAGAAAAGAATTTCTAAAAAAACATGCTTAGTTTTCACTCATTAAAAAATTGTTAAGTAGAAGTAGGTTCCAGATTGAAGAGAAAACTAAACCATTAATAGCTCTAAGGTGGAATTGAAACACACTAACCTCAATGGTGAGATTGTTTTAGAAAGAAATATTAACCTTGTGAAACTTTTTTTTTTCAAAACATGTGAAAATGGAGGTCAAAAATAAATCCTACAAGTTATTTTTTCAAGAAGATGCTCTAATTGCCCCCAAAATAAGAGTGTCCATAATTTTTGCATAATAAGTTGATATGGAATGAATCAAAGCTTCCCATGTAGATAAAAATACAATCTATATGAAACAATTTCTTTTTAATTCTAGTTCAAGTTTTTTTGAAGGCTTTTTTTCTGCTCGTTGAATTTAAAAAAATTCTTGTTTTGCCCTAACTTTTGTTTATTGAGCACCGATTGAAATAAAGATTATATTTCTGGAAAGCTAGTGTGTTTTCCTATCTTCACCAAAAATAAAGTCAAAAAAATACAACAAATATTGAGACGATAAGAGCGTGATCAAAATCCATTTTGTCCCACAAGAGGACCATTGGACTTTAGGGGTAAAAATTTGGGTAGAGTCTGCCTGAGGATATTACCAGCGGTGGGCACATGCCAAAAATACCTTTGCCCGCCCCGCTCACATTGGCAGAACTGAAGGTCGTAACTATGATCTCGCAGAAAAAGTGACGCTTTGGGGTGTCCCTCTCTTCCAATGCAAGTCATCACTCACAGCGCGTGCAACCAAGTTCGCAAATCCAGAGAACCCAAATCCACGCTCATTGCTCACATAGCAGACCTTAAATTCGTAAAGCACACAATTTCCATGCCATCCAGCTCAAAACAGACACAAAGAGACAGGCATTCAGGAATTAATTAAGCTGCAAGTACAATTCGAAAATAAGATCAGTCTCAAGCTTATAGAATGGATTGCAAAAGCTCCACAGTTTCACGCGCAATAAGAAATAGAGGTGCAGTTGCGATTGAAGCTCCTGAGTGGAAGCATCAGCAAAGGCAACAACGGGTGTCTCTCGGATTCTGAAGCCCTAAAACAGGAGTTCCAGTGCGCTGAAGTTCGAATTCAACTGCGGAGTTGCGCTCACAGCTTACAAAATTCTTCAAACTCATACAACTCGCATTTCACTTTATCAAACTCGCACAAACTCCATGCAATCCAGCTCACAAATCGACACCAAAGACAGACATTCAGTGACCGGGCTACACCTATAATTCGAAAAAAAGAGCAGTTGCTTAAAAGATAGATTACAATGCTGCAAAATTTCCAGCGTACTGGGAAATCTACAAATGCAGTTGCGCACTTGAAGCTCCTGATTGAAGCATAAGGAATGGCAACATAGAGCCTCTCTCGGATTCTGAAGACCTTAAACAGAGTTCCAATTTCCTACGAAATGCATCAATGCTTACAAAACTGACCACCTTCACTTCTACCAACACGCACAATTTCCATACAATCCAGCTCAAATACAGACACAAAGAGACAGCCATTCACGGATTGCGCTACAAGTCAAAATTCGAAAAAAGATCACTTGCTTTAATAAGATTGAGTTCGAGAACACCAATGGAAAAGGCGCGGCACAGCACAAACGCCGTTACGATTGAAGCTCCTGATAGAAAGCACCAGGAAAGGCACAAAAAAAAGGCCTCCCACTTGGATGCGTCTACTGTACAACAACCACTGCTTCTCTCAGATCCCTAAGCCCTAAACCGCTCAAAACGCTACAACTCGAACGCGCACGACGTTTGAGCCAGGTTAAGATACGACTCACTACAAGCAACAGTCTCCCACTGCGGCTTGCCATTCTTCACAGGCGGGGTGAGCTTCAAGGTTCGCAGCGAAGTCGATTCGTTTCTCTTCACAAGCCCCGTGATCACGAGCTCATTCCCCGTGGCCGCAATAGACATCGACGTTACCTCCCCTTTCTCGCATTCTTCCGGCATCTCTGCCTCGACCGTCCAAGCGTTTCGTTCAGAGTCGTACACAACCACTTCTTTCCCATGAACGGCGTACACGCTTCCCTTCAGCGTCGCCAACGACGTCGGATTCGCAAGGACGTCTCCACCGTCCGTCGGCGTCCACATATTCTCCAGAACTCGCCACGAATTCGTCTCCGGATCATAGATTTCCGCACTCGCGATGAACACCCCTTGAGCATCACTCCCGTATCCACTGACAACATAAAATTGGCCGTCAATGATGACGCCCGTCGGCTCGTCCCGCTCGAAGCTCATGCTACGCAACGACGTCCACGAGTTGGTTTCGACGTCGTAAGATTCAAGCGAGTTGAGCGCTTTCTTGTCGCCGTCGTGTCCTCCCGCGAGGAGGACCTTCGACCCGACCACGTCGCACGCGAAGAACGAGCGCGCGTTCGGCATATCCTTCCCTTGTCGCCATTTCTGCGTCCCGAAATTGTAAATAAACACAGAAACGGAAGGCGCCCAAGTGCTTGGCCACCAACCGCCCATCACGACGAGCTCGCGTCCAACGCGCAGGAGCTTGCAGAACGTCGGCAAGCCGCCTGTTAAGCCTGGAATTGCTGGCAAGCGCTCCCATGTCGCGTGTTCCACGTCCAAGAGCGTGATCCCAAACACAGGCTCACCAGCTGCGTCACCAACTTCTTCGCCGCTTTCTTCACTTGCGGTGGGTGTTCTTTGCAACATGCACACAAAGGAAGAGCTTGCGCCTTCCGATTGGCGTTGCGCGTAATAGTCTGGGGATTGTAGGAGAGTGCGCAAGGACTTGGAGACGAAGTGCAGACTGGCGTGACACTGGAGAGGGACGCGCAGTAAGCAATTGAGGAAAACGTCGTCGGGGAGGCAGGGCGTGAAGCCTGTTGCTTGCGGCAGCGGCGCTTCTGCGGTGGAAACACGGCAGCGCTTCATCATCTCGTTGTAAGCTACGAAGTCGGCCATTGGGGTCGCAATTTTCGTACTGAGATTCAGAAACTCGGGATCCAGGCACTCTTAACAGATTGTGGATTTCTACTCTTCTGTGAGAGAGTTCCAGCTGAATGCTCGCTCTGCAGGGCGGTAAGAACTCATGGCG
This sequence comes from Antitrichia curtipendula, assembly GCA_951230915.1. Lineage (NCBI taxonomy): Eukaryota > Viridiplantae > Streptophyta > Bryopsida > Hypnales > Leucodontaceae > Antitrichia > Antitrichia curtipendula. The sequence continues at coordinate 2,686,528 of OX579638.1, read as the reverse complement.
TAGCTTGAAAGCTCACAACACACGCAGAGCTCGAGCTCAAGTTATCGGCACACGCAGAGACTTTACAAGCGATACACTTGAGAGACTGTGTTACTAGAAAAGCGTAATGCAAGTACTCTCCAGGGAATCCGAAAGCTCCCAGTAACCAAGCTCACAAACGACCTCCCAAATTCCGAAAATTTTCTGCGATAAGCTTCCTCTCAAAATCTCGGACTGATATCTACAATCACTCAAACTAAGGGTCCAGGCCTCCTTTGAAAAACTGGGAGACTACTTCTCTTGATCCCAAGAGCTGGTTTTATAGCTCACCTCTAAACCTGTAACCTGTCTGCGACTACCGAAGCTTCGTTGACAATACGAGCAGACCTCTACAATTCTTCAGATTGTTGTGACCCCGTAGCTCTGAACACCCGTGTGAAGTCTTGGTTGCAGTAATAGAAAATACCGACGCCAGGATAGATTGGAGTTTTACTTCAGACTTATGAATAGCGTCGACCAACTCCACTGAGAGCGATCGATGATGAGAGCTGGTTGAGAAACGAAGGATTTTTGCCCCTCATATAGTGACACCAAGCATCTGAGCAGGCATCTCAGTTTTCATTTTTTTATACGTTTCGGAGCAAGTGCTGTTCTATTAGAGGCAAGCGAACCAGTTGCCGCTTCTACTGTAGAGAGGCAGACTGGAGACGCACCGGCACTTCGGAAGTTTCACTAGGCCAGCCTTGAAAGCAGGGAACGCTGCAGGGAGGGGCAACCCATTTTAAAAAAATTATAATACTATTCAACTATTAGATCCCATACTGCACAAGAATAAAGAATGTGATCCAATATAATCAACGACGCAGGATGTGATCTTTGGGTGGAACAACAATAAACAATTGGGTCCGTCTCGTGGGCTTTTCGATCCATCTGCACAGCTCATCACCGAGTCTTTCGTGTCCTACAGTGGTTTGGCTTTCGTGAGTGCCTGGCGCTGTTATCGGTGACCCACTAAGGTAGGACCACCCATACCTAATCACTTAAGGATCTGTAGAGAAAATGGTGAACTATTTAGTGCAATGGAATTTTTTCCCATGTAGGAAGATAGAAAATATTGTGATTGTAGAATTTTCAGAATTTTATTTGCAAAACTGAAATTTCTGTGAATTTAAGAAGGCAAAAAGTGTTCTGAACTAATACCCAATATGTAGAGTCTTGCAATTCCGATCATAGAAGAGACTACTTCCTACTCATGTATACAAATTTCAAACTAACACGTGGCATTTAGCAATTGCTCCTCGCAGCCTTGGGTATCGTGCATGTCATTAAATCTAGAGATTCTCAAAAAAATCTGCCTGGTCGGAATTAGCTTACCTCTACAGGTTGGAAATCCATCCCTGGTTGGTAATGGGTGGTCCAACCTTAGGCCCAGTTGAGATCGTCTGTTTGGATTCGAGTATTTTATTTAGGGAGTATTTTGATTGCAATTATTTTATCGGGCTGGTTGGACGGAGATTCGGGTGTGATCCGTCAGCAGAGGGGCCGGCCACACGGAAAATAAAAAGATTGCTTGTCGCCAACGTTCCATTCAGTCGGTTGCCGGCCACGTTTAGTTTCAATTTAGGATCATACTTTGAAAAGGTTATCACGTGCGAAAGTGTAAAAGTGTCCGGATAAACCATTAAGAGCATCCCCAGCCGTCTTGTAAAACGGATGACTTGTTGCCATCGGCTTGCAAAATTGCCTCAGAGCAACCGCACTGGTGACGCGCCAGGGGGGGCGCCAAGCAATCACTTGGCGTGTCTGGTGTGGAGGCCAAGTTTGACTGCCCGGGTGTTGCCCCACTGTGCTAGCAATATGGAGACGCGCCATGTATAGAAATCAGAAAATCCAGGGAGAATCTAGAAAAAGTCCGGCCACATCATTCAAAGTCAAGGCGTTGTGAAGGCCACCTGGTGTGGCTTTTACTGTAGCTCGTCCTTCTTGAAGATCCCATTCGTTCGTACAAGCAGTCAGCTCTTGGCACGGCACGCGCAAGCCGCCTCATTTGGCCGTGCCCGCTCTAAAATCTAGCGTGGCCGAGGGGGATTTTCAGCTTGGCGCGTCCCCCGTGGGGCAAAATTTCAGCGTAGGCACGCCCATTGGCCGTGTCGCCCCCCTTTGGCGCGTTGCGGTGGGGTTGCTCTCACCCTTCTTGCATAAGAGCATCCCCACGACCCCACGCGTCTGGTAAAATGCCAGCCAGTTTGCCAGCCAATCAATCCAATTTGCAAGCCGGGGATGATGGGTCGCCCCACCCATAGCCTCTTAAGAGGCCATCACCACCCAATCGGCTACGTCCACATTCATGGATCAAGTCCTTGTTTGTTGGGAAAGTGCAAAAGGTGCTTGTCTCATGCAGTTTGCAAGCCGCTCCTTGGCTTGCAAAAGAGCCCGGTTTTGCAAGCCATCCACGACTTTTGGCTTGGCCTCTTAACCCCTAAAACCCTGAGGGTGTTTTTTGCCAAAAAACACTCAAAACTACCACTTCTGTTGTATTCACTTAAGGAAACCAATTTTTTTGTTTTTTTTGGAATTTAACCGTATGATCTTGTACTTAACTTGTCTGAGATCATGTAGTAAAATTTTCATCAAATTTGACCGTACGGATTGGAAGATATTGGCATTCAAAGTTGAACAAAAAGTTTTTTTTCAAGAAGATGTTTAAATTGCCCGAAAAACTAAGATTGTCCATAACTTTCTCATCCCTAGTCCAAATAGAATGAACCAAAGCTTCACGTATAGGTAAGAACATAATATTTTAGGAAAAAATTTCAAAAAGAATTATCTTGACTTTTTGTAATTTTTTTTGGGCTGCCCGCCAATCTCCATTTCTTGCTCATTGTGCCATAACTTTTTCATCCGGCATCCAATTGAAACAAAAATTATATATCCACAAAGATCTTGCAAAGCTACACAACCTCAAAAAATCTCGAAAAAATTCACTTCAAATTGAGACAATAGGAACCTACTCGGACCCAAATTGTCCCCCGAAGGGACAAGTGGGGTTTTAGGGGTTAACAAGTTCATCCATTATGGAAGACGGGTGGGGCAATTTTGCAAGCCGGTGGCAACAAATCATCCGTTTACAAGACGGGTGGGCATGCTCTAATGGATGAACTTGTTAAGAGGCCAAGCCAAAAGCCTTAGGTGGCTTGCAAAATTGGGCTGTTTTGCAAGCCAAGGAGTGGCTTGCAAACTGGCTTGCAAACCGCATGAGACAAGCACCTTTTGCACTTTTTCAACAAACAAGGGCTTGATCCGTGAATGTGGACATAGCCGATTGGGTGGTGATGGCTTCTTAGGGTCAGCTTACATGTGAGCCCGGTGGGCAAGTTTCCAACTATTTCAAGCAAGATGACAAAAACGGCTCCACCGATTGTCTTGCCGGGGTGGGCAAGCGGGAAAGGAGGAGGTGAAGTTTCACCGATACCGGTGGACAACCTCATTGGTGGAAGCTAGAGAATCTAATGTGTGTGAAATTTTTATTGTTTCCCACCCCACCCACCGGGTCCACATAAAAGTGGAATGACTATTTTTCCCTATAGCACCTGCTGTGAAGCTTCACCAATCACCGATACATGTAAGGAGGCCCTTAAGAGGCTATGGGTGGGGCGACCTGTCTTCCATGGCTTGGATTGACCGGCTTGCAAATTGGCTTGCATTTTGTAGGACAGATGGTGATGCTCTAAGCTGGCATTGTGATTATGGTTCTTAATATTTAAAGTAGTATCTGAATTTTGTGTTGGGTTTAGTTTGTTGTGAATTGAAAGTGGATAAAACGTTCTCTTAGCACGTCTACCTTGGACGCTAATTAAATATAACAATATTAAATGCCACATTTTACTACTTTTGGGCTTTGGCAAGTCTAGAATTAGTATTGGTCATCGAGAGAAAAAAAATGGTCAATAAGAAATAATGCAAAACATTGGAGATCTAGGCAAAAATGCAAAAATATCAAGAGATCAATGCTAAAACATTAGGAGATCAATACAAAAATCGAAAGATTTTTACAAACAATTTGAGATCTCATGATGTTATTATTTGGAGATCTTCGGATGTTTTTCTAGAATTCATTGAATAGTCCAGAAGTAGTTAAATGTGACATTTAACCCTTAAAGTCCCAAAGTTCATATAGGGGACTCTTGGGATTTGGATAGGCTTGTGTGATTTCAATTTTTGACATGATTTTTTGAAATTCTTTTTTAAGATATTTAGGAAACTAAATTAGCTTTCTTCGAATATAATTTTCTTTTGTAGTCAGTACCTAGGAGCAAAAGTTATGCCACCCTAATTCCAAAAAGTAGCTCAAGGGGCAACCCAAAAAATATCACAAAAATTAAAATTTTCTTTTTTCAAAGATTATATTTTGTCTAAATTTGAAGCTTTGATTCATTCTATTTGGACTAGTGATGAGAAAATTATGGACAATCTTAGTTTTTTGGGCAATCTAAGCATCTTCTTGAAAAAACAACTTATAGAATTCATTTTTGATTGCAATTTTTATAAATTTTCTTAAAAATTTGTTAGAAATGGTTAAGTTTGTTTGCTAGAGCACTTTCATCATTGGAATTATTGTGTTTCAATTCCATCTTAAAGCTATTAATAATTTGAGTGTTTTTTGATAGAAAAAAGGTCTTGAGACTTAATTCCTAAAGGACCGGGGTGGGTGGGGCGGGGTTCCATAGAGACATTCCAAAAACTGCGACTTTTTGGTATGTTATTCAAAAAAGAAAATCAAATCTTTTTTTTAGAACTTCAACCATACAAAACTAAAATAGAGTATTTTACCAAAGTGTGGAAGAAATTTCATCCCTTTTCACCGTGCAGAGTAAATGATTATAGCATTTGAAGTGAGAAAAAAAACTTTTTTTCAATCGTGCGAAACAAGGTCAGCAAACTTCGGGCTCATTTGGAGTAAATTTTTTTGTTCTATACAAATATGATATTAGGTTCACTTACCTAAAAAAATTTAGAAAAAAATATAGAGTCTAAATTATTCTAAGTCACCCTGCAATGCAAGGAGGTTAAGTGAATTGGCAATCCACTAGTCATTTTTTTGTGCAATGAGGAAATATTTTATTTGAAATCCAAATAGTGAAAAATTAGAGACAAACATTTGGAATATGTGGAAAAAATTTCAAGAATTTTGACTTCATTGATTGCAAGATAACAAGGCTTGAAGTTAGAAGAAAATGTTTTTTCTTGAAAGTACCCCAAAATAGCTAACAAAGTTTGATTCCTCTTAGAATGTGATTTGACAACTAAAATTTGTTTTATTTTGGACAATTGTATGCCATATTTTATTAGTTACATACATGCCAAATTTCAAAACTTCATGATCTTTTTTGCAAAAGATTCTTCAAAGATTTCCAAATTGCCCAAGCTGCCCGAAAAGTTCAAGGCAACATAACTTTTGATCCAGGCATCCGATCGGAAAGAAAAAAAAAATTCCCGAAGGAAGTACATGTTTACACATTGTCTCCAAATTTCATAAACATCCAACTGAAAATGACTTAGCAAGAACCAACACGAGATTTCTTGTATACGTTGAACAAACACTTGGTCCTTTAGGGGTTAAGGAGTTAACCAACATTAGTAAGGGCCTTTTCCTTCCACAAGAAACGGGAACCTGCAGCATGACAACTTCCCACTCATCCAATGATACTAGAGTTGTAGCATCCCAACCAGCAAATGACTCTCTTGCAGCTTTCCACTCATTCAATTACAGTAAGGTTGCAACTTATCAGCTAACCAATGATTCCCTATAGATTATAACTAAGTTCACTCCTAAGCATATAGAGAGGCAATATTCCTTCTCCAAAGAAGGGGGAGGGGGAGGGGAGAGATAAGTCAGCTAATAATGTTCTAAACTATAAATTTTGGATTGATTGCTTCAAGCATAAAAATGGGACCATGGAAGATTAGGCTACAATATGAGATTAGATTCTCTAAGACCATATGTACACCAATCTTGTGCTCATGTGGTCATAGAACACCATACTTTGACAATATAGCTTAATGATCTAAAGCTGGGGTGAATTGCCCCCCTTACTCGTCCCCCCAAACCCTAAATTTTTTTATTTTCCATGCATAAAAAAATTGGCGATTCTGAATTCATATTTGCAATCAGAGGCCCCAAATTAGTTAGATTTAATATATAAGATAGATTTATCAAGCACAAAATAGGGGGGCTTTTATTTTACCTGCACCCCTGGAATGACTTCGCAGGGACGAGCGAAGGGGTTAGTTCACCCCAATCGTGCTGCTCTAGGGTCACATATTCCATTGTAGTAGCACATGCACAGACACCTAAATATTGGTTGGGGTGAACTAACCCCCTCGCTCATTCCCTAGGAAAACCTTGAATTTTTTTATTTTCCATGCATGAATTTTTTTGCAAATTCTGAATTCATATTTACAATTAGTGACCCCAAATTAGCTAGGGGAATTGTAGAAAATAGATTTCACAGGGCATAGAATAGGGGGCTCTTTTTTATATGCACCCCTGGATGGACTTTGGCAGGACGAGCGAGGGGGCCAGTTCACCCCGGCCTAAATATTACTCTCACGGGAGAAGGGATACTTGAGAAGGTAATGAGCTATTTGCCTTTTGGTGAGTTTCGAATTGGGACAGAGCTCCGTCTGCTCTGGAGCGTCGCTTTTACGTTAAAAGCACTTCAGGCTGATTAGGCCCATTCCAAGGCAAATTAAAAAGGCAAAATCGGCCCTAGAATGCAAAATCGGCTGGGAGGGCCGATTCTGCATTCTAAGGCCGATTCTGCCAACCTAAGTGCTTTTAACGCCAGGGAACGGTCTGCTCAAGGCAGATTCCGCCCTGTGCACAGTCATAGGGCTCGCCTTGCCGGGCTCGCCCCATGGCCGCTTACAGGGCGGAATCTGCATTGAGCAGACCGTTCCCTAGTACAGATCTAGGTCGACTGACAAAAGCTATGAAATGGGTGTCCTAAGAGGTAGACTCCATTGGCAACTTGGACGTCCGATTCTGGATGGACGGGGGGCTCCATTGCAAAGAAAAAACAACATGGAGGTCCGGCCAGAGGTCCAGGCTCCAGTCCGTGGAAAACGAAAATGCAGACCTGGAGGGCCTGGAGGGTCTACCGGAGCCCCCTTTTCTTTGGTACAAAATAAAATGTCTCACACGTAGCATGCTATAGAAGGAGCGTTGCCCAATGGAGCAGCTGCGCACGGAACAGGTGGCACAAGGGAGCGGATTGAGTGGAGGCTACAATGGCTCCAGGTTCCAGGCACATTGGAAACGCCAGGAGCTCCGCCGGACTGGACAGCCCCCCTGCAGTTGCCGGAGCTCTGACTGCCTAATGGAGACCGGCCCTGACTCCAGAGCCCTTGTACTCAATGATCGGAAATAACTAGACCCAGTTCTTAAAAAACCGGTTCAGTGTGAGAATTGAAGGAAATTAGCCGGTAAAACTCAAAAAGTTTTCCGAACACTGCTTGTACTTGCAAAGGCTCTCACTGGACAAATGGTGGACCTTTTCGCAGTGGGTACATTACGTTACAGTAACAAGCCTAATCCAGGTAAGCTTACTACTACTGTGGTGTAGTGTGGATTAGTAGTAGTTGGACTCCAGATGAGTGGTTTGGACTCTCATTGGAGTCAAGTCTGATCCATATGTATAGTGCGAGGCCCCCTCCCGAAGGCCTCCCGGGCTATGAGTGCCCTGCCACGAAGGCGAGGGCAGGAGCCCGAGCTTGAGTGGCGGGGCTCTCACAGCCCAGAAGGCCTGAGGGAGGGGGCCCTCCCACTGCGTTAAGCACGTGGGAGTGCCTCGGTAATAGTGCCTGGCACTATTATCGTGCCCTGGTGCTGTAATAGTGCCAGGCACTATTACCAGAGCATTATGCCTCATAATGAGGTGAATTTTCTGAAGGCCCTTGCCTCCAGAGTGCTTAACGAATTTGTGGAATTCATTGAATAATGAATTAATAAATCCACCGTACTGATATAATTGCGGATGGGTTTAGTTAGATGGTGACCATGCGGGCCTAGATGGTGGCCAGAGAGTCTAAGTTTGATTTTTTTGGTTTTCTGATTTCTGTGGCACACAAGATTGGAGGGTTTGGGGCGTGAAAGTATTGGACTCGTGATCGCCAATGGTGGGCTTGCCGCTGATCTAAACTTTGTGGGCTGGGCTGCAAGCTATGTGCTGAGTGTGCGCAGTTATCTCTTTAACTTTGATTTTATGTCTCGAGTTGCGGTTGTTTGCAACAGTAGTTTGCAGGTTTTCAGTTTGTTTCTTGACTGGGACTTGATCGAGCACCACTCATCAGATCGTGGAATGCTTGGTTGCGGCTGGACAGACTTTCTGGGACGGGCGGACTGGAAAAAACTCAAGCGGGATAGAAGGTTGTGTTCGTGTGCATGTGCACAAACGTTAAAAGGTGAACATATATATACGTGAATGATAAAATGGTGTTTTCATCCGCACTCTGCATATGGATGGATGGAAATAGTGCATTTGAGACTCCAACTTGCTTTAATTACTGTGGAAAATTGCAATTAGTCAACCCACATGTAGCAGTGTATGATGCTCGAGTCTATAGTAGTGCAACAAGCCTCTTGCGGAGGCTCTTGTTTTACCCTTGGGAAAATGTAGGGACCTTTCATTTACTACCCAAATTTTTTTATGTAGATTTTGAGTTCATATTTGCAATCAGAGGTTCCAAATTAAGGTTGAGGTGAATTGACCCCCTCGCTCGTCCTTGCAAAGTCATTCTAGGGGTTCAAGTAAAATAAAAGATCCCCTATTTTGCGCTTGATAAATTTACCTTGTGTACCTCTTCTAGCTAATTTGGGGCCTTTGATTGCAAATATGAATTCAAAATTTGAAAAAAAAAAGTCATGCGTGAAAAATAAAAAAAATTCAGGGTTTTCTAGGGGGACGAGTAAGGCGTCAGTTCACCCCGGCCGAAATTAGCTAGAAGGGGTCCACAGAAATACAATTAGCACGGCACAAAATAGGGGGCTTTTTCACCCGTGGGCTGGACCTCCGGAAGAGGCTCGTTGCACCACTACAGACTCGGCACTGTATGCCCCCCGTGCTTGGATGGTCTCCAATTATACGAAGAGAAGTCAACGATTAACAGGAACCTTCCTGGCACGACCCCCCAAAAATGACTTTCAGTTCATTGCTGGAAATTGCATCAGAATGACGTCATTTCGAAAAGTTGATTTGTGCACTCATTCACTCAAAACAACTGTTCAGTTATTAATTAATTATGTATAGGGCAATGCCCGCAGAGGAGGGCATTGCGCCAAATAATCGGCCGACGAGGAGGGCGGAGCCCGACGAGGAGGGCTGATTATTTGGCGCAATGCCCGACGATAAGGGTATTGCCCGACGTAAATCACGACGAAATCGCGATGAAAATCGGATGAAAACGCAGAACCAGATGAAAAATCCGTAATCCCCGATTACGCGGTTTTGCCCGCATAATCGGGGATTACGGCACAGAAGCTTCCCGCCGATTGAACGGGACATTTCCTAGGAGTGGTTTACGTTAGAATTGAAGACTCTGCCTGCCAACTAAAAAACAAACAAGTGGGCTACTGGGCTTGCAAAACGACAATAAGTTCAGTTTACGAGTCAACCTTCCAAATCCTTAAAACTACCGAACGGGAAGCTTGGTAGAGTGGCTGGAGGAAGAAATGTAGGTCTGGAACTTACTGTTTAGGGCAAACAAATTGGGGATCTCGACAAAACGTGTTTGGTTTTGTATGTTTGTTTTGTTTTTTTCATTCCTACGTGAATTGAAACAGAACCTTGTGCAAAAACTTGTCGTTTGGCAAGACACCATCAAATACAATTAAACGAATGCTCTTTATCAAGATATTTGAATGTATGTTGTCTATTCATTGGGAGATCTTTTCCATTAACCCGTAGCTCTGAAAATTTCATCGGGATTCTTCCCTTCATTCGCTATATTGTTTCCTCTATCAATAGAAATTGTCCATGTGTTCCAAAAAAAATAAAAAATTGAATGTCTATTTTTTCAAACTTGACTTTGTAGTTCAATTATTTTAACCTTTCAAAATCTACTCAAATTTTCATAAATCGTATATTTTAATATTACATGAGTCCCATATCTTGTCCAATCATCAACAATTTGATTGTTTTGAAATTTTTTCATGATTTTACTTCTTCTTGAGACTTCAGACAAGACTAAAGGAAATCATCTATTTCCAACCAACGTCCCATTATTACAACTTAGGCTGCTCAATTTCTAATTAACTATAGTGTAGATGATAGCTCCGTGGAGAAGAGGGGATGCCACTTTCATCGGCCTAGGAGGATTCACCCTTATATTGCCCCTTGTTTTATCCCTGTAGAAAACACTGAAAATTTTTATTTGCCGCATATGATAAAATTTGCAAATTCTGAATTCATGTTGGCAATCAGAGACTCCAAATTAGCTAGGAGACCCTTTTATGCGGCAATACAAGGGTCAATCCTCCCTGGCCACTTCCATCATGCATCCAGTCAATCCAGTGCATGCTTGCGCATGTTTTTTTATTTTTTATTTTTTGTTTATTGAAACAAATGAAACGGAATTTCATTGCCAAGATAAGAATACAAGCCATGCTTGCACATGTTTTTTTATTTTTTATTTTTTGTTTATTGAAACAAATGAAACGGAATTTCATTGCCAAGATAAGAATACAAGCCATGCTTGCACATGTTTTGGGGGTCAACTTACTGACTGCGGAGGGAAATTAGAGCCACTTGTGGGTTTGCTCTGATTTGCATTGTCAACATGGAATATCCCCATAAATAAATTGACTCAAGTCAAAGTCTATTGTAATAATTTAATTCAATTTATTTGATTGGGTCTCCTTACGTTAACTTTTAATTTTTATGGAGTTGTTAACTGGTTACCGTATATCTTGTGTCTGAGTGGAGATTCGTTGATCAACAGGTTGAGTGAATCTGTGACACAAGCCGATCATGTTCCAATTCGATTGGGCTCCTCCTCTAGTAAAATGTAAGGTGATGGGCATTTTAACCCTGAGAGGACGGACACAATGACTGCGTGGTCCAACTTTAAAATCCTGGATTCTGCGTAGTTCAATTTATGACTAAATTTAAATGAATTTTTTTAGAGATGACATTACATAGCCTCTGTTAGTTATAAAATTTCATTCTTTTTTGTGAAAATTTGAAATTAATATGAATTTTCAAAGAAAAAATGAAAAAAAAATCATATCTAGTGCAAAATAAGCTTATAAACTTGATAAAAAAATCTTCAAGGGTGTAAATTGTGGTTTTGAACATTGAGGTGCAGACCAAGTTCCTTTGTCTTTCTATAATTAGAAAATCAATAGACCTTGGTAACAACCCAGAGTTCAAATGGTCATAAAATATTTAGTTTTGGAGGGTTTTTGAAATTTCAAATTGGATAGACTTAGTTTCACTTCTTTACTTGGGCTTAAATTCAAAAAAGATTGATTCTAATGACTAATTAAAGTGCATATGAAAAGCAAGCTGGTAGGAGCTACCAAATACACTAGAAAGGTATTTTTTATAATTTGTGGATTTGGCATTTTCTTCTATAAAATATTCTTTAGTTCCTCAAATAGGACTTTTGATTGATAAGAGTTGCACACACATAAAAAAAACATTCACATAGAAAATTGGATAGAAATCATTTATTTTGAGTAATTTATGGCATTGTTTGACCATGCATCAAACACAAATTGGTTGCTTTACTTGCTTAGGTGTTTCAAGGTTGATGGATCCCTATGGCTTCAAGCTGTTTTTTTTAGGGAAAAAAGACTTAGAGCTTCACTTCAAAAAAATGTCTAAGGGAACCTATTGGAAAATTCTTATTCTCACAAAAAATAAAATAGAAAAAATATAATTTCATATCTGAAATCAACTAGGCCTTATAGTTTATAGGATTTAGGATTTGTTTAATAAAAGAATTTGAAAGATACCCTCCTAAAGTACTAAAGGTTTTTTAGGAGGCACTTGAAGATTTGCGCAAATTCCTATGATCTCAGTTTTTGCCAAAATTTGAAGGAACATTTTTCAAAGATAGTAAAACAAATTAGCTTTATATGCGTGTAATTTTTATTTCAATTGGTGCCTGGGAGCAAAATTTATGCCACCCTAAGCTCATATAAGAATTGTCTCAGTTGCACAAATTAAATCTAAAAAAACTCATATTTTAAATTTTTTTTTAAATTCTCATAGAAAATATTTTTGTCTATATGAAAAGATTTGATTCATTGTATTTAACCCCTGAAAGTCCACACTTCTCCAAAGTGGATGTGTCTTGGTCAGCCTTGATTGTAACTTTCAATGTAATTATTTTTGGTATTTGATTCAAATTCTCGCAATATCCAAAGTGGATCGTTCTTCTTAATTTCTTGCATATTCATTTACTATCAATCAATTTTCAATTTGGTATAGTTACCTTCTTCACTTCAACTCCATTATCTTCATTTATACACCCACATCGGCTAAATTTTTTGTCTATATTCTTGTTGTATCCAAACCAACTTCTCGACTAGAAGGGTTAAAATTGGCACTCTCCAAACTACCAAAGAGCTTAGAAATGATTTATTTTAACTAATACATTGTTGCACAAATTAATACAATTAGTGAAAGGTTTGAATAGTACAAGACCCCCTCTTAGTAAATTGAATGAATTTAGATGATGTTTGAGTATATTTTCCATATCACATTTTATGAATTTAGACCAAACAACACATTTTTTGAAAAAAATAAAAAATTTAAATGATGTTAATACTAATATGCCATTAGAAACTAGTGCAAGAAATAGTCACAATTTTTAGAAACTGAAGTCTATTGTACAGAAGCAAAAAAAACTTTTATTCTATGTCGATTAGAATGTGATGGATAAAATTTTGACAATGTTTCCATTTTAACATTCCCTAAACGCTTGAGGCACCCAATTTGGGTGTCGACAATATTTTGAAATTAGATAAAACCTAACCAAGTAGTTATTTTTAGTAGTTTGTATCTTTCAAAAATTCTTTTTGATGTCTAGTTTTAGCATCAAAAATCCAATTTTGAAAATGATTGATTATGATTTTTCTATTTAAGATTTTGTGCACGGATGTCCATTGCAATCTTGACATTCCATAGTATTGAGGGCTCTTGGAAATGAATCTCAAATACGCTATATCTTGGAGAAAAAATCAGATTAGAAATTCATTTAAAAAAATTGTATAATAGATTTTTATAAGCCATAAATCGATTGGGGTTATGCATGTTAGGTCCTTTATCCTTATATTCTTTTAATGACCAATTTTTTAGATTTGACATGTGAAAAGAGGATTGAATGACTTCAAATCACTTTTGCAGTTTTAACACACTCATGATCAAACATTATAATCTTTTAATCCATTAGTGATATTGTTGTGTTTTCTTTTCCTATGAGATCTCTAACATGTCTAGTTTGAATTTATATGGTTACAATTTAAAAAAAAATTGATACAACTTATCAAAATGTTGGCTTTTTGTTCAATTTAGAGAAAATTCATAGAAGCTTAAAAAAAAGCCTTGGGCATTTAGTGGTTAAGATAAGAAATCCCTTCAAGACACATAAAAACACTCCCAACCATCCCAACTAGCGCAGTAACTCAAATCTCCTAACCATGGAAGGTGAGCCAATACCCAGATGTGCCATTGACTCCAAAGCAGCATCTTCACCAGATGTACATCCAAAAAATCAATATCTACATTCGACGAAGAAACGATTTTATGATCTATGATCTCACAGAAAAAGTGACGCTTTGGGCCGTCCATCACTCACAGCGCGTGCAACCAAGTTCACAAACCCAGAGAACCCAAATTCAGAAGAGTTTTGTAGATGCCGAAAAACATCTTATATGCCCAATTTAGATGATTTTTGAGAAAGTTACGGGAGCCCGAAGTTTGGCAGCCAGTTTAGTCATCGGGTAATTATCGGACAGATTCGCCGTGAACAGTAATATGCCCCCGGGTGACAACCATGAATCTAATGCATGTTGGCAGAATAAAAACAATAATTAAGAAGACATCATACCTGTGATAGGTGCACCACCGAGGAGGGTAGCTGTCACAACTAACGCCTTGGACAGATTGCTGAAAAGAACCCTGAGCTGCAACATCAAGACCCGGGTCAAGAGTGTCGAATGAAATTCTAGAAACTTGAAGTAACCAAACTTGTTAGTAAAATGCTATTGAACTTGCATGTGACGAAATTAAAGACAAACGAGAAGTTCAGCAGTTGATATCAGAGCTGCTAGTTACAACATCAACTTCGATATGAATGAAAAAACTACCAAGAATCGAAAAGACTACAGGAGTGCAAGACTTCGAAGCTTTGCAACACTGCAAAGTTAAAACACAACAATCTACTAATTACTAATTAGTAGATGAATTTGCATCTGTGCACACATTAATCCATATTGAAAGAGCAAAACATCTACAAGCAAATAGCAAAGATTCAAGAAGTGCAAAGTTACCTGCAAGTTGATTAGGGCTCCGTCGATGCAAATGGATAAGATCGAAGGATCCAGCAATGTAGTTAGGGCTCCGTCGATGCAGATGGATCATATTAAAGGATTCAGCATATAATTAGGGCTCCGTCGAGGTAGACCAGATCGAAGGACATAATGTATTCCGACTTCAAAGCTTTGGTTGTTCTCAGTAACCAGATCGAACAGAAGTTTATACTGAAATTCTACCAGATCAAGTAGACCAGCTCCCTCGCCTATTGCTTGATCTCTTACTACTTTCTGATCAAAACGATATTTTGCAAACAGTCACACAACCATCCAGAAATTCTACTATAATTGTATCCTTGTTTCTAACTTCAGGATACAAGGGCTTCTAATCACAAGTTGCAATGACAAACGACCAACACAACTACAAGTGAGCAAGGTGAGCAAACAAGGTGAGCAAGAAGTGCGGCAGGTGAGAGGAGAGTTGAGAGGGGCGCCGCACAAGCCAAAAGTCATGAAAAATTAGGGTTGAACGGTAGGAAAGTTGGCGTTAGAGAAACAAAGAAGGTTCAGGCCTTCAACACAACGTAGAGAAGTTGGCAGTCTGGCACACTAACGGTCATTGAATCCTAGGTCATCAATAGTTGAGGTAATAATTAACTCTGACCCCTGGTATTATTAGAAGCATTTTTTTAGAAGAGTATTTTAGAAATAATAAAATTTAATAATTCAAAAAAAACCCTGGGGGGTCTGAGCGGTGCCCCTTGTTTGAGAATTTTTTTGTATTATAAGTTCTTAAAATGACATTTGAATGCCTAAAACTATTATAATTGATATAAAAGTTATACCATTCAATTCCTCTCAATATTTTCTATCTTACTATGTTCCTAAAACTTACATAATAATAAAGTGTATTCCCTTCTTGCGCATTAGAAAAGTTAAGAAAGCCCCTGTATCATCGTTGTGAGTTGCCACCCCGGGGGATCCATACAATCAACGACGCAGGATGTGATCTTTGGGTGGAGCAACAATAAACAATTGGGTCCGTCTCGTGGGCTTTTCGATCCATCTGCACAGCTCATCACCGAGTCTTTCGTGTCCTACAGTGGTTTGCCTTTCGTGAGTGCCTGGCGCGGGTGTACCAAAAGAGCCACGTTCCGTCACCCTTTAGCAAGGCTGGGCCACCCGAGGTTGAGGCCGGGTCACCCAAGGTCGAGGCTGGGTCACCCGAGGTTGAGGCTGGGACACCCGTGCTCCGAAACACATCTGAAATTTTGAGCTGCCCGTCGGATTTTACCATCCATTGTCTTTTTTTCATTCATTCGAGGAGCCGCTGAAACTAACCCCGCGGCACTCGACGTCTTGTCGTCTTCAACGATCGAACATGATGGGAGAGTCAAGCGCTAGTCCACCGTCGTCAAGCTTAAAGGAAGGTCGCCAAATAGTGGCCCTCGAAGAGTATTATCCCGTGCCAGTGTCGACACTAGCGCAACTTGGAAGTCGTAGCATTCGTAGCCACAGCAATTCTGACTCTCCTGCTCAAGACGGAGGAGTCCCCAGGGATGCTTACGAGTTTCTTGTGTATCTTCCAAATACAACCTCTGTGGTAGTGACGACACGCAGCGATTTGCAAGAGTTTGAAAGCGACGGAATTCGTGGAACTTGTGAGAAAGGAACAGAGCTTGAACAGTGAAACCAACACGAAGCAAAAGCAGCGTAAAATCACATGGAAAAAAGGGGTATCCATCAGAGACTTCCAAGGGAATCCTACAACTGATGGGAGAGGTGTGTTTGCATTGGGAGATGAATTCAAGGCCTTCTTCGTCATTTCTGAACATTTCTCCCCTATTGTGGTACGTACTCCTTAATCTAAGTTCCTGCACCACTGGAAAGATCACTTCTCTAATTATTCTTATTCTGACGTACTCAACATTCTTCATTAGAAAGCTTAATATGGATTTGCTTTCTGAAAAAATGAATCAAATAGTGCCTGTGACCTGCAATTCTGAGATTCTGGTTCCACTGAACAGGGGAACAATGGGCAGTTCGATGTACCGACGCTCGGTAAATGAGGCGATTGGAATACCAGCTCCATACCTCAAGGTGGAAATCCGAAACTGTATTTGATAGTTTGTTTTGATGAAGAAGATGGAATTTTGAGTTGACATGCTGATTTAATTATTTTTATGATAATCTTCAGAATACATTCCATTTACACATGATACAATATATCACTGAGATCCGTAACCAAACTGAAGTCACGTGCACTTTGTTGAATGGTCCTTGCCACTTACGAGCTGCATGCGACTATGCGAGATGCATGAGATTGCTGATTGTGTTGAGGAAAAGGAATCCAGGGAGGATCATTGACTTTAATTTGTTGGATGATTCGTGTGCAGACTAATTTTGGTATGTTCGGATTTGGAGGGATAGGAGCTGGACTGCATTTGGGCAGGTACCTTCCAAACCCCACTCATTTTGTTCACAACCCCGGGGATGCTTACGAGTTTCTTGTGAGCTCCGAAGCTGGATCGGTGCAATAATGGAATTTTACAACAAACATGTCTTCATATCTCTAAAGGGATGGTGTAAGAGTTGTTGGGGAGGAACAAGCGCGTTACTTCGAATTTTAATGTGGTTCATGCTATCTGCATTCATAGAAGTTTGAGCATCCTTTGCTTTGTATCTTTGATTTCGTAAAGCAATTATTGTATATTACGTTATGTGGACTAAGGAAGGCAGATGTAGTTCCTTTTTTTCCAATAGTTAGAAAAATCTGAGTAGAAGTTGTGCAGTCGATAAGTGTTTAACGCCGCTTGCTGTCATAAATGGAAGAAGGCAAAGAATCACTAGTTTCCATGGTAGTCAAATAATAAGTTTCAATAAGTAAGGTCTCATGTTGTTCTGTAAGAAATTTCTAGCAATAACTCTTGACAAGAATAGGTTTTTCATTAGAGAAAAAGCCAGCTCTCTACTGGGCCGCAAAGCAGTGACACCATGAGCTACTGTAAATGGGCTACTGGAGCTAGTTACAGTACAGAAGTTTTGACAGAAATCAGTCGCTACCTTGTCTGACTTTCTTTACCGGACAGCATTATTATTTAATATCTTTCGCCTATTGTGTCAGGGAGGACTCTTGAGTGTCTTCCCGCAAAGCATTAGTTTATTTTAAAGCAAGAATTCTTTATTCTTTCAGGTCTTCAAATCCAATCATGACTATCGCTGCTGTATTCTTGTGCTAAACAGCTTTGGACAGCTGGCTCCTGTTTTGTTGTGATCGTAACTGATTTTTTTGCTTCTTTCACATGGAGGTTTGCCAGTTTCTACACGTATCAATTGTTTAAGTATATTGTAGAAGCAAAAAAACCAATGTTTCCAGCAAGAGCTGCAAAGTTTGGAGTGTAAATATGGAGAACTTAATGGACTCGAAAATGAAAATAGGCAAAGTGTTCAATATTCTGGGATCTGGGCAAGAATTAGACTACATATATAGCATTACTACAAGTATTATTTATGCTGTTTTTAACCTCTTTACAAAATTTTGACACACAGGCTTCCTTGAATTAAATTCATGCAGTCTTAGTCTAACCAATCAATTCCATCATTGAAGCAGGCGTATGGATACAAGCTCAGGAAGCGTGTCCAATGCTGATCACTTGTTGGAGCCATCGAATTGGAGTACATGCAGAGCAATTAACACAAAGGTCTGGCATACAAACATGAGCACACAAATAGCTCTGTAAACTGTAAACTGGTGCAAAGCTAAAATTGAAAATATTTTAGTCTTATCATCTGTAATGTCCAGATACAAGCTAGCACTACAAAACTTAAAAAAAGCTTAGTTTTGTCATTTGCAATGTCTAGACACAAGCTAGCATTACAAAACTAAGATGGTAAAATGTTGCCGCTGTCGTCTGCAATGATCCAGTGTGGATTGATACTTGATGATTCTTGTCAGGTGATAATGGTGAAAATGTTTAACTTGTAATCAAAAAGGATTTGCATCTTATCTGCACTAACTATTTGCATCTTATCTGCACAAGAATCTGCAGCCCACATTGCAGGGATATAATTGAGACCTCAACAAAGGTCTATCAATTAAACTTTCAATCATAAAAAATCTTCAACTTCAAAGAACATGGGGGCAAGACATTTGCTACTATGCTCTTGTGTTCCTTTCGTCTGTTCAGCTTCTTATCAACACCCCCGGGCTCTGATACAAGGAACGCATACTCCTTCGGTGCTGTATGGCCCATACTAATCTGAACCTCGTGTCGGAGATGCGATATGGGCCAGTCGTTGCCAACTGCGAATCGAAGTACAAGTGGAGGGTTGGCTTCAAGCACCTCACAAGAGAGGCTGATGAGTGGGACCCCCCTCTTGTGCTCCAAGGGCACTCAATCCCGGCCAACTGCTCGCTCCCTTGTGAAGTAAAAATTGGCATACAGATTTTGCCGACCAATGTGATACCTGAAGACAACGCTTGGGAGAGAAACCTTGCACCTGATAATATCGTCACCGACACTGGTCTTCGAAGACCACCCATCATCCATGAGGTCAGAAAAAATAACGTCATCAAGGTCTCTGAATGTAAACAACGTAGGAGTCCGGACCCGATTTTTAGCCGACGCAAAGAGATCTACAAATATGGTAAAAGGAATAAACCACTTTATTGAGCTTCGGCGGGACCCTGTTGTTGGCTTGAGAGCCGTTCTGAAGTCCAACCGTAGCTTGGCACGGAAACTCTCTGACGTGCTCATATCAGGGAGTGGCCACGACAGGGAGCCAAAGCCTGGCAATGGAATTTCTTCCAACTGCCCATACAGACGGTGGCCAGCGGGTGGAACGTAAACATATTTGAAGAAGAAGATTGATTGGTCATGCAGCTCACGGTGGGTGCGGTCATGGTGAATCCGCTCTCCAATGTCGGCATGCACTGCTACAATGAGCCCCACCACAGATGCTGGCTCTACCCAATCCTCAAAGTACGAGGAAAAAAGATCTGCATAATCAAGTGCAACAAGCACAATCCACAATGACGTTGTTAGAATACAAGACTGAAGGTAACGTTACGGATAATCACGCTTGAGAAAAATGACGTAATGTTTGATAGAAAAATAGATTGGAACAATTCAGCACCAATCAAGTAGACACTATGGAACAGACAGTTTCTCTGCATACCTCCTAGGTAATTCATTGATCCATATTCAAGTGATTTAGTCACCATTAAAATGCAGATTTTTGATATCGGTTATTGACTGAGTTTGTTTCCTAATTAGTGCCTAATTTATTGCCTACCCAGTTATTGATTACGACCTTGCTGTGTACACAACAGGCTTGGAGACTGAAAGAGGACGCTTCATTGTAGTTAAGTTACATCCACCAAAACCTGGGTTCAACTATCCCTAATTCTGCACAACGAGGGTAGCAGCAAGAAGGATTTCTGGTGAGTAGCACACGACCCTACGGAGACAGCGACAGAGACAGAGACACAGAGGGAGAGAAGAAGGGAGAAATGTTACATCCACTAAGAATCAAAGCTTTAAATGAAAAGGGAAGGTGAACTTACAATTGTAAGGAAGTCGCGGACGTGGGACCTGTGGGTCCAATGACAATTGGCGCGGCTCATAAGCGTGGCGGACGCGAATCTGTGTCACCAAATTGTCATTCCCTCCGGACCTGAAACCAACTATTTTGGCTTTCCAATAATACTGCGCACTGGAGACTACATACCTTCCAGAATCTTGGCCCCATTCGGAGTTGAGGTCAGGCTCAAGGATTATCCAGGAGTTCAGCGAGAACTGCATGGGAATGTACCTTTGAGTGGCATGCTCCTGCACATTGTGCAAGGTAACAGTTTCGATACGATCAACTGGGCGCTCGCGAGGAGGCATCTTTGCAAGGTGTCAAGGAATGGAGGCAAAACTAGAATTCTATAAACAGCTTGACTGGAGAAAAGGCCAAGTGAAGCTATTTGCTCAGGAATACAAAATAAACTTTGACGTTCCTGATTTGGAGCACATTTCAGAATCATGTTGCATGAGCCTGGATTGGTGGGACAGGGGCGAGATAACGGAGAATTAATCAATATTAAAATGCCAAAATGAATAAGTACAAACGACATATTTCAGGAGATGGCTAGGTGAGCATTTTTTTATGTAATTTGAACCATAAGCGCCTGAGTTTGTTAATCATGACCCAGACTGTTTTAGCTAGCCTTGTAAGGACAGACCAATAACCTTTGATTTGAACGCTCCTTGCCCATCAATCTGTTTGCTACCATTTTGCAACCAGACTAGTGTGCCCTGTGTCGTTGCCACAATCAAAATAAAAGTAAATGTAATTTTTTTAATTTTTTAATTCATGAAAACTTTTAAATTCAGTAACCTTCTCACCGTAGTGTGAGAAGTTGCATTCTTGGCACAAATAGAAAGCTCTAAGCACAAAGGTGTGCAAGGGCTTTGTTTCATGGCGTTTGGACATGCAATGTGAAAGTTAGGATTTTTCCAAAATAATTCAATTCAATTTTGGAGTTTAAAAAATCCTTATCTTTCACACCACATGTCCAAAGGCCACGAAATTGGTATGAATAGCAAGCTCTATAATGAAAGGAATGCAAGGGCTTTGTTTTGTAGCATTTAGACACAGGATGTAAAAGTTATTTTTTTTTCAAAATAAATATAATTTAATTAAATATTTTTTATTCATAAAAACTTTTGAAATTCAAAAACTTTCACACCGTAGGTCCAAACCACATGAAACAAAGTCCGTGCACTCTCCTTCTCAAAAGCTTTTCAACAGTTTCAAAAACGCCTCCGGACACCTCATGGTTTCTTAGATCTCATTGTATCAAATAAAACAAAACAAACAAACAACCTAATCTAAGGTATAGATAGATATAGATATGAATAAAAAAATTTATGTTTATTTTTCAGAGATGAATTCATATGTGAAGTACAAGTTTCAAAGCAAGTTGAAATATCAAATACAAGTTGAGAAGCTTCAATGCAATTGTTAGACTCAAATTCAAAAAACATCAATTTTACATCAAGAATAATAGCAAGAAGTGGCCCAAATGCACTACAACGGTGATTCGTGAATTAACTTACTTCTTTAGAAAAGCCAATAAAACCATGTTGAGGGAATTTGCAATTCAATTCACTAAAAATGTACTCAAGTACCTTCAATAAAAAAAATGGATAAAAATACATTTTTTTTCATCCTACAATGCAAGGTGAAGTCATCTATTGAACATTGAGTATTTGCAGTAGTGTCCCAGGGCTAGATACTTTATTCAATACATGTTTGCAAAACTTGAGTTTTTGAATAAGATTAACTTGTTGACATTTTTTTTCTTAGAGACACAAATTTAGATGAACAACGTTTATAAAATTAAAAACATCTATGGAGTGGTTGGAAGAAACGTTTTTTATTAGGGATTTAGCCTTCTAAGCATTGGCAATAATTTTGGATGAACTTTCAATGAGGTTGCTATTTCTAAAGTAGGTGTTTTTTAGTTGCTTTGCGATGGACTTTTCTATTTGTTTAAAAAAAATTACTTCTTAACCAATTTGACAAACTAGTTCCAATTTGGTTTAACATTACAATATCTCTGCTAGATTTGTCTTTGGTCATTTAAATATTACGTACTTTTGTGATTGATGTAGTTGATTTACATGAGAGAAATTTCGGACTCTCCAGAGGGATTTTGTGACAAACCAAGCTAATTCAAGAACCCTACAGAGCTAGAAAAACGACGACATCTATGACAAAAAAGATTCACTTTGTATGAATAGCTTATTGACAAAGAGTATAACTCCGTTTTCTATTCCGTGGTTGTTAGAGCAAAGTACTTGTTATGACTTTTTTCAATTGTGTTTTTTTGGTTGTTTGGTTATTTAATGTGGACTTGATCAACCCTTGCCGCTTTCACCTTCCACCTAGAAGCATGAGAATAAACCTATGACTTCAAATTTTATTTTATTTTATTTTTCAAAACGGAATGTGTAAGCTTGTAACAGTTAGAACATTATATCAAACTAACTCTGGTAGAGAATAACAAAAGAAAGCTTTGTGAATAAACTCTGCCCAAATCATTAAACTAATATAATCTCTGCGCTCGTTGTCTCTGCATCTTCTTAGGTTTTTGGCAAAAATCAATTTGAAAGAATGCAACTATGGAGTTTGGATACCAAAGTTGGTGAGGTTTAGGTCCCAAGTGAGGTTTTGATGTCAAAGTCATGGAGTTTGGATCCCAAACTCACAAGGTTTGGGTCCCAAACACTTGAGACCAAATCATCTTTGTGTCTCAAATTGGATAACTTCAAGTTAGGTTGTAATGAATTATTTATTTTTATCTCTATTTAAAGTAACATGCTTTCACTTTAATTTATGATGCTTTCACTTTCACTTTCACTTCACTTACTTCCATTACAATTTCACTTACTTTCATTTCAAGATACTTTTTTTTATTACAAATTCATATATTGTCTTAGACAATAGCATGAATGCTAGAATGAATGTAAGAATATATCTTTATCAAATTTTCAAATTGTTAAGAGATATTCAAATCTTCCAATAAGAGTATTGTTATTAATTTTAAAGTGTTGAATATGAAAATTCACAAATGAAATTTGAATAAATGATAAAGAAATAGAACTTTAAGACTTGAATTGAAATGATTAAAAAATTACAAAAGAAATGAATTGGAAAATCACAAGTTTTTACCACGATGCCACCCGGTCTTGAAATCATGCATTGTTGTGAGAATATTTTATCTTTGGTCGCAATCTTATTTTACAGTTTCTAAGATTAAACAACACTAAGTGCCACAAACACCGTCCATTTTAATAGTAAAAGTTGTAGATCATACATATGACATTGCGGTGTACAAACGGAGTGCAGGGATAGGAGAAAAAAATTCTCCAGGAACAAAATAAATGGAAACCTTGGGTCCCTTTAGTCTCTTCTTAGCGACCTATTGGACTACTGGAGAGTCCAAAATTTCTCTAATGAATAGTTCCTATTGCTATAAATTTTTGAAATTTTAGATTGATTAAGAGGTAATAAAACTAAAATGGCAATTGCCTAGATGGGATGTTCACATGCCCTTAACACAATAATACATAGGATGGCCTATAGTAATTGGTCACTGAATGGTTACTAATTAAATATACTAGACCTAAATCTTGAACCCTAAAGAAATCCTAAGCCTAAACTCTAAACCCTAGATACGTTGATCTTGTGTACCAATTCCTCACACTAACTGAAGGCTATCTCCAACAGAATGCTTCTGTACAGCTGAATACGCAGAATGTATTGTTCAAGAACATTCCTGTTAGAATCATGTGTTGAAGGCATAGATAATAGTAGCTCCTTCTTCAGGTACCCTTGCACGGCTCCTTGTACAGCTGCCCTTATCATGAAGGGGAATGTGAGGTCACTGAGGTGGCCCCTGCAGCCCTTAGGCTCTAATGACTTGGTAGTCCAAATCCTGAAGGACTAGTACTGTAACATCCCGCCATCAAACTTGGCGCGTAAAACATACAATCAATCTGACATGTCTCTCCTTCCTGCAGCTACGTCATTGAAGTTGAGGGTGACTTGAAGGGCAGAGAGGGACTTCCATGTGAACATTCCAGTTGGCTTGACCTAGTGTTGTCGATATATTCAGTTTAATCAACGATTGATAATGCTTGTTTACAAATCGTGGAGTTGACCTGTCACTACTTTCTGGAAAAGAAACGGTTGGCTTTGTGTTCAGCTGAGTACTTGGCAGTCACAAAGTTACTCATTCAGGAATTCAGGGACATCAGCTTCTCTTGTGTGCTGGGACAGCGTGCAAAGTTATTGAGTGCAGGTGCTAAGATATGATTATGCACTTTCTGCATTACTGAACCCCCACATGTGATGCATGTTTACTAAATAAACAGAAGTATGGACCTCGGCTCCTGGTTCCTTGTGCTGTTTTCCCTTGCAATGGAAATTGTCCATGTGTTTCAAATTATTAAAAAAAAGAAAAAAAGAAGTATAGAGCACTTCTTCTTAATCTTCATGCTAATGTCAAGAAATTTTTAATTTTTATAGTTGTAAAGTTGTAGGTGTGTAAAATTTCAATTCAATGAACTTTCTAATTTGCTACATCTAAATTAAAAATAATAATAATTTATTAATTTGTAAGTTTGAAATCATAAAATTATATAATTTCAAAAGTATTGTAGCAGCTAAAAAAATCCTAGTGTGCCATGTGCCATTGCCACATTATAATAAAATAATAATAAAAGTATTTTTTTAAATTTTTTTAAATTTATAGGGATATCTAAATTCATCATGAATTGAACACCATGAAGCAAAGAGGTAGAAGGACTTTGTTTTGTGGCGTTTGAACATGCAATGTGAAAATTATGGTATTTTAAAATAAAACGATTTGATTCAATTTTTTAATTTAAATATAATTCAAAAATCCATAACTTTTACTAACTTTTACACTGTAAGTCCAAACGTCATGAAACAAAGTCCATGCACCCTTCCTTGTATCAAACAAACAAAGAAGCAAACAAACAAATTTAAAGTGTAGATGAACTA
Source organism: Antitrichia curtipendula (assembly GCA_951230915.1). Lineage (NCBI taxonomy): Eukaryota > Viridiplantae > Streptophyta > Bryopsida > Hypnales > Leucodontaceae > Antitrichia > Antitrichia curtipendula. The sequence continues at coordinate 2,661,429 of OX579638.1, read as the reverse complement.
TGAGATAATATTTTTTACCAATTCAATAAACATAGATGAGTTTGATTTACACTAATGAATAAAAAGAATTGGAATTTAAGAAGTACAAAATCATTGTAATTTTTTTCTTTGCAAAAGTAATGAAAAAATTATTTTAAATAGAAAATTTAAAGCTTCATTTAGTAAAATTTCATAATGATTATTTTTTAGGGTGCTGGACAAGACCCAATGGAGGACATTGAATGTGATTAATCAAATTTAGATTGATATATTCATATTAAAAAAACAATTTATCAATTTAGTTTATAATTTCTAATTGGTAGTCACTAAATTAGTTTATAGTTCCGAATTAGTCTTCTACAACAAAAAATTTATTATTGTATATGCTCCCACACACAGCAGTCAGCCCTTGCCTAAGAATTGGGCTCCACCCGCACGCCCGTTGACATGCAACGCAGAGCTCCAAGTCCTCTGGCTTCTCCTGCTCTCACGGCGCTTGTTCCTCTGCCGATTCTGCCAATTTTGCAATCGAAATCGTTTCTTCTTTCAATTCTTTTTGGGTTCAATTTTGCAATCGGAATCATTTATTCATTCAATTCTTATTGGATTCAATTCTACAACTTCTAATAGAATTGTCGTTGAAGCTTTTGATTGGGGTCTTCTTCAAATTTTGTAGTTCACTTTAGCAATCATCCCTCGGAAGCTGCGCAGACACGCCCAGATGGTTTTGGGTGAAATAACAAATGCTTACAAGCCCGAGGGTTCCTATAGTCCAAGCTGTGTAATTCCTGCAAAGTATCGCCTTGCAATTCTTCGTGGGCACAAGCTTTTGGACCAGGCACCTCGATCTGAATTCCAAGCCAAACGGAAAGCAGGAGAAACGAACCTTGACATTTGGCTTGATGGGAGCGTTTATCCCAAAAATCCTATTACACAAAAGCCACCTACCTTCCGGGACTTGAAGGGACTCCTTTGCTTTGTGGGAGATGGTGCCAATGGATTGTATGGATATACTTCGTTCCTTTGCAGTGGGAATGAGTACGCGCAACGATGCGATGAGGTTGCGGCTTTGGTGGAAAGGTTGGGCGCTGCGAAGGAAGAAGCGGAATCGAGATTTGAAGCAGAGAGGGTGGGACGGGCTCACGACAGGTTTTTATTTCAGCACCTTTCAGCGACACAGGAAGATCGTTTGCACGACGTAGATGTAGCCTACCAAATGCGGCTCCGAAGGTTAAATGCAGAGATTTCTATGCACATCGAAGATAAGGCTCGGCATTTGGTAGAGGTAAACATCAACATGGAGAATGCAAGAGCAAGCACTTCACAGGAAACAGAACGCTTAAAAGCTAACTATGAAACACGGATCAAGAATTTGGAGCTCGAGCTTCTCACAAGTCAGAATGACTTGGCCGTTTCAAACTTGCAGATTGCAAGATTGCGAGGTTCTAAGATTGTAGGGCGAAAAAAGAAGAACCTTTCAAATTTAGCCAAAGGAGGTGGCCGGGCGAAACAAGTGAAGGCACAACTCAGGTGAGCCCACCAAGAATGCCCTGCAATTCACTTTCTCAATTTTAATGTAAAATTGACGCTGATTGAATCAACTATTGTTTTGTTTTAGGGAGCTCCTCCACTATCAAACAGTCTCTGCCATCCACTCAGCTAATACCCTTAATGGCACACGGAAGAGACTCTATGGTGCAAGCAAGGAGCAAAGTGCCACAGGTGCTGTCTTAAGTGAAATCTTTTCACAGGGCGAGGCAAAGTCCCTAATGGCGGCTCCAAAGTTTTGGAAGGTGGCTGCTGGCATAACAAATGCGCACCTCAAAGCGGTAGGTGATATTGTGGATGCTCATGAGATCTTGTCTGTTGAAGATGAGAATGGAGTCCCACATGCAGGGTACAACAAACTAATCCAAATTATGAAGAATGGTGTCCGCCAAGTTGATAAGAACTTGAATTTCAAATTCATGCCAACTGCTTTCCGTGTTAGTGCCACAACTCCCCTTTATGATTTTGCATATACTTCTTGCATTAATTTGACTTATTCTATGATTGTTGTTGTATTGTTTTCATGGTTGCAAAATTGTGCTTATAGTTATTCTTGTTACATTTGCTTGGGAATTTACAGGTGGGCATGCTGAGGATTGAACTTAATTCCAAGTTGCAAGACTATGTAGGTGAATACTTCCATATTAGTAACTCGTGGGAGGTTCCTGTTAGCCTCAATGAAGACCCAAAGAAGCGTAAAATACCAACACATTTGCACCTCAACCCAGGCAATAATTTGTTTGTAGATTTGCTAACTGTACAACAATCAATGGTGAAGCACTACGAATTCACTACAGAAGGTACTTGACTTCATATATCGCCCCTTCACGCCATTGCATGCAATCCTTTATATTACAATTTGGCTATTTTTTCTTTCAAGTTTATTCAATGTTCATTCAAATGTTTGTAGAGGTTGGTGTAGGGCCCCTCGTCTTTGTACTCAAAATGGACGAGGCAGAAATAGTGAAGGGACAAAAGCAAGAGCGGATGGCAATTACAATCATGAATCGAGCGCTCAACAATCCAAATTTGCTCAAAAGTGATCCCAAATTCTTCTCGGTACAATCGGAAAGGGAAATATGGCCCATAGGCACGTTTCAAGTGGTGAAAGAGTCACATGAATGTTTGAAATGGGTTTTGGAACAAACTCCCATTCCAGCAGTTATAGAGGCTCAATCATCTGGCAAAAAGCTTGTCGTGGAGAATGTAGGGGAGTTTTCAATAGAATGGCATTTGGCCTGTGACATGAAAACAGTCAAATGCCTATATGGGTTTTCTCATGGTGCCAATTCATCGCATTCCTGCATGTACTGTTGGCAGAGCAAAGGGGAGAAGCGACAACTCTCAGCATTAGAATCAGTGGAGCCATGGCAGCACAAACAAGCATGGAATGGGGGGTTGTTTTCTAAATCAATTCAAGCAAAGCCAAGTCGAGGCCCTGATGGTGGCCCAAATGGGGATGGCAAATGGGCACCGATTCTTAAGATTCCCATTGAGCGTGTCCATTTCTACACTCTTCATGCAATGTGCCGTGTCATTGAAAAAATTGTGCACTTGCAAATTTCGTACGTTTGGCTCATCAAGGACCCGACAGAGAGGAAGGAAGCTGTGGCGGCAATGGAAAAAGCATTGTCAAAAGCTGGGCTTTGTGGTGGATTTGTTGTTCTAACGCGAGACCCAAAGCTATCAGGAGCAAATTCTGACCTGCCGTCCAAGCTCTCGTTCAATGGTTCCAAATGTCGGAAAATGTTTCAACCCTCGACTTGGTCTACCTTTGACACGGTGTGGAAAGATGTTTGTGATGCAGAAAGGAACAACACAAATCAAGGGCAATCAAAGGTTCAACGCCAAGAGGTGTGGTTGGCATTCACAGAACTCTTGCCATACTTTCAATGTATGAGTAAACCTAGTCAAAGAAAGACATCTAGCTTTTTCTTGAGTACAATACAACGAAGGGCCTACAAAAGCATCGTCGAGCGATGGGGCAAAGCATACGTGGCTGCTTTTGGGGAGGGCTCTGTTACGCATTATGTTGTAAGTATAATTGTTTATTCTTCCTTCACATAACTGCATTGTTGTTTGTTGAATTGCAAGTTACCATATTGTCATTGATGTTTTGCAATACAACTTATATTAATATTTTTTCTCATCTGGATTTTGGCAGCATGTCATAGTGAAACATAGCTCCTGGTTTGTTACAAAGTATGGGAGCATATCAGTTTGGTCAACCCAGGGAATGGAAAAAAGCCACTACGAGGCAAAAACGACTTACACAAAGCATACCCAACATTTTGGAACTCAACAACACCATCTCCCAATCGTGCAGACGTTCCAATGGTGGTATCGTGTGATCCAGGAGAGGGAGTGCAAGCGAGAAAAAACTAAGGCACTAGCAAGTAGTCCAATCGTGATAGCTGCTAGGGCGCTAACAGAAAAGAGGCGTCAAATTTATCTTGCATCATCAGGAAGTGCAAGGCATGCAGAGTGGCGAAATGGTTGTGCTAGGGTTCAGTCAAGGTACCTCTCTCGAGAGTCTCTCCCAGCAAATGAAGATGATGCTGCATGAAGATTTATTTTCAATATTTACTTCAGGTTTAAGTTTCTCCCTCGTGAAGAACATGACTAAGTACAGGCTCCATCCCTCCTCCAACCTCGCTTTTCAGGTGATTCCCTTTCTCCATTTTGATGAATATGCGATTCCCTCTTCCCGTGAAGTCTCAGAATGGGATTCCTGATTCCAGTTCTCAGCTCGGAATGGTTTCGACGGTGGAAATCCAGTTGCCTTTTTCTGTAAACGACAATCCTCAGTTGAATGGTTCAATCTTAGTACTTTCTTTGTGCAAACGCTTTTTATGTAATGCCACTTATAATCTTTGCAGCACTTATAAAGGAAATTGTCTGAATTAGGCCTCAGTCTTGCATTTGGGAGAATACACCTCATGATCTCATGGATTTTCAGGTAATCTTCTTTGTATTTCCTTCAATAGTGTTGAAAACAAGAGACCATGCATAGCCAAAAATATGCAGACCCTGTTCATGAAATTTTGTTGCCAACTCAGCTTGCCAATATTCTATTGCCAAAGGTAATTGTACCGTCCCATCTCTTCAAATAAAAAACACATTTCTTCAAAATAAAAAACACATCTCTTCAAATAAAAAACAGTAAAGAGCACGACTCTTCTCCATTTAAATATGAATCCTTCTGTACCAACGGCTCTGGCAATGCGGGTGTACTACCCAATAGAATTACGTTCACTGTCCGTATGCACTCATCACCCCCCCCCCCCCCCCGCCAATGGTGAGCAGAAATAGGGGAATAGTTTTGGAAAGCAAGAAATAAATGTAATCCGTGAGTCCTCTAAAGCACTTCTTGGCAGCCTTCTCGCGAGTCCGATTTTTCTCTAATGTTTACTGTTATTGAATTTGTCATGCAAGTGAGTAGAGAAGTTTGATTTCTATATTTCAAGAAATTGGAAGTCTGCAGTAGGCTTCAAATCATACTTGTGCGTGACACTCAGTTGTGTCAATTAGTGCATTTGCAGAGCAGAATATCAATTTAACGAAATCGACGGAACTCAAATTGGTATCCGCTTTGTTCAAGTTCTTATGCACTAGCCTCAACCACCTCACTTGCAGTACTATAATCAATTCTTTGATACTGTATCTTCTTTGCCTGGAACGACTAAATCATTGCAATTTCTAATTCACCATTACTGGCATGTGGAGAGGTGCAGAAGGACAAGGTTGAGTGCGTGGAATTGCTCGTGCTCCCTCAAACGTCAATTTAGATTAAAATTGGGGGAAAATCCAAAGACGTTGGCACTTTTAAGGTGCGCAGCATGAAACGTAAATCAATTTCAGTCATAGTTTCAGTCTTTCAGAGGTTTGGGCAGATGAATGGCACAACTTTTAGAGCTGAGAATCTTAATGATTAAACAGAACTGAGTCCACAAAACCTTGAGTGGCTCGCTGGAAATTGAACCAATCCGCTCCAAATCAAAAACACGTAACTGTGAATTGTGCACATACCAAGCACCTGTGATCGAGTTTTGGCACGATGGATCGCCGTTCCGCTGCACCGGCCTACTTCAAAGCTGGAGAGTTCACAAACGTCCGTGCAATCGCAATGACAATTGTAATGTGGATACGAGCAATTTGAAGCAGTGTTGTAGTGGCGGAAACGATATAAAAGGGTGGCATTGGAAATTGGAAGGGATTGAGAAGGAGTTTGAGAAATCACTACGACGAAATGGCAAAGGCAATTCAGTCGGGCTAGGGGTTTGCGACCTACAGTGACGCAGAGTACCGCAGGGTCAGTTTCAGCGGCTCCTTGAATGAATGAAAAGAGACAATGGTTGGAAAAATCCGACAGGCAGCTCACTATTTCAGACGTGTTTTGGAGCACGGGTGTCCCAGCCTCAACCTTGGGTGTCCCAGCCTCGACCTTGGGTGGCCCAACCTCGACCCTGGGTGGCCCAACCTCAACCTCGGGTGGTCCAACCTTGCTGAAGGGTGACGGAACGTGGCTCTTTTGGTACATCCTACCTGGCGCTCTCACCAGTGGCCCACTAGGCCCAGTTGAGTATTGTGAAACACTGTAAGCTATCAGTGTTTCTTCGGAGTGTAAACTCAGATGGTTAAAACCGGGGTTAACCCTGGTTTAAGTACAAGTTTCCTAAACCTAAAACTAAACCTAATTAGCCTCCATGGATGAATGACTGTACAGGGGAGGAGGATGAAACCTTAAGTGAAAGCTAACGCTAACACCCCCGCTCAATAGGAGATTGGTATTGCGTGATTTCTTGGGGAGGACAGAGATGGTGCGGGTTAGGGATCAGAGCCTAGATCGCTTGCGGGAGCTTGTTGGGAGTTTCTCATTCTTGGGTGTCGTTTGTTTGTTGATATGGTGCGGTTGTGGAGTGGTGAGCCGGGCAGTGTCGTGGTGTACTCGCTGGGTTGAATCAGTTTTGGAGAAGCAGTTTCACTCGGTGGAGTTTGCCTGTGGTGCGTCTAGTGTTGAAGATGAGGCACAAGGGACGGTGGCTTCTCAGGGATCGCAAGCGTTGGAGGAGTCCCGGCGGCGAGGTGGCAATCGGAGAGGTAGAGGCTCTCAGGAGAAATTCTACGTGGTGCGCCGAGGGAGAGTTCCTGGTCTCTATTTCACTTGGGAAGATTGCTCGCGAGAAGTTACTGGTTTCAAGGGGGCAGAGCACAAGAGCTTCAGAACCCTGATAGAAGCGGAGGAGTACTTGTATAGAGCTGTAGATTTCTAGGTTATAGGTTGCTGTAGTGTCGAGGTCTATTAGGGTTTGTTGAATTCGGTGAGTCGATGTAATCCCAGTGCATTCCTGTGCTGATCGAATTTAATACGACCTAAAGGCTTCGTAAGAGCATCTGCTGGCTGTGCATTGGTGTGAATGTATTGTAATTTGATTTCCCCCCCTAGTACTCTCTTGCGAATGAAATGGTAATGTATTTCGATATGCTTCGATCGTGCGTGGAAAACTGGGTTGTGGGCGAGTTTCATAGCTCCTTGGTTGTCGCAGTATATCGTAATGTTGGAGAGTGGATTTTCAGAGGTTGGTGTTGGTTGCAGAAGTTCACCAAGGAGTCGATGTAGCCATACAGCTTCTTGGGCGCCGTCGCTGAGGGCGCGATATTCTGATTCTGTGGATGACCTTGAGACTATTAATTGTCGTTTATTCTGCCATGTTATGGGTCCTCCGGCCATTGTGAAGATATAAGCGCCCATAGATTGCCTTGTTTCTGGACAGGAGCCCCAATCCGCATCGGTGAAGCCTGTGATGGTGGTTGGAGCAGCTGCGTGATACATAATGCCGAAGTCAAGCGTCCCCTTAAGATAGCGGAGTAAATGCTTAGCTGCTTCGAAGTGAGCTGATTGCGGATTTGCCATATAACTGCTGAGGCGGCTCACAGCGTAGGCGATGTCTGGTCGTGTGACCGTGAGGAAGATGAGTTTCCCCACGAGTTGGCAACAGTAAGTGGAGTCAATGTAAGGAGATTTCATATCTGTGACTAAGAGCTGATCTTCGGGGAGTGGAATTGTGGCAGGTTTACAGTCTGCCATTCCAAAGTCTTGGAGAATTGAGACTGCGTAGTCCCGTTGGTGAAGGAGAATACCTAATATCGTCTGCTCAAAGGAGATCCCGAGATAGCATTTAATTTTGCCAAGGTCAGTCATTTCAAATTCCGTGTGTAGGAATTTCTTTAGCCAGGAGATGAGTTTGTCGGAACTGCCAGTGATGAAGAGATCGTCAACGTAGAGCATTAGGATAAGTGTTTCGCCATTGTACTGCATGTAATACATGTTTCCGTCAGATTTGCTGCGTATAAGTACAATACGCCGAAGAGCAGCGTCAATTCGGTCGTACCAAGCGCGGGGACTTTGTTTTAGCCCATAAAGAGATTTATTGAGCTTGCAGACTAATCGTTCTTGACCTCGTGCGTGAAATCCAGGAGGTTGGTGCATAAAGACTCTTTCTTTAAGTAAGCCGTGTAAGAATGCAGTTCTAACATCCATATAGTGAATATTCCATCTCTTGGCAGCAGCTAAAGCGATAGCAGTTCGTATAGTAGCCCATTTGATGACCGGGGCAAAAGTCTCGGTGAAGTCGATTCCAGGGCGCTGTTCAAATCCACGCGCCACAAGGCGAGCTTTCTTGACTGGGGGGCTGCCGTTTGTACCTGGTTTTATCATGAAAACCCATTTACATGTAATGGCTTTCTTTCCGGTAGGTAGGGGTTGAAGGTCCCAAGTGTTGTTCTTCCAGATAGATTCCATCTCTTGCTGCATGGCTTGGCGCCAGCCTGGGTCGGACTTGGCTTGTTTGAATGTGATATTTGTGGTGTCTGGTTCTGCAGGGGTAGACGATGAGAGATCCGGATCAGGTGCGGTAGAAGCAGAGGTAAGAAGACAAGTATCGAAGTCATCTGTGGAAACACACAGGTCATAGCCGTCGAGACGAACGTTTTGGCGCTTTGGTCGTTGGGATCGGCGAGGGACTAGGGTGTTGATAATCGGGGTTGGAGGTTCTGTTAAGTGTAGTGGTGGCGGACTGGGGGGAACTAAGGTGGGGTGAGTAACTGGAATTGGAGAATCTGGGGTATTTGGAAAGGAGGGTGGGTTTGGTGATATGGGCGGACAAGTGAGAGGTGGGGAAGTGGGAACCGGGGTCGGAGGCTGTTGAGGTTGGTATTTGAGAGCGGGTGGATTGGAGTTGGGAAGTGGTGGAGATAGAAGGTTGTCTAAATATGAGCTGTCTTGAATGGGTTCGGTTGTTTCGGGAGTTGGTAAGCCCAGGTTTGTTTCGTCAAAACGCACGTCCCTGCTTACAATAATTTTCCTACTGCTAGGGTCGTAACATCTGTAAGCCTTACTGTGCTCATCGTATCCTAGTAAAATAGTTGAAATTGCTTTAGGGTCAAACTTGTGGCGCTTTTGATCCGGTATATGGCAGTAAGCTATACATCCAATAGTGCGGAGGTGACCAAGGTGTGGTTTTGTACTTGTGAATGCTTCTTCAGGTGTAAGGAGCTTGAGGGCCTTGGTTGGTAGTCGATTTTGAATATAGTTGACTGTCTTTGCAAGTTCGTGCCATAATGTCCTTGGAATTTTTGTGCCTGTGACAATGCTGTGAATCCCTTCAAGGAGTGTGCGATTCTTGCGCTCCGCGACTCCATTCTGGTGAGGTGAATATCCTGCGGTCAGTTGTCGTTTGATCCCCTGTTTTGCGCAGTATGAGACAAAGTCTGAGGAAAGATATTCTCCGCCTCGATCAGTGCGAAGGGTGTTGATACGTAGCATAGGATTCTCGACTAGGCTGCAGAATTGTTTGAACTGATCCAAGGTTTGTGATTTTTCTGATAGCAGGTAGATCCAAGACTTCCTTGAGAAGTCATCGATAAAGGTGAGGATGTAGCGATGTCCAGCTCGGGATGTGGTAGGCATAGGGCCACATATATCTGAATGTATGAGTTGGAGAGGCCGGTCGGTGTAAGTATGGCATCGTGTAGGAATAGGTTCCCTAGGTAATTTTCCAAACATACAAGAAGGGCAGATATGCTTGATGAGAGGAATGTTTGGGATTCCTGCAACCAAATTTTTTGTGGTCATATGGTACATGCTTTGATAATTGACATGACCGAGACGTTTGTGCCATAGATGTATTGTTGATGCAGATAGTCGTGGATGCGGAGAAGGATCGGGGAGCGGTTTAATAGCAATGGAAGAGCTGGCTAAGGTCGTGCTGATCTGTGAAGGTGATGGCGGGGAAGAGGAATAAGGTAAGTCCGTTGATGCGAGGCTAATAAGGCCTGAGATATTCTCCACTCTGTAAAGCTTGTTCTTGGGGTATCTAGTGCCTTGCATAAGAATGCTGGTAGGTTTGTCTTTGTCGTAGATAAGGCATTTGGTGGATTCAAAAAGAACTCGATAGCCAATATCAGTAAGTTTCCCAACAGAAAATAAATTGGTTTTAACTCCGGGAACATATAAGACTTGATTGATAGGTTTTATTGCACCCGATGGATCGGTAATGTGTACAGTGCCTTGACCCTCAACGGGCATGACCTGGCCTCCGGCCGTTCTAATATGCGGGATTTTTGAATGACTAATATTGCTAAGCAAGTGGTAGTTACCAGTGACATGGGATGAGGCCCCGGAGTCTAAGAACCAGTCTTCTTCAACGTTGCCTGTGACACAGGCGTTGACAACTTCTTCGGGGTCATCAGTGTCGTCTTCGAATGCGTCAATACAAGCGCGAAGGTGAGGAGACGGATTGTCGGAGTTGGGGTCCGTGGGCTCTTCGTTTTCAGTTTTGGTAAGATTTACCTAATGCCCAGATGACCTTGATTTCCGTTGTTTGATATTCGTCAGTTGGAGTTGCATAGTGTGAATCTGGTCTTCGAGCGTGGCTTGTGCGCAATCCCGGGCGTAGTGGCCCGCTTTTCCGCACTGGTGGCAGAATACTTGGCGTTGTGCTGGAGCTGTCGTTTGTTGTAAGTTTGGTGAGCGCTGAGTTGTGTTCGATGAAGGGACGGTGGTGTTGTAAGATTGACCACGACCCTGGTTGTTACGACCGCGATTAGGGTAGCGTCCACCCCTCGAGCCGCCTCTGCCTTGGCGAACGAAGTTGATCTCCTCGCTGTCATCACGTTGTTTCTCTAGATTGCGGCTTAGTTCTTCCTGGAGTAGTAATCCTTCTAATTCTAGAAAAAGTGGGACTCGCTCACAGCCTTTCTGAATCTGTCTAAACGTGGACCAGCTTTTGGGAAGGCTGTTGAGAGTTAGATCGACTAGATCTTCGTCTAGTATAGGGATTCCGAGGTTAGCAAGCTGAGTGACGAGAAGGTTGATCTCCTGGAGGTGATCTGAGATAGCTTTTCCTTCTAAAAGGCATAGGGAATAGAATTGCTCCTTGAGCGACAGTCTTCTAGAAGAGCTCCTAACATCGCAAATGTTTCTCAACCTAAGCCAAATTGCTTGTGGGTCTGTGAGATGAATAACACTTAACAGGAGAGAGTCTCGTACCATAGAAATAATAATGCGTCCAGCTCGGTATTTTAGCTCCGTTTCGCGTGCTTGAGTCGTAGCAGCTACCGCTGGTGTTTCGGAGAAAGCTGCGTTGGTAATTTCGGTGATCATAGCGCTGGTTGCGGCGCTCGTGTTGGACGTGTCTTCTTCTGGTGGTTCGATAAAACGCCAGAGACCTTCCTGCATCAGAGTCATACGTGCCTTGTAGCTCCAAATGACGTAGTTGGCAGGTCCGGTCAGCTTCATGGATTCGGGGACATCTTTCACGCTCGGATCCATTTCGCTCGTGTTTGTCTAGAACCTAAGGTTCCTGTAGACTCGAGAGTAGTACTGTACCGGGTTTTGCTATTCTATCGCTTCTGCAAAAAATAGACTCCTAACAGAAGTACTTGTCTGTGGTGGCTAGGTACTGAGTTCTGCAAATCTAACGCTTCTGCGAAAGAGAGGAGTAAACTACAAGTTGATCGATCTAGGACAAGCTACAAGGATCACACTACCTGCTCTGATACCATATTGTGAAACACTGTAAGCTATCAGTGATTCTTCAGAGTGTAAACTCAGATGGTTAAAACCGGGGTTAACCCTGGTTTAAGTACAAGTTTCCTAAAACTAAACCTAATTAGCCTCCATGGATGAATGACTGTACAAGGGAGGAGGATGAAACCTTAAGTGAAAGCTAACGCTAACATTGAGTCTCGGCGAGATCGTCTGTTTGAATCTGAGTCTTTTATTTGGCAGTCTCTTGTTTGGATTTTGAGAATTATATATTTTATCGGGCTGGCTGGACGGAGATTCGGGGGTGATCCGAGCGGAGGGGCTACACGGAAAATAAAATGACTGCTTGTCGTCGAACGTTCCAGTCAGTGGGTTGCCGTCCTCGTTTACTTCCGGCAAGAAGATCATACTCCGAAAAGGTTACTAAGTGTAAAAGTGTCCTCTTGTCTGGTGTGCCGTTTCCTCTATCAATGGATATTGTTCATGTGTTTTAAAAATGAAAGAAAGAAAAGTGTAGAAGTGTCCTGATAAGGCATTAGAGTAAGCAGGGATCTTGAGCATGGTCCTTAATATTAAAGTAATATTTGAACTTGGGTTTGGGGTCTGGTTTCAAAGACGGTAGAACGTTTTGTTTGCACGTCTATCTTGGATGTCGTGTGAATAAACATAACATTATTAACCAACACGGGGGGAGGGGCTTTTTCTTTCCACAAGAAATGGGAGTCTCCAACATGGCAACTTCCCAATTAGCCAATGACTTTCTTGCAACTTCTCATTCATCCAATGACTCTCTTGCAACTTCTCACTCATCCAATGACTCTAGGATTGAAGCTTCTCAACTAAACAACAATTCTCCATAGATTACAACTAAGCTTATTCCCAAGCATATAGGGAGGCACCATCCCATCTCCAAGGAGGCACCATCCTACCTCCAAGAATTTCTAATGTGATATTTTCTCCAAGATCTAGTGTATTTGAGGCTCGTTTCCAAGAGCCCTCAACACTATGGAAAGTCAAGATTGCAATGTGATACCCTTGCACAAAATCTTGAATAGAAAAATCATAATCAATTGGATTCAAAAATTGGATTTTTGATGCTAAAACTAGACTTCAAAAAAAATTCTAAAATATAAACTACTAAAAGAAAGAAATTTGATCAGGTTTTATTTATCTTCAAAGTATTGTGGACATCAAAATTTTGTGCCTCGGTCATTTAGCGGATAAAGCAGACAGACATTGCCTTTTGTCGCCACGATAGGACCGGCCAAGGTGAATTGACCCCCTCATTGCCCCACAAAGATAAACATTGGATTTTCTTAAATTTGCAATGTACAATAATATTTTGGACTTCGGAATTCATATTTGCAATCAGAGGCCCCAAATTAGACAGGAGGGGTGAAGAATTATCAGTAAATGGGGCATAAAATAGGGGGCAACTTTTTTTAAATTATCCTTGGTTGGGACAAAATGAGGGGGTCAATTCTCCCTGGCCCGGCAGGACCGCCGGACTCTTCTTCCACTACTGCACTAGTACGGACACAGACACCCAAATGTTACTCTCTCTGGGGAATTGATTGATACAGAACTTGAAAAGGTACAATGAGCTATTTGCATCCCCGTTCCCTTTTGGAATTGGGAGCTCCGTCTGCTTTGGAGCGTTGCTTTTACATACCTGGGGTATGGGTGTCCAGACTCCAGAGAGCGAGAGCCCTTTCAAAAGGCTCTCACTGGACAAACGGTGGACATTTTTCGCAATGGGTACGTTACAGTAACAAGCATAATCCAGGTAAGCGTACTACTACTACTGTAGTGTAGTGTGGATTAGTAGTAAGGTAGTATGCTCTTAGAGCGACCATTTAAGGGTTGGTATGCCTTTTTCACGGGCTTACATGGACAAAAATATTTATAGATCATTTTTCAGAGAAAGAAAAATCGATGTGGAACCTAACACAAGTGGTTTTGTATTTTTCCAATCATTTTTGAATTACTTATAAATTTTCAAAGATTCAGGGCATAGGCACTTATTTGTGAACATAGGTCTTCCAAAATCTGTCCACTTGCAACTTGTAAAGAGATGTGCAGAAATCAAAGACAATGATTGGCTCTTGCAATAAAAAAAACAATTTTTCCTCAATGCATTCAATTGCTAAACTGGTCCATTTAAGGATCACCCCATCTCCATGCTCCACCTAAAAATAGGGGCGGTTTGAAGAAGATGGGCGCTTTTACAGCACACTACCTTAGTTGGACTCCAGATGAGTGGTTTGGGCTCTCACTAGAGTCGAGTCTAATCCATAAATTTGTGGAATTCATTGAATAATAAATTAAAAAATCCACCGTATTGATATTGCGGATTGGTGTAACTAAATTGTGAAATTAGGTTGCCTAAACAATTAGGCTGCCTCACTTCAAGAAAATTATTTTACAAGCCACCAAAGTCAACAAATATTTCTATAGATATTTCCGTTTGTATACATGGAGGTTTATGAGTTCCAATTACAACTATACTTAATTCAAAAGTAGTAAATTTTTGTAAAGAAACAATAAATATATATTTAGTGTAGAACATCAATAAATTAATGTGGGGCAACCTAATTTCACTATTTAGGATAGTTAAATGGTGACCTTCCGGGCCTAGATGGTGACCATCAGTGAGTCTAAGTTTGATTTTTTCTTTTATTCTTCAATTTCTGTGGCACATAAGATTGGTGGTTTTCTGGCGTGAGAGCATGGGACTCATGATCACCAATGGTGCGCCTGCTGCTGATCTGAACTTGTGGGCTGTAAGTAAGCTATGTGCTGAGTGTGCGCAGTTATCTCTTTAACTTTGATTTTATGTCTCGAGTTGCGGTTGTTTGCAACAGTAGTTTGCAGGTTTTCAGTTTGTTTCTTGACTGGGACTTGATCGAGCACCACTCATCAGATCGTGGAATGCTTGGTTGCGGCTGGACAGACTTTCTGGGACGGGCGGACTGGAAAAAACTCAAGCGGGATCGAAGGTTGTGTTCGTGTGCCAATTTTTTTCTCTTCCATATGTGGCAGAATTGGATTGCACTGGCCTGAGAGAAGCTTGGTAGAATGACGGCGGTTGGATCTTAAACCCTTAAAGGACAATGCAAGTTTCTCTGGTATTTTGAAAGTCAAAACTTGATTTTTCACATAGTTCTTGTTTTTTTTAATGTTTAAAAGCTTCATCGATTAAAATGTAGCTACAATTATCTACTTTTCACTCCGTTTGAATTTTTTTCAAAATTGTTAAAATTGTAATTTTTGTGACTCTTTCAAGATAGCATCTTGAAAGCTCAAAATACACCACTTTTGAACTCTTTCTGTCAAATTTTTCTTGGTGTAATCTCAGGGAGGTAAATCAATTACATCATGATGTTTGTCACTATTATTTTCATTTTTCTTAAGAAATTTTATACTATTTTTAGCATTTTTGTAATTATTATGATTTTTATACAAAAGTTTCTTTTTAAAATAATGTAAAACTCAGTTTGATGTTTTAAACTATGAAAAAATGAGTTTAAGTTTAAGACATACATTACTAAAGGTGAAAAATATCAAAATTTTGAAATCTAAGTTTTAATGTAGAAATCTAATAAAGATTGACCAAGCCTGAACATGAAATGTCCTTTAAGGATTAACCGTAGAAGTGCGGGCCTATGACCAAGTCTAAGGGCCGGTCACCATAAGGGAGTTGCACCTCCCGAACCAAGATGGATGCCCAATCTCCATTAAAAATTCTTCAATGCCTATATGTCCGACCGGTTCTAATCCGTTTTAACACAAATATGTAGCTAGATGAGCTAGAGGATCCATTGGAAGGTGCTATTAGGAGGAAAGAAAATAAATTCAAATCAAGCATTGTGTTAATGAAGTTTGCATTCCTTGGAAATTCAAGCATAGAAGTTACAAGCGGTAATTCAAGCAAGCAGAGCTAGACTGAGATATTAATTGATGCAAATAGATGGTAACTCATGGCTGGCTACAAGTTCCCGCTATATGACTACATGGCCAATTTGTCTAGCCCCTATGGAAAGCTACTAGACCTTAGTCGACCTCCAATCGGATGACTGAGAGTTGGAGCTTTGATCTCGCAATGGCAACCAACTCTCATTTTCCATCATTCTATTTGCTACCATTTTGCAACTAGATATGAATGAAAAAATTTATATATTTTTCAAAGATGAAGTCATATGTCAATCGTAGGCTATAAAATTTTCAAGTTTTTAGGAAAATCTTGAATTAACTATGAATATTTTAAGAAAAAAATGAAGAAAATTCATATCAAATATAATATTTACTCAGAAATCTGAAATTTTCATAATAGATGTGTATTATAGTTTATAATATCATGATATAAATTAAAGTTATTGTGTCACTCTAAAATTAGAAAATCATAAAATCATGGTTATAGGCCCTAAGTTCATAATGCTATGAAATATTGAAAAATATAAAGTTTCCAAAATTTTCCAATTGGAGTAGATCAATAGAATTGCACTTGATTATCTTTATATCATTAGTTGGACTCAAATTCAAAAACTATCATTTTTATGGCTAAACTTTGCATCAAGCGTACATAGCAATAATTAGTCAAAATAGCATGCAAAGATCATATGTGGATTAAACATCTTTTTCTTTAGAATAGTCAAGAATATTATAATGAGGAAAATTACAATACTATTTACTGAAAACGTACTTAAGAATCTTTAAAAGAATTGGATGAATTATTTTCCCATCCTATAGTCTTAGGTGAAGTTATTCAAACACACACTTAGTATCTACAATAGTCTTACATGGTTAACTTTATAAGAACTCTGAAGACCTAAAAGGTTCGATGGTTGAGTTTTCAAAGACTGTTGCACCTATTGATTCAATAAGCAAGAGTGTTTTGGTGACTACCTTGGTCAAGGGGGCCATATCTTTCTAAAGTTTACATTTATTCTAGTGTCTAGTCTAATGTTCCTAAATATCAAACACACAATTCTTTTATGCCAACCCCTTGACCCCTTAAGAACTAGCTAGTTGTTTTGGGGAATATAAAATTTGGGGCATGTTAGTGCAATCACATATTTGACTTTGAGGGGCAAATTTTTTTCACAAGGTCTAGAATCTAAATGAGGAATATCTTCTATAATTATTAAATTTCATTGTATTTGAGTAGATGTATGAATGAAAAATTATAATGTGACATATCATTTGTTTCTTAACCAGGATAACACGGGTAGGGATATTTACATTCAATTTTTTTCTAAATGCCTATGGGTAGAAGGGCAGGTGAGAGGATAGGGGTCCGCATTTCAATAAATTTTTGGGAATAACCGCAATTTTGGGACTCTACTTTTGACATGCTTGCCTCTCTTTGAACTGTTTGAAGGAAGGAACATAAGTTTTTATAACACCTCATTCCATTGTCCAACTTTGATGCCTCACTTCCTACCCAATTTTCAATGATTTTGAATTGAAAGATGTTCAATTAAGATTTTATATATATGAGGTTCTTTGCCTTGGAAAAAAAATGGAGACCTTTCATCCCCATGTTCTTCATTTTTACAAATAAAAAAAACGGTCATAAAACACCCATAAATTTTTCCAAATAGAAAACAATATCACCACATCACATCCAAAGAGTATGGATGAAACATCATGTACATACATAATATAGCATTCCTTATTGTACATACATACGTGAATGATAAATGGGGTTTTCATCCGCACTCTGCATATGGATGTATAGAGAGTGAATTGGAGACCCCAACTTGCACCAAGCTACTAGTGGTTTTTTTTTGGGCAATAAAATGTCCAAATGCCCCAAAATAAAAAGGGCAGCCTCAGACCCTATAGGAAAAAGTAGGAAAATTTTTAAAAAAGTGCCCCAGTGACATCGTGTCACTGAGCGCGCAGTCAGTTTCATCGCCAGATGGGAGTGCCAGCTGAACTCCGAGGCCACCCCTGCTAAAGTGATTGCAGCGCCGGATTTCGTGACATTGCCCAATGCATCTTCAATTCGGTGCGCAGGCTTCTTTGTGATGCCAGATTGATGTTATTCATCAATGTTGTTGTTGCCTAGTCGGTCCTCTGCAAGTGTGTGACGAAGCCTCATTCGTTTCCCTGTTTCTGTGAACGATGCCTGAGTTGCTCCAGATTTTGCCGTTCAACTGCCATATTCGCTGCAGTGTTTTCTCTGGCGATGCCTGAAAATTTTAGTGTAGGTTCTGAATTTTTGATTATGGAATTATGGGTTCTTGATGGCGCTTGCTCGAAATTTTGGATTCGCAATCTTGGCTTTCAATTTCTAATTTGAATCTGCTTGAGGAATTGAGTCGCCGCCGTTGGAGGAGCTTCAAGTTATTGAATTTTGCCGTTTGCTGTAATTGTGGGCTTTGGTTTCCGTTGTACTGCGTGGTTCTTGCAAGATGGAGATCGGCCGATTTGTAGGAGCCGTATTCTGGATTTTGGGTTTAGGTATTTGTGGGCATTTTGTAATTAGGGTTGTCGTTTCTTCGCAATTGCTAGTCGCTGTATCTCTTGTGCACACAGGAGTGGGTTGAGGGTTGTGATTTCTTGCAAATTTCTTTGAGATTGGGGAATTGGTGTGTTGGAATCTCGAGAGTCGGGATGGAAGACTCTAGTGCTGTCGATGTGGGCTTGGCTGTCGCCGCAAATGTGTTGGCCCTCCGGCAGTCTGTGGCGCTTCGGGAGAAAAAATTTGTGCGGCTGGAGAGGGAGAAGGAAGCCCTTGCACGCAAAAGTTTGCAGAGCAGTCGATTGTTGGAGGAATGGGGCCGTGAGAAGGCTCGACAAAAGACAACGATGCAAGCTTATTTCTTGCACTCCCGCAATCCTGACGCCTTGGGTGTGATGGAGAGCGTTTCTGTCAACCAATGTAGCACCCCTGAGCTTGAACGGCGTGAGCAGACCCTGCACGAGGTCCCCGTGTCTGTAGACGAGGCGTTGGAGGTGGCTTCCTTAAACAGTGAATCTTCTCTCGTCGTCTTGCGAGCGACCGCAGGGACGGTGGTTCTTTCCAGCGATGATTCTGCTCCGCAAGATCTGAATGCCGACTCTAGAAGTCCCGATTTTCAGATCCCCTCCGAAAGTGAGGAGTCATCAGGAGATGAAGACTTCGAGATTCCTCCTCCCTCCAAGCGCAGCAAGAAGAACTACAGCTTGACACGGAAATTTCAGATGGAATGGGCAGCAAAGTGTCCGTGGGCCGAAATGGTCCTGGCTCCTGATGGCGTGCTATACATGGTGCGCTGCCAAGTTTGCACGGAAATGGGAAAAAAGCCATACGTCATGGGCCCTAAGTTGTACACGCTGCAAACTCATGAGAAGAGGGCGAAGCACAAAAGAAACATGGTATTGTTTGCAGGGAAGCGGCCCACCACTGTTTTGCAGCAGATGAACTGCAACAACAGGATGGAGTCCAAGAAGAAACGCGTGCAGCTTGCTACACTCTTCCAGGTTTTGAGTGATGGCAGGCCAATGGCCGAGTTCACTAACTGATTTACCCTTTACGAATTGCTTGCTGTCCCTGAGTTGCCGAGAATGCATTGGACTGATGGTGCGGGCTGGATTATGGCTTCTCAAATGTGGTCAATTGTTCAGGACAAGATGAAGTCGATTATCACTTCTGCCCATTACATTGCCCTCACGGCTGATGAGACAAGTGCTGTAGACAATTGCAGCTACCTTGCGGTGCACTGCTACGTCATGCAGAATTGGGTTCGTGTGCCAATGCTAATTTCTCTGCAGAAACTAGAAGCTGATGGGGCTTCTGCAGATAACCTCACTTCTGTGATAATTTCTGCCTTGAGCGTGAAAGGTGGTTTGACTGCCGAAGCGATTTCTGCTAGGCTCATTTACTTTGGTGCAGACGGAGTTGCTGCTTTCCAAGGGCACAGGAGTGGAGTGACGAAGCAAATCCAGAGCAATCACGCCCCTTTTGTGCAAGGCGTCCATTGCATGGCGCACTGTTGCAATCTGGTGTTCAAAACTTTGTCCTCTCTAGACGTCATGTCCGCCATAGAAGATTTGCTAAATGTTTGCCACAACTACTTCTCCTCCAGTCCCAAGAAGTTTGCCGAATTCCACTGCCTTACACAGATGATGGAAACAAAAGGACTCAAATTGTTAAAAAACGTCTCCACACGTTGGGTGTCTCATTGACCCTCTAAGGCGGCTGCTCAGTGAGTACCGATCTGTGGTAGCAAAGATGAATGTGGATGCAAGCAACACCAAAGAAACGGTAAGTTGCGACTTTGAACTTGTGTGGTTTAGGAGCTCATTCAACTGCAGTTGTGAATTGTTGAAGTGCTTGTTCTTTTGGTAACTGCTAATTCTTTTGCCTTGTGATCTGCCTAACTTGTATCTGCATTGCTGTTGTCGTACAGAAACGTGTGAGAGTGAAAGCGACGGGCGTCTTGACAAAATTGTCTGACCCTTACGTCATCTTGGGCATGACGTGCTTGCTGCTGTTGTTAGAGAGCATCGACCATCTTGTGCTCTTTGCTCAAAAGCGTGACGTGTTTATTTGTGACTTTGTGGCAGCTCTCCAAGTCTGTCTGGGGCAATTGTATAAGCTGTACGTAGACATTGAGAAGGCCTTTGATACAGATGAATTCTGGTCTTTCAAACAGCTTCTACAGTGCTCCCACGAGCAAATCCACCTGAAGTGGGTGCCGCTGCCAATGGACTTGAATGCCGCTGGACCTGGGGAGTCTGCACACTTGGCCTTTCTGGCAGGTGATAAAACCATCTTTGCCATGCATGAAGGCCAATTTGTGACCCGAGAGTCCTTTGCTAAAATTGTGTGCACTATCAAAGCTGAGTGCAAAGGTATGTATTCTTCTCTCATTTGTGGCTTTGTTGCATTTGCGTTTCTTTTTCTTTGGCTGGCGCTTGTAGGAGAGACACAGAGGTAATGTGCCATTGTTTTTTTTCCAGTTGCACTTCCTTTGGCGGTGAAGTGGCCAGGCAAGGTACGCACGTCTTTGAAGGTAAAGGTAACGGTGAAGGTGAAGGTAAAGGTGAAGGTGAAGGTGAAGGTGAAGGTAATGGTAAAGGTGAAGGTCAAGATGAAGGTAAAGGAGGCCAACAGGTATTTCCGTGTTTCACATTTTTTTGGGGGTGGCTGGAGGTATGCATAAGTATCCCTCTTGTTCTCTAGCTTTAAATTTCCATTTTTTTTTTGGGTGGCCAGAGGCCACCACATTCACTACTCATGTATGCAAGGTACATAATCAACATTCAGGTTTGCTGTATGCAAGGTACATAAGCAACGTTCAGGTAATTACAGGTGTAAGGTATGTAAGTTACTAACATGATTGCAAGGTATAGGTAAGCTTAGAGTCCCGTGTAATGTTGGTCTTTGTTTTTTGTAGAACAAATTTTGCTTGAATGTCTTCTATTACTCCATTACTGACTGTGGCCTCCATTACTGACTGTGGCCTTCTAGGTGCGGCGCAGCAACTCATTCATGAACTGAAGTCTCGATTTCCTACCGATGGAGTCATGGATGCTTTGGGCGTGGTGTACCCTCAATACTAGCTGCAAACAGACTGCGAGCTGACCTTCCGCAAGCATCTGGATGTTCTAAAAAAAAGTTTTGGTGAACCCAGATGGGTTCACGGGAAGGATGGCAGTAAGCTCGTGCCTCCTCTTCTGGACTGCTTTCAGCTTGAATGCCAGCAGACTTTGTTCAAGTTGTCTATGCTCTCCAACTCCATGACAGCCATGGAGCCACCGTTTCTGGTCAATCCCCTGATCAAGCTTTGGAGGTGCCTGGACGCTAACTCTGCCCTAGCTTCCAGTTTCAGTGAGTATGTCAAACTCGCAGAGATTGCAATGATACATGTGTTGGGGTCTGTTGAAGACGAACGCTGCTTTTCTGCCTTGTCTTTCTTGAAGGACAAAGTGCGGAATTGATTGGATTCGAATTTGTCAGTTGTGGTTGGCATGAAGGCACAACAGGTGTACACGTTGAGCACCTTCCCCTACGAAGAATGCTTTCAGCAGTGGATTAGTTCAGCAGAGCGGCAACGCTATGGTATCACAGGCTAGTAAATCTTTCTGTTTAGCAGTGATTCTTAGTGATGCACTAGTCATCCTTGCGTGGTGATTGCATTGCTCCGTAGTTGTGTAGAAATTAGTCTACACATTGCCCTTTTTTGTTTCCATCATCCGTGCTTGGCTGTGGAATTCATCTTGAAGTATTTCCCATTCAATGAAGCTTTTCCAATTTCCTCTTCTTGTGGTTTGTAGCTTTTGATGCACATTTGCCTAACCTGATGAGTGATGACTGATTTGGTTTCAGTTTCAGGTTTTAGTCATAAAACCTACTTTGCTTCCTCGAATATCATGGGTAACCTCTAGTCACTATCACTACTCACTCCTTGCAACATGTTCAATGTAAAGAGATTCTTACTTGGTCATTGGAGCTTGTTTTGTGTTTTGCAGGTCCAGGATTGTGCATTGGAGACTATGTTTTCATTGTGTAGAATTGTAGATGATTTCAAATGATTGCAATGTGGAGAGATTATGACTTGGTCGTCGGAGTATGTTCTGTGTTTTGCAGGTCCAGGAATTTGTAAGGGAGACTGTGTTCTTAATGTATAGAATTGTAGATGATTTTAAATGATTTCAATGTGGAGAGTTTCTTACTTGATCGTCGGAGTGTGTTTTGTGTTTTGCAGGTCCAGGAATTTGCAAGGGAGGAGCATTTTTCCGTAGATAGAATTGTACATGATTTTCTTTCTAGTTTCACTTCATTCAAGCAATGTACATATCTATTTTTCTAGCAATATACTTCTCTTCACAAGTTCACATGTTTTCTTCTTGACTTCATTGAAATGCATCTTTTGCCATAAAATATCTTTGGCAATGAAGGTCACATGCACTTTGTTTATGTTGTTTTTGTAGTCTGTTTGGTACTTAAATTTTTTTGGGCATTGCCTATATTACATCAAAACTTATGAAGTTCTTGCCTAAATGACAACAAAATTTTACAAGTTATTGCCTAATGAACTCCATGCCAACACAAATGAAGGCCAGTGGTAACCTCGTCATCTGAAAAAAAAAAAAAAGCCACCAGGCTTCACACTCATGGAGTTAGAGGCCACATGCAGTTGCTGCCGGAACCAGGGAAGGAGCCACCTCACCCTGCCTTATTTTAAATTGAGGCCAACTACCCCGTCGTCGAAAAACGAAAAAAAAAACACTGCAAGCTACTGTGGAAAATTGCAAATAGTCAGCCCACGTGCATGCGGCACTGTATGCCCCCCTTACTTGGATGGCCTCCAATTATACAAAGAGAAGTCAACGAATAACAGGAACCTTCCTAGCACGACCCCCCAAAATGACTTCCATTGCTGCAAGTTGCATCAGAATGACGTCATTTCGGAAAGTTGATTTGCGCACTCATTCACTCAAAACAACTGTTCAGTTATTATTAAATTAATTATGTGAGAATTGAAGACTAGGTCTGCCAACTAAAAAACAAACAAGTGGGCTTGCAAAACGACAATAAGTTCAGTTTACGAGTCAACCTTCCAAATCCTTAAAACTACCAAATTGTCCATGTGTTCCAAAAATAACTCTTGATCGTAAAATAGCCAACCTCATTCCAACCATTTAAGCAATTTACTACATTTCAGTGTGCATTTGGTGAGGGGAAAAAACTCCTCAAATGGATAAATAGATTTGAGGAGGGTTCCAAAATTTGTTTCTTTTTTCCCTAAAAAACAACAATAAATTATTATGAATTTTTTTTAAAGATTATGTTCAACCTATTATTGTTATGTAGGGCACCACATTTCCAACCATAGGCTGATTACAAAATTGATCATGCTTCAAAGTTGGTGATAATTGTGACTTCCAGTGTACATCTTGTGATCATTGTATGCTTTCAATGTACACCTCCTTGACATTTGTGCTACTTGAGTTGTCACCTAACCATGTGATTTGTCACTCTAAACCACAATTGATCAGAAAAAAAGCAATCTAATTATCAAAAAGAGGTAGTGGTCAGAAAGATGTCAACTACCTTCACTTGACACCTAAATTGGACCACTCTTTAAAATGGACCCCTAATTTTGAAGGGAAACTGAATAGGGAAGATACCAAAATGAAGTGCATAACAAGGACAAGTGTAAGGTTAATTTTGAGTAGTGTGCAACTCTCTTTATAATATTATGGAGATGGCAACTTTAAAAGTGGACAATTTTGGTGCTTTCACTTTTTCTCTAATGTCATTCTTCATGTGCATCCAATGCGTAAACTTATTCTTAAGTTAGAATTGTAAATGCGGCTTGCAAGGTAAAGACACTAGAAGAAAACCGTGTTCCATCTAACATGATTTTCCAATGTTTGCTCGTTAGGTGGCTAGGACCACACGGTTTAGTTGTTGAAACAGTTCACTGTTGTTAAAAATCATGTTAGACACAACCTGCTATGTTAGCAACGTAAGTCAAATACGGCCGGGGTGAACTGACCCCCTCGCTAGTACTGCCAAAGTCCATCCAGGGGTGCACATAAAAAAAAGCCCCCTATTTTGTGCCGTGCAAAATCTATTTTCTAGAACCCCCTAGCTAATTTGGGGCCTCTGATTGCAAATATGAATTCAGAATTTGCAAAAAAATTCATGCATGGAAAATAAAAAATTTCAGGGTTTTCCCAGGGGTACGAGCGAGGGGGTCAGTTCACCCCGGCCTCAAATACAGGCTCATTGTTCCCAAGTTTGATGTTTCTGTTAAATTAAACATACACAATGTTGAAGGAAACGTGAACCACGTTTCATGCGCTTATGTGGACATCTACCTGCCTACGTGGAAAGGTGTTTTGGATGACCTTGTCTTCACCATCTTGCTGGCGTAACGACAAGGCCAGTTTGTAATTATGGTCTTGTTTTGTCTGTGTTAAATTAAGAAATTATGTTTTAACACGTGTATGAATATACCTTTTTCTGCTCTGGACTTAGGGCCTCCTTACATGTATCGGTGATCGGTGAAGCTTCACAGTAGGTGCTACAGGGAAAAATAGTCATTCCACTTTTATGTGGACCCGGTGGGTGGGGTGAGAAACAATAAAAATTTCACACGCATTAGATTCTCTAGCTTCCACCAATGAGGTTGTCTACCGGTATCGGTGAAACTTCACCTCCTCCTTTCCCGCTTGCCCACCCCGGCAAGACAATCGGTGGAGCCGCTTTTGTCATCTTGCTTGATAGTTGGAAACTTGCCCACCGGGCTCACATGTAAGCTAACCCTTAGCGGTTCAAAATGAATTCATATTGTTCTGGTAGATGAAAATCACTCTGCACAGGCTCAACTTAGTTTTCTCCTGTTATAAACCATGCTTTCGATGAAAGCACACTACCCGCCTTCCTCGAGTCTTCCTTGAATGTTCCAAGCCTATTTCAGAGCACGTTTCAATCATTACAAAGTTGTCGATGTTCTTTGAATTTTTTCTCTTTAAAATAAAATGTAGTGCTCTACCTTGACAGCAACTTCATTTAACTTCAGTATTGGGTGTGGCTTTGGCTTCATTCTGTCAATTACCTCTTTTTTGCGCAAAAAACTACGTGACAATCAATGTACTTCAACTCTGTTAAAACTTTGAAACACGGCTCTCCACCTCAAAAATAGGCAATTCTTGTTTTTATCCCGTCTTGAAATTTTATTTTTTAAACCTAATGCATCTTTACACCACTTTTTTCTGCATGATAACAACCCTCTCACTGATACTCCTCCTTTGCAACATATCCGTACGTAAAACTTCTTCTCTATTCTGGTTTCTCCCAAAACTATTGTAGTGACTGCATCTTTTGCATTCAACTACTTCTTACAAGTAAAAATTTCTGAACATTGTCACCATTGAACTTCACAATGTCCTGCCATTCATCATTCTCATCGTGCTAAAAGGCATGTGCAACTATTTCCTCATTCCCCTAGTTATTAATCCTCATGCACTACAAAATCTGTGTGATCCAAATACACATCTTCCTACGGACATAATCCAATTTCAAAGAATTGTCTCTCCTTATGTACATGCCATTCTATAACAACACCTAAACCAATCAATGTCTAATACGCAAACCTTCAAAGTTTGAATCGCGGCCTTCCACAAACATTTCTAGACTTGGCTTTTCCACTTTGCTATCTCCATGATGTCCTCGCACCTTTGTTTCACAAACTACTTTCTAGTCCCCTCCGTGACTGCTTCGTTGCTCACTATCGTCTGAAAAAAAAACTTGTTGGCATTACGTGGGAAATGCAAACGAGTCCGGTCCCAATTGAAGACGGTTAGCAAAGTTTGCTAACGTAAACCCGTACTTGTCACGAACCACATTTGCGTTAGCTGCACCCAATTTCGTTGGTACCCACAAATAAACTAACACAACACAATAGTGGCTGCAATAGTCTAGTTCTAAAATCTTTTGAATCCAACCAACATACTCCACGTTTTGCCAGCGTCCCTGCCCATTCGATGACCTTCCTCTACTTAGACGTAACACAGATGTTGTTATTCCACTGTTGCAAGTTACTTTGTCTTCCTCTGCACTCTGCACACGAAAGTGCATTCCATGAGCATACATGGCTCTATATGCTGTCGTTGCCTTCTCTGGAAGTCTTGACGCCTCAATAACATCTGTTGAGGGCTTCCATGGTCCATGCTTGGCTTTCTCCACTTCTGTGCGCAACCACTCTGCAAAACTGGGAAAATTTCTACATTATTTTGGGTATTGAACAACATTGTATCGGCCAAAACGATGAACACATTGCTGCTTGAAATTTTGCCGAAGTACTTCTCTCTCTTCACAAGCGACGCTGTACTCTCTACTTCACAACAAACAGAAGGTGACAATGTCCATGTTAGTGCACCGCCAGCCTTCACTGACTTCTCTTTAAATTACTATAATGCCAAATAAAGTAGTTTGATCCTTTAGGGGTTAAAAACATCAATTTTTGCAAGTTTAAGGGCTTGGTAGGTGTGAATCCCGTAGTTTTTCACTTTGACCTCATAATTTTTGGGGGGGATTTTGCTCATTTTTATTAGTATTTTCATTGTAAACAACCTAAAAAACATGTTGACTTTGTATTTAGTAGAAGTCCCTACAAATACAATGTGTTATTTTCTAAAAGTTTGGAAGTGCTCTAGGCACTTTCATTTACCATTCCAAGTGTCTAAATAGATGTTTAGAATGTCAATTAAGGGCTTGAGATAGGTTTGAGCGTTGATGGCCAAAATAATGAAAACCATTGAAATTAGACTTTTACCAAATTTATGTTTGTAGTGCATGTAATAGGTCATAGGCTAAATGAGAAGTAGAGTAGGTTGTCAAATTTTTTATTAAGTCTTAGAAACCTCTATTTGAAATCTACATATAGGTCACCATTTAATTTGCATAAACTAAAAAGAAGTCAAGTTGTGCTTTGTTGGTAAAAATCCATGGTTTTGAAACATGTGCGACCAAAGATTGGAGAGAGAGGTTTTAAGCATAAAACACACCAGGAGTTCAACAACAAAGTTGGTTTGCTTAGATTCCCTCACTAGAA
The DNA here is from genome assembly GCA_951230915.1 of Antitrichia curtipendula. Lineage (NCBI taxonomy): Eukaryota > Viridiplantae > Streptophyta > Bryopsida > Hypnales > Leucodontaceae > Antitrichia > Antitrichia curtipendula. The sequence continues at coordinate 2,634,294 of OX579638.1, read as the reverse complement.
GAAACCTGTGTTTTTTTTGACGTCCAAAAATTGGACATCAAATTTTTTGGACATCAAACATAACATTACGATGCTAATTTTGACATCAAAACTAGCATCCTAATATTATGTTTGATGTCCAAAAAATTTGACATCCAGTTTTTGGACGTCAAAAAAAACACGGGTTTCTTCTAGTGCCTAGTACGAGAATGATTCCTCCCCGGAGGAATTAAACAAGAGATATTAATTTAAGACCTCCCACATTTAGTGCAAATTGAAGATATAAATTTTCTCTTAGCATTTGGATACTTCCTAGAAGTTGCTCCAAAAGTTTCTTATTTTTCTAAATTGCAGAAAATGACTCCATGGGAAGTCAACCGTGTTTTCAAGCATTAGGAACTCTTAGAATTTATCCATATAGCGATAAAATTCCACTAAGAATTAGAATCATTAGATGAGATTTGGGGGTTTGGGAGGGCCGTTTCAATCCTGTTCTCGACGCTGTTTCCTTGGCAATTAAGAACATCGCTGTCAAAGTTTTTTTATATTTATAAATAAAATAAAATAAAATGTTAAAATGATAAAAAAAAAGATGATTTAAAAAAAATTAATAAAATAAAATAATATGACATGGAAATCTCTGTACCACACCAGACAGTTGCTGCAACGCAGTTCCTAATGCTTGTAAACACAATTGACTTCCAAAATACACAATGAGTTGATCGACATACCAGGAGCATACAATGTCTGAATGAGTCAACTTGAATTCTTTTCTTACATATTCAAACCTTTCAAAAAACTCAAACTAGTCAAAAATTTTGAGAAAAGACAAACTCCAACATTTGAGTTTTCTACCTTTTTCAATAGTTTGCAAATCATTGGTTTTCGCTTATGGAATGACCTAGAAGTAGGAAATTGAGATTAGACTAGTATAAAAATGTGTAGAAGAATTTTCACAAACTTTGCCCATGTAGTTTGCAAGAAATATGTGTTTAAAGTGAAGGAAACAAGTTTTTTTGCACCTTGCTTAACTACATTTTTGGATTTTGAACCTTCATAACTTATAATTTTTGTTCTATAGATTTTGAATTTCTAATTTTAGATGATAAATAATTTGAGTTGAGAGTCTAGGAAAAAAATTCAAACATACGCACATAATTTCACTTATTAAAAAATTGTTAAATAGAAGTAGGTTCAAGATTGAAGGAAAATCTAAATTGTTAATAGCTTTAAGATGGAACTGAAATACACTAATCTCAACGATAAGTTTGTTCTAGTAAGAGATCTTAGCCTTGTGAAACTTTTTCTTTTTGAAAAATTGTAAAAATCAAGGTCAGAAATGAATCCTACGAGTTATTTTTTCAAAAAGATGCTATGATTGCCCAAAAAACAAGATTGTCCCTAACTTTCACATAACAAATCCAAATGGAATAAATAAAATCTTTCTAAGTACACAAAAATACAATCTATTCAAAACAATTTTTTACAATTTTTTGCTTGAAGTTCTTTTTCTACCCGCCGAACTAAAAAATGGCTTTTGGTGTGATAACTTTTACGCTTGAGCTTATATTTTGGAAAAGCTAATGAGTTTTTCTATCTTTACAAAAAAAATTCAAAAAATCACAACAAATATTGAAACTATAGGAGCCTATCCGAAATCCATTTTGTCTCCCTAGGGGACATTGGGACTTTAAAATTAAAAAATAGGCATCTTACTATGTTTAAGTTGGTTCCAAGTTGAAGGGTTGGTAATGGAAGTTCAAAGGTTGTTAGACCTGGTTGGAAGGAATGAGAGGACATTTGTCCCTTATTGTTCAAAGGGTTATTAGATTCGGTAGGAAGGTTTGATAGCCAATAGGGCATTTGTTCCATATTGTTGGCAATCTTGAGTCCCTTCGACGAGTACTTAACTCCTAAAGTTCTTACCAAAAATACTCTAAAACTTGCTATATCTATTACAAATACCAAATTGTAGAAAAAAAATATTTTTGGACTCATGTAATCATAAGATCTTGTAGTACTCTAGTTTGAAAATATGTGAAAAAAATTCCAAGGTTTTCCATGGTGCTAATTACAAGATATTAGCATTTGAAGTGGGCAAAAATCATTTTTTTGTCCTTGTGAAAAATCGGGCAGTTGCACTTCACAAGGTCAAATCATCATGAAAAAATGTTCAAAATGAATGTGCTTCTTTGGATTCATTCTTCAAGGTCAGTTGGATACATGCTTGAAAATTTTCAAATCATTTGGAATTGTAAAACATATAGGGAAAAAATAGTAAGTAGAAAGAAGTAGAGAATCATTCAAAATACTAAATTGTTGAGAATTTATTTATGGAATTGAAAAATGCCAATCCCAATGGTTTCAATGTTGTAATAAACAATCTACACCTTGCGATTTTAATTTTTTCCAAAAATATTGAAAATTGAGTCAAATAAAGGACTTCAAAGTTTATATTAGAGTAGAAAATCCATAACTGCCTACAAACCAAAACTCCTCATAACTTTTGGCTCATTGATCAAAATGAAATGATTCAAAGTTTTCTTCAAATATATAAATACTAGAACCAATTTCAAATTTTTATTTCCAAAAAAATAATTTTTTTGATGTATCCGAGTTGAGAAATAAACTACATATTACAAAATAATTTTTTTTAACTATGTAGTTAAAAGTTATGAAAATCGTTGGGCCTTAAAGCTACTTCTCGTCCACATGTTGTGTGAAAATTTTGAAGAACAAAAATAAAATCTCCCCTCACATGTACCTGCCCCAAAAATTATGTTGCCGAAAAAAGATGGTCCTTTAAGAATTAAAGGCTTAGCTTCCATCTTCGGAGCTCTCTTGTTTTCAGAACTTGGCTTTGTCTTTTGATTTTGATGAGTTAGGGTTTGAACATCAAAGGTCTAGATTTACATTGTGGCACAATCCATTTGTGATTTGGAGTTAATCTCCAAAAGTTAGAACTTAGATCAATGTAAAAAATCAAAAATAAGAAGATTAGGTTAAAAATCTTACTTGATAAGATTACCTTTAGAAAACAAGAAGAGATGGGTGTCCTTGGAAAAATATATAAGTGCACTCTTTCTCCTCTTAAAACACCCCTTGTTACCTCTTGTAGCCACTTTGTGGCACAATTTTCACTATTGGGTCCATTTAGTTGGACTTTGGTCATTTTTGAGCCAAGTTTTCAGTTTTTGTATTTTTAGGAGCATTTGGAGCTCCGTTGTTGTCATATTTCAAATATTCTTTAAAGGACATTAGATTCCCTTCAAAGCTTGATTATTGTACTTGTATTTGTTGGTTTTTGAGCTAACTAATTGTTGTCAAGTGGATTTTTGAGAGATTTGTACTAATACAAGAAATTATCCCCCTCCATCGTTGCATTTTATTTACAAACACTATGTAGAAACAATTAATTGTTGTCAAACTAGAAGATTTTTTAGAGAGTCTAAAGATCTACATAGAGAAGACTCTACTTTTTTTACCTCTATTAGACAACCATTAGGCATTAATTCTTTTATTTCTTTAGTTGAAAGCATTTTAAACTTTGTTTGTAGATTTGAAGTTGTTAAATGGGAAGGTAAAGTTTGTTTTACCTTTTCTTTTGAATTTTAAAAAGGATTTGAAGGCCACGTAGTTGCCATGTAGGAGATAAGGATAGAGTTTTAGGGAGAAAAGGGTGGCCAGTGGATGAATTGTGGACCATGTGGCATCTTCGAGGCCAAATCTATTTGCTTAGGTGGAAGGGATGGAGGATGAGGTGGAAGATAAGATTGGGGGGGCTTCCTCTTCCTCCTCATAGTTTGCTTAAGGGAACCCGAGACTTTGGAGAGACACAAATTTTTTTATAGGAAAGTTTTTGCAATGAAATTTTTTTGAGCTTGTTCATCTTATTTTGAGGTTTCTAAAAATTTATCACTCGTTCAATTTGGAGTTTCTGTGTGGAAGTTATGCTTCATGGAGTGAGAGAGAGATAATTGTCATGGAGTGTGAGGGCAGAATTTTTGAGAGCTTATAACTTTTGGGTGAGGAATTTTTTGTCTTTGAGATTCTATGAGAGTATGTGTTTAGATGTTAGCTTTTTAAAAAGCTTTCATTCTCTTAGTTTGGAGTTAGTATGAAAAAGTTATAAGCTTAGAGGCAAAGTAGTGAGAGCTGCCTTTGAAGTGGAGAGAGTGAACTTTGATCGACTATAAATGTTGGACAGTATCTTGTTTTGAGTTGAAACTTCGAAGTTGTGTAGATTATTGTGTTAGCTTTTTAAAGAGACATTTCACGATTATTTTGGAGTTTGTATGTAAGAGTTACGGGCTTAGAAATAGAGTAGTGATGAGCTGCCTTCGAATTGAAGAGAGTGAACTTTGACCAACTATAAAAGTCGAATAGTATGAAATTTTGAGTTGAATTTTTGAGGGTTTGTAGATATTGTTGTTATCTTTTCAGAGAAATGTTTTATTCTCAATTCAAAGTTCTAAAGCGACTCTGGCACTCATATTAGTGGTGGGACCTTCCTAGAAGGGAACTTATGCGATTTATGAGCAACACCAACTATTTTATACAAACATGTGATATTTTAATGGGACTTTATGGTGGATTATGGAGTTTTTATGAGCATGTACATATATTTTACTAAATCACGGGGTCTTTTATTTTCTGGCCAAGTCTAGTTGCAGTTAGAAGCCCGGCGCTTTCCTAAGGCAAGGCCTCTCTACTCGACAACGTCATATATTACATGGTAAGAGTCTGAATCTAGTTTGAACATGCATTTCAAATTTTACCAATTCTATTTTGTCTCTTATTTAACAAAAAATTATTTCTCTCTGTCTTTCATGTGATTATAAAGTATGCATCTTGGTTTGTTGAGGAATATGGTTCGTTCTTCATTTGGAGTTGTCAAGGAATAGGGAACAATCATCATGAGCCTACAGACGATACAAAAGATATCGAACCAACAAATGTCGATTCAAATGAACCAATGTCAAACTAGCAAACATTGAACTAAGGTCAAACATTGAGTAGCCTTGAATGTTGATGTACACTATAAGAATCCGCTTTGGGGACAAATAATCAACAGTTTTTTGTTAACTTGGGTATTGTGATGTCCGTTTTCACAATTTTTTGTTAATTTTGCTCAACTTAACAAAAATGTCATATTGTTTTCGTTAATTTGGATAGTGCAACAAAAAAAAAAATTTAATTTTTTAATATTTTTTGGAATCTTTTGGAATCTTCATTGTACAATGTAGTTCTTTTTCAATTAACCATTCACAACTTGGTGTCTTTTAAAGTCAGCAGACTTTAGAGGCGATTTGAGCCTAGTAAATGAACATTTTCTAAAACAAATTGAATTAAGAAAAGTGGAAAAATCAAGCCAAGTTTCACCTCCAAAAATCCTTTTGGAATTTCAAGCCTCCAATCAAAAGTTACGGACAAAAATCAGAAAGAGGTGGTAATGGAAATTTTTGTAACATTTTCAAAGACCTTCTCTGATTTTTGTCCTTAACTTTTGATTTGAGGATTGAAATCTCAAACGGATTTTTGTAGGTAAAAATTATCTTGATTTTACAACTTTTTTTATTCCAAAGTTTTAAAAAAAAAGTTTATTTACTTTGCCAAAATAGCTTCCAAAGTCTGCTGATCTTCTAAACTAATAGGAAAAAAATGAAAAAACTATACAAATAAATTTCTACACCAATAATATTCATGTAAATTTGTAAGGGTCTTTGGGTCTTAACCACGAGGTCCAGGGGTCAAATCTTGGTGGCAGCATTTGCCGCATGGCAATTGAGTTGCTCGCATGGCAATTGCCATGTGGGCATTAGGCTACCACATGGTAGCTTTTGAATGTGTTTTTTTTGGAGGGGGGGGTAAAAAAAAAGTCAAACTTTCTTTAAAATGGGACCAAATCACCAAAAATTCAACATATTTTGTTCAAAAATCAACACTTTCATGTTAACAACTACCCAAATCAATACATCCACCTTAACAAAAAAAAATCAAAACTTTTGTGTTGAATTTTTGTTAATCTGGTTACTAAATTTTCTACTAATGCTGGTCTATTTTGCATTTGGTCATCTCCAACATTGATCTTTGTGTTCCATCCCAAATCCATTAAAGATGATATCAAATTGTTTGAGACACCTTTGAAGACAAATAATGTTGTTGTTCTATGTATACTTGGAGTGGCTATAAAAAGATTAACCATCACATGGATGAGCATAAACCATTGTAAATGGGTTGCTTTACTACCACTTGATGGTTTCATCAAGGTTAGAAAGTTTGCACGCATACGTGCTCTAAAAGCCTTTGTTGTTGCCATATTCGGCAAAGGCCAAGCATGATGCCATGATCTGCAAATGACGGAAATGGAGTAGGTGCTTATCTTCCATATTGCTCTTGTCCTACTTAAGGATGATATAGAGCATTATAGAGAAATAGGCTATCACAAAGAAGTTCTTTGTGAATACAACTCACTCAACCAAATTCTCCAATTTCAATATGAACAACATATATGACACTAGTAATGCTTTTAGCATCAACTCAATCTTCATACAACGACGGATTCTAATATGGTAAAAACAATCAATTAGCTATTAATATTAATATTGAACAAACACAAGTATAGTGAAACTAAACAAAAGAGCAATATGAACAAATGTGAGCTCAATTTTGAAAATTATAGTTGACACGAAATATTGAAACATGGAATTTTGGATTCAAATCAAGTTGCCTATATTGGTATTAAGCATGTTGAATACGGACTGTAGTAATGGTAGTAGATTGCGCATATATAGAAAATTATAGAATCTTTGCCTTACAGTCTCCTTCAATGCTACTACCTCCATGTTTCAAGGCATCTTTGACATGTCCACCTTTCTTTTCGGACATCAATGTAACCCACGATTGTAATTCATACTTGCGAGGTATCCAGTTTCCATCACTATCTTGCTCATTGTCATTGTATAATAAAATTGTTTGAACAAATGATCGTGGACTTATATTGGTGCTAAAGCAAAAAATCCAATATGCAAAATATGCAAAAAAATCCATTAAATTCTAGTGCAAAACACTAAATTGGTGATTTACAAGGTTGACTTTTGCCGTCTATACATGTCATAATCTAATTAACTTCCCTTTGCACAACAGTTGATGCTTTGGCAATAGGACATGATGGTACTTTTGACAACATGGACCAGGTTCAAACACCACGTTTCAAATAGGTTGTGGTGGTTGGAATGCTAAAGTGGACAACAATGGACAAAACTAGGTACACTGTTTAATAAGAAAATAATTAACAAAATACAATCTACTTCAATGTCTAGATCCTTTCTAATGAAATTTATGCAATACCAATGTTGGATCAATCATCCTAATTTTTTACATACCTACTCAGTATTATTCATTCTCCAATTTGGTATAGTTGCTTTCTTCACTTTCAATGTCTTCATCTACACATTCACATATGTTAAAGATTTTGTCTATATTCTTACTATAACCAAACCAACTTTGGACCTAAAAAGTAAAAATAACCATCCTCCAAACCACCAAAGAGCTAAAAAATGGTTTACCTTAATTAATACATTGTTGCACAAATTAATTCAATTACTGAACTTGGAGTTTGAATAGTACATGCTTCCATCTCACTAAATTGGATGTATTTTAGATGATGTTTGAGTAAATTTTTCATGTCACCTTTCATGGATCATGACCAAGCAATTAATTTTGGAGTAAGAATAATAAATTAAAAAAATTGTGTTTAAACTACTTGCATTTAGAAACTTGTGCATGCAACAATTACAGTTATTAAAAACTAGAATGGACTCTATTCCACCAAAGCCAAAAAACTTTCATCAAATTGCAAGGATTCAATGAGAAGATGTTTGGATGTCATTAGGGTTTAGGATTTTGCAAGACTTTTCAAACACAAATCTATATCGATTAGAGTGTGATGGATGAAATTTTGATAAAGTTTTCATTTTAGATTACGAAATTTTCCCAAGACACATCAAAACACTTCCAACCACTGAACTAAGAGAAACCCTAAACATCTCTCCAAATGGACTCAACATGCTCATTAGGAAGGCCAAAGCTATAAGAATGCCCCACGGTAGGCTTGCCAAACACAAAATAATGGCCAAGTGCATCATTTTTTGGCAAGGACACGAACAACTAGTGTGCTTCTGGTATGGCTTGTTATGGAGTTGTAGCCTAAGTTTCAACATATTGACCCCCAATTAATGAAATTCATCTCCATTCTTTCCAATTAAAAATGAACTAACCCCACAATTGGCCTAGCAAAGCCGTCGATGTTGATGAAGTGGCGGGCCATATTTTTGGGAACCCAAGCCATTTTCACTTGGTGCATCCCAATCGCACGTCGATTGTGGTGCAACACCGACACTTTCAAACCTAGGCTCCACAACAACCACAACAACCATGACTTGGCACCCCTATTTGATGCAGCTGCTATGGGGCTACCCTAACTACAACCTCCTAACAATGAAAGTTATGGACACCCAAATGCACCATTGACCCAAAGCATCATCTTCATTAGATATATACATCCAGAAAATCTATATCTACATTCGATGAAGAAACAAATTTATGATCCGAAAGTAACTAAGATCTGACAGAAAAAGTGACGCTTTGGGGTGTCGCTCCCTCGTCACTCCCAGCGCGTGCAACAAGGTTCACAAACCCAGATAAGGTTGGACCACCCATTACCAACCAAGGATGGATTTCCAACCTGTAGAGGTAAGCTAATTCCGACCAGGCAGATTTTTTTGAGAATCGCTAGATTTAATGACATGCACGATACCCAAGGCTGCGAGGAGCAATTGCTAAATGCCACGTGTTAGTTTGAAATTTGTATACATGAGTAGGAAGTAGTCTCTTCTATGATCGGAATTGCAAGACTCTACATATTGGGTATTAGTTCAGAACACTTTTTGCCTTCTTAAATTCACAGAAATTTCAGTTTTGCAAATAAAATTCTGAAAATTCTACAATCACAATATTTTCTATCTTCCTACATGGGAAAAAATTCCATTGCACTAAATAGTTCACCATTTTCTCTACAGATCCTTAAGTGATTAGGTATGGGTGGTCCTACCTTAACCCAAATCCAGCGAAGTTTTGCTCATTGCTCACAGGGCAACCTTCAATTCATAAAGCACACACAATTTCCATGCAATCCAGCTCTAAACAGACACAAGAGACAGGCATTCAGGGACTAATTGGGCTGCATTTACAATTCGAAAATAAGATCAGTCTCAAGCTTGGAGGATAAATTGCAAAATCTCCACAATTTTAACGGCAATGAGAAATTGAGGTGCAGTTGACGCGCAGTTGCGATTGAAGCTACTAAATGAAGCATCAGAAAAGGCAACAACGGCGTCTCTCGGATTCTGAAGCCTAAAACAGAGTGGCAGTGGGGTAAATTCCGAATTAAACTGCAGAGTTGCGCTCAAAGAAGACAAAACTCATCAAACTCATCAAACTCGCACAATTTCCATGCAATCCAGCTCAAAATCGACACCAGAGACAGGCGGAGCTACAACTATAATTCGTTAAAAAGATCAGCTACTTAAAAGAAAGACTGCAACGCTCCACAATTTCCAGCGTACTGGGGAATCAAGAAACGCAGTTGCGCACTTGAAGCTCCTAATTGAAGCACAAGGAATGGCCACATAGAGCGCCTCTCGGATTCTGAAGACCTGAAACAGAGTTCCAATTTCGAACAAAATGCATCAATGCTAACAAAACTAACCACCTTCACTTCTACCAACACGCCCAATTTCCATACAATCTAGCTCAAATACAGACACAAAGACACAGCCATTCAAGGATTGCGCTACAATTCAAAATTCGAAAAAAGATCACTTGCTTTTTTAATAAGATTGAGTGCACCGCTGAAAAAGGCGCGGCGCAGCACAAACGCCGTTACGATTGAAGCTCCTGATAGAAAGCACCAGGAAAGGCACAAAAAAAAGGCCTCCCACTTGGATGCGTCTACTGTACATACTACTCAGATCCCTAAGCCCTAAACCGCTCAAAACGCTACAACTCGAACGCGCACGACGTTTGCGCCAGGTTAAGATACTGCTCGCTACAAGCAACAGTCTCCCACTGCGGCTTGCCATTCTTCACAGGCGGGGTGAGCTTCAAGGTTCGCAACGAAGTCGATTCGTTTTTCTTCACAAGCCCCGTGATCACGAGCTCATTCCCCGTGGCCGCAATAGACATCGACGTCATCTCCCCTTTCTCGCATTCTTCCGGCATCTTCGCCACGACTGTCCAAGCGTTCCGCTCAGAGTCGTACACCACCACTTCTTTTCCATGAACGGCATACATGCTTCCCTTCAGCGCCGCCAACGACATCGGATTCGCAAGGACGTCTCCACCGCCCGTCGGCATCCACATATTCTCCAAAACTCGCCACGAATTCGTCTCCGGATCATAGATTTCCGCACTCGCACTGAACACCCCTTGCGCGTCGCTCCCGTATCCACTCACAACATAAAATTGGCCGTCGATGACCACTCCCGTCGGCTCGTCGCGGTCGAAGCTCATGCTACGCAACGACGTCCACGAGTTGGTTTCGACGTCGTAAGATTCAAGCGAGTTGAGCGCTTTCTTGTCAGCGTCGTGTCCTCCCCCGAGGAGGACCTTCGACCCGACCACGCCGCACGCAAAGAACGAGCGCGCGCTCGGCATATCCTTCCCTTGTCGCCATTTCTGCGTCCCGAAATTGTAAATAAACACAGAAACGGAAGGCGCCCAAGTGCTTGGCCACCACCCGCCCATCACGACCAGCTCGCGTCCAACGCGCAGGAGCTTGCAGAACGTCGGCAAGCCGCCTGCTAAGCCTGGAATTGCTGGCAAGCGCTCCCATGTCGCGTGTTCCACGTCCAAGAGCGTGATCCCAAACACAGGCTCACCAGCTGCGTCACCATCTTCTTCGCCGCTTTCTTCACTTGCGGTTGGTGTTCTTTGCAACATGCACACAAAGGAAGAGCTTGCGCCTTCCGACTGGCGTTGCGCGTAATAGTCTGGGGATTGTAGGAGAGTGCGCAAGGACTTGGAGACGAAGTGCAGACTGGCGTGACACTGGAGAGGGACGCGCAGTAAGCAATTGAGGAAAACGTCGTCGGGGAGGCAGGGCGTGAAGCCTGTTGCTTGCGGCAGCGGCGCTTCTGCGGTGGAAACACAGCACCGCTTCATCATCTCGTTGTAAGCTACGAAGTCGGCCATTGGGGTCGCAATTTTTGTACTGAGATTCAAAAACTCGGGATCCAAGCACTCTTAACCGATTGTGGATTCTACTCTTCTGTGAGAGAGTTCCAGCTGAATGCTCGCTCTGCAGGGCGGTAAGAACTCATGGCGTAGCTTGAAAGCTCACAACACACGCAGAGCTCGAGCTCAAGTTATCAACAGACGCAGGGACTTTACAAGCGATACACTTGAGAGACTGTGTTACTAGAAAAGCGTAATGCAAGTACTCTCCAGGGGATCCGAAAGCTCCCAGTAACCAAGCTCACACACGACCTCCCAAATTCCGAAAATTTTCTGCGATAAGCTCCCTCTCCGAATCTCGGAGTTTGGTTTCTACAGTCACTCAAACTAAGGTTCCAGGCCCCCTCTGAATCTTGGTTGCATTAGTAGAAAATACCGATACCAGGATAGATTGTAACCCCACTACAGAATTATGAACAGCGTCCACCAACTCCACTGAGAGCGATTGATGATGAGAGCTGGTCGAGAAATGGAGGGTTGTGCTCCTCATATAGAGACTCCAAGCATCTGAGCAGGCATCTCGTTTTCATTTTTTAATACTTTTCGGAGAAAGTGCCGTTCTAATAGAGGCAAGCGATCCAGTTACCGCTTCTACTGTAGAGAGGCAGACTGGAGACGCACCGGCACTTCGGAAGTTGCACTAGGCCAGCCTTGAACGCTGCAGGGAGGGGCAACCCATTTAAAAAAGATTATAATACTCTTAAACTATTAGATCCCTTACTGCACAAGAATAAAGAATGTGATCCTATACAATCAACGACACAGGATGTGATCTTTGGGTTGAACAACAATAAACAATTGGGTGCGTCTCGTGGGCTTTTTGATCCATCTGCACAGCTCATCACGGAGCCTTTCGTGGCCTACAGTGGTTTGCCTTTCGTGAGCTCTCATCAGTGGCCCACTAGGCCCAGTTGAGTCTGGGCGAGATGGGCCGTGTGAATCTGAGTCTTTTATTTGTTTGGGAGTCTTTTGTTTGGATTTCAGAAATATATTTTATCGGGCTGTCTGGACGGAGATTCGGGTGTGATCCGAGCGGAGGGGCCACACGGTAGATTAAGTGACTGCTTGTCGCCACTCGCCAACGTTCCATTCAGTCGGTTGCCGGCCACGTTTTGTTCCAACAGGATCATACTTCGAGAAGGTTACTCCTACGTGTAAAAGTGTAAAAGTGTCCGGATAAACCAATACAGTAAGCCGGCATCTCGAGCACGGTTCTTAATATTAAAATAGTATCTGGGTTTTGGTGCTGGGTCCAGGTTGTTGTGAATTGGAAGAAGATAAACATTCTCTTAGCACGTCTAAGCTTATCTTGGACGTCGTGTGAAAGAACATAAAATTGTTTACCAACATTGGGAGGTTTGTTTTGCTTCAATATGAAGTGGGAGCTTCTAGTGTAAGGTAAGTATACCCAAATCCGCTCATTGACCTTTTGCCGTTCAAATGTACCCTTGTATCTCATGTTCAAGCAGAAATGTACCTCTTGAATAAATACCTTATTTCTGAACCCTTAAAAAATAAGGCATGTACTTCACAGATACATTTATGTTGTAAAATGAGTGGAGCATGTTCATTTGAACGGCAAAAGGTCAACGAGTGGAATTGGGTATACTTACCTTAGCAACTTCTTGGCCAACCAATGACTCTCTTGCAACTTCCCACTCATGCAATGAGACTACAGATTTGATCTCAACCAGCTAATGACTCATCCAATGACACTAGGGTTGTAGCTTTCCAACCAGCCAATGATTCTCTTGCAGCTTTCCACTCCTCTAATGACACTAAGGTTGCAGCTTCCCAACTAGCTAATCGGATTTTCTATAGATTATAACTAAGTTCACTCCCTGCCATATAAAGAAGCATTATCCTTCTTCAAATGGAAAATGGTTTAGGTTGGTTAACAATGTTATGAACTACAAGTTTTTAAAGGGTTAATTCATTAGTAGAAATGTGATCATAGAACATTAAGCTACAATGTGAGATTTTGGTTTTCGATGACTATATAAGCACCAATTTTGTGCTCATGTGATTATGGGAAATCAAAATCTTACATTCTAGCTTAATCCTTTAAGGTCACATATCTAATATAGTATTGATTGTAGGTATCTACAATCAACAATAGGTTGTAATGTCTAGAATGTGGAGTGGGAATTAAGTGCAACTTCTTTTTGAAGTTGATGTCTTGGTTGATGTGAAAAGAAAGATTCTTCATCTAGGGGTCCATATCTTGAATCTACATCTAGGATGTATATATAGAAGGCCAAATTTTGTTGGGTTGGATTTTGCATCTAGATCACAATTACATGCACTTACCTTATTGGTATCAACACCCTCATTGAATTTTGTAGTTTTGTGTTATTATTTGTCCAATACATTGATTTTTCCTATTAGTGTATGTAACATTAATTTACCAAAGCTACACTACTTGCAAAATAAATGAAATAGTCTAGGTTGAAATATTTTTGTATGGTACAAATTTCCTAAAAATTAAAAAAATTTAGCATCAAATTTTTTGTAGGTGGCACTAATTTTGCACCCTCACCAATAGGACATATTGCTATACATCCAAAACTAATAGACCTACTACCCTTTTATGGAAATTGGTAAAATCCAACAATAGTTAAACCTAAATTAATTCAAACTATCCTATGTAAAGTTCATCTTTGACATGAATTAAGTATTTTTTTGAGAAGAATAAAACTATTATCTATCATCTTGTGCTTCTAGTTCGTCATACAATAACAATATAATTTTAATTTTTAATTCTATGATTTTCATTCATGTGCAAGTAAATAGTAACTTCTAATTACAATTTCAATTTTCTCTATGCAAATCAATTGAGCTCAAGTGAATAGTTTTATGGTAGAACCTAGTATTGTCACACCCAATTCCAACACTTAGGATCAGTTACCTATCCATTACCATAATCTTAGCAACCTTTTAGCATCACAACAATGCACTTGAGGTGGGAACATGTCATCATGTGGTTTAGCATCGGTCTACCTACACTTTACCAATTTAATTTCAACAAACTTTGAAAAATCTCATAAAATTCATTTTTTATAAAAATATCAATTTTTGTCAAAATATTCCCTTTGTTCCAAAATAAATCTAAGGTTTCAAAATATACTTATCCCAAAATAAATTCAAAATTGACTCTTTACAACTTGATGGACAACAGTTAAAGTTAGTTTGAATACCCTGAAACAAAAGAATCCGTAGTATCACACTCTAGTGACTAGATAGCAATTTGATCCCTACAAAGGAAATTGAAACACAACCTCTTACCAACCAAAGGCAAAGAATTTAACCCACAATTATACAAAAACTACTACAAACAAATCTCTTGTTGAGAATTTTATGAACTTGAATCATAGGACATTGTTAGATTTGAATATAGAGGACGTTAATGGACATCACAATACCAACATTGATTAAAAAGAGATCAAAATTAATACCACTAGAGCAGTTTCCAAAAGGGCAAAAATTTGTCAATTTTGCCAGTTGTTTTTAACATGTGCCTCTTCACTATTGACTTCCATTCTTTCAAGCCTAGTAGGGTTTATTAGAAGCTATAGTAATTACTCAATCATTTGAAATAGGAGCTACTCACGTACTAATCTAGCCATTTCTAAAAAAAAACGAATTTATTTCAGGATGGAGGAAGTACCTTGCAAATAGGGGCTATTCTCAAACTTATCAATGCCTGAAAATTACATGAGTTGACAAAGAGCTTGTCCAAGGTACCTATATTGACAACAAATCTGCTTGATAATAAATTAGGTTGTTTATTTTGTTTTGTTTTGTTTTGTTTTGTTTGATACATTGTAATCTAACAAATCATGAGGCATCCAATGGCATTCTTGGTACCACTCAATAGCTCTTGACAAGGAGGGGTGCATGAATTGTGCTTCGTGGTGTTTGGACAAACGGTGTGAAAGTTATTGAATTTCAAAGTTTTTTATGAATCAAAATGAGATTCAAAATTCTCTTTTATTTTGGAAAAATCACAACTTTTACATTGCATGTCCAAATGCCACGAAACAAAGTCCTTGCACTCCTTTGTGCATACAACTTTCTATTGGTGCCAATTTCATAGCATTTTGACCTACGATGTGAAAACTATGGATTTTTTTAAGTACAAATTGAATTAAATTATCTTTTACTTGAAAAAAACCCATATCTTTTGTATTGCAAGTTCAATCGCCACAAAACAAAGCCCTTGCACTCCTTTGTACATAAAGCCTTTTATTTGTAGTAAGAACATAACCTCTCACACTACAGTGTGAAAGTTATTGAATTTCAAAGTTTTTTTGAATTAAAAAAATTATTTTTATTTTTACATTAACAAGAATGCAACCTTCCACACTATCATGTTGGGAAAAATATTGAATTTCAAAGTTTTTAAAAATTAAAAATTAAAAACTATTTTACTTTTTTTACTTTAATTTTGGATGTGGCAATGACACAGGGCACACTACACTAGTGTGCTTGATAATAGGCATGTTTCCCATAATCTTTCTAGCTCACGGGCGGCAGTTCTGAAATGTCGGATCAACGCAGAACTCAACTGTAGAATCAGCTCCTTCTGGAAACAGGACTTCGGCCACTGGGGTCGGTCGCGTCCCGTGATTCATCGATAATTACCAAACAGACCTGCCCTTTCCCTTCCTAATGTGTAACCCTAACCCTAATTGATTAATCAATCCTTTAACCCCTAAAGGACCAAACACCGTTTGTTGACAACATAGCGTTTTGGGGCAGCTCACCACGAATGGAATTTTTATTTTTTTTCTTTGAAATTTTCACACAAGATGTGCCCGAGGAGTAGCTTTAGAGCCCAACAATTTTCATAATTTTTGACCACATGGTTAAAAAGTTATGGTATGATATATAGTTTTCATTGTCCGGCGGGCAGCCCGGGCAGCAAAAAAAACTTCTTTAAAAATCATTTTCTAGAGAAATAAAAATTTGAAATTGGTTCTCTAGATTTATGTGCACAATGAAAGCTTTGAATCATTCCACTTTGATTTATGAGATGAAAGTTATGAGGAATTTTAGTTGTGGGTAGTTTGCGGGTAGTTATGGAATCTCTACTCTAAAATAAACTTTGAAGTCCTTTATTTAACTCAAATTTCAATATTTTTGGAAAAATATATAAACACAAGGTGTAGATTGTTTATGACAACATTACAATCGTTTGGATTGGCATTTTTCAATTCCATAATTAAATCCTTAACAATTTAGTGTTTTGAATCATTTTCTACTTCTTTCTACTTACTATTTCTTTCCTGTATGTTGTACAATTCCAAATGATCTGAAATTTTTCAAGCATGTAGCTAACTTTCTTTGAAGAATGAATCCAAAGAGTTACCACCATTTTGGACATTTTTTCATACAAATGTGACCATGTGAAGTGCAGCTGCCCGTTTTTTCGCAGGGACAAAAAAAGGGTTTTTATCACTTCAAATGCTAATATCTTGCAATCTACACGGTGGAAATTTCTGAAATTTTTTCCACATCTTCTCAAACTAGTTTACTACAAGATCCTACGGTTACATGTGTCCAAAAATGTTTTTTTTCCAAAATTTGGTACTTGTACTAGAAATGGCAGTTTGGTAGCGTTTTTTTTGTGAAAACATAGTAAAAACCTTTAGGGGTTAATTCCAGACAGCGCCTTCAGTCGCCACGGCAATACCACCTTGACCTTATCCTCAGCCAGTCCAGCGCTAGTTGGATTGGGCGGGGGACTCTTCTTCCACTACCGTCCGTACACAGACACCCAAATACTGTGTTACTCAGGGATACTTGAAAAGGTAATGAGCTATTTGCCTTTTGGTGAGTTTCGAATTGGGACGGAGCTCCGTCTGCTTTGGAGCTCCGTCTGCTTTTACATACCTGGGTCGGCTGACAAAAGCCCCGAAATGGGTGTCCTGACTCCAGAGAGCGAGAGCCCTTGTCTTGGATAATGAGAAGCACTGAGTGACCAGCTCACCAGGGGTAGTTACATGACGTACCATGATGGTTTCAGCTGGAGCCGGCTTGTTTGAATTCAGGATCAAGAAGCACTCAGGACGATTAGGGCATCATCACGCGCCCTCTAAAACGGATGACCTCTTAACCCTTTAGGGTCGAGCATGCCTGTCTTGGTTGATTTAATTCAAATTTTGGAAATAATTTTGAAAACCAATGCTCCATTTGGAAGCAAGGCCTGAATGAAGTAGGAGGGCATGGAACTTGTGCATCTAATAAGCCTATATACAAGTGATTTTGAATGAATATTAACTCTAGAGGAAGGGAATCTAAGTCGGTCATGAAGGAATCTGAATCTTGCAAAAAGTTTCATTTGTTTACAAATTCATGTGACTCCACCTATGATGATTAACATAATAAGTTCACATTCCTTCAATGCTCCCAAATTTATAAAAAAGTTCAATTTATTTGATCTTGAACATTGTAGACCAACTTTCATCAAGGTGATTTCATCATCAAAAGGGGCGCCTTAGGCCCTAAAGGGTTAAAGAGAGGCCTCCAAAACTGATCCATCCGTCTTGCAAAAGGGATGACTAGCAATGTAGGACGACCTGCAAACATCAGTTGGCTTGCAAAAAGGGATCATTATGCAAGCCTCTTTGCGGCCTCTATTGCAACGTGGGACAAAACAAAGTTGCCTTTCCGGAACTTCATGGTAAAGTCTTTTACCTCATTTTATGGGCTTTTTCTGTTTTTAACCTCACTACACTAAAAAGGGTATTTAGTGTTGGATTACATTTAGTGTAATTACCACCTTACTTGATCCTACACTAAATGTCAATTTTAGGACGATTAGTGTAGTGCTAAACTTCAATGTACCACCTTCGCCTTCTCAGATTTCAGATTTCAGAACTCAGATTTCAGATTTCAGATTTCAGATTTACCATAGAGTATATTTAGTGTTAAAAATTACATTTAATGTTACTTACTTTAGTAGGATTAATGATATTTAGTATCATGGTTCGCAAATAGTGTTGCCAACACTAAATACCCTTTTTAGTGTACTACTCCTGCCGCAATCACTTGCTCTTGCCATGGCAAAGGTACAACAATATTAGCAGAAATTAGTCTCTCATCAGGGACTCTTGTTCTATATACTGTATTCACTAGCACATGACTCTGAAGCTTTAAAACCCTACTCTCATGTCAAAATTTGCAATTTGCAATGCGCTTGAACCTCGTTCTTTACAATTTGTCACAAATTGGTTCATATATTTTGAAGCTTTTTGCAACAATAAGCTAAGAATTTCATTTTAGGAGTTATATTTTTGAGCAAAGTCCGTGAATCTTTGTCCTCAACTTCATGAGAATGATAGACATTTTCATGAGTCTTCACTTTCAATGTTGTTGGAATGTTAGACATTTTCAAGCTTTTACATAAATCGTTATATTCATAATCATCCAATTTCTATAAATATAAAATAACTTAACCCCTAAATGCCCTTTGAAGTTAAATAAAACCTTACTAAACTACTATTTTCAATAGTTTATATTTTTGAAAGATTATTTTTGGAGTTTAGTTTTAGCATCTAAAATCTGGTTATCAAAATAAATAATATTGATTTTTCTATTCAAGATGTTGTGCAAGGGTTTCCATTGCAATCTTGACATTTTATAGTGTTGAGGGCTCTTGGGAATGAGCCTTAAATACATTGGATCTTGGAGAAAAGATTGCATTAAAAATTCATTTAAAAAAATGTTGGGTACATTTTGAGAAGCCATAAATTGATTGGGATAACGCATGTTAGGCCCTTCATCCTCATATTTATATGATACCCAACTTTTTTAATTTGACATGTGAAAATAGAATTGAAATGCTTCAAATCAATTTCGCTAATTTGACACCTTCGTGATCAATCATTATAATCTTTTAGTCCATAAGTGATATTGTTTTGTTTTGTTTTCTAATGTGATCTTTAAAATTCTAGTTTGAATTTATACAACTTATCAAAAATTGTCTTTCTGTTCAATTTAGAACAAATTCCTAGAAGTTCAAAGAAGGTCTTGGGCATTTAGGGGTTAATATGCATTTTTCCTTGCATTTTTTCTTACATGGAAAGTTTAGTTACACTTTGGTTGAATAATTCATGACATTGAAATCAAATTTGTAGGGAAATTGGATTAATTTATTACAACTTACATCTATTACAAAAATCATGAATTTTTTAAATTGTATGGTGAAATCAATCAATTGCAAAATGAATAAAACTTCATCCAATTTGATGGATGCAATTTGAGTTACATTACACACATATGTTTGCAACAAAGATGAAAATGCAACTTCACTAATTTGGTATATATAATGACTTCAAATAAATTCTTTTACAATTATAATGTTAATCCCTCAAGGCCCAGCAACTTTTTCACATCAAAGGTTTTAAATGAATTGTACCACTTTCATATTTTTTTCTCATCAATGAGTTAGAAATTTATATATTTTTAAAATGTACAAAATTAAAGACTAGTTTGTTTAGTATGCATAGAATAAATAGAAAAAAAATAATGATTCTTGGATTTTTAGATTATAACAAATTTGGATGATCAACTTTATGAGCCAAAGCATTTATTTTTTACAAAATTATAGTTATAAGAAGATGAATAATGTTTTTTACACACACAAAAAAAAATTGTGTTTTAACCCCTGAAGGACCAAACACCATTTTTTGGCAACATAGTGATTTTGGACAGTTCACTATCAACAAAGTTTTTATTTTTTTTTCTTAGAAATTTTCACACAACATGTGCACAAGGAGCATCTTTTAAGGCCCAACAATTTTCATAACTTTTGACTACATGGTGAAAAAAATGATTGTATGATATGTAATTTTCATTACTTAGCGAGCAGCTCAAAAAATTCTTTAAAATCACTTTTTAAGAAATAATAATTTGAAATTTGTTTTCTATGTTCATATATACATTACAAGGTTTGAATCATTCTATTTCTATTAATGATGAAAGTTACGAGGAGTTCTAGTATGCGGGTAGTTATAGAATCTTTACTCTAAAATAAACTTTGAAGTCCTTTATTGAACTCAATTTTCACTAGAATTGAAAAAAACAAAAAACAAAACTATTGGGTGTAGATTTTTCATTACAACATTACAACCATTGGAATTGGCATTTTTCAACTCCAGAACTAAATTATTGACAATTCTGTATTTTGAATCACTTTTCATTTCTTTACTATTTTTTTCTATATGATGTACAATTCTAAATGATCTGAGTTTTTTTAAGCATGTAGCCAACTTGCCTTGAATAATTAATCCAAAGAGTAACCACCATTTTGGACATTTTTCAATTTCTAAATGTGACCTTGTAATTTGCAGTTGCTCGTTTTCTTGTCGGGCAAAAAAAAAGGGTTTTGTCAATTCAAACGCTAATATCTTGCAATCCACATGGTAGAAATTTCTGAATTTTTTTTAACTAAACTTTCAATCCAACGTACTACAAGGACCTATGGTTACATGTATCTAAAAATATTTTTCTTCAAAAATTTGGTACTTGCACTAGAAATGACAATTTTGGAACGTTATTGGTGAAAACAATCTTTGAATTTTGGGGTTAATCAAAGGCAGAAGTAGTATTTTTTAATCTAAAAATTGAGAAGAAAAAATGCTCTCAAATTCAAATACATTTTTAGAGTTGAAAGCCCAAAACTAACCAAATTGGATCCTATAAACTTTAAATTTTTTATTTAAGCATCAATTTTTTTAAGAATGAAATTGATATTATTAGCACATTGTTTGGAACATCCTCAAGAAATTTGGAAGCATCCTAATTATTATGTATTTAAAATCACATTATATTGAACCTTGTATTTTTTTAAATTGCTAAAAATACGTAATTGAAAAAGAAAATCTAAAGCCCCAATTTGTTTGTGTAGAGCTAAGGTTACAAATGACTAAAATTTGTGGTGGAAAATTGAGTTCAAAATCATTGGATGTTCTAGTGTTTGGAGACATGCACATCTCAAAGACTTTGAACAATCGAATTGGTAAGTGAGTAAACAAGTAAATAATCAAATATAATGTAGACAATAAAAAAATTCATATTAACATTAGTAACTCTTACATTTTTGTGAGCCAACAATCCACCGTAGAATTTCTAATAATTATATATGTAACTAGTAACGAGTTACATGTCCAAATCATCATCCATTCCATCTCCCTCCCCTTCTCTATCCTCCTGAAAATGTCTATAGTATTGATTATCTTATGTATAGTCGTCCCCTTTTTCTTCCTCCTCCTCTTCTTCTGGAACTATTTCAAGGTCTATTGTATGCAAGCATACTGGTGGCGGATGTACTAGTGGCAAACGGACTGGTGGCAAAGCCATAGTTAGTTGTTGTGTCTTCTGCCTTTGAATATTTTGGAGGGCTACCCTTTCTTCAACTCATGCAACTTCTTTTTCCATGAGCGGTAGAAAGTATCTATTTACTAAAGTCGATTTATATTCCTAGCTCCTTTGAATAGAGTCACAGCCATTTGATCAATTAAGAATTGGATTTGTTGCTCTAGAAGTACATTCCTTTGAGCCACATTTGACGACAAAGAAGAGGTGACTTCTGTGGTTCAACGTAGAGTGTATGTCCTTTGATTTTCATCTGCCTTTAGTCACTTTGCTTGAATTGTTTAGTATCCATTGACCTATTAGAGAATGTACGTTTACTAGAACTTGGAATACTAGAACCTATAATACTAGGAGCTGAAATATTAGGAGGAGCTTGTCCATGAGATGTAGATAACAAGGCATCACTAGCTGAGGGCACATCTTGTGCGGAAGATGCTCTTTTTCCTAATGCTTCTGATGTCTACCGACTTCAAAAAACAAGAAAAATCTGTCACTAGCACCCAACAATGCATAAAAGAATAATTTCTTTTGTCTTTGCCATGCCGACTTCGATATAGTTTTAGAGCCTTATCAATGATGTCAGATTCATTTGTGCCTGATTCATCTAGGTCTCTAATATTTGCTACACAAACATTGAATTTAGTTGTCTCTGCCTTGATTATATTAAATTTTGTTTCCAATGACTTTGCAATTCTCTCAGTGGCACCTACTTAAGAGGATTATGCATTAGTAACCAACTTCATTTTTGTAAACAATACTTACTTCCGCGTTTACATCTAAATTTTTTTAAACTTGACTTCCTATTGGTTTTAGGATTTAGACTATTATTATATTAAACATATGTTTTTGCAATTGTAGCTCAATTTAAGAGTTTTTAGTTCATAACATGTAAAAGTAGATTTATAGTATTGTATGCTTACTTGCTCCATTTCCATCCGTGTAGTGGGTTTAGATTCTATCCCAAAATTTAGTCACCTTTTGTTGCGTTCTAACAATGGAATCTTGGCTAATGTGCATCCAACTCCGACATAGTTGGATTTCGTCTCCAGTACTGTAGTTTCCGGCCCTCCTCGATGTACCTTCCTCTGTTATCTTCTCTATCTCACGCATGTATACCTGTCACTTTTTAAAATAAAAAATAATTAGAATTTTATGATTATAAAATGAATTGCAAAATACTCTGTAGAATAGGTATCGAATCAACAATGCTATAAACAATATTACAATGTACAAGAGCAAAAGATGTTTAATACAAAGAACAAATGCAAAATAAAAAATGCAAAAATTCTACAACTTATATGCATACCTTGCTAAACAGTGTACAAAAAGTATAGAGTGGAGTATATAGAGTGAAAGAGATGAAAACGAGGGTTTAGGATTTATTATGTTTGTGTTTATCAAGGAAATTTACTTATACAGTATTTTGAACTTCAACTTCTATTTTAGATTGTTGGTTTTACTTTCATATTTATTTTAATAAAACATATACGAATAATTATATGTTAATTTAAAATAAAAATATTACTTTAATCCACAACTTTTACTATAAATTGTTTATTTTACCACTAATACATATGAGTATAGATTGCTATAAAATTTGAGGTATTATTTTGAACTTCAACTTCATGGTTTAGACAGAAATAGATTCTTGTAGAATATTGATCATTATCCTACGGAAAATAATAGTATGATGGATATATGGGATCGAGAAGAAATGCAAAAAAGACTTGTTGAAGAAGATGAAAATATTTATGATGTAATCATGGATGTAGTTCATGATCTTCATGAGCAAGTTCATGAACTTGGTGCCCCATTGCCTTATGAACATGGGGGTTCTACTTGCGGAAAAAAAGGAAACATTACAAGAGGAAGAGCAGAAGCACATGATTGTCTTTTGAAGGATTGTCTTGTAGATGATCCAGTCTATGATGCTCTGATATTTCATCAAAGGTTTTGTTATTGAAGCGCTTGTTCTTGAAATTGGTAGAACAGGTAACCAATCATAACAAATATTTTCTACAAAAAGAAGATGCAACTGGTACATGAAGATTAAGTAGTCTCCAAAAATGTACAACAATAATGAGGATATTGGCCTCGGGGAGGTCACTTAGTTCTACTACAACAAACCACGTGCGAACAAGTGATTTCTAATAAACTATAATTTCAACCTAAAATTTTAAGCATTGTTTAATAATGACTATAGGTTTCTATTGCCAAAATTTCAAACTCAAATAAAATATGAAATGATTTCTAGAAGAGGTTGAAAATGAACTAAAATGGCATGTTTTTCAACTCAAACAATTATAGAAAACACATTTAGATGACCATTGAATCAATATTCAACTCAAAATGAGCTTTCAATAGAGAGTTATTTTTAGGAATTTTTTGTTCATTTTTTAGACAATTTTTTCTTATATAATATAGGGGTGTGAAAGTTATTTTTCAGTTCTACAGTGTATCTTTTTACCTCAAAAATTTGTAACTAATTATTATTAACAAATAAAAATATCAATAATTCAAAACATAAACTTTCAAAGTAGGAAAATCTATTCATGTTTTTTTTTTTTTAATTTTATTTAAAATTCAAAAAGTAAATAAGGGGTCCAAAGTTTTGATCGCACGTGGTTTCTAATGGACACCCTAAGTGACCTCCCCGAGATATTGGCTTATGGTATTGCATTAGATGCCACTAACGAATATGTTTGCATGGTGTCCAGTACATTTATAGAGGCCTTGAAATGATTTGTGAAAGCAATCCGTGTTGTTTATAAAAGCATGTACTTGAGACAATCTACCAAACAAGATATTGAAAACCAACTACGAATTAATGAAGCACAAGGCTGGCCTGGTATATTTACATCATTGGATTTTATGCACTACGAGTGGAAGAACAGTCATATTGCATGGTAGGGTTCCTTTAAAGGCAAAGATGGCTCCAATTCCGTAATACTAGAAGCAATGGTTGATAAAAGTTTGTGGATACGGCATGCAAATTTTAGAGAACTTGGAGCCAACAATGACATCAATGTTTTACATCGAAGTCCACTAGTAGCAAACTTTTTAAGGGGAGAATCACAAGATATTAGTTTCAAAGTTGATGGTCATCGGTACCCACAATACTATCTTTTAACAGATGGAAATATCCCAAATTGAGTATCTTCATCCAAACCTATCACGATTCCCAAGGAGAAAAATGACAACACTATGCGAAGACGCAAGAAGCTACCTGCAAAGATGTGGAGCGTTGTTTTGGTGTTTTACAAGCAAGATGGGCAATAATTCAAAATCCAAGTTGACAATGGGATATAGGTATCACAAATGTTATTTTAATGGCATGTGGCATCATGCATAATATGATAATTGAAGATGAAAGAGACCAAGACGGTTTGGAGCCTATAAACCCACATATTGACATGCAACCATTAAGACATGGATTAACATTTCAAAACTTTCTACATGGAACTGAGATTATTAACAATGAAAAACACTTACTTTGCACTTAGAAATGACCTCATTGAACATTTGTGGGAATTGAAAGGAAGGTCTTAGGACTCAATGTACATGTTTAGAACATTAGTTTATATTTTTGAAGGCACACTAAATGAAGATTAAATTGTTTGAAGTACATGTTTTAATAATGCTTAGGCAGAGTTGCATTGCAATGATCTTATGAATTTGTTAGAAAAAAGTATACAATTTTAGATGTGGAAACTATGATGACATTATATTTCAAATAAATGTTATATGAATACAGTTCTTTTGGGGGTATTTGAAAATAGTATTGAGTACGACATTTTTTCATGAAGATTTTATTTTGAAATTAAATTAATTTGTTTACGCTGTCATTAAATTTTCCTTCTATCCTTACTCTTGTAAGGTCCACACATCCTAAAGTGGATGCACCTTGTTGAACCCTCATTGTAACTTTCAAAATATCCATTATTGGTATGTGTTTTGAATTGAAAAGATGAAGTTGAATAAGTTTTAATTCAATCCCGTTTTGGAATTTTGGAAAAATAGTAAAACTAAAATACTTCTTGGAATTGCAAGCTTCAAGTGTATAAATCCGTAGAACTTAGCATAGTATGTTTTTTATTCTAAATTTTTTAAATTATTTTATAAAAAATTGTCAATTATAAAATTATATTTTGCATTTTGAACTTCATTTGTGGTAGGAATCCTAGATTATTCAAATATATTTTATAATTGATATGGTTTCATTTCCCTTTTATTTAAAAAAATTACAATCATTTTATTTTTAAATAATATTTATGAATAATTTAGTGTCAATAACATTTTTTCACATGTGAAAAGTATCTAAATTGTATATATAAATGATATAATATAGTAAATAATTTCAAAATAAATTGGATTATTTTTGCTATATTTACAAACTAATTTTTACTTTTAGTCACACAAATTATAACTATGATACTTTTCCATAAAGGAAAGCAAAAATTATTATAATAATTGATAGTGTTATATAATAAAAATATGAGTTTGATATAAACACAATTTAACCCCTAAAGGACCTTGATTATATTTTCACCAGAAACGCTCTAGAATTGCCATTTCTAGTACAACCACCAAATTTTAGAAAAAAAACATTTTTAGATACATTTAACCATAAGATCTTGAAGTACACTAGATTCATTCTTTAAGACAAGTTGGCTACATGCTTGAAAATTTTCAGATCATTTGGAATTGTACAACATATCGAAACAAAATAGTATGTAGAAAAAAGTAAAGAATGATTCAAAATACTAAATTGTGAAGAATTTAGTTATGGAAGTGAAAAATGATAATTCTAATGGTTGAAATGTTGCAATAAACATTCTACATCCTATAATTTTATTTTTTTCAAAAAATATTGAAAATTGAGTAAAATAGAAGACTTCAAAGTTTATTTTAGAGTAGAGAATCCATAATTGCCCGCAAATTAGAACTCCTTATAAATTTTGGCTCATTGATCAAAAGCTTTCCATGTATGTATAAATCTAAAAAAACAATTTCAAATTTTTATTTCTAAAAAAAGTGAGTTTTTGAATCTGCCAAGATTGCCCGTCTATGAAAAAACAAACATATTAGGCCATAATTTTTTACTTATATTTTCTAAATGTCATGAAGGTTAAAGATATTCCTTGTCCCCACCTTCCATTAAAATTTCAGCCTAAAATATGAAAATCTCCAATCACACATACCTACCCAAAAATTTTATGTTGCCCCAAAAAATGCATGTTGGTCCTTTAGGGATTAAAAGGAAAATTTAGTTTAGTCATAATGTTTGAGTATTCCTCAATGGATATAAACCTATCTTGGAGTTAAAGGACGCTACAACCAAAGTTGCTGGATGGATAACTTGACTCTTCATTGCAAAAATAAAGAGTACATCCATTAGTCCAATAGTTGCATTTTGGTGACTACTTTGGTTGGGAGGGGGGGCATCCTTTTCGGTTAATACTGTGGAATATAATGTAATGACAACTTCAAAAAAAATAATTGCTCAAAATAATTAGTTTGGTAGCTTCAACCGTTTTCCCTAGATTACTAGAACCTTTAACATTTTCCAAATAAACAAGCATATTTAGCCTTTCATTCCAATAATTAAAACAATTATATTTAGCCTTTCAATTGCTTAGACAATCTTTTTCAACAGTTAATGCAAAAGAACAAGAGTGTGCATCTTTATATCATCAAGAGTCCAAGTCAGCAACTCCAGCAAGCTACAGTGCTATTCATTGCACAAGACATGTACTTCATTGCAAGTTTTACCTCCTAGTCACTCCAACTCGGCCTCTTAAGAGGTTATGGGTGGGGCGGTCCTCTAAAATTTGGCTTGCAAAATGGATTGCCTCCCATTTTGCAAGCCAAATTTAGAGGACGCGTGGTGATGCTCTCAGCCTTTCCCGCCTTGTACTTTGATGATAAGTAGAGCATTGTAGCAAGCTCTCTTCCTCTCTTGTTTTAGTTGTACAACCGAGGGTAAATGTCGCAGATCAGTTGTGGACATTATGTTCATGCCAAAGTAGAGCACACAAGTGGTAGCACCATGTTTTGTTTTTTCTTGTAGACATGATAGTGGTCAATATAGACATTTTGTACCAAAGGCATTGATAGAAATGCTATGACGCCATGATAGAATTCAATGACGCACCTACAAATCAAGACAAATTTGTGTGATTTTCTATTACAAAATTGGAGGGAGGGGCATGGGACAGATGTTGAGGAAAAGGATCCAAGGAGACATTTGTCTACATGAAGTCGCATACGCCACTTTTTCCTAGTTTGTGGTGACCAATCTTATAGCTTTTATTGTCGTGCAGCTAATAGGACATACTTTTGTCCAAAGCATGGTTACTTTGAAGACCAACAATGCTAGCGTGTGAGCACAGATGTGACTTTGAGAGCCTTGAACCTAGCCGTAGGTATGTACAACCATTTGAAGGTGTCTATAACATATTTATCTATAACATAGGTAAATTATAGCATAGAAAGAATCTATGATATAAGTGTCTATATTAGTGGACACCTATTTAACCATAGAAGGTGTTTATAATATAGACTCATAGTCTCATAGATTATATACTCACATACTAGTAGTTTTCCTTTCAAGAGTTCCACTATAGGCCCCTTTACTATGAAAGTGCATGTCATCACCATTAGGCAACCATTTGAAAATATGTTCATTTTAGTTACTACCCTATATTTTGGACCCTTTCTTTACTTCTTTTTTCCAACAAGATAGAAGTGTTTTTTCTTTTCAGAAAACACCTTTAGTTCATTGCATATAAATTCTAAACTTGCCTAAAAATTATTTTTTGTTTTGTAAAGGTCTACATAAAGTATTAAAATGTAAGAAGGATTTTGAAATTGTAAGTTCTCTCCTTGGACCGCCACTCTCCAAGCCACTCTCTTTCTAAACAATGAATATCACATTGAACCCATGCTAGATTACAAAGTCTTTAAACCCAACATTCATATAGACTCCTTGTAAAGATCCAAATCACCAACCCTCTCCTACCCCACATGATCAAGCTTAAGGTGCTATATGGCCACAGCTTGAACCTACTTGCTAGTTCACGATGAGTGAGGCAAGCTAAATGAAGGCGTTCTAGCCTTGGAGTCCCTATAAATGACACTTGGGGTCTCGAGCCCATGAAGACAGACAACTATAGTTAGGGTGTTTTTTTGGTATTTTATTGAACACCTCTTCCTTTTAAAATAGACGAGTGTGGCAAGCCAAAGAGAATTGAGGGCCAACTTCCAAACACATAATTCTTACACTTCAAACTTTGCTTTCAGCTTGCCCTAGGAAGTAGTAGTCTTGAATTCTCAATCTATGTCATAAATTTGTGAGATTTTAGCATTTTGGATTGGCAAAAATTTATTTATGATAGAAGAGACAACATTGAGGTGATGATCATTCAGTTTATGGAAAAACATCTTTGTATAAAAATATAGAATTCTAAAAATTTCCAAGTGTATGCCTTTTGGACAAACATGCTTGCACATCTCAATTTATTCCTATATATTGTACAATTTCAAATAACTTGAAATTTTTGGAGTATGTAGATTATTTACCATGAAGAATGAACTCAAAGAAGTACAAGTGGCATGGACCATTATGAGGGTGAATTAGCCCTTCTAAAATGTAATTGTCTGAATTTTTCAAGCGCAAAACAAATGATTTTAGTCACCCTAAACACTAATTTCTTTCAATCCATACAATCAAAAATTCCAAAAAAAGTATATATATTCCAAACCACCCTACTACAAGTTTTGATGGTTAAATATGACAAAAAAATGATTAAAAAAATTCCTTACAATAGAAATGGCAATTTTTGAGTAGTTTTGTAAAAAAATAGTCAAGGAACTTTAAGGGGTAAGGATTGGAATTTTTCTCTCTTCATAACATTAGAAAAAATTTAGGCCTCAAAAGAGACAACAAATTTTGGATGGCAGCAGTACAATTAGAGAAAAAATTCTGATTTTTTATATTAAAAACATAAAAATTGACATGGCACTACCACATCAAATCAACTATTTTTTTTAAAAATTCTTAAATTTTTAATAATAATAATAATAATAAATCCTTCAAATTTTTATTCTAATAAAAAATAGTTTTTTAAAATATGATTTTTTATTTTTATTTTTTTTTGTATTTGCATTGCGGAGGTGCCAAAAATGAACAATTAGCAGCCTTTTATATGGGTTAGATTTTTCTAATAATACTACAACACATGACACAAGAATAGAAAGATGGTAAGGGAGGGTTGAGAACCTAAGTTTGTTGTTTTTTTCAGGTAAAAAGCAAGTCAATAAGTAAGTCTGAGGGTTGTAGTGTACCTATCAAGGAGGTTAGGATATTCATACATGGTGATTATCCAAACTAGCCCCTCCACATTTTAGTAGATTTGGGGGAATAATTAGAATTTTGGAAATCTACTTTTTGACAAGCTTGCTTTTCGTAGAAAGGAGAGACACTTAGATTTTTCACAAAATCCTTTCATTGTCCAACTTTGACGTCCACTCCTACCCAAATTTTCAAAGATCTTGAACTGAAAGATGCTCTCTGAAGATTACACAGAGAGAGATCAATCTTCAATATAGAAAAAAAATCGGGGCCTCTCAAATTAGTCTTGAATTTGGAATCTCTCCATTCCCATATTCTTCATTTTTACAAATAAAAAACATGGTCACTTAAAACACCCATAGATTTTTTCAAGTAGAAGACAATACCACCAAATCACATCCAAGAGTATGGATGAAACATTATGTACATATACATACGTGAATGATAAATGGTGTTTTCATCCGCACTCTACATATGGATGGATGTCAATATTGGGGACCCCAAGCTCCTGTGGAAAATTGCAATTAGTCAGCCCACATGCATGCGGCACTGTATACCCCCCTTACTTGGATGCCCTCCAATTATACCAAGAGCCTTCTTGGCACGACCCCCAAAATGACTTTCATTGCTGCAAGTTGCATCTGAATGACGTCATTTCGGAACTGTGGACTTGGCCTGCAAAGTAAAGAACAAGTGGGCTTGCAAGTTCAGTTTAGGCCAGGGAGAACTGACCCCCTCGCTCGGCCCTGCTGGCAAACCCTGTTTTTTGCACATTATTTTTTTTGCAAATTTTGAATTCATATTTGCGATCAGAGACCCCCATTTTTTTAACTGAAGTGAAGAACATACCCTGGAACGGCCCAAAATAGGGGGCTTTTTTTTTACATGCACCCCTGGTAAGGCCGAGCGAGGGGTCAATCCACCCCAATCTTCAGTTTACTAGTCAACCTTCAAAATCACCTTCATTTTGTTGCATCATGTGCAGGGTTTGTTTTTTCATTTTTTATCAAGTGTCAAAGTGGCAATATTAACCTAGGAAGGATGCCACTGACAATAAGTTTTCGATGAATGACAAGGAATTCTCCACTGTAGGATAGAACTACAAATATTCATCCTTGGAATTTTTTGTGGAAAGTGGAGAACATCTACAATAGCTCGACTTCCAATGAATATTTTTGGATTCTTTAAATTCTAATGACTCTCACGGTTACACAATGCATGATTTCCAGGGTCACCCCCCACCCCCCCTGCATCGTTCCAGGGTTAAATGATATAGTGGTGCTCCAAATTTCAACATTCATTCACATATTGAATAGAAAATACTTCCCATGTCCCTCTAAAAAACTCCAAATCAAGCACAATTCGTTTCCTACTAAAAAACTCTGTTTATTGATTTGACCAATGAGTAAGCATTGGTCATATTGAATGACCTCATTCATGGGGACAAGTGGCAAGCGATCAGGGAACATTCCTCTCCTAGCAAGCTTGCCCTTGCCCATATGAGGCACTTTGTACTTCTAGGTTCCTCAAATAGTTGTGTTGATGATGGATTTAGTGACCACTTAGACACTATGAAAATTTGTTCATGAAGGGGGGCATGTTTCTTTGTTGGAGGTATTTAGGCTAGAAGTAGATATTTTTAGAATCCCATTATTGCTACCAACCTTTAACTCATTAGAATTGACAAACTCACAACATTCACAAATGATGCTCAAATATGATACTTTCTGTAGAGATTTTTTTGCCTAACGACAATGCCTTAGCTGGAGATTTTGCATAGATTTAGGAGATGGGTTTCTAATTCTTGAATGCATGTAAGATTAACACAAAGACTAAAAATACAATTAATCCCTTATGGAAAAGGATTTGTGATCACATTAGCACATACTCCCTTTGTTCCAAAATAAATCCGGGATTCCTAGAAATTCCTAGATTAACGCCAAAAATGTTCTTATTTTATATAGTTACTAAACTTCTAGTCAACCCTACTAGGTGTAAAAGAAAAGAAGTCAACAATGAAGTAGCGCATGTTGCAAACAAAAAAAATTGACAAATTTTTTCCCCTTTTGGAGTTGCTCTATTGCTATTAAATTGGATAATTCTCCGAGCAACATTGGTGTAGTGAAGTCCAATGACATCCTCTATATTTAATTCCAACAATGTACTGTGATTCAACTCCAAGAAATTTTCAACAAGAGATTTGTTAGTAACAATTGCTATACAATAGTAGGTTGAATTCATCACCTTTAGTTGGTTAGAGGTTGCATTTTAATACCTTTTGTAGGAATCAAATTGCTATTTAGTCTTGGAACGTGGTATCTACAAACCTTGGACCTTGGAGCATGGTATCTACAAATTCTTTTACTTCAGGGTGTTCAAACTAACTTCAATTGTTGTCGATCAGATTGTGGAGAGTTGATTTATTGCACCATCAAATCTAATTTGGAACAAGTATATATGGACCCCTCAGATTTATTGTAGAACAAAGGTAGTATTACATTTCTATAGTTTTGTTTTTATTCCAAATTTGGCAATTTCATCCAAGATTTTTTTTAATCTGAAGTTTACTAACAACTTTTTTCTCTTTCAATACTATTTGTGTTCCAAAGCGGTGTGGTACAAGGCCCATTAATTTGGTGCAAATGGCCACCCAATTGACAAAAAAAACCCATTGGTCATGTGATATTTGAAACCTTTAAAAAAAGAAGCTTGGTAGAGTGGTTGGAGGAGGAATGAAAATATGGAACTTTTTAGGTTAAATAAACTAGAGATCTAGACAAAATATAATTTTGATTTTGTAAAGGTTTTTTTCCCATTCCTACATGAAGTGATTCAAAACCTCCTACAAAAGGCATTTGTTTTAAAAAATATATAAAAATAAACTTATATGAAAGTCATGAAGTTTGGATCAAGGAACCAAGCTAGTCACGTGGTTGATTGGTCGAATACTAAAACCAAAGCTCTTTTTCAAGATACTTGGATGTATGTTGTCTATTTCATTAGGAGATCTTTCCTGTCACTTAGTTGCTTCCAAATTTGAATGTCCAGTCCTCCAAGCAATCATGATTTTGTAGTTCAATTATTTTAATTTTTCAAATGCTATTAATAGATCTTATATTTTTATATTACATGAGACCCATATATTGTCCAATCATCAAAATTTTGGATTTTTTCTATGGATTGATATTATTTCATGATTTCTTTTATTGAGATTTCAAAAAAGACTAACCTACTAATGGATAGAATACAACTTTTGAAACACTTATCATTCATCTAGCAAGTGCATTCTTGCGCATGTTTGGAATCAACATATAGATTAGAGAGGAAAATTAAAGGCATTTGTCAATGTGGCATTCATTTGTGGATCTCCATAAATAAATTGACTCAAGTCAAAGTCTAGTCAATACAAAAAATTTCAGCCCTCGATAAGGCTGTTTAGAAAGCTTTTTCGGCACCCCCCGCGGTGCAGTTACAGAAAAAAATTTTAAAAAATTTTTAATTTTTAATTTTTTTTTTTAATTAAAAAAATAAAAAATATTAAAAAAATAAAAAAAATATTAAAAAATTCTCCAGTCTGACGTGGCACGAGTAGTGCCACGTCAGATTCCTCCCCAAAAAAATTTAAAAATTAAAAACAAAACAAAACAAAAAACATTTTTTTCCCTAATTGCACCACAGCCCTGCAAAACTTGCGGCCTTTCTGAGGGCTGAAATTTTTTGTAATGTATTATAATTTAATATAATTTAATGTATTATAATTTAATATAATATAATTTAATATAATTTAATTTAATACAATATAATATAATTTAATTTAATTTAATTTAATTTAATTTAATTTAATTTAATTTAGATTAATTTAATTTAATTTAATTTAATTTAATATAATTTAATTTAATATAATTTAATTTAATATAATTTAATATAATTTAATTTAATATAATTTAATTTAATATAATTTAATTTAATATAATTTAATTTAATATAATTTAATTTAATATAATTTAATTTAATATAATTTAATTTAATATAATTTAATTTAATATAATTTAATTTAATATAATTTAATTTAATATAATTTAATTTAATATAATTTAATTTAATATAATTTAATTTAATATAATTTAATTTAATATAATTTAATTTAATATAATTTAATATAATATAATTTAATTTAATATAATTTAATTTAATATAATTTAATTTAATATAATTTAATTTAATATAATTTAATTTAATATAATTTAATTTAATATAATTTAATTTAATATAATTTAATTTAATATAATTTAATTTAATATAATTTAATTTAATATAATATAATTTAATATAATATAATATAATATAATATAATTTAATATAATTTAATTTAATATAATTTAATTTAATATAATTTAATTAAAGTCTAATATAATTTAATTTAATTTAACCATAAACGCCGCCAAGGACTTTTACTGGCCAATGAATGACAAAGAATCTCTCCCCGTAGGATAGAAGTGCGACTATTCATCTCTCATCACAAAAGCCCATGTTCCAATGCGACACGGGTCCTCCACAATTGTAGTAAATATAAACAACATTTAAACCCTAAAAGGATGAACCCAATGACTGTGTGGTCGCTTTCACCCCTAAAGGTCAGAGATTATGTTTTCACAAAAAACATTCTAAAATTGCTATTTCTAATACAAGTACCAAATTTTAGAAAAAAATAATTTTGAAAAAAATGTAATCGTATTAAAATAGTTTGAAAAGTTGTGGAAAAAAATTCAAAAATTTTCACCGTGTGGATTGCAAGATAATAGCGTTTGAATTGACAAAAATCCTTTTTATGTCCTTGCGAAAATCCGGGCAGCTGCACTTCACAAGGTCACATTGTATGAAAAAATGTCCAAAATGGTGGTTAATCTTTGGATTCATTCTTCAAGGCAAGTCGGCTACATGTTTGAAAATTTTTAGATCATTTGGAATTGTAAAACATATAGGAAAAAAATAGTAAGTAGAAAGAGGTAGAGAATGTTCAAAACACTAGATTGTTAAGAATTGAAATATGGAATTGAAAAATGCCAATTCCAACGGTTGTAATGTTGTAATAAACAATCTACATCCAATGTTTTTATATTTTTTTTCAAAAATACTGAAAATTGAGTTAAATAAAGGACTTCAAAGTTTATCTTAGAGTAGAGATTCCACAACTACCCTCAAACTAAATTTCCTCATAACTTTCATCTCATTAATCAAAATGGAATGATTCAAAGCTTTCCATGTATATATAAATCTAAAGAACCAATTTAAAAATTTTATTTAAAAAATAAAGTGATTTTTAAAGAAGTTTTTTCAGCTACCCAGGTTGCCCGCCAACAAATGAAAATGACATATCATGCAATAACTTTTTAACCACATAGTCAAAAGTTATGAAAATTGTTGGGCCTTGAAGCTAATCCTCGGGCACATTTTGTGTGGAAATTTCAAAGAAAAGAATTAAAAATTCCGTTCATAGTAAGCTGCCCAAAATCGCTATGTTGTCAAAAAACAGTGTTTGGTCCTTTAGAGGTTACCCCTTCAGTGCTTTGACGTCCAATTTCTAGATGATGAATAGATTTATATTTTTGTTTCTTGTTCATTATTGCTTGGATGAAAGTCATCCTAATTTGTGGAGATACTTTATTAAGTTCTTGTCCTATCTAATGGTTGTATTTGGTGTTAGTAGATTTTTCTATTTTCTGAAATTATAAATGTAGAAGTAAGTCAAGTGTTTGACCAAGCCAAATTGCATTGACTCTAGTTCAAAACTAGATTTGCAAACATGAGGTCATAGATTTAAAGAATACAAAAATTTCAAAAAATCATCATGTCAAGAGAACCTCATTTCAAATCCATTCCAACAAGTTTAACAAAAAAAAAATGATGGTATATTTTTTGTAATTAAATTTAGAAGATTTTTTTTTTTTTTTTTCAAATTTTTATAAAAAAATATAGGTGACAACATTGGTGAATCTAATTGTACAAATGGAATTTCAATTTCAAATTCTACAATTTTCATTCATAAATCAATTCCAAAACATTCTTCCAAAGAGTAATTTATAATGACTTTTCCCAAATTGTCAATTTTGGAAAAGACTTTGGATGTTTAAGGATTAAAATCTTAAAACATGTATGGTTCATTTTGTGACTAAATCCAAATGAATTTTATTTATTTTTTTAATTTTAGAGATGTAATCTTATACTTTCTATAGTTGTAAAAATTTCAAATTTCAAATGTTTACCAAAGATGAACAATATGTAGATTTGGGTGAAAATTGATATATAAATATTTGATAAGATTATCAATATTATGGCAATGTTTCAAGACATTTGGAGTCATTGTCCATCCTTATGCTCAGTTGAAGCTATGACAATTTCTAAGTTTTTGTAGAAAATCAATTATACAATATGGATTTGAGAAAAAGAATGTAGAAGTAGGTTTAAGATTATTTACAGGATTTCAAGGTATGAAGAGATTATATGTCCACAAAGCATTTCTACAATGAAGGCCCCGTGCTATTTCGGACCTGAAGGTAGAACTATGTGACATTTTCATCAATAGTTTTAGCTCTAAGTGGACTTTAAATAAAATTATTTGTATGTGGACTAATAAATGAAGGTTCAATGGGTGCTCAAACCGTCCAATACATGTGTTTCTTGTTCATTGATAGTTTAATATGTCATGATGTTAGCCCCTCGTCCTCTATCTGTGATTCTTGTATGGATTAGCTTCTACGAGGCAATGGCTCCTAGTGTGAGGCTTGACTTTGTACTTGAATCTTGCAGTGAACACCTTCACTTGTAGAAAAAAAAATGTATTACCTCTAAGGTGGTGTTGTCTTCATCAACAAACACTCAAAACAAATTGTACTGATAGAAAGGCCCCTAAAAAATGACAATTGAACGCTAATAAGAAAACCCCATTTTTTAGACAAGCTGATAAATGTGTAGATAGGTTTTCTTAAATGTCAAGCATGCCCCCTTTGATGTCCAAAAAAATCCATCAAGATTGACGTGACAAAAATATGGTGAAATCTAACAAAACGTTTTTTTTGTTTTTAGAGCAACATTGTCGCAAATAAGGTCAAAGAAGGTGCTAAAAGTGCACTATGTAGTAGTCACATCACTTCCACGTAAATGCCACACAGGCGGGCAATGCCACACGGGATTTTTTTCACCCGCCCCGAAGATGATGTGGTAGCTAGCATAGCACCTAACATCATGTTGTCTAAGAAGGTTAATAATGTTTTTAGCAACATCAACTTAGATGTCTAGACGTTTTCTGAGACATTTTTTGAGCCATTAGTTTCAACATCTAAACATTTTGTGACATCAACTTTGACATGTACTATACAAAGTATACTGGACAAAATAGACTATACACAGTACACTCTACACAATATGTCATGCATTATACATCATACACAATACACCATATAAAATATATTGTATTTGATATTTATGTTGCATGGCTTGAAAAGCCATTTATTGTGAGTATACTAACATTAAAAGATAAGCTATTTATACAAGTTAGGAGGTAGGAAGGAAGACAAAACATATGGGAACTTTTTGGATTATACAAAGTTGTCAAAGCTCACTTCACAAAAAAGATTTAGATGTCTTTGTTGATATCGCAAAAAACATTTGGACGTCTCAATTGATGTCTTAAAAAACATTGTTCAAATTTTCAAATGGCGACACAATGTGCTGACGTGGCATGCCATTTCATCTTTGCTGTATGCCATGTCACTCAAACGCCACATCAAGTGCCATTATTTTTTTAAAGAATAATTTTTTTTTCCATTCATGTCACATGGCTGTCCTTCTCCAATATTTTTACATTTCATTAAGGTTTTATCTCAGCCCATAGTAACTTTCACTAATTTATTGTCCA
Source organism: Antitrichia curtipendula (assembly GCA_951230915.1). Taxonomy (NCBI): domain Eukaryota; kingdom Viridiplantae; phylum Streptophyta; class Bryopsida; order Hypnales; family Leucodontaceae; genus Antitrichia; species Antitrichia curtipendula. The sequence continues at coordinate 2,596,372 of OX579638.1, read as the reverse complement.
AATCAACAAAAAAGTGAACCAAATCAACGCGACCAAATCAACAAAAAAATTGAATTTTCTAGTAGTGAATCCTTGTCAACGTGATAGTTCTATGTTTTCTTGGACGTTGTACATAACACAATTATGTTGTTTTTTATGTCTTCCGGAACATTACTATTACACAGGACATCAACTCATTATGCCTGTGACATCCAAACGTTTATTGGAACATCCTACTCAATTTTGCCTCCTATAGCTACAATTCCATCTTTGTACTCTTGTTTTGAAAAACATGTGTGTTTACTACTAATGTTCCAAAAAACAGAGGTTTCTTATAGTGTAAATCTTGTTGCATCTTATCATAAGATCTAGTGGTAGACTACTAAATTAAATTGTAATAAGAAAAAATGGAAGGATTTTGATTGCACAAATTGTGAGATTATAGTGTTTGAAGTTGAAAAAAATGTTTTTTTGGGGGCATCCAAATCCCTTGCAGCTTTGATTTGGGAAAGCTTTTGCACAAGTTAATTTCACTTTTCTGCTTGAACATTTTTTGCTTCTTTTTTGTGACAAAGTTAGACACATGTTCAAAAAAATTCACAGCATTTCAAATTATGAAATATGTACCAAAAAATTACAATAAAGAACTATCTTCAAGAAAAGTCTCATACAAAACCAATTTTTCAACAATTTACAGCTTGCACATATAGTAATTTTTTCAAAATGTAAATGGTGGAGTTTTAGGTTTCAGATAGCTCTAGAGGTGGAAAAAAATAACCCCAAATATCATACATTTGCAAGCTTGATCAATCTATGTCCAAGCTGAAGTGAAGGGCACATTATAAGATTTTTGAGGCCTCTAGAGATCGTAAGTTCCTAGATTGTGGGGAATGTGGGAAAAATGTCAAACTAATGCCAAATCAATAGTCCAACCTCATCAGGAGACTGCCAAGTCAAATAATCATATTTAATTAATTAAAAATAAATAAATTATTAATTTAAAAAATAAAATTAATTATATGTTTTTAATTATTTAATAATTTACTTGCGTTGTAGTGGTTTACAACTGAAGGAAAAAATCCCAAAATAGTCTTTCAGCGGCCTCAAATTCCTTCTAATGGTTTGGCATATTGGACTTGGCATAGGATGAGGCCAGGTTAGGGTTAGCTAAACCTAAATCTTCACAAATTACTGACACTGGATCATGTTCTCTATGATTTTGAAGATTTTTCCTTTTTCCTTGATTTTAAATATGTTCCATGCTCCATGCTCCAAATTTTAGAATATTTGGCATCATAATTCAAAGATCTAAATATTTGACAACTATCTCCTATAGCTTAAAAAACCACTTATTTTGTACATGGAGATGAGAAAAAAAGTTCTTTATACAAATAGGGTGGTAGGAGGTCAAACATCCCATTTGAAATATGTAAATTATAGTTACTAGAAGCTCAACCACTCATAGTCAAGTGAAAAGTAGGAATTGTGTTCAAATTTGAATTTCACGCTTCATTTGGGCATAACTTTTTTTGCGAAACTTTGAATTAAGAAAAGTTGAAAAAACAAAATTGATTTCGTCCATAACTTATTTTTGTAGACTCAAAATCACAAATGGGTTTGGAGAGACAAAATTTAGCTTGATTTCCCAACTTTTTTTAGTTCAAATTTTTTGGAAAAGAAATTCAACTATGCCAAAACAAACTCTAAATTTCTACTTTGAACTCAATATCTATGTTTTGACGATGAGTAGTCAAGCTTTCATTTTCAAATTATCCCATGCCCTCTGAGGAATCATGACGGACAATGAATTTCATTATAAAAATGACCTTTCTAGTACCCTTCATTCCTACGAATGTCAATGAAGCAATTCCTTTATTTTGCCATCTAAATTTTCTTGATGGTAAATTATCACATGATAAATTGATATTTGATTCAATAGATTCTTTGGAGGGATGAATTTCCTAAGTTCAAATGTGGCAATTAGGTGCAACCATTCCGTTAGGCCAAAGAAAGTAAAAAAATACCTACCTCCTTGCTCCCATTACTTTGTACAGTGTGACAAATTTATGAGTCTAGAAAAATGTCAAAGAAGTACCCCGGTTTGAACCTGAATTGAGAGGTTGCCCAAGCTCCTCTAGACATTGCAATGCAAGTTTCATTCTAGTATAAATATCCCTACCTGTTATTACAAAAATTTGAACCCTATAGAAGGCCATTTGACTTTTGTTTGCGATGTTAATGTAGGGATTTAAAAAGTAATAATAATATTAATTTTTTGAAAAAAATAAAAAATAAATTGAAATTGCCAAATGAATTTGACATGGTACTAATAGTGTCCCATTAGATTTCTAAAAAAAAATTTAATACTTTTTTTACAATAATTGCACTACTACCATGCAAACTCGTGGCCCGTTGCAAGCCTGAATTTTTTTCTAATGGTTGTCCCTTGTTTGTGGAATATGGCATATTTCAAAAAATATAGTGAACATTTTCATTTGTAGTGAATTGTCCAAAATTACTATGTTGCCCAAAAGGCATCGTTTGGTCCTTTAGGGATTAATATTCAAGCCCAATGGAAGTGTCTTGCCTCTTAGGCAAAGTTGCATTTATCAACAAAACCATCAAATATGACCTTCAAATAAACTAAACATCTATACATTAAATTAGCTTTATTTTTAAATTATATTTAGATAACATTCTAACCTACAACAACAAAAAGATATTGAAGTTTGAAGTTTTTATGAATTAAAAGATAGAAGATTATTTTTATTTTATTTTATTTTATTGTGGCAATGGCACATGTCTATACATTATATTAGCTTCAATTTTTTACCATATTTAGATATCATGTTTGTTTTGTTTATTAATATGAGATCTTTAAAATTGTGCATCTGCTAGTGGCGTTTTTAATACCCATAGAAAGCTCTTTGTGACAAAGAGTACATGGATTTTATTTCGTAGTGTTTGGACATATGATGTGAAAGTTATTGACTTTTGAATTATAGACCAACGGCATAGGGCTACACAAGTCTACAATAAATTAGGTTGTTTGATTTGTTTTGTTTGTTACAATGAGATCTCTAGAATTGTTCATCCTCCGGACACATTCATGGTATTATTGAAAAGCCCTCAACAAGGAGGGGTGCATGCGTTTTGTTTCGTGGTGTTCTGATTCACAACAAAAAAGATATTAAATATTGAAGTTTTTATGAATTAAAAAATTAGATAATTACTTTAATTTTATTATATTGTGACAATGGCACATGACATACTTAGTATAAACCTTAAATTATATTTCCAACACTCCAACATATAATTTTCACATTTCAGCATATACTCCCACACCACAAGTACACAATTGTGCAAATAACAAACCACCATCCACATTAAGGTAGAAACATCTATGACCATTACCATTCATTTAACCCCTAGTGACCCAAGTGATTATTTTGTTGTTGTTGCCTCTCATTTTTTGAATTGCCCATTATCAAATTATGAGCTTTTTTTAATAAAAAAAATATATCTAAAAGATAGACTGTGTAATGAATCTAATGGTGGTAGTTTCATCAAACTCCGAGTCAAACTCCATCTTGTAGATTTTTTTATAGTTAAATGGTGCAATGTGGTTTATAGCTCATGTTTTTTGGTTCAGTTTGGACATGGACTAAAAAATCAGCCCACCAATGTGATTGTCACTTACCTCAAAAAGAATAGATCTAGAGAGCTCAAGGAAAAGACAAGTTTGCCCATCCTTGTTTTTTCTTACAAACACTACTCTCATTTCATTGACCTACATGCATAGTGAGCTCTATCCAAAATTGCAAAATGACCCCTATGTTGTAAAACTTTAGACAAGCTTTTTCAGCTCTCTTGTGAACTACAAAATCCTACAATTACATTCTATCGGCTCTCAAGAAAAAATGAGTGAACAAATAGCTCAATTTTTTTGTAGTTTTGGCCCATTTGAAAGTATCCCCTCTTTACTTCATTAGGGGTTGAGCCTGCATACATAGATGGAGTCAAAATTATAATTAGTTTTTTTTTTTGCTAGAGGTTCTAACCAATCATTTTCTTCCACTAATAGGTACATATTGATTTTGGATATTTACCCAGAGTGATGATGATGGTAATTTTGGGTCTGTGGCGTATTTGAGGAGGGCCACCTTATTCAACCTCCCATCGCATCCCCTGCATGATGAAAACACATGGACAAACCCATCTCCAAAGGTGAAAAAATATTACTCAGTAACAGAACATTGAATAACATTGAAAAAATATTACTCGATAACAGAACAACTTAACTTTTAAACGACGAGCTGATAGCTGTGGAAATCATTTGTTTTGTCATTGTGTGAATTGTTGGATAAAAATAATGCAAAAGCACTCACTGGAAGACAAACTACCGTAGATGATCTTCCCTTTTCAGTCACACAAAATTGGGAGGATGAATAGTTGCACTTTTGTCCTAGAGGGAGAGATTCTTTGTCATTCATCGACTAGAAAACATCCTTGGCGGCGTTTATTGGTTAACCTCCTGTTTGGATATGTATTGGGTGGAGTCCCCCTGAGGGTACGGTAAGCAGCTGATGAGGTTCTGGTGGGACAAAAAAAAATTTGGGACATTGTGCTCACGCACATCAAGCCTGCAGTCCATCCATGTGTCCCGGGGCCACTGTTGTACACATGCCAATTGCAATCGGGCGGTTCAACTGCAGACGGTGTGGGGGGGTGGGGGTCCGTTTGTGGGTCCCCGTGAGGGGGACGCACCCAAGGCGAGGTCTCCATCCTTGAGCAGCTTCTTCACCTGCTTCTCCATGGTTATCTTTTAGCTGGGCTCCCCCGGATGGGGTCACGTTCCGAGATCCGGGCACACCGGTTGTTTGTCTGTTTCTTTCTTTCTTTTTTGAGCATCCTTCGAGTGATTTTTCCTCACTCACTCATGGCGTTCTTTTTCTTCTTCTTTTAAATTTTTATTTATTTTTTAAAATAATCATACAATTCCATCAATAGATGATTTTATTTATTTTTTGAAACACATGCATGGTGTTCATTGGATGAGGAGTGGACAGGAGGGGAAGGGGAGCTTTCCCAACAGAAAAGGTCCCCTGTTGTGTGCAAATTGGTGTTCATAAAAGAAGTAGCCAGGGTCGAACCACCTGATGTTTTTTGTTTGTGCTCCAGCCCATTTATGACAGTCCTGAAGTGACGACAATATGACTTTAAACCTATGGTGATGGATGTCTTCAAGTATTTTTTGTTTTATCTTTTGAAACAAATGAAGATGTCTTCAAGTATCAAATGCGGCACACAGAACCGACGTTGGGGGTAAAGTAAAGTAATTCAATGACAAGTAAATGAGTGCCGTTTTAGTGTGTTGAGTGTTTTTGGAAAAAGTATGTACCTGTATGATACTTTCAAGGGAAATTTTTTTATTCCGACTTCAGCATTTTACACAAAATTTGCTAAAAATCTTCAAAAACTTACCCATCGGTATATTGTAGAGGATGGAAAAAATGTGGCTTTGCAATTGAAGGCTACACTAAAGATTGAAGGGCAAATGAAGGATACGTATGAAAGATGGATATTGGGCAAATGATAAATGGGTAACATAACACTTTAGGGTGGGCTTAGTCTACCCATTAATATTGATGCCAAAAGATGATGGTAATATTTACAAGCACGTCATTCCATGTTGATGGCATTTCGTAACAAAGTTGGATGAAGAATGAATTGAAGAGGAGAATGAAACTTATAAATTTAGACGCAGTTAGAAGGATTTATTTGTGTGAAAAGGAGACGGATTAAAAGATTGGTTTGTGGCATCTTTGATATTTGGAGCTAGGGCAACATGTAACACTTGAAAGTAGCTCAACTTTACATTGGTCCTAGTAGACTAATGGCACCTTAAGCATGTGATATATTTTGTTGGCTCACTTAATTTCAACATACTATATTATTCAACAACGAAGTAAGGGGGGCTCTTAAAGTCATTAAGTCTTGTTGTTAGTTTTTGTTAAAGTCTGACATGTACAATCACAATGCAATTAAATTTTTAGTTTAATATTGTTCTTCTAATCTATTATATGATTCTTGAATCTAAAAAAATCAAAATTTTTATTACTTGAAAATGTATTTGTTGAACATTTTGATACTAACAAAGTCATAATATCTTCTCTTTACTCTTAGGATTGGATCTATGTGCCTAGAAGAAAAATGCGTGGTTTTCAAATGAAGTTATCATTTGATTACTTGAACTCTAACAATTGACATAATTTTGCCTCATGTTCTCAAAAGTTGAAGGACTATAAATTTGAAAACCTTGTAAATATAAAGGAAAAAGAAATTTAAACATTTTGTATGAAAATTGGATCTTATTCTTAAAATATTCTATGAGATTTTAGGGTTAATTTTGGATATATTAAAATTTAGAAATTTGAAAATTTAAATTTTGTTCATTAAGTGTCAATAAATGCAAAGTGAAAGTAATGTAGAACCTTCTTTTGACTTTCACCAAGATGCAACAAATTAGATAGTTCAATAATAAGAACCATAATCACATGCTTATTTGGATAATTATAAGAACAATTATCTTTATGTTGAAACTAACCTAGGAATACAATTTAATCTAATACTCATTCCTATCCATGCTGTCAAAAACAGATTGTAAATGATTCCATACAAAGAAATTTCCTCTTGAGAAAACAATTTTTTGTCATAAATAACTACTTAAGTTTCATTAAAAATTTGGATGAATGTTCTTAGATTCCAATGGATGATTTGGGAATGTCCCAATCATTACAAGTGCAATTTGTAGAACGATTTAGAGGATTCTACCACAAATTGCAAACTCCAAAATGCATATGGTATTTTTCCGGCACTCATCTACCACTCATGAAGGTCAATTTCGACAATGCAATTTTAGATTTTAAAGGTATGCGTCACCTTCAAACAATCATAAGTTTAATTGACACACTCTTCAACAAAAATAAATTGTGATTTCTAGTGGGAAATTGTGGGAGTAAGGTAGGAGGCTCTAAAATGGAACGAGCATTAAGAACAGACCCTACAAATGGCTGTGAAATGAACATGAGTTGGTTCTAAAATGACATGTATAGTCATTGAATGAATCAAGGAAAAAAGCATTATCAATTGCAAGAGCCAATCATTTGCTTTGCTTTCCCCATCTTTCTTTAGAATTGCAAGTGAACCGTTTATAAAAGACCTACGGTCATAAATAGGGACCTATGCCCCAACTCATTTGAAAAATCATAAGTAACTCAAAAATGCTTGGAAAAATCTGAAACCACTTGGGTTAGATCCCTCATCTATTTCTCTTTGTTTGAAAAATGAGCTAAAATTATTCCCGTCGGTTGAAACACACGAAATAGGCGGACCAGCCCTTAGATGTGCCATTTCAGAGCCTCCTACCTTATGTCAATCTTACCATGGATGTTTTTTTTGAGATACAGAGAGTATAATTTACGGGAGTAAAAATTATGCTGGGAATCTGACCATCAAGTCAGGTACTTACTATAATTTATTTACTAAAACTTACGAACAAAAGCTTGCCTGTTCAGTTCTTTTCAGTTCAATCTGTTTCACTTGGGAACCACAATCTGCTGAGCTGGAATCCCACCAATATCCAATAAAAAGACACCTTTTTGGCAGGTAACACTCCTCTCTCCACCAATTGCATTGCATGCTTCCAGTTCACTTAACTTCGAGACTTGGGGGTGCGTGGCAATCAGCACGATGCGCTGGGACCAATGCAGATGGAAAGCAACAACAAATGTATTTGTTGTCTTGTGAAATGAATTTGCCTTTTTTTTTCCTCCAAAAAGGACAAGGAAAAAGATAAGGAATAACACATTTATCCATCCTATCGTGGCCACAATTTTTTACTTGTATTTGATATGACAAAGGTTTGAGGGACCATCAACAAAATCCACTTATGAACAAAATCCTGAACATATGTGCCGAAAAAAAGAAAAAGAAGGAAGATTCAGACCTATTTTGAGGTTGGAGTGTTTTGAATAAAGTCTATGAGAATGAGATGTATTAAGTTACTCTGAGGAAGGTTACCGGTAGCCCCACAGCCAACATGGATGCTACCATCCTCATGTCATAATCCACAACTTATTCAACACGAATTTGATGCAAAATTAATTCTTCATTTCCTTTAACCCCTAAAGGTTTTTGACTATGTTTTCACAAAAAAACGCTACCAAACTGCCATTTCTAGTACAAGTACCAAATTTTGAAAAAAAAACATTTTTGGACACATGTAACCGTAGGATCTTGTAGTAAACTAGTTTGAGAAGATGTGGAAAAAATTTCAGAAATTTCCACCGTGTAGATTGCAAGATATTAGCATTTGAAGTGACAAAACCCCTTTTTTTGTCCCTGCGAAAAACCGGGCAGCTGCACTTCACATGGTCACATTTGTATGAAAAAATGTCCAAAATGGTGGTAACTCTTTGGATTCATTCTTCAAAGAAAGTTAGCTACATGCTTGAAAAATTTCAAATCATTTGGAATTGTACAACATATAGGAAAAAAATAGTAAGTAGAAAGAAGTAGAAAATGATTCAAAACACTAAATTGTTAAGGATTTAATTATTGAATTGAAAAATGCCAATCCAAACAATTGTAATGTTGTAATAAACAATCTACACCTTGTGTTTATATTTTTTTCCAAAAATATTGAAAATTGAGTTAAATAAAGGACTTCAAAGTTTATTTTAGAGTAGAGATTCCATAACTACCTGCAAACTACCCACAACTAAAATTCCTCATAACTTTCATCTCATAAATCAAAGTGGAATGATTCAAAGCTTTTCTTGTGCACATAAATCTAGAGAACCAATTTCAAATTTTTATTTATCTAGAAAATGATTTTTAAAGAAGTTTTTTTTTGCTGCCCGGGCTGCCCGCCGGACAATGAAAACTACATATCATACCATAACTTTTTAATCATGTGGTCAAAAGTTATGAAATTTGTTGGGACCTAAAGCTACTCCTCGGGCACATCTTGTGTGAAAATTTCAAAGAAAAAAAATAAAAATTCCATTCGTGGTGAGCTGCCCCCAAATGCTATGTTGTCAAAAAAACGGTGTTTGGTCCTTTAGGGGTTAATTACAAAATTTCCGATACTAGAAGTCACTCCATCCAAACCATCAATAGGCTACAAAGTTCAGTTCATAGAATTCACTTTTGTAATGGTAGTTCGTTCTATGGTTCAATCCAATTAAAGCAAAACAAATATGAATCACTTATTCAAAATATACACATTAAAGTCTATCATTAACCTCTAAAGTCCCAAGGTCTCTTTTTCATCAAAGACCATTCAAAACTGCCGTTTTTACAACAAAGAGAAGAAAAAAAATCAATGTCTTTTTAGCATATCTAACCATAGGATCTTGTACTAGACTAGTGTAAGAATGTGTGGAAGAAATTTGACCGTGTAGATTGCAAGATATTTGTGTTTAAAGTGAAAGAGACAAGTTTTTTTGCACGTTGTCCAACTACATTTTTTTGGCTTTGAACCTTCTTAACTTAAGTTTTTTTTGCTCTATTGATTTTGAGTTTCTAATTTTATACTCAATTTTATATGAAGAAATGAGTTGAGAGTCTAGAAAAAAAATTCAAAAAAGCACACTTAGTTTTGACGCATTAAAAAAATTGTTAAGTAGAAGTGGGTTTAGGATTGAAGGAAATCTAAATTGTTAATAGTTCTAAGATAGAATTGAAATATCCTAATCTCAATAGTGAGATTTTTCTAACATGAGATCTTAACCTTGTGTAACATTTTTTTTTAAATTGTGAAAATTGAGGTAAAATATGAATCCTACAAGTTATTTTTTCAAGAAGATGCTTTGATTGCCTAAAAACAAAATTGTTCATAACTTTCACTTAACAAATCCAAATAGAATGAATAAAAACTTCCCATATACATAAAAATTTAATCTATAGAAAATAAAATTTTAAATTTTTACTTTAAGTTTTTTTGAAGGGTTTTTTTCACCCGATGAACTAAAATTTGGGCTCTTTGTCCCATAAGTTTTGCTCTCGGTCTCCGATTGAAATAAAAAATATATTTTCAAAAAGCAAATGCTCGAGCAAGTGTGTTTTTCTATCTTCACTAAAAATTTCAGAAAATCAAGACAAAAATTGAGACCACAGGAACCTACCTAAAATCCATTTTGTCCCCCGAGGGGACAATGGGACTTTAGGAATTAATCCCCCCTTTGTTCTTCTAACAACTAGTGCTTGATGTAGCTCACACAGTACAAGAATTGAAGTACTCTAAGAAACATTTAACACTTGAATTCTCTCGGCCTTTTTTTCCCATCAAAACCTTACCCACTAAGCATTGTCAATTTTATTGCAAAGAGCAAGAAAGCTTAAAGTATTTTTTGCAATTTTAACCATTGGATTTGATTGTAATATACTAATATAAGAATGTGTGGAAGGATTTTCAAAAACCTTGACCGTGTAGACTGTAAGACATTTTAGTTCTAAGTGATGAAAATGAGTTTTTTTGCACCTTGTTTGATTAGATATTTTGGCTTTGAATATTTTTAGCTTAGAATTTTGCACTACAAATTTTGAATTTCTAATTTTTTATGTTGAAGAATTGAGTTGGTAGAAGCAAGTATGAGATAGAAAGAAAAACTAAACCATTAATAGTTCTAAAACATAATTGAAATATATTAATCTCAACAGTGAAATTGTTTATCAAACAATCCAAACTATGTGAATTTTTTTCATTGTGAAAATTAAATTCAAAAATGAATCCTATAAGTTATTTTTTAAGGAAGATGTTCTTATTGCTTACAGAACAAAAATCTCTAGAAATTTCTAACCACTGTTCTAAATTGAATGAATAAAATCTTTACACATGGCCAAAAAAATAATTCTATAAGAAAATGATTTAGATAATTTAATTATAATTTTTTGTGATTTTTTTGTGCTATCCAACAAACTATTTTTGAGCATAGGATGGCATAACTTTTGCTCCCGAGCACCAATTGAAATAAAAATTACATCCCTTTTTAAGCTAATGTATTTTTTTATCTTAAAAAAAAAATCCTAAAAATTATGTCAAAATTTTTCAGATTGTAGGAACTTGTCCAAAACTTCAAGTGTATGGCCCAAAATATTAGGAACTTACCCAAAATTATGATGTTTTAAACCATAATGTACACCAATGGAGATTAAAATAAATAAATTATAAGCTTATTTTGTATTAGATATGATTTTTTTCTTCACTTTTTCTTCTATAGCTCATAAAAAATTTGAAATTTTGTAATTTATAGAAGACATGTGATTACGTCTCTAAAAAATATTAAGTTAAATTTAGTCACAATATGAACCATACAAATTCAATGATTTTGAAATATACTACATATTTGTACAATTAAAATGCCCCTTATATTTACTAGTAGACAATGTTTTTTTTATGTACAATATTTTGCCAATTGTCTACATTTGTAAAAAGGGTGACTATCCTTTGTGAAGAAATTTCATTTATTTCTAGGGGAGGTCACTCTCACTACATTTGGGGTACCCACGTGTGGTGGAGTGATTTTTTGACCCCCTATTTACTTTTGAATAAACTATAATTTCATCCTAAAACTTTGAGCTTTGTTTAACAATGACTAAAGGTTTCTATTGACAAAAATTTCAATTCCAAATAACATAAGATATTTTGTCTAGAAAGGGTTGAAAAATGAACTAAAATGGCATGTTCTCCAACTAAAATATTTATAGAGCTCACATGAAGATGACTATTGCATCAATATTCAACCAAAATAAACTTTCAATAGAAAACTATTCTATAGAATTTTTTTCATTTTCCAATTTTTTTTTTCTTATATAATATAGAGGTGTGAAATTTAGTTTTAGCTTTATAGTGTATATTTTTTCTTAAAATTTTTATAACTAATTACTATTAGCATAAAAAAATACTAATAATTCAAAACACAAACTTTTAAAGTAGTAAAATCTATACATAATTTTTTTTCTTCGAAAAACAATTAAATAAATAAGATGTATTACATGTATTATTTTTTCCGCCGCATGTGGGTTGCTAAAACGTGGGGAGTGTCCTCCTTGGGATTTATTTTGGTCAAAAAAGCCATATTGTTGCTATTTTTAAGACCAATAGCTAAGTTTTATGTACATTTCAGCTAGTTTCAATATAGATATCATCAAGTATCATCCTAACAATACAGATGTATTGAAAAAATATTCCCCCAAGCTCAAAATAAATCCATGGTACTTCCATTAAGGTAGCTTGTCAGCCATATTATGTTTATGCTCCAAGAATTGTTCCAACTATTATCGATATACTATGAATAGATACTACAAGAATGAAAAATTGTTCATTGATGATTTGGTGACAATTTAGGATTTGCATTGTACTATTTTATGAGCAATTGGGGGCTGAATTTGATTTTAAAGTAGACAAAATTTTAGTGTAAATAACATGGAGTTATGAGTGCTAGGACACTTAGTGCCATCCTGGACAATTACATGCACCATGACAATGGTGAGCATGTACTAGATAACTTTTATTCATTTTGCTCTTTTTTTGCAAGGACCATCCATGTTTGTTATCATGAGGATGAAATTCTACAATAAGCTTTAATGTTACTTAAGTTTAAGGTTTGCATTTTGGTCTTCATATTTGGACTCCATCTGCACAATTGATGGACAATTGTTTGACATTTTAACCCTTAAAAGGTTGTTTGTGCCCTTGGGAGACAATTTGGGTCCAGATAGGTTCTTGTGATCTCAATTTTTAGTGAATATTTTTGAATATTTTTGAGGATGTTTGGTTATGCGAGAGCTCTGTGGATATATAATTTTTATTTCAATCAATTACTAGGAGAAAAAGTTATGGCACAATATGTAAAAAATAGAGGTTAGCGGGCAACACAAAAAAATTACAAAAAATCAAAATGTTTAAAAAAAAAAATTCTTCTAAAACTATGTATTTTTGTCTACATTTGAAGCTTTTATTCATTCTATTTGGACTAGTGATGAGAACTGTTCTGGACAACCTTAATTTTTTGAGCAATCTAAGCATCTTTTGAAAAAATAACTTATAGGATTCATTTTTAAATGCAATTTTTACAATTTTACAAAAAATTGTTAGACATGGTTGTATTTACTTGCTAGAACAATCTTACTGTTGAGATTATTGTGTTTCAATTTCATCTTAGAGCTATTAATGATTTAAATTTTCTTCAATTTTGAACCTACTTCTACTGAACAATTTTTTGATGAATAAAAATTAAGTGTTTTTTTCTTGGAATTTTTTCTAGATTCTCGACTCAAGTATTCAACATAAAAACTTATAAATTCAAAATTGATAGTACAAAAGATTTAAGTTAAGAAGATTCAAAGCCAAAGAATCTAGTCAACCAAGGTGCAAAAAACTTGTTTTTTTCACTTTGGATGCAACTATCATGCAATCTATGCAGTCAAAGTTTCTGAAATTTCTTACATACATTCTTATACTAGTCTAATATAAGATCCTGTAGTTAGATATGCAAAACCCCCAAAATTTAAAGTTTTTGCTTTGTGCACTAGAAGTGGCGTTTTTGAGTGTGTTTTGATTGAGAAAAGGCTTCTGTCCTTTAGGGGATAATGGCAATACCTATAGCCATCAATAGTGCCTTCTTATTGTGAGCTTTAGAAAATCATATCTAATTTTGTTTTAAGCCTAAAAACTACAAATCAAATTGTTATAGATGTCTCCTTCTCTTCTTTTTTTGAAAATTTGTTAGAAAATGCTTTGATCCACATAGAAGAGATTACCATCACCTATGCCAATATACTATCCAATAGGTGGTTCTTACACTTCCTGCCTTAAAATAGAGAAGCCCAATTCCATCCATTGTTTAGTTTTGGCCCCAACTTTTGGCCCCATTTTCATCCGTTCAAACATCCAAATCTCCCCAAAAAAATATCCAAACTCCTTCAAGATTTTGACAAAATTAATAAATTAATGTCAAAATGGGTAACTTGTCAATCCTTAACCCCTAAAGGACCATGACTATGCTTTCACCAAAAATGCTCCAAAATGTTGCCATTTCTAATACAAGCACCAAATTTAACCCCTAAAGGACCAAAGTGCATTTTTTGGCAACATAGTGATTTTGGGTAGCTCACTACAACTGTACTTTTTAGTTATTTTCTTTGAAATTTTAACGCAACAATTTTGCAAGGAGTAGCTTTAAGGCCCAACAATTTTCATAACTTGTGACTACATTGTAAAAAAATTATTGAATGATGTGTAGTTTTCATTACTCGGCCGGTAGTCCAGGCAGCAAAAAAATTTCTTTAAAAATCACTTCTTTGAAAAATAAAAATTTGAAACTGTTTTTTTGGATTTCTATACACATGGAAAACTTTTGAATCATTTCATTTTGATTAATGAGATGAAAGTTATGTGTTTTAGTTTATGGGTATTATGAAATCTCTATTCTAAAATAAACTTTGAAGTCCTTTATTTTACTCAATTTTCAATATAAATAAATTTTTAAATAAATTTTAAATAAATTTTAAATAAATTTTAAATAAATTTTAAATAAATTTTAAATAAATTTTAAATAAATTTTAAATAAATTTTAAATAAATTTTAAATAAATTTTAAATAAATTTTAAATAAATTTTAAATAAATTTTAAATAAATTTTAAATAAATTTTAAATAAATTTTAAATAAATTTTAAATAAATTTTAAATAAATTTTAAATAAATTTTAAATAAATTTTAAATAAATTTTAAATAAATTTTAAATAAATTTTAAATAAATTTTAAATAAATTTTAAATAAATTTTAAATAAATTTAAATAAATAAATAAAAATATATTTATTAGGTGTAGATTGTTTAATACAACATGACAATCATTGGAATTGGCATTTTTCAATTCCATAACTATATTCTTATTATTATAGTAATTTGAATCATTCTCTACTTCTTTCTACTTACTAATTTTTTCCTGTATGTTGTACAATTCCAAATGATCTAAAGAATTTTGAGCATGTGGACAACTTGCCTCGAAGAATGAATCCAAAGAGTTACAAGCATTTTAGAATTTTTTTCATGAAGATCTGACCTTGTGAAGTGCAGCTGCCCGATTTTTTTGTAGGGGCAAAAAGAGGATTTTTGTCACTTCAAATGCTAATATCTTGCAATCTACACGGTGGAAGTTTCTGAAATTTTTTCCACATCTTCTCAAACCAGCGTACTACAAGTTCCTACAATTACATTTGTCCAAAAATGTTTTTTTTAAAAAAAAATTTGGTACTTGTATTAGAAATGGCTATTTTGGAGTGTTTTTGGTGAAAACATAGTAAAAAACGTTTAGGAGTTAAAAATAAATAAAAATTGGACACATGTAATTGTAGGATCTTGTAGTACACTAATTTGAGAAGATGTGGAAAAAAGTTTAGAAATTTCCACAGTGAAGATTGCACTATATTAGCATTTGAAGTGACAAAATCCCTTCTGGGGCCTTGCGAAAAATTGGGTAGCTGCACTTTGCAAGATCACACATTTATATGAAAAAATGTCTAAAATGGTGGTGCTTCTTTGGATTCTTTTTTTAAGGCAAGTTGACTATATGTTTGAAGAATTTCAGATCATTTGGGAATTGTTCAACACATAGGGAAAAAAAAAGTAAGCAGAAAAACGTAGATAATTATTCAAAATACTAAATTGTTAAGAATTTAGTTATGGAATTGAAAAATGCCAATCCCAGTGGTTGCAATGTTGTAATAAACAATCTACATCCTATGATTTTGTTTTGTTTTCCAAAATATTGAAAACTGAATAAGATAAAGGACTTCAAAGTTTATTTCAGAGTAGAAAATCTATAATTGTCCGCAAACTAAAATTCCTCATAACTTTTGACTCCTTGATCAAAATAGAATGATTCAAAGCTTTTTACGTATATATAACTCTAAAAAATCAATTTCAAATCTTTGCTTCTAAAAAAAAAGATTTTTTCTGATCTATCTAGACTGCCCATTTAGAGAAAATAGAAACATATTAGGCCATATTTTTTGACTCACATTTCCAAATGTCATGAAAATTAGTGCATACGAAAGATATTCCTTATTCCCACCTTTTTTTAAATTTTCAGCCTAAAATATGCAAACTCTAGTCATATGAACTTGCCTAAAATTTCTATGTTGCCCAAAAATGAATGTTGATCCTTTAGGGATTTATGACTCCACTCTTTAGGCAGTTTTGTAATTTCAAGGGAGACCACTTCAAAAATTCATAAAAATTACAATGTTAATCATAAAATTACAATCCCACTTGGATTTGACTTGTGAAACAAGCGCACACCTCTAGAAAATATGTGCCCCTCTTAGAATTGACCTCAAGATATTCAAACTCCACATCAGGGTGGTGATAGGCTTGTATGCTTCATTTGTTATTTCGTTTTCCACTGGAAACCATGGCCATTATTTTGAGACAGAGGTTGTAAGTAAATGATAAAAGTGATAAAAAAAAGTCACTGCTAGTGGAAGAGTCGTGTCAAATTGGAACATGGGCTTCTGTCAGAAATCCAACCTACACCGAATCTCCAGCCAAGTCACTAACTCCCACTGGAACTGGAGCCGTGCGGGCGCTAACCTGGGGTGGGATTTCGAATGGATGCGGAGTGGATGGAGGGTTGCGATGTATGGAGGGTGGTCCTACTGCTTGGGACGCCCTGCCCTGCTTTCTCCTACCCGCTTGCATTGGCTTCAGTTAGCACTCGCATGACTCCAATTCCGGTGGGAGTTGGTGCCTGGGTGAATCTCCAAATACCGGCAAGACATGGTAAGTTGGTAACCATTCCATAAAAAATAAAAATAAACTTAAGGTGACCAAATCAAATCAATTAAATTAAATTATTACACTAGACTTTGACTTGAGTCAATTAGTTTATAGAGATCTGCAAATGGATGTCACGTTGACAAGTGGCTTTAATTTTCATCCACATGAGGAGCAGTTGACCACAACATGCACAAGTATGCACTGGGTGATCCATGCTAACGTAAGTGTTTCAAAAGTGGCATTCCCTCTTTTTCCATCTATAACTAAGTTAGTCTCTTTTGAAGTGTCAAAAAACGTTATCAATCTATGGAAAAAACAAAACATTGATGCACAACACATAGGTCTCATGTAATATAAATATAAAAGATCCATTAAAAAGCTTAAATAGCATTTGAAAGTTTAAAATAATTGAATTACAAAGTCATGATTGTTTGAAGGACCAGACATTCAAATTTGGAAGGACCAAGTTAATAGGAAAGATCTCCCAATGAATAGACAATGTGCATCTAAATCTCTTGAAAAAGAATATTGGTTTAATAGTATTAAATAGTGCATGTGAATTCTCGTGTGAATTAGATTGATTCCTCAATCTCAACTTCATGGCTTTTGTATATAGGGTTGAATAGTGAAATTAGGTTGCCCCTCACTAATTTCTTGACATTCTACACTATATAGGTATGTACTCTTATTGTAGAAGGAGATGCAATAAATTAGGAACCGTGTATGTTGCATGGGTTGGTGCATTGATTCATGACCCAAATTTAACCCCTAAAGGACCAACATGCGTTTTTTGGCAACATAGAAATTTTGTGCAGGTACGTGTGACTGGAGATTTGCATATTTTGGGCTGAAATTTTTATAGAAGGTGGGAACAAGGAATATCGTTCATATGCACCAAATTTCATGACATTTGGAAATACGAGTCAAAAGTTATAGCCAAATATATTGTTTGTTTCTCAACTCGGGCAGTCCGGGCTGATTAAAAAAAATCATTTTTTCCAAAAATAAAAATTTGAAACTGGTTTATTAGATTTATATATACGTGGAAAGCTTTGAATCATTCTATTTTGATCAATGAGTCAATCATTATGAGGATTTTTAGTTTGTGGGCAATTATGGATTGTTCACTCTAAAATAAACTTTGAAGTTGTTTATTTCACTCAATTTTCAATATTTTTCAAAAATATAAAATTGTAGGATGTAGATTGTTTATTACAACATTGCAACCATTGGGATTGGCATTTTTCAATTCCATAATTAAGTTCTTAACAATTTAGTGTTTTGATCCATTCTCTACTTCTTTCTACTTACTATTTTTTTCCTATATGCTGTACAATTCCAAATAATTTGGAAATTTTCAAACATGTAGCCAAATTTCCCTGAAGAATGAATCCAAAGAAGCACAACCATTTTGGAATTTTTTTCATAATAATCTGACCTTGTGAAGTGCAGCTGCCCGGTTTTTTGCAGGGCCAAAAAAAAGGACTTTGCCTTTTCAAACGCTAATATCTTCCAATCTACACGATGGAAATTTTTGAAATTTTTCCCACATATTCTCAAACCAGAGTACTACAAGATCCTACGGTTACATGAATCCAAAAATGATATTTTTCAAAAATTTGGTACTTGTACTAGAAATGGCAGTTTTTGGAGCAGTTTTGGTAAAAACATAGTCGAGGAACTTTAGGGGTTAAAAAGTCATATTTGTCCATGTGGAAAAGCAGTGAATCATGAGGTAACTTCTCTGAATAAGGCAACCTAATTATTAAAACAACCCAATTTCACTGTTTGATGTGGGGATGCGAAAAGAAAGAAAAACTTACAAAACTAAACTTATGTGTTGTCGAGATCCTACTCATTGCGAGTCCTTGTTTATTTAAACTTAAAAAGCTCCAGATCCACATTCCTCCTCCAACCAGGCAACCGCCACCCACCCACCCACCCTACCGGCCGGCTTCCTTTCGAGCGACTCCAAAGACCTTCATCGTGTATAGGAAGGATTTTTTGGGAGGTTGACTAGTAAATTGAACTTGTCGTTTTGCAAACCCACTTGCTTCTTCACTTTGCACGAGTCTCCAATTCTACAGGGGTGTGAGTGCACAAGTCAACTCTCCGAAATGACGTCATTCAGAATGCAACTTGCAGCAATGAAAGTCATTTTGGGGGTCGTGCCAAGAAGGTTCCTGTTATTCGTTGACTTCTCTTTGTATAATTGGACGGCATCCAAGTAAGGGGGGCATACAGTGCCGCATGCTTGTGGGCTGACTAATTGCAATTTTCCACAGTAGCTTAGTGCCAAGTTGGGGTCTCGAATCCACTCTCTATACATCCATTCAGATGCGGATGAAACACCATTTACCGTTTGCATGTAACAAACAAATTGCTGTTGTAAACAACCGCAACCCGAAACATAAATCAAAGTTAAGAGATAACTGCGCACACTAAGCACACAGCTTACTTACAAGCCCACAAAGTTCAGATCAGCGGCAAGCCCACCATTGGCGATCATGAGTCCCACACTCTCACGCCCAAAACCCTCCAATCTCTTCCGCCGGGGACGTTGTCCCTTGGTTCCTTTTACTGTTTCCCCATTCAATGGAAATTGTCCATGAGTTTAAAAAAACAAACCCAACAACCCCTCCAATCCTGTGTGCCACAGAAATCAATAAATCGAAAACATCAAACTTAGACTCTCTGGCCACCATCTAGGCCCGCATGGTCACCATCTAACTAAACCCATCCGCAACATCAGTACGGTGGATTTTTTAATTCATTATTCAGTGAATTCCACAAATTCATGGATCAGACTTGACTCCAGTGAGAGTCCAAACCACTCATCTGGAGTCCAACTACTACTAATCCACACTACATCACAGTAGTAGTCACAAGAAGATTTCGTGACGTTAACCGGGGCTAATCCTTTGAGGAATAGCCCCCACTTTAGACCCCATGTACACAGTGCTTGAAAAATCTCGGATTTTTTTTTCCACACTACTTTAGACCCCAAAATGTGCCACCTTAGCCGGGCTAAAGTGCATGCGGGGTTAAGCCTTGGGGTCTAAAGTGGGGCAGTTTAGACCCCCCAAAACTTTAGCCCCAGGGGCTAACGCCACGAAATCTTCCTGTGAGTAGTAAGCTTACCTGGATTAAGCTTGTTATTGTACCCATTGCGAAAAGGTTCACCGCTTGTCCAGTGAGCCTTTGCAAGTACAAGGGCTCTGGAGTCTGGACACTCATTTCATGGCTTTTGTCAGCCGACCCAGGTATGTAAAAGCGACGCTCCAAAGCAGACGGAGCTCCGTCCCAATTCGAAACTCACCAAAAGGAAAATAGCTCATTACCTTCTCAAGTTTCCCTGAGTAATATTTGGGTGTCTGTGTACGGACCGTAGTGTAATAAGAGTCCCCCGCCTAATCTAACTATCGCAGGATGAAGATAAGGTCAAGGTGGTATTGCCGTGGAGACTGAAGGCGACGTTTGTCTGTCTGGAATTAAAGGATTGATGAATCAATTAGGGTTAGGGTTACCACATTAGGAAGGGAAAGGCAGGTCTGTTTGGTAAGTATCGATGAATCACGGGACGCGACCGACCCCACTGGCCGAAGTCCTGTTTCCAGAAGGAGCTGATTCTACAGTTGAGTTCTGTGTTGATCCGACATCTACAGAAATACAGATGAAGAGGATTCCATATTTTTCTAGAGTTTCAATCTAGAAACGAAATTACTAAGAATTTTTTTCGTGAAGATTTTATTTGTCCCATTCTCAATATATAGGCAAACCCATTTCCAACCATAGGATGGTTACAAAATCAATGTAAGTGATCATTGTGGCTTTCAATGTACACCTTGCGAGCATTTCTACTACTCTTGCTAGACGGGAGTTGTCAGCTACTTGAAAGCTGATAAAAAATGGAGCAATCTAAGCTGTGAGAATGGGATGCTGGTCGGAAATGAGTGATTTCCTTTAATGGTGAACATGCCTATTATCAAGCAGATTTTCTATTTGGGTATCTTGGATAAGCATTTGTCAACTCATGTATCCTACAGAGATTGAGAAGTTGGAGAGAAGTCATTTGCAAGTAGAATCAAGACATTTTGTTAAGAAATGAATTTTCTAAGATTATTTTGAAGTTTGTTAGGACTAAACTGGAAAAGCGTAGGTAGCCCCATGGTAAACCATACGGTGACATATCTCCACCCCAAGTGCATCGTTGTGATGCTAAAGGGGTGCTAAGATTGTGGTAATGGGTAGGTGGTTGATGCAAATGGGAGGGTTGAGAGGTCTAATAAGTGTTGGAATTAAATTTGACAACATTAGGTTCTTCTACCTTAAAACTACTCACTCATGCTAAATTGATGTGCACAGATAAAGTCGAAATTGTGATTAGGGATTATTTCTTACTTGTAGATGAATGAAAATCATAGAATTAAAAGATAAATTTGTATTATTATTATTGTATTACCAGCAACAAGCACAAGATGACAAGGAACTCTTTTCTTGACAAAAAAATATTGCTTGCTTCATGTCAAAAGATGAACTTTATAGAAGGTATCTTGAATTAGTCTAAGTTGAACTATTATTAGATTGTACCAATTTCTGTAAAAGGGCAATAGGTCTACTAGTTTGATATATGTATAGTAATTTGTCCTATCAGTGAGGGTGCATGCAAACTTAGAGCCACCTTCATAGACCATGTCACTATTTTTTTGTTAAATTCAGGAAATTGGTACAATACAATAATATTTCAACCTAGACAAATTCAGTTATTTTGTAAATAGCGTAGCTTTGGTAAATTAGAGTTATATGCACTAATAGGAAAATCAATGTATTGCACAAATAAAAACAAAATTATGGAAATTTTTGTTAAAATGATAGTCATTCCACAACTTTGGCACTTTTATAGATTAAATAGCGTGGTTTGTAATCTATACCTATTTTAGATGGTTTAGATTGCACGGTCTGAAAATGGCATATATAATATTACCATTGTAACAAAGTTTCATATAATTATCTTGTGCATTCAATGAGGGTGTCCATACCAATAACATAAGTACATGTAATTGTAATCTAGTTGCAGAATCCACCTCAACAAAAACTTGCCTACACTATACACATTGTTACATTGTATATGTAGATTCAAGATATGGAATCCTAGATGAAGAAACTTTCTTTTTACATCAATTACAAAAAGAAGTTGCACTTGATTTTCACTCCACATTTTGGACATTATAACCTACTATCAATTGTAGATCTACCTACAATCACTATTATAATAGATATATGACCTTAGAGCACTTAGCTAGAATGTGAGATTTTGGTTCTCCATGACCACACGAGCACAAAATTGGTGTTCACATGGTCATGGAGAACCCAAATTTCACACTATCACCTAGTGCTCCATGGTCCCATTTCAGCTAGTGAATCAACCCTTCCAAAACTCCTACATCAGAACATTGTTAACCTACCTGGACCATTCCCCTTTAGAGGAGGGATAAATGCCTCTATGTATGCATGTGAATAAACTCAGTTATAATCTATGGAGAATCATTGGTTAGCTAGGAAGTTGCAACCATAGTGTCATTAGATGAGTGAGAAGTTGCAAGAGAGTCATTGGTTGACTAGGAAGTTGCCATGTCAAAGCTCATACTTCTTGTCAATGCAAAAGGGACCCTCTAAAGTTGGTTAACAATGTTGTGTTTATCCACACAATGTCCAAGATAGATGTGCTAAGAGGATGTTTGATCCTCTTCCAATTCAAAAGGAACTAGGCCCATCACAAAAACCTAGATAGTACTTTTAATATTAACAACCATGCTCCAAGATGCTTACTCTATCAGGACACGTTTGCATGTAGTAACCTTTTTGAAGTATCCTATTGGTAAAAAACGTGACGGATGCAAAGAATTACGACTGGCCGGCAACCAACTGAACAGAAAGCTTGAGCCATTTTATCTTCAGTGTGGCCCTTCTGCACGAATCACACCCGAATCTCCGTCCAACCAGCCTCCCAATGAAATATTCCAAACATAAACAAAATAAAATACTCAGATTCCCACGGACGATCACGCCCAGACTCAACTGGGCCTAGTGGACCACTGATGAGAGCTCACGAAAGGCAAACCACTGTAGGCCACGAAAGGCTCCGTGATGAGCTGTGCAGATGGATCGAAAAGCCCACGAGACGCACCCAATTGTTTATTGCCGTTCAACCCCAAGATCACATCCGGTGTCGTTGATTGTACAGGATCACATTCTTTATTCCTGTGCAGCATGGGATCAAATAGTTTAAGAGTATTATAATCTTTTTAAAATGGATTGCCCCTCCCTGCAACGTTCCCTGCTTTCAAGGCTGGCCTAGTGCAACTTCCGAAGTGCCGGTGCGTCTCCAGTCTGCTCTCTACAGTAGAAGCGGCAACTGGATCGCTTGCCTCTATTAGAACGGCACTTTCTCCGAAAAGTATTAAAAAATGAAAACGAGATGCCTGCTCAGATGCTTGGAGTCACTATTTGAGGAGCGCAATCCTCCATTTCTCAACCAGCTCTCATCATCAATCGCTCTCAGTGGAGTTGGTGGACGCTGTTCATAATTCTGTCGTGGGGTTACAATCTATCCTGGTATCGGTATTTTCTACTAATGCAACCAAGATTCAGAGGGGGCCTGGAACCTTAGTTGAAGTGATTGTAGAAACCGGTCTCCGAGATTCGGAGAGGGAGCTTATCGCAGAATTTTTTTGGAATTTGGGAGGTCGTGTGTGAGCTTGGTTACTGGGAGCTTTTGGATCTTCTGGAGAGTACTTGCATTACGCTTTTCTAGTAACACAGTCTCTCAAGTGTATCGCTTGTAAAGTCCCTGCGTCTGTTGATAACTTGAGCTCGAGCTCTGCGTGTGTTGTGAGCTTTCAAGCTACGCCATGAGTTCTTACCGCCCTGCAGAGCGAGCATTCAGCTGGAACTCTCTCACAGAAGAGTAGAAACCCACAATCTGTTAAGAGTGCTTGGATCCCGAGTTTTTGAATCTCAGTACAAAAATTGCGACCCCAATGGCCGACTTCGTAGCGTACAACGAGATGATGAAGCGGTGCCGCGTTTCCACCGCAGAAGCGCCGCTGCCGCAAGCAACAGGCTTCACGCCCTGCCTCCCCGACGACGTTTTCCTCAATTGCTTATTGCGCGTCCCTCTCCAGTGTCACGCCAGTCTGCACTTTGTCTCCAAGTCCTTGCGCACTCTCCTACAATCCCCAGACTATTACGCGCAACGCCAGTCGGAAGGCGCAAGCTCTTCCTTTGTGTGCATGTTGCAAAGAACACCAACCGCAAGTGAAGAAAGCGGCGAAGAAGTTGGTGACGCAGCTGGTGAGCCTGTGTTTGGGATCACGCTCTTGGACGTGGAACACGCGACATGGGAGCGCTTGCCAGCAATTCCAGGCTTAGCAGGCGGCTTGCCGACGTTCTGCAAGCTCCTGCGCGTTGGACGCGAGCTCGTCGTGATGGGCGGGTGGTGGCCAAGCACTTGGGCGCCTTCCGTTTCTGTGTTTATTTACAATTTCGGGACGCAGAAATGGCGACAAGGGAAGGATATGCCGAACGCGCGCTCGTTCTTTGCGTGCGGCGTGGTCGGGTCGAAGGTCCTCCTCGCGGGAGGACACGACGGCGACAAGAAAGCGCTCAACTCGGCTGAATCTTACGACGTCGAAACCAACTCGTGGACGTCGTTGCGTAGCCTGAGCTTCGACCGCGACGAGCCGACGGGAGTGGTCATCGACGGACAATTTTATGTTGTGAGTGGATACGGGAGCGACGCGCAAGGGGTGTTCAGTGCGAGTGCTGAAATCTATGATCCGGAGACGAATTCGTGGCGAGTTTTGGAGAATATGTGGATGCCGACGGACGGTGGAGACGTCTCTGCGAATCCGACGTCGTTGGCGGCGCTGAAGGGAAGCGTGTATACCGTTCATGGAAAAGAAGTGGTGGTGTACGATTCGGAACGAAACGCTTGGACGGTCGTGGCGAAGATGCCGGAAGAATGCGAGAAAGGGGATATGACGTCGATGTCTATTGCGGCCACGGGGAATGAGCTCGTGATCACGGGGCTTGTGAAGAAAAACGAATCCACTTCGTTGCGAACCTTGAAGCTCACCCCGCCTGTGAGGAATGGCAAGGCGCAGTGGGAGACTGTTGCTTGTAGCGAGCAGTATCTTAACCTGGCTCAAACGTCGTGCGCGTTCGAGTTGTAGCGTTTTGAGCGGTTTAGGGCTTAGGGATCTGAGAGACGTAGAGGTTGTAGTATGTACAGTAGACGCATACAAGTGGGAGGCCTTTTTTTTTTGTGCCTTTCCTGGTGCTTTCTATCAGGAGCTTCAATCGTAACGGCGTTTGTGCTGCGCCGCGCCTTTTTCAGCGGTGCACTCAATCTTATTAAAGCAAGTGATCTTTTTTCGAATTTTGAATTGTAGCACAACCCGTGAATGGCTGTCTCTTTGTATCTGTATTTGAGCTGGATTGTATGGAAATTGTGCGTGTTGAATGAAGTGAAGGTGGTCAGTTTTGTAAGCATTGATGCATTTTGTTCGAAATTGGAACTCTGTTTAAGGTCTTCAGAATCCGAGAGATGCTCTTTGTTGCCATTCCTGGTGCTTCAATCAGGAGCTTCAAGCGCAACTGCATTTGTGGATTTCCCAGTACGCTGGAAATTGTGTAGCATTGCAATCTATCTTTTAAGCAACTGCTCTTTTTGTCCAAATATAAGGTAGGTACACCCAAATGTGCCACTGACCTTAAACCGCCATCTATACTATGTGTACAGTACATCTCGAAAATCAGTTCTGTACCTATGTGCAAGATACGCTTTTAGAACCAAACTTCGTTCCTTAATAACTTCTGCATACAGGATATCCAAATGCCATGTTCTCTGGTGCGTTGGAACCTCCTTTCACTTGTTTACAAGAGCATATGAAAATTTGACCAGTCTAACAATAGTAAATAGTAACTAGGTTCAGTAGCAAAAAGTGGCGGTTTTGGGTGTACCTACCTTAGTTGTAGCTCCGCCGGTCTCTGGTGTCAATTTTGAGCTGGATTGCATGGAAATTGTGTGAGTTTGATAAAATGAAGTGCGAGTTTGATGAGTTTGATGAGTTTTGTCTGCTTTGAGCGCAACTCCGCAGTTTAATTCGAAATTCACCGCACTGCAACTCTGATGTGGAGCTTCAGAATCCGAGAGAATTAGTGGTTGTACTATGTGCAGTAGACGCATACAAGTGGGAGGCTTTTTGTTGCCTTTCCTGGTGCTTTCTATCAGGAGCTTCAATCGTAACGGCGTTTGTGCTGCGCCGAGCCTTTTTCAGTGCTGTACTGGAAAAGGTGCCGTTGTTGCACTCAATCTTATTTAGATCAACTGATCTTTTTTCGAATTGGAATTGTAGCGGAATCCGTGAATGCCTGTCTCTTTGTGTCTGTTTTGAGCTGGATTGTATGGAAATTGTGCTTGTTGGATGAAGTATTGGTGGTCAGTTTTGTAAGCATGGATGCATTTCGTTCGAAATTGCAACTCTGTTTAAGGTCTTCAGAATCCGATATATGTCCTTTGTTGCCATTCCTCGTGCTTCAATCAAACGCAACTGCATTTGTGGATTTCCCAGTACGCTGGAAATTGTGTAGCATTGCAATCTATCCTTTAAGCAGCTGATCTTTTTGTTGAATTATAGTTGTAGCTCCGTCACTGAATATCTGTCTCTCTTATACTAGTTCCTCTGGTCCGCTGTACTGTTTCCACTATCAAGGGAAATTGTCCATTTGTTTCAAAAAGAAAGAAAGTCCGTCTCTGGTGTCCATTTTGAGCTGGATTGCATGGAAATTGTGTGAGTTTGATGAAGTGAAGGTCAGTTTTGGGTGCTTTGAGCGCAGCTCCGCAGTTGAATTCGAAATTCACCGCATTGCAACTCTGATTTAGGGCTTCAGAATCGGAGAGATACCTGTTGTTGCCTTTGCTGATGCTTCAGTGAGGAGCTTCAATCGCAATTGCGTTTGTCGATTTCCCAGTGGTGCACTGGAAAATGTGTAGCTTAGCGACCAGTCCTTTAAGCAACTGATCTTATTTTCGAACTGTAATTGCAGCTCAATTAATCCCTGGATGCCTGTCTCCCGTATCCATTTTAAGCTGGAATCCATGGAAATTGTTCCTGCGCATTGCAACTCTGCTTCAATCAGGAGTTCCAGTTGTAATTGCGCTTCAACTGAACCTCAATTTCTCTTTGTGCGCGAAACTGTGGAGCTTTTGCAAAAGCTTCAGTCTGATGGGTTTTTTGAATTGTAATTGCAGATCAATTAATCCCTGAATGCCTGTCTCTTGTGTCTGTTTTGAGCTGGATGGCATGGAATTTGTGCAATCTTGATGAATTGATGGTTTGTTCTATGAGCAATGAGCAGTCTCTCTCTTTTTTCTTTTTTTGAAACAAATGAAACGGATTCCATTGCAAAAATAAAAGTACAAGGCCTGCCTGCCACAGGCGGCAATCAGCGAGACTTTGGTTCTCTGGGTTTGTGAACCTTGTTGCACGCGTTGTGAGTGATGCGTTGTAAAAGAGGGACATTCAAAACCGTCACTTTTTCTGTCAGATCATCATTAGGCTCGTCATATTTTCATATTTTCATGTTGGCAACTAAAAGAGGATTTTAATGCACCAAAAAAATGTTTCATTTGGATATTTCATGCAAAAGTCATAAGGGGTCAAAGTTTTTTGGGTAGATGTTTCAAAATCCTTTTTTCAATGGAAGTAGATATTGATTAGCTAGATGTATATCTAGTGAAGATTATAGTGCTTTTGGATTAGTGGTGCTTCTGGATATCCCTACCTTACGTTGTTGGGAGGTTCGAGTTAGTGCAATAGTTAGGATGGTTGGAAATTTTATTATGTTTCTTTGGAAAATCTCTTATGTTAAATGCAAACTTTGTCAAGATTTGATCCACCACGCTTTGATTGGTAGATATTTTTGTTTGGATGTTCTTGCAAAATCCTCCAATTAGGTAGGAACAAGCCCACAAGCCCACATACAGTCAAAGATGACCTTTAGTAATGTTGTTGCAACAACTCTACTCATTCAAATTGATGCAATGGTGCATAGAGGGACCAATCAAGTTTGTGATGAAGTGACTAAAGGATTAATTGTAGGATGGATGCATTGTGAGACTCATCCTTAATTGCCTTCAACAATTTTTGGTGGACTCATCATAGCTTAAAATTATGAACACATAACTAATATCTATTAATTGAATGGCAAAGTGATTACCAAAACATGTATCAACTCAAAAAAAAAATTTCAGCTCTTAGTACGTTTGTGAAAAACTAAGAATCTACTCATATGAAATCAAGCAACACTTACTTCACAAAGGGAGAATTCAACAGTGTGAGAGAAAAAGTGAAGACTTTACTAAATGATAAACCATTATCTCCAAGTAAAGCTAAATACACAACTCTCTCTAAATACACTTAGAAAACTTGGAAGGCCAATAAGCACAATAGCTAGCTCCGGATGCATAAAACCCTTGGTAAAAAATTGGCCTTGTATACAATTTTTGGAGCTTCCAACATTCTTGTCCATCCTTGCTTTCATGCAAAGATTAGTGTGCCCTACCTTAACAACAAGGATTGTTGGTGCCTCACATTGGACATAAATGTAATCTTATTTATAAAATCTTTGCAACTGAAGCTAGTAATCTCCATTGCAGCTGCAAGCATATTGTAAAGAATCACAATATTGAGCAATGGATAGGTTCTCTATGGCCATGGACATGGCCCTTTTGAAGAAATGTGCTCGATAGTGTCACGTTGAATCCAAATATGACAATCCTGCACTAGAGCTAACTTCTTCCGCACTAATTTGGCATTAGATGTGTTTTGGGAGGTCTGGAGGGCCGTTTCAAGCTTGTTCCTGGCACTGTTTCCTCCTAGCAGTTAAAAAATGGCCGCTGTCAAACTTTTGGAAAGAAAAAAAAAATCATTTAAAAAAAATTAGAATGCAAAAGAAAGTTGACTTTTAAAAAAAAAATTTAATGAAAAAATGACGTGGCAGTCTTTCTTCCAAGGTAGGCAACTGCTGCAGTACGTTTTTTAGAGTCTGGGAACCTGGGGGAACTTGCAGCCCTCTACAGGGGCTGAGAAACATCTAATGGTAGAATTGATTTTTGTCCATACAACAACTAGTAATGGCTATAAGATGCCAAAGATGCTTATCTAATGAAGTGGTAATCCATCGCAACATCAAGTTCTAATCATGATGACCACCATGAAGCAATCTATACTTTTGTAAACCATGTGCTCCAAAATGTGCCAAAATACAATTAAGAAATGCCACAACTACCAACTTTGAAGAGTTTTGTGGTAGAGCTATAAGTTCAATACACTTACTACAATGCTCCACCATTACTAATAAGTATATATTTTATGTGCGGTGACAATGAGCATCCTGGAAAAATCTACATGCCAATAATAATCCAAATCCATGATGGGCAAAGGCCATGATTGAAGTGATAAGGTGTTAAAACTCAACCTAACTCGATTGTATACTTCACACCAAGAAACATAAGTGGCAATTTTTTGATACATACTAGTCCACCAATATTGGTTGCGTAACATAGAATGCATGTCCTACGCATGCTAAAATGTCTAAGATCATTGTGTACTTGATGTACTAAGGAAGCTCTCTAATTTGGTTTGAAAACTATTTGACTACTAGACCACACACAAAATAACAAATATTTTTTCCAATGGAATCTTGTTGCCTAGTAACTAGTTCTATCTTGCTCCACAATAGAGATAGCAAAAGGAAACGTCTCTTATTGATCCAAAAGTGAGGTGTCGTCCAACAATAGATCTGGCTATTTTCTAGTAATTAGTAGATAGTTCTAAAAAATTCTAGAGGGTAGAACAAAGAGAAGAAGATTTTGAAAAATGTATAAGAGGTCACTCTTTTTTTTCTCTCAAACCACCCCTTAGTTGCTATTGTTAAACCAATGATACTATTCTATTTGTAGTGTTTTTGATTAATTTGGCCATTTTGTGACCACTTTGTTTTTTGGAGCATTTTTTCTCATTATCTTTTTCTTATATTTTTGGTGCACTTCATTTTGTTTTCTTGTTTTGTGCTAATGGGTACTTTTCTTGGTCTCTTGTCTAGTTTTCGTCCAAACGGCAAAGCTTTGACCCTATGTGATTCATTTAGAAGCCCGTCTATAGTATTTCCTCCTTTTATTTTTGTTCTAGTTTCTTGTTTATTTTAATATTAGCATTGTATGGTGAAACTTTCATCTCCTTTAAAAGCCTTGCCTCATTATTTGTTTATATTAGAACTCATAGGATATGATTTTCAATAATCTAGTTACATATCCAACGCTAGTTAGGTAGTCCAAAAAACCAGTCGGCAGTCTAAACACTAGTCTAGTAGTCCAAAATAGACCAGTCAAGTAGACGTATACCGTCTAGATCAGTCAAGTCCATATATTGAAATCAAAGGTGAAGAATCAAAATTAGAGGTTCTGTAATGAATATGAGGATGTGTATTAGAATCCAAGGTATTGAATATTGATCGGAATTAGAGGTAAGGTATTGGGCCAAAGGCTATGTAATGAACTTGAAGCAGTGTGCCGAGATGTCTTGCTAGCTTAGTCTAAGCACAAATTGTTCTTGCTTGGCACAGAGAGCTTTTTTCACATCTTCGATGAGTCTCACAGAAGAAATGAAGAAGTTTCTTTGTGACCTTTTCAGTCTATCGACTTTCTCTTGGCAGGCCTGCTTGTCTTCGATTTCCCTGCCCGATTGGTCCAGCTCCTGCAGTGACCCCTGCTTAGATGATGACACTATAAGAAATCCGTGTTTTTTTTTACGTCTAAAATTTGGATGTCAAATTTTTTGGACATCAAAAATAACATTAGGTTGTTGTTAGTCTACAAGTACCACAAAGCCATTCCACCAGAGAGACTTAGACATTCTATGCCACATTATGGAACGATGGAGGCCTACACGAAGGACCCGTTTTAGTAGTCACATTAGATGGGACATATCATCCCATAGGCCAAAATGGTGAGAGGTGCAAGGTTTACCATGTGTGATTGTGGAGCCCAACGGAAAGGCAACTTGCCTATGAGCTTTGAAACTCTAGATCCGTCGCATTCTCACGAATGCCCTGCAGAAGGTCGACAGCTGTGAATCACTGTATTGGTTCACTTTTTAGATTGTAGAAAATATAAAAGTTATGTATTAAATTCCAAGTCTGGAAGTGTTAGTACTCCGGATTAAGCCATAATCATAATTTAGGGAGTTTTCCGTGAGATAGGAATAGGAACTTTAGGAATTTAGGGTGAAAAGCTAGAAATGCAATTAGGAGAAAGTAATGGGAAAAATCTAAGAAAAATAATAATAATAATTTAAAACTAGAAAGACTAACTTTAAGGAAGATTTGGTAAAGTAACCAAATTAGGCAAATGGGAAAAATGTTTAGAAAATGAAAACAAAATCCTACAAATAGAAAATGATAAATATTAGAAAAAACAAAAAAAATTATCAAGTATAAAAAATAGAAAAATGAAAACCAAAAAATAGAAAATAAAAAAATAGAAAATGAAAATGAAAACCAAAATACTACAAGTACTTTTACTACCTATCTTCTCGAAGAGCTTCAAACGGAGTTATGGTACAAATTGTCAGATTCTAGAATCATTGGTTCTGATTATAAGCTGGAAAGTTTCTGACAAATCTGCCTTGAGAATGTGCAGAACATTTTGAAAATCGACAGACAAGAAGGATGACGAAGCCCTGGATGGGTCTTGAGCTAGAGACCAAAGACGGCACTGCCAATCCAGAAGCTCCCACCGTAGGCGAGAAAGCATCTGACGCTATTGCGAAGATGAAGGACAGCACTGGCAAAGCTTGGGAGTCTACCAAGCAAGGAACATTCGACGTTGCAGAAACCACCAAGGAGAAAGCCAGTCAGGCGATAGACGAGACGACTAGCTTGTTCCAGAAGGTAAAATCAAATCCAACATGCCAATCAGTTCTTTGAAATCATTTTACAGTCCACTATAAATTTGAAAATCAATCATGCTTCGTAAGCTTGAATGGATTCAATCATCCGACTCAATCTGACTAGTCTTGTACTAATGCATACTTGTTCATCTACGCGCATTGCAGGGTGGTAGGGGACAGCAGCCAAAGCCTACAATGCTGTGGATAAGGCGAACCGTTACGAGAGCTATCAGTCGAAAGAGTAGATTGTTGGTTGTTTTTTCTTCAAATTTGAACAGCTTCGTGTAAATTAAAACAAGTTGAACGACTGCGGCATCGTGCATATTATCCCAGGAGACGGGTTTGCAACAAAGTATCAAGGCAGACCAGCGTCTTGTGGAGAACGGCTTCATTGACATGATAATCTTGGAAGCCAGAGGAACCTCAAGTAGCCTGAAAGGAGTAGTTGCTTTTAGTGACAGGAACCTCAACTACTGTAGCTTTGGAAGCAATTGAAATTTGCTTGTGATTCATTCATCCGCTTAAAATAAAGACTGTTATTTTTCATCTCACATGCAAGCTTTTTCATTGATGTGTAATGAATGTTTGTCCAAAAAGTTTGATTTCATTCATCCAAAATTTATGATGTCTTTCATCTAATTTTCAAGTTTCTTCATCCATCCAAAACTCATATTTTCATCCAACTAGTAAATTTGAATCACCCAAAGTTTATTTTTCTATTCATCCATAATTCATCATTTCATTCATCCAACATACAAAAAATCATTTAATTTTTTAATAATCATCACTCTCAATGATGGTCCAAACCTACCAAAAAAAATTAAAACATCTAGGGGAAAAGTTAAATTTTCCTCTATGAGTCTCACTTTCTTCCCTATGTGTTCTACTTTCTCTGTGATCTACATTTTCCATTGGAGATCACAGAAGAACCCCATGTTTTCTTCCATGGAAGATTGATATAAGTCCCTGGTGTGGCTCAATATAGATATGACACTATAAGAAACCTCCATTTTTTTGGACATTAGCAACAAACACATATATTTTTCAAAACAAGAGCACAAAGATGGGATTGCAACCATAAGAAGCATAGTTGAGTTGGATGTTCCAAAAAACGTTCAGGTTTCATTGGCAAAAGGAGTTGATTTCATGCGTGATGGTGATGTTCTGGGAGATATTGAAAAAAAACCCAGTCGCGTTTTGTACAACGTCCAAGAAAACCTAGAATTGCCACGTCAGCAAGGGATTTTGGTTTAACTTCGGATAAGTTAATGAAAGTTATTATAGACTGAGGTAAAACCTTTATCAAATGTGAAAACATAGGGAGAAGGGCAGCTATGTGGTATGTTTTAAAAATAATAATTAAAATAAATAAATTTAAATGACATTTGACGTGGCATTTGAGTGACATGGCATTCAACAAGGATGAAGTAGCATGTTATATTAGCACAATTTAATGCCATTAGAGAATTTGAATAATGTTTTTTTAAACATCAACTAAAACATTAGCTAAGACATCAACTAAGACATTCATATCTTCTTTGCAATGTCAACTTTAACAACTTTGTAAAATTCAGAAAATTCACATATTCCATATGATTTGGCTTCCTTCCTAGCCTCCTACCACTCCACTTGTATAAATAGTTTGTTTTCTCATGTCAATATTCACAAAATAAGTGGCTTTTGGGGGGGGGCTTTTCAAACCATAAAGGCCATATTTGTTATATTGAGACTTTTTGCAAATTTTGAGACAAAATGCTAGTTATTGGAAAATTCATTTAAAAAAATAGTAATTGAAACCAAAAATAAGCAATGCTAAAATAGTTATTCTATAATGAAATTCTAAAAATTGGTGTTGTTACCTATTTATAAAAAAAAATACTAATAAAAAGATCAAACGGTTTATCCTCTAGTTGAGGATAAAAATGAGACTGCGAAAAGTCTCAATATAACGAATATGACCTTCATACATCATAAATACACAATATAGTGTATTGTATATGATGTACAATGTTTGGCATATTGTGTATAATGTTGCTAAAACAATATCATAATTCTTCTTGACGTCTAATAAGTTGACATTGCTCAAAGCAATATTAATCTTTTCAAATAGTGTGACATCAAGTGCAACGTTAACTACCATATCATTTCCGGGTCAGGTGAAAAAAATCTCATGTGACATTGTCTACCCATATGGCGTTTAGGGGGAAGTGATGTAGCTTCCATGTGGCGCACTTAATTTTGACTCCTTCTTTGATCATGTTTGCAGATGTCGCACTAAAAACATGGTGTGTTTTCTCAGATTTTACCATGTTTTTGTCATGTCAATCTTGACGTATTTTTTTAGACATCAACGAAGGCATGCCTGACGTTAGAAAAAACGTATTTTCATATTTTTTAGCTTGTCCAAAAAACCCTGGGGTTCTTATAGTGTGAGCTGGTCTTACCTAGTTTAGATGTGAGCAAAACTATTGAAAAATTAAACTAGATTTCAAAGAGTTAGTTGATGCAATTGAAGTTTTAATAAAGAGAATTAGATAGAGATCAAGAGTGTGAAAATGCAAGGAGGTAAAGAATGAAAATGAAGGTTGTGTGAGTGTTGATTGTTGAAATAGAAATAGAAACCAAGTGGCCATTCAACTTAATGGTAAGGTTATTAGACTAATTTGACCCCATAACGAGCCCCATAATCAAGGGATTGACTATGGAATTTTCTTAAACTATTTGATTCCACCAATTATAGTTGACTAAATTAGATACTACAAATTTGATTAGATGCTTAATAAAATTTATGAGGCCTATATCTTCCCATTAGTTTGATTCTTAGGGCCAATTAGAAATAATTGATATAGTAGAAATCAACAATGAAAACTCAAAAGCCACTATAAAAAATAGAAGAAAAGAAATGGTTAAAAAAATAGGATAAAAAAAAGGAGGAGAATTAGGAGGAAAATTAGATGGGAGAGAAACAAAGAGATTAGTTTAGATTTATAATTACTTTTGTCAGCTTCCTATTTTAGTTGTATGCAAGTAATAAAGAAAAATCACAAGATGGAGTGAGATGGATATTATGACAATCATGATCATGATCCAAGAAGATGGGACCCCTAATGTCAACTACATTGGAGGTATGTGCTTAACTCTATGCTTTGATTATTTGATCTTTTTATAGAAATTAAAATTAAAATTAATTGCTAAACAATTAAGTCAGACCTTTAAGAATTTTCTAAAACTCAATTTCAAATCTAGAATCAAGTAGTTAATTTTTAGGATTTTTCAAAAATGTATTCATCTTTAAAAATATATAAAAATAGTAGAAATTATGCATGTATGAAGTTCAGTAGTTAGAGGTATGAGTTTTGGATGAAAAATAATAAAAAAACATCCAAATCATTTAAAAAATTAATTCTTAGAATTTAGATAAAACTTAGAATTCAAAATCTAAAGAAAAGTTAATTTGGAATTATAGGTCAAAAGAAAATGTTGGATGAAATTTTAGAGCGCCAACTAGTGGCCAAACTTCATTTGTCCTAAACCTTTGATAAGTAAGTCCAAACTTAAAGTGTATTAATTTTTTAGATAGGTAATTTTAGGTTTTATAATTTAAATCAATTAAAAATCTAAAAATAATAAAATTCTAGAATAGTAGTCAACAAATAGACAATCAATAATAATCTTTTGAAAAAATTAAAGAAGATTTTAAAGTTAGAATCAATTAGAAAATCTTTAAACGATTTCATAATTAAATTACACTTAGATCAAAATTAAAGAAGATAACATAGAATGAGGTAAGGTCTTAAACAAATTTAGTTTAAGATGAATTTGAAAGTAATAATCATCCATTCAATTCAAGTAAAATTAAAACCTTAAAAACTAGGATTAACTTTAAACTCAACCCCATAGTTAAAAGTGAATGCAATCAATAAGTCAATAGAAATTGTTGGATGAAGTTTGTTAGAACAATTTAGAATATAACTGCATCCGCAAATAAATTTTAGTAGAAAATTCCGATTAGTGAATGCTTTATCTTTTTGGAAAGATAGCCAAAATTGACCAAAATTTTTAACTTTTAGAGATTGCATTGTTTTAAGTTTACATCTAGATGCACTAGGATCTAGCACAAAACAAGATTTGTTCATTGCTTAAAAGGCACAATTGGATGACACCTATAAAGCCTTTTAGGATCATTATATAAAAAATGTAAAGAACTCGGTTATGCTTGCTATATTTCAAGGGTAGAGATCAAATAATCAAATTGACACACTAAAGTAAGGAAAAAGTAGTAAACTAGAGTAGTTACAAAAAAACAGGGTAGAGATGAAATTTAGGGATGAAGGTTAGAACATTCATGGATTTTTTGACTGATTAGGAATGTACAATTTGAAGCTCTCTCTCACTCTCATGCTTGTTCTATGTGTGTATGCTTAGGCTCTTGGAATTTTTGATGAGAAGGAATATTTTAAGTTGGGAGAATGAGTCAAAATTATGATTTAGGAAATTTATCGAGTAGGTCCCCACCTTCTTGTGAGAGGAAATTAGAAGTAGATCTCGAATTGAGAGGGTGTTGGCTGTCAAGAATATTCAAGACTGCTAACTACAAAGGGCAAAATCTGAAGAATTATGAAGGCAATAGAGTTGAATTTTGGAGAGGTTGTAGATCTTGAAGTTATCTTCTTAAAAAGCCTAGGAACATTGGAAGGAAATAAATTAAAAACACATAGCGGTCATTCTAGTATTAGGGTGTTGGCTACTAAGGACGTTCAAGACTACCAACTTTGAGGGATAATATCTAAAGAATTGTGAAGGCAATGGAGATCATTTTTAGAGAGGTGGTAGAGCTTAAAGTTAGATTTTCAAAAAGTCTAGGCGCATGAGAAGGAAATCAATAACAAAGACATGGCAGTCATTCTACTACAAGTGGGGCAACTACCCTCTTGGTTGTAAGTGAATATGTTGCTGAACTTTAAAAAAATATTCTTTTTGATGAATTGAAGGCCTAAAGTATTTGCTCATGGACTTTAAGTGTCTATAAACATTATTGTGAGTTAAACTCTTGGATTCAGTGATGTTTGTAAGTTCACAGTTTGTTTGATGCATGGATTATGAGAATTGTTGAAAGAATTTGAGGATGAACCTTTGGGTTTAGGTTGAAGTAAAAATTGGGGTCAATGCATGTTTGAATTTGACCATAATCACCATATTGTATAAATATGGGTGTAATGTAAGTAGTATGTAAGTATTTAGTTTCACCCATTTTGGTGTGCTAATTACGATTTTGATGGAGATTTTGATATAGATGTTGTTTTAATCTATTCGAACGAGTATTCATTAGATGATTGCAGGTTGTTAGGAAGTGTTTTTTGATGATGCTAAGTGTATTGCCCTTGTATTGCCTTCGGATTTAGGGGGCAATTTGGAGTATTGTTGAAGCAGGGGTCTATTGCTTAAAGGATCTAGGTTGTCACACTCCCCACTAGCCCAATTCTATATCGTTTTTTTGTCCTCACCAGTAAAAACCTTCATAACATGATGGTGGGCTATTTGGTTGGGTGTCATTATAATATCAATATGAATGTAGCACTAGCTTGACCTTCAATCTGGTCTACAAAAGAATTACCAAACTAGTACGAATGCTTGCAAATATCTCTATAAGAGTGATATCCTTTGCCAGTGGATGCCAATGAATGGGTTGGGCAAAAAGAAGTGATGAAAAAATAGATGGCACCCTATTTTAAGTCCAATGAAGATACAATATCTCGGCATTGGCCGCATTGTTGAGACAATTTTGTACATGTATTCCATGGAAGAAAAGGATCCTTGCAATGTCTTCTAGGAACTTCTTAATTGTATGATGATTTAGTCAATGCCATAGAATATGATATAAATTCAAAAGTCTTTTTTATAAGCACTAGTCCACATAATGAATCTAATGCCAATGCACTGCAACCAAACAATGTCTCTACTAACATGGTCAAAGTAACCATTGGAAAGGTCACATAAATGACTTCCTTCTTCTTGTCATTGGCAAACCATCCAGAACTAATCCATGCCTCCTTAATACAATTATCACTATAAAAAGACCGTGTTTTTTTGTGATGTATTTTAGGTGACATCTGTGGTAATCCAACTGTTTTATTTTTTACAATGACATCAAATATGACATTTTGATTCATCAAAAAAGAAATGATTAAGAGGGTGCCTAAAATTTGGAGAAATTACTACCTAATTTTTTTCCTCTAAAATATATACATTTATACATTAAAAGATTGCCTAATTCATAGAAATTCATTTTGCAATCAATTCAAATAATTTCAGCTTGTTTTATGCAATCTTGCATCTTTTTATTTGTTAGTAATTGCAAATATACATTGTAAAGTTTTTGCCTCATCTTTTTGACTGTTCTAAATCACAATCTCTCTCAAAAAAATCCAGATCTCTCATATGCAACAAACCTTAACACTTAATAAAACCTTGACACACACAGTAGAGAGTTTAGGGTATGGAGGTCAAGATAAGGATTTAGGTGAATATGGTTGCCTTGATTGAAGTAACAATAACCAACCAAAAATTGTAAGAACAACTTGGATGAATGTGTAACATATTTTTTTTATTTTTTAAATTGATCAATTTTAATATATCATTTTTTGGGATGCCTAATTATTTTTTGCATTTTAATTAGTCAGGCAAAAAAATGTCTAATCATCTAAGAAGCTACAGTACTTAATCTGTTCTTTGAACCTATATCTAAAAATTAGTCTCCAGCCTTCTAAAAGAATGAATGGTACACTCCAAAAATATACAACAACTCATACATAACACTAGAAGAAAATGAGGGGTTCTGCGACTGCAAAGAACAACTGCTTTTTGAATTGTGGGACTAATTTGTGACAAGTGATAATCTAGACGTCTGTAGTTGCAGTGGACGAGCCGTATGGAAAATTAGAGTCGCAAAATGAAGTGAATCTGTTTTTCATCCGGCAGCGTAGTTTGAACTTCGTCGATGGCCTTTTCTGACATGGTCGCTTATATGTACTCGCTGCCATGTGACGTCGGTCATTCAATCAACGAGTTGTGCGACTTATTTGCGACTTATCTGTGACTCCATTGCGACTTATCTGTGACTCCATTGCGACTTGTTGGTGACTCATTTGCGACTTGTTTGTAACTTGTTTGCGACTTGTAGATTTGTAGATTTTAAAATTCTAATCTTAATGATTTGTAGATTTTGGATATTACAAATCTAAATTTTATTTTAGATTTCAGATACTTAGATTTAAAAGATTTCAATGGTTTAGGAAATTATGTAATTTAAAAATTCTTGGATTTTTACAATTTGTAGAAATCTACAAATTGTTAAAATCTACAAACTGTAGAAATCTACACCTAATAGAAATCTTAAAATTCTACTAAGGGAGTTCATTACATAAGAATACAACAACTTACAAGTCTTATATGTCTAACCTAATGGTACTCTTGACAATTGATATGGGACAATTGCTATAAGACAAATAATCGGGAAACAAATTAGAAAACGACTAAAAAATAACTACAAAACAACCAAAAGAATTCTAGAAAATTCTAGTTTTTTTCTAATCATTCTCTAGTTGCAATCTAGTCACAGAGAAGCTTTGTAATAGTGTAGGGTTACAAGAGTGTAACAGAGTTGTCATTTACAAATTCTAGTTGTTTCTAGTTGCAATCTAGTTGTTTTTTAGTCAAACTATAGTTGTTTCTAGTCGCAAACTAGTTGTTTTCTAGTCGTTTTCTAGTCGAATTGTGGTCAAATTTAGATAATATGCGATTGTGGTTTGCCACAGTGGACTCCACGATGCGTAGAGTTGTCCACATCGACAACTGTGATGATAACTGGATGTAGAATACCTCACAGTAATTCTAATTGCCAACTCTGTTACAATCCTGTAACCCTACACTTCATTCTACGACTACTTTGCAACTAAACAACCTAGTTGTCAAATTTGGTGCATATAGAGAGGATTACAGTTGCAGGATAGTTGTATAGGACACTAGTTGCATAGTAGTCGGTTGTGCCGGACACGTTTTTCTTCTAGTGTAACAATGGTCGCTATTTGCATACATGATCACCACATGAATGCATGCATAATCCTTTCAATGTCGCTAGCGAGTGAGCCTAGTAATACGAGCCTACAAGCCTTGATTCTAGTTGTAAGTAGGTACCTTACAACCATTGAAGGTGCTTATAACATATAGATTTATAAATTCAAGATTCTAGATTTATGGACTTACGATCCTAGGCTCACATGTTGGCAACCCTAAAACGATTGGTACAAAATTGTTATAGCAATGATATCCTTGACTTGCATGTGAATGTTTATAAAAAATTGGCATAGAATTTGGAGTTTCTTTCCATAATTAGCACCCTATTGAAGCCAATGTATTGGAAAAATTGCACCATATCCACTATCTCTAAGAACATAATATTGTATAAATAATGCCTCCCACTGCCAAAAAATTTACAAATTATAAATACATTACATGAGATTTCACTACTATAAAGGGTTGTGAGTTCCCTGGAATTCCTAGACTATAGGAACTCCATTGCAGCCACATGTTGATGTGGCGAAGCGATTGTTATGTTGGATATTAATAAAAATTTAATTTTTTAAATTAATTTTTGGATATGTATTATTTTAATTTTAAAAGTTTTTTAAAATTTTTTTTAACTTTTAAATTTTAAATTTTAAATTTGTAAATTTTTGTAAATTTTTTTAATGTTCTGACAAGTGTCTGTTGGTTCACAGGAATGGAAATAGGCCTAAAATGGCCCTCAAGACCCCCCAAAACACATTTAATGGTATGAATATCTACATTTTATGAGTCCAAAAAACATTTCAAAACATTTCAAGCTTTCTTCTACATTCAAATGCAATTTTATATCCCAAAATAAATTTTCTACATTTAATGGTCAAATGCATTCAAGACCCTTTAGTTGTAACAAAAGCATGTTTTTTGAATGAGTAAGATAGGCAAAAGAAAAACGTGTATATTCAAGCACATTATACAAGTATGCATTACTCGCAAAGGTGATTACATTGTAGTAACCCCTGAAAGACAAACCGAACCTGAAGCGCTTGATTTTCAAAGAATCTTCAAGCGGGTCTTCAAGAAAACTCCTCTAGTACTCAATTACATGTCAAATTCCTTGGTATCATTCCCTTTGCCTTCACAAGATGCAACTATAAATCTAAGTCTTGGATTTTGAATCACAATTTGAACTTGTAGTTTTTGCATTAGAAAGTTTGATAATTTTTTTGAATAGTTGCTTTGAAGTTGCCCATGACCTTGAAGAAGGCAGAAACTTATAATTGATTAGTCATTTGAACAAGTTGCATGATGGTCACTTGAAAAAGGTTCTCAAATCCAAATTTGGATAGCCCCCCTAGGATCTCAAATGTCGTTTAAAGATTAACCTATTTATTTGTTCAATCAAACTCTTTGCAATTACTTGATGAGGAGAATTTCAATACTATTAAGATGCAATGAACATCTTGGGTCAATATCAAATTGGGCATGGTCCTAGTATAGGGCCCTTCTATGATTCTAAAGAAGACAAATCTGTTATTAGGAGGTTTCTCCTGCTATTTGAAGACTTCTTGTAGACTTTGAAAATTTTCTTGGAAGCATGTAAGACTTCCAAAAATATTTTTACCTATAGAATCTATTAAGTCCAAGATTGTCTTGTTTGACATACAAACCATACTAAGTGTCATACGAGAGGTTTGATGTTGCATGTCGTATTAAACAGATGTCAAGTATACTTCAAATTTTTGTTTAATAAGGCCATATTCATTAATTGGAACAATTTGGAATCTGACTTTAATTATAATCCTAAATTTAGAATGAAATAAGTGTTCATTAAATTGAGACAATTCAATAAAATGCAACTGTAATATGTCAAGATTGTAAACAAAGCCGATAATTTATTGAAAGTCAATTGTAAAGTTGACTCTATTAGATGGATGGGTGGATCTATAAAGGCCTTATTCATTAAAATGAGACAAGTTCGGGTCTCATTTTAATGCATTCTATATTTAGAGTACAATTAGTGTTCATTAAAATGAGACTCTTCAATAAATTGATACTCACATAAAATAAATTGTGATTTAATACATTTACATAGTTCTAAAAAAAGAAGCTACATCCCTCAATAAACATTCTATTTGTTTTTATTTCGTAATAGATAAAGAAATAAAAGAGACCAAAAAGTTATGAAGTGAAGCATTTCATTAAATTGAGACTTGCTTGTGCCAAATCCTTACTCTAAATGATTGTAATACAACTCTTTCCATCACAAACCTTTTACAAGATAAAAGTAGGGAAACGTTTGTAAATGCTCTACATGAAAATGCAAAGAGAAGGTGAACAAATACTATTAATAGAAATCAAGTATGTTACATCATTGCTACATTATGATAAAAACAATACAACATACAACTGCAAACAACTCAAAATATCTATATGCAAAAGCGTATAGAATCAAAGATCTAAAAATAATACTCTTCTAATACAGCTACAAACTACTCTTCATCTTCATCCAAGACGTCATTGTTATTGCAATTCGGCATAAAGTTCGCCACTGATG
The DNA here is from genome assembly GCA_951230915.1 of Antitrichia curtipendula. Classification (NCBI taxonomy): domain Eukaryota; kingdom Viridiplantae; phylum Streptophyta; class Bryopsida; order Hypnales; family Leucodontaceae; genus Antitrichia; species Antitrichia curtipendula. The sequence continues at coordinate 2,553,917 of OX579638.1, read as the reverse complement.
ATTTGATGATATTCATTTGTGCCTTCGGAATAGTAACTCTCGAAATCACTTGAGGAATATCGTCGACCACTTTCTTTCCACGTGGCTTGAATGCCGTCATGATATAGTCCGTGTTTGACCAACGGGGAGGGATTATACGATCCATACGCCACACATTCCCTGCTTTTGTGTCCCACCCAGCATACGTATCCAAGTCAATGAAACGACCTGATGTAGGTGTCCAGTACTGAATTTGGATCAAATGCATATGTCCCGGATCCGGATTCGGATTCGTAAGTGCTCTAGCAAGCCAGAAGGGCTTTGGGTCATCATCAGCGGGTCGCACAACCACAAAATATCCCGCAAACAAATCCTTATCAATACGAAATGAAGGTCTAGGACGGTCGCGCCTACGCCCAACAAAAGGTCTATCTTCAGCAAATTCTTCACGCACTGTACCATCTTCTCGCATTCAGTCCTCCGGTTCTTCAATGATCCTAGAAGCCGGCCAAAATCCATCTTTCAACGTCTCACGAACCACTAGAGGTTCATCTAAAGCCGCCCTCACACCCTTCCAATACTCCTTTATGGGACCATTTAGAAGCCTGAACTCTCCAGACTCTTCGATATTCGCCATTCTGCTCCAGTGTGAAATAAAACCATCCAAACCCTTCTTGATTTCACCTACTGCCCGCATTTGTTGTGGAGCCAAAGGTGTTGGGCTTCCGCTTGGCACTTGGGGACGACCGTCTTCTGTCTCAGACCACAACTGAATTCCTCTACCATGCTCTGGCAACCAGTCCTTGTCCGTACACAGATTCTTGTACTCCATCAAAGGCCATCCACTTGAATCCATGTAAAATTTGAACTGCTGGGACGTAGAATGACCTTCCAAGAAGTCTCCACCTGTACCCAAGTATCCCTGCACAAATAGCTTAAAATCAGGAACTTCCTCGATGAAGTGAGGAATGACGAGATGACTTTCACAATCCATGAAGGATTTCATAAGCCTAGGAAGTATTTCGTAGTCTTTCATCTTCAACATCGTGCTCCATCGACCAAAGAGAGCGTCTATATCTTCATGAGTATGCCCAACAATGAGGAAGTTGATGTATATCTCACGAAAAATGCCTTTGAACACAAGTAAAGAACAAAAAACAAAAACCCATCGATTCTTGTTGTCCCCGGACGCATTGTCTAGCTGTAAAGTCAATATAGGCGGTAAAGGACAATGAGCGATTGGTTCCTGTGGAGGAGGAAGAAGGGAGTCCAAACATATATTTGAACCTTCCAGTACCGCTTGGGTTAAAGGGGATTGGTTGTCCTCCGTAGAAAACAGAATGCGAGATGAATTCTTCGGAACTCCTTCAAGATCACGCAACAACCTTGCAATAGACCCAACAGTATGGTTTGAGTCTGTAGGAAAAATCTCCAGTCCATAGTGTGCATATCGAATGTCGCCATGACCATGAGCAATCATGCCGGTGACAACAACTGGCAATTTCATGTATGAATCTGTTGCCTTGGTCTTGTGAGAGAAGTGTGGAGACGCAGTCTTCGAGTGATCCATTTTATCGTGGATGATGCACAACATTTTTTCAGGGAACTCCTCCGACACATATCGATTTGAATAGTACAATACTCTATGGGCCTCTTGTCCACAAAGATGGGTGTTCAGAATTCTGTCCCACTTGCCCTGTGCTGTAGACAATGGAGTGCAAGCATTCTTCAACTGCTTGTAAGTATCGCATAGACCACACCTTGCAAAAGTGTCCCCACGAGCCTTTGCAGAATATTCAGGAAAAGAAGCACGCCGAATGCCACTCAACCCACTGGAAGAAATCGGCGGCAAATTGAACTTGGCATTGGCTTCATTGATTTTTGGTAGTTGGTCACTCCAACGAAACGCAGAGGATAAAACCATTGCAGGTACTTTCTCTCCTGAAGCTAATGTTCTTGTTTTGTGCGGCATTTTGTCTGCTTGCCCTACAACCAAAGCCCGAAGTGTGGCGGTGGCTTGCACAGTCTGTGTGCGTGGCTTCTTAGACCCCAAATTCCCGTGCGACTCTGCTACCTTCCCATCATTGGCCATGCGCTTGAACCTGTAGAAGGTCGCTTTTGATATCCCATGGATAGTCCACCAGGCAGGAAGGCAAACATCAATACTCTTCAATGTTATCCATTCCTTCCCTGCCTGGTCTTTGTGCTTTTGCCTATGCGCTTCAAGAAGGCAGCGCTTGCGGACATACACTCCACCAGTTACATGCAATTCAGAACAAATCGTCTGAATTTCGCTACGAGGGAAATGCTGCAAGCAATTCTTATAGCAACAAGATAAAGTGGACACTCCAATAATCGATTGGGTGCTGAGAAGGGTTTCCTTTTTAGGAGGGAGATCAAGCTCCCTCCTCTCTCGAGAACTCTCATAAGAACGCACCCCCACACGCGCACGACGGTTGGAAGCATTCACAGCACTATTGTACAAATCTGTCTGTTGATGATCGTAGAGGCTAACACCGTTAAAAAATACTCGCGCAATATGCCAAGAACGCATTGACCACATCCAACCTGATGGAACCTCCATCTCACATAAAGATTCCGCAATTTGAACGGCAACACGATCATCACCAAGGGGCTTCCCATCACTGTCGATGACAAGATCGGCATCAACGCTACGACAGATTCCCTTGGCGACGTCATCTCCAGCTTCGTTACGCAAAGTAACACATTTTGTGTTCCAAGAGGAACGAGGAATTCCATCACAGTCAACAACATCCGGAGCCAAAATTGGAATAGGTGTAGCAAAATCGTCGGGACCATGGATGTCCATCCTACAAATTCAAAAATAAGCACAAGTCATTGGAAGCCTAGGTATAATGACGATTTCAAGGTATTTACCTTCGACACGAAGGAACCTGATAACGACAGGAACGGACAGCGAAGAAAATATACTTGTCGTATTGACCCTATACAGCCATAATGTAATCGCATATAACTAATCAATCGTCACATCCACCACAACCACTGCAATAATAAGTACAGCCAGATCTAGCCCACAAATCATGACTCACAAACTTGATCTAAAATCGTAAGGCTTAATCAATACTATAGTAAGAAGCCAACACCGACTTACCTTCGTGTCGAAGATAAATTCACCATTACTATGGATCACCACTAAACCACCAAATGAACATACTACAGAACCACATACCAGCATCACAGTAGAGGTCATTCACACTCAGTATCACAGAACCCTTAGCCTCGACCCGAAGGTAAAATACCATGTCATTATACGAAACCATACAAATTACTAAACCAAGACATATACACGAATATACCTCTCCGAACCGGCACCGTCTAAAGATAAAATAAAATAACAATCATCAAATTACCCTCGAGTCGAAGTAAAATTAGCAGACGAACCTAAACCTAATATCAGGATTCTTGAGTTCCAGTGTCATACTTAATATATAATTGTGACCAGAGTATATATAGAATAACCGCAACATCCATTTATTACCTTTGTCTCGAAGGTAAATCCAGCACACTATGGATTCCGAAGACTACAGTCTACTTCCACATCATACTATCGACTCGAGGGTAAACGGTCATAGTTCAACGCTACACCTACATTACCTTCGACTCGAAGGTAATATGGAATTCGCAACCTCGTTCCGGGATTCGCGGCATGAAAGTCGGTATAGTACGTGAATGATATTGACAACGCCGCAAGCATACAATGTAAGGCGCAATCTCAGATTAACACAAAGTAGAAGAATTGAGTACGACGTGCATCTACCATTTCATTTCCATGAAGTGTTGAAAAACGCAAAAAGCATCAACGACATCGCAAAACGTAGACTAAACAACCTTACAAGAGACATGGGATTTTCTTACAGGCCATTCTTCACTACGAAGTCTGCTCAGCAGTGCACAAATCCCTTGCAAGTGCCAGAAATAGCAAACACGGACGTAAGTCTCCAAATCTACGCGTTCTGCACTCATCTGATCAGGCGGAGAAGGAATGACAGCAAGTAAGAGAATGACTGCAACGCCTCCATCGCTGTGAGCGATCCGAGCTAAGCGTGCAAGCTACAGAGAAGGAGACGGAAAGAAAACGCGGGAAAAACAGCGCGCCACATTCTGGAATTCAAACGGACTCCAAATTCGCGCGCAGTCTGTGCTTATCCAAATCATGCACGCCTTTCCCATATATTCCGTTGCATAAAAAGAAAAGGAGCCGCGTCCCCGGGGTGACTTCTCCCACCACTATTTCGGGAGTGCCTTTTCCAAAAATTATGCGCACTCGGCAAGATGGAACCTGGGATCCACATTCTGTAGCCGCTTTTTGTGAGAGCGTTGTCATTCTCTATATGACTAAGATAGCAGGTCCATAAACCACCCACCTAAGGGCTGGAATTGAATTTGGTGAACATATAACTTTTTGAAATAATTTTCAGTAAATTTTACCTAAAAGAGAAGTGGACTTGGCATATAACCCAAGTCGTTTCACATTTTTTTGAGCTTTTCGGAATTAGATGTGGAATTTTGAAGTTGAACGAGCATAGGGCACCAAAGTCGCCCCTGTAAAATGTACACTATCTGAACATTTATGAGGGCTATGAAAAAGAAACATGTACAGACAATGCACACTTAAAAGGTAGGGCTCCATTTTAAAGGGTGTACCACTTTGGAACCTGGGTCCTACCTTACAAGTTTAAATCTATTTATTTCGATTGTGTCCAAAAGATTTTCAGAAGTTCATGCGAATTTAAAATTTTTTTTACGCATGTTTGCTATTTTTTTCACTTTAGGATAATTCATATTCTTCATGTCTCAACTAAGGGACTCTCAATTTCAGTGGATGTTTAGAGTTCATGTTTTAGAATGTAGGGTTCATGAGTTCGATTATAGGTTTTAGTGTCTCCCTCAAAAAAAATAGGCGACTAATATTTTAATAAAACACGATACTCTGACCGGGTACTTCTCAAAAAAATGTCCACAAGATAGGAAGGTATTAATTTTATTGACTACAGTAGAACTATGTTTAAAAGTGCTAAGTAGCTCTAAACTAACTCTTCCAAAACCATGGACCACGTGTAAATGAACATGTGAACCTTTTTCACAAATCCAAATTATCATTTCAATCTCCAACTAAAAGAATGGTTCCAATAAATTTGTTAAAATCATGAAAAAAACATGCTCTCTCATTTTCATATTCAATGTCATTCCTATTTGAAAGATAGTGCTACCAAAAAAAAAAATGTTAAAATCTATCTTCAGTTATTTGTAAAACAATTCCCACTTCAATATCAACTTTTTTTTATTCCCATAAATTTAACTTCCTTACATTTAGAGCAAATTTAAGATTTGGGTTTTAAAAAACAAAATCTCGCCATACAAATCAACGCATGACATTACGAAATTAATGCAAAGATACTCCAAATGAATTTGAATGTCACTAATTATTGTCACATTTATTTCTGTAACACTTAGTATTGGCGGCCATTCAAATCTCGGACAGGTTACCTTTAACATTCCAAGTAATTCTGTATTGAGGTGCAGTTGGATTGCAATTACACATCAACTTCATATTTTTGGGCATTCAAATACTTGAGGGTATTTCCAACTTGTGCGATTTGATTCAAGTCGCTTTCAAAATGGAATTCTATGACATTTGATGTTTGTTACCATTAAAATACAGGTTTGACCTTATTCTGTATTTTTTTGAATTGAGGTGCGGTTGGATTGCAATTACACATCAACTTCATATTTTTGGGCATTCAAATACTTGAGGGTATTTCCAACTTGTGCGATTTGATTCAAGTCGCTTTCAAAATGGAATTCTATGACATTTGATGTTTGTTACCGTTAAAATACAGGTTTGACCTTATTCTGTATTTTTTTGAATTGAGGTGCGGTTGGATTGCAATTACACATCAATTTCATATTTTTGGGCATTCAAATACTTGAGGGTATTTCCAACTTGTGCGATTTGATTCAAGTCGCTTTCAAAATGGAATTCTATGACATTTGATGTTTGTTACCGTTAAAATACAGGTTTGACCTTATTCTGTATTTTTTTGAATTGAGGTGCGGTTGGATTGCAATTACACATCAATTTCATATTTTTGGGCATTTAAATACTTGAGGGTATTTCCAACTTGTGCGATTTGATTCAAGTCGCTTTCAAAATGGAATTCTATGACATTTGATGTTTGTTACCGTTAAAATACAGGTTTGACCTTATTCTGTATTTATATTGTGCTGGATTGGAATGACCTAAAAATTGTGTTTTTATTTACATTCACATAGTTGAAGATATCTCCAACTTCCACAATTTATTGTATTATGTTTGCTTTCATAATAAATTAAATGTTGACGTGAAATTTTGTCTTTAGTTTTTTTAATTCAGTTCTATGCAGTAAATGGAATGATATAGACTTTTATTCGTTCAAGTTACACCTAAATTCGCTCTTTAGGTGCAAAATAACATGAAACTTTATAAGTTTTTGCTTCAATATATTATCAAAGTATAGGAACTTGTATTATCTACAATCGTATGGAAATATGTATAAGAAATTTCACAAATTTTTACCGCGAAGACATCGAGAGTTTTAGAATGAAAGTGAAAGGAAACAATTATTTTTTTTCGCCTTTTTTTTTCATAAAATTTACAATTTAACATAGGCTTCGGGATGTCCTTGAGGTTTGGGACCAAAGCAGTAGGTTTGGGGGGGCATAAGGCAAGTTTCCAAGCTTGGGTTCTTTTTGACGCAGGGTCGGGACCGAAGCAGCAGGTCCGGTATTGGCTGAGGCAGAATCTGAGGCTCGGGGGGGTCCAAGGCAGGGTCGGAACCGTCGCACCTGCCCTAAACCAGGTTTGGCGGCTCGGGTAGGGTTCGGGAGGTCATCTCCCTCCCCGCGCGCGTCCTGCCATTTCCGAGTTGCCGTTCTCGGCATTTTTTTTCCTCTCCGTGCTTCTGCGCCTCGCGTTCTTCCGCGTTGTACCTGTGCATTTCCAAGTTGGGTTTAGGGCTGCTGCGTCCTTGCCGCGGCGGTGTGGGTTTTTTTTGTTTGTGCGGCAAACCCGTGAAGTTGGCTGTTTCTGCGTCGCGGTGTGAGGTCAGTGGTGGGAGCATCGGCGTTTGTGCATACAAGTGTGACCTTGATGCGTGAGAGTAGGGTGTGCGAAATTTGAGGTTTCAGCTTGATTTTGCGAGCTGCTGCTTTTTGGTGGTGCGGTTCTCTTTCTGCGTGACAGCGGTAGCGTATGAGAGTATTCGGTTTGAGCTCCGAGGTGTGAGCTTGGTGCATGAGAATTTGGTGCGCGGGAGATTGGCGCTGTGAGTTGTTTCCGATTCAGGTGGCCGCTCGAGTTCGCGGTGCAAGAATTCGTTTTCCGGTTGGCAATTGAGAAGTGGCGGTGGTCGTGCTGCATTTTTATATTTTGCTGATTTCTTCAGTTCGGGAATTTCGCAAAGTTGTACCTGCGCAGGTATGTCTTCCATACACCTCAGTTACCAATTCAGGGCGCTTCATTTCCTAATTCACAACCCTGTTTTTCTTCATATATGTTTTCTATTGGTGGTTTCGTTTTATGTCTTGAACTCTGTTGTGGATTTCTTCATTCTGGTTTTGTTTTAGAATTTCTATCCTGAGAACAGGGTTTCAAAAATTAGAATCTTGAGCACGTTTTTAGTAATTGAACAATAGTTTTATTCTCTTCAGTCAATCTCCTCATTGATTCATGAAAGTGTCTTCTTTCAGAAAGCAATAACGATGTATTTCTGTGATTGTAGGTCTCATTCACTACCTTCAAGTTTCATTCAAAGCTTTCCCAGGGACATCGAGCAATTGAATCTCTAGGTAATCAATTCTACAGAACATACTCAAAGGTTCAGGGTTTAAGCCTTAGGGTTTATGCACTAGAAGTCCCTAATTAAAATGCCTACATATTCTATCCACCCTAAACCTTCGTCTCGAGGCTAATTACCCTCGACCCGAAGGTAATTAGCCTCGAGCCGAAGGTAATTAGCCTCGAGTCGAAGGTAATTATGTCGGTCAGTTGCTAAAATGGACACCGTCAACACCATACATATCCTGAATGCCTACCACAAGCCAATGTCCAGCCGAACTAGTTTACCTTCGTGTCGAAGGTAATAAAGACAAATAGAGTAGAACCCGTACCTGAGACAGGAGAAGACCCCATACCACGAGAACCTCCAGATTAGCTACGAGTCGAAATTAAGAAGTACAAGTCACTTCTCCAGTTACCCTTGAGTCGAAGCTAATTACGGCCACGGCCAGCAATACCAGACAAAGCTAGTGGCTGGAATCTGCAGAAAGCCAAACAGAAGCCAGTGGTCAGCCAAACCAGATTAGCTTCGAGTCGAGGGTAGTAATGCCAAGCACTGCAGGATCCGCACCTGGAGGAACAATATCCCCATAATATAACAGCAACAACTCGAATAGCCTCGAGTCGAAGGTAAATTGTAGCAACCATGTCCAACTAGCAACTAGAGAATCCCGGAAGGTCCATGTCACTATATCCATTGCATCTCCTCTGACCGAGGCAATTAAATTGCCATGAATATCAACGCAGCCACCAGCACTAACTAAATAGAAAACTGTCCACCAACGCTCGGCAGCATGACGTGACCATGCATGATCACAATATCCTGGTACTCAATAATAATGATCTTACCCACGAGTCGAAGCCAAACAACGACTATTGAATGTGAAATCCGGAAAGAGCACATGGTCGGATGTCACGAATATATTCGTATACAGTAGCCTCGAGTCGAGGGTAATCTAACACAACGTCGGTCCTGCAAGAACTAGTACCCGAATATGGAAGGAGAAGACAACTACGACTACTCAGTAACACAACACTTCCTGGAGCCGTTCGACAACCCCGTCGAGGGCGAGCCGTTCCTTCATGACGACGAGGAGTCGAGTGGGAAACTCTGGCAATTCCGGGGGAATGTCTCTAAGTGGTCGTTTGGCTTAAACCGGTTTCAGGATTTCGTCCACCTCCGGTACCAAACGATGACCCACAGGAACTTCTTCGTCTGGCACCAGCAGGAGAAGGTGTCGCGTATTGAGTGCGTCCGCCAACGTTACATAGTCATCGTGCTGCAGGAAGTAAAGGAAGACGGAGAGCACATGCACTCCATAGTCGTGGACGGAGTCGGCATAGGAGCCAGGTTTGACATACAGGAGATCGAAAGATTCTTGAAGGATGCAAAGGTTGACCACCTGATCCACACATTCAAGACGGCAAAATATCTGCCATGGATAGAAGGCCCGCCCACGACCATGGCCCGAAGAATCCTACATATCTGGACTGCGCTGGACAGACACGCAGTGAAGAACGTAAAGCCCTGCCCGCAAATCGGAATGCAGCGTAAGAAACAGAAAGATCTTGCAGGGGCAGGAAGAAGCCTGTCAGCGCCGCCAGGGTCCGGTAGCGGCGCAAGCGGACAGGGGCAGGTTCGATCAGACTCTCGGAAGCGCGCCGAGACTCAGTCGGGGGGCGCAGCAGCAGCTGAGGGGACGAACAAGCGTCGGAAATCGAAGACTGCTGCGGCTACCGGAAGTTCAGGATCAGCTCTGACGAACGTTGCGCAGACATCAGACTCCGAGGCCCCAATGGATGTCACTGACAAGTTCGGGCTCATTCAGCGCAACTTTTGGGCGGAGCATCGGGCCTGCTACATACTGGGAGAAGATCCCAAACTCATCCACATTAACCAGTGCATGAAAGCAAGAGACGATTATGTCATCCGGGGAATGGAGGACAAGATTACAGAGTCCGTGAAGCGCAACTTGATCGCTCTGGGTCACATCAGAGAGCGACAGCGTCTTTGTATTACGCCGGTGGACACCCAAAACAGGTTGCTCAAAGAGCCACCGCAGAGGTGGGAGGATATCAAAAAAGGAAAATTCATGATCATCAACGGTCAACACAGTGTGCAGGCTTCTAAGGACCTACAGATAGAAAAGTGCAGCGAGCAACGCCGTAAAGAGCTCAGGATGTGGGAAGCCTACATTGTCTGGACCCTGGATGCGTCGAAGTTGGTAAACATCTCCCAATTCTACAACTCGACGAATCACCTGGATCACGCTCAACCGACGTGGGGTAGCCAGGTCATCAGCTCCCGGAACGTCTGGATCAACTGCCTTCGACCAACGCTCGTGGCCGAGGATCCCGTGAAGAAGAAGAATGCATCTGTCCTCAGCGAGGCCAAGTGGAAGGTAATCGACCTCTCTATAGAGTTACCCTCGTGTCGAGGGTAATACCACTGATTTTGTTTAGGGTAGCCTGGGCAGCGGTCATTCGATATCCTGCATGGTCATTACCGTTACATGCCAGATTAGCTTCGAGACGAAGGTAAGCGTAGTGTTCTAATGTAAATGTGTCTATTGTGTTGCAGAGTTTCACGGATGCAGTTGTGAAGCGGTTCCAGAATATCAACCCGGAGAAAGAGGGAAAGAATATCAAGGCCCACTTGGACCTGAAAAGCGAGATTAAGATCATCACGCTGTGGGATGACATTTGGAAGCTCTGGAAGGATTTTCTCACCAAGTACCCGGAGGGCGAGCTTGTCGAACCAGTTACTCGCCAGCTCTTCCGGGACATGGACGATTTCAGTCCCAAGTCGTTTGCGTTGAAGAGGGAATTCTTCAAGCATATTGGCCACTTCACGAACCACGACCTTGAGGTCTTCGCCAGACATTTGCTGAACTTGACCGAGGATCGCCGACACAGTCACCCCAAAGTATCGGTGGGGAAGACGAAGTATCTCGTGCCGGATAATCAGACGGCACAGGACTGGGTGGAGCGCAGGAAGAAGAAAAAAATCATCCATGAAGAGATGATGTCAGTGAAACCCGATCTCAAACTGCGCGACGCGAACAATGACACCATCCTAGAGGTCTGGAGGTCCTGGAAGAAGAGGCACCTATTCTCATCCGCGACATGGGATTTTCTGCTCTCGTATCCGAAGCCGTCATTCTTCAGTAAACACCTATCGAACGACGCCAAGCTAAAGAGGGCAAAGGACCTTGGCGACAAGTTCTCGGACGAGGCCACTATGTTCCAGAGGTTCATGAAGTCGAAGTACCAACTTGGTGAGCAATCTGGAGGGTACGAGTTCCGCGGCCTGGATGCGCGCACGCGAGTGCTAGTGGAAACGCAGATGTACACATACGTAAACCGTCCCCTCAGACTCACCATTTTGGACGTCCGTGATATAGAAAGGCCAGCTGTACACGAGAACACGTCGAGTCTTCTGCCGTTTCTTGAGTATATGGCTTCAAAATTAGAGCCAGATGCGAAGGAGGCCAGCGTGTGGCTCTGGATTCTAGGCGGCGACGACGACTTCGAAGCCGCGCTGAACTTCGCGACGGTGGACATGCTAGACTACGACATCGTGAAGTCAGTATATCTGCCATCGAGGGCGGAACGATTAGACAACGTGTCTAATCGCCTGAGAGTGGCCCCAGACGTTCGTATGCTATTCCTCTTTAAAAGAGGAGACGATCATGCGGATGCTGTCCGCGACAGGGTGGAGACAGAATATCGCCCTGCCGATATTCTGTACTATAGCGAGGCGAAATACAACAACGAGGCCAAGTGGAGGATCTACGCAAGCGAACTCCGGATGGAGTTTTACCTTCAGATCCTACAATGCTTCGCTGTTCGCAACGAGAACGTCCTCGGCATATTCGCAGGGGCAAAGAGCGCCATGGCGGCAAAGGTATGTCTACCGCGACATGAAGATAACCTTCGTCAGTTCCTGAAACGCGTTCATCGAGTTTAATGATTTCCGCAGAGATTACCATTTACCCTCGAGTCGAGGCTAACTTGTTCATGTATTGAATTGGTGACTTGTATGTAGTGAGGGACGTTGACTGGCGACGTTACATTTTAACCTCGAGTCGAGGCTATCCTTCGGTATGTCTTGTCGACTAACACTTGTTTGTCTATGACTCGTGCAGTTGTATCGGTCGTACTACTACGGCCTGGTCGAGAAGTCTTTGACGGCGAGGCATAGGGCCTATACAAAATCAAGTCTGTACTTGGATATGAATGACTTCCTGCATTCGAATTCGCCATACTCAGCGCAATACTTGAGACCACTGTACGTGGAGGCACCTGTGCTGGTTTCCATCTCCCCCCCAACGGCAGGGGAATTGGTTTCTCCTCCAAGCAGTCCCGATGGATCACAACATTCGGAGGACAGAGTGTCTGATGGGTCTGACAGGGACGACTCGTCAAGCGGTGGCAGTGACGACGACCTGCCTCCACCCGATCACGATGACGCTCCCGATGACCCACATCACAGAAGTCATGAAGATGAGTTATCTCCCGTTCAGCATGAAAGGAACTCGGGACGGGAGGCCATATCTCCGAGATCCGACGAGAGGAATACCGGTGACGACTTAGCGTTACGCGAGCGTGATGAGGGGGGTGCGCAGGAGAAAGACGTCCTGCCGGATACCGCGCCCAGGCCCACAAATGGGGGCGGGACCAGATCTGGTATTGATCTGGCGACCAGGTTGGAGGGTGAGCAGTTACCTGATTCTGCTCGCAGGGAATCGGGTGTGGGAATGGATGGGATCGACGAGTACGGCACCAACACAGTTGTCATTCAGCGATGGCAGGCTGTTCCTCGCGGTCCTGCGGAGATTCCCAACATGGCGGATGAAGACGTGGAGACAGACTCTGAGTTCGTTGAGCAACAGCAGAGGGAGCGGGCACGCGCCAGTCGCAGGGACAAGCGGAAGGCTGCGGGGAAATCCTCCGAAGGCGGGAAACGACGTCGGAATAAGACGGCGAGGAAGGGAGAAAAATTGAAGTCCAAGGTTGAGCGTCCAACTGTGGACTTGAGCGACGTCGACACGGACTCGCTTCTGCGCTCCTTGGACTTCGACGACACCGACAACGCTGGTGACCCGGTCGAGAAAGTCGAGGAGGTCCCCCCCACTCCAATACCCGGAAAAATCCAGACCGGGTGGCACGAGGCCAAGATGGAGCGGAGGGCGAAGAAGGATGCAAGGAATAAGGCCATGAAGGATCAGCTGGCGGCGAAGGACAAACAGATAGCTCAGGCCCTCCAGATTAGCGAGGAGTTGAAGGAACAAACACAGAAGACTCAGGCGCAGATGGACCAGATGGCCAAGCAAATGGAAGCTTTTTTTGCCAGCCAACATACGCTCGCCGCGTTACAGTCCCAGTCTGTTCCGACCCAGCAGCGTTCCCAGTCCACGCAAAGCCAAATGCCATCCCAAACTGACCCCGCAGCGGACCTGTCGGAGGAGGTACGGGACTTGGTCACGGGCATGTCGGACCTTCGACACGAGGGTACTCCAACTAAGGACCCACCGGTTGCCGAGGACATCGTGGCCTCCACCCCGGCCGACCAACTCCCCGTCCTGTCGCCTGCAGCCACGGCGGTAAGGGCTGACGCCGGCGCCACAGGATCCCCTCTTGGTCATTGCTCATCCGGCACCGTTGTTGCTGGTGATTACCCTCGAGTCGAGGGTAAATCACAGACGGGAGTCTCTGACATCGTGATCGGCGATGCTGCTACGCCGAGTGAGAACCTTCGAGATGCCGTACTAGCCGTTTTTCCCCGTCCGCCGTCCATGCGGGAGGGATCTGGACCGCTTCAGCGATCGCCGGAGCTCGATCTTGTGGACTACGGAGACAAAGAGGACATCCTACTGGACAATGTGCCGAAGGAGAACGCGTCACTTGCACCGGCGGTTGCGACAGCGACTGGACAGAACTCTGACGATTCGGGACAAGTACAATCCCCTGACCCATATGACTCCCTCTTGAGTCCGGACGGTCATGTTGCTGTCTAAACCACTGACGCTGACACTTAAGACATACATCAATTACATCTAATCGATTAGCCTCGAGTCGAGGGTAAAACTGAACAAGGTGTACCTGATCCATGTTCAGGTCCCACATTTCCAAAGTGCTTGTCACTCATACCTTACGTATTTTGTTTGGCAGGAGGGTCCTCCTGTATAGTTTGGCGTCGAAAGATATTTTTGCCAACGATCACCGTCTTGAGAAGTGTAGCGTAGCAGTGCCTTCCAATTAGTTACGCTCTCGAATGACAGTGTTGTATGCGATAATGTATATTATTTTTCCTGTAAATAAAAATGGACATGGTGTATTTTGAAAGGCACGTCAATCTAATTGTACTCTGTTGTCACTGTCTTTCTTACTCAGCCAAACATTACTGTTGGTTTGCACCGCCCGATGGCCGTGAAAGCCCTTCCTAAGGGGAGCAAGCAATGGATTAGTGGATTTCAGTGCTCCGTCCCGTTGTCTGGGTCACCTGACTCTGCATTCAAACAAGTAACTCCATTTCTTTGTTGTCTTGCTTTCATCAGGTAGAATCGGTGGAACGCGGAGAGATCGTGCCGCGAAGTGTCTCGCCAGTAGTGCCCGAACTGAGGGGAAAGTGGCTGAATATTGTGTTCGACCTAAACGGAATCCTGTGCCAGTGCGAGTCAAGATCGTACGCTAAAAAATTTAAGCCGTATAGTATCGAGCAAAATGTACTTTGCCACATGAATCCCACCATTGTCGGTCCCAAAGCGGTCTTTGGGAGGCCCAATCTGCGGGAATTCCTTCACGATATCTCGCAGATCACGGCCAAGGTAGTCGTGTGGTCCTCCATGAAGCTTTCGACTGCAGAGATGGTGGCAGAATTCCTGTTCAAGGGAATCAGGGCCCCTTTTGAAGTCCTCGGACAGGAGCACTGTCGGCAGATAGAAACCACACGAGGGCGGTTTCTTCACGATGGGGCGAAGCCCGTGTTTCTTAAGGTGCTCTCCGAGCAGGTCTTCTCCATGTCCGGTGAAGACAAGTCTTTTACCGCGGACAACACCCTTCTCATCGATGACTCTCCCGAGAAGAGTGTCTGCAATGAGAAGGGCAATGCCATATTCCTCCGCTCCTGGCGCCACCCGCAACGGCTGGACAACTTCCTCATGGGAGATCTCTTGCTGTGGCTTTCGCGTCTAGAATCCGAATGCGAACCCGGTGGCCTCCGGGAATATGTGTCTGTGAATCGGATAGGCGGAGACCCACTCGCTTCTTTGTCCGAGGAGGTCCGTGGGATGCTCCAAGGAATGAGAGAGTCCGCGCGAAATGTGGGTTCGCGGTTTGAACTTCCGGCGTTTAATTTAGTGATAGAGCCCGGTGGGCGTAAGACGTAGATCTCTCCGGACCGGAAGACAATTTTGTAGTGAGTATATATTGTACAGGAATTTCACTTGTAAATAATAAATTCAATTTAAGATTCACATAATTGTGTTGTCTGTATCTCTCATTGTCCATCTCGTTTTGCGATGCTTATCTTCGTGCTTCTGGCAAGGTGTTGATGCTCGGAGGACATCTCTATTCTTGTGTTCATGCAGGTGGAAGCTCCGGTTGTTGGAGCCTTGCCCAAATGGCGCGGGCTCACGAAGAATCTCCTTTCCGAATCCCAGAAGTTGCTTTCCGAATCCGATTCTGGTGGGGGGAGCATGAAGCCCTCTGTGTTTTCAGGCCCGTTCATGATGCGCACAGCAGAGGACGCAGCGTCTGCGGCCATTGATTTCTCGAAGGGAGACGTCGAGGACGGCGCCGTTGACAGCCCCCCTAGTCGCGGCCCTGAAAGGACTCCCATCTGCTCTCCGTTCCCTCTGAAGCGATTGTCCTCGACTCAAGGATGCTGTTTCTCGCCGGCTCCATGCAATGAGGTTGGGACCAGTCAGAAGCTAGACCTGACCGTCGGAGGGGGCAGCGGGCACCCTCGAGGCGAGGATATCTATCCGAGACCCCTTGAACGTTCACATATGTGCATGGATGTGATGACATCCCCGGCTGCTCGCGTGGGGTACACGAGGAGCGTCGAAGTTGGGGCGGAAATTGCGAATTCTGTCCCTCGGCTCGAGAGCAATCGTCCTCGTCCTTCACTGTCTGTGGGGGTTAGGCGATCGCCCTCAGCTGATTCCCTTTTTCGTCAGAGGATTATCATAGACCAAAGGCGCTCTCTCGACTCAAAATCAATTGGATCGGGAGTACCATACATAAATGATGTCGCTACAATGGTTCCGAGGCTGCCTCTTAGGAGGACCAAATCTCATTCTACATCTGAGGGTTCTCCAAGCATTCGAAATAGGAAGCGAAAAGAAGACGGCTCGCAGAGTGTGGGCTTCCCTGGTGGGATGGTCGGGGCAGGTGGGCCCCACTATTGTTCTCGACGGGAGGATATTTTGAAGGGCTTGGCAAAGCTTAAAGCGTTGGAAGCAACCAAGAGTAATTGTACAGGCGATAACGATGTCTAGGGTAGCCTGAAAAGTTTTCGAAGCCATGGACTTCTGAGCATCTTTTACTATTAAAAGCGTGGTAAATAATAAGTACAGATAAACATTAATTACAAAAATTAGGGAGCTTCATGTACAGTAAGCCTCCCCGGTGCCCACATGGTTTTACTCATTTACACCATTGATTCTATTCTGCTGATATCGTCAGTGAAAGTTGCATCTTTTCTGTGTATTGAAAATTTTGAAAATATTAAACTTACTGAGTATGTGTTTGGGTGCTTTGTGTTGACCGCTTAATTGTCTTTGGTATAGAATGATGATAATAGTTTCCCATCATTTCATCAATCAATGAGTTTCCCTCTTGAATTGCTTGAAGGCATTTGGATGATCATGGTTTTTGTTTTTTCTGCTTTTTGTATGCCCAAAGTAATTTACCTTTGTGTTCAACAAATATTACCACAATGGACCTTCACACCTCGATTTCCAAAGTCTCAAAAGTGCCAAATTGTCTCATTTTAATGAATAAGGCCTTTATAAGACATCCTAGATGTTATATTATACATTGTAACATTGTGTTTGGGAAGACAACCCTAGTCTCTCCTTGTTTGAGCAAGACTCTTAAATCTATCAAGTTTCTCCATGTCTTATCAACGTGGTTTTTTTGGTGATCTGTAGTCCATTTGCACCAAAGTAATGGGCCCAACACGATTCCTCTAGAACAAAGTGGTACTATAAAGGCAGAAAATTGCCAAAAAAACTTCATATATATATATGAAATCACCAAATTGTGGATGAAAACAGAATGATGAGTGTGGCATGTACTAGTGATATTTTCTATCCAATATGTAGATGAATGTTAAAATTCGGAGCACCGCTATAACATTTAATATCGCTACTTTTGGCACTTCATAAAAAAAGAAAAAAACAAAAACTTGTATCTTACTATCACGGGTCCCTGATTCTAGGACCATGCCATCAGATGAGGCAATAGATTCTACAATCTGCTCATTGTGAACTAGTGAACAAAAGAATAGTCTTTTTTTTTTTAATGAGAACCAACATACCATGGGAGTGACAAGGGATGTTATATTCATAACAAGGTTGTTCTATCATGTCACCACTTAAAACTTGAATAGTTGAACTAAAAGGTGCAAAACGAAGGGCACCGTAATGCTCACTCCTGTAGAAGGCTAGAATTTATGATAGTCACTTATATCTCAATTGACGAGATTTAACCCTAGTGCTCTCTATTTTCAAGCTTTTGTTTCCACCTCAACACAAATGTGCTCTGCTGAAGGTGTGTGTAGGTATTAAATCCACTTCATGGAGCGCCTTGTACTGCATACAGATTTCAACAAATTCAAAACCATTTTGTATTCAAGACACACTGCTCACATTGGTGTAAAATGTAAAGTGCATGTGTACTTTGAGCTTTGCCTCAAGTTCTATCACTCGGACAATACGTGAAAATTGTCTTTGGAGGTATCACTTGAACTTCAGAGTTTGAAGCAACTAGTTATTTCTTCAACACTTATGTAATATCGTAGACATGCCACTTGCCATGCACAACACCATATTGTGCAGTGCCACTTACCGTGCACTTTTTATCTTAGCCGTCCGATCCTCTCAAATGCAATATCGATCGTCCAATCATCAATCATGTTTGTACCTGTGACCTAAATGTTACTATCTATCAACTCGCGCTCAGCAACTCGAGACTCTGTCACGCAAGAGCAAGGTGTCTCCTCCTTCTCGCTCACACAAACATGTGTTCTTCTAGCTTGCATTTGAAGCTCAAGCAGGTTCAATGAAGCTCTTCATCATATCGAGTTCTTGTACAATCTAAGTGTGTTCTAGCACTTTTGCAAGTAAACTCTTTCTGAGCTTTTGCTCAATGTCGTGAAACATTCAACAGTCTTTTGATTTTTCCTGTTTTCTTGTGAGGCTCGTGTGCTTGGGGTTTTGACTTGGAACTTGGTGTTAATCTGTAGCATTCGTTTTGCTTTAGTAAGTGCGGATGTTTAGTACGAGGCTTGGAGTTTCTTTTTTGCATCAATCCTTTTTTTCTCAAATTTGTTAGAGTTAATCGGAGAGTTGATCGGAGAATTGGAGAGTTAATCGGAAAGTTAGTCGGAGAATTGATCGAAGAGTTGTTTTGGTTGTTTTAATCAAGCTCGTTATTTAGAATGGTGGATAAAAGTGTAAAAGCTGCGTCTACAGTAGAATTTTATTGTTGACTTTGCTAATGCTGCTTATTGCAATTTCAATTGACCCTGTGGAGCGAGCTCCGTCACTTCTTCAAGGCTTAGAGTGCTCACGCTAGGAATCTGTTTGGGCTGCTTAATTGGAGGTAAGATCTGACTTCAGTAAGATTAAAGGATCTCAGAAACAAATGGACATTTCGTCTCTTCTGTCTTTGAATTCTATCTTTGTCTGTCTATAGAGATTGATTTAAGGGATGTAAACAACATAACATCAAATTGTGTGGCGGATTTTGAACTGAATTGCTGCTTTGTCATAGCATAATCCCCACCTGCTTTGAGTCTTGGTGCTGAGGTCGTAAATGAATTCATACATGGCTTAGAGTAGTTTATTTCCTACAATTTGAGTTGATTTACAATGACTTTATATTAGTTTATATAAATGAAGCTAGGGTTCTGGCTCCACGAGAGCAGCGTGTTAGATTTATTAGATTTATGTATCGCTCGTTGTAATCAGAAGTTTTGTTTTGTTGGTTTTGCTGCAGGATGTGAACAACAAGGAGTTGAAGAAGAAGCTTTCCAACGTCACCAAATTCGACGAACAGTTCCTAGACACATTGGCACAAGAGTTTTTGGACACTTGCAAAGCCGGCAACGGGGAGTCCAAGTCCAATGCCAGCAATTCCTACCGATTTTCCAAAATCCTCCTCAATTCCTTCAGCCGTTTGCTTGCTCAAAGGTTAGCTTCCCCACGAGCTTCCCTTCCAAAAGGACATCGGATTCAGGTGCACAATGCTCACCCGGGCTTTGTGATGACTGACATGCACCGACATTTATTCAGAGGCATGGATGAGGAGAGCTATCAAGAGAATGTGGCCAGTGGGAAGTTTGGGCGAGACGGGGCGGTCACGGTGGAAGAAGTTATGTTAAGTCTACAAGTACTATTGTGACTACAATTGTGGTATGATGTTCTAGGTACAGTGTTTAAGGACTGGCAATCCTTGCCCTAATTTTGTACATAACTAACGCAATGTTGGTTCATTGGAGAAGAGTTTGAGTGAGATCTTCTTCACAATGAGAGGCCCTAGAGGATCTCAACGAGTTGAAGCTCCTAAGCCTCATGAAGGTGGACCTAGCTAAGGAAAATGGACAGAAGAGTTGATGAGAACTGCAATAAACAGCATCAAATCAGGAGAAAGGTCCATTAGAAATGCTTCAAAAAAATTCTCAATCCCTGCATCATCAATTGCAGATTGGATGTATGGAAAGACCAAGAAAAAGAGACATGGCTTTGATCCCTACCTAACCAAGGAAGAAGAGTGTGAGTTGAAAGCATGGTGCTTTAAGATGCAAGAAATGGCATTCTCTGTGACGTTACCTATTTTAAAAGATACTGTCCAAGATATTGTAAGAAAACATCCAAGAAAACATCCATTCAAAGATGACCGTCCTGGACAAACGTGGTGGCAATGCTTCAAGTTATGGCATCCGGAGGTGGTGTTGCGAATGGGTGAAGCTTTAGAAATGAAAAAGTGTATTGGTTTGAACAAAGTCTCGTGTTCACAATTTTATGACAGTTTGACCACTTTGATTACGTCTCAAGGATATGGAGCATCCCATATTTGGAACGTTGATGAAACAGGGGTGCAAGCAGTGGGTAGGAACAATACTTTGAAGGTTGTGGCAAAAAAGGGATCAAAGAATGTGAACGTTTGTGCTGGTGATAGCAGGGAGTGGTTAACTATCTTGGTATGTATTAGTGCTATTGGCACTTTCATCCCTCACTATTTCATCTTGAAAGATGTTGGAACTGTACGCTCAAACCCTAATCAGTTCGTTACATTAGCACAACCTCCACCACCAAACCGTTACCATGACACACTTAATCCACACGTAGGGTTTGTTACTGCTAGTCCCACTTCGCTTGTCCTTTGTCATCCGGGTTACTTGTATATAATCCCACCTCGGGACTGTCAAAAAAGTAAGCAGCCTTGCTGCACTGATACAATTGCAGTCTTCAGAGTTTGTATGTCAACATGGTATCAGAGCGATTCTTGTCTTGAATAGAGTAAGCAAGGTTTTTGCAAGTTAGCACAAGAGCTAGTTTTAGATATCGCTACCTGTGTAGTCGGATCCAGCAATCCAGAGTCACGTCGGAACTCTAGCTAGAAAGCGCCGCCCTGCAGCCCGATAGAGTCACTAAGTTAGTTGAACAGTCAATATGGGAGAGCGAAATGTGTCAATAGAGGATACTAACAAGCTCACAGGCGTAGTTAACTACTACGTTTGGAGTCTTAAGATGAGAGCCATACTGCGTCAAGAGAACTGGTGGAGACTCACCGAAGAAGTGTTCAATCCTCTTGAATTCCTTGCCAACCTCGCAGGACGCGCATTCACAGAGGCCCAGCTAGAAACTACTAAAGCCAATGATGTCTCTGCATTGATACTATCCGTTAGCAATGACCTGGTAAATACAATAGCTAGCTTCACAGATCCAGCTCTAGCATGGGCCGCGTTGCGAACAGCTTATCAAGCAGGCGATCAAGCCCAGATCTTCACTCTCACGAGCCAACTTCGGTCACTCAAATTGTCAGAGGGCGGCTCAGTAGATGATTATGTTAAGAAAACCCGAGAGCTTAGGAACCGATTAGCGAGCATGGGTGAAAATACCACAGATAGAACCATGATTCAACTTGTTTTAAATGTACTACCTCGTAGTTTTGAGAGCACGATACAAACTCTAACCCAACTAAGTGCAGCTATGTCTTTCAAACAGGTGGTATCAAGTCTCCTCACCAAGTCTCACAAGAGAGAACACCGCACCCTACAGTTTGGCGACGTGGAAGCATTGACGGCCACCTTCAAATGGAAGAACTCCCTGCACAACAACCAATTCAACGGACGAGGACCAGGATGCGGACTCCCACGATCCTACTACGGCCCGTTTCCAATCAACTCTTCTCCGATCACCTTCCCAAGACGGCCACCTACTCCGATGCACAGTCCAAGACCACCAGTCACTTGTTACAACTGCGAACGCATAGGTCACTTCGCGCGCGATTGTCGTCAGCCACCAAGCCACGGACTTCCTCATCCTTGACTACACCATGCAAACTCCGTCAAATTTTTCGATGCCGCCCTAACAGAATACTGGGGAGACTATAGCTACAGCCCCTGGTACATGGACAGCGGAGCTTCCACGCACATCGCATCGCATAGTCAACAGATAAACCTAGACAATCCAAGTACCTCCAACGTGACCACCCAAGAAGTTAGAACGGGTGGTGGAGAATCACACCTAGTGCAAGGTACTGGTACTTCAACTGTAACAACACAAGCTGGTCAAATAAAGCTGAACGGAGTTAAGTACGTACCATCTATTAGAAAAAATTTGATTTCAGTAGGATCCTTAGCCGATGTAGGCAACACCGTGATTTTTTCATGCAAGAACTGTTGGATACTGGATAAAAACAAACATATCCTTGCATAAGGACATCGTGACAGCTCCAATGGTTTATACTCCTTCGACTCTAGTCCTCAAGTTAACACCGTAGTTTCCGAAGATACCACAGCCCTCTGGCACCGTCGTTATGGACACCTGAACTATAAGAGTCTCCATCATTTATCCTGCAAAAACAAAGCGACGGGTCTCCCACACCTTCCCTCGATAACACGAGTCTGTGAGCACTGTCTCACTGGGCGCCAACATCGAAAATCGTTTTCCAAGAAATCAGCAACTAGAGCCTTGAGACCGGGCGAGAAAATCCACTCCGACCTAGTTGGCCCACTCTCAGTCCCAACCTTGGCAGGATCACGCTATATCTTAGTGTTTACTGATGACTACTCTCGCTACAGTTGGGTCTACTCCTCCAGAGTAAATCTCAAACCTTTCAGTTCTTTCAGAACTTTTTACTCAAGCTAGAAACTGAAACAGGTACCAAACTCCGCACCCTACAGACTGATCGAGGCAGAGAATACACCTCCAACGAATTTATCACTCTCTGCAATGAACGTGGAATTCACAGACAATTGACACAAGCGCACACTCCAGAGCAGAACGGGGTTGCAGAACGTAGAAACAGGACCATCATGGAGCGTGCTAGGAGCTTATCTACGCAATGCCAGCTACCATTGTTCCTGTGGAGCGAGGCGTCTCCACTGCCAACTACATGGTGAACCGAAGTCCTACACACGCCAATCAAGGGACAACACCATTCGAAAAATATACCGGTACGAAACCATCAGTATCACACTTGAGAGTTTTTGGATGTCTAGCTTTCTATCACATTCCTAAGGATCAGAGGCACAAACAAGATAGCAAAAGCAAACGATGCATCTTCTTGGGGTATGACACCAACAGCAAGGCATAGAGGACCTATGATCCACAACTACGGAAACTCATTATCACCATGGACTTAGTTTTTTGATGAAACTAAATTAGGCATGCACTACGTCACATCGACTCCCTCCCCCACCCTAGAACAACCCTTAGGACAGATCGATAGGTCCACAGGAAATCCCTAAGGTCCAACCGAAATCCCTGTAGACACACCACAATCCAGACACTACATTAGCCCATCTCCCACACAACCTATACAACCTGATAGTCCCCCGAACCTCCCACCCACTGACAACCTTGATACCACTCCCTTGCTGCCAGATATCCCAACCAATGAAATCGAACCAATAGATCCTATAAATCCAACTGACTAGGCATTACCAAATCCCATGATTTCTCCTCCAGCTCCCACACCTCGCTATCCCACAAGACAACGTAAACCTCCCAATCACCTAAACCAGTTCTGGACTTTTGTCACTGAACTTCTAGAAGAGCCATTGACATATACACAAGCCTCTCAGGACCCCAAATGGCAGCAAGCCATGCAAGCCGAAATTACATCTATAGAACAGAACCATACCTGGGAAATCGTAGATTGTGAACCTCACATGCAACCTATCACTGCCAAGTGGATCTATAAACTTAAGAAAGGACCTACAGGAACACCTGACAAATACAAAGCTAGGATCGTCGCTCGCGGCTTCCAACAACGTGATGGCATTGACTACAACGATTTGTTCTCTCCCGTTGTCCGGTGGTCCACAATTTGTCTGATCTTTGCCCTCGCCGCCAAGTACGACTAGCCCCTACATCACATGGACGTAATTACCGCTTTCCTCCATGGCATCATCACTGGCGACATTATCATGGAGATTCTTCAAGGATTTCCTGAAGCCGGGAACCCAGCCAAAGTCTACCGTGTTCGCAAAGCTCTATATGGTCTCCGCCAATCACCTAGGGCCTGGTACTCCACCATTGACCAGTGGCTTCGTTCTCAAGGACTAATACAGAGCAGTGCCGACTCCAATCTCTATTACCTTCATCGACACAACAAATTGACAATTGTTCTAGTCTACATACACGACCTGCTAATTACGGGAGGCGACAACGATCAGATTGAGGCCCTCAAAGCTGCCCTCCATGCCAAGTTTTGCATGACGGATTTGGGCATAGCCACAAACTACCTAGGAACTGAAATCCAGTATCACCCCTTTGGCATCTACATTCACCAACGTTCCTACCTCCGTCACATGCTAGAAAAGTTTGGACTCAAGCATTCCCAACCTGCAAAACTTCCCATGGATCCCACAACCCACCTAACCAAGAACACCGGCATCCCACCCATCGATACTCAACTTTACCGCTCCATGGTCGGCAGCCTCCTGTTCGCCACCAACACTCGCCCGGACATTTCCTATGATGTTAGCACGATTAGCCACTTCATGGAAGCACCCCAACAAGCGCACCTCGACGCAGCAGACCACATCTTGCGCTACCTCAACGGCACACTTAATTTTGGCCTCTTCTTCCCCAACGATTCCCCATCGACCTTGCTTACCTTCACTGACGCAGATTGGGGACGCGACCTCGACACCCGTCGCTCCACCTCTGGCATGCTTCATAAACTCGGCAATTCCTGCATCCAATGGAGCAGTAAACTTCAGCCAACCGTGTCTCTATCAACAACCGAAGCAGAGTATCGGGTGCTCACTGAAGCCACCAAGGACATCGTATACCTCCGAACCCTCCTGCAAGAACTTGGAGAAACCTCCAGCACACCCACACACATCTACAGCGACAACCAATCTTGCTTATGATTAGTTCACAACCCAGTTCTACATTCCCGGACCAAGCACATTGGAATACAAGATCACTTTATTCGTGAGAAAGTTCAAAGCGGAGACGTCTCCGTACATTTTGTTCCTACCCAACGGCAAGAAGCTGATTTCCTCACGAAACCAGTTCCCTTCTCTACATTTGCAGCCAATCGCCATGCTATCGACATTCATGCCCTGCCAACTGAGTAAGTCTAGCCCTCACCCACTCTGGTGTATCCCAACTATCTATCCATAATGCCCTCTTTGTCTGCATGTGCTTAAAATTCGGAGCTCGCTCATTTCTCTTGCCCTGCCGATTATCCCACCACGCCGACAGCTCAGCAAAATACTCCTCCCAGGCTCTCTCCTTAACAGATATTGCCCTCACCATACGACTACCTCCCTCTGCACTATCTCCGCCAAACCCTAATCCAAGCCCTACGCCCCCACGCACAGACTTTGACAACCAGGCAAACATTGCCTCCAACAGCCACTCATTCGCCCGATGGATCATCCTCAAGATCAACCACAACACCAACGCCCCCATCTGCACCTACACAAGCCGCCACAACCTCCCTCAGCGATCCGCCACTACCGCCACACCAAACTCAAGTGACCAACACTATGTTCAAGGAGTCTCAGCTTACCATGGACATCCTGTCCGTCCGCTCTCGAAATTCCCTCAAGGTCTCCTCCGATAACACACACACCATCTTCACTTCGAATCTGATCCAGTTTTTCCATCAAATCGAGAGCAAGAGGGGGTATTGAGCGAGAGGGGGTGTTGGAATTGTATGCTCAAACCCTAACCAGTTCGTTACATTAGCACGACCTCCACCACCAAACCGTTACCATGACACACTTAATCCACACGTAGGGTTTGTTACTGCTAGTCCCACTTCGCTTGTCCTTTGTCATCCGGGTTACCTATATATAATCCCACCTCAGGACTGTCAAAAAAGTAAGCAGCCTTGCTGCACTGATACAGTTGCAGTCTTCAGAGTTTGTATGTCAACAAAAGAAACCTATCTTCTTCACGATTATGTTCAGCATTGTGGACCAAGTACGACAATGAATGTCCAAGAAAATGGATGGGTAATTAATGAGATTTTTTGTGACTGGCTTAACCACTTTCGACTCAATGTTCCAGGAGGTGTAAGTAAAGACAATAAACACCTTCTTGTCTTAGATGGCCATTGTAGCCATATTAGTGCTATGGCACTAGATACATGCATCAAGATGGGATTAGATATCATTACAATCCCTTCACATTCCTCACACCGCATGCAACCTCTTGATGTCTCGTGCTTCAAACCCTTTAAGCAAAATCTTCAAGAGGATAAAGCAGCTATGACATTAGAAAATCCTGATTGGGGCAATGGAGTAGTGTTGAAATCAACCTTGGCCAAAATGGCAGCCAATGCTTTGGACAAAGCCTTGAAGCCATCTAATATAATATCAGGTTTCAAGGCAACAGGTATGATCCTATTCAACTCTTCCTTTGAATATTTGCTAAATTTTTTGCTTGATATATAAATAAATTTTTATTCAAAGATGTACATGGCTATTTTATTATATTTGAGTTACTGATAATTGAAATTGGGTTTTATTGGATAATAGACATCTTTCCAGTGGATTCAACTGCAATGGATAGATACTATGGGCCAAGTCTACATCACTTAAATACCTTGCCTTTGCTTACACATGTGAAAGAAGAAGAGGAGTTGCAAAAAGATTTGGATGAAGAGATGTTGCATCAAAATGTTAATGAAGTCATTAACCATATTATCGAAGAGGTGCTTTATGAAGATGATACATTTGAAGAGAATTCAGTTTACGAAGATGATACGTTTGAAGAGTATCCCATTGACATGCCAAATGAGGCAAAAAGAGTGGTTCAAGATTCATTTGTTTGACCATGTGATGACTCAAATCCAGTGACTCTTAGGACCACTGATTTTGAGTCCTTCACTAAGGGTCAATGCCTAACAGACACAATGGTGGATTTTTATCTCAAATATCAAGAAAAAAAGCATCAATATATGAAGGGATTATATTTTTTCAATAGCTTCTTTTTCAGGAAACTTGTGATCATTCTAAAGGAGGATGCTGCAAATGGATTCAAGATAATTGCACGTTGGTTTAAAGGCATCAATATCTTCAAGTGTGACTATATCTTTTTGCCTATTTTACTCAAGTATTCACTACTATGTTTTGTGAAATCTTATTTGGAAACTTATTTGAAAATTTTAATTTCCAAAATGCTACTAATTAACTATGTTTTCTTCTTGACAGTGGACATTGGAGCATGATTGTTATGTGTTCCCTTGGAAGTGGACCTCGTTTATTACATTTGAATTCACTCAAATCAACAACTCATTTGGATGTACAAGAACATATCAAACTATAAGTATTTTTAAATTATATAAATTTTTTCCATTCTATCTTCCATTGTAGATTATTGAATGTAATGCATTAACCTTGATGATATGTTATTTGTATGGCAGTCTTTTAAGCTCAGAATGGGAAAGACAAAATAGCTTGGAGACTTTGAAAATTTCCAAGAAGGACCTATTTGAGCTTCAAATGCAAGTGGTTGAAGTAAGTTACAATTTTATCATAAAGATTTGAAGATGCATTGTTAACAAAGCATATTACAATGAATTTTGTCTTTGAAAATAATATGATACAAATCCAACTCATGTTTTCAAATGTTATGTGTATGTAGGTTCCTGAACAACCCAAAGACAATGGCACAGATTGTGGGATTTATTTGATAAAAAATGTGGATGTTTTTTTAAACACAATTGCAGAAGGTGTTTCTTTGGGACAAAACAAAGAGAACATAGTAAGTGTGCTTCCCTAAACTGAAGAATATGAAGAGTGTCAAGCTTTTTTGAATTAAATTTTGAATTATAGTATTCCAAAAGCTTTAGTTGCTTTCAAATAGATTTTGTATTAACTTGTTGTTAATGCATGTTTGTTCCCAGTTGAAGAAGGTCCATTGGGACCTTCAAAATGTGACATTCCAAGAAACAGAAGTAAATTCTAAGAGAATGAGTATAAAACAAACAATATTGATGCTTGAAGGAGGGTCAATTTTTTCAACAAGTGATGAAGATAGGTAAGTCATCTAATCTACTAAAAAGAAATTAGAATTTTACAAATTCTTTCAAAGTTATTTAAATTTTTGCAAATTCAAGTTATTCAAACACATGCTCAAATTTTTTTTGTCACTTCAGGAATGGCAATTGTACATTGAAAAGTGGAGTCCTATCCAACATTTTGAAAATTTCCTCATATCCTTGTTCTATGAGGAGAAAACCAAAAAATCCTAAGAGATTGAATCCTCACGGCAAATGCCTTACTTCACAAGAATTTACTTTGAATAGGTTGAAAGCAGCAAAAGAACAAGAGGACATTTTTTATGATAAAGAAGAAAAGAAGAAGAGAAGATCAGACCTTGCCAAGGCTAAAAAAAAGCCAAAATTCAACAACAACTTGAGAAGAAATTGGCTACAAAAGCCAAAAAGACAATAACTAAACTTCATGAACTTCCTATGCCTAAAAAGAAGAGGGTAACATTTGTACCTCCCGTAGTGAAATTTAATGTGCACGGTTAGTGAATAGTACATTGAGCACACATTAGTGCATGTTCATGTGAACTTAATTTTAGAAAGGTCACAACTTTTCCAATACAATAGTCATTTCATTTTTCCAAAATACTCTCATCTCATTTACTAATGATAATGTAAAAAAAAAATAGTGAAAAAATGATACCCAAACATTTGAAACCCAAATGTGCACTGCAAGTGGCATGTCTACGATACTTGGGTGATTCTTGGTGATATCTATATCAAAAGTAGATGATACCTAGTTAAAGTTTCGCTATTGGTCTTAAAAAAACAGCAGTAATTTGGCTATTTTGACCCCCCAAAATGGAAAATTTATTCACAAAAAATGGCCACCATCTTTTGGTTGTAATCAACTAGCAAAAAAATCATGCATAAAAAAGCAACACTGAATGGCATTATTAGACATAATCTCCCAAATGTATAATAATGTATAACTGGAATAAAAAAATGTAAATGTATGTACGTTTTAGTTGATCTAACAGGACATTATTCAGTGGGGGACGATTGTTTCCATGAAAACAGGGAAGGAGCAGAATATGATGTCTCTCCTCACCCAGACAGATTGTTTGTTGAATTGTCTGCCACTAACGGAGAAACTCACACTTCCACGTTCTGGAGTGATGACAAACTTCGAAGGAAAACAGAAAACAAGCAATTGGTTGCACGACGATTTAGTACATCTTATCAACAAAGTTTACTACTGATAATCC
The DNA here is from genome assembly GCA_951230915.1 of Antitrichia curtipendula. Lineage (NCBI taxonomy): Eukaryota > Viridiplantae > Streptophyta > Bryopsida > Hypnales > Leucodontaceae > Antitrichia > Antitrichia curtipendula. Next base: position 2,524,895 of record OX579638.1, on the reverse strand, counting down.
TTAATCACATCCAAAGACACCTCTAGCTGGACAATGTTATGAAGGTGTAACTTCAATTTCGTTAAATTGGCAGAATTCCAATACTTTCCAGATGGGCAGCCTAAAACAATAAACCCTTACTTGCCCTAGTTTGTGGCCTGAAATTAGACCTTTGTGAAGATATATGTCACAATTTTTGACGCCAGAATTGCTCCAATTTCATGAAATTCCGATCGAGGTTTTGAACTACAATCCAAGCCAGTGAGCAGTGAGCAGTGCTGCAGTGCTGCGGTGAACACCAAACTAAGCATTATGAGTAAAGCACAGGACAGTCACTTTCATATCCAATGATAAATAGATTCCTCTTTCCTGACAGAAGTTAAGCCATGCCATAACCTTGAATTCTTCCATGCAAAAACTCTTCTCTTTCCAGATTAATTTGGACTAACAAGAGTAAGGAAATTCTACAAAATAATGCCGTTTATGCTCAGGAAATACTATGTACTTCGCTTCAAACACAGACACACACTTCCAAAGTATCAGAGAAGCTCTGGCTCAGTCTCTGTATCTCCATGAGCTCACCTTAACCTTCGGTTTGCAAGTGCAGGTTTCACTTTGGGATCCAGCATGGAAACATTTTCGAATTGCACTCTCATGCTTGTAATCTCTTACTGCCGTTTTAAGGTAACCACATCATATTGTGAGGCGAATAAGAAGGATTGCAATGCAGTAAAGATTTACGTTAATGGATACGATATGCAAAAGTTAGAAGAGTTCGAACTCTTTGTCGAGAATCCGAAACCAAAATGGTGGGTTCTGATGCCATTCGTTCTCAGAATCAATATGCACTCATTTGTGCAAGATTTTAGGGTGTCTTACATATTTGGATAGGTGATGTAATTTGGTGTTAGTCACCTTAGAAATAGTAGATCTGGACATTTTTAGACACTCGGTAAATGTGGCATTCACAATCCAAATTCACAATCCAAATTCTGGAGTACAAATACGATGGGTGATGGCAAAGCAGGCCAAGTTATGAAGAATATACGCAGACACAGACTTGTGGAGTAGACCAGTGACTGCTCTTCATGGCTTGGCCTACTTTGCCATGACCTGACATAATTCCATTGTAAGTTTGAGTCTTCTGATTGCCTTCAGGTCTCAAAAATACTGAAGACACACAAAGAAACAACAAAGCTGTAACTCAAATGCTACAACTTCCTACTTTTGTGCATACCTAATACTTTGTGTGCACATTGTGTAGAGCTGTTCTCAGATCATCATCAATCCAACTCTCTAAATGACTCACTAAATTATTTTACTATCTTTTTGCTTGGTGTAAAATTAGAACTTGTGATTACTATCATTTGGAAGAACATCAAAAACCTCTTTCAATAGACAATAAAAATTGGATTTGAAATTGGACAACCAAAATTAGAGCCAAAAACAAAGACAAAAAAAGTTTATGTGTCACACAAAAGCATGCTCAAGAAAGACAAGAATGGCACTTCAAATTTTCAACTCTCGGAACTCTGGCACTAACAATCTCACCTTGCTCCATCTTTGCCAATACAAATTGCCACAGCCATGACATGAAACTTGCCTGCATAGAAATTACCGCTATGTAAAGCATGATCAATCACTATTTTTGCAAATCTGAACTCTTATTAATAGCCCTAAAAATTTCTACACAAACTTTTCACTGTTCAATGACTTCTGTATATACAGTGAGGATTTTACAAACTCACAAATCAGCAACTGACTGACATCTGTTGCTGCTCACTATTCGGTTCTCTTCACCCAGACATCTCCTGTACGAAGTCACTACAGAATTAGCATAGGTCCAGTATTATAACTGTGTGTCCCTTGAACCAAAATAAAACCCTCACAAGGGTCAGTACATAGGATGCTACACTATACTTCATTTCATTTCTAGCCATGATGATAATCACGACGCTAATTGCAACTTTTTTCATCCACTAATTTAACTACACAGCGGGCTGCTCTATGCACCTGCAACAACCCAAGGAGTCCAGTGTGCACGTCACGGCAGCCGGAGGACCAGTCAAATCTACTATCTGCCTAGATTATAGCTTTCAGAAGCTTCCAACACAGTAAACAACAAATGGGCTGCATCCGAAAAATGCAAATTTGACGCGTGCTGCCAAAACACTGAACTGGGTGAGAATGGAGCATTTGGCAGCCTATTGACAGATGAAAGACAAGGTGACAGGATTACAGGGTTTTAGGATTTAGGGTTTCAGGGTTTGCAAGGGCTTAGGGTTTTAGTGCGAGGTTTCAAGTCCCTCTCAATACCCCTGAAAATCCCAAGTCCGTATTAGGGCTTCCAGCTGACGAGGACACCGGCAGCAATGCGTTGATGGTGGACCGCGGCTGATCATAGTTGAAGGCAAAGATGGACTCCAGGCCTTCATTGTTGCTGTGGCTGCCCCCCGAAGCCGAGAATTGTCCACCCATGGGGGAGGAGGATCGCAAGGAGCTTTGGACCTCTTCATCGGACTTGGCCAGCTCAGCAAAATGGGCACCCCCCTTGGTGTGTCGAGTTGGCAGGAGCAGATCCTCCACGTGGCGTGGTGATGGGGTGAGGTCCGAAGCAGGTCGCAGGGTGAGCGCAGTTGGTCTTGGGGAAGAAGAAGAAGTGCCGAGGTCCAGCATTTGTCGATGGAATTTGTCGAACTGCTGCTGCTGCTGCTGCCCCTGCCCGTCGAAAGGATGCTGCTGCCCCCCCAGTCTCCAGTTTGCGGGCAGCTTGCCAAAATTGTGGCTGCTGCTGGTCTCTGGGTGCTGCTGCTGCTGCCCGCCGAGTCCTCCTCTCTGATGCAGCAGACCCAGGTCGGTGATTTTGGAGCTGCTGCTGTGGAGAATGCTTCGTTTGAAATCGGGAGAGGATTCGAGGTCCACGGCCAACCGGCTGCCCCGCTCGGAGTTTCTTTCAACGGTCAGTAAACTGTCCAGGAATTGCTGCTCGGGTTCGGGGAAGCCCGGGAAGGAGCCCAGGCGGGGCAGCACAAGCTTGGGATCGTCAATCTCAGGCAAGGAGGCAAGCACCTGGATCCCATCCACAAGCAACACCGGTCAGCACTTGAAACAAAACAAAAAAACCCAAAAGAAACCAGACCCAAAGAGAAAGAAAAGAAAGAAAGAAAGAAAGAAAGAAAGAAAGAAAAAGGCACAGGAAACCTTAAAATGAACCCTAAAACTAAACCCTAAAATACAGACAGGCCTAAAACGAACCCTGATCGATCTGAAAGAGTCCTCTACCACAGGGGTACATCTTACAGCTCTAAATGTACTGTGAGTGAACATTTCAAGAGAGGGGAGGTTTTAATAGAGCACCGCTTGCCTCAGTCCTTTTCCAACTTCAAAAAAATTCATAATTAATTTACTAGTAGTCTGAAACCCAATACAAATCTGGCTTTTACTATGTTAGTCTTTTCAATGGAAATGGATTGCCAGATGGTGTGAAGTTTGCAACGAAGACCTGGGTAGACTCGGTGACCAAAGACGTCAGCAAAATAGAACAAACAGAAAATATAGTCCGTACGGCTGATGTACGGCCATGCACCTAAAAAACACACACCTTGAATGAGTTTGACCCCCAACGGCAAAAATGAATTCTTAAATTCTTGACCACTGGCGACGAATTTCCAACGAGCATAGCTGTGCCTTTCTAACAGGCTCTTCATTGCACCCTTTTGGGACCACAAAATAAAAGTACGAAGGACCGACATTTTCAAAAGGTGCCAGGCAGAACATCATAACACAGTGCAGAAAGAAAGGAAGAAAGAAAGGAAGAAAGAAGGGGACCACTAGAGAGAAAAAAAAACATGTGTACGGTGTGGAGAAAGTGAACAATTACTAAAGCGGGTAGTTCTGTTCACTAATGCTTCAAAAACTGGGTTTAATAGGATTAATAATTTAACCTTCAATGAGCCGCCGCTAATCTCAACAGTATGCGAAGTTCAAGAGAGCCTCACAACCAAGTTCAATCAAAAGCCTCACAATTGAACAAACTGTAATGGATTGAAATCGTCTCCCTTTCAATCAATGAAAACTTGCTCTCATACTGTATCAGTACCAATCTCCAGACTAGAATTTGGCAATCTAGTTCTATTTCATGAAGTCAGAATACTCGTGTATGTGCTACGAATCCATAGAAATATTGGTTTTCTAAAGTCGTGCGGAACCGAAGACTGTAAACAGTAGTTGCTATTCCTAGTAAGACTGCTATCATGAGAAACTTGCAAAACATATGGATTTGCCACCATATATCCCTCAACAAAACATTATTGAGATCACTTCGTGTCAGTCTTAGCTAATTTGTGTGTTTGGGAATTCATTCATGTCAAACTGCTATATGTTTCAACATTCTAGAGGGTATATATGCAAGATGTGCAACATAAAGCGGCTTTGGAAAAAAAAAAGTGTTTGCTTCAATCCAGAACGAAGCAAGGAAGCATGCCATCAATGAAAGACAAGTGTGCGCTACGTCGTAAGTCCATAATTATGTACGCAGGGACACTAGATGGAGTGGCATATCTTACATAGAGAACTGAGGAAAGTGTACTACTTAGCATACAAGCCTTGGTTATACTACCTTCAATTTCATGTATTGACTTACACTCCAGCATATTTTCTGTGTCACTGTTTGTGATTGAAGTAATTTATGGTAACTGACACTCAAAATACATGCTCTGGCGCATGCAATTCTGGAGGTAATTATGTAAGGATCAAGACATCCATTGATAAAGTGTGACGTGAAAGCAAATACCGAGGTAAAGGGTCACATTACAATGCGCTTCTACGTCTCGTGTACCTAAAATTCGATCATCAGAGAAACAGGCACCTACTAACCATATATGATGTTATGCAAGGGTTCTTCTTTCATTTCGACAACAACATTCTTTCAATTCTCAGAAAACTTCAGAAGGAAAAGGATAAAAGCAACCGGCGTTCAGTTTGGATTTTGTAACAACAGACTTCAAGCTGACATGTTGTTCCATGAAACAAAAATGTGACGAAGATAGAGACATCACCTCTTCCACGCACGAAGAATTGTCACGTTCCTTGCCTGACCGCTGTGCACTGGTACTTTTCTTGTAAATCCGGCACAGCACCCAGTCGTCGAGCTGCATCACCAATGACAAACATCAATCAGCATGGAATTTGCCCATTTATCAGAGCCATAGTGACCATGATTCAGATTTGACTTTGTCATTCATGAGGGCACAACTGTTCGAAGTTGCCATGTGGGACTTCTTGTGAGTCGTTTTTCTCTGGTTTATCCACATTTCGTGTTTCTACTGCTGCATTCATTGATTTCGTGTTCCTCCATAGTGATTTCATTGTAAAATGCAGTGTTTTTAGTTAGGAGCAATCCTAAATTGGAATTGGTGAATGAAGCAACGAGATTGGTAACATACACGCAGCGAGCCTTTTCTGTGAGCGTGGACGGAAGCACAAACGCCGTCGGCCAAGCGATACTCGTGCATAATCCAGTTGGTCTTCACGCCTTTGGGAGCCCGGCCTTTGTAGAACACCAATGCCTTCTTCACTCCAATCTTGCGCACTCCCCCCACCGCGGTGTGAATGGGTTTGTCGGTCCCCGTGGCTTTCCAGTACCCGGAGGCCGCCGCTCGGTTGGGCCGGGCTCCGTTGGGGTATTTCCGGTCTCTGGGACTGAAGAAATACCACTCCCGCTCCCCAAATATGGCTTTCCCTGCACCCAATTCCATCAACCCACGGATCCATTAATTTTTTGTGGGCACCCAAAGTTCGAAGCCGGCCATTTCTTAGAAGAATCTATGTTCAAAAAATAGTATCATGTAGTGACAGACAGCAGCACATCCTTTTGTAGTCTATCCAGATTATGGTTCCACTGATGGGATCGGTTATATATACCCAGCCAAGGTGGGAAGACTCTTTGGATGGAACAAAACATGACCTTCTTCACTCTTCAATGAGAACTATTCCACTATTCACAAAGGAGGACCATTTTGAAAACTATTTCATTACAGAAACCAAACCATGAAAGAAAAGAGGAAAAAGAAAGAAAGAAAAGAAAACTCTAATCCTTAGACTAGCATGAACGAAGAGTCTGTTGGGTAGCTCGACGAACTAATCACATGAATGCACACAGCAAGTGTTCAACGTGGTGTCTCCTTTAAGAAGTAGACTCGTATTGACATAGAAACTATTAGTTGAGTATACGGTATATTACGATTCATGAATTGTTCACCATATTGTTGCAATCGTAAAGTTTCAAGAAAATGGTACTTTGGTTAAAGTGCGCGGAGCCGCTCAAAAAACTTGACCTCAACTACAGCCTGAGATTGAATGTTAAACTCTGGCATTCTGTAACACGTCATTTTCACAAATTGGAAACCCATGATACTAAGAATGCTCAAGCTCCAAGTTATGCAGTTTGCAGTCTCTTGACCTTGAAGCTTGACTGCAAACTGCATAACTTGGTTCAAGTGCTGGTTCATTCGAAACTGCATAATTACATAATCATTCAAGTTCTATTTTTATTTATTTATAATAATACATGAGAGGATGACCCATAAATGAACCCCAATTCACTTCCAATGGACTGACTCAACAACCGAAGCTGCAAATGAGAATAAACTCACACACAAAAGAAGTAATTTAATACGTAGCAATAAGAAGAAGGAAATGGCGTACCAGGAAGCTCCCAAGGGTCAAACTTGTACAAGTCTATTTCGGCAATCACGGGAATTGCAAACACCTGAGACTCCGCCTTCCGACACAAGTAATGAAGCACCAGCTCTTCGTCAGTGGGATGAAACCGAAAGCCTGGTGGCAGTTGAAGTTGGGAGGCCAAGCCTCCAGAGGAGGTCATTACCACCATGATCTCTCTCTCTTTTATTTTAAAACCCTTTCAATTTCGTACAGTCAAGAACGTCCAAGAACTAAATAATACCACCACTGACAATAAAAAAATCTAAAAAAATTCTCTAAGTTTTGGGCTTCTGTAATGAACAGCAAAATACACAAGTTGTGTTCGAAGTCCCTGCTTGAGGGTATGACCAGGCAGAAGCCTATCACTTATTATTCTGTGGGCACCGCTAAATTCAGACAGACACCCGGAAAACAAAAGACACTTTGCAGGATTTGCAGAGCTAGATTGGGTGGTCTTGGCAACGCCACGCTTGGTTGGTTGAGTAAAAGAAGAACTCTTTTATGGACGAGCAAGGCGCGGGCGGAACAAATGAGACGGAATCGACCATTGGTTTCGCACCTTGCTGCATTTGTCTACCCCGAGGTGCCGCTTTTGAACCTCGTTTTCTACACTACCACCCTTCTTCCCCATGCACCGTGGAACGAATTCTCAAAAACTCCAATCACCGAACCCTCTCACAAATTAAGAATACTACAACTGCAAGAAGATCCATCACTACTCTCGAAACAAGTTTCATCAATTCATCTCTTCCAATTTTTGGCAGCAAATCCTTTAAACAATCCCTTCAAGCCATTAATTTTCTTGCTGCTGATACAAATTATTCGAGCAAGCCACGAACCTTTCGAGCAGCAAGGTTACACGAAGTGCTCCTGCGATAACTGCAAATTAAAGGCGGCGTTCTACGATTACCTTCAAAAATACACACGGCCTGTGACTAGTACTGTACAAACTCTCAAACCAAAAAACCTTCTGTGCAGAAATGAAACACGGACAACGATAACGAACCCAACCCTTGAATTGAAGCTAAGCTACGACGGAACTACAAACTTTCTCGAAAATTTGTCAGGCGTAGACCGAATATTCACCCTCTCCAAACCCCAATTAGTACTGGAAATATGCAGAGAATCAAAACTCATCCTCTGAGAAGAAGACGACGAGCCAATTCAGTCCACAATTGTTGGATGGCATCCATGCATGCAATAACTAGAAACTGGAGAGCCGAATCAAAAACCTTCAAAGCTAGAGAGAGAAGGAATTGAAGAGGGGCTATGTTTGCATTAAATGGTGAGGAATAGGAATACTGTAGTGTATTTGCAGACAAGCACGCTCTTTGACTGTTGCAGCTCGAGGTGGGAAGACATCGATCTTGCAAAGGCCTTTTTTTTTTTTCTTAAAAGAAAATTCTAAGAATCTCAACAAAAACATTATCTTTTTTATTTTATTTTATTTATTGACGCATGGTTTGTGATCGGTAGACTACAGGAAGTCTATGCTGGAGTCTGGATTCTTTTGCAACAGAAACAGAAACGAAAAAGAAACCGACGAAGCAACCGCCTTCACTTCGTTGTTGTTTTTTTTTTATTGGTTTTTCTTTGGATCAATTTTCACGTGAAAAAGACTCCTGAACTAATCCAAGGGTCCACACGAGCTTCGACACGATTCCCGTGGGGCTGCTGCTGCTGCTGGCTGGAGAATCAGCATATGCTGGGGATGCTGAACTCATCCATGAGAACAGGTTTTCACACTCTGCCACCACGGTATTTATCTGTATATATATTTTTTAAATTTTTAAAAAAATTCCAGGTTTGTTTGTTTTTGTTTGTTTGTTTTAAATTTATTGGAACAAATGGGAGGCCCTACAAGGCGGTAAAAGAAGTCTGGAAATCTGAGCACGAGCGGGCAATTGGAAACAATATCATGAATTTGGTGGCATTTCATGACTTTTTTGTATATACATACAAAATACGTATATATATGAAACAACTTGTTGTAGATGCAGCTCCCATCCTTCTTTTTAAAAAAGTTTATTGAAAAACATTTGCAGGGATCTTTGGCATCCTCAAAATTTGAAATAAGCTCTTTTGTGGTTGCTTCATACACTTCCTACTTTAGCTATGATAACAAGAAAAACTAGAAGAATATCCAAAAGAAGAACACTGATAGAAAGGTAAGTCTTGGAGGGGCACCAAGTTGCAGTAGGAGAGCTTGGTTCCATGGGCTTGATTCCATGGACTTAGTTCCATTTGGTTACTAACTTGATGCCTATACGATTGTGTGGAACCAAGTTGTCATGTAGTAGGTTGATGCCAAAAAGCTCCTTTTCTACTATTGTAAGTGCAATAGCAACTTGAAGTGTTCTTTGGAATAACCATATGATGGAAGTTGCAACATTTTATACTTCAAATATGACGTATGTCACGAGATTTTAAGTAAGTTTCTATTTATAAAATATTGCCTAAACATTAGGAAAACAAGAAATGACTTGAGTGGAATTTAAAAATAAAGAAAATTGCATAACTTTATACTTGAAGTAGAATGCAAGGAAATCTAGGTGAGCTAATCTAGTTTTTAGAATATTGGCCTAGGTCACTAAAATATAAAACAACTTGGGGTGAAATTCTCATTAAATCACTAGTCAAATAATATCATTTGATACAAGCATTAGTACGCTACAAATTGGCTCTTTAAGAACATCAAAGGTTGCAATTGTTCATCACTTTAGGGTCACAAAAATAACTTTGATTCTTTTTTGGATCCAACACAAAGAATGCTTATTAAATACCTTACATCAAGATTTGTACAGGATAGTGAGAAAGTGATCTTGAAAACTAACAGCTTTTAGATCTCAAAGGATCTCAAAAGAAAAGAAAATGACTGAAATCTCTTGGATCTACATTAGGTGCCAAAAGTCCCTAGGTCAAAAGAATTAATCATCTTGACAACTAGATGGTGAAATTGACAAGCATGTATTGTCTCCAATGGTCAAGGGGAACATTCCTCATTGAATAATTAATTAAATTTGAAAAAAATAAAACCAAGACATTCGTGAAAGTTATAGAATGTCATACTTGAACCAAGATAAATGTTTTTGTCTATAGAAGGAAGTCTAGGTAAGTTCATATAATTTATAGAATATTGTCCTTGACGTGAGAAAAATATAAATCAACTTGGATAGGATTTTCTTTTAGAAGTTGCTAACAATCTCATAAAATGTGGAACCTTAAATCAATGAAAGTTGCAACATTTCATACTTGAATGTAGGATGTAAATTTATATTTGTGAAAGAAAGTCTAGGTAAGTTAATACGATTTATAGAATAATGCCTTGGTGTCAGAAAAATACGAACCAAATTTAGTTAGATTTATCTTGAGGTCGCAAATAATAGCATGAAAAGTGGGGATACTCCACCCCAAAATAGTGAGACCAGAATATTAGTGTGTGTGCTGCTCTGTCAACAGCTCAGGGGTGTGTGGATCCGCAAACACTCATCAGGCGTGTGGATGCTTATGGCGGACAAATGCAGGTGTGCACCAGACAAACAATTTCACCTCTCACAGGTGCTTGAACTTAATATAGTAAAATCAAATTCAAAATTTTATTTAATTATTATTTTTAAACTTAGTCCTCCATGTAGAACATTCTTTCCTCTTCTTTGTAGAATATTCACTTGATTTAATGTAATCGTGTATTTTCTTGAAGCTTCTTCAATGAATAGATTAATCTTTAAAAGTTGAAGAATATGTTTTACCTCAAAGCACTCTAGAATTGCCATTTATAGTATTATTAACCAATGTGGGGGTTCCTTTCGCTCCCTTAGAAAGCAGAAGTCCTCAGCATTGCAACTTCCCAATTTTGATGACACTAGAGTTGCAAACTTCCCAACCATCTAATGACTATTTGCATATTAAACTAACTATTCATTCCCTAGAAGACCATGAAGGGAATAATTATCCCAATCTCCAAGGGAGAATGGTTTAGGATGGTTAAGAATATTATGTTTTCAACTTAAAGAGCTTCAATGAAAAAGAACTATTTTCTTTGCATATCCAACCTTGCTCCTCTTTCATGCTTTGAAAGTAAAAACTAAATTGGAAAGAAAATAGGAAAATATTAGGGATGAAAGAATGATAGATTATCACCTATCCAAGTTAAAATAAAAATGAAACTGAATGATTTGAAAAAATATAGACCTTTGAATCTAAATGTTTAAAAAATTAAAATATAAAGTAGTCTATATGACGGAGGGTTAAGCAAAGAGTTTTGAAAACTCCAAAACAATATTCTACTTCTACACATTTATTATTGTGACCAACTATTTGAACTGGCTCATTTAATTTTTTTAATTTTCAAAATGCTCATTTGCAAGGGTTAGATATTTGAGATAGACTTGAAAAAAGGTTTAATACAAGGTGGCGGAGATTCCAGTGCACAGAAGGCCTCAATGGAGCTTCCCAACTATTGCCACGTCGGCAAATCCCTACCCCTAAAACCTGCTTGGAACCCCGTTGATACCTGCTTTGATACTCCCCCTAGAAAAAAAATCTTTTAAATCACTCAATACTGCCAAATCTCTGTTTAGCTTCTTGAAAAAAGCTTTAGAACAACAAAGAATTTCTTTGTATAAATACGAAATACAAATGTTTGTGGTTGTGACTCACATTGATAATAGTTTGGTTGGAGACAAAAATAAATATAGGGACTAATTGTCGAAGGAATGGACTTTAATTCTTTGCGTAGAATACTTTGACTTTTCTTTTGAAATTTTTTGTAGTTCTTTCTAACTTAAGATTCTATCCACATTTGAAGTCTTTAGATTTTTTTGGCAAAAGAAATTTGAATTATGGGGCTCAAAAGTATAGCACTCAGTCACATTGTCAAAAGCCCAAGTAGTCTTAAGAAAACACATTTTGTTCTACATTGTATGCTCTACTTTCACTTTTATTTGGCTTGAGATTCCATCTATTTACTTGTGATACTAATATTATATCAACAATAAGATTGTATGGATATAAAATTTTAAAAACAAACAAAAATTGATATACATAGATATAGAAGTAGATTGGGTTTTTTGAGTGTTTATTTTTTGGCGGTTTTAGGAGTATTTGCCAATTTTTGACACAATAAATTATAAAGGTTAATCCTAAAAGGACAAACCAATATCAAGTCATGGTCATCAGACATATACTTATTCTATAATTGGACAAAAATGTGCATTTTTTTATTCAACAAGAAAGCTCAAAGTCATTCATTGAATATGTTTTGAACTTCATGGACCTTTGTAATTTTATAACATAGGCATTTAAAACGGAAATAATTACATGGAGTTTCATAACATTGTGACAATATAGTGTTACATGTAAATGACTTTAAAGTAACAATTGTTGTAGGTGGCCTAAAACTCATTCCACCGTTGTTGCACTCTTTTATTATTCCAATGACAAACTCATGGTTGGAGATGATTTATGCATTGATATATACAGAGCCCATTTGCAATTTTTCAAATGACCACATACTCTATTCATGAGAGATTAGGATCGATTTTAGATACATCTATTATTAACACTTTTTAAATCCATATTATATCCCCAAAAATGCATGCTAATTTTATTTTAAATATCCTTTTATCGTCTAACAAGACGTAAAATGTTCTATTACTAGGAACCATGCTCAATTGCTTACTTGGTCAATTTTAGGTAGTGTTACCTTAGTACCGCCTTTTAGCTTCCAAGTAAACTCAAATCCATCAATTATTTCTCTTCTAATTTGTTTAAGACTTGTCTTTTGAACGCATAATGAGGGACAAATTCCAGATCAAATTATTTTTTCAAAACCGCTCATTTTATTTTGGGGGGGGTTTTGAAAAATAATTTGATCGGAAAATCCCAAAATCCCAATACCCCCCCCCCCTCAGTTTTGTATTTTTGAAAACGAAGTTGTTTGACAATCGATATGGGATAATCCGTATCCGTTTTCCAAAAACACTCTGAAACTCCCTCCCTTACAAAAGTGAACGGTTGAGATCTCAGCCGCCAAAGATCGGACGACTTGGGATTTTTCTGAAATCAACAGCACACGCAGGGGTTATGTTTAATTTCTGAATACCAGATCAACGGCTCGAGATTTTTCCTTCAGTTTCTTGCAGGGGGGGGGGAAGAATTGCACGCATCCTGTAAACACCATAGATAGTTTACTCCAATGTTTGGGATATTTATTGGGCTTCATCAACTATTTTCCTTTAATTTCCATGTTGAATTATTTTTTACAAAGTACATAGTCCAGTTATTTTCTCTATTTTTTACTCTAAATGAAAATTTCATAAATTTTTCCACCTTTTTTTTTCCTGGTGTTTTCAAATTACAACCAGATTTTTTCCCAATTTCACCAGCTAACTTTGAAACTTCCCCAAACACTTGTGTGCTGTCCGGAAATATCTACGAAGCCACATAACTTCGTAGGGGTCAGGCCATGATGCCGCCTGGGCTTTTTAGTCTAGTAAAAAATTGGTTTGGGTTTTTATTCCTATGAGTACGGTACCAAAGCCATGTTGATGATTGATATATAGACCCCCAAAAGTCTACTGAGCACAATGACATTGCAAATGCTTCAATTTTCAAACATGATCTGCTGTGATTGCTATCTACAGTATTGTACTGTACAGTGCCATCTGGTTGTCGGACACTTTTGAAATGAATTCCAAAGGGAGCATGCAAGCATAGTTCTCGACCACTTTCGTTTATTTTTACTATATTTTTACGGTGTAAAAATAAAACAAAGCAGATTTTCTATCTAGGTACCCTGGAGAAAGCTATTTGTCAACTTATGTATTTTTTTTTTTGAGAGATTGAGAACTTTGAGAAAAAAGCAGCCATTTGCAAGTTGAATCAAAAACAATCCGACAAGAAATGCATTTTTTGTGATTTTTCAAAGTTTGTTGGGAATAAATTGGTAAAGTGTGGGTAGACCCATGCTAAACCATGCGATGATGTGGCCCCATCCAATTGCATTGTCATGATGCTAAAGGATTGCTAAAATCATTGTGGTAAGTCAATGGGTTGGTGACTGGTGTAAATAGGAGGGTCTAGTAGATGTGGGAATTGGGTGGCTGATGGCATTGGGTTGTTCTATTATAGATAAAGTTATGCACCATCATGAAAATGGATGAACCATCCTAATTTTAAATGTAATTTTTTCACCATTCTTAATTTCTTATAAAATTCTTACACCATTTGTATTCTTAACCGTGTAAAATTAATGGGCACATTAAGTGCCCAATGGATGCCAAAGAATCCTTCTATGTAAGACAGAAGTGCAAATGTTCATCCTTGAAAATTTGTGTGAAAAGGGTAGGTATTGCACAGTAGTTTGACTCCAATGTATACTCTTGGTGTTTTTTAGGCAAATGAATCACACAATACCAAAAGGGAGGATTTCTTCAATGACAAGCCCAACTTTCTATGGTTAAGCAATTACTTAATCTCAATCAATTATATTCAGTTTCAATTTCGAAAAATAAAAAACTTGTTTTTTTAGTTATATTTAATGATTTTATATGATAATTGAATGAAAATTCATTGGTGATAAATTTTCAAAATGTAATTGTAGAGATGTGTAAGAAACATCTATGTGCTTCCTTTGAAAGAAAATTTCATAAAAGTTTTAAAATTCACACCTTAAAGAGTTCAGTGTTTGGGTGTTGTGTGCCTAAATTTTGTAAATTGATATCTACAAATTGTAATTCGTTTTGTATAAGTCTTTGAGATTAAAAATACAAATTAATTTGCCAAAATATAGGCATACAACACAAATATAAATATTGGACTCTCTAAATTATTTGCGACCTTGGTGAAAAGAGCATTAATTCAAGGAAAAAAAAGGGGTTCATGCTTTGAAGTTTAAGAATGTTATGACTTTTCAATAGAACTTTAGGCACTAAATTTTCTATCTTAGAATAATGATGGAATAGATAGTCAAAATGCTCCCAAATCTCAAAATAATATTGTCATATTTGAAATGAATACACATATTTTGGATGAATAAATGCTATTGAATTTATAATTTATATGTTTTATCCATAATCATTGATGAAAGTAGCTTCATCACTCTACTCAAAATTGTACCTTGTGTTGTCCATGTGTGTATGTATGTATATATATTTGCTTTGTACATACAACAAAAATAGCATTCAGATACCTAATTTTGGTATCTCTTTAACAAATTTGAATCATTCAACTAATTTTGCACATACCAAAATAATGATGACGTTGGTTAGAAGACCATTGTGAATATACAGTCTGTCAAAGATAGTTTAGTATCAATGCCTTGTGGGCATGGATAGTGAAGGCTACGGTTGGTGATTCTTTTCAGAGGTTGACTATTTCAAAGTACGTTTCATTGCCACACATTATCAACTAACTAGGAGCATTTTATTTGACTCATAAAAGATGGTATACCATGTTCTTCTTGCATGCAACACTGCTTTGAAAATCTATGAAACTAGGAAAAGGAAAATCTCTCACCTAAATTGTTCAACACTGACAGATGTTTGGTTGCCATTTGCATCCATGCAAGAACAACTTATTTTTAAGTTGGCATATATATATATATATATATATATATATATATATATATATATATAAAAACACAAAATCAAAGTTACATTACCCCACCTATCAATGGTCTTTCGCCTTTGATTTCTTCTCAATGGCATTGACTCGTCGACGTCAATCTCTTCTTCATCATCCTTGACTTCGTTGATTTTCTTATACTTCAAAGAAAAAGGCTAGTATTCGACCTCTTCCGGTTGTACGATAGGAAACTTCCAACCGTACTCATTCAATGATGTTTTTATGCTTGGACTTGGCCCCCATTGAAGTGATGTTGCCCACCTTTTGGCCGTGGTAACGCCCCCATCTTATTAGTCAAGTCCCATGTGGACTGTACGTTATAATTCGACAGAACTGGTTCTCACCCTGCAGCAATTGTGTTTGGTGCCTGTTAAAAAAGTATTGTCTGTAAACTGATGTGTCAGCACATGGTACGATAATGAAATGTTGTTTTTTATTTATTATAATTTTGTTTCAAACGGACCCACGCACCGAGATGTTTCAGTCGTGGGTTTAACACCACTTTTTGTTTTCAAACCACCTGCTATGGACCGTGATTGGGTTCGGTCGAGATTCATCCAAAGGCAAATACCACCCAAAAATTTCACAAATGGGCTGGTGTGGCTCACACCAAGGACACACACTAACTTACAATTTGTTGGCTCTGGACTAAAGGGGAGGAGGGTTTGTATTGACAGAAGCTAACTTACCTTGAGGTAAGATAACTCTGACTATGACAGGCCAACTTTGGACCAGCCTAATGCAGGCCCAGAAATTCATGAGCAGTACATGTGTCTTGTGAAATGTACTTCATAAGAAATTTTTGGTCCGAATTAGGCTGGTCCACAATTCTGCCTGTCATAGGCAGAGTTACCTTAGTGTGTGTTGCTATCTTACTTGGAAACTGAGTCAATGTTGTACGGACAAAGCCTCTTGTAATGTAGCTGCTTGTTTTTGTTTGGAAAGGATTAAAGTGGAAGAAGAGGTATGTATTTTTGTAGTATATAGACAACAAGCTATGCTCAAGTCACACATGATGTCTGATCAACCCCTAAAGGACCAAGTGTCCGTTCAACATATGCAAAAAATCTCGGGTAGGTTCCTACAAAGTCATTTTGGTCGGATGTTCATGAACTTTGAACATAATGTGTAAATATATACCTCTTCTGTGAAAAACTAGTTTTTTTTCTTCTGATCGAGTGCCCAGATCAAAAGTTATGTTGCCCTAAACTTTTCGGGCAACTTAGGCAATTTTGGAATCTTTGGAGAATCTTTTGTAAAAAAGATCATCAAGTTTTGAAGTTTGGCATGTATGTAACTAATAAAAAATGGCATACAATTATCCAAAAAAATATATAAATTTAGTTGTCAAATCACATTCTAAGAGGAGTCAAACTTTGTTAGTTATATTGGGGTAGTTTCAAGAAAAAAATATTTTCCTCTAACTTCAAGCCCTATTATCTTGCAATCAGTGAAGTCAAAATTCTTGAAATTTTTTCCACATATTCCAAATGTTTTTCTCTAATTTTTTCAGTATTTGGATTTCAAATAAAATATTTCCTCATTGCACAAAAAAATGACTAGTGTATTGCCAATTCACTTAACCTCCTTGTGTTGCAAGGTGATTTAGAATAATTTAGACTCCATATTTTATTCTAAATTTTTTTTTGAGTGAACCTAATATCATATACTTATAAATGGTCAAAAATCTCAAGTTTGTGTAGAGCAAAAATTTACTCCACATGAGCCCGAAGTCTACTGACCGTGTTTCGAAGGATTCAAAAAACGGGTTTTTTCTCACTTCAAATGCTATAATCTTTCAATCTGCACTGTGAAAAGGACTGAAATTTTTTCCACACTTTGGTAAAATACTTTAATTTATTTTTGTACGGTTGAAGTTCCAAAAAAAAGTTTTGATTTTCTTTTTTGAATAACATACCCCAAAATCAAAGTTTTTGGAATGTCTCCCTGGAAAAAAAAAACTGATCCTTCAGGGATTAAGATAAACTAGCCTATTAGAGCGTAGCTAGCATTGCACGGTCAAAATGCTATGCTAATGTAGTTTGCCCGGGCCCATACCTAATTTGAGAAGGTGGAATGAAAATGATTGAATCCCAAATGCTAGGTGTGATGGCCTGATCATGTGCATATCAGGCGGGTGTCCAAAGTTTGATATTTGAAGAACCTAGCTCCTAATTTTGGATTGAATGTACACTTGGTGGAGAACTAAATTGAAGTCGGGCCAGGCTTGCTTAGAAGGAAACACTAGCGATACTTTTACCGCATGCTCTCATCTCAATTTTGACCTACAAAGCCCAAGGGATAAATTTTATAACAAAAATATACACCATGGGTATATGACGTGCGAAATTGGTAACAAGTTGTTCACCTTAAACATCTCATCGTTCAAAATAATGTTATTTTAGAGACTTTGTTTGTAAAGAGTAAGAAGTGTTGTTTTGAAATGGGACAAAGTTTGATTGTGAAAATTCAATATAAGTAAAAGTTGCAAGTGCACTTGTTGTTTACAAGCTCTCTATTTGGGTTGTTGCAAGAAACACCTTGAGTTCTGGTTTGGGCTTAGAATGGCCTATTTTAGTGAATATTGTAACTTTTGGAATAGTTTTTTTAAATAAAATAAAACATGGATAATATGTAAAGCATTGAAAATATTATTTTTCTACATTCAAACTTGTGCATAGGTAGTGTACTTTGAGCACATGTGGAAGGTGAACAATTTATTATTTTTAGAAAATCTCTTTGTAGGCTCTTGTAACTCTAATAGGAATCCTCGTATCCCAATTTTGAGCTTCAAATTCTCATTTTTGGGTCAAAAATAGTACTAATCCCCCTCGCCCACATAACCAACGTAGACATCCAACTGGGAGATTGTAAATCTCCTAGTTGGACAATTAGTTTGGCAATTTTGGGGTTGAATTTTTGAGTGTTCTATGGATTTTGACAGTTTGTTTGTTAAGTTTGAGTTCAATTGGGTCATTTTGTTGAGTTATTTTGATCTAATTGGAGTCTTTTTGGTGTATGTCTAATCAAAGAAGGGAGGATTATAGCCAAGTCAATTGCCCGATTTGGAAGGTGTCAATTTGTCTATCCAGTTGGCTAAGGTGTTAAAGGGGTATCAAGTGAATTATTAGTCCTAGTTGGCATTGTGTCTAGTTGGTCAAGCCTAGTTGGAAGGGAAGAATGAATGTTGGTAGTTGTAGGTGGTTAGGTCATCCTCCTTCTCCTTTTGGTAACCGCCACTTTGTGGTTCCTATTAGGTGTGTTTCTCTCTCATTTTTTTTCACCCACTGTTTGAGAGAGTCAAGTGCGAGTCTCAACCGGGTGTACTGCGTATTTTATGTTTCTTTTTGGTTTTTGTGTGTGTGTGTTCTAAGAGGACGGTGGTCCTAGTTGGATGTGTATGTTTTCAATTTGGTCGTGTGTCTGAGTCCAAGTCGGAGAGTCAAGCCTGTCAGCGTGGATGCTGGGGTTGTCGGTTCCGAGTTGGGAAGTTTGTACAGATCAAGTGCAGATGATAATTTGGGAAAAGTGAATTTTCCTAATCGGAGTGTATGAAGGACGGTGAAGTTGCTGTAAAGAGCTAATTTTCCAATTTGGAGAAGTACAGTGATAGTTTGCAATTGATTACTAATAGAAATTGGATTCAATTTGGGAAGCTGAAGAGTTCAATTTGGAGTTTCGAAGTGAAGTCAATTTGGAAGGAAGCAATAATTGGAAATGGGAATTTTAGATTCCAATTAGAGTTTATAAATTTTTATATCAAACGATAAATTTGTAAAAGGTGATTTGTCACCAATTTGTATTAATGTAATGAAAGTGTATTAGCAAATTGGTGGTATGTGTGTTAGTCAAACTATGTGTCAGTGAATTATATATGCAATGTCGTTGTAGATTGAGTGGTTATTGATTTTCCAAATTGGATCATAGTCTTCTATTTTGGGATTGTATTACCTATTTTTAGGTATTAGTCCCATTAGCAATGATTTCCTACTTGACCGTCTCCCTTGGAACGAACTTATTATACTAATAGGGTAGTTTCCAAATAGGTCATTATCCTTCTTCAATAGAGATGTTTAAAAATAGGAAAAAAATTCTTAAAAAATGAAAAAAAATAATTCAATGTTTACAACTACTACATGTACCTTCCTTTCAAATTTCATATAAAAATAAAATATGACGCAAAAATTATGAACCAAAAAACACTTGTCCGAGGCAAAGGGAATCCAAAATAGGATAAGTGCTTCTTGCAATCACCCATTTTAAAACACCATTTGTGTCAATGTGACTCACTTTTCAAAGTCTCACATGCAAATAGTTAGCACAAAAAGGATTTTTTAGATGTTGAAGTCCGGTCATTAGAAGATGTTGTTCAACAAAAGAGACAATTTCATTGTTTTTTCTAAGCTAAAGGTTGTGAGCTTTTGACAATTGGCTATAGTGGCAATCTTGTTGGACCTGTAGTCAAGGAGGAAGTAAAAATGTATATTTGTATATCAAAGAGATGTGCAAAACTCACTATTGCAATACTATACATAGCTTTTGTATTTTTAGGTTGATTATCTTGTTGGAATACTACAATGTGACTAGCATTTGTAAGAGTGGGTGAATAGAGGTTCAAAAGAGATAAAGATAACTGGAAAGGATTCCCTCTTTTTAAATCATTTACCTAGTAGATAGTTAATTTATTTCAAAACCAATATTGATGGGCCTTCACTACATGTTCTCATGTTGTTTTTATAGCATCTACACCAATACAATAAAATCCCAACATTTATAAGTTTTGAATACAAAGTGCACACCAATTAGTGTCTTAAAGTTTATATTTTAGATATAGACAATAATGATCTAGGAAAATATTTTGTCCAAATGACTTCTCGTTCATTGAAAATGAAGCTTGAAAATAAAAAATAAACTTCTTTAATGATGATTTTGATGAAATTGATAGATAATATATTCATGGTACAAAAGATATACTAAGCTCAAATATGAACTAGTCAGGTTGGCCTAACTTTTCATTACTATTGGTATTATTGGTATTATTGGTAGTTTGATTGTTTACAAAAAATGAATATTAAGTCTATTTTGATTCAATTAATACAATTTATTAATATTATAGATTTTAAAATAAATATATATATAAATATATTTATATAACTGGAAACTTTTATAATTAAAATTTTATAAATTTTCAAATTGCAAACTATCTAAATCTATCATTTTACAAGTTATAAATTTATAAAAGTTCATTTTACAAATCTACAAATTTACAAAATTTCAGGTTCATAGATTTCAAATTTTAAGATTGATTGTCAATAGTAGCAAGGAGAAAAATAGAGCACTAAATTATAAACAACATTAATCCTTATATCTATTTTTCTATACTTTGGGGTACTTTTGAAGTTTGTGATGAATGTTCCTGCTTCTCATCCAACTCAATCCTAACTACTTCCTTCTTTTCATCCTTGTCATCCTTAGAGATTGCTAATTTATGTTGCGAGTTTAATTCCTACAATCTTTAAATGACCAAAATGGATTTGGCATTTCTAAGCATGCTCCCATGGATGCAATTCTTGACAATATTTATAGAAACTTTTATGTAGAGTGTAGACTTCTTCTAGCTTTCCAACAAGTAAACTTACTAAAAAAACAAGAATGTAAGCTAGAAATTTATGTTGTTCTTTAAGTTTCCATAAAATTTTGGCTAGCAAAAAAAACATTATCAAGAATTTGAAAAAATATATATTTTCTAATAGAATATATCCATATCTACAAGGAATTTTTTTTTGTTCTATGTTAGAGAGTGGGATGAAAGATACAAGGAGTTTTATTTTGTAGACAATTATGATACATTCCAAAAAATCCAATGATGAGATTGTTCTTTAACTCAATTTTTACAATTTTTGAAAACAAAAAAGTGCATAGACTTTTCATTATTTGGATTGGCATGCTTAAAATTCCATATTATTTAGATTTAGTATTAATTTAGTATTTTTCTATTCTCTTATATCCCTTTCTATGTAATGATTATTTAAAGGATGAAAATGAAGTTATTTTTTCTTGAATTTCTTCCTATAGGTTCCAAACTTAACTTGTAGACGTAATATCAAATTCCTTAGGTAGCCAAAGACAAACATTTTTTCTTAAGAGTTTCACCTTTTGGAAAGACTGGGAGAAGCTTATTGTGTTACTTTGAGTATTATGATCTTGGAGATGCAAAAATATAAAGTTGTGTAAATTGGTGGGGAAGTAGATATTCAAGTTAGACATGAGATCCTACAATAAAAAAATATAAAAAAGATCCTACAATATAAAAAAGATCATAAACTTGACCACTCCACATTGTTTTCAACATTTTCAACATGTGTTGTACAATGGCAATAATTTTGATAAAAAAAAACACCCAAATAATTTTAGGGGTTATCCTTTAAACGACATTCACTTGCCTAAATAGTCCGTGGTCCAAAGGGGAATCTAAAATCCCTTAGAAGCAAGGTTTGGATCTTCAGTTGTTGCTCACCCAAAGTTTGTGCAGTTGGAGCATGCAAAAGTGACTAGTGAACAACGCTTTGACTTTGTAAGCCTAAATGGAGTGCTTGGCAAGTATATTCACTACTGAAATGAATCCTTTAAGTTGAAAAACTCCAAAAACTCCAAAAAACACTTTTTGTCAACAATTATCTCAAAACCAAGCCTGAGGAGCTCAATAGCTCATTGTTTTGAGCCGATTAAGCTCAGCAAATTGAAAATTTAACGTTGAACGTTAATGTGGATGTCTGTTTTTTTTGTTTTTTTTTGGGTTTGTTTGTTTGTTTGTTTGTTTTTCCTCACCAAGTTAAGTTATCATCATGGATTCATCGCTGAAGGACTTGGTCGGTCCTCAACAGTCGTGACGCAGCTAGAAAGGATTGGGTCAGTCACAATCTTGAGCGTGCCGGCAAAAAACTGACCTCAAGTATTTGACTACAAGTCATGCAACCCAAGTGCCTGCCTTTTCGAAGGTGCTTGGGCGGCGTATATTTCTAGCTACTCATTGTGGGCCTCGTGGCAATCCGGAACTGATCAATCGCGGGAGTAAGTTTCATATGAACGATAAATAATTAAAAGTGGTTGGCTGGCGACCCATTGTAAGTTTTTCACAAAGCCGGGGGGCTGAAATGGACATTTATTATGCACTTCACACGCAACACTCTAAAATGGTTTCTTCATCACGTAAGGTGAAGACACCCCAAACCGTCCGTGTACCCAATTCGTAGTGAAAGTGTACTCTGTGGGTACATGGTAACGGAACTAGGTACAAATATGGTTTAGGGTGTTTCCACCTTAAAGTTATGAAAATAACATTTAATTTACAATGAGCTCAAAAGACTAAGTAACTGCCTTAATACAAATATATGAAACATTTAATTTATTGTAAATGAAGTTGGAGGTGAAATCATGAATTCAAGAAAATAATTGGATAGGTATGATGAAAGTTGAGCCTTGTTATGAGAAATAGCATGCGGAATCATAGGAGCGGTGATTGAGGGATATTATTTTTCATAGGGAAGCTCTATATTCACGTTGTTAGACACAATTTCAATAGTTGGATCCTGTTCAATCTTGTTCAATCAAGGGATATTAAAATGTCAAAGGAAAACCAAAGGTATGAAGTTTGGTCATGCTCTCGATATTAAATGGATGCTTACCACCCTTATAGAAATGAACTCTTTCGAGAGGTTATGAGTAAAGAACGTGAAAGTAGAGCCTATTATTTATAAGAAAAATCATGCTAAGCCATTAATTAAAGTGGCAAATAATGTTACTTCCATTAAAAGATCCCATTTTCATATTGCTATATGCAATCTCAATCATCATGACTAAATCTTGCTCAGTCATGCTTAACCAAAGGTCTAAGAAAGAAGTCACCATCATGTTATTTAAAGCAACCCCATATTTATTTAGTGAATAACACTTCTAAGCTCCTTATCCAATGAGAGCTTATCATCTTGGTAGAAGTTGCTCTATCAAGGTGATGATTTAAAATATCTCTATTGATAAACTTGAGAGTTGAGTGAGACCAATTCCAACCAATTCCAGTGGATCCCTAACAAGATTAGGATACAATTTGTACAACACAATTAACTCAATTATTGCACCCTACATTAATAACAATAATTTGCATTGATTCCATAATCATATGAGTATTTGAAATGCATTAATATGGAAGATCACAATGTTTAATATTAAAAAAATACTATATGATGTGGTCCACACTACTTTCTGCCAATCCAAAAATATGATGATTATCATCTGCCTTTCATATTCCATTATGCTTTCATCCAATTGTCATCTCCTATCATCTACATCCATTCAAATCTTGTCTAAATTTCATCCCAATTAGACCACATTCATCTCAAATTCATCCAAATTCATCCAAATTCATCCAAATTCATCTTGTGTTATTCCAAACCTCGCACAAATCGAATTAATTTATGTACTTAGTTCACTAAAACACCCCAATCACCCACCTCTCCTCCATCGTGTAACTATGGCTATGACGAAAAATGAATGGTATTGTCGCAATAAGGGAACTCTTGCGGTTGAGCATTCCCTTGAAGAACGTTTTCCCCGTGTCTCCGGTTTCTGTACATTCCAATGAGACTCACACATTTGTCCATCACCGTTTCGTTCACAGAAACGATGCATTCATGCATCTGCAAAAAAGGAAAAACTCCTGGAAAAAGAAAACTCCAGGCCATGAAGGTTGACACCGATCCAATGCCGGCAGTGTTGAACCACTCTGCATGTTCAGGAGTTGTGTGGTCCCCCGAGTTTTGTAAAACAGCAGTGCAGTGACGGAGGCTCCAAAAGGCGTTACTGAAAGTTAGAGAAATGCGGCCCCAGCCTTCCATGCAACAGAAGGAAGTACCATAGTATACGAATCAAAGGCTGACGGGGCACCGTTCCGTAGGTTGGTACGGAGGCATATGGTCGGAACCATTTGACATCTCTGAAATGAAAAACATGAAAAAAAAAGAAAAAGGGTGAGAGAAAAAAAAAATCCCAATGCTCTATTGAAAAAAAAACACATATCGAGTGGGAAATCACTACTTTGTATGAGAATTCTTTGAGTTGAACTGCCTAAAGGACCATCATGTGGTTTTTTGGGCAACATAGAAATTTTGGGCAGGTACCTGTGATTGGAGATTTGCATATCTTAGGGTGGAATTGTAATAGAAGGTGGGGACGAGGAATATCTTTCATATGCATTAAATTTCATGACATTTGGAAATACGAGTCAAAAGTTATGGCCTAATATATTACTTTTTTCCCCAGTCAGGCAGTCCGGGCAGATCAGAAAAAATCACTTTTTTCAGAAACTAAAATTTGAAATTGGTTTTGTAGATTTATATATGGGTGGAAAGCTTTGAATCATTCCGTTTTGATCAATGAGTCAGAAGTTATGAGGAGTTTTAGTTTCTTGGGCAATTATGGATTTTCTACTCTGAAATCAACTTTGAAGTCCTTTTATCTTTCTCAATTTTCAATATTTTTCTGGGAAAAATAAAATCATTGGATGTAGATTGTTTATTACAATATTGCAACCATTGGGATTGGCATTTTTCAATTCTATAACTAAAGTCTTAACAATTTTGGTATATTAAATTACTCTCTACATCTTTCTACTTACTATTTTTTTTCCTATATGTTGTACAATTCCAAATGATGTGAAAATTTTCAAGCATGTAGCCAACTTGTGTAGGAAAAATAATCCAAAGAAGCACCACCATTTTGGACATTTTTCATAGAAAAGTGAGCTTGTGAAGTGCAGCTGCCCTGTTTTTTGCAAGGCCAAAAAATAAATTTTAGTGAAAATGAATGCTTATATCTTGCAGTCCACGTGGTGGAAAGTTTTGAATTTTTTACCACATGTTCTCAAGTTAGCATCCAACAAGATCCCACAGTTACATATGTCAAAAAAAAAATTCAAAAATTTGGTACTTGCACTAGAAATGGCAGTTTTGGAGCGTTTTTGGTGAAAACATAGTCAAGGAACTTAAGGGGTTAAGGATGTGCCCAATTTCACCAAGTGGTGATGAATTCTGATGTTTATCTTAAGCATAATTTCAACTTATTTAGTGATTATAAATCTCAAATAGACCATGTCCATAAATTCTTCCCCAAGGAGTGAGCCATTCCAAGATTTGGTAGCAATTCAACAATTTCATCCACAAAGAAAGAAAGAAAGAATCTCTTGTCTAATATTCCATCAAAATGATTTTGTATTACTTTGAACAAATATCTTAAATTAAAACCCCTACTTAGGAGGTCATTTATTTGTCCTTCCTCATCTTACATCTATAACATTGATTACCCCCCTCTTAGACCTCTTCTAGGTGGACGATATATCCTTCTACCAATATACCTTTTGCTATAACTTCATGCTATTTCACAATGCTTGATAGGTTGCAACTTTTCATTCTACAATGGTTGTCAAGCACTCTTTCAATGAATGTTGGGGATTCTTTAGATTTGGAGGAACAAAAAAAGCCCTCCATTGTTGCTTAATAATATTATGAGGACATGATTTGGTTGTTGTATGACCTTGAGAGCACTTGCATGCTTACCACCTTTGTAACAAGCAAATTGAGAGGAGACCAAAACAACACAAGTATATTGGGGTTCAAATTATGAAGTTTGTATACTTTAGATGCAAGGTTATTCCTAGGGATTTTAAAATTTCTCTTCATTGGCAACTTACAACAAAATCCATCATGTAGCCATTTGAGGATAGAAAACGCTTCTCATCTATAAATTTGTACTTTACTCGTTCAATTTTTTTGATTTCATCCATATTTCAATGATAATCATCCATAATTTTGTGACAAAAAATAAAAAATTTTAATCCAAAAATGAGTTTTGAAAAAAATTGCTCTCAAATTAATTTTTGCCTTTAGGCAAAATTTTGCAGGTAATAAAAACACTACTTAGGTGAAATGGTTGCAATTATATGAGCCTAGAAGACTATACACCTATATTATAGAAAATTCCCTGATTATATTGTAACTATGTTATAGCTACCTATATTATAGGTGTTTATGATATAAATACCTTTCAATGATTATAGGATATCTACTCAAACATATGCTCAAGGCTTACATGCTTGCATTTCCATGCTAGTATTGTTGCTTAGGTGGAGCACTCATAAAACATTCTATTTGGATATTCAAAGGCCGTTTGCACGCTTCAAAACATCATTTCAACTCATTTTTCTTGGAAGATGAATAGAAGTGCCCTCTAACCTATATTGAAGCATACATTTGAACTCTTATAGAATTATTTATAAGCTATTTAATTTGGCATAAGAGATGCTGAAAATATTTTCATTCTAAAATGTTCATTGTTGGTACAATAACCCCTAAAATCCTTGCATGTTTAGAGGCTCAAAAGTGCTTCAAAATACTTGTCCCGAAAGCAAAGTCAAAATCTTCAACAATATTTATTTTTTGACAAATTCAACTGTAGGATCCTTTGGTTAACTTGTTCAAGTACATTGTTCCAAAATTTTAGAATGAGTATCCCCACTGATTGCAAGTTCAATGTGCCTAAACTTCAAAATGTTGTCTTTTCTAGCCCTTCCAAGAAGTGAAGTTTTGTCTTCCAATATTTAAAAACAACATGTGTGTCATCCAACTTGTGAATTTTAATCAATAAGTTAGAAAATAGGTTGAAAATATATATTAAAAAAGTTATCCAAAGAAAATTTCATATTTCGGTAAAAACACACTACGGTTATGGGCAATTTCGTTAAAATGGCGGTATTCCGTGAGTTTGGCAATTTTAACTGTTCAGACCGTGCACTCTGAAATGGTATGAAATCTACATCTATTTTAGATTTCTGACATCTATATCATTCCTAGATATCTGAAATCTATAAAAGTCCTAGATTTTTCAAAATTTTCAGTCTAAAATCTATAACATTCATAGACTTCTGAAATCTACAACAGTCCTAGATCTTTGAAATCTATCTTTGTCCTAGATGTCGCTTCTATGGTTTAGAGTGGGCACTCTAAAAATGGCACATGGAATACCGCCATTTTAACGAAATTGCCCATGGTTGTCCAAAATCGTAGTCACGGCAAAATTTCTACACAAGATGAAAGTTTAGAGTCAATTTTTCTATAGTTTTTGTGACTTAAAAATATTAAAAAATGGATTGGAATCTAATATTTTGCATACATTGATAATTGCATAACAAAGAGTGAATTTCATCTATTAATTGAATGTATGGAGTACAAACATTAAATGTTTGTATTGTCATAGATTCATATTTAGCATTGTTGTATTTTTTGGGCCTAATTTGGGGTTTCATTCTTACAATTCAAACAGCTAAATCCAATGCTTTAGATTATGATGATTAGCATCCATCTTAAAAAATTCATACATAAATTCTAAAATATGAAGTCAATAGAGCATGCCCAAGTTCTCAAAAAGCCCAAAGTGGGCTACTTGATCCTTTAGGAGTTAAAACTTCAATATATATCCTTGTGTGATAGGATGCATTTTTTAATGGGACAATTTATTACACTCAACCTTATTACAAGTGGTTTATTATTTATGACTAATATTATGGTTGTTGGGCACATAGGATAAGGTAGAAAATACATTTTCATCAATTTGGTCATTACTCATAAAAATAAAATTGTAGTAGAGTAATTGAAGGATCTTTCATATTGTCAATGCAATTAGAAAAAAATTGAAATATGTTATACCTCTGTAGGTCACAAAGAAAAAAATTTAGCTTTCAATAGGGGAATATATGTATCTTTTCTAATCTTAATAAAGTAAGTTTAGTCCCAAATAACATAGCCCAAATAAATGTATCAATAAATTTCACTTTGTAATGCAATGCCATTACATATTAATAAAAATTATTGTATTTTAATTTTTTCAAATGCAATGCAATGACATGACTTCTAAAAGTAAGAAATTATAAGAGTCTTGACTGAAGATTTGAAATTATCCAAAAAATTGGGGTAAAAATGAAGAACATTTACATGGATCAGTTACAAACTAAAATCCAAAATTTTAAGATTTCACTTTATGTGTATATAATAGTAAAAAAAGTTCATAATAAAAATTTTAGTACTTTTCTATATTCAAAAAATAATTTGGCCATATTTCTACCTCCCAAAATTTCATACTATAATAAAAATATTCTACTTTAAGAATTTTAAAAATCTCAATTTGAAGTAAAATTAGATTTGATTAGCTTCAATTTATTAGTAAAAGTCAAATTCGAAAGAGATTATTTGATAGCTAAAAATGAGATCAACAACATACATCTATTATTTGCTAAAATATAGAGCTAGATGATTCTTGGCATATTAAACATTTTTTTTAATAAATGAGGGAATTCCCAAAATCATCCTAAGTACATACATTTAAACAAATCTAAAAAACATCAGAAGTAAATTTATTCTTACATTTTGTTTGACACAATCATTAATAAGCTACAAATCATTCTTTTAAGAACAGAAACTAAAAGTATATTTATTCAAATTTCCACACCAAGGCCTATACATGATAGTAGAAAATAATCTTGATAACTGACGCCATACCCAAACGACAAATTGCAAATTGGGATTCTTCTCACCAAATTACAAAGAGGATCTATAATATGTTGGACCTTTTGCCAAAAGTTCCTAGGTCAAAAAAATCTAAAATCTCTTGGATCCAGGTTCCAAAAGTCATATGTCAAAAGAATTATTGTTGATTTTGACAACTAGATGGTGGAATTGACAAAATTGACAAGCATGTACTGTACAATAGAAGTCAAGACAACAATGTGGAGTGGATAAACAGTTGTACCTTTTGCAATACATCTCCTAATCTTTTCACAACACTTTAAGAAAATTGTCAACTTCCTCACCAAGATTTTCATTCCTTACCCAAGAATTCATGAAAATGCTCATCGACAGGTTCAAACACTATGAAGGATATATGGCTTTGACAAGCCTCTTGGAGCTTCTATCTATATTATTAGTGACCAACTAAAAATGTTAGATTTTAGAGAATATTTAGACTAAAGATTTAACATGTTCACACATAAATGTAATAGAAAATATAAGATTAACACATTTTATATTTTAACTATGTTATATTAAGGTCATAAATAATGTTTAATCATGAGCCAATGTTATTCGTCTTTCAAGGATTAAATGGACATAAAATTTTCAATTCCCATTGGTAGCCTCAAAGGAAAACTTTAACTTCCATTACATTGCTTACTTTGAAAGTCACAAGAAGTAAGAGTTGATAAGGGTTATCACACCTATTCCAAAAATGAAACTTTTATGAAAGATGAGAAAGTGTGGAATGAAACGAGGAGCCAATAGTCTTCCATGAAAAAGGTTTTGACTCCCCTTTTTACCATGTGAAGAATGAGACATAGCTTCTTAATCTTCTCCATAGTTTATCAATCTTCACATCCATTCTTCACCTCCAAGATAATTCAACGAGGTGGTTGTATGGATAAAGCAACTTGAAAGTGTACTTCATGACTTAGTGATTTTCTAAATTGCTTGAAAGTGTACTTCATGACTTAGTGATTTTCTTAATTACTCCCATTGTAATGGTCAATTCCTTTGTGGAGGAACGCAGGTAAGCACTCGCACAAAAAAATGAGGATCAACCGAATAAAATTACTAGAAGAGGTCGTATACACCAAGCTGATTACTAATATCAACACTTTCAAATAGTCAGAGGAAAGAGCTGATCATGTTATATTATCTAATGTGGCTCGCACATTTAAGCACAAATGCGTCAACTCCATCCATCCAGAGAGTCATCAAATGAGGGAAAAATTGACCCTCATGAACCAGAAGTCAGTCACAGAAAGAGACGGACTCATATCATGATGATACTCCAAATACTCTTGGAAACATCTACGGAGTCACCAGGATGCATTAGGCAGCTCGGAAATAGGTAAACACAGGGGATCCCGCAAATTCACGTATTCGGCAACATACATT
This sequence comes from Antitrichia curtipendula, assembly GCA_951230915.1. Classification (NCBI taxonomy): domain Eukaryota; kingdom Viridiplantae; phylum Streptophyta; class Bryopsida; order Hypnales; family Leucodontaceae; genus Antitrichia; species Antitrichia curtipendula. The sequence goes on along the minus strand of OX579638.1, from coordinate 2,494,554 downwards.
TGAACCCTAAACTAGAAGAACAGTTCGCATGAAAAAAAAATGCCCCACCAGTACGTCACTGTCATTTAGAAGCTAGAATAGAAGAACAGTTCCGATGCACAAGAAATGAATGCTGCCACCAGTACGTGAATATGCCATATGGGAGCTAGAAAAAGAACCTCCAATTCAGACTCCCACAAACTGATTTGAGGCATTTTGAAGAAACCTTAACCCATTAATTCTGAGTCGTAACCTGAATCCTTGAAACAAGCGACCATTCCGAGGTCAGGAGCTGGTAAAGGGCAAGGCAAACGAAAACTTCCTTAATCGTGACAATGAACTCAATCTACAAAACAGTCAAGAATCTCACCGAATGCTAAACGAGCGGCAAGTATATCACAATTACGCTAATTTAAATCACCTGAACAGAAAAAGATAGCACGACACGCCCTGAGAGATGACAATAATATGACAATTGACACATTGAGACAATACAATAGGTTAATTAGATGTTATGAAGAAGCCCTAACACATCAACCTGCTCCTTTAATCGGACAAGAATGTCAAAGTCCAATGCACCATCGTTTTAGACCAATCCCTTGATACACCGCGCTTATCAACCATATTCTGAGACAAAACCTAAAGACTCGATTGAAACACACGACTTCTTGAAACTCAGGAACTAAAAAAGGGCAAGGAAACAGAAACTCCCTGACTCGAGCATGAACTCAATCTAGCAAATATTCGAGAAATTCACCGGATGCATCATTGGATGCAAAATGCACAGCAACCATAGAGGATTTCGGCTAATTTAGGTCACCTGAACAGTAAAATGACAGCACAACCAATACACAGCTCTGAAATTACAAAGAAACCCCTAATACATTAACCTGCTCCTCAATCCAGTCAAGAAAGTTAGTGCCCAATGAACCATCGTTCTTCACGATAATAGCACAATTCCTTGACACGCCGAGCTTCTCAACCATACTCTGAATCAAAGAACTAAATTCTTGACCGTGTAACTTCCAAGAGGTCCGAAGCTGGTAAAGCGCAAGGTGAACGGGGACGCCTGACTCGTGAGCACGAACTAAATCTAGCAAAAATTCTGAGAATTTCCCCGTATTCACCATCGAATGTAACACTATAGGCAAGTATCGAGATAACAATTTAACAAACCACTGATTTCGAAAATACACGTCTGTTTAAATATCCCAATAGCAAAATTTTGATACCATAAAAAGGTCTCATACATATAGCTACATCGACTCAACGTAAATCGTACATTCTTTCTTAACGCTTCCCACCCGCGCTTGTCTTCGCCGCTTTCGGCATCGCCGCTCTCGTGGCCTGCTTCCCGCTGGGCCCCTTGCTCACCTTCCCCGTCTCCACCTTCTTCGCCTTCTTCTCGTCTTTCGTCTTCTTGATCCTCTCTTTGATCTCCCTCAATGCCGCCTCCCTAGCCGCCGCCCTCACCTCCGTCTTCTCCGTGCGCTTCTTCTGGAGGACCTCCAAGGAAGCCCCGACGATGGAGCGCGAATAAGGCTTGTTGGTGGCGCGACGCTTCTTCCGGACGGCGATATCGTGGGAATCCTTCTTGTGCTGCTTGCGGAAGAGCGCCGTCCAGGAGAGCTTGGCGGGTTTGAGGCGCTGGTGGAAGTAGCGCTTGCACTTGCTGTTGAGGAAGAGAAAGACCTGGCTGTCGCTCCGGATGAAGCGAATGCCGCGGCCAGGGTAAATCTTGGAGCCGGAGAAGCGGCACACCTCGGTTTTGAGCACCATGACGGGGGACGCTGTTGTGGATGTAGGCTATGGCGGGATGGTGGAGATGAGCGAGCTGGGCCAGCTCCAAAGGGAAGGGGGATGGAGGGTCTCCTTCCTCAAGGCTGAACAGCAAAGCTCCAAACCCTAATACAGGGTGTGGAGAAGGCGTTCCCATGCGAGTTCCACTTACTTGAGCACGTGTTCTCACCCAATGGATGGAACCAGCCCTTGTTTTTCGGGGGCAATGGGGGCCAAATTGCACTACTTCGAAACAATTCTCCAAATAAGTATGCCAATGACCAAGCAAATTTTTCATTCCATTGCAAATTTTGGCAACAAAATAATTGGTGCATAGTGAATAGGATGTCTATGCTAATTTTTGCCAAGTTTATAATTAGTCTTTTTTTGCCGAAATCTTTCCATTTGTGTTTAAAATAAGGATAGAGTTAGCAATTTTGGATGAAAAAGTGCATGTTTACTAATGGAAAGTATTTTTCAGTCAAAAATATTGATAAATCCAGATGTACAATTGTAGACAATCGAATCTTCAAAATTTGTCTCGTTGTCTCTTGCACTAGCAATAGAGGAAGATAAATTGTTGATCTATTTTTACATTGCTAGATTAATATAGGCTAATTGTTGTCCCATTTTCATTTGATGGTACTATATTGTCAAATTGTGGAATGTCTTGAATAGCTTGGATCTGTAGAATGACAATTTTTCTTGGAATCATTTTTAAATGAATAATCATCTTTTTGTTTGAGATATTGGCTTGACAATTTGATTTCTATCTCTATTATTTTCTAGTTTTTTTTTTGAGTCAAGTTGCCAATCTTCTTTATATATGGTGAACTCCTTCAATATTAATACATATTGTCTTTTTAAGCCAGTGCGAGATTGTTGTTAATATTGTGATATTTGAGAGTGTATTCTTGATAATTTGTTAGTCAGACACTTGGAGATGTAGTAAGTTGTGACAATTTGGTGTATTTAATCTAGTGACTGGTGTGTGTGTTTGTAGATTTAACAAGTTGATTGCATGTGTTAATGAGTTGTGCATGCTTGCATGTGTGTGAGTTGACAGTTTGTAATTGTGTAGTAGTGGTAAATCCAGTGATCAGATTTAGAATTAGTTGAGGAATCAATGGGAGAGCACTAGTTTGTTTGTTTGCTTAACCCCTGAGCGCCCAAGGGGCCAAAATATGGTCTATGCATTTTTGAAAGATGTCCTTGTTTGACTCTTATAATCTTTTCAATGGTACGGTCAAAGGACGCGTCTCTTTCCCTATATCTCCGGACATGTCTCTACTACCAATCGGTATGGTCAATTAGTGTAGATCTTTTTTTAGGTGATAGTTTAATTGGAATAGGTATAGAAGGGTTTAGATTTTTGTGAACATGGGTTGGGCGCTCAGGGGTTAAAGTATAAAGTTGTTTGAGTGCAACTAATTGTGTGTGGTGATCACGTTGCATGTGTTCTGATTATTTGTTTAATCAAATCTCTTAGAGCAGTTGTGAGTTATGACAATTTGTAGTGTTAGTCTAGAGATTGGATTTGTTATTGTGTAGGAAAATTGAACCAATTGTTTAGTTGCTATAATTATGTGTAAGTTTGCCTATATGTCATATAATACTTAATTGTGTAAATTTGGAGTTGCAATTATTTTGAGAGCAAACAAAACCGATGAATTGCTAAGGCAAAAAGTTTAAATTTTGGAGTGTATCATGGTGTGTTGGAAAAAGAGTGCATTAGTTGGAAGACAATTTACTACAAGAGAAAGGGATATTTTAAGTATGATCCTATAATTTATGATCTTTTAGGAGATTTTTAGTAAAAATTTATAGAAAATACATGTATTTCTAATAAATTTTCACTAAAAATCTTTTCAAAGGTTATAAATTATAGGACTATACTACTAAGATTATATTTAAAACATCCCTTTCTCTTCTAGTGATTTGACAAGGTGGTCATATTGATGAATGAATAAGACAACTTGTAAGAGTAATTAATGGCTTAGTGATTTTCTAAATATATCCAATGTTGTATGCATTACGCGGGTGTATTTGGGTGTCTAATTGATTGATGGAGAATGATCAATTGTGATGTGTCTGGATGATGCTAACTTGTTAAGTGTATGAGTGTGTGACAAATTGTTTGAGAAAGTACTCACATAGTAATCGATGGGAGTGATAGTTAATTTGAAGTAAAGATTGGGAGTAGCTACTAACACTGAATTATAATGAAATTAGGTTGTCCCTCACTAATTTCTTAACATTCTACACTATATAAATATGTATTCTTATTGTAAAAGGATACAGTAAATTAGGAACCATGTGTATTGCATGAGTTGGGGCATTTGTTTATGGCCCAAGTTTAGAAAGTCACATGTGCCTCCAGGAGGACAAACAATGAGTCATGAGGAAACTTCTCTGGGTAAAACAACTTAATTGTTAAGGCAATCCAATTCCACTATTTGGTGTAAATAATTTGGGTGGGTGTTTGTACAACAAGGGACATTGAATTTATTACAAACAAATTGTAAGTATTCTTCCCATATAAAGTTATTTGCATAAATTTAATAGTTAATGATATCTATGGAAGGGACAACTTGAAAGACTGAGTGAGTATGCATTCAAGTCAGATGGCCATTTTTTTTATTCAGCAAACTCAATATAAGGTAGGAGGTTCTAAAAGTGCACAAGCTCTAAAATTGTCCACCTCCTTAAATGTATACAATTTGTATTGTACAAACAATGTACATTTTAGGAGGTGGGCAATTTTAGAGCCCTATGCCATTTCAACTTCAAAACTTTATAACTATTTCTACAAAGCTCCAAAAAATATGAAACAACTTGGATTAGATGTCAATTCCACTTGTCTTTTAAGGAAAATTTAATGAAAAATATTTCAAGAAGCTTCACCAATCCAAAATTCAACTCTTGCTCTTAGGTGGGCAATTTATGGACCTCCTACCCTAGTGAGTACTAGAGAATTTTAATGATATAATTTCTTAAGTCTAATGCTAAATGTCAAATCCAATGCATGGTTAAAACATCAGAATGGTCAAGTTTGACAAATTGTTGAATTTGACCATAAGAGCAAATTGTGAAGAATATTGCTCAAAATATTGGCATATAGAGATTAAAATGTGAAGGTGTAGCTGTAGGTCTCAATATGTATGAGCATCACTTCAAGAGAGAGGAGTGTTTTAAGTGAGTTTTAAATTATAATCCCAGACATAGGATTATAAATAATGATCTTTAAGGAGTTTTTTAGTAAAAATTTATTAAAAAAAAAATTTGGTAAATCTCCTTAAAGGTCATTACTTATAATTCTATGTCTTGGACTATACTTTAAAAATCACTTAAAATACCCCTTTCTCTTGTAGTGCATGGATAATTGATGTGTAATTGAAAACAAATTCTCGAGGAAATTCTATAAGGCAATTTGGTAATTCAAATTATTCATTTAGTAAGTAGCATTATAAAATTGTGCTAACTTGATCCTTGCAATAACAATTGGAGCAATTGTTACACATTGTATATTTGAAATGAGACCATTTGTAATAGAAGCCGTAATCATACTAGTTATCCATAAGCCAAATTTCTCAATGATCTCCAAGAGAGTTCCATCTAGTCTAGGTTGTGACATGGATGGTGATTGGTAAGCCAAACGTTTAGGATCTTGCTTTTTTCCATGTGCTTCTTTCATCCCTTCTTTCAAGGTTGTAATTATATCAAACTTTGTAGCAACCTTGAATTAGGACTTTATCCAAATTACGGGTGGGATGGGGTGGGTGGTCCATTCAAATGTAAAGTAGATCACATAGTTTCTACTTCATTGTGAACTCTACCAAACTATAAGCCATTCTCACCGTAGTGCACAATGGAGAGTCGGTTTAGCTTGTTAGCAATATTAGTAAGGTTATAAAAATCATAAGATTATTCCATATCATTTATACCTCTAATTTTGGGGAAAAAAAGCTCACAATTGCCGCTCTTAATTAGATTAGGAGGGACCGATAAATGTACATATTCATCCAAGAATGCTTCACTAGAAGGACAACAAAGTGACAAGAGTGTTGTACATCTAGAAAAACTTGTTCACTAACAAAGCTCTTAGTAGGCTTGAATGTGACAGAGTTATTCCCAATTACATGATTCCTATGAGTAAACCACAACTTTCAAAGCCTAAAAAAACAAAACCTTAGAGGCCAATACTATCCTACTGTGGACGTCAAGAAATGATGAAGCAAATAAGTTGATGTAGTTGCCACAAACTTGCAAGCTAAGGCACCAAAGATTTTTAATAGGTATTCCTACTTTATTGAAAAATATTCATTTAACCTTGAAACTTTGGAGAGGATAAAAAGTGCAATGAATGACTTTCAAAGTATTTAAGAAGGAAAAAAGTACCTATTCATCTAAGAATATGATGATAATTTGTAGTGGACTATGTTAATAATAGGCCTCATCTTTCCAAGATGCCCATTATGTATAGATAGAGCCAAAATTATAATTACAAATTACTTTTTATTTGTAGGTAAATGCATACTCGTAAATTTGTTTATATTAATATGTGTGTATATATTAAAGAATTTTTATAATATTTGTGAATTTACAAAGTTAAGACTTGAAGAAACTTTAAAGAATCATATAGGTGCATTTTAAAATAATAATCATTTGATTAGCTTTAGAGTTATTTTCAAATTATGACCATAGGATCTTAACCTCTAAAGGTCCAAATTTTCAATTTCAAACAACAGTGAAAATATGCTCCAAGCACATGAAATCTTTGTTTTTTCATCCATATAAATATTTTTAGATCCTTATGTTAGTTCTCTTGCATTTGTTTGATATAGATTTTCACAACATGATTTTGTAAATCTTCTATTGTTCAAAGGTAGAAGAATATCTTATCTCAAAAACTAACATTTTACAAACAACTTCAATAAATAGGTAAAATAAAAATCTTAAAAAATCATCCAAATTAGAATTCCATGCATTTGAGTTAATATTTTTTGTGAAATTTACAAATATTGATCTATATATCATATTTTACAACTTTTGTTTGAAATTTATCATTAAATTATTATTCTAAATTGCATTTATAATACATCTCCACAATTTTAGAAATCTAGACTATCCCTGGTCATTAAAGGAATAAAGTAGGTGGATTGTATTTGACACAGATTGAAAGATTATAATTTTGATTAAAAGGTGGTAGAAATTTAGAAGTTGAAAGTCTTTATATCTTTTGTTTACATGTCTAAAATAAAATTATGTTTGTGTACAAAATATGAGTCATAAGGCTAGAGCATATACTTTATCCCATTTCAAAATATATTCTTCATAATTTTTAATGACTTTGCAATGATATTTTTTCCTCAGTGTTGGAAATTTATCTGTAAGAACTCTTGATATTTCATCTCTAATGTCTAAGGCACCGTAATTGGGTGTTGATTAAACTTTGGAGTTAAAATAAAATTTTATCAAATACTACTTTTGATCCTTGTATTAAAAGTCAAATATTCTTTAAAGTCTATTTTAAGCAAAAAAAATGGCTAATTTAAAAAATTATTTAAGATTTTTCTATTGAAGATTTTGTGTAGAGGGTTCCATTGCAAATTTCTTTTGTATGTGTGTTTGAGGCTCATAAGGTGAGCTTCAAGTACATTGAATCTTGAGAGGCCAATCACATTGAACTAAATACACTAAAAAAATTGTAGAGTAAATTTTGAGAATTTGTAAATTGATTGTGGTTTTGCATGTACTGTCCTTTAGACTTGTCTTTTATTGATAAATTCAATTTTAGAATGACATGTAAAAAGTAGAATACAAGACTTAAAATCACTTTCGTAATTTTACTAAACTGCATTGGGGTCATTTTTTTCTAAAACTTGCAGGAACGGAATGAGGTCCGCCTCCCTGCGCTTCAAAAGTTCGATACAGTAAGTTTTTCAGTGTTCGCATTGGGCTTGCTCTAATGCTTTTGGCCCTCGAAATGAACAAAGGTATGGAAGGTATGGAAGTTGCGAGGTGAACGAAGTCTCGTCCTTCAAGGAAGAAGGTTCGGGATTTAGGGTTTTACGGGAAGAATGTATGTCCAGCAAAGGGAAGAAGGCCCAAATCCTAAACCCTAATTGCTCGATTTGTACCTGATTTGCAAAGCCCCTCGTTCGTGAAATCGGGAAGAAGAACGAACTCGCCTCACTCATGTAGTTCGTGGAGGGAGCTGCTCAGCACCCAGCCATGGACTACTCCCTGGCAGCTGTGAAGATGTTCGTGGCGGACCTGAAACCTGCAAAACCGGCCAAGGAGCTGGCATCGAATGGCGGAGCGGCGTTTGCGATCGGCTCTCTCATCTTTCAGCGCGTTTGGCTCCAGGTAGTTTACTGCTTTCTCCGATCCCTCTTTTCCCTTATGGAGACAATGTTATGGTATTGTCAAAATTGTGAAATTGGCAAAAATTGCCGTATTGGAAACAGGGTGGCTGATTTTCACCGGATCCATTGTTTCTGAACATTTCTTTGTTACATTCTCAGGGTCCTTCTCCTGACTATCCTGGACTTTAATACTCTGTTCTGTAGATTCGAATTCTTGTGAGTAGTATTGGCTGAAGATCGCGGTTTTTTTTTCGTTCATTTCTTCTAGGGTTAGGCGCTCCGAGGTTCCTTCTTTTCCTTCTAGAGACAAATGTTATGGTGTTTTGCAGATGGTGAAAATGTGTAAATGTTATTGTTATTGATAGGTGCTCCAAGCTTCCATGCGTAAATATTTGTTGAGGTAAGAGAATTACGAATGAGGAATCTGCGATTGCTTTGCAGGGAAATCTAGTGCCGGGGACGGACAATGCAGGCTTAGCTCTGCAGGATGGAACCGGTGTATTGCCACTTCAAATGGGGCAAGAGTCCTTGAAACCTGGTATATTGTCTTTTACTCTTGTACTGATTGGAATGAATCATTTCATGCAGTCGAGCGGGTCCTATACTACTCATGTCCCCAAGAGGTTTATTTTGCAATGTTGATGTTGATGAATTGCCAACATGTAGGGATGTATGTGCTGGTCGTGGGGGCTTACCTGCTTGGAGCAGACGGGACACCTTTCCTCTTGGTGTGTGCAGTGAAGATCATTCTCTCGTTCTTTTCTACATTTCTCACGCATTCTTTTCCTTTTTTGGCCCCTGAGATAGCTATAGTATAAGAGGGAATGCAAATTTTCAGTTTCGACTCTTTCTAACGCATACTTCGCCCACTATTTTGCCTCAGGTGCATAAAATTGTAGATCTGTCGTCAAATCCTGACAGAGATACATTCTGGCGCTTGGAAGTGGCTGAGGTACATAAGCTTTTCTATGACAAGTTGATGAATGTTTCCATCCATTGAAGGATTACGCAAAGCCAGAAAGCCACTTCAACATACTCTTGACTGGTTTGTTTCTATACAAGCTGGTTAAATTATCTTATCCCTGGAACACATGCCTTCAGGAAGGTGCACATCTCTAGAGTTTGAGTGCTTCAAGGAAAGAGTTTATGGTCTGAAGATCATTTACTGATCGTCCGTGATGGAGTCTTGATGCCAAAGTACTTTCCATGTCCAAGATGCTGAAATCATTTGGACTATAGTACTACCACACTGAAGGCACAATTAGGGGTGTGTGTGTGTCAAACCTTGCAATTCCTACTCCGCACCGCAATTTGCAGGGTTGTTACCAAATTGAGCAAAATGCGATTCTTCTCTCTCCAGAGTACGAGCCTCCTAATAGAGATTTGGATTGCGATGCTGAAATCGCTGCCTTGTGCGGTCAGCTCTGACACCTCCTTCTTTCCAGGTATCATCTAAGGTGGGTACACCCAAAACCGCCACTTTTTGCTACTGAGCCTAGTTACTACTATTAGACTGGTCAAATTTTCATATATTCTTGTTGGCAAGTGAAAGGAGGTTCCAACGCACCAGAGAACGTGGATTTGGACATCGTATGCAAACGTGGATTTGGTCAAAGTTTGTTTCTGAAAGCGCTCCATCCAAATAGGTACATAACTGATTTTGGAAATGTACACAACCTGTAGATGGCGCTTTAAGGTCAGGTGCCATTTTGGGGGTGCCTACCTTAGTGGTATTCTTTTGCCACCCTAATCTTGCATTGTTGTACTTCTGGCCTGCATGTAGGTCATGGATTTATTTTCACGGACCATTCAAACATGAAGCAAGTGATGTGTTTTATCTGTTGCCTCTCTCTGTCGTCAGTTAGCACAGACCTTCTCACTTGGGATTTTTGTAATGAATATTGCTTAAATTACTGAGCTGTTTCTATAGCCCGTTCTTGCTTTCAGCACCTTGTTATGTACTGAACCACGGTTACGATGTACTGGTTCTGAGTGATGAAAACAGGAAAATTCTACTCAGATCCCTGTTCTCTTGTCGCAAAAATGGAGGGTTAGGTGGCAAGTTCTATTAGCATAGTGCAGTCTCCATGGAAACTTATTTGTTTTCCATTCTTCGTTTCCATCTTTGTCTTCAATGCTTGATGGTTGTAGGTCGTTTGTTTAAGGCACTAATTGGAAGACTTTGAGGTGATGGCTCCCATTCATTTGCCCGGGTGGGAGGAGGGAGCATATATTTTGGACTTCCCCTAATGCAAGTTAATTGAGATTGTTCAAAGGTGCATCTTATGCACCGTGTGATATATCTCAGTGGCAAGGATTCTAAGAAAGTTGTTTGCATTTCCATTTTCACCTCTTGCGTTGCATGCTTTGAATCTTCTTTGCTAATCAATTTTCTAAACTAAATGATTCACCAAGTCTTCAATCCTCTGTTAACTTGCAAATTGTTAAAGGGAATTTTATGTTTTGTGTTATTGCTTATGATGAAAGAACTTACTTACATTTTGCCTTGAACAGTGTCACTCAAATGGTGATGATTTCTAACTTTCCTAAATTATTGCCAAAATCTTGAGCTATGGTTCTTTCTATTCTATATAACATTGTCAACCAATGTTGGGGGGCACTAGAAGGAAGGGTGGTCTTTGGGCACCAAGGAATAGTACCAAAGTATGGTGCCCCAAGCCAATGTTGGTACTAACTTGGTGTCTTGGGTACCATGTTTTGTCACTATTCTTTGGTGTCCTAAGACCATGATTCTGTTAGTATTTCGTTTTTATTCCTAATGAAGAAAGCTTTTAGTAGAATCATTTCAAATTAGACCAAAGATCTTGGCTAATGAATTAAACTCAATTGAATCCAAGGTATTCTAGGAAGGAATATCTCTTTTCTTCTAAGTATTTGGAAGAAGGAAGTAATTTGGTATCACAATGTTAGTTGAAATTAATCCAATTAGTTGCACTTATTCAACCTTCTCTAATTATACACTTGATAATGTCACATTTTTTACCTACCATATTGTATAGACATTTGATAAAACAATTTCTACATATCAAATTGTAGAGGCATGTAAATGCATTGCAAAGTCCCACAAGTCAATATCATTAAGGTAGGTACCTCCAATTTGCTATTTTTTGCTACTATGTTTTATTATTATCTATAAAGTGGTCAAATGTTCATATTTTCTTATTGGCAAGTGAAAGGAGGTTCCAACACACCAAAGAATGTGACATTTGGATACCATATGCAAAACTTGTAAAGGGTCAAAGTTTTTTTGGAGTAGATGTTCTAAACTCATTTCTTCAACATACGTACATATTGATTTTGGAGATGTATATAGAGTGAAGATGGCGGTTTTAGGTAGGGTTAGATTTTAGAGCTCCCTTCTTTGAGGATTAGTCGTATACTTCTTTTATTCCAAAATAAACTTGAGATTTTCTGGAAATGACTAGATTAATGTGTGAATTGTTCTTATTCTCAAGGGATTGTGTAGTTAATGTAGCTTCTAGTCAAATCTACTATGTGTGAAAGAATGGAAAAAACAATGAAGCGGCACACTTTGAAAACAAGTGTCAAAATTGACAAAATTTCTCCTTTTTGGAATTATTCTAGTGCTCTTAATTTGAATTTTTCTTCAAGTGATGTTCGTATAGTAAAGTCTTATAATGTCCTTTGTATTCAATTCCAACAATGTCTTGTGATTCAGCTTTAGGAAAATTCTCAACAAGGAATTTGTTAGCAACAATTGTTGTATAGTTGTAGGTTGAATTTATCACCTGTGGTTGGTTAGAGGTTGAATTTCGATTCCCTTTACAAGGATCGAATTGCTATATAATGTTTGGAGTGTGCAACATAGTATATGTGGATTCTTTTGATTCAAGATGTTCAAACTAGCTTTAGTTGTTGTTGATCAAATTGTGAAGAGCCGATTTCTTGCGCCATTGAACTTTATTTGGGATAAGGAAGTTATTTTTGGAAACCCTGGATTTATTTGGGAACAGAGGGAGTAAATTACTAAACTCCTTAAAAATAATATCCATCACCACATCCCAGGCTAAATTTGACAGCAGCTCAATTGCCTCACGATTAAGTTATTCTGAATATCAATCCCCCATCAAGGGAAGAGACGCCACTTGGTCCTTATCCAGTATAATCAGATATCGCCAGGTGGCACCCTCTTCATACCCTGTGCATGGTCCACCATGTGGCTCAACCTCACGGCCTCCTACCCTCCTAAAATCCGACGTGGAACCTGACGTGGCCCACCCCTACCCTTTGCTCCCCTTATTAGTCTTCTTCTAGCAGAGGGTTCCCGAATCGAGGAATCGAGGGCCTGGATGCAAACACACACATACAGCACACACACACGAAGACTCACCGCATTTTTTCATCTTCTTCCCCACGCCTCCTCCCCTTTATAGCTGCAGAGCAATCACCCCTTCTCGCAGCCTCGACTGACAACTTATTGGTAAGTTTGTACTGGATTGATATGTTTTTGGAAGTCATTTGAAGTCTTCAGTGATCATATAGTCACAGCCATTGCACAACAGCTGCTGGTAAGTTTGATGATGTTTTTTATCCATGGTTGTGTCTCTAACGATCGTCGCATCATAGTGTGCAACATCCGTTCAGTACGTCAAGTTTCGCAACAGTTCTTGGCATGGTCGTATCAGAGATGGTGACTTGAATTGGGGATTAGTGGCTGTGGGGTTTTGTGGTTCTGGAGAGGGTTAGCATTGACAGAGTTTTACGTTTTGTGGGTTTGTTTGAATTGCATCGGTTTTGGTTACTGACAGAACCTCATTCTTGCTGATGTTGTGTCACAGGTGAGTGTGTCTTGGTTGGATTAAAGATGGCTCCCAAGATGTGTGCGTGGATGGTACTGGCGATGGCGATGGCGGTGGTTTCCGGAGTTGCAGCGTTTCCTGACATTGAATCGCCACAATACACCGTGGTGCATTGCGAGTCGGACTTCGAGATCCGGCTGTACCGTCCGTCCACCTGGATTACGACCCCCGTGGAAGACATCTCCTTCAGCAAGGCTACCCAAATTGGATTCCACAAGTATGTGTTATCGTTTCTTATGCTGTCTTGAAGTAAATGTCTAGGGAATGAATCGCATAGTTTTGGATTTGCTGTATTGCGTATTTCTGTTATTTTTGCTCAAGTTTTGCAAAAAATTCAAATTTTGCATAATTTGTTCATAATAGTTCGTTGAGTACCAACGATCCCATTCTTGAACTGAAGATGTGGGAGGATCTGTGCGAAATGCCGGAGCACGGGTAGAGTCCAACACATGAAATTCGACACAATCCTATGAACATTGGTGATCAGTATTGGTTTTTAAGAGGATATTATCACCAGTTTTCTTGGTTTTGAGTCAAATATTCTGTGTGGATTCTAGCTGTGGAGGATGAGAGCATCCTCGATACCCTAATTTTTTCTTGCATTAGCAGCTTGAGCCAAGCAGCTGTTTCCAAGAATTCTCTGATGGCGTTTCAGTGCTTTGGTGTGCATGAGTTCTGAAGGAATTGCTCTGAGGCAAAATAGGCACCAGGTTGTTTGTGTTGCAATGCTATGGTGTGACTGAGTTCTAAAGGAACGGCTGTGATGCAACATAGGAACCAGGTTGTTTGTGTTTCCATGTGGGAATGATTTTTGAAGCACTTGCTGTTGCAAAATTTGAACCAGGTTGTTTCAATACATCCAAGGTTCCAACATCAACAACTCCCGCGTGGAAATGACCACCCCAGTCCTCACAGGAATCGTCCCTTCCGGTGGTCCCTTCTGCTCATCCTCCTTCGCCGTCCGTTTCTACGTCCCCTCCGAGTTCAAAGACAACCCCCCGCTGCCTCTTCTGGACTCCGACCTTGCCGTGGAGAATTGGGACGAGAAGTGCGTCGCCGTCCGTCCCTTCAGCGGCTTTGCTAAAGACACCAACGTCGCACAGGAAGCGGCGCAGCTGGAACTCAGCCTGCAGAAGACGCCCTGGGCTAATGTCACCGACAAAGAGCCCAAGGAAGGTGAGGATGCGTACACCATTGCGCAGTTCAGCAGCCCTTTCAAGATCTTGGGACGTGTCAATGAGGTGTGGGTCAGCTTCAACTCGAGCGAGGGATGCCATGCCAAGCTGCTCAACACCAAGGCTGGACGGGTTGCTAAGTAGGGTTTGATGTAACCCTAAAACCTGCATACCATTCTGCAGCCAAGCTTTGAACTGTCGAACTTTGAAACTGTTAGACTTGGAAGTGTCGAAGTTTGAACTGGATTCTTAGCTGTAGAAATGGTGTGTGGTTTTGTCATGTAATTAGTAGTTTGCTTCGAGCGAGAGTTTGAGTTTAGAAAGATGTTGTGGCTTCTTGAGAGCTGCATCTTGAGTGTGCGTGTTGGGACGATGCGTATGTGGAGTATAGAAAGTGGAATGGATGATCAACTGTAGACGTCCTGAAACTGGTTCTTAAACTAAATATGATCATGTGTTTGTTTATATTTGCTTCTACTTGGATGACTTGTGATTTTGTCATTTAATTACTGTTTTGCTTCGAGCCAGAGTTTGAGTTAGACAGATGTGACTGCTTGAGAGTAGCATCTGCTTGAGTGAGTATGTTGGACGATGAATACGTGGAGTATAGGAAGTGAAATGATGATAAATTTTCGACATTTTAGAACTGGTTTTCAAACTAAATATGCTTTGTGTTCGTTTATATTTGCTTCTACTTGAGTTTGTTTGGGGATTAGGTTTTCTACTAGTCTATGCTTCTTGACTTGCATCCTATTCTTTGTGCTGAGGCTGTCAAACTTTTGAATGGGAAACAACTGGACTCTTGAGTGTGATATGTTTGTGATTGGAGAATAGCATAATAGGATTAGAATTGGACTAAACTATGGTGGCTGTCGGAATGTTACGTAGGTTTATCATATATTATTAGTGTTTGTGCTCTGATTGAGAATTTGAATTTAGAAAGATGATGTATAGCTTCAGAGCACTAATCTTGAATGAGTATGTTGGACAATGTATATGTTGTGAATAGAAAGTGATATAGTTTTGGACATCTTCAAACTGCTTTCAAAACTAAATAAGACCTGCGTTTGTTAATGCGTGACTTCTACTTGGTGAGTGTATTGCTTGAACTTGGTATTTGTGTCAAAAATCGACAGGCTTGCCATGTGAGTATGTTGTCAAGCCCTGCATTAACTTAGCTCTAATTCTATAACTGTATTGATAGAATGTTACCTTGGCAACCATGGTTGGCACAGATACTTGGGCAAATATCTGACACATGCGTGTAGATCATGCACCCCTGTTTTACACTGAAACTTTCAAACTCTTGACTGAGCCCTTCATGTCCAAGATTCCGACTGTAACCTTAGCTTCCTCCAGTGGACATCTCTTTTTGATATTTTTGAATGCCCAACCTGTTGACGTGACCGAATTGTGGATATCTGTAGCCTGACTTTATGTTAAAGAATCTCCACCAGTTCACTAAAACTCCAACAATCCCAAAGGCTAGGTATTTCTTTACCTCATAATCGGAATTTTTACATCACTGGAATTAGTGAAGAACATTATTATACAAGTGGTGGTCAAGAAACAAAGAAATTGGAAAAAAGAAAGTCCCATATGACCTGCTCAGAAGGGCATGAGGCCCAATTTTGAATTTCCTATCGTGAGATAGATCACTCTTCCTAGTCGAATTCCCAACAGGTTCTCAAGTTTAAGCAAATGTACTCTTTTCCATCCTTCAGCTTAGAATTACTCAAATCAAACTGCTTGAAAATTAGGGTTTCAAGGCGCATCCAATTCTCTCAAGAATTCAGACGGACAAAGACGAGATCATTCTGATTCAAAGAAGCTGGTTCATCAGTAGCTTAACCCTTAAATGTCGAGGTGGACGTTTTGCGGCCGATGAATGACAAGAGAATCTCCTACGTAGGATAGAAGTGCAACTATTCATCCTCCATATTTTGTGGAAAAAAGGAAGATCATCTACAGTAGTTTGACTTCCAATGAATGCTTTTGCATTATTTTAATCCAACAATTCACACGGTGTCAAAATAAATGATTTTCACGGTTAAAAGCCCGTCGTTTAAGGGTTAATGCAAAATGTTGACCATCTTTCCTTAGTCCAGAAATGATTCTGTGGTCAAAGCAAATTAGAAGGAAAAAAAATTACCATTAGGGGTAGTCACAACCCTTTGGAGAACTTGATGAACCTTGGAGGTTGGACACATGGCAGTTGCCGATTGGTTTTCTGATACTTTTGGATCGATGAACCTCAGAGGTTTGGGTGTGACGTACTCCTCCTCTGCAAGTGAAAAATGGGCTCAGACACCATTTTCCTGTAGAAAAATAAACCTTTGCGCTCCAAAGTTTCACCTTTCGCCCACCTTTAGCCCACCCTTCACCGATTTTATCTTTGAAATTGCATCTCAGCTCTGTGCAGGTTAAAACAAACTTTGAGGTTGCATCGGGAGTCACACCCCATTGGCTCCTATATTTCTGCATGAAAGTTGCAGCCTCAGAGAAAATCAGATTCTCTGAGGGGCTGTGACTACCATTATTATAAGCTCTGAATTGTTGCACGAGTTTCTTCGACAGTAGCCCGAGAGTCACAACCCTAATTTCTCGACAAAGTGCTTCTCACCGTCCGCCGGTCGCCGCCTCATGGTACGCGATTAATCATAAATTGGGCCAATATCTACCGAACGAATCGTTGAGCTTTTCCGTCAATGGATGATTCATTCTCCTTATTTCTCATCCGGAACGACGGTGCTTCACGGGGTTTAAGGAATTAGGGTTTAGTGCTCTCGACACCATCGCCATCCCGTTGCCCTTCCATCACTTTTCTTGTAATGTCGTCGACCTCGCCCTCAACTTTTGATTCTGCATTTGGTGGAGGTAGAAATTGCGCTCTAGCGATTTCCGCATGGTCTCCTGTCGAGAGCAACCATTGTAAGTCGTTGCATTTGAGAACAAACATCGTTTGAATTTTCGAAAGATCAAGCACATTTGCTTCTTCAGCTTGCGTTTTAGAACCGTAGGCTCAGTTATTCAGTTCCGGAAATCATGGTGATTTTACCGTTGCAGGCGCTGACTTAGTTGCTTGGTAGTCCTTTCTTTAAGATTTTGGACACTTGGACGCCACTTCAGAAGGAAGTTTCTGCTTTCAGTTTGGTCGCATTTTGCCTTGGTCATCGATTCTGCCGACTCTGGTTTTATTCCCTTGCATTTCAACTTGCTAAAGACGCCTTGCAAATGCAAATGCAGGTTATCCGAGGTTCGTGGTTCCAGGGTGGCCATTAAGGGGACAATCTCTTAGTCGGTAGGGCAAGGAGGGAGGATTTTAGAGCAACGGCGATGGTGAACGTTTCTTTAGCTGTGTATTTGGAGGAATAGAGCTTGGGATTGAGATGCTTACTCACGGGAGAACATGCATTATTCGGTTGTCTCTGGGGAAAAGAATTGGACGTCGCAGCGGTGCTCCTGGTGATTATGTGAGCAGCTTCAATGGAGAAGGCCATTCCAAGTGGCCGGTGTAGGAACAAGGGCTAGCTGCATGGTTTTTCACCACAGGAGCGTATTTCTGGTAAAGCCTCCGACCCGATTTTCGAATGAGAGAAGGAAGGGGATGAGCAATGATAGGGGAGTCCGAGACGCCTAACGTGTACGATGAAGAGTGGGAGAATCTGCTGGACAGTGGGATTCTTGAGGCTCTTATACAGAAGGCGGAGAATGAAAATGCTGTGAAGCGAGCTACTCAGGTTACTCCAGCAGAGAGTCTTTCGGACTGTGAGATTCTGGAGGATCTCGTTCAAAAGGCCGAGCTGGAGAGTGCTGTTAAGCGAGCCAAGTCTCAAGTGTTGCCGAGCTTTTCCACTCCACACCCTTCGAACCCTTCCTTGCAGCCTTCCGTGCCTGTCTCCAATGCAGCTCCGGTTTCTGGAAGACCTCATGAGAATGCTTTCCATATTCGGTCTCAAGCTTTCAATGGTCCGAGGAAGCCTCCTTTGCCTTTTGAGCTGAGGGGAAGTGAAGGCTATTACCAGGATAGACACGAGGGAACGCATCTGCCTACCAACCTTTCTCAATTTCCGACGCAAACGCCGGGGTCTTTTCGGTTTGGTACCCCGGTGAATGGGTCTGGGAGTGCTCCGGATCAGATATCGAATGGTTTTTCTGGTGTCCACAGGGACGCTGGGCTGCATACAGTCAATGAGCAGCTGGCTGAGAGAAACGGGACTATTTCGGTGCTGCGGTCCAAGCTCCAGCAGGTACCCAGTGAAGAGATTCAAGATGTCTATTACATGCATCTTCAGTTTTATTAATTCACCACGTTGAGCAATAATAATCTCTGTGACTTGTCCGCTTGAACTCCTCTTGTAGACTTGAGTTTTGGCTTTGAAATGCTGAGTGGTAGTATCCTTCGTCGAGTAGGTTTTGCAGAGGTAGATGTCCTGCTTTGTTTCCCCATTGTCTCGTACTGTGACAAGGATTTTGTTTAATGTGTTCAGTTCTTTATTTAGTTGTGGACCTTGGTGCCAACACAAACGCATTAATGCATGATGTTCTTGGTGTCATGCTCGTATTGATCAGGCTGACTCGGAGCTTTTCGACCTTAGAAAGCGGTTAGCGGTTCAGTCTTCTTCCCAGCACGTCCCGCAGTTTCAGGTGCATTTCGTACTGTCTTCCCTTTGGTGTTTAATCTAAACATTAGGAGAGTTGGGAGCATCGAGAGACCATGGGTTATAGCAGTGACGGCTGTGTTCTTAAATAATCTTTGTTAGACGATGTGAGGTGCACGGAGACGGTTCTTTTTTGAGAACTACGTGGATGTTGCATTGGACGTAGGTTTGTCCTTATTGTGCTGTCGTGCTATTTGTTTTTGCAATAGTTATACAGCATTTTTTTTTACTCTATGTTTCTCTGAATTCTGACTCTTTTGAGGCACGTGCTAAACAATCTTGATGCATATAACAAAGGAGGACATGCATGTGTGTGTGGGTTCTATGTGATTTGTTGCTTATTCTCGAAATATTTGCTTGTGCAGCAAAAAGAGCTGGAGCGTCTGTCTTTGGAGCTGTCTTTCAAGGTTTGCTTCGTTCCCATGGATCTCATGATTGTGAAATAATTCCATGACTAGATGTTTCGCTTGTCTGAATCTCAGACGTGAGAAAATTTCTAGCGGAGCTGGCGTACGTCTTTATTGACATGGGTAGACATGTCGAGGATATCTGAATCGTCCTCTCTGCGCTGCTGCTGATCTTAGTAACGTTCGATTATCTGATGGTCTGTCGTTTTGTCTGTGTCGTTCACCCTTGTGGAATCTACTTCTATACTTGCACTTCTTTGGGGAGCTCCTTGTTTGTTTGCCTAAGTTTCTCTCGATTGATAAGTTTGTATTTTATGTCTTCAACATGCAGGACCAAGAGGTGTTGGATGCAAGAAGAACGCGCGATGAGAAAGATGATCGTCTTCGGGATGCCCTAGCTTCAGCTGCAGCACTCCAGGAAGAATTACAAACCCTGAAACGATCAAGTGCAGTCCAGATCTCCGTTGGCAAGGCTGCTCCATCTTATTCGCAAGACGATGACGATGAAATGTTCGCAGCTTGCGACGATCGCCAATTAGAAGTGATTCATGCGCATGCGAAAGCCCAGTCGGAGAAACTCGATCAAGGTCAGGAGACGTGGGCAACACCCTGGGAGACTGAGAAACCTCAGCATGTGACTGCTCACGAAGCTGTTACTTCAAAAGAATGTTTCGATGCGACAGTACTGAAGGCTGGTACTGTGGACGCTGGTATTCTTTCCTCCTATCTACGCTTTTCATATTAGATCTGTTTGTTACTTTGGTAGAATACCAGTTGGACCATTGGATGCGTTCTATTATTCTGCAATGCATCCTAAGTTCCATACTCATCTGGTCTACTCTATTGTGTGCTTTGCTTTGTTGATCTTCGTTAAGTTCCATACTCATCTGGTCTACTCTATTGTGTGCTTTGCTTTGTTGATCTTCGTTTTTGTTGTAGCTCTTTTTCTTGAGTAGACTTTCTCTGGACTCTAAACCCCTGACAAATATGAGTATGATTGATGTCCTATGTAACTGGGATACTTTATGGAGTGCAGGTTGATACTCTATTTTATTATTCTGTTCACTTGTGGGATGCGAATGCGGTCTTCACTCGGATACAATTACCGCAAAAGTAGTTACAATAGGAAAATAATTCTGGCTTAGGTCTTTTGCGTATGGTGTTTTAACTTGGAGAGCGCTTGGTGTCCTTTCTTCAGGTTGTGTACCTTCCAATCAGAAGAAGACAGGAGTCTTACCGCCCCAGGTACAACAATGGTGACTCTTAGATGCTGAAAATCATCTTCCAAATATCCTTAGTGGATGAATTTTCTGTTGCCGTATTTTGCAAATGAATGTATATATCTGAGCTTTGACGGTTGTTTCTGTTGTCCTACCAGGCATCTGAGCTGCCGTGTATAGAACACACATCTGGTGGGGTTGGAGCTTCCGCTCCCGCGCCTGGAATTCTAGGTTTGGGATTGGAGGAAGGTATTGTTCCGAGAGAAGTCAGCCTCTCCTTACGACAGATATGGAACCCAAGAGGTTTCCACAACGAGAGCGCCTGTCTGGTGTCGGAACTTTTTGCTGTCTGTCGGCACGATCTGTACATTTTGTTAACATTTGAGGGGACTCTGAAAGATGCCGTGCAAGAGCAGACGGCATCAGAAACGACACGGTCCAAGAGCATAGTTGGTGTTAAGCGAAAGCAAGGTCTTAACTGTAGTGAATCAAGGAAGATGCAGGAAAGTTTGGGTTCAAAGTTCCACGACGCACTTGCAAAGGTAAATCTGTTTTAACTTTCTGATTGCATGATATGTATTAATTTCAAATTGGGCTTAGTAATAAATGTCATGTTAATAATGCGATTGAGAGTCGGACGTTTCTTAACTTGTTGAAATTATCGTTATTGATTTCATGAGTCTTAGAATTTGTTGAATGTTTCTGTTTTGGCCAAGGACAGGGCATTCAGGACCTGATTGTTTTAGGCTCTCATTGTTCAAGCATGTTCGCAGGTAGCAAATAAGCTTATGCCGTCAGCTACACTTCTTGGTCCTTTGTTAGAGTTCTGCAATTGCGACAATGTAAGTTGACGGATCCCTGATTCCCTGAACTACATCCTAGACTTGCGTATTTGAAAACGAATGCGTTTGTCTGTCAGTCCTTTGGAATTGTACTTTTCTGATTGTTGGTGAGACTACTTTTACCTGTGTCCCGGTTTGAAATCCGGTATTTTTCAATATCTTGAGTTTTTTCTTAGGCGTGGATCATCTTTTATGGAAATGTGTGAGATGAGTTGCTACCTGACTTGAGTAGGTGATGACAATGTGATGACAATGCCATGTTAGGTGGACCTTGTACAAAGTGCTCTTCACGTTCTGCGCTGTATTCTACGCCAAGATTCTTTGTGCAGAGATAAAGTGCTTGCAAGGTTGGTTCACAAATCTCTTTTTTCTGTGACGCTTGGATTAAGAAAGAGCGATTGTCATTCTGTGGATTTTTTTATTGTTTCTCAAGATTATAATTCTGCCACTTGAGGAAATACTTATTCGAGAAATCACCGACTATTCCTTGTCACTGATATCTAAATTCAAATTTGAATGTCAGGAAGAACCGGTTGGCAGGGAAATTTTCCATCTCAAAACATGCAGGCATTTCGGAATGGTTCAGTAGACTGAATATGACATGTGAGGGGAGAGGCTGGTTTATGCCCGGCGGTAACATGAGGCAGCAGCAGGAACAAATTTCCTTCCTTCCTGTCTTTTCTTCTCCACGGGTGTTTTGTGGACTTTCAAAGTTGCAAAATGGAAGTTCGTTAGGACCAGAGCAAGTCGAAGGAGAAGAAGAAGCCCGAGCAATGCACCATGGCAACGACGATATTGACATCGCATCCAACTCGGATCTATTTCCTTTTGTAGACGGGTTACTGGACATGACTGCTCGTTCTCCTAACTTGGGTATTAGGTTCGAGGCAGCTGCCATGATGGGCCTGCTCGTGGCACACACCGAACCTGTTTCGGAAAGGGCACAGTACGTTTCTTCCTTCAGTAGTCCCTTCTACGATACATTTTCAAGATACTTTGATTATTATGTCCATCTTCATGCAATTTCATTTGTGCGCTTATTTTATTTTATTTTATCGCAGATTCGGGTCTTTGTTGTGTCATGGAAGATTGGCTTCTCTGCTCAAAGAAACTGCTGGGGAGACGGCTGGGATGGGAGTCCAACTCCAAGCGATCCGCTTGGTGCACCTTCTCTTACATTGTAGGTCTGCACTTAAGCTTTTCTATGCAGCTCAAGTGCTTAAATCGCCGTAGAAGTCCATTACTAGAATGATAACTTCTGAAGCCCCGACTTATGCAATGAGTCCGTGCTCATGAAATTTGCCAGAATTGCATGTATTTTGGCTCAAGATACTTTCTGGCTTTTATTTACCGTCGCTCCGCTTATATTTAGTAAGCTATCTCATGTCCGTAAGATCATGTGCATAATTAATTGTTGACTTCATGATCCATTCTGACTTCTAGTGCTTCACTGTGTGTCACTACTCGCAGGTCCTGTACTTCTTCGGACATTCTGTTCTGCACTTGATACATCGCTCGGCGGCTGTTGGTGCGAACTGAGGAATCAAGGTGAAGCCAGATCAGCTGGGGAAGCTAGGACACATGTCCAGAGTCTTGAAATGCAAGGGAAGGGAGATTCATGCAAGGTTGTGCTTGATGGCATATCCTCTTGTTTGGATTGCTCGGACAGCAGTTTACAGGTGCGTGTATTCTCACGTAATCAGTATGTCAACAGATTAGTCAAGTCAGATGAAGTTACTTGACAGATTGTTGACTGTGGGAGTATCCTCCGCTGTCGCATATTATGAAACTTTGGAATCTTCCTTATTACTGCTGAGAATGATCTCTATTTGCAGAGCTTACGGAACTTGCTACTTCTTTCTGTGTGCGCGTGCGTGTTTCTTGCATTGTATCGTTTAATTTAGATTTGTTCGACGTTTGGACAGAAGACGAAATTTGAAATTATGAGTTCGTCAGTCGTAACTTTTGCAGTTTGAACCTTTCGACTCTCTAATTTAGAATTGAATCCTCGACTGCCATAGTTGGAAAGGCAAGCAATCGT
This sequence comes from Antitrichia curtipendula, assembly GCA_951230915.1. Classification (NCBI taxonomy): domain Eukaryota; kingdom Viridiplantae; phylum Streptophyta; class Bryopsida; order Hypnales; family Leucodontaceae; genus Antitrichia; species Antitrichia curtipendula. Next base: position 2,471,241 of record OX579638.1, on the reverse strand, counting down.
TTGTTTTCGGGTACAATTTTGTCATCAAATGAGTGCGAAGCCTTCTGGACACGAATTTTTTTGCAGGCGTATGCTTTAAGACGGGATGCCATTCGTGTGCTAGCGTTTGTGGCAAGTTCCGGAGATGCCGCTGTTCGAATTCTTCTGCACGCTCCAATGAAATTGGAGCCGAGCAGTGTGCCATTCAAGGAGTCCAACATTAGTACGGATGGTGGAAATGGGGTCCAAAGCGAGAACGCCCAGCAGGAGCCTGGCTCTCGCAAACATTTGGCGGGCACTGGGGATATTACAGTCGAGACTGCAGCTGCCGCTACCACTACCACTGTTTTCGATGGTGAGAGATATTGCTTCGACGTCCCTGGCAAACTTATCTCGCTTCTAGCTCGGGAGCTAAAGGCAGAGGAGGATGAGGCGTTGGCAGATTCTAGTCCCATGGAGAGAACTGTGGCTTGTGAGGAAGACAGGTAAATTGCATGAGATTGCTGATTAATTAGGTTTTGTTTTCCCTTGGGACATATGGTTTTGTGATCATAATCATATTCAGTCTCTTATGTACATGTTTATTAACCTATGGTCACATGCGCGCTTGACTTCTGCAGGGCATGTTTGATATGCGAGACAGTGACACTTTTTTCCAAGCTTCTATGCAATCAATTGCATTCACGGGAAGTGTTGAACTGGATCATTGCCAGCAAGGAAACCACCCTATTGATTTTGGGTGTCATTGACCAGCTCATCCGTCGAGGAGGGTCCCGACCAAGTTCCAGTACGGATCTAGTGGAGCTCGCCAGGGGTTTACAGAACAAAATAGTTCCGGAGCTGACACCATTGTAACACTTAAAAGATTTGAATTGTGTACATGCACAGGGAGAGCCTTGGACCAAAGAGGATAGCAATTATAGCCGAAAATTTCACGGGACATCACTCCATCTGATTTGTTATTTGGCCTCGAGGAACCTTGAACAAGAATTGTCAAGTTGAACTCACGTTGGGATACAAGCTGCAAGTTGCCTTGTTGTTCCAAGAGCCGGTAGTGACAGCCAATTTAGCGATTGACATGGTGTTACATGCCTCCAGTGTTCTGCTAGTACTTGCTGGGAAGTAGTGTGTACTCGCAGGGATTTTTGAATGAACAAAATTCGTGACGAGATTCTTTACGGAATGCTCGGCAACAATTCTAGGAAACCTGTTCTCTCCAAGCGATTTGTAACATAACTTATATTCAGCTGTGGTTGTTAAATCGTGGGGTGTTTTAGGTTGGACAATGCATGTGAACGGGGCTTGATTTGATCTTGCATGTGCTGAGCAGTGCAATCTATGTGGGGCAGGCCCAGGGCTAGGGTGCATTGGCTGTGATTTTTTAGTTAAGGTAGGATGCTCTAAAAGCGACCGGCTTCTTCAAATCAACCCTACAAAATGGTACTAAATAGATATGAGTTGGTCTTTAAATGGACCACTTTATTCATTGATTGAACCCTCCAAAAAAGTATTCTTTATTGCAAGAGCCAGTCATTGGCCTTGATTTCCTCAAATCACTTTAGAAGTTGTAAGTGGACGCATTTTGGGAGACCTAGGGTCACAAATAGGTACCTACAACTGAAATATTTGAAAATTCATAACTAATTCAAAAATGCTTCAAAAAATATGAAACGACTTGGGTTAAGTTTGGCATCCATTTTTCTTTCTCTGAAAAATGAGTGAAAAATATTTCTATTCATGCCAACCTACGCAAAAGACGGACCAGCCCTTAAATGGGCGCTTTTAGAGCATCCTACCTTAGTTGGGTTTTGGGGTTTAAGCTGCACAATACGGGAAAACCTACGGTCCATTCGCCATCCACGTAGTGCCCAAAAAAGAACCGTCTCCTTGCACCTCACATCTTCTAACAAAGGTTATTTAAGAACACATCCGTCACTGCTACATGTAAAACCCATGGTCTCTCGACGCTCCAAAACTCTCCTAATTTTTATATTAACCGCTTAAAGGATGTTGCTGTTTTCTGTACGCTCTCCCCTGTTGTATACATAAGGGAAAATTGAGTAGCACATGAATCCCATTCAAGCTGTAAATTTCAGACCAAGTCACATACATACTACTGGTAACTGAGAATTTTTGGGGAATTTTTGAGTTGTTCGGAGAGGATCAAATAAATTCAATATACAGGCAACATACGCCAGCTCTTTTGGAGGGCAACATCCTTAACAACAAACGGAACGCAGTACGAAATGCACCTGAAACTACGGAACGTGCTCGGAAGAAGACTGAGCCGCTAACCGCTTTCGAAGGTCGAAAAGCTCGGAGTTCGCCTGATCAATATGAGCATGACACCAAGAACATCATGCATTAATGCGTTTGTATTGGCACCAAGGTCCACAACTCCATATAGAACTGAACACAGTAAACAAAATCCTCGTCACAATACGAGACAATGGGTAAACAAAGCAGGACATCTAGCTTTGACTTCCCCTCAGCTCAAAAGGCAAAGGAGGCTTCCTCGGACCATTGAAAGCTTGCGATCGAATATGGAAAGCATTCTCATGAGGTCTTCCAGAAACCGGAACTGCATTGGAGACAGGCACGGAAGGCTGCAAGGAAGGGTTCGAAGGGTGTGGAGTGGAAAAGCTCGGCAACACTTGAGACTTGGCTCGCTTAACAGCACTGTCCAACTCGGCCTTTTGCACGAGATCCTCCAGAATCTCACAGTCCGAAAGACTCTCTGCTGGAGTAACCTGAGTAGCTCGCTTCACAGCATTTTCATTCTCCGCCTTCTGTATAAGAGCCTCAAGAATCCCACTGTCCAGCAGATTCTCCCACTCTTCATCGTACACGTTAGGCGTCTCGGACTCCCCTATCATTGCTCATCCCCTTCCTTCTCTCATTCGAAAATCGGGTCGGAGGCTTTACCAGAAATACGCTCCTGTGGTGAAAAACCATGCAGCTAGCCCTTGTTCCTACACCGGCCACTTGGAATGGCCTTCTCCATTGAAGCTGCTCACATAATCACCAGGAGCACCGCTGCGACGTCCAATTCTTTTCCCCAGAGACAACCGAATAATGCATGTTCTCCCGTGAGTAAGCATCTCAATCCCAAGCTCTATTCCTCCAAATACACAGCTAAAGAGACGTTCACCATCGCCGTTGCTCTAAAATCCTCCCTCCTTGCCCTACCGACTAAGAGATTGTAACTACGTAACATTCCGACAGCCACGATAGTTAGTTGAGTTGTAATACTATTATGCTAGTCTCCAACCACAATCATATCATGCCCAAGAGTCCAGTTGGTTCCCATTCAAAAGTTTGACAGCCTTGACACAAGGATACGATGCTAGTCAAGAAGCATAGACTAGTAGAAAACCTAATCCCCAAACAAACTCAAGTAGAAGCAAATATATACAAACACAAAGCATATTTAGTTTGAAAACCAGTTCAAAAATGTCTAAAATTTGTCATCATTTCACTTCCTATACCCCACGTATTCATCGTCCAACATACTCACTCAAGCAGATGCTACTCTCAAGCAGTCATATCTGTCTAACTCAAACTCTGGCTCGAAGCAAAACAGTAATTAAATGACAAAATCACAAGTCATCCAAGTAGAAGCAAATAGAAACAAGAGGTTGGCCCTGAGACCTGATTAAAGAATCTGCTGAGGTAGTAGTTGTAACTATTGTAACTACACCACCTAGCAATGTAACTCAAGTAGGAACATCCATAAATGCCACCGGCCAAAGAGCATCCCTCCCTTACGAAAGACAAAGAGATGAGCAAATATCTAACCTCAAGAAAAAAAAAATCCTAGCACCTAAACTTGCAGAAACTGGCTTTCAGACCTTGAAGAATCGCTTCTTGCCCTGGAGCTTTCCCTGGCCACCTGACAGAACAACTTGACAGAATCCTCAGGCGTCCCTTGAATAACACCATGTCCCACATTCAATATATGTCTTCTCCACCCAGCATCCCTAATATTCTCCTCCACCGCCTTCCGAATGGCCTCCTCAGGCCCAAACAACACCATAGGATCCACATTTCCTTGCAATACAGTGTTCTCTCCCAACTGTTCCCTGGCTTCTCGCATCTCAGTAGCCCAATCCAAGCCAATGACAACATCCTGGTGTTTCCTGTTCGCCACAATATGCAACTTCCCTGTTCCACCATTCGCATGAAAAATCAAAGGCACATCGGGATGCTTAGCTTTCACTCTTGCTGTGAGTTCCTCTGCATATGGCCAACTAAACTCCCGAAACTGCTGGGGAGACAAATGGTGCGCCCATGAATCAAAGAGCTGAACAATTTGTGCACCACAATCGATCTGGTGGGATACATATACGACGAGCATCTCTGTTAGATGTTGCAAAAAGGAATGGAGAATTTCAGGGTTATGCTGCATGATGGACTTGGTTTTCACCAAGCTCTTGTCTGACATTCCTTCCATGGCGTAAGCAGCTAGCGTCCAAGGGGTACCAACAAAACCTAATAGAGTTGAGCTACCGTCAATTTCCTTTCGGAGAGATGAAAGAATCTCCCGAATGAAGGGGAGAGATGAGTCTGGATCATCAAGGATTTTGAGCTTCTTGATATCTTCCAGACTGCGAATAGGGGAAGAGATGACCGGGCCTTTGCCCTTGACCATGGTGAAGTCGATGCCGAGAGCGGGCAAGGGGGTTAAGATGTCAGAGAACATGATGACACCGTCGGTGTGAAAAGCTTTCCATGGCTGGAGAGAAAGCTCAATGGCAATCTCGGAAGTTTCGGAACGCTCACGGAAGGAAAGCTTGTCGGAGAATTTGCGAAAATCCGCCATGTAGCGACCGGCTTGGCGCATGAGCCACACGGGAGTGCGCTCGGCGTCCTCACCACGGGCAACGCGAAGAAGGAGAGGATCAGGGGCGCCATTGCATTGCACGGGAGTAACCCTAACGCTCCCCGTGGATGAGCCACATTGCAAAGACAAAGAGGAAGACGATGGAAAAAATTCGGTGGAAGTGCAGTGGAAACAGCCACTCAGCGCCATCACAGCGGCCATTGCTCTCTCCACCTGATCCTCGTTCTCCTCCTACGAAGCTCTCCCTTCTACCTTCAAAAACACGTTATCCAAAACAAATTTCAGAAAAATTTGAGAATCGCGTCTATGGCATTCCAGAAAAACAGAGTCAACGTTAAGGATTTGGAAAGATTGAGAGATAAAGCTGTTACAAGAGCTCTCAAGACGTCCTCTCATAGGAAAAAACGAATAAATCACAAACAGAAGCAGTCAAAATTCTACCACAGCTTCGACATAAAAGCTTCGAAAGCATGTGCCAACACCAAGTGTGAGATAATCACTGAAAACATTGCCATGGTTCAGAACAAGAACAACAGCTAGGGATTCAGTTGTGGCGAATTCGAATATGGCGACCTCGCAAGGCAACTCTCCCTCTAACCAAGAACAAGTAGAAAGTACCATGATTTGAGCGATCTCAACAACTCCTTAATCCTCCTCAATCAATTCCAGACCGCAAATAATGCACAAAAAAGCATCCTAACTCAGCAATCGACAGTAATAATAAGCTTCGGAATAGCTAGGGTTCCCACAACCTTTATTTTCAAATAATGAAACAAACCGAACTCTAAAGAACAAACCAATCCAGGGCACAATAACTCTCCATTGTAAAGAACAAAAACACTTCAGAATCAGAGCTCAAGACCCTCTCTCAAACCAAGAACAACAGCTCACTTCAAAAATAAGTACCATGATTCGCGCGACTCCAAAGCCATTAATCCCCGTCATCAAAAACCGAGACCGCAAGTATCGACCGCAAAACCACATTTAACAGAGCACACAAAGTGAGTGTTAAGCTTCGGAATAGCTAGGGTTCCGGGCTTCGTTTGTGACATGATCATGGAGTAAACACAGATCGCATTATAGCGTCAAGAGCAATTCCGATCCAATTGACTCTCCATTCCAATGAAACTAAAAAAATTCAAAATCAGAGCACAAGACCCTCTCCTCAGCCAAGAAAGACAGCTCTATTCACTTAACCAATAAGTCCATGACTTACGCGATTCCAAAACCTATAATCCTCAATTTCGACACCGCTAAGCAAAAGATAGCTAGAGTTCCAGTCTTCATTTTTGACATAATCATCAAGCGAACAAGAATCACATTATAGCGTCAAGACCAAACCAATCCGGGGCACACTCCACTCTCAATTGTCAAGAAACAAAAACACTATAGAATTAGAGGACAACACCCTCTCCCTGACCAAGGACACGAGCTCACTTCTCCAAGGAGTACCATGATTTGTGCAATTCCAAGCCCTGTAATCCTCGTCACTCCAATCGCAGAATTCGAAACCGCAAGTTTGGAACGCAAAAGAAGAGTAACAGAGCACACAAGAGTGAAATAACAAGCCAGAGATTATTAATAAGAGCTAGGGTTGCAGTCATGATGATTCGGTTGAGGTTTTATAAAAAAAAAAAAAATGACAATTGTAGAATATTGTTCGACAACAAACTGTTGCAAAAGTGAGAATTGCATAATGACAATTAGATTTTCGGAGACATACCTAATCTCGGTAACAACGATACGAGAAAATTTGGCTTGCGAATTCGGTAGAGACTGAATTCGGTTCGCAAAACTCCGAAAGTTTGGTTCTGACATTGTTGAGAGACGTGAAAGGCGCGAAGACGATCTCCTCAACTGGATTAGGTTTATCTGTTACCTGCCCAATCGTGTTCCCCAGTTTCTAACTTTCTATAGAGCAAGTTCCACTCGTATGTGATATTAAAGAGGGAAATCAATATCATCCATCCACATTCATCTCCTCGGGGTTCACACGCTCCCAGCCTTTGAATTTCGTCCCAAGCTCGAAAGTCTTGTCCATTCCCCCAGACTGATTTGTGCAATGGAGTCGAAACCCTAGATTGATCCATCACTTGTTGTAGCTTCTTTCGCACGTCAATTTGATCGTTTTGATTTTGATTTTGCATTTGATTTTGCATTCAAGGATTGCGGGAGAGATGCGGATTGAGGGGAGAGGACAGCGAGTGGCAGTATGGGGCGTGGCCGCGGCCATATTTGTCGTCCTCATGGTTGTTACGCCCAAAATTCCTCAAGACCAAAAGTATCACCAGTTTGCGGATAAGCGCAATTTCTTCGGTGAGTGGATTGATCGCTTTTGAAAACAAGAATTGACGGGAAAATTTTGAAGCAAATTTTATGAGTTTTCATTGCAGACTTTTTATGTGCTGTGACAGACATCGTTGGAGGTTTTCGTCTAAGAGACTATGCTTTCTAACCGAGAGATGCCACTGTTTTGGTTGATAATTACGTCTTATAGGTGTTCTTTTTGTTTCGCAGGGATACCGAACACGTTAAACGTTGTTTCGAACTTCCCTTTCTTGGTCATTGGCATCGTGGGCTTGGTTCTCACGCTTCACGGCAACAACTTCGGATTGAGGTTGACCTCGTGTAACTGTGCCAAAAAATTCTAACAGTATGGTCATTTGCAAGTTGTATCTCGAATTCTATTGTATCTTGTCCAATTTTCATGTTGTTTAGGTTATTGAAGTTGGTTGTATTGGTGACACAGTTTGAAGGGCGAAGTGATCGGGTGGACAGCCTTTTTTGTTGGCGTTACAGCCACCGCTTTCGGATCGGCCTACTACCATCTCAAGCCTAATGACGCGCGTCTGGTTTGGGATCGTCTCCCTGTAAGCCAACTTTTTCTTCTTCTTCCATGTGGTTTCTTCAAGAGAGGAGAAGTGGAGGTCGAACCCTAAGTGGTTCCGGTGATAGAGATGGAAATTGATGATTAATAACTGCTCTTTAGATGGCACGGACTTAGGATTTAGGGTTACCCTGATAATCTGAAGAGTATGCTGAATTGCATTTCAGATGACCATCGCTTTTGCCTCGGTGATGGCTGTCTTCATCATTGAGAGGATTGACGAGAACACTGGACGGGCGTCCATCGTTCCCCTTCTCATTGCGGGAGCAGGCAGTGTGGCATACTGGCGGTAGGTGCATAAGGGTTTCATTTTGAAAGTTACGGTTTAACCTGTTATATATGTGTATTCTATGATTGTGATTAGAAACAACTAGTAATTTGATGTGTAGCCAAATGTGGCATTGTTCTGTTACAGCAGATATATCATTGATTGCTGAATAGGAATGTACCTGGGGGGCTTAGATGAACTGGAATGATGATTTTGTGTTTGAATTTCAGGCTCTTTAACGATCTGCGAATTTATGCGCTAGTACAGTTTGTACCTTGCTTTGCCATTCCTGCCATGGCTATTCTGTTGCCACCCAAATATTCCCATTCCCATTATTGGCTTTGGGCTGCAGGTTCCTATACTAACCTTGGCACAACTTCTTGTTTGTGTAGTGTTGTTACACCCTGAAATTTTGTGCGCATAAGCAGTCTGGCAATTCACTGTAGATTGCAATGGGATTCTTTTTTTTCAGTTTTTTCCTAGTTCTTGTGTTTTATATACGCTGACCCTTATTGTTACTTCAACTCTTTTGGATGTTATCGATGAAACGCAGGCTGGTATCTGTTGGCAAAAGTTCAAGAAGCATACGACATGAAGTTCTATAGGTGGACTCACTTTACAGTGAGCGGTCATACTTTGAAGCACCTAAGTGCAGCCATGGTTCCTGTAGTGACCATCATCATGCTCTATCGTCGCAGCGTGCGTATTGAAAGGTAAGCATGAACTAGTAGCTGAAGTTATGTTTCTCACTATGATTTCCTGTTGAAATAAAGTAACTACAGCTGATTCAGCTAATTCAATACCTCATTTGAGTATGGTTCCTATTATTAAACTAGTTAATTTCCTTTTTGTTCTTATCCTCAATTACAAGGAGACGGAGCTAATCGATCCTTATTTAATTATTTTACGTGAAAGCTATGAGGGTTCAAAGTTTTTCTGTAAATGACCTGAAACTGACATAAGTCTTGATATTAATGTCGTTAACATTCTCAAATTCAATTCTACTCATCATCAAGGATTGTCCTGGAGTCCATGTAATGTATCCGTTTGATTTAGGTGTATTGACCTTGAATAAGCTAGTGCTGATTCTGCGATGCTTCTCACCCTTGTGGTTATGAGTTTGGTTATGAGTATGTGAACAGCGTATGGTCCAACTATATTCCCCTCATTTTATATGTTGTATTCTTGTTGGTGCGTGCAGGTTTAGTTTACTTGATAAATGGAAACAAGGGAATGCAAGCGGAAGTCCAAGAGGGAGTGGGGATAGTCTTGTACAAAGATTGAAATCATGGTGGAATGGAAGGCCTACTAGTGCTAGCCCTCTGCACGATGAAAGTGAGTCTCTTATTCGGGCTTGAATGAGGGGAAGAATGTTGGAAATGATATTTTTCTGATAAAGGGCGCAAAAACTAGAAGTTTGGGGGGGAAAGACAGGAGTATATATTTTGGACTAAAATTGTATTTTCTATGAAATGTCGAAGTGGAATTGTAGAAATGCTTATTTCTTTCATTTAGAGGTGACTATTACCATATTCAAGTACACCCTGAAACATCCCCTAATATTGGGTGGAAGCTCTTCAACTGTAGGGGTTTCGTATCACTTCTCTAACAAACTCTCATTCGTTTTTTAGGGGACGGATTCATGTAGGTGATGGAAATGTGTGCTTCCACCTTCATTTATATTTTGTACGCTTTTTTGTTTTTACACATTTGAGACAACCACTTTAATTTCAAATGATAATCAATTGCTTATTGAACTTTTGCCAATAGATACTGGTTTGTTTAATCGATTAATCTTAAAATGATGGTGAAACAATACATGTGGCCAATTTGTACCCTGTGAGTTACAAAGACTTTTCAGTTTTACTGTACACAGCAGATTGGATGATGCAATTTCGTTTGTTTTCTTTGTTAAAGTATTGTTAATGGCTACACCAAGTCATACTGAATTCAAGCCATTTAGACTATTTTTTAACTTTGCATGAGACCCTATTTCCACCACATAATAGGGTTTGGGTTACTTCTTTTCGTTCATCCCAATTTTGTAAATGGTGCACCCTATATTACTTGAAAAAATGACCAGTGTACTTGATTTTTACTTTTTGTTCAGATTGCACAATTTGGTAAGGTAGTTTGTCAAAGAGGCAAATGCTGCCTTGACACTATATTATGAGTGAAGTTCACTGCAAGTACAGAAATAAAACACATCAAGCCCTTGCCAGTGAATTCTGCGTAATTCAACCAGTGAATTCTTTACAGAAAGCTGAGAAATAAATTGATAAATTCAAATGAGTGTATCAAATGTCCAAAGGGCCGGGGGGGGGGGGGGGGCGCCGGGACCTATTCTTAGATAAAAAGGCAAAAAGAGGGGGAGGGGGAGGGAAAAAAGGAAAAAGGAGGGGAAGAAGAAAAAAGAAAAAAATGAAAAAAAGAGAAAAGAAAGAATTGAGCTTTTAAATCAATTAAAGATAAAACCTTAATATCAATACCTTAAAGAAGAAAGTTTGAGCTCTTGGTTCATTATCAATCAAGAGTGTAGAGGCTTTGCACCCTTTATTTACTTATGTTTGCAAAGTAAAAGTTGAATAAAAATAAAAATACAATGGTAACATTTGTTTTAGATTGTTTTGTATGTGAAGTTGAGACATCCTTGATTGTGTGCTCACTAGTCATTTTCTTTATACCATTGGAGAGCTTGACTCAACAAAGGTTGGACTAAAGTAGTATCATTGCTTTTAGATATATGATGGATTTGTGAGTAATTCTTATAACCATAAATTGAATTAAATTATGAAAAATAGAGTATAGGAGTTTTTAATGTCATTCTTAGCATTGCCAAAGCTCTCTCTAAGTAAAAATGCACCAAAGTTGTTTTACACTTTTGGTTCTTAAGTGTGAAAGCTATGGGTTTTCAATTGAATTTTGTTTCTAAAAATTTAATTTAATTTCAGATAAATTATTATAAAAATAAAAAATAAAAAGAATACATAGGTAAATCATGGAAAACACTTGAACAAGTGCACAATGCCACACATGTTGTTTGTAAGTTGAACTTTAAGAAATTACATTGTTTTTAAATTGAAAAAAAGAGAAAAAAAATCTTTGTAGTTAAGAAGAAGAAAAGTTTTAAATTCAAATCATAAATTAGTTTAATACTCTCTAAATAAAAAAACTAATCTTTAACATGGTTTTAAAATATAAAAAATAAATATTCTAAACAATGTTCAATACAATGTATACATTTCAATTAAATGGTAAATTTTCTTCTTTTTATTTTATTAGGATAATTTTAAGTTGAAATAAAATATTAAATCATTTAGTATTATTGAAGAAGAAAAAGAATCATAAATTGATTATAAATTCTATATAGAGAATGAAATTATCTGAAATGATCAGAAGTGAAAATACATGAAATCATATTATATTGAAGTGAAGGAAATATAAAATGATTACAATAAAAGATCTCATTTTATTTGTACAATAGAAAACACGTGTTTAAATAGGAACATATATAAATGAAAACCAATGCTTTGTAAAAAAACATCAATATGACACTAAATTTTCTAAATCATCATAGTTTTATGTATATGAAATACACATAAATTTTAAGATGTAGTACATATAATATGTACTATATTTTTTGTTTTCCTCTTTTGTCTTTATCTTTCTTTTTTGTTTCAATTGAAATTAATCTCAAATTAATAAGGAAATTTCTAAGATAATTTTTTACTTGGCAATAATATTTCCATTCTATTGCAAACTTTTTCCAATCAACTATAGTAGGATTGTTTGGTTTGATATGTTTCTTTTTATTTTGATGATGCAATAAATATAAAAACAATCAAGTCTCTTTTAATAATGTGGAGTGCCTTTTGCTATAGATGGTACAATTACTGAGTCAATGTCTCTAGGACTTGGAAGTTGACTACAAAGTGGAAGTTTATATACAAATTTTGATCTTGGCACTTGTAAAAAATCTAAATCAACCAAAGAAAATGATATTAGTAAATCTTCTATGATTTCAAGTTCAACTTGTGTTTGGACCTCTATAATGATATCTTGATAAATATCACCTACAACATTAGAATTAGAAGATGGTAGGATTGAAAGTTGAATTTGCAAATACTTAGTATATTGTCTTCTATGTTGTTCATGTGAATATTTATAAAATCTCAAAAATACCTTGGGATGCTAAAACATTCCAATGTACCAATTTTTTTGAATTGTAATCATACAAATTAAAACTAAACATGTTAAAGATCACATAGGAGAAGAAAACACAACAATATCACTTATGGATTGAAAGATTATAATGTTTGATTATTAGGGTGTCAAAATTGTAAAAGAGGTTTGAAGTCTTTCAATCCACTTTTCACATGTCAAATCTAAAAAGTTGGTCACCACAAATCCATCAAAATTTATTATTTTTTAATCAACTAATGCAACAATACATCTAAAAGCTAAAGGCATGCCACTTTTATTAACTTTTTACCTTGGTTCACCCACATGTCTAATTGAATTTAGGATGAGCTCAAAGTCAAATTATAGGGGAATGATAGTTAAGACTAAAAGTATAATTGCAAATGATAATTATCATTAATGTGAGGATTATTATAAAAATAAATTATTACAAATTAGTTCATAAGTGTTCAAGATAGAAATAATCCATTTTAGGAATAATTAGTTGACTTACATATCTTCTCAAACATAATTTTATTGATCATTTTAAATATGTCTTATGATCCAATGTTTTTTTACCAAGACATTCAACTTCTTTTCCTTAAAATATGATGAACTCTAAAGCACTTCAACATCCATTTTTTAAACAATGAATAGTTTTAGATTCTTGTTTTGATCTCATTCTTGCTTGGATGAAAGTCATCCTAATTTTTGGTTCAAATTGTTGTCCTATCCATCATTTGGATTTGGTATAACTAGAATATATATTTTTCTAAAATTACAAATGTGGAAGTGTGTCAAGTGGTCAACTTGCATTGACTCTGGTTCAAAAATGTATTTGCAAAAATAAGGTCATAGATGTAAAGAATACAAAATATTTCAAAAAATCACTATGTCAAGAGAACCTCACTTCAAATCTATTCCAACAGGTTTTTACTCAAAAAATGATAATGTTTTGCTTATAATTGAAATTAGAAGGAAATCTGAAATTTTTCTTTTAAAATTTATAGAAAAAGATTGGTGGTAGCATAGATGGATCTAACCATATGGATGGAATTTGGAACTCAAAATCTACAACTTTTACTTGTATAGCAATTCCAAAATATTCTTCCAAATTGTACTATACAATGGTTTTTCCCAAATTGTTAATTTTGGAAAAGATTCCAAATGTTTAGCCTTGGAGCACTCCGATGTCCATTTTCTGGACGATGAACAAATTGAAATTGAAGTTTCATCTTCCTATCTATTTGGATGAAAGATCTTCTAATTTGTGGAGATAATATATTAAGTTATTGGTCTATCTAAGGGTTGGATTTGGTGTTACTAGAGTACATATTTTCCTAAAATTATCAATGTGCAAGTATGTCAAGTGGTTGACCAAGTCTAAATTGCATTGACTTCAGTTCAGAACTCAATTTGACAAAATGAGGTCATAGATATTAAGAACACAAAAATCTCAAAAAATCACCATGTCAAGAGAATCTCATTTCAAATCCCTTCCAACAAACTTTACTCCAAAAATGATAATATTTTGCATATTATCAAATTTTGAAGGAATTTTGAAATTTTCTTTCAAAATTTATAAAAAAATATTGGTGACATAATTGGTGAATCTAATCATACAGATGAAATCTACAACTCTCAGTCTATAACTTTTATTTGTTTATCAATTCCAAATTATGTTTCCAAATAGCACTTTATAATGATTTTCCTCAAATCATCAATTTTGGAGATGAATCAGGACGTTCCAAAGTTAGGGGTTAATTTCACTCTTGTACATATGGAAGTGGCCATAATTAGTTAACAAATAATAAGAGTGGAAAGTGGTAACAATTTTCAATTTTCTGAGGAAATCTGTGAGTAACCCTGCCTAGTTCCGGTGACATTCAATACAAATAAGTTATTCTCAGCTTCTGAGCTCCCTAGAGAGCTCACACATAGTATCACAGCACAGGATAAAAAAGCCTGCAAATTTTCAACTTGCCTCTTAAGATTAATTAACTAACTGGGGTGAGTTTCTTACTTCATATCCAGACTCAAGACCAGAAGGGAGAGAAGACAGTAGAGAACTTTAAAGTAAATGTCCTACTTTGTCCTATCTAAGAGTGAGACCCCACGGCCCACGGGGGGGGGGGGGGGGGCCGCCGGGACCTACTCTTAGATAAAAAGGCAAAAAGAGGGGAGGGGGAGGGAAAAAAGGAAAAAGGAGGGGGAAGAAGAAAAAAGAAAAAAATGAAAAAAAGAGAAAAGAAAGAATTGAGCTTTTAAATCAATTAAAGATAAAACCTTAATATCAATACCTTAAAGAAGAAAATTTGACCTCTTGGTTCATTATCAATCAAGAGTGTAGAGGCTTTGCACCCTTTATTTACTTATGTATGCAAAGTAAAAGTTGAATAAAAATAAAAACACAATGGTAACATTTGTTTTAGATTGTTTTGTATGTGACGTTGAGACATCCTTGGTTGTGTGCTCACTAGTCATTTTCTTTATACCATTGGAGAGCTTGACTCAACAAAGGTTGGACTAAAGTAACATCATTGCTTTTGGATATATGATGTATTTGTGAGTAATTCTTATAACCATAAATTGAATTAAATTATGAAAAATAGAATGTAGGAGTTTTTAATGTCATTCTTAGCATTGCCAAAGCCCTCTCTAAGTAAAAATGCACCAAAGTTGTTTTACACTTTTGGTTCTTAAGTGTGAAAGCTATGGGTTTTCAATTGAATTTTGTTTCTAAAAAATTAATTTAGTTTCAGATAAATTATTATAAAAATTAAAAATCAAAAGAATACATAGGTAAATTATGGAAAACACTTGAACAAGTGCACAATGCCACACATGTTGTTTGTAAGTTGAACTTTAAGAAATTACATTGTCTGTAAATTAAAAAAAGAAAAAAAAGAATCTTTGTAGTTAAAAAAAAGAAAAGTTTTTAATTCAATTCATAAATCAGTTTAATATTTTCTAAATAAAAAAATTAATCTTTAACATGGTTTTAAAATATAAAAAATAAATATTCTAAACAATGTTCAATACAATGTATACATTTCAATTAAATGGTAAATTTTCTTCTTTTTATTTTATTAGGATAATTTTAAGTTGAAATAAAATATTAAATCATTTAGTATTATTGAAGAAGAAAAAGAATCATAAATTGATTATAAATTCTATATAGAGAATGAAATTATCTGAAATGATCAGAAGTGAAAATACATGAAATCATATTATATTGAAGTGAAGGAAATATAAAATGATTACAATAAAAGATCTCATTTTATTTGTACAATAGAAAACACGTGTTTAAATAGGAACATATATAAATGAAAACCAATGCTTTGTAAAAAAACATCAATATGACACTAAATTTTCTAAATCATCATAGTTTTATGTATATGAAATACACATAAATTTTAAGATGTAGTACATATAATATGTACTATATTTTTTGTTTTCCTCTTTTGTCTTTATCTTTCTTTTTTGTTTCAATTGAAATTAATCTCAAATTAATAAGGAAATTTCTAAGATAATTTTTTACTTGGCAATAATATTTCCATTCTATTGCAAACTTTTTCCAATCAACTATAGTAGGATTGTTTGGTTTGATATGTTTCTTTTTATTTTGATGATGCAATAAATATAAAAACAATCAAGTCTCTTTTAATAATGTGGAGTGCCTTTTGCTATAGATGGTACAATTACTGAGTCAATGTCTCTAGGACTTGGAAGTTGACTACAAAGTGGAAGTTTATATACAAATTTTGATCTTGGCACTTGTAAAGAATCTAAATCAACCAAAAAAAATGATATTAGTAAATCTACTATGATTTCAAGTTCAACTTGTGTTTGGACCTCTGTAATGATATCTTGATAAATATCACCTACAACATTAGAATTAGAAGATGGTAGGATTGAAAGTTGAATTTGCAAATACTTAGTATATGGTCTTCTATATTGTTCATGTGAATATTTATAAAATCTCAAAAATACCTTGGGATGCTAAGACATTCCAATGTACCAATTTTTTTTGAATTGTAATCATACAAATTAAAACTAAACATGTTAAAGATCACATAGGAGAAGAAAACACAACAATATCACTTATGGATTGAAAGATTATAATGTTTGATTATTAGGGTGTCAAAATTGTAAAAGAGGTTTGAAGTCTTTCAATCCACTTTTCACATGTCAAATCTAAAAAGTTGGTCACCACAAATCCATCAAAATTTATTATTTTTTAATCAACTAATGCAACAATACATCCAAAGCCTGAAGGCATGCTACTTTTATTAACTTTTTACCTTGCTTCACCCACATGTCTAATTGAATTTAGGATGAACTCAAAGTCAAATTATAGAGGAATGGTACAGTAAAGATGATATTTAGTGTCTTGTACACTAAATAAGAAGGCATACACTAGAAGCCAATTACCCTATGAAAGTAAGTAACATTAAATGTCAAATCAAACACTAAATGTGAACCAGAGTTGTCATATCAGACGGAATATCACTGTTCACGGACAGAATCGGACCGATTAGGGCTAGGCGGCTGCAAACTTCAGAGCCTTATAACTTTTGCAAAAATTCTTCAAATAAAGAAAATGAGATGTTTTTCGGCATCTACATAAGATGTAGATGCCGAAAAACATCTCATTTTCTTTATTTGAAGAATTTTTGCAAAAGTTACAAGGCTCTGAAGTTTGCAGCCGGCACATTCAAGTCTAACACTAATTGTGGACAAGTTCAGATTTAGTGTTGTAGCTAGTAGGGGGGTAAAAACACTAAATGTCACTCAACACTAAATATCATCTTTGGTGTAGTTAAGACTAAAACCATAATTTCAAATGATAATTATCATTAATGCGAGGATTATTATAAAAGTAAATTATTACAAATTAGTTCATAAGTGTTCAAGATAGAAATAATCCATTTTAGGAATAATTAGTTGACTTACATATCTTCTCAAACATAATTTTATTGATCATTTTAAATATGTCTTATGATCCAATGTTTTTTTACCAAGACATTCAACTTCTTTTCTTTAAAATATGATGAACTCTAAAGCACTTCAACATCCATTTTTTAAACAATGAATAGATTTAGATTCTTGTTTTGATCTCATTCTTGCTTGGATGAAAGTCATCCTAATTTTTGGTTCAAATTGTTGTCCTATCCATCATTTGGATTTAGTGTAACTAGAATACATATTTTTCTAAAATTACAAATGTGGAAGTGTGTCAAGTGGTCAACTTGCATTGACTCTAGTTCAAAACTATATTTGCAAAAATAAGGTCATAGATGTAAAGAATACAAAATATTTCAAAAAATCACTATGTCAAGAGAACCTCACTTCAAATCTATTCCAACAGGTTTTTACTCAAAAAATAATAATGTTTTGCTTATAATTGAAATTAGAAGGAAATCTGAAATTTTCCTTTTAAAATTTATAGAAAAAGATTGGTGGTAGCATTGATGGATCTAACCATGTGGATGGAATTTGGAACTCAAAATCTACAGCTTTTACTTGTATAGCAATTCCAAAATATTCTTCCAAATTGTACTATACAATGTTTTTTCCCAAATTGTCAATTTTGGAAAAGATTCCAGATGTTTAGCCTTGGAGCACTCCGATGTCCATTTTCTGGACGATGAACAAATTGAAACTGAAGTTTCACCTTCCTATCTATTTGGATGAAAGATCTTCTAATTTGTGGAGATAATATATCAAGTTATTGGTCTATCTAAAGGTTGGATTTGGTGTTACTAGAGTACATATTTTCCTAAAATTATCAATGTGCAAGTATGTCAAGTGGTTGACCAATCTAAATTGCATTGACTACAGTTCAGAACTGGATTTGACAAAATGAGGTCACAGATATTAAGAACAAAATTTTTTCAAAAAATCACCATGTCAAGAGAATCTCATTTCAAATCCCTTCCAACAAATTTTACTCCAAAAATGATAATATTTTGCATATTATCAAATTTTGAAGGAATTTTGAAATTTTCTTTCAAAATTTATAAAAAAATATTGGTGAAATAATTGGTGAATCTAACCATACAGATGGAATCTACAACCCTCAATCTATAACTTTTATTTGTATATCAATTCCAAATTATATTTTCAAATAGCACTTTATAATGATTTTTTTCAAATCATCAATTTTGGAGATGAATCAGGACGTTCTAGGGTTAGGGGTTAATTTCACTCTTGTACATATGGAAGTGGCTATAATTAGTTAACAAATAATAAGAGTGGAAAGTGGTAACAACTTTTAATTTTCTGAAGAAATCTGTGAAGAGTGAGTAACCCTGCCTAGTTCCGGTGACATTCAATACAAATAAGTTATTCTCAGCTTCTGAACTCCCTAGAGAGCTCACACATAGTATCACAGCACAGAGTAAAAAAGCCTGTAAATTTTAAACTTGCCTCTTAAGATTAATTAACTAACTGGGGTGAGTTTCTTACTTCATATCCAGACTCAAGACCAGAAGGGAGAGAAGACAGTAGAGAACTTTAAAGTAAATGTCCTACTTTGTCCTATCTAAGAGTGAGACCCCACGGGGGTGGGGGTGGGGGGGGAGAACAATAGAAAGAAAAAGCCCCCACTTTTGCTTGCTATAAGATGCTCATGTTCCTAAATGGACAAAAGTGGCCACTTCCATATCTATACGACAAAACATTTGTGAGGATGTACCACAATACCCTTAGAACTATTCTTCAAGAAGGATCTAGATTTCTTTGGAACACAACCTAGAGCTCATTACCCCAAACCGCCACTTTTTGCTATGGTGCCTAGTTACTATTATTAGATTGGTCAACTTTTTCACTTTTCTTTTTGACAAGTAAAAAGGAGGTTCCAACGCATTAAAGAACGTGGCATTTTGGATACCGTATGCAAAAGTTAGGAAGGGACAAAAAATTTCGGGGTAGAGGTTCTGAAATCGTTTATTCAACACAGTTGCACATATATTGATTTTGGAGATGTATAGAGAGTGATGGTGGTGATTTTAGACAAGGTGTGGTTTGGGACGTACCCACTTTAGATCTTACAAAGTAATATTTTCAATTGTTTTGGAAGATTTCCTAGCTTAGTAGTTGCATGATTGTTATATTCTTTTAAATTGATTGAAATAATCTCTTAACCCTTTAGAACCAAGGGTAGTCCAAAATTCCAAAATTGTAAAGGTGTGTTATAAAATATAATTTAGAAAAAAAATTTAATGATGACATTCAAACAAAAGTTGTAAAATGAGATCCATGGATCATATCCATGTGTTTAGATCAAACGTTGCTTTAACCAATATTTTCAATAAAATTTAAAACCTAAAATCAAAAATTCCTTCTAAAATTATAAATTGATTGAATATTTATAATTTTTACAAGTATTTTTTTTCTTTAAGTTCAAAATACTAAGTTTTAATTATGGAATTTTTGTAAGATTTTTATTTTACTTGTATATTCAAAATTTTAAATTATTTTTGAAGGGTCAATTTTTGAGGAAATTTTTGTGACAATTTTACTTTGTAAATCAAACAAATCTATACCCCCTTGAACTATAAAATGCCTAGAAAGGAAAATTGACATTAAAATGTAAGAGAACTGCCACAAGAACTAAGGAGACAACTTTGGTTTTTTGAGAATATAGAAAAGCTCCATTGACTTTATAGTTTAAAATTTTTGGATAAATCTTTAAGATGGATGCTAATCATCCTAATGTACACATAAAGTTTTATTTCAGATCATTTTGATAAATATTGCAAAATTTATAAGTATTTTAAATTTTCAATGTCAAAGCAAGAAACTAAAAATGTATTCAAAATACTATTTATTAAATTTTATTTTTTATATTAATATGTGTGTAAAAATGTTTGAACCCATTCATTCCAAATAATGAGATGAGAGTTGCAAGGAGTATTATTTTGAGGGTAATAAAGGAAGAAAAGACTTAGAAAGTCTTTTTTTAAACTTAGTTTTGAAAATTTCCAAATAAAAAACAAAAATATTGGATATATATTGTTTATTGGAACATTTACAAATTTTCATTTACTTGTCAAAATTATTAGCGATTCAGTTTTTTCTTTCATCTAGGGCCACCTTTGACTTTGTAATTCTTTTAAAGATAAATATGAAAGTTTTCTAGATTAAATGTTTTTTCATGTATTTTCAACCAATCCAATTCAACATATTGATTGAAATGCCTAAGTTATAGAACATATGTGTTTCATTCTTAAAATGGTGAAAGACAAAACTTCACCTTCAAGAAGAACTAGAAAAAAATACTTTTCGAAGTGTAAGCACATTAAATTTGCAATGGGTGGAGATGTTTACACCTACTCAAAAACATAAGAAGCATTTAAATCCAAATAATGAAGTGAAAGTTATGAAGTGAAAGTTATGAAGTGTTCTATTTTGCGGGATATAAAGGTAAAAACAACACTAAATGATACATATTGTTTACTAGAGCATTCTCACCATTGGGATTAACAATTCTCAGTTTCTTGTAAAAATTATCACCAGTTTAGTTTGTTTTTCATTCAATACCACCTTCCACTTTATAATTTTTTAAAGGTGAATATGGAAGTTTTTTTGGTTAAATTATTTTTCATATATACAAACATTATAAGGTTGGTTTAAATATTTTTCACATATTCTCAATCCATTTCCAACATATTGACTAAAACGCACAAATTATAGGACATTAGTGTTTTCTTTTCTAAAAATCTTGGAAGACTAAACTTCACCTTTGGGAAGTGCTAGAAGAGCCTACATTTTGAAGGTTATACACATTGAACTTGCATTCACGAGAGATATTCACTCTAGGATATTTTGGAATTTATAATGTTCTTGAAGAAGTTAGCCAAAAGATCATGCATTTGGATTTCTTAAAAAATAAATATAGAAGAAGATTTTAGCTTTACTTTGAGGACAAGTATTTCAAAGCAGTTTTGGACCTCTAAACATGAAGAACTTTAAGATTTAAGGGATTATATTTAATCCCAAGTATTCTAAAATGTTATGGAATTGAAATGAACCATTCATCCTACTATCCTAGAATACTTAGGTTAATTCAAGTTAATACAAGAATTTAAACATGGTGAGACTCCATCACAATAATTGGATGAATGTAGTCAAATTGGTTTGATTATTTTTTATCCTCATAAAAGGTGGATTATTAATTGTGCATTATTAAAAAAAAATTCACATGTCATCTAAAATATTGTGCTTCTATACAATTGCTCCTCATAAATTTTCATGATTCCAAAATAGATTAAAATATTACTATTATCGCAATAGACACTAATTGAATTAATGTATGTATTAAAAATGTTCTAATAATATTCAAACTCTATAGTAGAATTTAGTTTTGCCATCCTTTGACAAAAAAATACTTCTAGCTATATGAGCTCCTATCCTTGTATTCACTCACTTTATCCAACTCTATATCTTTCAATGAATAAAAATAAAAATAACATTTAAGTGAGTCTCTATTTACACTAGTGACCAAGAATTGATCTGGATAATTTTCTTGGTCAAAATTATTGGTCAAAGCTGTGACTAAGAGCAGCAATATCATCACTGGTTACATCTAATAGTATAAGGTGAACGTAGAGTTGTCTTGTAGGGTTTGATTTTTTAATGAGATTCTAAGAAATACATACTGGTTGTTGATTTTTTAACGTTAACGTGGCACTGTCCCATTGGGAACCCATCACCATTGCCATTACAAATTGCAACTCATAACCTTCTTTCTTTTCAACTTGTTTCCTACACCCTTGGATCATGAAGATCAAAGGTTGTGATTGGAAAATGCACAACCGGTTATGCATGATAACCTATTTGCCGCTAGCACAGCTCATCGGCTATCTAATACATATTTGATGATTTAATCTTTTATTTTACTCACCTTCTCTCCCTTTTTCCTCTCATCTCCCCCTCTTTCTTTTCTTCATCTCCTAGTAAACCTTCTACAATTAGAATGTTCTAAAATAAAAGAGAAAATTTGTAACCAAGAAGAACCCCAAATTTATTCTTAAAACTTTAGTCAATAGTATAAAGTGGAATGCTTTATAAAAAGGCCATGCATTAATTTAGTGTTTTTTAATGATGAAATCAGTAGTAAAAAATAAGATATATTGAAAAATTTCTTATATTACAATAAATGTTTTAGTGAATTTTTATTTTTTGTAGTAAAACTGCAATTACTACCACAAAAATGTATTTTCCAAAAAAGATAACACTTCAACAATAATAATAATACTCCAGCAATAAAACTTCATTTCATTAGTAAAACTACATTCTAGTCCTGGTCTGGATGCTTTTTCTCCTCCAATCATAATGCTTGAAATGTTTTGGGTCACGTCCTTTGTTCACTCATATAAAGAGAGGGCTTGAATTTTTAAGAAAACAAAAAATTATACAATCAAAAAATTAAGACCCATATTTTTGAATGGGGATAACATTTGTTTAACCCCTAAAGCCCAAAGCCCCAAAGACTTTTTTCATCAAAACTACTATTTCAATTGTTTTTTCTTTTCAATCTCTACAAATTGTTTTTTTTCTCATAATTAACCTCTAAAGGACCAAGGTCATTTTTCTGTCAAAAAACACTCAAAACTGCCATTTCTGATGCATTCACCTAAAAAAATAAAAAAATAAAAATGAATCTAACTGTAGAATCTTGTACTTCACTTGTACAAGATTATGTGATAAAACTTCATGAAGTTTGACCATACAAATTGGAAGATAGTAGCATTCAAAGTTGGAAAAAATAAATTTCTTGAACATTGGCTTGTAAGATCAAATGACTTAAACTGCCATTTGTGGAAAAAAATAGCACTATAAACTTTGGATTAAAAAATATTGTGTTGAAGAATTGAGTTGAAAGACAAGAGAAAAAAATTCCAAAAAAAGACGCTTCATTTTTATTCTTTAAAAATTTGTTAAATAGAAGTAGGTCCAAGATTGAAATAAAAACTTTATTGTTAAAAGCTCTAAGATGGGATTGAAACACTATAATCCCAAAGGTGAGATTGTTCTAGAAAGCAAACTTAATCTTGTTAAGCAATTTTTTTTGAAAAATTGTGAAGGTTGCATTCAAAAATGAATCTAATAAGTTATTTTTTCAAGAAGATGCTTAGTTTGCCTGAAAAACAAGATTGTTCATAACTTTCACATCACAAATCCAAATGGAATGAATCAAAGCTTTACAAGTAGACAAAAATATGATCTATAAGAAAAAAGAAATTAATTTAATTTTAAGTGTTTGTAGATTTCTTTTTCTACTTGACAACGTGAAAGTTATATTTAGGATGGCATAACTTTTGTTTATAGGCACCAATTGAAATTAGAATTATATTTCCGCAAAGCTAAAAAGTTTTTCTATCTTATCAAAAAGTTTCACTAAAAATTAAGGTCATAGGAACCTGCCCAAAATCCATTTTGTCCTCCGAGGGGACAATGGCCTTTTAGAAGTCAATTACAAAATCATGCATTAGACTAGTATAAGAATGTGTATAAGAAGTTTCAAAAAACTTTGACCACATAAATTGCAAGATATTTGCACTTAAAGTGAACAAAACAAGTTCTGATGCACCTTCCATGGTCAAATTATTTGACTTTGAAACTTTTTAACTTAAAAAATTTGCGCTAAAGATTTTGGTTTAAAAAAACTTTTGCTGAAAAATTGACTTGACAATCTTAGAAGAAAAATAAATAAAAACACTTCATTTTCATTCTTTAAAAATTGTCAAGTAGAAGCAAGTAGAAGAGTGATCAATCATTAGTAGTTCTAAGATGGAATCAAAACACACTAATCCGAGTACTAAGATCTGTTCTAGCAAGCATATTAAACCTTTTGTGACTTTTTGTTTTTGAAAATTGTGACAACTAAGGTTAAAAAACAAAACCAATACGTTGTTTTTTCAAGAATTTCCTAATATTACCTACAAAATAAGGAGCTTCATAACTTTCACATCACTAATCCATATGGAATAAATCAAATCTTCCCATGTAGATAAACATATAATATAATTTTTAAAATTTCTTATTTCAAGGTTTTGTAGATATTTTTTATTGCTTGGACTCAACTATTTTTAGGTTATAGTAGCGTATCTTTTGTTCTTGAGCATTGGTTGAAATAAAAACTACATTTCCAGAAAGATAATGCATTTTTTATCTTAAAAAAATTCAAAAAATCATGATGAAAAATAAGACTAAGCCTATCCAAAATCCAATTTGTTGCACGTACAAATAATGGAACTTTAGGGATTAAATGACTTTTAAAATTGACTTTGGAATAAATGTATATTGTTATTGATTATAAACTTTCCAAGTGGATTTTCTATTTTAGTTCAAATACTAACAAGAAATATTAGAATTATAAAATTATAAAATTACTTTAAGCCCTTATTATATGGTACTTCTTTCAATACTTATTCTAGAAAGCATTTGAATTCTAATTCAATTGAATTCTTGAGAATGACAACAAGGCTTTGTTGCATGAAATTTAACGACATTGAGTCTTTTTTTTGTGAATTGAAGTTTGGTCTTATCTTTTTTTTAAAAGAATAAAATTCAAAGTTGCACTAGTTGTTAGGTATTTATTTGCCTAGAAATCAAAACACCTAAAAACTTTCATTTCAATAACTAGAACAAAATTATTTAATTTTCTAAAACTAAAATTAATTATTTAAATAAAATATAATTAATAAAATTAAAAACAAAAAATTTCCATCCCAATTTGAGATTTAAAAACAACCTTATAACTATTGCATTACTTATTGAAATGACATAAAACAAAGCTTTAGATCTTGATCGTGACAACTAGGCAAAATTTTATCTAAATAGTGATAATTCTCTAATAAGTAAGATATCCCATGCTTTTATATTCATTAAAAAAAAATTTGAAGTGTTGATTAATCCCTAAAGTTCTTTCATATTCCGAGGCTCAAAATTGTTTTAAAATACTAATGTCTAAATCAAGGCAAAAATCTTTGTCTATATTTATTTTTTAACAAATCCAACTATAAGATTCTTTAGTTAACTTGTTAGAGTATACCTTCCTAAAATTTCACAATAAAAACTTTACCAATTGCAAGATCATGATGCTTAGATTTATTTTTTTAATAATATTTTTAATTTTTTCTAAATGGTTAAATTTCATCTTTCATGCTTTCTATCCAAAAATTAGTATATCCTACAACTTGTAACTCTCCATAACATGTTAAAGTAATATGTTGGGAATACACATAAAATTACAACAAAAAATATTGCATATTCATGCTTGAAAAAACTAATAAGTAGAAATAAGTAGAAAATAAAATAAAACATTAAATTGTTAAGAATTTAGTTATGGAATTGAAAAACACCGATACCAATGGTTGTAAAATTTTTAATAAACAATCTACATCCTCTAATTTTATTATTATTATAATTATATACAATTTATTTACTTAAAATAGTAAAAAAATTTGAGTTATTTGGGTTGCCTAGGCTATAAAAGAAACTATATATTATTCAACAATTTTTTAATCATGTAGTAAAGAGTTATGAAAATTGTTGTACCTTAAAGCTACTCCTTTTTCAAATGTCGTGTGAAAATTTCAAAGAAAAATAATAATAAATTGTTCTTAGAGAGTAGCCCAAAATTTCCATGTTGCTAAAAATGTTGTTTGGTCCTTTAGGAGTTAAGAGAAATTTTACATATTATTTCTAGGATATACTCTTTTTTCAAGAAAAAATTTAAAAGATCAAACTTGACCTTTTGCAAGGACTAGAACAAATGAACTAAACTATCCTATGGTTGGATTTATTTGGAAAATAAATATAACACTGAATTGGAATATTTATAAAGTACCATTGTTTAGAATTTTAGAATAGTGTAACATTTTGGTCTTAAAAGTCTTCGATTCTAACTATAAATTCTAATTTGTCCAAATTGATCTTCAAATAGTAAATGCTTAATTAAATTTAGAATTTGTGTCTAGAGAAGTAGTGTGGAATTATTGCCATTGAAAAATTAGTAATTTGTAGAAATTCAAATAAAACAAAAGAATATTCAATCCTTCAATACTTTCAATACATTGATACATTCATGTGATTGAGACAAATTACCGTTCTTGGTGATTAGGATCGTCATCTCCTACAAAATGTTTATTCTATTTTCCAAAAATAAAATTCAATAGATGCCAAAAATAAATATTCTACTAGATTTGTTTTTAAAGATTATTTTGGAAAAATAATATCTCAAATTTTTTGGCATCTATTTTTAAAAATAATTTTTGTTGCCTTTGTCCACTATGTTTATGAGCAAGATTTAAAATACATTGTTCCAAACACTAGTTATAGGATAAATTAATATACCCAACAATGCTAGCATGTGAGCATATAAGACTTGATTGAGCTCATGTATATGTAAATATCCTACAACCATAGAAGGTGCTTACAGCATAAACACCTATAATATAGATATCTATAACATAAGTACTCTATAACTATTGAAATTTTTTCTATAATATAGACACCTACAACATAGATCATGTCTAGACTTCTAAGCTCATGTGCTCATAATCCTAGGCTCATATAATAGCAATTGTGTTAGTGTAGCTATGTAAGTTTTAAACTGAACTTTAATGCACCTAGAATCAACCAAACTTTGCGTACAGAAGGCCCCCCCAAAGTTGGAATTCTATCAATGGAACTGAGTACCAATTGCAAGTGAAGAGTCGGGATTGTTGGCCAGCCGAAAAAAACAACGGGACGAGGCTTGTGAAAAATGAGGTAGGCAAGTCTCTAGCTTCTAAACAAAAGTATTTCTAACATTGGACCTGAATTTTTGGGTTGCTTTGAGTTTTTTGACTATATTTCATGATGTTTTTCACTTCATCGCAAATTAAAGTGGTCTTCTTCCCGTACTCACAATTTCTGATTCCAACACAGCATGGAGGTTTGCTCTTTCAGCTAAAGTAGGAGTCTGTTAAAGCAATCCTTTAAGAGCTGGTTGCATTTTCAGGGAAGCTAAACTCCTTGAAACAATTTTCAGTAAATTTTACTAGAAAGAAAAATGGAATTGGGCATCTAATCCAAGTCATTTCATATTTTCCGGCCCTTCGTGGAATTAGTTACAAATTTCTGAAGTTGGTTTCTGAAAGCGCCCCCCCTCCTGAAATGTCCAATATTGGTACATTGAAGAAAGTGAAAATGTACCTCCGTGTTAGACGGTCGCTTTTAGAGACAGGTTGCTTTTACAGACCCCTACCTTACTGCACAAGCCCATCTCGGGGTATGAGTGGCCTTGTATCTCTTTTGTACGTGGCACTGGCTTGGCTTGCTTTCCACGTAAGCTTGACCCCCCTGAAAGGGCGAAATGTCGGACTGTAAGTTAAATGTCGCTTTTTTTTTTCCTGCCAATTGGCCCCAAAAGCCTGACTTGTATCCAGTCCATCGGTCCACAGCCAAACCCAAAGAAATGGAGGAATTAAGTTAAAGCACCCGTCATGAATTCCCCCATTTTCTCATGATGAAGGGAAAAAGACATTCTCAGCCTGTGGTCCACACTAAAAGACATGACAAGGGAACAACTTGATTTTTCTCGATCGGTGTGCAAAACTTGCACAGATATTATTTGGGACTTAAAAAAAAAAAACACTTGAAGCCACAGTGCCACACATAAGAGGGCCGACTTGTCATCTTGTTGGACACTCCGAGGGATTTCATGAATCTCCGTCTTTTTTTTTTTGGGACCCCACCAAGGCACCCCAACTGATGATAACCCAACTTGCCACTCTCACTGCATATCACAGGCATCTTTTCTTCCAGAAGCAAGAGCATTTCAACCAATATAATTTTATTTCTTTAAAAAATTTAAATTAAAAAAAATAAAATTCCTTATTCCTTGTCATCCAAAACATGAATTTAAATGTGTCAAAAATGTATGAAACTGAATCATCAAAAATGAATGAATGAATGAATGAATGAATGAATGAATGAATGATGTACACGGTTTACAAATGTAAAATGAATTTCTATGAATCACAAAATGACTTACATTGAGGGATTTTTTTTGTCAATGCTTCATCCAACAAAAAAGTTTTTGATCCTCATTATTTTGCAAAAAGCTTTGATCCTCGCTCGCTGACAGCATGTTTGCCCATCCATCCGTTGAGGAACCCTTTTGTGGTTGTTGTTCGTGGTGTAGAAAATGGGATCAGTGAATGCCGTACCATGATCGGCATGTTTTTGGTGTGCCCAAATGGGGATGAACGGCTACGATAAAAAGATGCAAAAGTTTCATGTTGGGGGAGTGGACGGACGGACGACGAAGGGGGAAATCATGCGGCCAAGGCAGGCATGTCTTGTTGTGTCCAGCAAACAAAACTTAAGGCTCCAGTCATCAATATAGGCCTCCCACTGGTTTCTCCCTTGCTTGACTTAACTTATACTTGGCTTTCCGTCCGTCCGTCCGTCCTCCGGTGGCATTTGAACCTCACTCCCCCACGAGCCAATCAGAGGCATCCATCCCCCAACAGCCAATCAAACGCGTCCCCCATGCTCCGCAGCATCGCATTTGCATGGGGGGTAATATTTTACGTATGTACGCTCGGCGGGGATTGTACGAAACACACGTGGACCACTTTGGGTCACACAACATTGCACATTTCGATTTGCCTTTTGGGAAAGTACAACATTGGGAATGCCATACGTAGGGAGGGAGAGGCGGGATTTGCAATGTAGGCTAATCTACTACGTCTACTTTAAAACACTATTTTGTGTCGTTAGTAGTGGAATTGTTAGAATTTATTGAAAAAATAAATAAAGAAGGAAAGACAAGGGTAAAGATGCTGCCTTCCACTCACATGCTACACTTTTGTATTGAAGATTCTTTTAGTATCATTCAATATCCAATTGGAACATATTTGATGTTGACATTTGAAAACTTTTTTTAAACTTTTTTTTTATAGTTTTTTCACTATTGGATAATAATAGTGGAATTCCTTTTATACAAACATATGCAAAGAGGGGTTCTCGAGGGGGTTCTTTATCTACACAAATTTGCAAGATTAGTTTACTGATACATTACATTAGACCTGTCAAGACTTATTAATATCATTTCATTTTTTTGAATTTTCTACTTAATAAAATATAGAAGTCTACAATAGAAAGTCAATACAAAATTTCTTAAGAATTAGTACATGTAAAAGATGCTTTCTTTATTGAAGAATATATATTATATTGTTGATGGAATAGAAATCCTTCAAGAAGATGCAAACTTATGTGCTTGGAAAATGTTTGTATATAATAGATTATATACAATTCACTGATTTATAAATTTGGAAAAAGTAGTTAACCATTGCATATCATCTTCTAAAGCTATTGTATTATATTGAGATTGTTCAAATGCATTCAAGAACGTGTCATGCTTCTAAAGGAATTTTTGCCAAAAGTAAAATCTTCATATATGCTTTAGTTGTTTTTTTGTCTAAACTTGTTATTTTTAACTCTAGTTATTATTGGAAACAATTGTAGATATAGTCGTTTTTTGAGGTACTTTTAGAATAATTAATGTGGCTTCAAAAGTAGCAAAAATCAACAAACTAGCTAAAATAATGAGCCAATGTACAAGTTATTCGAAAAATATATGTTTTGGTTCCTCAAAGATGTGTGAATTACATGTTATGTGATTATGGATTTTTTTAAATGTATTCTTTACCTTACATATTTTATATTTGAAAGGCATGATTTTGAATGTTTCAAATCAACTAATGAAGGACTTTTGCATCTTTAAGCTAAATGGTATTGTAAGCATTGGAGATGAAATTAAATTATCCATCATAATTTGAAATAAAATTAATATTTTTCGGTAATTCATAAAGGCATCCTAATCAATAAGCATGGATCAAAATGATTAAATGTTGACCAAGTTTGTTGTACGTGACTAAAAAATCAAAATTGCAATTCTACAAGACCATTCATTAGAGCAGAATTGGGGTCTCAAGATGTCCAACTTCCCGATAAATGCCACCTTGCACGTTGCCACCATGGCGTCTAAGGCGATGACGTCAGATTGGACTCAGGGTGGCACCAATCGGTTTAGGGTGTTGAAAATGATATAATAAGTATGTACCCAACGTACCATGTCCATGTTTCTAATTAAAAAAGGAATATGGAAACTCATGTACTGATGCAAGACTTGTATCGAGGACATGACTAGTAGTGGAACCACCAATTGATGTTAGTCTTTGATGTGATGTTTTGCCAATTGGTGGGAATTTCAAATTGGCTCAAATCTAGTCTCTAGTACAAGCCATTGCCCCAATTCTAAAAACTCAATGCTAATTTTTGTCAATGGACATTGTTTACCTATGTATGATTTGTATGTATGATTTGTAGTTGTGGTTTGGTGGAAACGGCTTATCACGGCGTGAATTGTAGTGACTGCATGAACTGTTTGGAAATGGCAACTGCTAGTTCTCAGTAGCAATTGTTGTTTTCGGTGGCGATTGTTGGTTCTTGGTTTAGAGTAGATTGTGAGTGGATTCAGAGAGTGAGGAATGAAAACTCGTAGACTTCGTTCGGAGGTTGTAGTAGTGATGCTCCACAACACGTACAATGACGTAGAAGACTGGGTTCCCACCAAATATGAGAGATCGTCATGGGTGAGGTTAAATCTAGGGTATAGGGAAACTTGGGCTAGAGATGCTTGCCGGCATGGAGGTGACAGCATAAGAGGGTCTTACAAAATGCAAATTGTAGGAGCATCTCCAAGTTGACATTTCCTCTAAAAACCCACGTTCATTAACGACATTGTACATTGCTAGGACAATTATTGAAGTTAGTGGCTAACAAGCTTAAAACCAGAAACCCTATCTACAACAGAAGTCGAAGCCAGATAATACTCGTGGCCAACAATATAATGACCAAAGTATACTAAAGAATTGGACATCTTCATTGAAACAAGTCATAATTTGCCAACATGGACAACAAATGTATGCGTACCAACAACACGGGCGCACTTGAGTGCTATCTCGCCAACTCATCTTGTACTGCCTATAGTTCATTGGTGGGCAAATTTGATGGAAACATCCCAAATTGACTAAATAAATGAAATCACGCCTTTTTCAAATACCAAACAATTCATTCCCAAGCCAAAAGTACCAGGCATCCAGAGACCCCAATTTTGTTCTAATGATATGCTTTTCAAAATCCTTGGCAAATAAACATTAGTACAAAGACGCTATAAAAATTGAGTGCTTCTCGGTGTCTTGAAAGTTTTTCAAAAAATAACATGAAATCAAACACTTTATAATGCATGCACCTTTTAAAGTGTACTCATTTAGCCAAAAGCAAAAATATTAGGTAGCATAAAATTATTAAGCAATTGCAACATCATGCCTTTGGTGATCATACAAAAAATAAGTCATTAATAAGGAGAAATAATTGGTGAAGAATATCATTTGCAACTAAAATAATTATATTATAGAATTAACCATCATGGCGTTGGGATACATAATAACAAACTATTGCATTACATGAGAAACTATCATAAATAACAAAAGACATACCCATTTTCCCATTGATTGCAAGACTTTTACACAGATTTTTGAAGGGGTACACTGGTCATTTTTCCATTGTTTGTAAAACTTATGAAAGGGGCTTAACAATCATTTTTTTCAACAAATTTTTTTTCAATGAAAAATTGCATAAGTGTTTCAAATTTTAATTTCTACACTAGCACTAGCATTGCAAATCCAAACCTAATTCATAATGCTTACAATATGCAAAGCACTTGCTCTTCTTCCTTCGAAGTCTCTAGAATGCACAATCTAAAAATTTTCTAAATTTTTTGTACGTTGAATTCATCTAAACCCTAGTTCTTTCTCTCTTCCCTAGAAACCTTCACAATTTCAAAACAACAAAACATCAACCTGGATGATTTAAGTTCTAACGAATTTCTAATAATAAAAAATTCACCTTTCAAATGAAGGTATTGACATCACAACACGCACACAAACAATAGTATGCAACAAATAAAAGTAACACATAATCAATAAGTAGTTTGTCTACTCCATTTTCTTCACACATTTATCCTCTATATATTTTTTCCCAACGCCATGCAAAACTCCTGCAGCACCTCAAAAAACTACAACTTTGCCCCAATGCTTGGGGTGATCGTTGCACAACGTTCCGCAAGTCATTGCAATGTCTCTCAGAACTTTCAAAGAGAAACTCCCACCCCTTTCACACACAAAACCCTAACCCCAAGTGAACGACATCGATCACCTTGGGCGAACACTTCCATCAATGGCTACATATTTTTTGGAAGATCCATGGCATTTAAAAAGGTCTTCATTCTTTATATAAAAGATCCGGCGGCGTTGATCTCATTTCTCTAGAAAACAATGATGGTAGCTAAGGTACTTTTGATATTTTAGTTGTGGATTTGATGATTGGAGATTATTGAAGCAAGGAGGGTAGGCTAGGGCACTTGATTGCATCAATTCACTACATACTTTGCTTAACCTATTGTTTGGCAAAATATTAATTTAGCAATTAACATACTGTGAGTCTCAACATCTAACAAATACAAAACATCTTTTGAAATGATTTCTATCAATTCCTAATAGACGATGTTTTATTGCCAAAAGTAAAGGTTTTTAACACTTTAAGATGCATTAATTTTTTCAAAAATGACAAGTATCTCAACTAGATTGGATTGGTAAATCAAAGTCATAGTGATTGCAGCTGAATTTTTTATTTATAATACAATTGTAGAGGGAAATTTTTGCTTAATATATACTTGTTGCTCCAAAATTGTACTTTAAAAATGTATGTACAAAAGACTAGTAGAAATTAGAGTTTGTTCTAAATACATTGTAAGAAAGGTGACTCAAAATTCAAGGTAACTCTGTAGAACCAATCCATTTGTAAATCAACAAGGTTCAAAGAGTGTTATAAAATTTGGGACCCAACCATCCAAGCCTTCAAGATTATATGACCTTTTGTTTTGCAATGTTTTTGTTGGCTAGATTGACTGCAAATATGGAGGAAATTTTAAAACCTTGCAATTTTAAAGTCTTCTTTATTTATTTTTAAATGCATCTAGTATTGACTAAAATTTGAGTTTCATTAGAAAAAAGATGAAATTTCCTACAAGTTATGAATTTTTTTCTTTTGAAAATAAGTAAAATCCATTTGAAATTCACAAACAAAAACATCTTCAATTACTTTATGGTTGGTTTGTCCATTGAAGCTTTGTAATTGTAGTGACAGACACAGAAGTCAAAAATTATTCATTGAATCCTTACAAAGAGTTTTTTGTAGAAGAAAAGAATGCAAATGTTCATGTAGTCATAGAATAATTGTTGGATTGGGGACCTTATTTACCAATCAATCATTTTACAATTACAAGGAACCTTTTGTTTTAATGAAGGTTGAGCAATTGAACCAAATTAGGCCAAATAACATTTCCTAACTTTGAACCTACAAAAAAACAAGTGACAATTTTTACTTGTCTTATTTAAAATAGCCATGTTGATTTTATTCTAAATCCAAACTTTCCATTCCATTTCTAGGTCTTTGCAACCTATAGTTCCACTACACTAATTTATCCTACTAATCTGTTTAATATTGATTTATCAAAATCACATTAATTTAAATTGATGCAAGCTAAAATAAAAATTTATAACACTAATTGCCACCAAACAAAAGTTTAAGAAATAATAAAAATATGACACCAAATTTAGACTCTTACTAATAGAATAAATTAGTGTAGTGAGTTTCTTGTCCCCAATTCTCCAAGGATACATTTTACTTCTTCATCTAGTTCATTATTCAAAGAATCTAAAGCTAAAAAAGGCTATAGGTTCCCATGACTTTGACATGACTTGTTGAATTGGCCCAAAACCAACTACATTACCTCACTGGTACAATGTTGATACAAATAAAATTGAAAATAGATTACAAAATTAATTTTTTCTTCAAATTTAACTTGCAACATAATGTTTATAAATTCTTCCATATTTATTTCTAATGTTATAAACACACTTGAAATTAGGTTGCCCCTCACTAATTTCCGACATTTGACACTATATAAATATTTATTGTTACTATACAAGAATGCATTACTTTTGAATTAAGTGTTGTTGTAATTAAGACTCATGAATCTCCATGTGTACAAATGAAAATATTTTTGAAAATATCCCTGAAACTATTTGTTGCCTTTGATGACTTGAGTAAAGTAGCTTTCTTGGCGTAAGGCAACCTAATTATTCATGCAACCTAATTATTCATGCAACCCAAATTGTTTACTATTTAGTGTAGAACGCAAGGGATGAAAAAGAAGAAAGGCATCCGTTTTTCAAGGTCCCGAATTCTTTTGAGAGACGCTACTTACGTATAATGTACACGAAGGTGTGATTCATCACTCAGTTGCCAAAATTGAATTTCCACGTTAGATTCTACGTGGTCCAAGTCACCTCACACCATTCACAAGATGACATGTATCACCTTTTTACAAAAATGACTTCATTTATGTGGAATCTGACCTTCGCGTAGGGCAGTGTTGTGGCCCAGCAATGAATAATATCATCCAAAACAAATGGATGAAAACTTGAAAACATCCCCCTCCCCCCAAAAGCGTATTTTGGTGAATGAAATCAGCAAATATGGGCACAGGAAAGAGGAGATTCCTCGACAAGCC
Organism: Antitrichia curtipendula; assembly: GCA_951230915.1. NCBI lineage: Eukaryota > Viridiplantae > Streptophyta > Bryopsida > Hypnales > Leucodontaceae > Antitrichia > Antitrichia curtipendula. Next base: position 2,436,383 of record OX579638.1, on the reverse strand, counting down.
ATGGAAGGGACGATCAGTTATGAACCACCGGTTAGGGGAGCCAGAATCGACCCAGTTTCCCAAACCACTTTTTAAAAAATTAAAAAATTTGAAAAACCATTTAAAAATAAATTTAAATAGACGAATCAAAGAACCAAGGAATAATAAAAATAATAAAGAAAACCCACTCCCTCACTCAACTCACTCAGTCTCCGTCCGTATGGAACCGCACAAACGGAAAAAAAACGTCGGTCGCCTAAATCCCTCTCCACAAGACAACAAGGGACCCCACAACTCCGTCCGTCCGTCCTGCCCCAGCCCCCAAAATGTATCATTAAAAAACCAAAATCTCTGGCTCTCCATGCTCTGCACAACACCCACCGTAGATCCCTGGGTATCAATGTTTGGAGTGTAGCCACAGGTGCACTCGAGATATTATTATTCTGTATTATCCCAAGCGGAAGGATGGACAGACGGACGGACGGGATGCGTCGTTTGGTGGGTTGCTTACTGACATCGAAGAAAAAGGGTAGCAACTCACAACTTTTGGATGAAGTTTTGAGGGATGAAGTCTGGGCAACAAGGCAGTGAGTGAGTGAGTTTAAAAAAAAAAAAAACTCAACTGGGAAAAATTCTGAATTCATATGTGCAATCAGAGGCCCCAAATTAGCTAGGGGGGTTGTAGAAAATAGATTTTACACGGCACAAAATAGGGGGCTTTTTTTTTATATGGACCCTTGGATGGACTTTGGTAGGACGAGGGAGGGGGCCAGTTCACCCTAGCCAAGAGAAGGGGGTTTGTTGTGAAAGTGTCACTTATACTATGGTAACTTAAATGTAATGAAATGAAGTTGATGCCCACTATTACTCCAACAATATCACTCATCCATTAAAAAGGTTTCCGTAAGAGAGAGTCTGAAATGGTTGAACGAAATGGTTTATTTGGGATCATTGTCATTGTGTGGACAATGTATTGTGTAAATATACAAAGTGTAGGCAATGTCTAAAACTGTTCCCAATGCATGGTCCACTTTGCCAAAAAAATTAGAAAGAAATTTCTTCTTCTTGCATGACCTCTTGAACTGCAAAGCCTCCCCCGGCATTGCAGTGCTAAATAATTACATTTGATGTCAGGAATGGAATTAGCAAAATTTTTACAAACGAACCTAGACACAGAGGTGGACTAGATCCACTTTGCTAACAAATAGGGCCCTACCCAAAATGCAGAAAGGGAACAATCATCAGAAAGCGAAGGAATGAAGAAATCAACCCATTCCCCATCGACTTCTTCATCCCCTGGCGACTTCATTCATCCTCTGACGGCTTGGATGAACGATGTATCGCCAGTCAGCACCTCACGGATGAATGAATTCTCCTGCCAGCCCAGCTCAGGCTGGTATAATATGCCCAGCGCCAGCTGCGTTTCCTCACAACCCATCACGTAGCCCAGCAGCAGCAGCAGCCCCTGCAGCCGCGGCGGCAGCGTGGATGCTGTTGTGAAGAAAACGAGGCTCTCGCAACTTATTAGTTTCCATTCTCGTTGCAATTGTTGCAACTTGTCTCGCACCTTTTTCTGTGTTTCTTGGAAGAATGCGACCCCAGAATTTGTCGAACACAATCGGCTTCGTGGTTTGAAGAATATTGGATGTTGTGCGGTTCCTTGAAGGCTTGAAGGCTTGATTCCTTCCTTGGGAGGGAGAGCTTGTGTCTTGCAATTGGAGTTGTGAGGAGTTGCAAACCTGCTATGGAATCAGGCGACGAGCGATTGCGAGCGCCGCAGCGGAAGTCGCGTGAAGAAGACCAGTACCGATCATTGGAAACAGAGGATTCGAGTCTTGAGCAGGGCACGACGGGTTTGATTGCCGAGACTTTGCAGAGAACCTTTAGCGATGTGTCTTTGAAGTCTGTGCCTTCCTCCGGCCGTCTCCGCACGGTGGCCAACAAGTACGCCGTGGAAGGCATGGTAGGGAGCGGTGCCTTCTGCAAGGTGTACCAAGGCTCGGATCTCACCAACAAGGAAGTCGTGGGCATCAAGCTTGAGGATATGCGCACCGAGCACCAGCAGTTGATGCACGAGTGTCGTTTGTACAACATTCTGCGGGGAGGGAAAGGAGTGCCGAATTTGAGATGGTATGGCCAAGAACAGGACTACAATGTGATGGTGCTGGATCTTTTGGGACCGAGTCTGTTGCACCTGTTCAACATTTGTGGACAGCGATTCTCGTTGAAGACGGTGATCATGTTGGGGTACCAAATGATCGACCGCGTGGAGTATGTCCACTCGCAGGGACTGGTGCACCGCGACTTGAAGCCCGATAACTTTCTCATGGGATGCGGTGGACAAGGGAACCAAGTGTTTATCATCGATTTCGGCTTAGCGAAAGAGTACATCGACCCGGGAACGCGCAGACACATCCCGTGGCGAGATCGGCGAAGCTTCACGGGGACGGCGCGATATGCGAGCAGGAACCAGCACCGCGGGATTGAGCATACGCGGCGAGATGATATCGAGTCGCTGGGGTACATTTTGATGTACTTCTTAAGGGGGAATCTTCCTTGGCAAGGGCAAGGTGGGCAGAGATTTGTGGACCCTAAGAAACATGAGTACATGCACAACAAAGCGAAGATGGAGACGAGTGTGGAAGAGCTTTGTGCGGGCTATCCTAACCAATTTGCCGAGTTTTTGCACCATGGGAGAGGGTTAGGATTTTACGAGCAGCCGGATTACTCCTACTTGAGGAGCTTGTTCCGAGACTTGTTCATCCAGAAGAAGTTTCAACTCGACCATGTGTATGATTGGACGGTGTCCAGGTCGCCATCATCGCAGCAACAGGAGCAGCAGGCGAATGTATCATATTGTCCACCTGTGACCGCATATAGGCGGAAGGAAGTGGTGGCGAATTAGGTTACATAGGCAGTGACTTACATACTTGTGTATGATTGTAACAATCACAATGAGTTGACACACAGATGACAGAGAAGTCCACGATGCCAGATAACTTCTGGAGCGAGAATGAATCCCATGACTGAACCTCTCGTCGGTTTGTCTTCGGTACAGTTGAGGGCGGAATGAGAACATCACAATGAGGGTACTGTTTTACTTGCTCTTTGAAGAGCAAACGGGGAAAATTGAAACCAGTTAGAGAAGCTTAGAAGGATTTTGCTAGAGAGAGAAACCCCAATGCAGGTAAATTAGCTAGTGCCTGTGAACACCCGCATGAAGGGTGCAGCACATTCAACATGTATACTACGTGGTTGTGAAGAGCGTAACCTCAATCAATTGCTTCTTACGAAGCTATTTTTGTGATCAGTTGTTTGGTACAGTAGCATCTTTCACAAACCGAACTTTCGTGGCAAATGCTCTTGTCGCTTTCAGTTTTTGTGTCATTTCCACCTCATGAAGGAAAATCACCGGCCCTTGAAGACATGCATGATCAAACTAGAGCATCTAACGGAGAAATCGAAGATATCAAATGCTTAGAGAATTACTGAAGCAACCGTGTCATATTAATGAACAGAAAGCTACTGGTACCCTGTTGCTGCTCGTCTCGTCTAGTTCAATATCCTCTTCCTACTAGAGATTGGAACGAAAACAATCATTCATCACGACGAGAGTACTTGCGCCGAGAAAAGCAAAAAGGAGAAAACTAGTTGGAAGCAGGTGCTGGAAAGCGAAACCTCAATTCATGAAAATTACTGCTACTGAACACCCGCATGAAGGGTGCAAGCACATTCATCATCAACAAGTATACTACAAGAGGTTGTGAAGAGCACCCTCGATTGGTCTCTTCTTACAAAACTAATATTTGTAACCGGTGCATTCACAACCAAACCTTCGTGGCCATTGCTCTGGTCCCCTACAGTTTCTCATCTCAACCTCATGAAGGAAAATCTCTCTGAAGATGGATGCTAGGGTTGACTGCTTCGACATCCATATACATGGCTCCTGCTAAGGAGCGGATCGAGGTCCAAAACTTCCTAAGCTCTAGAGGAGGGTTTGGTTCCCTCATCGAATTGTGTGAACATTCTTAAACGAAGCCACTTTTCGACTCATCCCCTCAATCGTCAAGTCAAACGCATCCCGTGTTGCAAACCCCACAGCCCAAGGATGCCGATACAGCATACTCGGGATCATCGAGATCACCTTCTCACGCATCCTCCGCACTTCATCCGGCTTAATATTCTTCAACACATCCCTAACATTACAGGTCCCATTCATGACACAGTTCTCGGGAATGAAAACTGAGAAGCTCGCATACTCCTCCGAGAAATGCCAAGTATATTGCTTCTTGGCTGAATCTTCATGGAACAGCACAGGAATGCAACCTGAAACAATAGAATCCATGGTGGACCGCCGCGTCGCCGTATCGCCCCGCGGTTGCAAGCAGAAATTCGATTGCAGGAGGCTCTCGTAAATTGGCTCGGGGTTGTGGCTGCAGCTGATTTGCGCGCAGTCTAACCGGGAGCAGTCCCTGGAAGCGTTCACGCATTCGTTGGAGAGAATGCCGCGAATGCTGTCCGACAGTTTGGGTCGCAATGCGCCGGAAAATGAAAACAGAGCTGTTCGCACGGAGCTTCGCACCCTGTCGATCCAAAGCTCCAAGCTCGCGGCGCTGGAGGGGTGAAACCCCACGGGATACGGAATGGCTTGCTCTTGCGCCCGCCATGGCCGGCGCTCCAACACCATGAACGTCACATTCTGCGTCTCAGGAAGATCAAACAACGAAGTGCCCCAGTCATCGGAGGAAGGAGTGTGAAAATCCCAAGCCGTTCTACCGGCGATGATAAAATGATCCTGTCCATTGTAACGCCCCCACCACTCGGCAGCATTCTCACGCAACCATGAAATCATTTCGTACCCTTGCTTCTCCCGCTTCCTCGTCGTGTCGTAGAGATACGAAAGAGCTTCAAGTCCGGCGAAGTACGGGACGAAGAACATGTCGGCCGCAGCAGGGGAGTTCGTCAAGCAGGAATACGATCGCATCCTCTCGAAGAAAATGACCTCCAACATGTACGAGTCTGTGCGATACCAATCCTCGCGCAGAATTTCCGACGGGAGCTCCTCCCCAAATCCGTGGTTCTGGTAATGCTTGCAGAAACGGATCCAGTGCACTAACCCCCCATCGCAAAACTCCAGCAATTTGGTGTTGAAAACCTCCGGCATGTCGTACATGTACACTCTTCGACCAGCACAGACGTCATTGACCTCCTGGGAAGGCTCAACACTGGACTCATACCCATAACTACCGGGCGTCCTCGGGCAAAACCATGTCGTCACGAGGATTATGAAGCTTACAATCAAACACCTCGAGATTGCTTTCTTCCTCAAATGTTGCCCTCGATACTTCTTCGAAAAGGACCTCGACAGATCCATGGAACTCTCAATACAGCAACAAACGTACTCCGACCACCTTCTCGCACACACTTCTCTCACACACTTCGATTATCTATGTAGTTTAAAAAATCAAAGCCCTGCGAAGTCCACTTTCAGTCCTTGGAAACGACTATCGCAACTCTCAGCACCTGCATCCCAAATTTCATAGCCGTGAAATGAATCTCCGTGCATTTCCAAGCTCAAAAACAAAAGAAGAGGAAAATGCTGTACATGCAGAAATTGGAAAGGATCTAATAAGGGAATGGTAGAATTCCACTAGAATGGCAGCTGAACTGCAAATCTAGTGAAGAAAAAATCCTCCAAAATGCAGCCTCGGGATCGAAGTTCTACGCGACCGTGAGAGAATTGGGCACTCTCAGTTCATCAACAGCTTTCCAACGACACCCAAATCTGCAAGCACGTGAGCTTCTCTTCAGTTGCGCAAAGCCCTAAACCCTAATTGCTCTGTTTTTGAGGACTCAAGCTCTCACCGTCACCTTCTTAGTAATAAGTTACACTTTCTTCCTAAAGACGCTCTGCTAGGGGTCTTGATTGGGGCTTGGCGAGGTTTGAATGGAGCTGCTTCCGCTATTTGCGGGACTCCCTTTGCAGTCGCATGCAATCAAGCTGTCAGGATTCTTGAGAGTTGTATGGTGTCATTACTGGTTGAAGAATTTAAATTTTATTCTCCATTTAAAGACAAAATGTGAGAAATGGGGAATGCAATTGAAATTTATTTATTTTGATAAAGTATGAATTTGTTATGTAGTTTTGAAGCGTACCATACTATGACTTTGACATGGCTTTTGGCTTTGCAATGACAAAATTCTATATTTTATTTCACCCACAGTGGTTTGTTTACACTTATATGAATTGTTTTAGATAATTTCGGTTTTGTAGTCTTGTAGTTATTTCACAATTTGTCATTTCTTCATTGTGAACAAAATGTCATGTCCTTTCAAATTTAAGAGAATCATGAGCACAAAAACGGTGCAATTATTATAATTTTGTTTACCATTGACTGATATGCATGCATAAATAAAAGTGGGCTTTGAAACGGTTCAAGGTACCATAGTGGTTCAATTATTTGTTAAACAGTTACAAATATGAGCAAGTGCCAAACGGTTGCACAATTTTATTTTCACCATAGTCATGTTGGCCACCAGTTCTAAACCCTTCCAACACTAGTCCTTTATTAGTAAAGTTTTCAATATATCTCTTATTTATTTTCTATAATTTCACTATTTGTTCTTTTACTTTTAAAAAAATCAATTTTGACATTAATGAATTAAAAAAAATGAAAGCCATTGCACACTATGATAATGTCCAATTGGCCCAAAAGATTCTCTAAACTACTCTCAAACTAATCAAAAGTGTCTCCATAATGATCATCTTACTCACTTGAAGCAGTCTTAATATTTCCTAACATAGCTACAACATGAAGGCTTAAAAAAAATAATTTCCTATCAAGAATTTACACTCAAAAGGTGGAATTTCCTATTGCAATCACACACACTAGAATAAACCCCAATTTTTTTTTATTGTCTAAAAAATGTGGTGATATGTTTCTTTTGATGTCATGCATGTCAACTTCGATGTCCAATAAAATTAGTCTAAATTGACGTGGCAAAAACACAAAAAAATATGAAAAAAACATGCTTTGTTTTTAGTTTGACGTCTAGTCAGACATGGTAAAAGAAGGTGCCAAAAGTGTGCCTAGAGGCAACCATATCACCTCCACATAAACTCCATATGGGCGGATATTGTCATGTTAACAACTTTTTCATTCAAGCCCTTGTTGACATAGGATATGATGTGGCAGCCATGTGATGCTGACATGGTAGAGAAAAATTCTTGACATGAGATTTTGAGATCCTAAAGGAATGTGAGTTTTCGCATTATTGGGAACGTGGGAACTACACCAAATAAGCCCAAAATCAGCAGTCCAATGTGGCAGAACTACTGCCACATCAAAAAATAATGTTGGAATTTTTTTTTTTAATTAATTATTTTTTATTTTTATAAAGTTTAAATTTCTAAATTCTTTTCTAAATTTTTTTTTTTAGTTTTGGATAGTAGTAGCTAGTTCCCAATATTGGAGATAGGCCTCTCAATTATTTTGAGTGGCTAGTTTTCAATATTGGGGACAAGCATCTCAATTTTTTGAGACGCCAATTTAGGCATCCTGACATTTTGCAACATTAAATTAGACATACACTCGACACATTACACCATACATAATAGGCCACAACCCATATTTTGTATTTATATTGATGTTGATATAGGAAGACAAGCTATTTATACAAATGGAGTGGTAGAAGGGAAGACAAACCATACGGGACATGTAAATTTTTTGAATTATACAAAGTTCTTAAAGTTGACATCGCAAAAATCATCTGGACATCTCAATTGATGTTTTAGTTTCAAGACGTCTAAAAAATAGTGTTAAAATTTTCAAATGACATCATAGTATGTTGACATAGCACACCACATCATTTTTGTTGATGCTATGTCATTCAAAGGCCTTTTTTTTTTCTTTTTTTCTTTCCCAAAAGCATACCATAAGGCTACTCTTCCTTTGTTTTTTTTCACATCTGGTTAATGTTTTAATTTCAACTTCCAATAACTTCTAGAAACCTGCCCATAGTCAAATCCAAAACCCTTGCCAATGTAGCATGTTCATATTTTCTTGGACGTTGTACAAAAAATGGCTATGATTTTTTTTGATATCTTCCATAATATTCCTATTGCATAGAGCATGAACTCATTTTGCTTGTAACATCCACACATATTTTGGAACATTCAACTCAATTTACCTCCCATGACTACAATCCCATCTTTGTACTCATGCGTGTTCGCTACTAACACCCCCCAAAAGGTGGATTTTTTATAATGTAATCACTCCATCAACATCATCAAAGACATTGATTGTGACCACTAATTCAACCTAATGAAACCCAATTCTCATTTATTGAATTTTTTTGTGACGGATTGATGCAAGATTTTAATGAATCATTTCCTAAGTTTTTTGTGATGGTTTTATTTGCATGTCATAGATTGGTTTACCTTAGTACCTGTGCTCTCTAGTACCCTAGTTTTGGCATGAAATGCTTATATCTTTAATTATAACTCATTGCACTCCTAAAGAAAAAAGCATGGCTGGCTTCTATGCCGGCATAGGAAAAATTGCTGGGAATTGTTTTCAAAGAAGGCAAGAGTTAGGTCCTTTGTAGTTGGAATCACTACTAGAAAAGGTCAACAAAATCAACAAAAACTCAATAGATTTATTTTGATTCGGGCACTTTAATGGCCTTTTTCACTGATTTTCAAATTTTCTATTAAAATAATGAAGTGGTTTCTTGATATTTTGTTGATTTCAGTAGTATAAAGAAAATCTGTAACCAAAACCAGCAAAAATTTAACTAATTTCATATAGTTTTAAGGAAATTTTAGAATATTTTGAAATCTTTTTAGAATTTTAGAATTCTTTGGAATCTATTTAGCACATTCATAATATTTTGGAATATTCTTGTAAATAATCTTTAAGAATATTATTTACACATATTGTATACATGTTTCTTACAACAAACTAATAAAATTATACATTTGAGATACAAATGCTATTCTTTAGAATTTTGGAGATAAGTTGTATTGAATGTTCTGACATTGTTTTATAAAATTTTGAATTCTTTTATTTGTATATTTAAAAAAAAATAGATGCTAGAATATTATGAATGCTAAAAAAACATACCATTCCAACTTCAAATTACAAATTTTTGATGCCCTACCAACCAAGCACCCATTGTAAATCAATAATTTTATAAAAAAACATGAAAAAATAGATTTCAAATATAAATTTAATATTGTCCTCCACGAAATGTGTCAACATAAATTTACACCCGCCAAAGTTTTATCATTTGCATGTTGGTGTAAGTGTTCCAAAACAATCCCATTGTAGCACCCTTTGTTGCTTTGTCCTTTGGACACTAACTATGGCATCTACCTTCTTGTTTTCGATTCCAAGTTTTTAAATTCTATCTACAACCACACAAGCAACCACATTCACATTGCACAATGTGACTTGGAGTGATTGTATCAATATTATGATATACAAAAAGCTTGATCCTCAATACATAGTTCGCAATCAAATTGGATCAAAAGTATGAAACTTTAAAAGTTGGATTGTGCATTAATACTCCAACCCACTAATTTTTAATAGTTGATTCACAATTAAATATTTTTGAGATCAAGATTGTTATTTGCCAATCAATTAAAAGAAGGGAACAATTTTTTTTGATGTATGAGCTATTTGTATTTGAAGGTGTAGTTTAATTCTTGAAGGATGAACTAGTGATTCTAGAAATCATCTGTTTGGTTAGCATGTGATTTATTTGCTTAAAAAATTGCAAAAGCGCTCATTGGAAGTGAAACTACTGTAAAAGACCTCCCCATTTTACAGCAAAATTCCGAGGATGAATAGTTGCACTTCTGTCCTACTAGAAGGATTCTCTGTCATCCATTGGACAAAAAACGTCCTCGTCGGCATTTATAGGTTAACCAACAAATTCATGGTTTCAGGAAAAAATAGTATCTAAGTGAATGGCTCTCAAAACATTCACATTTTCATTCTCATTGGCAGGTTAGCATCCTTACAAAAGCACATCAATATCACACTTCTTTAACCCATAAACGACATGGAGGACATTTTTCGGCCAATGAATGACAAAGAATCTTTGTGTAGAATAGAAGTGCAACTATTCATCCTCCAAATTTTGTATAAAAAAGGAATGTCTTCTACAATACTTTGTCTTCCACTGAATGAGTGCTCTTTCATTTTCTTAAGCCAACAATTCACATGGTACCCAAACAAATGATTTCCACGGTGATTTGGCTCATTGTTTAAAGGTCAAATGAGCTTCATGTAGTACCAACTGCCTTGGTCCCTTAAATGCTCTCTATGGAACCAAACTATGAATAGAATTGACTTGTGAAAGTTTAATGAATTCTTTTTCACATGCTAGGATTCACATATTGTACACGTAGGTCAGTTTTGGAAATATGCAGGGAAGATTTGGATCGTGTCCGAATTTTTTTAAATCGTACAACTATTTCTAAAAATCTGAAAAAATTTGATTGTTGTTAATTCTGAATATTCAAAAATGATTCTTGAGAAAATTTCGAGAAAGGAACCGACATTTACGCATGAATACAATAAAAATCAATCCAAAATGAGGAGTGTCTGAAAATTAAGAAAAGCAAAAGTGCCAAAAAAGTCAAGAAATCAAAATCCAGCTGCTGAACGATCGAACTACAAAAACTAAACTATTCCGGCAGCAAGGTGCCGAAACTGACCTGAGCGTCCGGTACTCCGGTATGCCAGAATTGACTTTGTTCGTGTCGACGTTTAGTCAAGTCCAATGATTGTTCTTAGCTTCTTCTGCTTGTCTGTGGAACGGAAGGTCGCTGGGTTTTGATGACGGGAGCTCTGATCTTGCCAGGAGACTTCGGCGGCATTCTTTGATTCTTGATTTCTTGATTTTCAAGGTTTTCTGACGATATTCAGATTTCCAGAGATATTGTCCGCTCTTTGTAAAATTTCGTGTCATTAATCTGAGGTCGATGGAAATTTTCAAGATGTTCTGAGCAAAGGCGATTGTTCTTGTGAAAATGCTTTAGGCTGTTGATAGGGTATAGTGGAGTTTTGATCATTTTAGCTGTTGTAGACGAGTTGATTGGCCCTTATATTTATATGAAGCAGGCGGTTTATGCAAGAGAGCTACAAGTATTAAGTTCGGTTAGACTTACTCAGAGTTCATTGAAAAGGAGGCTGGCAATCAACTGGCAGGCGAGGGTGTCATCTTCCATGGAGATCACAAGGTTGAAGGAGCGGAGGTGCTCAAGAATTGCATGCATGCTTGATTCTTCCAGCTCCGGCGATGAGATGCGGGACATTCCTCCAGTTCTGTGTGCTCGGCTTGCTAGACTTCAGGTCTTGAGGCAATGCCATGCTCTCCGACAAAGAAAGAACTTCGGAAAGGATCACCTGTTGCAGCCTTTTCTCATGCCCTGGTACGTTACAATATTTGAAGCTTTGTTAAATAAGTTTTTGATCCTGCCCAAGCATACTGTGGCAGTGGTTTGAGACTTGGTTTTTTGATGTCTCCACCTCTGAGTTAGTGGAAATTTGAATGTACAGTTGTACTATTCTCAATTGGTGTGGTTTGCAAGGTTGTGATGCAGAGTTTTGGGGGGAATTGAGGGAGGAGCTGTCAGAAGTGGCGGGGCTGCTTCAGTAGCCGTGCTGAGCAGTTGGTAAAGTTGCACTTGGCTACTGGATTGCAAAAGTATATTCTGCGAGGGAAACAGAATAATCGTGAAGCTATGATTCAGGAGGGTCAGCGACTGATCAACTATGCATCAATGAATGCAATTGCTGTTTGAAAAATCTTGAAAAATTTGAGAAGGTACACCCTGAGAAGAGAGGGTAATGTTTGTACAGGCGCACTTCTATTGTCGGTATTTCTCCAATGTCAGCGATCTGTGTCATCATCTTGTGCCGAGGGTACCTTTCAGCAGCACCATTGGAAGCCAGGACTAGTTTGTGAGTAGGGGTTGTGTACCTTTTAATGCAAAAATGCTCTTCCAAGATTTTCTTAGGTTAGTATTGTACCTTTCATCTGTGTTTTCACTTTCCCTTGACTATTAGGTAGTTTTTGAAGTTGTATGCCACTCCATCTAAGCTTATACACTATTTCTATAATGTCCCAAGTGATTTTCCTTTTCATTACATAAAATGGTTTTGGAATCCGTTGTCGGGTAGAGAGGAGCGTGCTTTGGGAATACGCAGAGTATCTGGTTGCAACTGGAAATTATTTGTTTGGAGATTGAGTTGAAACTTCTAGTCTTCTAATCTTCAAGTCTTCAAGTCTTCAAACAGCTTCCCGTTGGCCTATCTTGTAATGGCTCTATATGGGTTCAAAGGTTAGGGTAGGGGATAAAAAACCACAAACTTCGGACAGGTAAAACGGGACAATCAGACCACGAGCTGAACCGTCTAGAAGATAGGCTCCTAAACTTCAAACCCACGGTGATCATCAACCGTGCCTCACCAGTAGGAACAACATAAACGAATGACCATGTGGGTGATCAATCCCACTTCATCGCCACAAACACAAAACGGGGTCATTATTAGATACCCACATAACCCGCAACATTGTTTATGATGCAAAATGAAAACAACAAGCTTCCAAATCCGGTTAGAAATAACAATGAAAATACAACGAGCCTCCAAAATCGGCTAGGAATAACAAGCTACAAGCCACAATACACGATTCTTCATTCTTCAGCTGAACTTTAATTTAGTATCACCGTGGCTCTAAAAATCCAAATCAGATGAGTGATAGCTTTTCAAAAAGCTAATACAAACTTCTACTCTCTCTCCAAATTTCAACTCAATCTAACACTCTATCCAACTTCCATGGATTCTCGAAGTTTTGGCTCTTAAAATCAAAGACAATAGGCCCTTCTTCACTTCAACACTCACAACTCTCTTATAAATGCTCCAAATGAAACGAATGATAGCTTCCTAGAAAGCTAACAAGTTGTTCTACACTTCCTTAAATTTTCAAAACAATTAAAAGACTTGTCCGTCTTCTATGGTTGGCCAAAGTCTCTACCCCTCTGTATGGGAGACACCAGACCTTCCTCCACTCAAACTAGCACAACTCTTGATTGTTCACTCCAAATCAAGCAAGCAAAGACTTTTTGGAAACAATACAACATGATACACAATATTTCGAATTTTTATTGCAAAAATTCTCGTACATCATGAGATCTCCCTCTCCAAATATTCGGTTCCCCATTAACCTCTCCAAAACTCCAATTCCACACTACAACCACAACTTCGGGAAACTTTCCAAGTCTTTTCCTAGATGCCAAAGGCCCACATGGATCAGCCCTTACCTCTTTCACATGGGTGGGCCTCCAAATCTTAGCCAAATGGTTTGTTTTTATTTTTCTAACTATAAATAAAACACAAGAAAGAAGGTGAAACAATCTTCACCTCCCAACTATGTAACAAGGCCAAATCAACACAAATACTAGTAAAATTCTAATAAGAGTAGAATAAGTAACTGAACTAGTTTAGATTAAAAACTAAACGCCAAATGAAAAAGAAACAAGTTGATGGAGATGATAAAATCGTTCGGCAGTCAAAACCAGTCGTCAAGTCGTGGACTTGGTTGGCTGGTTAAGGATGTCGGTGATTAACCGACCGGTCCGGGTTTTGAATCTTGTCGGGCTCGTCGACTGGTCCGGATAACCTGTGGCTTGGCACCGCTAGTGAGGCATGAATGTACGGCCGACCCGCTACCCTACCCTTGAGCTACAGTGACAAGATGCAGGCACCTCAAGATCGTTAACAGGCTCCCGCATTGACCTCCAAACCCTGGTTCTCACCACGACCCCACCTTTTACTTGGTCATTCAACTTTTTAATCAACCAACCGCTTATTAAAATTCAATCAAATCTAAATAAACACGTATTTTTACATGATGCAGTGTTTCACAGCACGACACCGTAGCCTTAGGATGTGGACATGTATTTGTAATTTGTGGAGAGTCCAAAGAAATGCCTATTTATTGCCCATTTTTTTGGACTCTCAATCATAGTTTGGGCACGACCTCTTGACTTGGACAGCGCATTGTGCATCACATTGGCCCTAAGAATAACCCAATGTGATGCAGAATGCGCTGTTTGTGGACAGGCTGAAGTCTGAATGCCTGTTTTGATACAGAACAGGTATTGCATCTCAATTCCCGAAGCAGAATGATTTGAAGATCCAATGATTTGTATGTTTCTTTGATATTTTGTTTAGAGATTTTTGAAGGAACTCACGAACATCCAATCGCATTTCAGAGTGGTCGTTTCAGTATTTTGTCGGCCTCTAACTATCTCCTGGTGACTTGCACCAGGTGTTCTGAATAGGTCAGCAAATGGAAGTCTACTGATGGGCATGCGAGACTCAATGCTTGATTAGCTTTTTAGTTAGCAAAACTTGGAGGATGAATAATTGCATTTCAGTCTTACAGGGAGAGATTCTTTGTCATTCATTAGCCAGAAAACGTCCTTTGTTTCGTTTATGGGTTAAAAGTCTTCTCAATTGGATGGGGGCAAGATGTATAAAATTGTTCAAATTATGCTTGAATTTTTAAGCAAGTCATTAATTCAAGTACAACTGACTAGAATATGAATCCTTAATCCCTAAATGACAGACCATGACTATTGATTTCAAGCTCACTATCCATCAGACACTCAATTTATTGCCATTTGGCATATGTATATTGGATATGTATGGAAAAAAAAATTCATACTGGATTTTTTATACTGGATATGTATGAAAAAATTCATATTTATTTTTCGAAGATGAAATTACATGTCTTCTTTACTTCACAAATTGATTTTTTTGAGAATTTTTGAAGAAATAGTAGAGAAAAATCACATCAAATAGAAAATTATTTCAAAAAATCTGAAAATTTCACAATATGTGTCAAACACATTCTTGATCTGGATATTGTCACCCTATTATAATGACAAACATCATCTTGTAAACTCATATTCCATGTCATTTTATAATTAGAATTCAATAGACATTGACAATGCATCCAAAGTTCAAATTGCAATAAAATATTCAATATCAGGATTTTTTTTCAAAATTTAAATTGGTGTAGGAACTAGAGTAGATGACTTCATTTTGTTATTTTGGGCTCAAACTCAAAAAATATCATTTTCAAGGAAAAATTTCAGATTTAGAGCAAGGAGCAACAACTTTCCAAAATACACTAAAATAACATATTTTGTAATTTGTTTTTTTAAACAACTTCTCATTCACATGAAGACAAACATTGGAAGACTACAAACTCAATTGGATACTCTTCATAACCCAACATGAAAGGTCAACTAGGAAAACGGGAATG
Organism: Antitrichia curtipendula; assembly: GCA_951230915.1. Taxonomy (NCBI): domain Eukaryota; kingdom Viridiplantae; phylum Streptophyta; class Bryopsida; order Hypnales; family Leucodontaceae; genus Antitrichia; species Antitrichia curtipendula. Next base: position 2,421,056 of record OX579638.1, on the reverse strand, counting down.
AAAAAATGCTTTCAATAGCTTTGCAACTCACTAGATTGTGTCATCAAAGGTCACATATTGATGCTTATGACGTTCTAGGGTTAAAGAAAATGAACCTAAGTTATTTAAGCTTTGCAATTCTAGAATGTTTGTAGAAAAGTGAAGGATTTCACAAGCATCTTTTATGAAAAATATGTGCAATTTCCACAAGGTGCAATGTACTCATAGTCCTGCTGCCCAAAACCACAATTCCACAATTTTGACAATTTTACAATTGTTTTTGGCCATAGGACTATGATTAGAAATGTGCAAATTTCCATTAGGAAGCAGTGGATTTTTAGTCATGAAAATGAATGTAAAAAATTAGTAAAAAGTTAATAAAAAAACATAAAAAATCATTTAAAATCACTAAAAATAAATTAAAAAATTAGTGTGTAAACTATATATTATTTTTTACTACTGCAAACTATTATAGAGACAGAGAGACCAAAAATAGAAAAAAATGGATACATGAACATTTTGTTTTTTTGTAATTTCAAAAAAATATCCTTAAAATGTCCATTTTTTTACACTTGGACGCACTTGAATTACACCGAATACTTCTAAAGGATTTTTTTTATTCATTGTGATCTTTACACAAGGAATGCATTCTTTAAACCCATGTACAAGCCATACATGTCACAATTTGCATAAACCCTCATCTTCACAACTTGTAATCTAAGTTTACAATTTGTTCTTTTAATTTTGGCTTCAAATTTGTATTTTTGGGTTGGAAATAATACAAATTCCTTTGGAAATGCATTGGCAAAAGTAAAAATTCAATCGAAGGTTCTTTTAAGATAGTAAACTAATTTTTCAAAAAATGCAAAAAATTACTCAATGTCTACAACTACCACATGTACTTTCACTTCAAACTCTTGGTGCATTGGATTTATAGCACAAAAATTATTAACCAAATTATATATTAGACTAGATTGATAGCCAAATATAACATGGTGTCAACTACTGCATTCATAATCAAAGATACAAATTGGTATGAAGAGTCCTCCTCTTTATGAAATGGGCTTTCTTGCATGAAATATACATCTCGGCTCACCTACTTTAAAAGTTGACTCCATAGCATACACATAATCCAAATGACCGTTATATCAAGACAAAACACCTTTCAAAGATTCAAATTCACTATAAATACTTTATATGGTGTATAACACATGTTAGTAATAAAGCTTTATTAAATAACATTTAGCAATCAACTTGGAACCACAATTGTCCAAACCATTCCAAAAATCCATCCACTATAATAATCAATTAAAATAATGAATAGCATAAAACACCAATCCTACTACTACAACCTACACATACACAATTTTAATATTTACCACCCCTAATTGACTAAGATACAACCTCCATACTAAAACATCTACACCCATATGCTTATTATACAAATGGCTCATTTAAACCGCAAAAAAAGGCCTCCCTTAGTTGCAATATATGGCTTCCCGAACGTGCATGTTATAACATTTATAGCACAAGAAAGATAGACTTCTTAACTAGACTCTCAAGGCTACAAAACCTCTTGTATGCAGAAATCATAGCAGCCCACACATTCTTATTTTGTCTACATACAAATAACCGTAATGAACTAGCTTACATTTTTACAAATAGACTCAACACCACTAACCTCATTAACACATATATCAAACATCCATTTGCTCAAATAAACTATTCAGACAAAACCATCCTCAACTCCATAGTTCAAATACTACAATCACACATTTTTCCTCTCTCAATACAAAAAATCCATGTTAAAAAAAAAGTGAAAAACTACAAATTTTGTATACAAAAAGAAAGAAAAATTTGAATTTGTGAGAAAGAAAAATCCTAACTATATATTCTATTGAGTATAAAAAAAATAGAAGAACTACAACGTATCCATCTTTGACAAGAATGATGTACTGTTTTGTTTCAACTAAACCAAGCAATTTCTAATCTTTTATGAGGATTTTTTCCATTTTTACTTTTTGTTTTACAAGAATAAGGAGATTGGTTAAGATTGTACGCATGTTTCTCTAGAAGAATTTAGACTTCATTTCACAAAAGACGAAAAAATTGAGAGAAAAAAAAAATCTAAAAATCTAAAAAATCTTAAAAACTATAAAAGTTAGAACATAATTCTAATGAAGAAAAACACAATCAAGAAGCATCTCTCGAGGGGTGCTATTATGTGAGCCTAGAATCGTGAGCACATGAGCCTAGAAAACTATACACCTACGTTAGAGGTGTCTATATTATAAAAACTTTCCATGATTATAGGATACCTATGTTAAAGATACCATATATTATAGGTGTTTATGTTGTAAGCATCTTCAATGGTTGTACAATATCTACTTATACACATTATCAAGGTTCATATGCTTGCATTTCCATGCTCACATGTTAGCATCGTGGAGCGTCTCCCTAAATTAATCCCATTATTTACAATGCAGGAGCCAGCATTGGCCAACATTTGCTATATTTGTGGATTTAATGAGTGAAGATGGGGGATATTTCAGAACTATGAATTATACAATTCATGAGAATGGACTCAAAAAATATCATAAGGTTTTGGGGAATTATTTTGAGCCATTGTATAGATTTTATGCATGTGCAAGTGGTGCATTATACATGATCCAGTATACAAGCCTTCATTTGTTGTATTTTGTATTCATGTAGGGGTGTGAAACACCGTATTCTTTGACTACCTAAAGCGATAAATGAACCTGCAATCTTGAGAAGCTTTTTATCAATGGCAAGTATTAGAATGTAAATTTTACAATGTTAGTTGAATTTGCTTGATTTTGAGCTTGGAGCAAGCATGGAGAATGTCAAAGTTGCGTATCATCTGCTTGCTCTCAAATGGTGAGTTGGCTTTCTTGTATTGTTCTTCATAGATTTTTCTATGAATCTTGGTGTGCAAATTTTTGCAATGTATATTGCTACTTGTAAAATTTTATGCTATGCACTTGACTGGAATTTCATCATGTTGTTTGCACACCATTTCAAAGAAGCATGGATAAGCTTTTGTTGACAAATTCTTGAAGTTCTAGTATGGCTATTCAAAAACAATTTGCAACCAAGTAGCACATCTTGAGATTGCTTGGCATCCTCTCAACGTTTGAAAATCTCATGATATCTTCAAAACCAAAAAATGTTGGTTAAATAGCTATTGTAAGTATTTTTCATAATGTTCTCCAAGCTTTTGTTCTCCATGCTTTTGTTGTCCATAGATGTAGAAGCACGCAAATAAAGAGTCACAACTTTTTCCACAATAAGCACCACTACTCCAATGTTAAATTGCAAACCTTAAAAGTTCCATTAGTGCGGTTCTGATTCCTAACACAAACTACAATACCCAAATATCACACATACATCTCTACACAACAAGGAGAAGCTTTTTTGCAAAACTAAATTTTTTTAAGGGGTCTGACAAATGTGATAGGGTCCAATCCAGATGCAGGAGGGCCACATTGCCACAATGAAAGCCCACAACTTAATCAATGCTACAGAACTTGCACCGAGAATACATAAATAAATGTTGGGTTGGTTCATGTTTTGACCTACACCAATACATACTCTACAAGATTTCAGTTGTGTTCCAAAATCTAGATAGTAACAACGTAGTTTTCCTTTCTTGCTTGTTCATGCTCAAGACATTCACATCATAAATTCTTCAACGGTAACACTTCCCACAATTTTGGGCACAAATTTTTTTTGTCTCTAGCTCAATCTTTGACTTGCACGTCACTACACGATTGCATCGGTAGAGAAGTGTTAAAATGGTGGTATTCATTCATTCCAATTCTCTTGGTAATGGTCTTAAGCACAAACAAAATCAAGCATGTAAGAAGCATAGCTCACGTTCTAGAGCCATGTTGCTTGGCGACTAGTGCTTCTGATGCATACTTACATAATAATTACTACAAAAGCCAAGGACCACGTGTATGAACTTCTTTAGCTAATACATATGTCCTTTTAAAACTATGCTCTACTATACAAACTATCTATAGAGGCGACCAAGCATCCATCTACATTCACAAATTTCTTGATAGAGCTTGTTTGTGTAAAGTTTGGTTTTGATTGAGCAACTATATGGAACACTTGCAAGTGCTTGCTGTGTAAAAATCCCACCTTCAACAAACACGGTTTTGGCTTCCTCATTGGTTGTTGCACAACAATTGCCCTTGGTATACAATGGAGTATGCGTTGTATACAAGAATACAACATCCTTTAAAGGTTAATTAGAATGATGATAAGTAAACTAGTGCTTCAGATAGGGACACTTGTACAAGTGACAATTTTAGTTGCCATTGTCAGAAGGAGGAGCAAGTGAGCGCCTCTTTCCCCGAGTTTTTTTTAATGAAATGAAAGACATCCATCTTACTTACATAGAATTTTGTTTGCATGTCTAATTTTAATTATTTTTCATTTTTTATATAACCAAAAGATCCTAGTCAATAATAGAGATTATCCCTTCACATTTATCCTACACGGTGCTACATGTGCTCCACTACATGCTTAAAACCTACTCACTTTGCTACATAAAATTTAGATGCTACAAAATTATTATTATACAAGAAGATGATGGAGAAGGTGATGAACAAACAATAGAGAAGGTGAATGACAGTTGCATCCAAAGGGCACTTGACCATTCTCCTAGCAATGACCTTGAAGTTGTTGCTACTATAGACTACCCCTACAGATGCATTATAAAGTTCATAGTGTTTTGATTCAATCTCACACAAGCAATATAGACAAACAAAACTTTTTTGCAAGCACTACAAACAAGCAAAATTTGTTGGCAAATAAGGCTTTATTAGCTATAGATAGTTGTTGAAGCACTAAAACAAAACTAATAAAACCACACTACCAAAACTTGGCTACTAAAAACACATTCATAGGATAAAAATGACAAGGTTGACATACCATAGTAATCATGGATGAAAGTAGGAAGGGATATAACCTTATAAGAAAAATACATCCAATCTCAAAACCTAGTCTAGATGTTATTCGGACTAACTTTTAGGAGCCATATGTTGGATCCTAAACAAACAAACTTTTTGTATACACCAACTATTTAGAACAATTGGAGTTGTTTATTTTTCTTGTAGTAATGTAGAGCAGGAAAGTCAATTTTAACAATCATGCCAAATGTGATGATCATAATCATATCACAAGATTTTTGTTAATCAAACATCAAATTAGAGTTATTTATTCAGTGCAATGTTTTAATCAGGTAAAAATACATTTTGAAAAAAATAAAATTTTAAATATATTTATTTTAAAAATGTTTTTATAATAAACATTTGTTATAAACACTCAATTTTTTTTGTATCACATACTTAAAATCCCAAGTATCTATTCATTCAAAAACACCATCTACATGTTGTTTATAAGCTAGATGTTGGTTGAAAAAAAAAAAAATGAAAGATCAAACTATGCAAGTCTATTGTCTATAATTAGGTACAAATATGGATACAAATATGTATATTGATATTGATGTAGATGAGTAGGAATATATAGTGTTCAAAATATGACACTCCGAACATGACACGTGGAAGTTGTCCAATTACATGGGCACACTTCAGACATTTTCTAAGAATACCCCATAGTGTGATATTAAAGAGTGTGATAATAAGGAGTCGCTGTGTGAACGGAGCCGGATATATTAGGGTTTGAGGCCGTCGTCTCTCTCGGGCTACTTGTTGCACCAGCGCAGTCTTATCATTTCTTTTGCTGCTCGGCTCGTTGCGGTCACTCCATCTCTCCGGCGCTTTGTTCGTGCAGATCTCTTGCGCAATGGGTGAGCAAACAAAGTCACTGTTTTCCATCTTTCTTGACCTTTTGAATTCATGTAAGGAACTGCTCTGAGTGCGGAAGACAACCCTAATCTTGCTCGTGGAGGTGTTCGTTTCTAACTTTTTTGGTGCAATGTGCTGCAGCCAAGATTAAAGTGCATGAGCTCCGCGCCAAGAGCAAGAATGAACTGCTTAATCAGGTCTGATTCATAACTTAAGAGCATTCCATGTGTAGGGTTTAGCAGTCAAGTTTATGATTTTGGGGAGTTTTGAAGGTAGTGCATAGTAGCCCTTGATCTGATGGCTTAAATAGTAATTTTGCATTTTAGAGTTAACGGTTGTTGTGGCATTCTGAATTCAGTTGAAAGAGCTGAAGGCTGAGCTTGCCGCCTTGAGAGTTGCCAAGGTCACCGGAGGTGCGCCTAACAAGTTGTCTAAGATGTACGTTGCCTCTCTCTTTTTTAAGCAGACTGATGATGAATAAATATTTTATGCAGAGCGTTTGCCCTAATTTTTAGTGTTTTATCAATTACATGAATCTTTAATGCGTTTGGATCAGTAGTGTGTCGATGTCCACTCTGTGAACTCTCTGTTATATGATTGTGTTCTTTATGAAGTATTCGGAAATTGTGTTTCTAATCTTCAAGAGAAGAAATTATATCATCATTATTTTTATGCTGCCAATGAAAAGAAGATTTTGTTGTAAAAAGGTTTAGCCTGTGTCTAAGCCAGGAGTGATTACCGCAGGGGTAAGGCTGAACCAGTTCGTTAGTTTTGGTCATAAACTGCTTCTTACGAAATTCGTAAACTTTTTACGATGAGGTTCTTATTCGTGTTCAGCGGTGATGTTTTACTCGCAATAGGATTCTACTGGTTGCAGCACCTTGACTGATTGATTTGTTGCTTGCTGTTGGCACTCTGCATGCGCTGGCTGCTGACAGTTTTGATCATGACATTGATTTTGCAGCAAGGTGGTTAGGCTTTCAATCGCCCAAGTGTTGACCGTCATTTCTCAGACGCAGAAGGCCAGTCTTCGTGAAGCGTACAGCAAGAAGAAGTTCATTCCCATTGACTTGCGCCCAAAGAAGACTCGCGCCATTCGCAGGAGGTTGACAAAGCACCAGGTGTGTGTTTCATAATCACATATTCTGGTATTTGCGGGTTTTTTTAAATTATTGATAATAACGAAGTGCATGTAACGACGACTTCGCAAGTACTGAAACCGACGTCCTTGTTATGCAGGCTTCGATGAAGACCGAGAAACAGAAGAAGAAGGAAGCTTACTTCCCACTGAGGAAGTTCGCAGTAAAGGCTTAGAAGTCCGTGTCAAATGCATTCGTGGCTTGTTGGAGTGCCTTAGTGGGATTTCCCGTTCTAGCCTCAATCATTAATTTTTACACGGTTGCTTTTCAATTCTTTATGAGGGAATTCTGATTCACCTAATCAAGGTGTTTGATATATGAAACACACTTGTGTGGACTTTTTTTCAAATTGTGACGAGAATCTGGTTGATTCGGAGCTTTTTCACAAGTCGGGTTATATTACTTTGGACCCCTGTGGACAGGTAAGATTGCTGTGAGTCTGGATTTCTTACTGAATTTTGGTTCATGAGGTAAGATTTGATTCTGTGAGGGCCACCTCAAGAAATGAATACTAAGCGTTCTCTACCTTACTATGCCGAACATAATAAAGAAACAATACTCTACCTTGCCACTCTGGAAGGCAACGGGACAACAAATCGCTAATCGCAAGTTTGTTTGAAGCAATTGTTCAAAAGGAAGGCTTCGGTTGGTCCAACAGAAGGGAAGCTGTCCATGAACTAGATGTCCAGGTCTTGAATCCCAAGCCAAGTGCTTGCAATTGATGTAGATTAAACAGGTCCATTGCTTAACCCCAAAGTGACATTGAGTTTCTGGCCTCGTAGCATGTATATCTGCGGGTGGTCGTTTTAAGAATTTTTGTACACAAATCAAAGTACGGAATGGTAGATCCAACCGTAGAAACTGCAAGAGGGGTATGCTGAGGGTACTACAAAAAAAATTGAACTGTTGATTCAGCAAGGTCATGTACCTGTGCCAGTTGAAACTAGGCCGCATTCGTGAAGAAATGAAGGCCCAAAACCACTTATTTTCACATTGAGGGACTTTTGTACCACCCATGCCTTGGAACTACTGTCCGAATTGAACTAGGAAGTGGAGGGCATATAAGTACACTAACAATTGCAAGTGATAAAACAGCAAAAGCTGCAACATTCAGTCGTACTCGACAATATTTCCAGAGGGTCTTCAAACGGTTCTTTTTGGTTTCTTGGCCGTTCTAAAATTAGTCAAAGCTGATGCGCGATCATGCTATCTGATCGGCACAGTCCATGGCTCAGCAAAACAGACACGGAGTCATGTGAAAAAAATCACCCTATACTACCGTCTAGATCTTCCGTGAGACACAATTGTCTCAGTGCCGACTAGCAGCTGCAAGCAAAACCGGCTATTCACCGGGTGCCAGACCAAGCGTGCGGCAACGTGGACACAGTCCCGCCAGAACAAGCCGCGGGAAATGCCGGTCCCAGTCCCGTGACAACAAAAGCAGTTGTTCCGTTTCTCCCCGCCTACATTCCCCACGACAGTGCCAAACAAAACCAGTGACTGATCTAAGTGCCAAACAAAAACATGTAAACATTGTTCTCACACATACAAAAAGTGCAAAATTACAGCCTTCAATTCCAACGATGTAGTAGCCTGAAGTCCAAAATTGGTGGGCACAATAGAAGTCCTCACCTATAGCTACTTAGGAACATACTGAATTCAAAGAACAGAAGTCTTCACCTACTCTTCTGATAGCCAGGCTAAATACGACACAACTTCACCTTCTCTTCTGATAGCCAGGCTAAATACGACACAACATCAGCAAAAAAATGACCCTCCAGATGACACAGTGTGTCGACATGCATAACCTCTCCAGTTGCCGCCACTGCAACTTCTTGATGACAAGGTTTGGGGTTTCAGTCGTTTCTCTACACAAGCAAGTGTCGACCCGTGAGATCTTGGCGGGGTCAGCGGAGCCATATCTTTGCAGCGCTCTTCGCTTTAGTGTGAACCTTGTGGTAGCATGTTCCCATACACATGAACGCACCAGCACAACCGGGACAGAAATAGTTCTGCTTGCGACCACATAATCTACATCTCCTCCGATGCATACCAACGCAGACAGGCTCGTGAATGCCATGGTCCTTCATGTTGAATTGCCCCCCTGTTCGACCCACTCTAAACGTACGAGTTGTGAGCCACTCCGCCACATCATAGTGGAACTCTGCTCTACTCTTGGGCTTCCTTGGTCGTCTATAGCTCGGACGAGACAACCAGTGAGCTTTGTACAAGATGAACGCGTTGCCTAATGAAGTATCTAAGATGAAGAATAGCAAGTGATGCCACCATTTGTGGGACATTATCTTTGCAGTGTACTCTACCCGACATTGGTCAACTATATCTACTCCTCGCATCATCTCTTGATATTCTACTTGCATGGGTGACGTGGGGTAAGTCAAGCGCTCACTTCCAACTCATCGAAGAGTTCTACATCCAGAGGCCATAGGATCTGAAGAGGTGCTCAACAAATACACCGGGCAACCGTCGAACCATACGCATGCCGCCATGCGTTGTGATTGATGCATTGCTACTACTAGCGTGCCACGAGGGAAGTCAGCCTTGGCATATTGAGCCAGATGACTTGGCATACCAATGCGGTTATGCTTCACAGTCCCTGTAAACCAAGTTCCCAGGGATAGAAGAGCATCGGCCAACCGTGGAGATGTAAAGAACTTGTTTGTGACAACTACGTGACCTCGGTGGGTTAGACTCTCCACAAGCTTCAAGATCACACTCATACCAAGGTCCTTTTCAAACTTCTGATTCTTTCTTCCCTCATACACTATCAGGTTGTAAACATAACGAGTTTTATTGGTGGCACAACACCAGATTTTTATACCATATTTGACGGGTTTGTTTTTCGTGTACTGTTTTACATCACACCTACGACCTCTATACGGGACCATGATCTCATCACAAGCCAAGTGCTTCTCACAATTGTAGGCAACCTGTGCTCTACAAACAAAGCTTTCTATCAACCACCTGTACTTTTCGATCTTATCGTATCGAATGTTGGTTTTATCTTGGACCAATGTTTTGTTATCCACTAAATGAAGGCATGACAGAATTTGTTCGAATCTAGGGCGACGCATGATACTTTTTATAACCGGACAAGCGTAAAACCTTCGTTTTGACCAGTACGATCTTACGGTTGATTGCTGTTTGAGCCCCATGAAAATACAAATGCCCAACTATGCTTGCAATTCACTAACAGTGAGCGCCTCCCACCTACCACGTCCATTCAAGAATCCAGAATGTTCTACATTCTTCTGCATAGCATACCTATTAGATTCCCTACAGATGGTGGTCACATCACTCTCTGGCCAGAAAAGCTCAAAAAATTCGTGTGTTGGGACTAAAAGTTTGTTATACCTACGTGTTGGACCAAAAATAGGCCCTTCAAAAGTTTCCCGATCCCCGGCCAAGGTTGTCTCAAGAGACGCCCAGTGTCCGTCCGCATAACGTGATTCAAACGAACAGTCATCAAGGAAAAGGTCTTCTACGGGATCCACCTCATCAAAGACATCTGGTTCCTCCAACTCCCAATCCGAATTCGCTCCGTCAGAGTTGCATGCAAAGTCAGCATAGTTTGCAATCCAATCCAGGTCTTCTACGTCGTCATCTCCGTCGCTACCATCACTAGCACTTCCTTCGACTGGTAGGAGGTAATCTGGATACATTACTCCGAATGTAGGCAAGTCAGCATCAGAACCGCCTTCCACTGGAGGTGACAACAGTGGCAGCTCTAAATCCCCGACCACGAGGAATTCAGTAAGTCCCTCTATCTCCTTGAACTGCGAGAGAAGCTATTGTTGAGTCCCTCCCCTTCGAGAAGGAGACGCAGGCACAAGTGCTGCTGTCGCTCCAGCTGGCTGAGACCCTCCCCCCACGTCCCCCTCCTCCACCAAGCAGAGCTTCTTCACAACCGAACGCACGCCAATTACACCATTGAAATCTACAAGGAAGACATCTTCACCAGTGATACCATGGATGAATTCTCGAGTAACTTCCCCCTGCATGCCTCTACCGCCATTGGAGGTAGGGGACAGTCCTAGTGCTTCAGGCATGACGATCGCCATTTTCTTTGGCTGCTCCAGTTGTGGGCTCAAGCTCTTGAGTCCAAGCATAGATCCTTGGCGATGAGTGTGGTAGGCGTCACTATCGCATGAAGAATACAAGCTGAGTGAATCACCATCACTGGCAAGCCCTTTTACTTTCGTGCATGGAGTTGCTTATGCTGCCTCTTTGCAATCCTTCGATCTAACCTGCCCACTTCCCAACTGAACATTGCAAGCAGGTGTATCGCTCCATGGCTTGGTAGGGTCATCTCGTTGTGAGGAAGATATGAGTTGTTCTGCTCCATCAGCGCTGGCCACCAAATTCACAGAATCTAACAAATTCTTCACCACCCGTGCTTGTTATGTCGTCTGTCTCAGAAGAGGGGGGTACTCTCGATTCTCTGTGCCTATGTGTGGCCTCACCCACCCTGGTGGTATTAACAAATTCCGATTTTGATTGTAGCTCTTATCTCCTATCACTCTCTGGGCTTTCACTGGCCTTGCATTTCGACCCCGGCCCCTCCCTCCTTGAACATGTCCGTGTCCAAAGAGATCTCCCTGGGTGTCAGATGGCTCTCCCGATGGAGGTGGAGGAGTCCCTGTGCGTCCTCTTCCCCTTCCAGCCTTCGGCAATTTGCTCATCCCCTTCGCCCTCCCTCTCCCTCGCGATGTCTTCTCCCCTTGCAAAGGACTTTTCTGCAGCGGCCCTTCCTACAATCGTTCCAGGAATTCTCCCAATTGACTCGGAGAATGTGTTTATTGTTGCTATTGTGTCTCCGACTGGGTCGTTCGATGCGAATGCAGCATCTCCTCGTGGGCGCTAATTCTCCTCTCCATGGGTGTCGAGGTCCCTGATTGACTTCGGGCAGTAGGGGAGTCTCTATTATGCTTGTATAGTCTTTTGCAACCCTTTTTGCGACGACCTGCGCCTTCTTCTTCACTAGCCGTTGCGTCACTGAGCTGCGCAATACTAGCCTGGCTTTTGCAGCCAACTGCCCCGCTTCCTTCCTGTTCAGCTGTTGAGACATCGTCCGGACACAATTGCCGCACTAAGTCGTCAATGTGCTTCAGGAATGCCGTCCTTGATTTCCACCCAAGTATGTGACTCGTCTGCGCCCTCCAGTGATAACAAAATTTTTTGCTCACTGGATTTTCCGGCCAAAGGCGGCTCTTACCGAACACGGGAAGGCACTACAACTTCTCGACGTCCAAAGCAGAAATGACTCTCCTCCGATCCCGAAGAGAACACCTACAATTGAGGAGCCAGTCGTCAATGACTTGCGCTGCATCCCTCAAGTGCGTTGGGCAATCTGAGAGAGAAATTTTAACGGAAGTCATAGTGAAGCCGCTCCGAACAAGAATTCCACAACGTCAACACTCTCACGCTGCTCAACGAGACCTCCACCTTCTACTGATTGTGGCCGTCGCCGTCAAACCCCTTCCACTACCTCTGGCATGCGTAAACCCAATTTTCTAAACCTCTTGCCCTCATCAGACAAAGTGGTGATTGCCGAAATCTACTAAACCCGTCAACATTCTTCAATTGCTTCCGTTGGGGTACGTCCTTCTGCCGTTCTACGAGCCGCACTTCCTGAAGTTGCAATGATATGCGAAATCGTCCTGCACACAAAGAGATTGCAACAGCCAACAAGAAATGCCCCACTACGTCGCCAAGTAGCCAAGGACGCAAGAATCCGAGGTGCACGATGGCAAACTTGCACATCGCGTCCAACCCCCAACCCCACCCGCCTTTCAACCTCTCCGCCTGGGCGTTCGCGCTCTAAATCCCTACGCGCCTAAACCCTCATGTATAATGCAACAATATTCTTCCGGGTCTCGCCACTTGTCCCCCTCGTATGGCCGGGTGACGTTAGCCCCGCCCCTCCTCCAAAACAGGCCCAGGACCCTAAAACCGCTCAACCTCAAAAAGTTCGGGGTGCCCTAAAAATTCGAGAAATGATCCATTTGCCCTGCACTTTGGTGCAATGGATAGGTCTCCCTAAATCCTACAAGTCCTCAATTTGAAGTTTTTGCATCCAAAGCACCCTTCCATCGGCTTTTGGGCTGTGAAAAGCTAAGAGGACACTTTCTGTCCCTTTTGTCCCTTTGGGGTTAAGAGAGCGCATTTTGGTAGAATGTGTTTATATATCGGACAAGGAAATCGTATGGACTGTTTGGTTTGATCTACGAATAGTGTGATGGCATGTTAACCCCGGACGCTGCGTCGTCCAATTTCTGGTCGACTAACAGATTGGAACTGAAGTTCCATTCTCATTACGGCTTGGATAAAAGTAATCCTACTTTGTTGAGATATTTTATTGAGTTGTTGGATTTGGTGTTACTAGAGTACATATTTTTCTAAAATTATAGATGTGAAAATATGTCAAGTGGTTGATGAAGCCAAAATTGCATTGCCTGTAGTTCAAAACTAGATTTGCAAAACTGAGGTCATAAATTTAACTCCTAAATGCGCAAGGCTTGTTTTGAGCTTCTTGGAATTTGCTCTAAATTGAACAAAAAACAACATTTTGATAAGTTTTATCAATTTTTTTTGAATTGTAACCATAGAGATTCAAATTAGACATGTTAAAGATTACATAGGAAAAGGAAACACAACAATATCATTTAAGGATTGAAAGATTATACTGTTTAATCATGAGGGTGTTAAATTATGAAAATCTTTCAGCTCTCATTTTGCATGTCAAATATAAAAAAATTGGTCACCAAAAACATATGAGGTTGAAGAGCTTAACATGCATAACTCCTATCAATTTATGGCTTCTCAAAATTTACTCTACAATTTTCTTAAATGAATTTTTAATCTGATTTTTTTCCAAGATCTAGTGTATTTGGACTCATTTCCAAGAGCCCTCAACACTATGGAAAGTCAAGATTGCGAAGATGCTCTTGCACAAAATCTTGAATAGAAAAATCCCAATCATTCATTTTTAAAATCAGATTTTTGATGCTAAAATTAGACTTCAAAAAGAAGTTGTCAAAAAATCATCGTGTAAACAGAACCTCATTTCAAATCCATTTCAGCAAGTTGTATTAAAAAAAGGACAATCCTTTGCATGTAATTGAATTTAGAAGAAACTCTCAAATTTTCCATTCAAAATTTATCAAAAAATATTGGTGATAGCATAGGTGAATCTAATTGTATGGATGGAATCTAAAATTCAAAATCTACAACTTTCATTTGTATATGAATTCCAAAACACTCTTCCAAATAATTTATTATGATGATTTTTCTCAAATTGTGAATTATGGAAAAGGATCTCGACATTTAGGGGCTTAGAATTGTTTTCTTGATAGATTTGATATATTGGAAGAAATTAGATACATTAGAATTTTTCCTTGTTAGGACATAAAACATTTCAAGTTGTGTAAGTAATAAGAGCATCTACACCCTTGTCTGTTTGACATGGTTGCAATGGCTTACAAACACTATCCATTGTATACACACCAATTTGTCATTCTCTAAAGTTTGCATATTTATTGAGTTTGCTTGGATTTTGAGCATTTGGTTTGACATTTCATTTTCCATTCAAGAGAGATGGGCCTTGAAGTATGTAGACTTGAGGGAGTGTTGAGCAAATGAAATGCACTTCTACTAGAGAGGAAAGAAGATTTAAACCCTTCAATGTCAAAGAGGTCTATACAAGTTTGATTTTCCTACTTACTGCATTGTAGTATTCGATGATGATCTTGACTAGCATTGGCTAACCAAGATGTGTGTGGAGCTTGGAGTCTTGCTATCAACACATTAATGACGAAGCGTATGAATATTAGATGAATGTAGTTTGCATTTGGCACCTCAAAAGAGCAAACGAAATTTAGAGTTGCATTGGTATGTTTGTTGGCTTGTAATGCCATTTCCACAATCTTTTGGCATCTACTTGTTTTGTGGATATCCAAAATGGTCTTACATGTGGGATTTGAAGCTTTGGTTGTAAAGTTACATCGTTTGGAAGTTAGTGAGTTCAAACAAAGTCGTAACTTAATGATTTTGGTTGGAAATGGTTGGTATTCCAAAACCAAGGTAGGTGTTGGAAGTTCCTTCAACCCACAACGGGGGTCTATTGAATCCCACAAAAATTATTATATGAGGGGTTGGTCTTTCCTCCCTCCTTCTTGAAGCCTTGGTGAATCCTGGTGATTTAAAGTTGGCAATATAACTTCATTGTTGGGTCTAAGGCACCATGGGACACTTGTATGTGTGTAACATAAGTTGGAAATAGACACTACAAGAAAACGGGTATTTTATGACTGCAAAAATATGACTGAGGATGACTGACGACTAGTTGCAGTCATATTCTTGAAGGCCAATACCTTGAGGAAAAATATGACTGCAAAATATGACTGTCAGTCATTTTTGGGCCTTCTACTTGACAAGTATACACTATACGACCATTAGGAACACCAAAGTATTTCATAGGGAACGTAGGAAACATGTTTGGGGAACACTAAGTCATATTGTCAGTCATATTTCCATGGTAGTGTCATTTTTTTTGTTTGGGGCAACCCAAGAAAAATACGAGCAATTCAAAAAAAATTGGACAAGCCATTGTTTAAGATTTTGAAATCCTACTCACCTATTTTTTAGGATTTTAAAACCTAGTCACCATTTTTTTAGGATTTTAAAACCCTAGCCGCCACTTTTTTAGGGTTTTGAAACCCTAGCCGCCACTTTTTAGGGTTTTGAAACCCTGGCCGTCATTTCTTTGGGCTCTTCTTCCTTGCCTTTTATTGTCTCTTAGTTCATACTTGTTATTGCTTCTTAATTGTTGTCTTTTGTTGCATCTTAACTCTTCTTTCTTGTTGCTTCTTAATTCTAATCATGCTTCTTGTTTCTTGTTGTTGCATCTAAACTCTTTCTTTCTCAAACATTTTAACTATTTCTTCTTCTTACTTTTTGTTTTTTGTTTCTTCTTGTTATTTTTTAATTTTTGCTTCTTATTTCTTTTTGTTGCATCTTAACTCTTGTTTCTTGTTGTGTCTTAGTTGTTGTTTCTTGTTTCTTGTTGTGTCTTAGTTGTTGTTTGTTGTTTCTTGTTGTGTCCTAGTTGTTGCTTCTTATTTCTTATTGTGTTTTCGTTGTTGCTTCTTATTTCTTGTTGCATTTTAACTCTTGCTTGTTGTTATTTCTTAGTATTTGTCTATTTTTCTTCTTGTTTTCTCCATCACCATTCTAATTTTTCCTACCCTAAACTTGAGCTACATATTTTTTGTTGTTGTAAGCCTGTGAAGGTTGAGCTTTGTTGTTCATTCACTAAAATTAACCTCCCATTTCTTTAATTGTTTATGCAGGCACCAAAAGTTGAAACAAAGTCATTGGAGGCTACTTGCAACCCAAGAGAGTCATCTTCACATTATTGTAAGAAATATAGGCCTTATTGGATTTTGTGAAATGATTCATTGTGGTATATATGTTTTGTATTGGTAACTAATAGATGTCAATGAAGAGAGTTGATTTTTTTCTTACATTCTCCCTTTTTAATATGATTATTTCTTGTATATCTTTAAAATCATATATATTCATTTTTAACTATATGGAGTCTTTTCCAAAATATGACTTTGTATTTTCCAAAATATGACTGCAAATAGTCATAAACTACCAATGACATCTATATGAACTACCACATCAACCAAAATATGACTCATAAGAGTCATATTTCACATTAGTAAAATATGACTCATAAGAGTCATATTCCACATCATTCAAAAATATGACTGTATAAAGTCATATGCTACATTACCCAAAATATGACTAACCGCAGTCATATTCCACGTCAGCCAAAATATGACTAACCACAGTCATATGCCACATTAGCCAAAATATGACTGACCGCAGTCATATGCCACATTAGCCAAAATATGACTAACCGCAGTCATATGCCACATGAGCCAAAATATGACTAACTGCAGTCATATTCCACGTCAGCCAAAAAAATGACTACATGGAATCACATGCCACGTAGGATTTATTTTTATTTGCCTGGGCAACTCAAAAAAAAGTCAAGCCTTCAAAGATAGTCAAAGTATATGCCTTGTTGGCAAAATACGGCTAATTATGGATAATTATACCCCCCCAAAAATATGACTGCCAATATGACTGATGTCCGAAGCGACTTGTCGGTAATGACTCATGTCAGTCATGTTGCAGTCATCTACAGTGATTTCTGCGGCCAGTCATATTTTTTGATTTTACGACTCAATCCAGTCATATTTTGCAGTCATAAAACACTGGTTTTGTTGTAGTGAGAGAACTAATACTATGGATGCATGGCATGTGCAGTGTTAGTTAGTTGTGACCCAAGTAATATTGAAAGTGGAGCATGGTAAGCCCATTAAGCTGTGAAGGGCCTCTAGAGGTTGTTTGAAGTTGTGAGGTATAACTAGGGTTGCGACAACGCTACTCATTGGTTGCAAAGTGGAAGGACAGTAACCATTGGCTGCAAAAAAAAATCCCAATTTGATCACATAAAGATTCTAAAGATATCTTCATAATGCTAAATTTAATTTAATTTATTTCATATTTTTTGAAACTTTGTGGAATTAATTATGAATTTTTAAAGTTAGAAATGGTTTAATAATGCATCCAAAAAGCATATCAATTTTAAAATATTCACCTATTGCATATTGAATTGTAGAATTGTGGACTACCATACAAAAAATTATTTTGGGTACAATGACAATGAAGAAGGATCCTTTAGCCTTCCTATTCCTTATCATGTGATCATCTTGGATTCAAGATTTGAATGGTATTTGTAGTAGTCAAAACTATGAAACTATGAAGACCCAACCACCTAGTTATTATTGATTAGTATGTCAATACGTACAAAATTTGGTATAGAATTTGAATTTTCCATCTATTATTGATGCCCTACCAAGGTCATTGTTTACAAAATATTGCATAATTTTCCTTTGTTCTAAACGTATAATATTTCTAGACAATGTCTTTTACAATATTTTTACATAGTAAGATATCCTATACTTTTGGACTTCACAATAAAATTCAAACCATTTCAAACTTCCTTCTCCATTGAAGTACAACTTTGTATCAAAAAATACATATTCTATATTTAGGAATTTAATGTATTCAAGTCCCTTTTAGAATCACGGTTGCTAGTATGTGAGCCTAGGGTCTTGAGCCCATGAACCTACGAGCGTAGGCTCCTATGTTATAGGTACCTATATCATAGGCATTTTTCATAGTTATAGGATTTTTATATTATAGGTGCATATATTATACTAGTAGATGTTTGTGTTGTAGGTACCTATATTATAAGCACACCTTATACTTATATTATAAATATGGTTATAGAGTACTTATATTATAAATATGTGTATTATGAACACCTTCAATAATTGTAGGGTACCTACTTACACCTAAGCTCAAGGTTTATAGGCTCACAATTTTAGGCTCATATACTGGCGTCGTTGCTTTTAGAATTTAGTAGGTCAATTACAAAAAGACCTCCTTATTCATTTCATTGTTGAAAAGTAGTGACCTCTCTCTAAATTTTGTAAAGGTTTCTCCAATATTTTGCATGGTCAATTTTCCTTTAACTTCATCTCAATTTTCTTGACAAAACATAATATTACTAAATTTTTTAGAGGTGGCATCCAAACATTGGATGTAGATGGTATTATGGAATATACACAATTATTCTATATGATAATGTCATCATTTAAAATATGGTGTATTTCTTTTCAATTCTTTGGTTGAACATATTTGATGTTTTGTTCAATAAACCCGCCCAACTGGTTAGACCTCTGGTCTTCCGAGGGAGTCTGTCCTTCCACGTCAGCCCTTCCTTCCATGTCAGCCCCTCCTTCCATGTCAGCCCTCCTTCCGCCGTCTTGCATTTGAATGCAATCGATTCCCCCGCCTTTTGCTCATCGTCCCCGCAGGGTCTGGTGTTTTCAGAAATTCCCTTCCGTTGTTGTCGTTGTTGACCTCAATTTCCCCCAAAATTGAACTCCTCAAGTGAGCCATTCCAAGGGCGCGAGTGCAGACGCAGCATTGCAGATGCTCTAGGCGCGTATGGCTCCCTGGCAGAACAGACTTATGAGCATCGACTGTTTCTGAGACCAGTGGGGTTATTTGCACTTCTCTTTACCGGGGAATTGTGCTGAGCCAGCTCGGTGCAAATGTGACAGGCGCGGTGAAACGAAACTTGAAGTGAGGGCGGACGCACGGACCATTTGACGCAGTTTCGGGGGCGGATAGGCGAAGTTGGACGGCTCTTTGGGGCTCATGTGCGCGGGCCTACCGACGCGCATCGAGTCCTTAATAATAATAAGGTGACGGTGTGAGCTTGTCTGAGTCCTCCGTGAACAGAGCAATTAGGGTTTAGAGCTTTGCCCAACTGAAGAGAAGCTCACGTGTTTGCAGATTTTGGTGTTCTTGGATGCTGCTCACAGTGGTTACCGTATTCGTTCAGGTTCAGGCACGATTGGGTTCTTCTTCGTCGTGCACGAGATGCTGTCGTCGCGGTATGTATGCAAAAAACCGTTTGATCCGACGGAGGCAATGGCGTCTTCTCTTGGGAAAAGAAAAACACCGACGGAACTCCGGGTATGATCCTCATTTCTATGTGCCGTCTTTGAATTTATTTCAGAAAAAACAACTAAAACCAAAGTCTTGAAGTCAAGAGATCAGTTGTATGGTTAGGTTAAACAGCGATGTTCCTGAAACTCCAGCTCTCAGATCAGGAGCACCTGCATTATTGCAAGAAACTTTGCATTGGACTGATTGCAGATCTTGCAACAGGGGTGTTTGGACACTAAGGGATCTTGCGATTAGGTTGTTATTCTGCAAATGTACTTCTAGCGTATTTTCTATTTGACCGTTAGCAGCATGGCCTTCTACTGGGATTGTATATTTTGAGAGCCTCGATTAGGTTATTGGGCTGCATATGTACTTGTAGCCGCTTGAGGTAGACACACCCAATTTTGAGCTTTTAGTCAAATGAGCAAGTTGCCTTTACGACATTGTCTCCAGTTTTTTTAATCTTATTTGCAACTTGTGTGATTGCATTACATTCTGATACCCATTTATTGAATATAATACGGATAAGAGATGTATTTATAAAATCCTGCCTAGTATATTTCTAGTTCCTGGGTTGTGCATTTCAAGATACCCTTAACCTTAATTCTTGTTCCTAGGTTGTGCATTTCAAGATATCCCATATAGCTGTCAGTTTTTGCACTTCTTAATTATAATCCTGCAATGGGAAACTCGGCACTGGGCCAAAGTGAAACTCTATCCCAGTACCACAGTTTCTGCTTGATTTATTTCTATGGTTGATTATGCATTAACCTGAATTTTACGGTTGCAGCTGGAGCAGTTGAAGCGGCACCAGGCTTCAAAAGTTGGAGGACAACAAGAACCTGAAGATTCTCAGGGGTTTGTCCCAACATTGCAGGCTGTCAAGTGCTTTACTCCGTTTGCATCGATTAATATGTAGCTGAAGTGTCTTTCTAATGGATATTAATCCAGTGTTTAAAAAAAATAAATCTTCATTCAGTATTAACTTGTCATACGTTTTGTTTCAATATCTCTGTGTCTTAGCTGAGGTAGACTGCCGAGTTCCTGCTGAGATTTTTTGATTGATGCTTTATTGTTGTTTGTTCTTACAGATTTGTAGTAAGACCAAGAGATGCAGTATTGCCTTCTCGGGCAGCAGATGACACTGGAGCTGCAGATGCCGTCAATTCCGGGGAGAAACTACGGTTTCGTCCACTGAGGAGTCAGAAGGAAAAGGTACCATATTGCTAGTTCAATGTTAGGGATGCCCTACCCGCTTTCCGTTTTCGGAAGTTTATGATTACGTCGAGAAGTTCGATGTCTATTTGAAGAAGAGCTCTAGTCTTGGGAGTTTACAATGTGGATGTCGTCCAGGATATTTCAAGAGTTTCTCAACACGAGGCCAGTCTCAGTCAGGCTCCTATCCAGGATTCTATTACTTTGTTTTCCAGGTTAGTTGAACCATGACTATACTTGGATCCCTTCCCTTCGATTCTTGGGGTCGATTGATTCTTGGCTGAACTGTCATTCTGAATTTTGTTCATGAGAAGGTGCCACCAGATGTGAATATACTTGCCTTTCAATATCCGAACACTTAGTTTTATCTTATCCTGACCCCTTAGGTATAAAAATGGCGCTCCTTCTTCAAATGGTTCAATCAAAGCTGGTACACAGCTTGATGGTGCCCGAAAGAACGATCTTTCTTCTAAAGGCGAGGAAAAGATGAAAGGATTGCACGACTGTTCTTTTCGAGATGTTCGGGACATCTCCAGCTCTCAATCCCTGCTAAGAGCTGAAACAAGCATTGATATGGTAACAAATCAATTTAGCTTCATCGTTTGCTGGCTTCACATCGATCACGTTTGCCTTCACAGAAATTCTTGGTCATGAAAACTGAATCTCCCTTTTGTTCAGGTGGAGGCATTGAAGAGGTTAGCAACTCGCAAGGCCTTCGGACCATTTGATATCAATGCGGGTCCTCCCCTGACAGACCTTCGCGGCGATCCCAACGATCAACCGGCCGCGGAGAATGGACCCAGCTCAAGAATTAACACCTCCCGCAGTGGATTACCCTCTGGTTCTGCAGAGGATACGCAGGCCTGGTTCCCACTGAAAGAGAGCCGTGCACCTCTGGATCTAAGTCTCAAACTGCTGGCCCGTTTCACTTCCCCGGATTCACTTCACTGGTGCGTTCAGAGCCCGTATGTTTCTATTCTCTTTAGTGGATGGAAAAGAATTGTATAATCATGGACGTCAGACTAAACGCGTGGTTGTTTGTGATCCAAGATTTGAGGCAATTTGGGGCTTCATGTTCACTTTTCTACAATTCTATGTACTATTTGATGGTGGTGCACTTGTCGTAACACATGCACTATATTTCTCTGTTGACACTATTTCAACGATTTGGCTACCGAGATTCAGTGGACATGAAGAGAGTGAGTCATAGCATTTGCCTTCTCAGAACTTAAGAAGAATTAGTACAAATTTTAAGGTTATGACGTTAAGTTCAATTATCAACACGTTGTTGCAATTGGAATGACGAAATATGATCAGCATGGGTGTTCGTTTTTCTCCAATTACTCGTAGTTTTGTTCTTTGCTTCAACTCTTCGCCACTAGGCAAGACTGCGTTGAGATCTGACATCTTTTTGCTGCAGGTGTCATAGACTGAGTTCGAATACACAATGCGATGGTGTGCAACACTTCACGCAAGGACTTGGAATTGTAAATAGAAAAACAGACAAAGGTCAGCCAGTGACAAGCTCTGGCAAAAGTGGAAGTGATGAAAAGTTGGGTGCAACGTTCTGGAATTCACTACATTCATGGGTTTTTCCTCAGTCTTCGTTGCCTCCAGCTGTGCTATCCGTAGTATCTTCGGCTGCTGCTCGTGGAGGAGAAGCAGGTAGATTTTCCAAAGCTTTTGACACTCCGTAGGCTGGTAGTACCAGTTAAAGCTGCGCTTATTTATGTATTGCTTACGACCGGGTACCACATCTTTTTCAATTTCTTTAGGATCTCATCGCAAATGGCCTCCCCCTATTAGATTGACAAATTTTCTTAATGGTAATAGGCATCGGATTCGTTTCATTCTCAGATGGACTTACTTTAAGTTAAGTAAATGTCAGTAAAATGTTAGTATAATTGCTATTAACTTTACATTGGCAACTACTAAGTTGCATTACTTTACAATTACTTAACAATGTTGTAATTTTGATCTAATGTCCTATTAGATTTATAGTAACTTACCATTAATCATTTTGTTAATCAAATTGGGGGATCTTTTGAGACGCTTATTATCTGTTTGATTTTTCTAATGAGTTATCTCGTTCTATGCTTGGTTTCTGGACTTGACAGAAGTTCTATTTCTTTCTAAACGATACCGTGCCTGGGAGGCTGCCTTTCGTTCCTTATATTACACCTTCCGCTCTCAAACCTGTTCTCTATTCTATGGTAATGTGTCGATACCCTTGCTTCTGATATTACTATTTAGTCATGTGATGTGGCTGCTAATTCATCTTGTAAGCTTATTCTTCGAGGAGATATCCACTCGTGCTCGCTGTAGTCTAGGATTCATCATCTAACTATGTACTTTTCCTTGATATGTATTGTAGGCTTGCCATCGTGGTATGTAGGGACTGGTCAAATCATAACTTGGATTTGGCTGTAGTTTGTATGCAGCAATTTGTTGCAATGTTTGTCGGTGGTGGAGTTGGAGGAAGAAGCCAGGGTGCTTGTGCTGCCTACTTGACCCGTTCGACACGAGGAGTGCGACAAGTTCTTCTTGAACATGTAAGAGTTGAAGCACCATGAAGTGACTCTTGCTTAAAAATAATAAACCATACTACCATCCGTGTTGATAGCGATTGAGGTAAATCGTGTCCCAGCTTTCTCCTTCTAAATCTCTCTACGGGTCAAAAACCTGGTTTCTCTTTTAATATGGTGAATGAGTCAGCATGTGCATCCGTAACCCCTTCATCATGGGATGCAAAATATAAAAACTCTGGCGTAACTTGAAGTTCTGAAGCCGCTGGGCCAGTTTCTGATTTCTAACTTGTAAGCAGCTTGAGATCCCATCTATTTCGTGAATTTAAATCTATCCTCCTCATCTTGGCCTTGCTGTTCAACCGCAATACAAGTTCACAAATTGCAATTCATTGTTGCATGATGTGGAATTGTAATTTACGTAGTTTAATTGGTACCTGAGGATTTGAATCTCGATGTTGGTTTTCTTTGCCCATTACTAGCTTAGGTAATAATTGGAATGGTGCTTCAGGATATCAAGTTTTCAATGCCTTTCAGTGCCTCAGGAGAGCCGACAACTACTGTCGAAGATCTTCAAGATTTGCTGGATTTTGAGAAGTCCAACCCCGGCCAGGTGAGTACCGGACAGAAACTTGATCTGAATTGCTCAAGCCTTGCGAGTTTTCCTGCATTTTATTTGTCATGCATGGCACCCTCTTTTGTGTTACTGAGTTCATGAACAAGTGAGACTTCATAATCTTTCTTAGTGCTCTGGGTGTATTCACCAGGATTGAAATATCAAACCATATTGTATTTCGACGAAAATTGTTTGCAATAACTGACTTCCAGCAATTTGAATATGCAGACAAGAGTGGTGAATGAAAGAGTCGCTTCAGACAACGGTCCACAGTCAATGTTGTGCTTTGAAGGGTTCTCCAACGTCCATCGGCTTTATGATTTCCTCCTTAATCACAGGTAACAAGCTGAAGCTGGTTTGTTTCTATACTCAGACTGTCGGAACTGTAAATTTAGCCAGTGCACATTAAGTGATGCTCCTTGTGTCTAAAAGATCTTTTTCGTACTCTAGGACGCAATTGCTGGCCATATAAGTATGTGCTTGGATTTGAATCGTTGGAAATACATTATTATCTTTGTTGTCTTTGCACCAACTACCATGACAACATCTGCCTTGCTCATGTGGGTTTGGCTCCAGATCTCTTATAACTACCACGGCTGCCATGGACGTTCCTGTCCTCTATTCGCCAACGGCTTTTGACAATGCGTCTCTCAGTGCACCTGAGGTGAACCTCTCTCCTGCTGGCTGACACTTAAATAGTCTTTTTATGCCTTGCAACATTTCCTGCATGTATATGTGCAGATGAAAATTTTCATGCTATTCATTATCTTGGCGACTCTTAGGCACTATTCGTGATCTTCTGTGTTATTCCTCATCGACCCTACTTACAAAACTCTTTGACTATGTCCTAAATCTGGGCAGTTTGTTGTGAAACTTCATCTGCACACTGTCACATCTGTTTATTTATTTCGTCTAATGGCCTTGCTCAACAGATAACCTGCAAGCAATTGCAGCGTACAGATGACTTGACTAAGTCTCAAATGTATTATGGTACGAAAAATACGAGCAGTAAGTGTACAGAAACAGCCAGCAACACGTTGTATTCCATGGAGATAAAAGGATCGTTTCTTCCACCATGGGTCATCATCCGTCTTTGTACAGTGCTTCAAGAATCTCAACCGCTTGGCTTCTCTGTTCGGTAAGTAAAGCTGTTGAAGTTGCATCTCATACATTCCGTGTCATTTGTTATAGCTATGGCACACGCATTAGTAATCACAATCTATAGTTCATGAAGAGAAAAAATAAAATCAGAAGTTTGTCTGTTCAACTAACCATGATGCTTCGTTTACTTTTCAGTTCTATTATATTTTATATATGGCAAATATAAAATATCAGTAGGTTCGTTTATTTTTCAGTTTTATATATACTTGTTCTTAAATTTTTTTATCAGCTTGTCTTTTAGTAAGCTCGGTACTTCTAGTATTTTTACTTTTCTTAGAAGTTCATTTTATCCTGGTGACAGTTCTCTCTGAGTTTTCTCTTCTGATTTGATCCGATGAGCTTACAGAAAATAAAGCATCTATTCCATTCGTTTTTTCCTATATGAATGACATTAATCAAGTCTCGTAGGATGTGATTGAGTCTAACTCAAACAATTTGGTAGTGTAGGTTCGCAACAGAACCTCTAACGGAGGGGCTCAACACAGCCCAGGAGGAGCCAACTGAGAACTCCAAACCCTCCAACTTCAAGAATTTTTTCTCAAGATTGAACGGTATCACAAATCGCGATGTAATCTCCGAAACCAAATCTGAATCGTCTTCTGTCTCTTCCTCAGAATTTTGTCATTCTTCTGGAATTGGAACTGCTGTTGTGAAGGAACTCAAGTACGAGATTGGTTCTTACAAGGCAGTACTGGCACCGCTGCAATTGGCAAATGCATATTGAGAATCAGATGATTGTTTATGCAGTACAATAGACCAGGTACTTACTTCGTTCCTCTGTTTATTGCCTGCCGAAGTGGAAGGCCAAGATGGGAACGTAAATAGCAGGGCCAAGCTGGTTTGGTACTGTCGGTGTAGTCAACTTCTTTTCATTTCCTGTAAACTTGCGATATAATTAATTTGACCATTTCAATGATACAATATCTTTTGTTCTTTGAGTGGAGGGTTCTGAATTTTGGCAAACTAGTCTTGCCACATGCTTCAGTCACTTCCCAAGTTCGTGAAAATGCTAATACTTGTTTGATTAGATATCGTGTAGCCTTCACCATGCTAACCTGAACTGAGTCTTAATATGTCTTAATATGTTAAGATCTAAGTTGTATGTAGTTGAAGTTTCACGAGCTAGAGAGAAGTTCGAAGATAAAATTAACTGATGTTGTATTACCTATTGTGAATGACTTGAATTCTCTTCATGAAACACCTTTATACCTTGCGTTACCATGTATGATTTCCATTGTGAATTGTAAAGTACTGAGAATTGATGCTTCCGGAATACATCAATTAATGACAATGTAAATTAGTTTCCATTGTGAATTGTAAAATACATCAATAAATTTACAAACTTATAAAATGTCTTGTTTACATGTTCCAAAAATGGGAGTGACAAATGCCAAAATATAGTTTTAGTGATCCTTTGAAAGTACTTACGACCTTCTGGATAAAGGGTTTAATGAAGAAAGGTCTTATGTTGATAACATCCACTATACTTTGGATATCAATAAGCTCTTGTGGTTCCTAGACTAGTTTTTGGAATGATGGGTGAAAATAGTAATATTTGCTCATTTAATTCCAAAGGTCTCTCCTAGACTCTTTGCTTAAGTGGTAAATCTGAAATCCGAAAATGTTTACATTTAGTGTTAGAACATATTAAAAAAATGAATTTACAAAGGAAAAGATTGAAGACAAGGAAAATGATGGAAGGAGTAGAAAATGTGAAAAATATTGTAATTCCTGCAATGCCAAGTGAGAAAAAAACAAAACAAAAACAAAAACAAAAAACAAAACCCCGACGATGGGTCAAAATCGAGCTGCAAGAAGTGGCAGGAGATTCAAACAACGTAGGAGCGGCGGGAATGGGCAGAGTATAAACCCCACCTCACCCTGCCCCAAAAAAAAAATTCCGTCACTTGTTGGATCGTGAGGAGGAGAGCAACGGCAAAAGGGAAGAGAAGGCAAAGGCGGCACATTCAAGTCTATACGGATAAATGTAAAGTAATATTTCTATTTTGAAAATGTGGGAATAAATTAAGAAACAACGATACAATTGAAAAATTAATTTTTGGACTTCATGTGATTTAAAAAAGAATTGATTGAAGGAAGTTGCCTTAGGCTTCCCATGAAAGCTAATAGACATGCCTATCAACATCAAAAAAGTAGCTATTGCAAGGCTTCCAACAACCCATGCCCAATCCAATCCATAATGACTTCAATACCAACTCCATACTTTTGTTGCCAGAATGAACAAAGTTACATTGATTTGACGCTAACTCAAGGTGAATTGATGACAATGTGTAACTGAGGCCTAAAATCTGCCCATTCCAAACATGTATTATCCTCATTTCATGCAATCAACTCCTTAAAGCAAGCAATTTTTTCCTTGATGTGTATCTTTTTTGTTTTCCAGTACAAACAGCCTGAAATGGGGCTTTTCCTAGATGTCTGGAATGGGAGTTTGGACTGGAATTACCTTAACTTGGTTCATAATGGATTCCCTAAACCACTCCAAATCTACATTCTCTGTACTGGGGCCGCCTTTTCCCTCTTCAAGGCTTGAAATTCTTGCGCAGCAAGCGCAGGTCTTATCCATTCACAAATTTCTGGAGTGTGAGATCTGCGACGCCGCAGAGCGCAATCAGCCACCATTCCTCTCCTGCTTTTATTTCGAATTTCTCATTGCATCTCTGTCTCGCGATTGCATCCACCTTCGCAATTCTGCATGGCTGGGGTCACCATGACCACTCTCCACTCCTTCCTTCAGCCACCCTTTGAATCTCCAATTGGGTCCACCAAATCGAAGGCGAGCGTCTGGCATGTTGCCGGACACGAGCTCCAAACTCTTCACATCTCCTCCAAATCGACCAGACGCGCCACCATTTGGAGATGGAACGCTCACTTGGATCGAATTTCAAACGTAGTTGTGGAGAATCCCGACACTGCTGATGCTGATGTTGGTGTTGATGTTGGGGTGCGAGGCCATGGTGGTGCGAATCCACTCCAGGAAATGCCACTGCAGAGTGTGCGAGGGGCTGCATTGCTGGGAGCCGCCGCCATCTCGGATCACTTCTGGGAATGGAGACATCGATGGAATGTGCACTACGAAGCTGCAGGTCTGTTGGTTTCGTCTCGACCATACTTCTTTCTGGATTTTCGTCTCGAATTTGTAGCTTGTTTTCATGACAATTGTGTGCCCTGGAGTTTGGGTTGAACGACGGGAGTTGCACTTGTATGCACGAGTGTAGAATTCTTTGTGAAAAGTTTCCAAAGGGAATGATTCGAGGACTGGCATTGGGGAGCTTCTTGAAATTCACAGTTGAAATTCGAGAGAAAGGATTCAGGTGGAAGGAAACTACACTGAATTGCGTTGGATTAGGCAATTGAGCATTGTTTTTATTATCAAATTGCGTAAGTTTTTGTTGGATCTTGGTGGACGTCAAAAGAGTGTTCTAGATTCTCTTCTCATGCATAACATTCTTTGAATGGGAAGGTTGGGTCCTTCTATAGTAACATTGTAACAAGAATGCATTTGCGTTACAGTGGCCCTAAATACATGGGTTAGCTTGCATTCAAGATAACAACTTGAGTCTTGATTCATGGAAAACAAAGGGTCCCTTGACTTGAAGTTCAAGAATGTTATGTGCATTTTTTGGACTGTGTGAAAAAGCTATGAATTTCAAAGTGATGAATAGAGGCCGTACAATTTAGTCAAGAATCTGGTCGGTTTTTAGAAAGGGAACACTCCGGCACTCTTAGGTGCAAGTTACCTTAATATAACGGAAAGGAAATTCAAGGGAAAGGATTCAGGGTTTAGGGTTTTGTGGCTTCTCCTGTGCAGGACTGGAAAACAGCGCTGCTCCTGCGCTGCTCCTGCTTCCAGGCTTTGGGGTGGGGTCGTTTCATTATGACCAGCAGCTGCGAGACTTGGGGCGAGAGTATCGCGTGTGGGCCGTCGATTTCTTGGGGCAAGGGAAGTCGTGGCCGTCGCATGATCCTGCACCTGAAGTTTTGAAAATCCAAGGAAATGCAAGGACTCTTGATTGGGGGTTTGGGGACACGCCGGAACCTTGGGCGCAGGAGCTTGTGTATTCGGTGGACACATGGCGAGATCAAGTGCATGCTTTCATTGACAAGGTGTGCAATGGCTCTGGTGTTCATGTGTGATCAATGCTTGCACACAACTTGTGTTCAATTTCTCAGCTAAACGGCAGAAAGTTATACAGAATTTGTTTCTAATGAGCTATCAGACGTTTCCTAACTCGAAGTACTGAGATTACAGCAAGCAATTGAAGGTGTACAGTAAATTTGACAACAGGCTACTCAGAGCGCCAACACTCAGATTGTTTGTTCGAGTTTTTTTTTCTTATTTCTGGGTGTTGGAAAGCTTTGAGTTATGGAATTCTAACAAGCGAATACGCAGGCTGTGATATTCAGTGATGAGATGCCTAGGATTTCAAGGACCTTGAGTTCTGGTGTGGCCTTGAACCCTAGACCCTAAACCATGCTTCCGCTGGTGTTTTTTGGTAGGTGATTGGCGAACCGGTGTACATTGTCGGGAACTCGCTGGGTGGTTATGTGGGCGCCTATGTGGCAGCAACAAATCCTGAGCTTGTGAAGGGACTGACATTGCTCAATGCAACGCCGTTTTGGTCTTTCATGCCAAATGCACGGCGGTATCCTTTGCTTTCCAAACTTGTTCCATGGGGAGGGCTCCTGCCAGTTCCCATCCTTGCCAAATATATCATACGAGTTTGGTGAGTCCTATACACATTTCTTTCAACTCTTTCAATTCTTTCAATTCATGTCTATATCATTACGAATTTCATGAATGCTTTGGGGGAGATGGCCTGGGTGTTTATTTACATAATATTCTAGAGAATCATTGTTGTGCACCCTCTGACTTGACATGACGAGGAATTGCTTGTTTTGCAGAGTTGAGCTCAATTCTAGAGCTTTCCAAGTAGATGAGCCATTGTCTCTACATATGTTAGAGCTTTACTTTTGCTTTGGTTTCCTGTGATTTGACATTACTTTTCTCTAAATAATTCTTAGTTGGCACTTTTTTCAAAAGACACCATGGCATTACTACTAAAGAATGGTATGCAGTCTCAACAAGTTTTTTCAATTCAAGGGATTTGTGATTTTTAATCTCTCCTCTGGGGTTGTTTCAGGTGGGATTTTCTTCGAAATCCTGGAACAGTGCAAAAAATGATAGAATTGGTGTACGCGGACCGCTCAGTAATTAACGATAAGCTCATACGGCAAATGTTGGAAGCAACTGATCATCCAGCTTCATTTGCTGCCTTTGCTTCAATAGTTTTTGCTCCTCGAGCACACTCAGACTTTGGCCAAAACTTAATCAGGTTTTCTAAACTCTAAACCGTAAACCATTAATTGTCTGAAAATTCAGCTATCCTTCTTCTTTTCAAAGGAAAATCAGACCACACTCTTATGCGCAATTTGGTCATCCAAAAATTGTAAACTGATTTTTCCAATAATTTTAGTGGATGTAATACTATGTTCCTTTCTAGTCTTGAAATTTTCAAATTTGTTTGCCACAAAATGAATATGATTTTATTTTAGGTCAGAAACATTTAAAGCAAGCTATTTAAATTGAAAATAACCTCCAAAATTCCAAATCTTTTTAGATGCAAGTTATAGTGGAGTCATATGATATACTTTTTATTCAAAAACTTAATTAAAATCCATTAGGTGAACATGCCATGTAGTGTGGATTGACAGTTTGTAGATTGATTGATCCAGAGCTCACAAATGCTCAGTATATGAGCGAAAGTTTTTTGTAAGCTCAGCTCTCTGGATGAAAGCTCTCTGGACACTTACATCTTTAACAAACTTTTCTTTTTCTTTATTTCTTTAAACGACAAGAAAACTCATCTTTGTGGTCGAAATTGGGTTTGACCGACAAGCATTCACTCTGTAGATGTGAATGCTAAAACGTTTGCAATCAATGCTAACGTTTTAGCATTCTACAATGCTAATGTGAAAAGAGTCTTAACGTTAAGACTCTTTTCACCGGTTCTCTTTGTGCACATTTATGCAAAGTTCTGGATTGTGCACATTTATGCAATCCGGCATTGCGAAACTTAGACCTGTTCATGCTACGGAGGATGATAAATTAATCAGCCATCATAACATTATTCACCAATGCATGTGGGATATCTTTGACGAACAATGTAATTGAGCGAGGGGTAGCTTGTTTGTTTCTTTTTGCTTGTGTTTAAAACAATGGTTGAATGTTTCACCTCTATCCATTTAGTGTGGCAACCTTTTAACTTGCTTCATAATGTTATGGTGTTTTTTGTTTGAAATGGTTAGCTTGAACAAGTCAAGGACGCCCATGTGTATGATATATGGGAAGGAGGATCCATGGGTGGTACCATTCTGGGGTCAAAGAGCCAAGCAGCGAAATCCGGATGCAGTCTACTATGAGCTTAGCCCAGCTGGACATTGTCCTCACCATGAAGCGCCAGAGGTTCCATTTTCCAGCCCAGTTGCTTCTTGTTCTTACTCTCAAGATGTCAGCAGGAGTATTAGATGTTAACCCCTTAATGCCTGGATGATGAATTTAGATTTCTGAATTAATTTAGATTTGCATTTAGACTCTGTTTATTTATTCTGCTTCGGATGTTTAATAACACCGAAACACACTGTTTTAGGTTTTAGGTTTTAGGTTTTAGGGTTGATTCTACTCGGTGCATATGGACGTTGTGGTTTCTTTTAACAGAGTGTGATTTTGCCTATGTTGCCGGCAGGTGGTGAACACCCTTGTGCGGAAGTGGGTGGAGAGTGTGCAATCTCAGGGCGCTGTGTCACCTGCTCTACTGGACTCTGGGATGGATCAAAAAGAATGTTACTGGTTTGTGGTAGAAAACGAAGGAAAGAGAGTGTCTGTAAGAGTGAAGGACACACAAGGCTTCTGGAGCAATTTGGTGGACAGCTTTAGAGAGTTCTTTTCAAAGCGTTCAGTTCAGTCTCAAATTGTGGAAGCTGTGGAAGAAATCCAGCCTTGAGAGCTTTAACCAGTGTACTTTTTCCTTGGCACTTCACCAAAAGTCTTCATTGCACCAATTTGTACAGGATTGCAAACAGGACCGGATTTGCTGTTCGAGTAAGTGCTTTCCTCGAATGCACTGGAGAGACTGTGTAGCTTTTGTCAATGCAGAGCCTCCTCTCCTTCGGTTGAGGGCCAACAAATTGCAGGATCATCTTGGGTTCCATATGAATTAATGCATCTTCAAAATGCTTAGTTCTGTTGGATACAAATTGAAATGACAAACAGTTCGGTTGCCATTTTGCAGTTGATTGTGATTGTGACAAGGTGGAAGACAGCGAGCAATCATAAGAGGAAATTTGGGTGAGAAGTGACTGCAGCCAACAGTTCCCTCTTTGCACTGAACTGCATTTTCACAATCAACAAGCACATGAACAATGATGTCAAATTGGTTTGTGGCACAAAGAAATGTGCACAAGGCAATGAGGCCTAGATAGTCTTCATGTAGACAATTATCTTAGGAATATGAAGGGAACTTCTATTGAAAAATCACAGGGATTAGACCCTTAGCGCCTGAATCCTCTTTTGATTTTTTTTTGCATTTTTTTGCTTATATCTTTATAATTATATACTGTTTACCTCAATTCCATCATACAAACAGTGTGGCTTTTAAAAGTCAAGCATTGGTTTGGATGAATGACAAGTTTTTGTGGTGAAAAAAGTCCTTGGAATCTCTCTATTCATCATCTAGATTTTGGATGTCAAAGCATTGACAGGTTAAAGTTGCTTTTATATCTGCTAATGACCTCTGTTGACTTAGTGAAGCTAGGGCTCAATTAGGGCTAGTAATGACTGCCATGTTCGAATGTGGGATGCAAATTTGGATGCACAGCATACAAGGTGTCCCCTATTTGGGAGTTGTGTAGGCATTATTGAAAATATTATGACCATTACAAATCCCTAAGCACCTAGGTGCACTTGAGCAATATGCATTTACAAAATACAAGTGTAACATAGAATAACAATTTTGAATCAAAGTGGTTGATCATTTATCAATTAGTCAATGTTGGGTTCTTTCTATTGATAAACTTTTGGTAATATCAAAGGTTTTGGCTCTCATATGCACAAATCAACACTTGTAATCAAATTTGATGAGAATATACAAGGAATGATGTCATATTAAACATATACCAAACTTGAGTATAATTGTACAAGAAAGAATTTTATATTTAGAGATAAAAGAATGATATATTTAGAGATATCCCTTA
Source organism: Antitrichia curtipendula (assembly GCA_951230915.1). Taxonomy (NCBI): domain Eukaryota; kingdom Viridiplantae; phylum Streptophyta; class Bryopsida; order Hypnales; family Leucodontaceae; genus Antitrichia; species Antitrichia curtipendula. Next base: position 2,387,695 of record OX579638.1, on the reverse strand, counting down.
TTTCAGTCTAACTTTAGTTTTATATAGTGTATTTTTACCTCTTTACTAATAAGTGTATCTAATAATCAATGGCATATATGTGACCATTTATTTCTTTAATGCCTAAATCTTGTTGGATTTTTGTCCCTTTTAGTTTATAAATTTGTGCAAATATCTTATTTTTGCCAATTTCATCAAATTGGTCACAAAGAAAGGGTATGTAATATAGACTCAAGAATTGATTTAGATGAATTAGAAGGTACTTGGACAGAACATTGACTTGAAACATTGTGTTCATCATTTAGAATATGGATGTTAGAAAACTTATGGGATTATCTAATTGCGCTCTTATAAACTTAAGTTTTTATCAATTCAAACACTAAATACATGGAATAAGAGATATTATGGTTGAGATATTAAGTTGATGATGAGTTCATCCAACTTTGAAAGCTTTTTGAAGAAGAAAGTGAAATATACCCTATAAGATTGGATACAACCTTGCAAAATCAAATGTAATGTACAGTACAGTACAGTACCCTTGCATAATAATACGTACATCCACTTTTTGCCATTCAAAAGAACTTTGCATACTATAAAATTTTATTGGTATTTTTCTTTTGCATAAATAATATTAAATTCTTGCGCAATTCGAATGAAGCATACCAAATTTGGGTTTTAAAAAAGCAAAACTCCATTTTTGGTGAATTTTTTCTTTTAAAATTCATGGTTTTACATGATAATTGATTGAAAAACATTGGTGAAGAATTTTTTTAATTTGATTGCATAGATATGTAAGAAACTTCTATACACACATCTTTCAAATAAAAAAACACCCCATTAAGTAACAAAAATATGATCTATGAGGAGCTTAATGATTGAAAATCTAGTTAAACTATGGAGATATTTATTTTACAAAATTTACTCATATAAAATTTCACATTAAGCTCCTCATAGATCATATTTTTGTTACTTAATGGGTTATTTTTTTATTTGAAAGATATGCGTATAGACGTTTCCTACATATCTATGCAATCAAATTAAAAAAATTCTTCACCAATGTTTTTCAATCAATTATCATGTAAAACCATGAATTTTAAAAGAAAAAATTCACCAAAAACAGAGTTTTGCTTTTATGAAACCCAAATTTGGTATGCTTCATTGGAATCGCGCAAGAATTTAATATTATTTATGCAAAAGAAAAATACCAATAAAATTTTATAGTATGCAAAGTTCTTTTGAATGGCAAAAGTGGATGTACGTATCATTATGCAAGGGTACTGTACATTCAGTGTCAAAAGTTATCCAAAGATATTGGAGTATTCAACTTGTATTGGAGTATTCAAAAAAGTTGGACATAAAGAATATCTCAATTGTCCACAAGAAGATAAAGCAATAAAGCTGCAATTGGTGGCCAGTGCTTATCTACACTTTTTATCTTTTGGTACCTCGTACTTGAGATGACTCAGGACCGTGCACAAAAAGAAATTTTTTGCAATCCTATTCCAGAGGTGTTGACGAAGCCCCCTGAAGGATGTTCTTCAGTGACCAATTGCAACGAGTGCAAAGTTTACAATTACAAAAACGGACTCACAGTTCTTTGGGCTGCGTATTCAACATGAGCAGCGCTTGCATCATAACGTAACGAGTATATCCCCTGGTGTAAGAAGGGTTCTTCGCTAGCTGAGATTTTGGTTGTTTACAGTGTTCCTCACGGCATTGTCAATGTCGTACAAACAAAAAATACCGCTGCTACACAATCTGCTATTTTCAAATATATCTTTACATAAATGCCAACATCCTTCTACAACCCATATGTCTCTGGTTCTTGGTAGCTTGGGTGACTCCACATTGATTCAGGAGGGGGACGGCCAGGTTGCGCCCGCCCCATTGGAAATTTCCAAAAATCATCTGAGAGGGAGGACTTGAAGAAAGCCCAGAACAGCAGCCCGGATAGCGCAATCATTCCAAGAAGCACCAAATATAATTGCCATTCTGCTCACCAGGAAACATGTGATCAGTGAGAGTTCATACACTACATTTCCACTCCAATGTGATATATGCATCGTGATACTCTAAGACTAAAGAGTTTATTGGACTAAAGAGTTTCAGGAAGTTTTAGAGAATCATATAGAGAATCTCCATATAGTTTCAGACATCATATAGAGAATCTCCATGCGGACCTCTTCCCTATGGCCAAAATGATCATATGGAGGCCTCCCTATGATAACTGTGACCATAGGGAGACCTCCCCATGGACGATGAAAAACATTTTCAGTACTATGATGTTCTCTAAAAGTTCTTAAAAGGGTCTAATTTTATTGAAAATTCTGTTAATGATGAAAATCTTGTGCTTGTAAACATATAACGGTAGATATGGATTACCTTTCCATTCCGACTTTTTCAGCCGGCTAACGCGAGCGGTTGCATCTGCTCCCAGTGATAGCAGTGACCTGTAATGCACACAATTGTCATTGGAGTATAAAAACCACTGCCAACATAGGTGTTGTGTTATTCTCTTAATCTTCTGAAATACGTAGAAGTTAAATTACGCCCAATTCTTAGGACGTCTAAAACGAGCAAAACACGGTACCAGCAATATTTCACGCAAGCCACGTTCGGTAAGAAAAACAGTTCCCCTGCAACTTGACAAATACCTTCCGTGCTTAGAGAACTCCAACCCCGTGACTGGCGAACTGTGGGCACTTCCAATAACCTGAATTACCTCCATTTTTCTCAATAATATTACAGCCAAATCACCTTCGGTGGTCCCCCTGAACATCCATCCCCAAAACAAAACCTCAGGTTTTTCATCTACTAAGCAACGACAATGAATCCCGTCAGAAGACCATGTGTTTCTATGCTCTGCAACTCCTTGACATGCCTCAAGGATGCATGATTCCTATAAAATACTCGAATAAATGAAAACCTACCATAGAAAAACAAGAAGTAGAGCAGCCGTCGTCTGCAGTAGGAAAAAAAAACAAGGGACTGGAAATGACAGAAGGAAAAGGAAGGTAAAATGAATGTGTTCAGGTTAACTCACAAGCACAAATATTTTCCGTCTCGTGTAACAGCAAGAGATGAAATGGGAGCATCGGCTAACTTTTTAGAGCCAATTTTGCTCCAACCCACCATGTTCCAAACTCCAATATATCCCCTGCTACCTGCGAGAGCGAAGACATATGAATCATTATAACATGTCATACACTAGGTTGGATTGATGAGATAAACAGAGCACACATGTAAAGTAGATTATCACGAACTAGTATTAGACAAAAATGTACACAACAAAATACATTACAGATGACAGTACACCTCACCTTTTGTAGATGAAGCAAATAAAAAAGCTTGTGCTCCATCACGAGAAAACCTACAATAGCCAAATTTCTCATCCTGCCATAGAAAAGGATTATAATCACAACCAAATCAGAAAAGCCAAGAGAAAGTGACTTGCACTGTGAACCGGCTGGTTAAAATAAACTTGTCACCAGAACAAATCGGGTTCAAATACTGGCAATTCATAGTTGAACCTATTCTCAACTATGTATCTAAACCGCAAAACCCATCAAAACGCCAAAGAATTTTCCATAATGTCGTCACAAAATAACAAGTCCTTCAGAAATATGCAATAACTGATGGCAACAGTAAAATACTCCTAAAAAGCCTGCGACGCTTCAAACATGGCAGACGTACCTTCTCCCTCTGCAATTGGGCTATGGATTCTCCTTTAGTAATGTCCCACACTCGACATGCACTATCCTCAGCAGTTGATACCAAATATGCTGAATCCATGCTGAGACACATCACAGTAACCTTGATCAAGAATAGGTCAATACTGAGCACAAGTAAGCACTTCTAGACCGTATGCTCCAACTGGATCAGCAAGAAGGTTCTGAAGTACGGCTAGTTAACCTGATATCGATATCTTGAATCGAACGACGTGCACGAGGTTCATCCAGTACAAGTTGACAAGCGGGCCATGCAAAAACTCGAAGGTAACCGTCCTGTCCATAAGTAAACATATGGTACTCTCAAAGACAACAGTTGCACAAAGTAAACAACAGGCAAATAAACATGTGGTACTCTCAAAGACATTTTCTAAACGATGACATTCTACTTCCAAGAGTTTCCAGCACTCCTACATTAACCCTCAAGGACCAAAGATTCACGGTTTTGAAAATTACCAATGTGATTGATCATATTGTGAACAACATAATCCAAACGGGGTCAAGTTCTACATCACCAGAGTCAAATGAATAACATTGCATGTGCTGGTCAAAAAGTCAAGAAAATGGACACAGAAAAGTCCTCATTTGACCTAATTAGAAACAATAAGATCGAACAGGAAGGGGAATAATTTCAAGTACCTTACCACCGGTGGCTAACAAAGAGCCATCCAAACTGAAACGAATGCAGGTTTGAATCCCAATCCCCTGTAGAAGAGGCAGCTCACGCTCAGAGGCTTTAAGCTTCCACGGGCCCTTCGGATTTATTTCAAAAAACCTGCAAGAACCAAGCAATGTCTGGTAACTGGCTCTAGGTGTTCAGTAATCCAGAGTAACCTCAAGTCGTCCAGAATTTGAGTTCAAGCAATCTAGAACCAAATTGCATATGCGAAGGCTTACTTGCAACTATCTGCATAGAAACAAAGAACTCCATCGCCACTTGGATGCACAGCAAGTTGCAATGGACGACCATCCGCCGTCTCAATTGCATGAATCTGCAAATAAGGGCGCTTCACAAACAGTTACAAATCATGAATCTAGACTAAAACCTAAGAACCATTCATGCATGTTGCCCATGCAAGTCTCTTGAACTACAGCAATACTGCACTAGTTCAAGTCAATCTATCTAATCAGCCTCTAAGAGGATTACGAAGCCCACATTAGGCCCTAAAATTTGTAGCAGTTCGATCATACGGGGGCTTTCTCATCTTCAAATTTTCTTATTTCTAACCAACACATGCAATGATCTTCACTACAAGTAGTGATATATAATTCAACTCCATTTGAAATTTCAAAATACGATCAATCCACCTAGTCAATTTCCAAACCACAAACCCTTGTTCCTGAGCTGACTAATCACAAAACCCTAAATCCTTCGTAACCACAGACCAATTGCACCACTATCGCCCCCGTGGTATTGCCAACAGGCCTTAAATTTTTTAGCAGAAATAAGTTTGATCATAGGAAGACTTTCTTTTGCCAATTTTTCTTACTTCTAACCAATGCAAGCAATGTTCATTAGACACCAGTGATAATCCATTTAACTCCATTTCAAATTCCACAATACGATCAATCCAACTGGTCAATTTTCAAGCCACAAACCCTTGATCCTCAACTCACTCATCACAAACCCCAAACCCTTCGTAACCACAGACCAATTGCACCACTATCGCCACAGACGCATTGCCACCCGGACTCAATTTTTTTTAACAGTAATCAGCTAGATCATATGATAACTTTCTTTAGTCAAATTTTCCTATCTCTAACGAACACAATCAATGTTCTTCACTAACACTAGCGATATAAAAATTGAACTCCTTTTTTAAATTTCACAATATGATCAATTCCAACTGATCAATTTTCAAACCACAAACCCTTGTTCCTTAGCAGCGGCGCGACTAATCACAAAATCCTAAATCAAGCAGTCACCACAGACCAACTCCACTGTCGCATTGGCAATACAGTAGGCCTTCAAAAGTTCAATTATTTTACGTAAATCAGTTAGATTCTTTCTTTTTGTCAATTTTCTTATTTCTAATAAACACAAGCAATGTTCTTCACTAATACTACTGATAAATAATTTATCTCCATTTGGAATTTCACAATACGATCAATCCAACTGATCAATTTTTAATCAATAAACCCTTGGTCCGTAGCTGCGGCGCGACTAATCCCCAAACCCTAAAATAAACAGTAAAAAAACAGACCAATTGCACTAGTATCGCGGCTGCCACATTGCCAATCTACAATGCAACAACAACCAGAAGCAGACTATGTCATCCTTACTTACCGTGTCCACAAGCGAGTTCGAATCGAAATTGTACTCCCGAACAGTGATGGCCTCTTCGTCGCGTCCCAACAGCACAAACGCCGACGGGGAGTCGGTCACAGTCCCCACCCGAGGCGCCCACGCCCCGCAAACAGCGCCCGTCTCCTCATTCCTCGTCTTCGTCGGGAGAGTGTACTTCACTCGCCTCTGGCTACTCATCTCTCCAACCTCCACGCACAAATCGTTAAACGCAACTCCAATTTTGCTCAAAACGCACAGTCGCCGTTCTTTAGCGATTCAGCATTATTTTCCAAGGGGTTTGGGGGATTGGGTTGCTGCCGGCCCTGGACGCCTGGTTTCAGGTGTGCTGCGAATCCCGAGGAGCAGTTTCCGATTTAAGATATCGATTGCTACGCTTTTGCAGACACGCGTGCGGGTGTCAGATGCACGGGGACATCGGAAATGGAGCGCTTGGAAAGCGAATATCCGGAGAAGATTCGTACACACGACTTATCCAAACACCAACAGGCTTTTTGCTTTTTGACCCCGTCCTGGACAGGGATATGGTATTGAATCTGAAGTACGGAACTAGGGACACCTAAAAGCGCCACTTTTTTTCACAAGGATGTTGTTCCATGACCAAGGTAGTCACCAAAATGCTCCAATTGTTGAACCAATAGTAGGGGTAGTCCCACCATGTTCACAAGTTGAGTGAACAATGGATTTTGAGAAGTTGGTGAGGATTTGGAGGAGCCAATGGGAAGCCGTGGTGGGTGAACAAGGTGTGACCCCCCCAAAAGATGTGTCGACAATGGACAATGAACAATGGGTGAAAAAGGTGTGACACGGCAATGAGCCAATGAGCGGTTGAATCATGGAGCACAAAGGAATATACTTAGCTTGCTAATGAATGTTCATGCCCAAAATTCACCTCCGGAGGAGAAGATTGGGCATGAACATTCAACAGCACGCTAAGTATATTCCTTTGTGCTCCATGATTCAACCGCTCATTGGCTCATTGGCGCCATGTCGCACCTTTTTCACCCATTGTTCATTGACACATCTTTTGGGGGTGTCACACCTTGTTCACCCACCACGGCTTCCCATTGGCTCCTCCAAACCCTCACCAACTTTTTAATATCTATTGTTCACTCAACTTGTGAATATGGTGTGACTATCCCTAATAGGTGCATTCTTTGTTCTTAAAGTGAACAATAAAATCATTCATCTGACAGTTATGGTCTTCAACTTTCTTGTATCTTTAACCCCTAAATGATGGATCCATGACCATTGATTTCAAACTCACTGTCCATTAATCAATTTACTACTATTTTACAACTAAATATGTATGGAAAAAAATTATATTTATTTTTTAAAGATTAAATTACATGTCTTCTTTACTTCACGAAAAAATTAATTTTTTTTTATAGAAAACTGAGATTTTTGAGAATTTTTGAAAAAAAAGTAAAGAAAAATCACATCAAACAGAAAATTATTTTAAAAAATATGAAAATTTCTCATGTGTGTATATTACAATGACAATGACAACAATCATAGAGTAAATTCAAATTCCATGTGATTTTATAATTAGAATTGGATACACTAAAAAAGCATCCGAGATTCAAATTGCAAAAAAATATTCAATATTAGGATTTTTTCAAAATTTTAATTGGAGTAGAAACTAGAATAAATGACCTACATTTTGTTAGTTGGACTCAAACTCAAAACATATCATTTTTGTGAAGAAATTTCAGATTTAAAGCAAGGAGCAACAACTTCCCAAAATATACCAAAATAGCATATTTTGTGATCCATTTTTTTTAGCAACTTCTTATTGACTTGAAGACAAATATTGGTAAGACTACAAACTCAATTGGATATTCTTCCTAACCCAACATGAAAGATCAACAAGGAAAACATGGATGAAAAATGCTTTCAAAAGTCTTACAGCTTATTGGATCATCATCCGAAAGCCACATAACGGCATCGACGGCATTCTAGAATTAGCGGATGAGCTAGTCACCGTGGAAATTATTTTTTTGGGTACCGTATAATTTGTTGGCTTAAAAAAAAATGCAAAAGCACCCATTGGAAGTCAAGCTACTACAGAAGACCTTCCTTTTTCACACAAAATTGGGAGGATAACTAGTTACACTTCTATCCTGCATGGAGGAATTCTTTGTAATTCATCGGCCAAAAAACATACTCAATGTTGTTTATGGGTTAAAGATCAATGTTGGAGATTTTCTTAAGGTTTACCAAAATTTCCTTCAATTCTCGTATTGAACTGTTTTTTTAAATATTGAGCCCAATTGTTTCCTCTATTTTTATTTCTAAATAAATTTTTTGTAGATTTATTCACTGGGATTTTCTCCAATTTCATTGACTAACTTTGAAGTAGTTGCCAGTTTTTCTTCAATATTGGTGCACAGAATTTCTATAGACCAATAAAAAAATATAGATATATTTTTTAATTTACATATGAAAAGGATATTTCAATGCACCAAAATGAAAAATTAACAATTTCCCTAATCAGCACCTCGAGTTGTTAAATATAGGTGTGTATACTTCATAATTATATTCTAAAAATAGATTTGATCAATGACATGAATTTTAGAAGGTAGTTTTGATTCACAAGTGGGATTTTAAGTGAATGGATTAATTTTTTCTACTTTAGCTACAACTTTTAACCCCTAAAGGACCATTGTTTCCTTGGGGGACAAAATGAATTTTAGGCAGATTTGTATTACTTCAATTTTTAATGAAACTTTTTCATAAGATAGACAAACTTTTTAGCTATGTGGAAATATAATTTTTATTTCAATCGGTGCGGAGGAAAAAATGTTCTGCCATCTGAAACATAATTTTCACTTCACCGGGCAGGAAAAAATCCACAAAAACATGAAATTAATATTTAAAACTTTTTCTCCTTGTAGATCATATTTTTTTCTACATGTGAAGCTTTGATTCATTCCATTTGGATTAGTGATGTGAAAGTTATGAACAATCTTGTTTTTTGGGCAATCTAGGCATCTTCTTGAAAAAATAACTTATAGGATTCATTTTTTAATGCAATGTTTCAAATTTTTCAAATTTTTTTTTGACAAGGTTAAGTTTGATTTCTAGAACAATATCACCATTGGGATTATTGTGTTTCAATCCCATCTTAGAGCTATTAATGGTTTAGTTTTTCTTTCAATCTTGAATCTACTTCTACTTGACAATTTTTAAAGCATGAAAAACAAACATTTTTCTTTTGAAATTTTTTTCTTAGGCTTTCAGCTCAATTCTTCAATACAAATAAATGTAAATTCAAAGTCCATATTGCAAAAAATTCCGCAAAGGGAAATCAAAGTCATTTGAAACTGCTAGTGCTCAAAAAAAAAAAATTCAACTTTGAATGCTAATATCTTCCAATTTGTATGATCAGACTCCATGAAATTTTTACCACATGATCTCAGGTAAGTAAAGTACAAGATCATACTTTTAGATTTAAAAGTATAAATATTTTTTATTTTTTTGGATGAACATAGGAGAAATGGCAGTTTTTGAGTGGTTTTTGACCCAAAAAAATTACCTTGGTCCTTTAGGGGTTAAACCTAGGATAAGTTATGTGTAAAAATTAAAAATTTTGAGGTCCACCCCACAACAATGCTTCTTCTATTGATTCATCTTTCTTTTGGGTGTTGTGGATTGCCTCCTTGCAAAGCATGAAGCATTCACATATCGAAGTTGACAAAATGTGCAACTGACAATCTAAATAAGCAATCATGTACTTCGAAATTGCTTCCCAAATTCAACCAATGATCATCCTTTGTTCACCTTTCTATTACATTACATGTTGTTGGTTGTTCCTCTCACTACTACAAGCAACATAATATTGGGGGGTATCTATTGCTTGTGTGGCAATTAAGACATAGAGAAGAATATTTATTTTTATTTTAATTAGCTAGTGATCCATTCAAACCACATAGTTTATTATAAATAAAAAATGGCATATATCTTTAGCTCATATAAATTGAAAAAATGTTGTCCAAAAACACCTCAAAATTTTTATATTTTTGTTGTTGATTTTTAGGTCACATTGATTTCAAGAAGTATGCAAAAAGGGAATTATCTAGGTGCAAAGAGCATGGCAAGTGGGATGTGAAAATATCATCTAAGCAAAATATAGAGAAATAGTCAAATTTCCTTGGGTCTTGTTTGAGAGGCAAATTGGATTTTAGATTGATTTCTTTTTAGCTTGCATATTTGGGTCACTATGTGAAAAAACTATAAATTATTTACAATATGTTGAAAGTAGGTGTACATTTTTGACAAGAATATGCATGGGACAAATTTAGAAATAGGTTACAGTAATGTGTAGTTGCTCTACCAAATTACATTGATTTGTTTAGTTAATGCGTGTCATCAAATTGAACTTTCATGTAATTATAACTTTATACAAGGAAGGAATGTTTTTACCAATAATGTTTGTAAAGACTCTTCAACATGAATAGCATTAGTAAACTTTCAATAGAGGCAAACATTCCTCCCTTGTCCCTCGTAAAAAGTTATAAGCATATGTAAGTTCATTTTGTACACAAACTAATAGGACCAATTCGTGTACTCTTGACACTGCTACATTTGAGTATATTATTTTTCTTTTTAATCCATAAATGACCTTGAGGATGTTTTTCGGCTAATGAATGACAAAGAATCTCTCTTTGCATGACAAAAGTGCAACTATTCATCATCCCAATTTTGTCTGAAAAGGGAAAGTCATCTAAATTAGTTTGATTTCCAATGAGTGCTTTTACATTATTTTAAGCCAACAATTCACACGGTACCAAACAAATGATTTTTAACGATGACCAGCTCATTGTTTAAAGGTTAACTTCTCTCCTAACTTATGTGTCTTCCAATTCTTTTCCTATGCCTTGTGTGATTGAACCTTCTCAGGTATCAAAGGCAACAATCTTCTTTTTCCATCCTACAGCGACACGTGTCTAATACCAAGATTTGAAACCAAGCTAACTTAAGTTACTCCCACAGCTGAGACTGTGCCACATCAGCACTGGTACTCAAAATTCAAAATTAATAAAAGTTGATTTTTACTATTTGTTTCATGCGGTCGTGTCACTTGTACAGTTGTACAGTGTCTGTCAATCCATGTGTCTGCTACATTCAACAAATAGAAACTCCTTGCTGTTAAGTTAAGTCGGCATGTGGAACACGACATCAACAGGAGGGCCAGTGACCATAGGTGAAGAATGCAAAATATGGATGGAAATTCCTTCGTGAATCGAGTGCCGTACGAACCTCTCTAAAATAATAACGTCTTTAAGGTAATATTGATTGTCTGGTCTATCATGGGCCGCATACAAATGTCATTAACGCAATGACCCTCCCTTAAATAATAACCTCTATAATGTAATATAGTCCACCTAGTCCTGTTTTCCTTTTAATTTTTTTATTTGTCACTTTTGAATAAATTTTTATAAAAAAAAGAATTGGGAGGGCTATTAAAAGGGATAATTTAAAGCAATTAGAGTAATTGAAGATGCTCTCATTAGCTCGATAACATAGGACCTTTGCAAAGGGGCAATTTGACACTCACACTAACTTGGTCAACTTTGACTAAGTTATGGCCTCAATGGAAGACTCTGGAAGCTAGTGGAAGCTAGTGAAGGGCATGCAAAAGAAGGAGAAGAACTTCTTCCAACAGGTGGTTGGTGACTCGATGAGGAGCATGCATCAACCACGACTTGATGCCGTGGTCAGCTACAGTACAATTGGTGACGATGCTCTTGAGTTAAATGACTGCAGAAATACAGCAGAATGTTGAGAAACCCCGGAAGCTGCCTCCCAACAAATTGCCGAACCAACATTCCTCCTCGTGTCTGGATCGTAGACGCAGTGCTGACGCAAAACTCCAAGTGACTCATACTGCAAATATCTGATCTGACCACGCGTCACGCTAGCAATAATAGATGGTATACGATGGCCCTCAGCACTTTCTGTCAGATCCAATCTTCGACGCGTGAGATCTATGAGTCGGCAAGGAAGATGTACTCGGAAGCAACATGCCGAAACACCCTCCAGGGCACGTCATCAGAACTCTCCAGATCTTTGCTTTATCCAGCAAACCGAGTGCGTTCCAATTTTGCGTTCACACCAGGAAGGGGTTCCTCCTCGAAGGTTCCATTGCGACATCTGTCCCCCAGACGTGTCCATCACGCGTTCGTTGTAACCCCGCCTATATAAGTGCGTCCTCCTCCTCTCGATTCTTTCAACAAGACACAAGCCAAGTGGCTTTTGCCTGATAAAGTACGCTTACAGAGGAAATTTATTTGCTGCAATTCTAAGATTGTGATTGCAATAGAAGAGTAGGAGGTGCAGACAGATTGAAAATTCAAGTTCAGGGAGTTTGATTTGAAATTGAGAAATCGTTGAAGGATTTGGAGAAAGAGTTTGTATTGAGAATGGTAGAGAAGAACGCGAGCCAGAGAGCAGCGTCTGACATCAGGACAGCCGGTGCACGCCACATTCTAGGTGTAGCGAAGAAGGATAATCAATTCAAGGAAGAGAATCCGACAAGCCCGAAGTACAGAGGTGTGCGCATGCGGCAATGGGGAAAGTGGGTTTCAGAAATTAGGGAGCCGAACAAGAGGTCTCGGATATGGCTAGGGTCTTTTCCAACTGCGGAGATGGCAGCTAGAGCATACGACGCGGCCGTGGTGTGCTTGCGAGGCCCGAATGCTTCTTTGAATTTCCCTGATTCTCCTGCGAAGGCGCTTCCGCGATGCCACTCGCCAAAAGATGTTCAAGTGGCCGCGGCTGCAGCCGCAGCTGCTGCGGAGCCGTGCACGCCTTTGTCGTTCCCGCCGCAGCCAGTTGCGCAGTCTCTGAACATGCAGTTGAAGGACATGGAGCCGGAAGCCTCTTCTAGGGTTCCAGCGGAGGAGAGCTCGAGCGGTAGAGGCGCGAGGAAGTTGGAGGAGCTCGATGTTGACGAATCGGTGTGCACCGGAGAGTCTTGTCCAACGGACAATATCATCTCTCTGGAAGACGTGAACCTGGCGTGGGACTGGGACATGAAGAGTTTCATCGAGTTGCCGCCGCTGGAGGATTTGCTCAATGCAACGGACTGCGGCCAGCTTGCGGGAGCCGTGCAAGAGGAATTTCCTGCGTATCGCGACTGCCGTTCCTCGTCAGGATCGTTGGAATATAATAATACCTTCGACCAGCTTTACAACCGGCATCTGTATTAGGGTTTGAAGTTCATACCAAAGTCTCACGGTGATTGAGTTGTGTGGGGGTTTCTGAACAAGAAGCATTGCGGGAATCATTTCTCCTTCGGTGTGGATTGGCAGAGACAGATCCACATGAATCTGTGACCAGTGCAGACCATTTGAAACATTTAGTGTTGTTGTGTGATATGGAAGAGGATTTTCCGCTCGAGTGTTGTGGAATTTTCCAAATTTTTCGTTCCAATTAGCGAGCCCCATCAGGGCAAGAGTCGTGTAAGATAGAAGGGTTTATTGCCCAAATCCTTTTTTGCTGTGGTGGAGGTAGATGATGCATCAAGCTCTATGAGCTTGGTTTTAGGGCTTTTGCAATATGAGCTTCAGCATCTGTTGGCATCATCTGTTGGCAGTTGGACAAATGAGTGTGGAGTACCAATTGGACCTAAACCTTTGGTTGAAACTGCCATTGCTGATAGACCTTAGAAAGGTTAGAAAACATTAGCAACACAGACTTCATTTTTCCCTAGTCCATGCATTTTTTTCCCACATGGAATGTAGACTGAAAAGGGTGCCAGCAAAGGCATTCCAACTTGTCTTAGACACACTTCTAATTTTTGATGAAGTGTTGTCAAAAGTAATGAATCATTTCATGATTTTTTCCATCATACTGGGCTGCATATTCTCTTTTGAGCCTGATATTTTCATACACACATGCAGATCTCTTTTTATGGTAGAAGCTCAAGAGTAGGTTCACAGTGTGACGTGGGAGTTGTCCAATCAGATGTGTACACGTTGGGACTTTTTGAAATATTTGTGAATGTGATTTTTCAGTGTAAATAGTATAATAATGGAGTACAATGGATCTTTATTTTTGACTCCAAATAACTTTCTAAATTAGGATTGGGATGATTTGACTAGCCATGAAGTACTGTTGTCGCTTGTTGTCATCTACGTATTGGGTACCTCGAACCATTGCTAATCAAGCACTGTTTCACTTGCTCTCCATGATTACCTGTCATTTGCATGCAAATTTCAAACAACAATTTAAGCCAAAACTTTTCTATGATCAAAGCAAAAAAAAACTTCAAGCAAACAAGCTAAAAAATCAATCTAATTATCCCAATACAAACCGAGTAAGGTAAAATAGCCCATTGTAGTCAGAATTAGGAGTTTGACCTCATGTGGTTGCTGAAATTTTTTAATTCTTTTCTGACAATAGTATGAGTGTGAGAAACAATGAGAGCAATTGAAAGAATGTTTTTTTTTACAAAGTATGAGTTTGCTATGAACTTTTGAAGTGTCCAATGCATCATGGCCCCAAAGGCCTGTAGACTACTTTAGAACCAACAAAATTTGAAGCCATCATGCTCATTTTGCTCATCTAAAGCAGTCATAATATTTTCTAACATGAAAGGCCTAAAAAATAAATTCTTACAATGAATTCACACTGAAAAGTTGGAAGTTTCTAATGAAGTCACTAATCACTCCATTACTGCCATATAAGACATGCATTAAAGCCAAAATCTCACAAATTGAAAAAATTCATAATAGGATCATTTCCTAGGTGTCCACCACCATGGGTCATCCAACAACAATGGGTTGTTCTACCTTATCTAATTACAATCACACTTTTGTGACATCATCCATTTATCTCCTTAGAAAGGTATGTATGAAATTTTAAAGGATATTTTTTTATATAACCTAAATAAAGATTCTCATATATAATCAAATGCACCTTCATAAATCAAATTTCAAGTATACATTATAAAAATTGATACTATCTTCACCAATGTTAGAATTATGTTTTCCAACACCTCATGAGCAAAAATTTCCAAAGGTTGTGATTAATGATTGCAATGATCTTTGTTTAGTACCAAAGTAATCTCTACTACAAATAGTGCATTGAACCAAATCATGGAATCATTTTGCCCTCATTAGAACATTAGGTGGCAATAATTACCATCTACAATTTAATTTCAAAATAATCTTCAATTTGTATTGAGCAACATTGATTGCTTTAAAATAATCATTTTTTTTTGTAGACATTTTCATGCCCCATCCAAAGATGAATGTATTAGATAATTAAACCAAGGCTTTTAAATTTGGGTTGGTTATTGGACATATCATTCTCCTCCAAATTATATTAAAATTCATTAGGATCAATTTATGCTGAAAAAAAATTTTAGATAATAGTTTTGTATTGAATTTATACTAATTTAAGGTCATATTAGTTATATTGAGACTTTTCATTGTCTCATTTTTATCCTCGATTCAAAAATAAAACACTTTATTTCTTTACTAGTATTTTTTTATAAATAGGTAACAACACCAACTTTTAGAATTTTATTATAGAATCACTATTTTAGCATTATTTATTTTTGATTTCAATTACTATTTTTTTAAATGATTTTTCAATAAATGACATTCTGTCTCAAAATCTGCAAAAAGTCTCAATATATCGAATATGGCCTTATTTTAATGTAGTTGTGTTAATTTAAATCCATATTTAATACAAAACTTTGGTCTAAAATATTTTTGAGCATGGATTTGAACTATTTACCATTAATTTTTGAAGATCTATTGCTTTCTCAAATAATCTAGGGAGGTGGGAGTTATGACTCTCAAATACCTACATTTCATCCTCCAAATTATTTTATGTATAAAATAGACAAAAATTAGTCTTCATTTGAATAATTGGGCTTAGAACCATCTTTATTTCTAAAATTGGATTTGGTATACATTGTTGTATAGACAAACCTCTTTAATTACAAAGTCATTCTTACAAAGTCATGTTTGCAATATCTTGCACACTATCATTCCTTAGAGCACACTCATTTCTCATGTATATTATTTGACTTGTACTAAGATAGTCTCCTAAGTAGCTACATTAAAGGAATTAGAATGTAGTAAGGTAGAAATACCTTAAACTGTTCACAAAAATTGATGTACATATATAAAGTCAAATTTACTATAAGTTAACTTAGAGAAAAAAAAGAATTTGAAAATTAAAAATAAATGAATTAGAGAATTTTTTATTTTTATGAATTTTGTAAATGAAATCTAAAAATGTTATACATGTGCTTGCTTGAAGCACCTTTAGAAAAATCTAGAATTCTTCACCATAAATCCAAAATCATTCAATAATGGCTCTAGGGTGAAAGCATGCTACAGCCTACCTGCTTTGGCACATTCAATACTGCTAGCGCTAGTAGTAACACCAAAAAATTGAAGTCAAAACCATCTTTAATGTTTAGAAGTGTGCGTGCAAGGGAGCCCTATTTGTACAAATATGGAGGCCATAAAATAATGCATTTTTAGATTTCCATTAGTAGGCACTTGTTCCCTTGCTGTGGAAATAGACCACAAAATTTTCAGTTTGAGATCATTAATTTTGGATACTCCCTAGTAATAAACCCCTAAACCTCAAAGTGTGACAAATTAGCAAATTTGACTTATAAATATGAAATGATTTTTTAAAATTTCTAATAATAAGGGATATGATTACAATCAAGTTAACCACCTCCAATAAAAAAAATTCAATTTCATTGGGTTCTACCATCAAAAGTTGTAGTAGAAAACAACTCCGTCACTCTAAATATGACGCAAAATAGGACCAATCTTTCTTGCAATCACCCTGTAGTGGTGACTTCACCACTGTCCAAATAGCCATCAATTTGGTGCCCCAAAGAAACAAATACCATGTTTTCATTGTCATTAATGCCAATGTCTTCAAGATGGTAGAGCAGTCGAGGTGGGTGGAGCATAATGATGGTGGGAAGTACAACAATGGTCGGCGATGCGATGGCAAATGTTGAGCCTACAATAGCAATACGGTGGCAACCAAGGTGCTCGTAATAGTGACGTCCAAGTTGTTGCATGATTTTTGACAACAACAAAGGGGCCCATCTTGCTTACCAATGACATCACCCAAATGCCACGGAAACAAAGCAGACAACCTTCATAATGTTTTGTCACATTCTCAAGCCCGCAACAACCAATCAATGACACTACATGTTCAACTACAATCAGAACACTACACATGCTATCACTGCATCATGTTGAACAACCCATAAACAACACTTCTATCAACTCATTTTGTATGAGTTAGGAAGCTTTCAAGGACACTTACAATGACATGGATACAACTTATTAACCCTAACCCTCCTATCCCACGAGAAATAATGACAACCATCAATTAAGCTTCTTGAAGGCAACCAAACATACCAGCGCAAAAGATAAATAAATATAACTCCCTTCTTAATAACACTCGCAAATCGGCTAGAATACACAACTACTGATGGTCATTACTACCAACCTCCAAGGCATTTTGTAACATCCTCAATCCAATTACTCCACCAAGAACTTCAAATTTATATTCTTGCTGTAAAACATACCTTTTCTATCATTAATATTATTGTCATTAATACGTCACATATATCCTACTCTACGAACAAAAATTCAGTATCAAATATTCCCGAATATCTATGACCTACCTTAAAATACTTACTACAATCAAGCTCACAATCTCTAACCTTCTTTTCTACTCAATAATTTATTGAGGACACTAAACCTCTCCTATAAAGTGAAATAATTAAAAAAAAATTTCACACATGAAATTTTTTTGCAAATTTTAAATTTGTACTTGCAATCACAAAATCCAAATTAGCTAGAAGAGGTCAAGAACATACCCTAAACATGGTACAAAATAGGGGGCAAGATTTTACTTTTATTCTAGAAAACTTGTGTTTTCACCCTACTGGTCCTACTTTATGGAATAGATTTAGTGTCTTGCATCATTTACCTTAATGTTGGTCCTACTTTATGGAATAGATTTAGTGTCTTGCATCATTTACCTTAATGTTGGTCCTACTTTATGGAATAGATTTACCTTAAATCTTGATTTACCAACTTCTAGTTTCCTTTTCCTTCCTTTAAAAAATTACTTAGCTAATTTAGTGTTTCTACTTTTTTACAAAAGGATGTAGTTTAGAAGTCATTTTAGAATGAGTTTTTAGAGCTTGATGTGAGACCTTAAAGGAATAGACCCTTCAACTACGCCAACAATAAGTTACATACACTAAATAGTGAAATTGAGTTGCCTTCATTAGAAAAGTTGTCTCATGACTCATTACTTATCCAGATGCAATTCTCTAAATCCAAGCTATTAACCAATGCACCAACCTATGCAATATACATAGTTTCTACATTTCTACATTTCTACATCCTTCTACAATAACTATACATATTCATATAATGTAGAATGTCAAGAAATTAATCTAGGACAACCTAATTTCACTATTTAGTGTAGAGTGGTTGGAGTGATTTCTCTCTCTATGAACGAATGGAGAGCAACTTCAAGTCGACAAAAACCAGTCGATAAGGGGTTTATAAACCCCTTTTCACACCGCGGTCACCATTCTGCACAATCACAGGAAATTTCCCGCATTCCCTGAGAGAGACACACTGAGTGTGTAACCCTCCATTCATGCTCGTGATCACTGTCTCGATTTGCAAAATCCGCCACCTCCTGACAGAATTGCAGTTCCAGTTCCATTAGGAAGTTCTCTGTCTACGCATTCCAATCCTGTTTATCTCGTTTCATTTGGTGCTCTGGTGAGGGCAGAAAGTCAGTCGACTCCATCAAATGAGGCCACTTGTGCAGGGATAGTGCGCTGATCACCGTTGCGTAGCAAAAATGGAGTCCGCGAGGAGAATTTCTCGTTCTCCAATTGTGAGGCGAATTTCATGTTTTGCGTTTTTGCTTTCGTTGTTTTTTGTGTTCGGTTTGGCTTACGGCAAGGAGTGTACCAATGTGCCTACGGAGCGCGTCTCGCATACAATTCGTAGTCAAGGAATTGTTGAGAGAGGCGGAGTTAATGAGGAGGCTCCTCCGGACGAGATTGGTCGGATTTCAGGGATATTGGCGACGCCAAGGACAGCCCTAATTAACGTGTTCAGGAAGTTCTTGACCTGGAATGGAGGTGACGAGGTTCGAGATTTCTTGCCTGTGATGGAAGAAGAGCTCACGGATGACGTGTTGGTAGACTTTGACGATTGGGGACAGGCATGGAGGACAATTGCTAAGCCGATGGTTGACAAGACCGCGCAAAGAGCTGAGATGCATGGAGGCTCTTGTGATCAAAATGACGTACTGACGTTGCAATTGCAAGTAGCTGAAGAAATCGGCGACAAATATGTGGAATCGAGTGAAGAATTTGTGTCACGGTCAGAGCCGGCTGTTGCGGGCTTGTTGAAGGGTGTCAGCTTGCACAAGGTAAAATAAATGTGTAAACATGAGCTTAATCACTGCCAGATTGCTGTTATTAAGTGCTTTCAGAAGGAGGAATGTAGGGCATTGTTTGAAACATTCATCTGGTAACAAGCTACGCAAGAGACTCTGACTTGATTATTTGCTAGAATCGAAATTACATTGTTATTTAGTTAAATTTTGAGAATGAATGGCGTTTGAACATGAAATACAAGAAATATTGGACGCAATTACTTATTGGAGGATACTAGGTTGCACAAGGTAATATATTTGTGAAAGCATAAGCTCACTTACTCCTTCACCTTTTTTTCAATTACTGTGAGACGCTCTAGTTGTTTTATATCGCATTTTTCTCCTAGAATTCGCTTTATTTTGATTTTTTAATGACTACTAGGAAAAATGGGAGCGTCTTCTTCGCTTTCATGTCGTTAAATATTCGATAATAAATTTTACTCCAGTTTGAAAATGCAATATACAAAAACTAGTGCGTCTTGCAGTAATTGAAAAAATCGGTGTGGATCTCTGTTCTCAGGCGCTGTGTTAATTAGAAATTTAGCATAGTGCTTGAAAATATTGTTGGTAGATGTTGATTTTGAAGCTATTTTGTGTTTGAAGGAAAGCATGGAAATTATTTGGTCTTGCACAGGTGAGACTGGGAGCAGACTCACCGCAGTTTGTGGCTCAAAACACCAATCTGCAGTACTTGTTGGAGCTCGATGTGGACAGCATGGTGTGGAGTTTTCGTAAGGTCGCACATTTGGATGCCCCTGGCCTACCGTATGGTGGCTGGGAATCGCCAGCCTCTGAGCTTCGTGGACACTTTGTCGGTCAGAATACATTTCTTCTCCTTCTGATTATTGCGATGTCTGTCTTAGAGAAAACATAATTAAAGTATTACTGGCCGATTGATGATAATGTTCGACGGACGTAACATTTCAAATTGCAGGTCCTGTTGTTTAGCTAATTAGTTGGAAATTCTTCAACCTTTACAGAGTGTTTTCCCTTTTGTCGGATGAAAAGTTGCTGGACTCAGTTTCATTTACAAGCTATGCATTCTTCTTGTTACATGTGTCTCACACTATGTTTCGCTGATATTTATTTCAATGGGGTCGTCGGTTTCTTGTTTTTATTTCCCTCGGTTTCTTGTACTGGTGTTTGAAGCTTGGTGAAGTGCTTTCCACAGGTCACTATTTAAGTGCATCTGCATTGATGTGGGCTAGTACACATAATGAGTCACTTCAGGATAAGATGAATGCCCTTGTTCGAGCTTTGAAGGAGTGTCAAACGAGCATCGGTTCAGGCTATCTCTCTGCATTTCCTTCGGAGTTCTTTGATCGTTTTGAAGCCATTGAACCTGTTTGGGCGCCATACTACACAATACACAAGGTGAGCTGTTTCGAGACATTGGAAATGCTTTGATGCATAGATTGTAATAGCCCTTCAAGGTTTGAATGCTGTCACAGTTGGACTAAACAAAAAGAGTACTAAACAAAAAGCGCTCATGCTGTTCAATCAGATTATGGCAGGGTTGCTGGACCAATACGTCTTGGCTGAATCCAGAGATGCCCTGGAC
Source organism: Antitrichia curtipendula (assembly GCA_951230915.1). Classification (NCBI taxonomy): domain Eukaryota; kingdom Viridiplantae; phylum Streptophyta; class Bryopsida; order Hypnales; family Leucodontaceae; genus Antitrichia; species Antitrichia curtipendula. The sequence goes on along the minus strand of OX579638.1, from coordinate 2,366,652 downwards.
ATGGTAGTGGAAATGACTAATTATTTTCACAAAAGAGTGAAGAGTGTGATTGAGAGATTCACGATAGAACGTCACTGGAGGTCCTTAAATGAGGAGACAGGTGGTATGAATGACGTTCTATATCGATTATACATTGTAACGGTGAGTTCTCTTGTTGGTTTATCAAACGAGGGGTTTCTACTTGTTTGCATTTGTTTTTCGGATTTAGGAGGCCAAATCTCAGGGGAAGATATTCCACATCTCAATATCTAGATTCCGCTAGCCTTTTCACAGTCACTTCATTTACAAAATATCTGAGAACTTTTTCCAAGCAGAATAACAAGAAGCATCTGGAGCTTGCGCATCTCTTTGATAAACCTTGCTTCCTTGGTCCTCTTGCCCTTCAGGTACTTCATGTTCCACCTCATAGCCAAATTCTAGATTGTTCTATAGTTATTGTCTAAGGTAACTGCACCTTAAATCGCACGCTTCCTAAAACCGCACAGGCTAGATTCTTGCCTAAAATGTACTTCCATTATTCATGAGAGTATGGTTATGAGAGTCTATGGTTGGTTGCCCTAAACCCTATTTTCAACACTTTGAAAATTCGTAGTTTATTCATATGGTATCCAAAAAATGCCTTTTTAGAGAATCTAGAATCCCCTTTTGGCTTCTAACAAAATCCCACCAAAAATATTTCAAGATAATAATGGCAACCGTGCTGAATTGCTTATTTGTGCGATTTTAGGTGAAGTTACCTTATACCTCATACGTTGCTAGATCCTCTTCCCTAATATGTTGGCTGCTGCAGGCGGATCATTTATCTGGTTTCCATTCGAATACACATATTCCAGTTGTTGTCGGAGCTCAGATGCGTTATGAGGTGACCGGTGATCCAATTTACAGAGTACGTCGTACTTCTAAAGGCGTACCTTATGAAAATTTAAACTATGTTCCATATATTGTTTTTGGCCATCTCAGTCACTGAAATGGAAATTATTTTTGGAGCAATCCGATCCTCCCCTGCCACCTGCACAACTGAAAAATCTCATGCTGTTTTTGATGCACCGTCAATATGACATTTTGCGACTCTTTGATGCTTTTCATGAGGCGTCCATCATCGTAACTAATTCTTTACGATGCTGCTTGCAGAGTATCGCAGATTACTTCATGAAAATAGTGAATTCATCCCACAGTTATGCCACAGGCGGCACTTCGGTTTCTGAATTCTGGTAAGCAAATTTTTGGTTTCTAAATACTGTTTCAATTCCTGTTTCCAATTGTTTTCTAAGTTGAAATGTGGGATCCACTAGATCTTGATTTTTGCGAACCACATTTTCTTGGATTTCTCTACTTCTATGAAATTTATTATCTGAGTCCGTATTCTGGAGGTCGTGTTACTGTACTTTGTAGTGCTTCTCCCTCCTTTTTCCCGTTCTAATTATGGGATCTGAGAGCAGGACGGATCCAATGCGGCAGGGCAGTACTTTGCACACTGAAAATCAAGAGTCTTGCACCACCTACAATATGCTTAAGGTTGGTCTATGCCTCTCTGTTGTTCTGTCTGAAAAGATGAGTTTATTTCCGTTGAAGCTGTGTCTCGTAGTCTGTCAGCTCTATAGTATTTTAACATTATTTTGTCTTAATTACCATTCACTAGCTTATCCGGTTCCATTGTGGACCTCTGCATTCGTAATCTGTCATTACTTTAGCCATGATCAAATATTAATCTTGGTGGAAGTAGTGGCGTAGACATTTGTCTGAAGAACTGCGTTTTTGTGGGCTATCGCTCCTGCCTCCGAATTCTTTTTTGATGCTTCGTCTCTAGTGGAATTCTTAGGTGTGGCGCGACACCTTGGCAATTTAGCATTTCATAATGACTGTTAGATTTTAAGAACTTTTGAAGTTCTAAGTTGTGCCCCAACATTGTTGGTGCGATGGGCTCCGGTGCAGATTGCAAGGACCCTTTTCCGATGGACCAAGGATATTAAATACATGGATTATTATGAGCGGGCACTTGTCAATGGTGTTCTTGGAACCCAAAGAGGGCAGCAACCTGGAGTAATGATTTACATGTTGCCAATGGCACCGGGTGCATCAAAGGCAAGAAGTTATCATGGTTGGGGGAACAAATTTGATTCATTTTGGTGCTGCTACGGAAGCGGTAACCTCTCTACCATTGGAATCTTTAATTTTTTCTTTCATTATTTTCGTTGCACTGTAGTTACCTTGACCAAGCTGGATAGTTAGTGCTGCCTTTTTTATTTTCGTCAGGTCAGTTGCCGAAGGTTAGCTAGCTAAACGTCAAACTCTTCTGCCGAGCGCAGGGTAACTGATCTAGGTTTTTGGACCTACTCAGCTTGTAGTAATATTGGCCTCTTGTATACCAGTGCACTGGTCTATAACTCTCAATGGCAGTGTCCTACGCTCGTTCCTATTGTGCTGAGATTTGAGCCAACTGTGTTCAAAGCATTATTTATTTATGGTATTGGTGCAGCAATTGAGTCATTCGCAAAACTGGGTGACTCTCTCTACTTTGAAGAGGATTCCAAGACTCCCGGAGTGTACATAACGCAACTCACGAGCAGTGACTTCGAATGGGACGCTGTTGGGCTGGTGCTCCATCAGTCACACAAGCCCTTGACTGTTGAGCAGTCTGTACTTGAAGTAAGTCTCTCCTTCTCTCGTGGAACAAGTGATGATGCAAGTGCCGCAGCAAGCGAAGAGAATGCTACTATCCACGTCCGGATACCAGCGTGGACACCTCAGAAGGGTTGCTGTGCTCATCTGAATGACGAAGAGATTGAGGCTCCTATTCCAGGTATGAATCACTCTTGCATCTTTGAGGTCAATGCAGAAATTCTCCACTTAAAAATGCAAATGTGGATGTGGCACTGATGAGTTTCTTAATTTCTTTTCCATTTTGAGCCCGGAAATGCAGAAAATGTTCACTTTGGGGTCAAGATTTTTGAAAAGTACTTCTTTTGCATTATTAGAGCAATATAAAGTCGGAGGAATGTTTTTTCCGAACTAACGATAAAGCACAATTCTATTGTTAACAACATGAATTTGTAAGCCATGACCCTCAAGTGGAAAAAAACTGCCTAGTGGTAAACCCTCCCCGGCCCTTCAGTAATTACAGAAAATTGGGTTTTGAGGTCAAATCACTCTAAATTCTAAGATTATCCATTCAATCTTGCCTATGTACGCAAATTATATTCCCGGATTCGTAACGAAAATCGAAATCAAAAGAAAATTATGCGACTACGAAATCGTCAAAAGTCACGACCTAAACTTCAAAATTCATTATTTGGTTTTAAGGAATTTAGGGGATAATCCCAATATTTTGACTTCGTTTTTTTACCGATGGTCATTATCGACCTTTTCAACCAGCTGATGCGTGTTGTTTTATTGCTTAGGCAACTTCTTGAGCATCAAGCGGGGATGGGGTCCTGGCGATAAACTAGTGATTCAGGTGCCCTTGGGTCTCCGCCTGGAGAAAATTCAAGGTATTTATTCAGCATATCAATTATGGAGAACTCTATTTTTTTCTTCAGTTCTGTTGAAATTAGGTTTGAATAATCAGTTCAAGCTGTTAATGGAGATGTGCAGACCTGGAAAGTAGAATTTTGCTGTGACGTGTCCTACTTTCAATACCACATCAATACTCAACGCTAATTTTCGTCACAGAAGAAGGTCGTGCGGTAGTCTCGCCTGGAAATAGCCATCACTAGCATTCTCCCACTTATTGCAGTATTCTGTCTTTGAGATGTTTCAAATCCAGTCGGTTCTGAGAGCAGTTGGTTGGATCGATCGTGCAGATGACCGAGGCGCCTTTTCATCAATGCATGCAATAATGTATGGTCCGTTTGTGATGGTGGGACGGAGCATGGGCGACTGGAAACTCGGGCATGTGGGAAATTTGTCCGAGTGGATACACCCTGTCCCGGCTGCTTATAACAGTCAATTGTCGTCGTTCTCCCAAGATCGTAGTATCGGAGGCCGATCTAGCGGCCCGCTCTTCATGACCTGCGACAATGGCATAGCCGTCATGAGGTCTGCTCCAGTGGATGGGACGGACCAGAGTGGATTTGCAACATTCCGGGTGGCTGATCCTCTTGGCAACTATGCACAGAGAATTGAAAATGGAAAGCGGGTTGTTTCACTAGAACTTTTTAGTCAACCAGGACGTTATCTGAAACACAATGGTAAAGACAACCTCATCTCGGCCGGTCCACCAAACTGCCTTGAATATACGGCAGCGTATGACAGAATAAAGACCCACAAGCTGGCAATGCATTTGGAGAAGTCAAAAGCATTGGATGATTGCCCGATCGAAGATTCTGTGTTTCTCTCCCTACCTGGGTTGACGGGAGCAAGTGATACGGTGTCGTTTGAGGCTGCAAGTCAGCCTGGTTGCTTTCTAAGTTCAAGTTATGGTGAAACAACAGTGCCGGGCGGTATAGTTTTACGATGCAAGACGTCAGAAAACGAGAACACCTTCGCTGCTTACAGTACGTTTTCTATTCAGAGGGGAGCAGCAGCATATCATCCCTTCAGTTTCATCGCTGAAGGAAATAATCGGAACTTTCTACTTGCCCCGCTTAATTCTTTGCGGGATGAGAGCTACACTATTTACTTCGACATTCAGTTGACAGAAGCGTCCACGTTCAAAGCGGTATCTTAGCATCAACAATGGATCGTCTCGACAGCAGCCTCTACCAAGGTATGTACACTAATAGCGTCCGTATAAGCATCTGGGCTTGGCTCCTCAGTATTAGACTGCCTGGATTTTTGCTGGATCTTGATGGAAGTTGTAAGGCAATTCCAACTCAGCTTAGCATGTATATTTTGGACACTAAAATAAAGTATGAATAAATACGTGAATAAAATATGAATTGTCAAAGTTCTGATTATAGGTGTACCCAAATTTGACCCTTAGTTCTCATGTTCAGACACTGGATTTCAGCCACGAAACTAAATGGGCCTGTTTTGGGTAAGGGTCGCAATTAGGTGTAGGTGCCTTGTGTCATCTCTTTATTGGATAGCAAGGTATGTGCAAATAGAAGGGAGCCGAAGCATCAGAAAAGCAACCTCGTGAATATGGTTGTCTGTCTGTACAAGATTGGATTGTATGTGTAAATTTTTGCTTAACGCCCCAAGTTGTTCTCCAGACTACCCACCTTAAACATAACGTTTCAACTCGTGTGAACAAATTCTGATACGTAGGAGCAGTGTGAAGAAGCGACTCAGCCTCTCCAGAATCACCAGCATCACCAACCTGGCCTTAAAATAGAACTGCCAAGTTAGAATTATGAATCTGAATTTCTCAACTTTAATGTCTTGTTAAATTCAATGTACATCCACTGTGCTACAATCCCTGATAATTCGGGAAGTTTACAACTATAGTACAGTTGAAACCTATTCTCTGATGGGCTTGAAATTACGGTACGCTACCACAGCGTAAAAGGGATCCCTACCTGCAGACTGAAACAAGTTCGTAATGAATGAGAAGGGGCTAGGAGATGCCTCTTTCACCTCCGGAATCTTCTTCACCACCTCCGGCATCGTGAAACCGTCGATGCACTGGAAGTACTGCTTGACCAGCTGCGTTCGGCTGTAATCACTACCATCTCTCCATGCAGCCACGGCTTTCTCGTAGAACATGCGGTTGCTGAAGCTCACAATGCAAACCCCACCAGGTCGCAGCACTCGGTAAATCTCTGCAAACACCTTCTCCGGTTGTTGTAAGTACTGCACACTCACGGTGCAAAGGACGGCGTCGAATGAGTTGTCTGCATTCTCCAGCTTTGGCTCTGCGTTCAAGTCCTTGACGAAGAAGTGGTTTAACTGGCGGTTGCGTGAGAGTTCGGAGGCGTTCAGGCCATGGCCCACGACACGTTTGTACTTCTTCTCAGCTGCACGTACATTAGACGGAGATGGACAATAAGGTACATGTCCCAATTTCACAACTACCTCCTTAACTCATGCACCGATAATTTTAATCGATGTAGCAACAACCTTTATACCAAGGAAAAATCTACATGCTGAGATTTCATTCGTGGAAAGTGTCTTGGTTTTAAACTTCACTTAAAGTTTTAAGAGGTTGGATCAGAATAAGCACGATCTAGTGCACGGGTTTGCCAAAGACACGGGTTTCAAAAAATTCATGCTGCGAATTTTTTGATCTAGTGCACGGGTTTGCCAAATTCAAATTTAGTGCTCATCGTGCGGACATAGCTCAGATCCTTCTTTACGCGGGGTAAGGAAAATTACGTTTTACCAGTTGCACGAATCACCAAAACGTTTCAAGCCTAAGGACAGAATTGGCAGCCTTTCCGATGCAAATAATAAAATTAGGGTTTCTCTGAGGGTTAACGATCTCGGTCTCGCAATCGTACCTGGCAAATGGCTGACCCAAGAGCTCATGAGATCCAGCACCTCGGCGTCCTCAGCTATGCGCTCCCGATACAAATTCGTCAGAGACGCAAGAAACTGGTCGTCGACGTGGGTGACCAACCGTGGGGAAGAGTAGAAGCCCCTGTCCGACGCAACGTTCATCTTCGTCCTGCCCTCATTGCTCAGCACCTGGCGGAGGACTCGACCGCCCTGCGATTCGGTCATGCTGCACTCAGGGTTCGCCATCCTCTTTGGATGCCCCTTCGAATCCAGCGGCACAAACGAGTTCGTCTGGCCCTTGAAGATGGTCGAGAGGTGCACGGTTGGGGGAGCGATTCTTGTGACTTGTTGTGCGAGACTGATCGTTGCCATAGCTGCTCGGAGGGTCAAGCTTTAGGACTTGTACCAAATGGATTACACACAAGGCGAACTCATGTTCGATTACACGGTCAAAACCTACAACCCAAAACCCAAGATGGTGCAACTGGAGAATATTTCGAGGTCCAGGAAAGAGTGATGCCCACTTTCTGACCTCTTTAGACGACGGGTTGCAGCTTGCGAAACCAGCGACTGGACACTTGTTGCATTGGCAGGCGCAATTCTTAGATTACGGAAACTCCGTTTGGGATTCCCGTTCACCAATACTTACACCCGTGCGTGCTACAATTCCAATAGGAGCTTCTAGACAGGTACAGAAGCAAAATTGCATACAATCGGTGTTTTAATTGATGGGCGTGTTTTCTAGGACACACTCGAAGTGAATGCTTTGAAGAGGAGATGCCAAGTCAGGGTGGGAAACAGAGGCCATGGGGAGCAAAGCCATGCAGTCCACGTGGTGCAAACTGGTCCTCTTCCAAGAGTCCTCATCTGTTGCTGCAGCTTGCGTTGTAAGGTAAGAGGCTCATAAATCGCCCATCCTGGGGAAAATGGACGTCTGTAGGAAAATCAGTGGAACATAACATTTTTCACATATTTTTGGTGGAAAGAGAGAAGAGAAAAAGTGAAGTGGCAATTTTAATCGTAATTTTTTTTTACTGAGATTATTAATACTCATAGATTGAACCAATCATCAATCGAAATCAGCCATTGAATAGAGCATGTCAATCCAAAAAGTCCTTCATATGCCCAATTCATGTTCAAATTGAAGCACATGATTCCCAAATCAATCTCTCTACAGTTTGGTAGTATAAGAATGATCTAGAATCCGCTTTCATTTGATACAACATGACAAGAATCTTTATTTTACGATGAAGGGATTAAAAACACAATTATGAACAAAAAAAAGCACATTCAACAATAGTCCCTGTCACTTGGTCAGTATCCTAAAATCACGCACTTGGGATGACAATTTCTCACTAGACAATTATAATCCATTTTTAAAACTATTTGGACTTTGGAAGGCAGTTATGTAGGGGCGATTCTAATTGCCCAAGCAGAGTTCAAGCCTCATACCGTATCATAATTCAATGTTTATAAATGTGGCTAAATTTACCAAGATAACTAACACAACAATCAATTGCCACCTAATTGCGACTTGTTTGCCAGTTTGACTAGTACAAATGGTACAAATGGTCATGAGAGGTGATCCCAGAACTAGTTTATGGAATTTAATGTAATACGCTACCTAATTTATGGAATGTAGTGCAATATGCTACCTTCAAGACAAATAGACATCAACTTTGGCTACTTTGAGAGTGAGTAATATATAAAAAAATAGAAAAGAAAGGAATTTGCAAATTGTGAAGGATTATTGGAAGTACTATAACACAAAACTAACTAAATAGATGCTGATTCCAGTGCGGAGGAAGTTACAAATTGGCTATCAAATTCTATTGTTTGTTGCAATTTTTGCTAAAATGTCTCCATTACAAGCGTTTTTTTACAATGTACTAGTTGTGCAAGAATTTTAGGTTAAAACTCATCTAATTTTAGCCACTTTAGGGATTGTTAGTCATGAGATTTATTCATAATTTGGTACTTCTAGAGTCTTGCCAACGTGTGCTTTTGGATTGGCAACAAGCAGGGTTGATGTATCGCTTCCTAACTATCCTCTCAAAAGATGGCACACATTGAAGAACTATCATTCTAAAAGATACAACTTGAAAACGAAATCAAATGCAATTTGCAATAAAAACTGAAAGAGGGATCAATGGAATGTCCATATTTTATGACTCATAACCAAATTCTATTCACCTCTGGTTCACTATCGCTTCCTGATAATCACATATATAAAGTCAGTTATTATTCTTGCAGGCCGGTGTATGATTCCAAAAGGTCACTTTATAATTGCAAGAGTTCAATTCTAAGTGTGATGTGATCTAAGGGATCTACATAAATAGAGTCATATTTAAGATGCCATAACATCAATATAATTGATCCAATTTAATGATTTCATTCATAATACTATATGCCTAATGTGCTTAATGACCAATTTTTTTTCTATTGAAACAAATGAAACAAAATTTCATTGCAAAGAGAGATAAAATACAACGATTACCAACCACAAGTAGCTTAGTAGGGGTCAAACACCACAACAAGGACATAGACTCAAAATGAAAGAAGTAAATAAGACAGCCAACAAGCAAGGCACAACAAGGGGTTGTGAAAACCCTACCGACTAGCCCCAACTGGCCAAAGGGACGCTTGCACTCATTGGGACCGCCATTCATGATGGCTCGAATACAAACCCTTCCTAGGGACCGGATGGCATCCAACTTAGTCGGTCATCAATCATCCACATGAAGATCCCAAACTTACACCTATGATCGATGAACGTTGCAAGTAGACTGTTTTGAGACTTGACCGAGCATTGATTTTTACTATAGACATTGGACCATTCCACCCTACCATAATTGATAAGACCACGCCAAACTTGGCTCCTTAGACGCTCCGCAGCCCATGCCTAGTTATTAAAAAAAAAATCATTCCGTTAGATCCACAATTTCTATAAAATTGTTGTGTGCTCTTCCATCCACAATCGTTTGACTATGTTGAACCTACAAGGAATCCCAACTAAAAAAACTTAATGACCAATTTGAGCATGAAGCACATTAAGCACACTTCTCATTAATGACTAGAAATGATTGTATTAAATTTACATTGTAGAAATGTTTACAATTTGTTTAAATAAATTTTGTAAGCTAACTATGGGTAATTTGGAAGGCCATTTCAAGCACATTCTCCATGTCATGAACCAACTAGTGCTATCCTAAATATAAAAATAATAATAATTTATATATTTTTAAGTAAATTTAATAATAATAATAAATAAATAAAAATATTATTATCTGACATGGTTGAAGTTCAACCACATCAAACTGCTAAAGTGGCATAGTTCCCACGGTCCAAAAACTCGATGGAATGTGCAACCTTATTGAGTACCTCAATCTCATCTAATGAATTAAAAAAAATCTTAGATGAAATTGCTAGATTGTGGATGAGAATATAATTATGTACATGTGATATGTGCACGTGTGATATTTTCTATCCAATATTTTGATAAATCTTGAAATTGGGAACAGCACTATACGTTTTACATTGCCACTTTGCCACTTCATAATAAATGAAAAAAAAGCCCTACCACCAATCAATGAAGTTGATAGTAACATCAAATTTACCTCCACAAACAAAATACAATGCTTGCCAATGATAACTACACTCATATCATTTGCAAAATTTTCAGCAGCAACACATTTGCTCAATCTCGCTCTCTTAGAAATTATTGATATAATTACAAAATTATCTACAACAATGTTTGAATCTTGAGATGAGATACCATTGCAATCAATTCTGAGATCAAAAGATAAAAGAAAATAAGTCGAATTCACAAATGACATTAGAAGGAATCTGGCCCCTGCACAAAGTCATTTTTTTTTTTTTTTGAACAAATGGATAGTACCATTGCATTAAGAATAAACCAGAGAACAACAGCCAAGCCGAGGCTAGCAAATGAAGAGAAAAGAGCAAAACAGGAAAAAGAAAAGAAAAGCAGAGGCCGGACCAAGAACCAAAACGAACAAAGTGAATGCGCAAAGTCATTTGATGCATGAGAATGTGCAATTACAGGACAAAAATATCCAAAAAATAAAAAATAAAAAATAAACTGAAAAAAAAATTGGCCCACGTGATCACTTGCAACTTGGGGTTAAATCAATTTGTAATTCTCACATTAGAATTGAAATAAAACAGAAGTTTAAGTGTTTAAAACAACTCAAGGAATTGACAAATTTCCAATTCCCAATTAAATTAAATTTTAGATTTGAAAATTACTTGAAAATGAATAAAAATTCCCTCCAAGTCCCCACCATTCTAACCCAAACAAGCCCACAATCCGATCCCTAGCCAGTAACATACATTAACAAAGAATGAGAATCAAAGAATAAGCTTCACACGAACATCGTGAAAGGCTTCACTAAGCGACATTGTTGTTGCTGATCACATGCTCAGATGGCTTCAAGTCAGTGGGCTTTGGCACTACACTGATGAGCCACTCTAGATATTCTTTCATTCTATTTAGGTGCTCGTTAACCCTGTCTCCTTGGGAAATGCCATCTTCAGAACTCCATAATTAAACTCCAATGACAAAAGCACTGAATGTGTGCCGAAGTACCTCCTGAATTTCACTACGCCACCTTTTGGGTGAGGACGTCTTGACGTTCCTCTCGCTGTTCGAGGATAAATTGCAGGTTCCATGGTACGAAGAATCCGGAAGCCCGACTGACTAGTGGTGACAGATCATAAAGCAGAAGAGAAGCCTGTCAGCTCCGAGCATAGGCGACACGGCAAGGGTAATCCGGAGTGAAAAGAGCAGGGAAAATCCATGCCATGCGTCACAGGCAATAGGCCAGCCACAATGAATTTTACTTATTCTGATTCCGGGTGGCGCGGGTGCTTATTCCATGCAGAAGCTTGGTGAAGCCAATGAAACTCAGGCGACCGTCTGAGTGCCGCACCCATTCTTGAAACACCTCAGTCGGTACCGATGGCGCCAGTCCCACCTCCTGAAGACACAGAAATGAGTCGGGACAGCTTAAGTTATTATGATAACTCACAGGCTCACTCCAATGAAAGGTAGCAGCGAAAGTACTGAAGTGAAAGGTAGCAGCGAAAGTAGCCGGTGATTGAAGTTTGACCGACTCTCAAGAGAAGGATGCAATTACAGAAGTGGATGCACGTATTTGCCAGATTCTCAAGATGCCATGAAGGATGAAAAGGACGTACTCGTGCAAGTTCATCCACAGAAATGACACGATTACCCTCATTCTCAAATATATCATATGCGGCGCGAGCATGCTGCTCCCATCGGTCAGTGCCTTCTAACTGGTGCACACTAATAGCCGCTGCACAGAATTCCGTAAAATCCATCTTCTTGAAAGAGAGCGCATCCATCTGCACACGACAACTTCGGTGAGCAGAGCACAAGTCCAGCACGAAAACAGCATATAAACTAATCAGGAGATATCCCTGAAATGGAACACTACTAACGGTTAGACCAAGGCATCTATACAATATCGGAATGCGCTAGAAAATAAACATACCGAAGTCAAAATTTCAAAAACTCTCGACTCCTTCATTGCTTCTGTTGAATGTTTCAATAATGCCTGAAGAACAGCATCGAGAAACACAAACAACGGGATTAGGACGAAGGGATGGTGGAACAAAATATAAGGGAAACGTAAACCAGCTAGCTAGCCACGCGATACATTCCAGCCATTTCCCTTAAGGTCAAACAACAATACACATCACTATCCATGACGATCAGAATCACTGAAGAGACCGGCACAAAGTGAATTGCAATAATGGTTATTAATATAAGTAAAATCCACAACCAACCTGTCTAAAATTCTCAAAAGTGATACGACCACTTCTATTCGGCTCCAGCAGTGCAAATTGAGTGCGTAGATATAACATCTCATCTTCTGTCAAAGTCTTCGACAGAGCCTGTAATCATTCAATCCCAAGTCCACAAATCCGGAGTTTATAATAAGATACTTCAAACTCTGAATCTAGATGTTCCAAAAGCAACCCAATGAATACATGAAGCTGTGAGAAATTGCTCCACGATCGTACTAAGACAGAGGTCAACCCAACTTACGTCTGCCAAGAACATTCAGAACAACCATCATAATTTGCACAACTTAGAATAAGATACAGAAGGAAGAAGGAACTCTCATCCAGTTAATGCAGAAAATTGAAGAGAAAAAAGGATGGACATCACTGACCTTAAGAGCAGCTCGTCTCATAGATGTAGCACGAAGATAAGCTCTGACGAGCCCGTACACTATGATATCCAGAGGTATCTTCACGTCGCTGCTTCGAATCCATGGATGGGCTGCACGGAACACCGCAGATAGACGGACAGCTAGGATCAAGCAGTAGAATACGGTATACTGGACGTTTCCAGTGCAGCTTTTGTTATCCAATGAGAGTGATCAACACCTTGCCAAGGCAAAGAAGACTCATATTACAAACAAAATGAACAAACTTGCTGATCGAATATACATACTCAGCGCTTGTGCTGCCGTCATGCGTTTCCGCATGTCCTTGTTCAGAAGTCGCTTCACGAAGTCCTTAGCTTCAGGGGAAACCGAAGGCCACGGTGCTTCTTCAAAGCTTGGGTCGGCCCTTAACACCGCACGAAAAATTCCCGACTCTGTCCGCGCCCAAAAGGGCCGGCTACCACATAGCAAAATGTAGGTGATTACCCCAATGCTCCACACATCCGCTTCCATGGAATATGACCTGTGCAGCACCTCTGGTGCTACATAGTATGCACTGCCAACAATATCATTCAGTCGTTCATCTGCAGTTCAACAAAAAAATATTATTATCCTTGCATTCAGTGAAATCCCTACAAATACAAAGTCCACAAAACTTTGTGACCAATGCTAGTGGTTGGTATTGCGATAGTGTGATAAAAACGATATTGTCGCAACAGTGCTCGTGAAACCTAGATAATCATTTAGTTACTCTCGTGGCAATGAGATGCTCCAACACGATACAGTGGTTGCAGTGAAAGCCCACCCTGGAACTAGGAAATCAGCAGTCACGTAACAAATGGAAAATCTCACCGGGCTTGATGAAATCTGACAATCCGAAATCAATAGCCTTTAACTGAGCATGTTCATCCTTTGTGGTAAACAAAAAATTCTGCACATAAATTTCCAAAAAATAGCATAAGATTACAGAGGGACCCTAGTATTCTAACATAGTTCCAAATAGATAGTCAAAGAAATTACTTTCTTAGCCACATGGAGATTAACACACCTCAGGCTTAAGATCCCGGTGGACAACACCTTGAAGATGGCAGAATGAAACAATGCTCAAAATCTGCTGCACAACAATCTTCGCATCTTCCTCCGAATACCTTCCTCCTCTACTCAACCAAAAGTCGAGGAATCAGAAACACATTTTAAGGTAATAACAATATAACATCGAGATTACTGATCCAATACTACCGTCCAAAAAAGGAACTGACGGTGATCGAAACGCTGCTCGGGCGATAGTCTTCCCGTTCAGGACTATAGAAAACCAGGATAAATAGATTCTACAGAAAAAGTCATATGCAGACTCCGGTGGAACTAGTAGTTTGCAACATACAAAGGTACGATGAAGTGAACTTTGGAAGAGAAAACGACAAAAATGTCAACTACAGGGATTTCCTTACCTAGACAAAATTCGATCCAACAATTCTCCACCTTCACATAACCTGCACGAAAGGTTGGAAGAGCAGTCAGAATACTATTCCGAAACAGTTTCCCAAAACTTAGCACTGGGCAGTACAAATTAATAATCCTTGAATCCACCAGATAAAGGATTCCTCTCCGAGTTGAGGAGCCGCATTCATTCTAGGAACGCTGAAACCAACCCCTAGAATAAGGGAAACGAAAACCGATTCACCTAATGACCAAAAGCTCCTCTTCCAAGCAAGCATAATATCTATCAGATACCTACTACGAAAACTGAGAGCAACATCATAATCAACATCCACAACTGAAGGTGCTTCACTTAGCAAAACACCACTCATATTGAGTCTAGAGCATAACAAACAGCAAAATCGTCGAAATCAACATCAACCAAGCTTTCACATCTACTATAGCATTGTCACCACTGGTGGCCCATGTACCGCTAACAATCACCAGGTTCCTCGTCACTTACTCCATCACAATGTACACATTCAGATTGTCCTCGCAAGCGTCGTAAAACCGAACCAAATTGTGATGGCCCGTCAGAGCCTTCAAAATCTTCACTTCTCGTCTAACGTCCTCGATCGCAATCGCCGTCGTCATCTGCCACAGCGCATTCCAACTTCATCTCAAAACCTCCCCCACATACACCACATACACTCTCGGACTATCAAATCCAATTCGAGCTACATAACTTTCTAATCGTCATCAGCTGCACAAATTTGACGCCCGCATCACACCGTCTTATACTCGTATGCTGATGAAGCTACACTTCACGTCCGCCAGTCTAAACTAATTAGTCTTCTCAACTCGCTCACTCCATGCACTTCTACGTCAATTGCCCCACCACAACCTAATTCCCAACCACAAAAACCTCGATTCCTCTCACCACCACAATTCCTCCGTAATCTCCTCTCAATCGATCAGATCTCTGTTGCTCCCTTACCGCGCGTGCAATCAGACACACACGAGCCACAGGCATTTACTGCACACACGCGCAATCCTGCACACTCTCCTAACGCCGTGCGATCCCAAACAGAACCACCGGTCGTCAAAATACTCGCCAAAATGGCGAAATTTGAAGCAATTGACAGATTGGCAGATTTCCAGAGGGACATCAGAGACCTCAGATCCAAATCATTCCTGGATTGTCCAGCTCTATGGACTTGAATACCACAATTCAAGCACCTTGGAACATGACACTCCAACGAATGTGACTAATCACCTACTACGCACGAAAATAAACTCCAGCGGACTAAAAATCTACCTTCGCTTTCGAAATGATCTTCACGGCAACCGGCTGCCCTTTCAAGTCGCCCCTGCGCACTTTCGCGTAACATGTATGCCCGAAGTGTCCCCTTCCCACTTCATGTCCCAGCTCATACTTCGCGGTGAAGTTCTTCGGGTACCCGAACAACTTGTCCAGCGGCTTCTCATTCTCCCCCGCCTCCGATGGGATCGCGCCTCCGTCCTTGTTCGTCGTCGGCTTCGCGCCATGGCGCTTCACCAGCGAGGATTGAATGTGCTTCGCAGGCGACGGCGGAGGGAACGGTCGCTTAAACAAACGCCGGGGAGTGGACGCCGCAGCAGGAGAGCTCGCGTAGTTCGGCAACGGACTCGACAACGAAGGATGCCGCGGCGAAGGCTGCGTGCTGCTCCCGAACGACGTCTTCCGCCTCAACGGCGACGCCGGAACACCACCATTACTGCTGAAGCTCCCTCCGCCACGACCATTAGACGATCCGTGAACCTTCGAAGCCGCCTTCGCGGCCACGACTTCCCGCTTGAAAGAATCCTCGCCATCCACCTTGCCATAGCACTGGCCCATTGTTGCATCGGGCCCTCACAAGATTCTCGACAAGCTGGTGCTGTTCCTCCCCTCGTCACACTCGCAAGCGATTCACGCCCGCGCCCATGGCTGCCCCCGGGAACGCCAACGTCACGGGCGCCATGATTGGATTGCTTGCATCGCGACTGCAATCGGAGAGAAACTCCAAATGCGCCAAGGCGATCGGAGATAGCGATGGCGATGGCGATGGAGGAGCCGATCGCAAGCTTCCAAGCTCCTGGCGCAACGAAGTTCCTAGCCTCGGAAGTCTACAAGTGTTCTGTTTCTAGGTTTTGAATTGAGTTCACTCAGTCCCCTGCTTCTGTTCATCTTAGTTTTCATCCATCCATGGGGGCTGCGTCCGTTAGGGGGGACGACGTTATTTTGGTTACCCGTCTTTTTGAAATTGACGGATTGGTCGCTTCAATAGTACCGTAGTTACTCGAGCTGCCCTCCAGAATTTCTGAAATGATGTTCCGTTTTCTCATCCATTATCTTCATCCAGTTTACATCCTTCCGTTATGGAGTCCCCCCGCTACATCCATCCATTCATGGTTTTCCCTTTCCCGTGATTAAGGAGGCCGTTAAAGGCTTCGTTTTCGTCTGCCCACTTCCCACGGGGCTCTGTTCACAAGTAATGAGATCATTTGATGCTCCCTGTCTCCACTCTGTGAACTCGTTTTTATGAGGCTGCCCGCTGCCCCGGCTTGACTTGTTCCCTGCATGGGCATTAAAATGGGGGTCAATCAATAATGAGATGATATGGGGGAAGAGTTCTTCGCTTTCCTAATTACAGTAATTTTGTGGAGGATGAAATCATCAGTGGGGTGATGAATTTGGGGGTCTCTCTGTCTGGAGAATGTTCACGTATGAAATTCTGTTTGGAAATGGGCATCATGATATGCAGTAGTGTGGATGTGAAAAAAATCAATTTCTCATTTTTTATTGCAATTTCAGTTTGGCAGCTATGGTAGAACCACCCATAGTTGACCACTTAAGCAATTCCTTGCATGTTCTAGAGCAATAGGCAATGTAAATTTATTGCCTTGTAGAAAGATAGAAATGATGGGCATTGCCAATTTTATGTGATTTTTTTCCTTCAATTCAAATTACTATGAATTTTGGAAGCCAAAAGTTGGCCTCAAACCATACCCAATATATAGATTCTTCCAATTCTAATCATTCTATAACTACTTTCCCGCTCACTACTTCCTACTTTCTTGCTCACTACATCAAGACATGTGTCATGACATTATAGTGCCAACCTTGCAAAGGAGAAAAAATCACATTCCAAACTTTGGTTGGAACCTGTTTCAACCTTGGTTGGAAATAGCTGCACCCTACAAGTTGGGTATTGATGCCTAATTGGTAATGGATGGTTCTACCATAGTGCATAAATTGTAGGGCAATGCCGCTTGTTGTCAAGGATTTCTTGAAATAAAAATAAATAAATAAACAATAACAAAGTGGGTGAAGGCCAACAAAGAGGGCAAAATCCTTGACAATAAGTGGCATTGCCCAACGTAAACTATGGGGGTAATTGAGCATGGAATCCTCTCTATGGCACAAATCCACTCAAAAAATGAATGGGACATTGGGTTCACATGATTTTCATCAAGTTGATGAAGCCATTTACACTGATGTCCATGAATGAAACATGAAAAATATGGATGAAAATCACCAAATACTCATCCAAGAATCAAAGAGTGGCATTCCCGACCTTGTAGCTAAACTCCGTGATTTCATCCACCAAGGACTAGAGAATCCCTCACTGAATATACCATCAAAATCCGAATTTGGTGTCACTTTTTTCACGCAAATTCTCGCTCCAAACCCAAACTTTGGTGTGAAGATTAACTTACATCAAAGTTTTGAAATTTGGGTTAGCACGAGGAGTTTGCTGAGGTACTTGGGGGTACTGTTTAGGATGATTGATTGTGAGTTATTCTGAATTTTTTTGTGACCTGGCCGGGTGATTGAAGAGCAGCAGCAGACCATCTATCACTGTCAGGAATGAAATTCATAACTTAACCAGCGCAGTGTTGACTGCCACTGCATCCCCTAAAACAGAGCAACCATAAGCTAATCAAAGGCAGCACGTTCATCAATCCAAGCACTCCAAAATTAATGGTTTGAGGGGGTTTGTGGGTTTGATTTTCTGTGTTTTCAGTGCAGCAGGGGAGCCTACGCAACACTGCTATTAAGTTATTTTTCTCAGGAAGGACACAAAGTTAGTGTCCAATTGAATGACTGAGAGAAATGGCCGTGGAGGACAACAAAGACAAAGAAAAAAACTATTCACCCATGATTTAATTAAAACATTTTGGGTTAACCCATTAAGGACCGTAGTTGATTCTGAAGGCGAGCGAGACGGGTTTTTTGGTTTCAGGTTGAACATGGAAAAACAAATACCAATTGAAATTGTGATGCATTTTAGAGATCTAACTAAGGTAACAGGTTCATAAAGCGATCATCTAAGGTCTGGAATTGAATTTTGGGGAGGTGAATCTTCTTGAAATATTTTTCAATAAATTTTCCTTGATAGAGAAGTGGAATTGGCATTTAACCCAAGTTGTTTCATGTTTTTTGGAGCTTTGTGGAATTAGTTATGAAATTTTGAAGTTGAATTGGCATAGGGCTCCACACACACACACTAAAATGTATATTGTTTGTACATCAGGGAAGGCCATGAAAAATATCATGTACAAACAGTGTACATTTTAGGGGGTGAGCGATTTTTAAACCTGTGCACTTTTAGAACCTCCAACCTTATACGAAAGGAATTGGTCTGAATGCTTGAGGCTCTACGGTAAATGTATGACAAATTTTGCATTGATTTTCGTGTTTTCATCCAATATTTTATTTATTCTTTCACACACACACACACAAACCACATACTAGCACAAATTGTCCTTGTTTTTGTCCCAATGCACTTGGTTCTCAATTTTCCACATCCATTATCTTTCATCCATGTCCAAATTCCTTCTAAAACTTTGGCTACCAATGAAAAAGTGTCAATTTTGACCAAAAAGTAATTGACCAATCCTTAATGGATACAAACAACATCCTAGAAGGACACCATGGACATTACGATTAAGTGTCTGGTAAATGATAGAAGTATAGGTATTCATTCTTGGAATCTTGTGTGAAAGTTTGTTTTTCAATGAGTGCTCTTAGACTTTTTTAAGCAAATGATTCACACAATATCCAAAAAGATGATTTCTACGGTGACTAGCTTGTCCTCCTAGAGTTGATTACTTTGGTGATAGGACAATGTCTTTTGAGACATGTGACCTTGTAGTAAAGCTTTTGAAAATCCTTCACTCTATACTAGCCCCTAATTTAACTTTTGGAGAAAGTGCCAAGATGGCTATTATTTATAATTATGATAAGTATAGTATTTTCACATTCATCCATCTTTTCAATCAAAAAATATTTTTCAATTATGATCATGCATTATTCATCCAAATTTCGCAATTCCATCCATATTTTAAATAGAGATGACAAATTTGGTGAAAATACCATTTTTGTTTGGCAAATTTCAAAGTTATCGTATAGTTTGCCTCCCCAAAATTCCAGCATAAGGTTGCTATATAAACTTTGTTTTTCCACTATATGTAAATCATCAAATTTTAATTATTTTATTTTACAAAGCACGTGTCTTTTATAAATCATACAATTTTCAGATATTTGAACTTGCCTTATACTCTCTTTATCCCTTTAAAACCCTCCCAAACCCTTCCCCATTAGAGATTAATTATATTTTTAGTCTTTGTATTAGTGATACATGCATTTAAGAATCAATAAACCATCTTCTAGATCTATGCAAAATCTCTAGCTTAGGTGCCGTCATTTAGGCATCCCAAATCCATGTAGAAAGTATCATGTTTGAGCATCGTTCAAGAATGTTGTTAGCTCGTCATTCTTGATGATTTAAAAGGTTGGTGTCTACATTAGAATTCTTGAAACATATGCTCCCAACCTAAATACTTGCAACAAGGAAACCCTGCCCTCTTCATGGACAAATCTCCATAGTGCCCAAGTGGTCACCAAATCCATTGTCAACACAATTGTTTGAGGAAGCAACAAGTACAAGGTGTCTCATATGGGCAAGGTTAAGCTTGCTAGGAGAGGAATGCTCCTTGGTAGCTTGCTACTTGCCCCCACAAGGTCATCCAACACAGCCATCGCTTACTCAACGATCAAAATCAATAAAAGACGTTTTTTAGTGGGACACAAATTATGCTTGATTTGGAGGTTTTTAGAAGAAGAAAGGGAGTATTAATAGTCAGAGCTTAATTTCTAGACCTTGCCCCAAATCACCAAAGGCCAAATGGTTTCCTCATGCCTGAAGATCATGCCATGGATTTTTAAATGGTGTGGAAAAATGCAAGAGTATTTAACCCATAAAGGATTGAAGCCATTTTCTATCAAAAAACACTCAAAACTATCACTTCTACTATGTTCCACCAAGAAATCCATTTTTGGGGGAATCTAACTGCAGGATCTTGTGCTTAACTTGTCCGAGATCATATAGTAAAAATTTCATCAAATACAATTGTACGGATTGGAAGATATTAGCATTCAAAGTTGGCCAAAATATTTTTTTCAAAAAGATACTGAGATAGCCCAACAAATAAGATCGTCCATAACTTTTCCTTCCCTAGTCCAAATAGAATGATTCAAAGCTTCACATGTAGACAAAATGTAAATTTTTAGGAATTAAAAAAACAATAATAATTTAACGTTTTGTGATTTTTTTGTACAGCCCGCCGACCTTCACATTTGGCTTATTGTGTCATAATTTTTGCTCCCGGGCATCGATTGAAATGGAAATTATATATCCATAAAGCTCTTGTAGAATTGCACGTCCTCAAAAAAATTCACTGAGAATTGAGGTCATAGGAACCTATCCAGACCCAAATTGTCCCTTGAGGGGGACAAATGGTCCTTTAGGGGTTAAATATTTAAATTTAATTATAGAGTTTAAAACTACTTTTATAAGTGAAAGGCAAGGTTGTTACTTCCCAACCAAATGTTGTTTCTGTAAATAAACTTTGAAAAATGCTAAATATAAAATACTATACAACTTCTTTTTTCCATTCAATATTTTAAATAGTAATTTTTATAATATTTTTGCACTTAATTTTGTTATTATTTTTTACTGGACCTACTCTAAAGTTACAAAATATGAAGAATATAATAATGCTTCCTTGGGCATCCAACAATATCTATATGACCTTTATAGCTCATTCTAATTGGATGAAAATTGTTTTTTAACATTTAATGAATGCTTAGTGTATAAAAAATCAATTTATTGAATACAATTATCCAAAAAATATATACTTGCCTGACTTTTAAGATTTTTGCTTAGTAACTTTTGTGCATAGCACATGCAATGTCTAGAAGGGGTCAAGAAATGCCCATTGCCTAGCATGAGTAGTTTTTTGCAGACCATACACGGTTGGTTGGCACTATGCATTGGCCTTCAAAGAAGCATAGATAATATATAGTGACTTATATTCTTGTGATGTAGAAATTAGAATAACTATAATTAATAATATTGGGCTAATAGTATAAGGAAGTAGGTTTCAAGTATGAGACTTAATATATGATCATGAAATATGAGAGAATTTTACCAAAATATTAACAATAGCATAGGGGCCATTTTTAGTAATTAAGAATATAGTTGTGATTCTACAAGGAGTATGGCCTAATTGACTAAGCGAAAAATCTAATAATCCAAGAGTCTAAATCGTAAATGATGATTAACATTTGATGGTAGTGTAGTATGTGTTGGATAGCAAAATGTTTTCATTAGCAATTACAAAGGCTGTTGGAGGCAAATATATTGGATTTTTGATGTGCTATATTATTTCATTATAGCGTGAAGACTTTTTATTGAATGCCTAAACTTAAAATGCTTAAAATACCACTTGCCAAAGTTAATGCTAGATGCCATGTTTTGAGTTCATTTAGTTTTGTAATTGCCTTTGCATTAGATATTGCATGTGCATAATTTTCATCAAATTGCTATGAATTGTTGATTAATGCTAATTTTTAGAATGAAGATGGCATACCCAAAACGTTCAAAGGTAAACTTATAATGTAGACAAAGGGATAATTTATTAGGTCTTTTAGAGAATCATGAAATAATAGGGAATCAAAAATACATAATTCCAAGAAAATATCCCCTTCAAAAATGCATTGTTAAAGCACACACTTAATAATTTCCAAACACGATACAATTTTTATAATTTCCAAGGCATCTATTGACCTTTGTTCTTGTTTTTTGAAGTTTTCAAGGAATTTGACAAATAAAATCATTCTCATCTCCAAATTATTAAAGGGTACCAAATTTGTCACAAAACTTATAGTTACATAATGTCAATGTCCCTATTGTGTTTACAAATTGAGCACAATTAGATGCTTCCTTCAATAAATGATTACAAGAAATATATTGATTTTTGGAAAAAAATCAATGATTTAAGTAATTGCATTACATGACATTTGTAAGTAACTCATTAGGATTGAAAGTAACATACTTTTGACTTTTTTGACTTTGTATTTAATCCTCAAAGATCTCAAAGATCCTTTGGGAAGAAACATTTTTGCTTATGTATTATTTTGTATTTTGAAATTTGACACCATAGGTGTTTTCAGCTAGAAGATTTGCAAAATGCATTTATAACTTGATTATTGCACAATCTTGACAATTTAAATCTTTTGTTGATGGAATTTGTAAAAAAATTATTCTTTTTAGAATTCAATAGAATCTATCAATAGCGCGTGTCTTGCGGTGCAGCATTGCGGTATCCAAAAATCTGTCACAAAGCAACTCTTCTATGATGAGCCATGAAAGCATAGGACAAATAGTTGCATACAAAAATTCAAGAACAAAAGAGAAAGAGAACAAACTTAATTTGAAGGAAACAAAATTCTCTCCCATCCGGGACTTGCAACTTTTTTTTGTAACATGAGTTTCAAGAAGCCCTAAATAAGTTGGTTTATTATGCTTAGACTACTTAGGGCCTCCATATGTGAGTGGGCATGGTAGTCTTTATAAATGTATGTGGTTGGCTAGGGTTTGGATTGTGGGCTTATTTTTGTTAATAGTGACGTTTGGATAGGGAATTTGAATTGATTTTCAAGTAATTTCTAACCTTCAAACTTTATTTCATTTTTATTATAAATTTTCAATTCCTTGAATTGTTTTAAGCACTTCAATTTCAATTTCTATTTCTATTTCATGCAAATGTTAGAATTTCAAATCAATTTAATTTGTTCCTATCAATTCATTGTTAGTTTTGAGATTTCAATTTATTTACACATCATTTCTAAGTTCAAAAGTTCAATTCATTTTTCAAGTTTAGCTTTTCAATATATTTATAAATTTTTAATACCTCAAAGATAGAATTGAAATACAATACTTCCAATAGTGAGATTGTTCTTGCAACAAATTTTATCCTAGGGTCCAAGCACACTTGGTGAACCTCACTCCCAAACCAAAAAATTGTATTTGTATGCATACTTTGTGGAGATTGTAAAAATTTGTAATCAATGACTTGATGGCACAAGGCAGATTTAGAGTACCTTGCCTCTTACTGCAATGACACCCTCACTAGTGTGTTTTTTCATTTGTTATAGGCAATGCCAAAAACAATCTTCATAGTAGTGAAAAAGCTATTTACATCCATGAAAATAGATGAAACTTACTATATAGGGATGAAATTTTATTTTTTCATCCCAAAGAGTGTCCTAAACTTGGCAGCATTATAAGGTTTCATCTACTATGAGAGCAAGAATATATTGCCAAAATATTCCTTGAAAAAAAAATCAACACTTTTCAGCAAAAAATTGCTAAAAAAAACAACCTTGACCTTCACCATATAATAGTATGATTCTAAATAGACAATGAAGTTCCACTCCTCTCTAGCAACTTTCTAACGTTTTTTTGAGGTATGTTGGCTAGTCAAGAATAGTCCAAGAATATTTAGGATATTCCTAAAATCAATGCAATTAACTTTTCTAGTGCAGAGTTGCAAATTTATGTTTTTTCCATTGTCCAATGACACGAGCATTTGTATAAGGTGTGATAGACATACTTTCTAGAAAAAAATTTAACCAACTTTTTTTTTACATTCCTAACATGAGTAGCTTGGTAATTTTGCTAGTTTTTGGTCAACAATCATCATGTTCCTAAATTCAAGGCGTTATACAATGCTCTCAAACATTTTTTTGAGGTCTTCAAGCACAGTTTAACTACCATAATAATTTCTATACCTTGTAAATAAATTTGGATATACCTTATACATTCATGAATTAGGAAAGTCACTTGTGATAGCATTCCTAAATACTAATTTAGGACAACAAAACATCTCCTTCATGAAACATTTCTTTGCAATTAGGCATGCACTACAATCATTATATCTTAAAAGTTTATAATGAATATCACATCTTTGTAAATCACATTCCTTATTGAGATATTCAACTCCAAAAATGTGATATTAATTTCTTCTAGGGTTGTGATAGTAAACATGGGGTACCCTAGCATACTTGTACCCCCTACCAAACAATTTTTTTCTAAAGTGAATCCTCTAAAGTTCAAATTACATTTAAAAGTGTATCTTCTAAGTTATTTCTTTAAGAAGATGCTTAGATTGCACAAGAAACAAGATTGTTTATAGTTTTTACATCACTAATCCAAATGAAATTAAAATTTTCTATCTTGACATGACATGGGTATTTTGCGTCGATATGTTTGTCACCATTAGTTGGAATGTGTTCTAACGTGTCAAGATCATGTCTAGATACAAATGGCCAAAAAAAATTTAATCCAATGTCAATGAAATTTGTTAGGTCCATCGTTTGTGTCTATTGAGTTGGACAAGTCATTTGATCAAACAATCTTGTCCATCTAGATTATAATTGTTTTCATCTACATTCTAATTTGATTAATGTTGGAGTTGAAGGCTAATCCTATGACGGATATATTGACATTGTGACATGATGTGATGCTGACAATCCTGAATGGAATGAATCTAATTTTTTCATGTAGACAAAATTATAATATATAAGAAATAATTTTTAAAATTCTATTTCAAGTTATAATGGATTTATTATCTATATATTTTTATGTATTGAAGCATGCATACATCAAATTTTTGCAATGCCAATTGAGGTGGATCTTAAATGGTGTAAAACAACATGCAATAAATTATTGAAGTCATTGTGGCTCAAAAAAGAAACATTGACAATTTTTTAAGTGATTTTAAAAATCACTGAAACAATTATGTCAATAGGAGTGGAATTTACTTCCAAATCGTAATTGCTTTTTTATTTTGAGATTTTAGGATTGTAGTATGCACATGATACTGCAACATTTTTATTTTATCAATTGAATTTTGTTCATTCATTTTCAAATTATGGCACATGGAGTGTAATTGAACAAAATATAGACTGAATTTTTGGAGTTACTATAAACATCTTCTAATATCCTTCCCCATGGTTAAGGTGACCAAATCTAATAGCTAAACAAGACAATTGATGCAAATGTTGTATTCTCTAGACCTACCCTTAGATAAGATGTCTAAAATTATTTGTAAAAGCATTTAAGCATTATTCTCATTAATATTGATTTCATTAACCTCTAAAGGATCAAGTGTTCCCAAACCGAACACTCCAAGGTTTAGATAAGGTTTGGGCAAATTTCTATGATCTCAATTTTTGATGTGATTTTTTGAATTTTTTTTAGATAGGGTAATAAAGGGGTGCTATTAATATGTGAATTTAAGAGCACGAGTCCATGAGCCTAGAAGACTATTCACCTATATTATAAGTGTCTATATTATAAAAAAAATTCACTATTATAATGTAGGATCATTGCAAGAAACACCTCCCATTTTTTTTAGCGTTTTGGCAAAATCTGCATTTCAACCTTAGGGTACTATAAGTACTACATAGCAAGAATAATCTCAACCGTTGATTGGAAAAGTTGACGGCTAAAAGTATTGTTGCAAGTATTATGGACTATTCGCTCGTATTGAAACAAAACTATGGAAAAAAAAGATAGATTGTCATAGAAAATAGAAACAATGAGGTATAAAATAATAATAAATAGGAAAATCATGAACAAAGAATCCTCAGAAATTGGCCATTTGTGAAGACTTGATGGTGATCAAGTTTCACTAAAAAATGAAGTTGAAACCATCTTCAATGTTTAGAAGTACTTGTACAAGAGCCCCCTATTTGCATGGACCTAGAGGACATAAAAGAATATATTTTAGATGCCCCTTAGTAGGCATATACCTATCTAGTGTGAAAATAGACCACCAAAATTTTAACTCTAGATCATTCAATTTGAGTACTTTGAACATAGTGAACCCCCCTAAATCTCAACATGTAACAAAATTGACTTTTAAATATAAAATGATTTTTTTTTTAATTTTTGAAAAAGGGATTTGATTACCATCAAGTTAGACATCTCCAATAGAAATTTCATGTTCATTGGACTTATGCTTCAATAGCGGATGATATCATCACTTCAATTGTGAAAGTGAATTATGACTAATGTTTCTTGCAATGACCTTGTAACTATATTATGAATACATATATTATAGATGTTTGTATTATGAGCACCTTCGATGGTTGTAGGATATCTATTTATACATATGCTCAAGATTCACATGCTCATATTTTCATAATCACACACTAGCATTGTTGTAGTACAATGATATAATGCTATCTAAAAATGCCAAAGCATGAATATATTGATTGAATAAAATTATAAAGTTCATCTATTTTACATTACTTAAAGTTCTAGCTTGAAATTTATTGTATATTATTAATAGGAACACATAACCAATTAGTTGTCATAAGAACATATGTGACTTCTTGAAAATCACAAACCTTGCATTTGTAGAAGCCAAGGGTTATACTACAAAAGTTCATTATTAATACTAATATTGAAATTTTTTGAGTGAATAAGTTCATTGGATTTTGATAAGGAGCTATCAACAACCACATTGTGGTTTAATTTTCATGAATTACAAAAGTACAAAATTTGCATAAGTATTGTTTGTGCATGACTATTGTAACCTTGCTTTTCAATCATTGTTCATGTATGTGCTTGAGATTCAATCAGCTAAATATAAAAACTAAAAGTTTTATGTTTGTTGGAATCCCAAGTGAAATTTAATTCAATAACTATCTTTACATTGATTTTCTAATCAAGGTTCATATATGTGAATTAAAAAAATTGAAGTTGATTGTAAAATTTACTAGGTTGGAAGCTTGAACTTCTCTAAACTTATTGCAAAGGCAAACTAAATTTGATAGATATAGTAGTAAAGCTTGTAAACTTCCAAAGGTCTCAAACATTTTTCTTCTAGTCCCTACAATCCTAATGCCTTATGATATGTCATTATACATCATCCTTGCTCTATGAACTTCAATGTTGTAAATTTTTTGAAGTATTGTCCTTGCAAAATGCATAAAATCTAATTTAATATAATCAACATTGTTTTTAAAAAGGTATTTTCAAAACCAAGAGTGATTGAAAATAATGAACCCGAACCTTCTGATTTGGATAGACTATAATAAACTACATCTACTTCAAAAATGTTGAGCAATTGTTGATAGCCAAGATGCAATTGGGTTGAAGGTCATAATGAAAACATGTACCAATGTGGCTACTTATCATGTACTAAGGTAGAGCAATTTTTTTTTGAACATTGCACCAAGACATCTTAAATTCACTTGTTTAGAATCTTATGCCTAAATGAACAACATTAGTTACCAACTCCCAAACTTCAATTGACGATAAGTAAAACACCAACCTTATTTGTTACTTATCATCTATTAAGTTAGAGCAATTTTTTTTTGTTGCACCAAGCCGTCTTACATTCATTTATTTAGAATTTAATGGCTCAGTGAACAACATTAGTTACACTCCTAAACTTCAATTGATGATAAGTAGAGCACCCATGGGCAATTTTGTTAAAATGGCGGTATTCCATTAGTTTGGCACTTTTAACAGATCAGACCGTGCACTATGAAATGGTCCTAAATCTATACCTATCTTAGATTTCTGAAATCTATATAAGCCCTAGATGTTTCAATTTGTGCGATTTGAAATCTATACTCGTCCTAGATGTCACTTTTATGGTTTAGAGTGGGCACTTTGAAAATGGCACAGAGAATATCGCCATTTTAACAAAATTGCCCATACCCACCTCATTAGTAGACGTGAGAGTGGACTACTAATTGGAAAAGAAACTCCTGATTGCCTCAAACACCAGACTTGACATTAATTGCACAATACTTGAATGCCACCACAGATGCACACAAGTTCAAGTGTTGAAAGTCAGTCCTTGTTTCCAAAGCTCCATGCACTTGAGCGCCACAGCTTTGACGCCGTCTGAAACACGACATTATAACGAATGCGACCAACCATCTTCCCATCAGTCAGACAGATCATAATTAAGCTAGAACAATCTATTTAACAAAATCCCACAACATGAGGAACTTGTCAAAATGCACAATGCACACAGCTCACAGCTCACTTTTCAGTGTGCTCTGTCGTTGCAGCTAGTGATAACCAGACGTTGTACCAAAAGAGTACCCTGTTATGATACACCCTGTCGTGAGGGCTTGCCAAAATCAGTAGAAATAAACTGATCATATTTATGAGGTCATAAAATATTGCATAAGGTTGTAATCATATGCATAAATTATAGGCTAACCTAGCTTCACCTGGTCTTGCAAAACGTGATCGACGATCTCTTGCCCACTGATAATCCACCGTTACGGTATCTTCATGGGGAGACTTAATTTACTCTTAGTTTCCTTACAGAAGTATCAGAAGCTTCCCAACTGATTTTGCACAAGGAGCAGAGGAAACAGGGAAAATCAGTGGCTCAAATTTTTCCTGTTGACAACACTAAATTAAACACCAGGAATTGATAGCAATTAACTGGGAACTGAACCAGAGATAGTATGAATCGATCTCCCGGTGCTTCTGCTCCGAAAATGTGCAACCTCTGTCTGAACTGGGACGAGCACCAGCACCGGCACCAGCACCAAAATTTTAATTTGAAATCAACAACTGTGTAACCTGGGAAGTAGTGAAGACAGGCCAAAAATTAAAGCGCGTTCTTAGCTTTCACCCAATTCTTGTTTTTCACAAAACTCTTACTAGCTAGCCAAGACTCAGTAACATGGAACGATGCCCGTTAATTATTGAGGGCAATATGCACAACCACGTTGCTGAAAACGAGGACGCTTCACTCAGAACTCCCGTCAGAGCTCCTGCACTTCCAAATTGGTGCTTCGTGTAGTTTGTAGAGTTAGAAGGAGCCGGGCATTGAAGCTGGTGAGCCTCGCTGCCCATGTAGATAAAAATATAATTTATGAGAAACAAATTTATAAAAGTCAATGATACCATAGTGAGGGAATATACAATACCATTTGCTGAAAATGCATTCAAACAACTCTCCCCCCAAAATTGGATGACAATCCTTCTTTTCCCCATCCTACAGCCCTCCACTACATCGACAGTTGTTAAGTCTTAGCCACTAGAATCTGCTGCTGGCCACGTAGACCGTTACAAAAGTCTTTGGCTCTCATCACTTTTCTTTCCTGGTGGTAACCTGAAGTCATCCAAAGGACATTAAACATCCTCAGCAGCGGTTCAGGGTTACTTACAGACCATATGAGTGGAATTGTACAATAATTCATAGCCCGTTTCCACAAGGTGCTTTCTCTTTTCACAACGTGCGGCATAACGTCCCTGTAAAGTAAGGCACTAAGGCCATCTCTTCCAGTAGCAGGTTCCAAAGCTGTCTGTACGTCTGTACCAAGCACCTTGATTTTCTGCGGGCAAGAATGTCTGTGAAATTTGGCCTTCTCTACTTCGTACTATACAGGTTCAAGTACAGTGCTACTGTCCGTAGGACAGTGCCAAGCTCGGACCCTGCTCATACTAAACAGATGGCTTTCTCTGCTGGCTGAACTTAGAACCGTGCACAGCCCGGACGGGTCACACAAGACTATCTGTTTTTGTGCTGACTATAGGACAGTGACATGGTTGTCTGTAAACTCTCCCGGGTTTGTCCCCTGTGAAACACCTTCCTGGCTTCCTGTGAAATTTGGCCTTCTCTACTGTCCATGTTCAATGCCCGTGCTGGCTGTCTCAACCAAAGGTACTGTAGATGTCGTAAAGCGTAATTACTTGTGATTTGCAAATGGGGAGTGTAGTGGCCTCTCCTAGTGCATTTCCAGTGGCAACAGATAGAAACATTGCGAATGAAACATCAGAGTGCATAACTCAATGTGATAAAATACATTCTCCGAAATCCAATTCTAAAATGACCTTCAGGGCAACACCACTAAATCGAAAAGCTGGAAGTCCTAAGCATCGAGACAACTCTGCACACCTTGCTGGAAAGTATCCAGCGCCACCATGGTCTGTTTCAATGCGCCCAAGACGTCCTCTCTACACAAGGCAGATCATTTCAGTCGTCAATAATACCGTACTTCATTCAAGACGAAGGTGGAGTGCGCTAAAACTGACCCTACTCTAAAATAATCCTCTAACATTATAATATTAATCTTATAACCAGAATGCAAATCTAAAGAGAAATCGCCATCATCGACTAGATAGTTCTCAAAGTTGGGAGGCTCAAGAGCAATATCAAATATAATGCCAAGTAATTCTACTAGAAGAACATTCAGATCTGTACTTTTCAGTTGATCAAAGGGCTTGGAATGAAAAGAAGGTTGCCTTCAACATCAGACTAGTAAGCATTACGAGATGGAGAAGTGTATGGTACCTCTGTGTTGCAGCACTAGCTCCACCATTAGTAAGAAGCGCATCCACAGCAATGAAGGACCTACGCCAATCAACAACAAAGAGAAGTACGTGAAGAGCCTCAAACAACTCCTAAGACTTAAAACTTTACTGCAAATGAAAATAAAAATAAAAAATGTTCAAAATTCAGAGACATTAGACAAAGCAGAATGCTGACCTTATGAGATCTTTCAAAGCAACATCAGCACGCATCTTGACAGGGTGATCATTGGGCAACAGTGATGCAGCATTTTTTAACACCAGCTTGAAAGTGCAAACCTGCATATAATAGATTGAGTGAGGATCAGCCGTCAGGTCTGTATTCAGCTTCCGTCAAGTACTCGGTGCAACTAGAGAAAACCTCCAAAATTCAAGACAAATAACCTCCCTGATTCTAAGTGGGACATAGAGGCCTTGAAGCAAAAATTGCTTCCCATTTCTCTGCATGGCTGAGGAAATCTGCTGACAAATGTTGCAATGTTAAGCATCAGATGATAGACTAACCTCGACCCCAGTTCGAGTTTGAAAATCAAGTATTGAACCAATTTCTGATGGCGTGCAATCTCGGGCAGCAACTTTGACTAACTTTCCTGCCTCCTCGTAGTTTTCAAAGGATGGACCTTCTGCTGAAGCTGCCATGACAGACACGACATTACTAAAGTGCTCTAGGATCTTGAAGTACACCCAGACCTCTTTAATGTCACAGCCTACGCACTTAAAATGCACTCCATTATATAAGTTCTGTAACTCTGTAACTCTGTGACAATCGATAGTATTGGATGAAAAAATGACGAATAATGAATAAACGAATTCCAAAGTTTCTAATTTCTATTTGTACAATAGAGCAGACGCTTGAGATCGAGAAACAGAAATTTTAAAAGCCAGAGAAATTGTCCGTGAAACCATGAACGCAAGAGAAGCTGGCAGCATGGCATGGAAATGGAGTAACGGCACTTTCGATGGCCAACTTACAGAGAAGAAGCACAGCTGAGGACAGTCGGTTGCGAGAAGCTTCGATAGGGTTCATCAAAAACTGTGCCGTCTTTCGCTTCTGGCCCCTCA
The DNA here is from genome assembly GCA_951230915.1 of Antitrichia curtipendula. Classification (NCBI taxonomy): domain Eukaryota; kingdom Viridiplantae; phylum Streptophyta; class Bryopsida; order Hypnales; family Leucodontaceae; genus Antitrichia; species Antitrichia curtipendula. The sequence goes on along the minus strand of OX579638.1, from coordinate 2,334,851 downwards.
ACCATTCCTTCGGCCCAGCTGGTAAAGATTGTCCCCGAAGAGCGATTTAGGTCAGAACCAAAGTTCATTGTCTCAGGACAGAAGTAGTTGAAAGTGTTCAGAAAAAATTCGTACCTGCATTGCGATGCTTTAGCGATAGGAAGACGCACAATGCAAAACAATCGAAGCGCTTGGCAATGGACATGGAATGAGAGATATTGGAATCACTAATTTTGGATTCCTTAGCTTCTTCTACGACAGAATCTTCCAGGCATGTGCGACTGTTCATCACACACAGAAATGAAATTACAAGTAAATCCTAGGGATTGCGATACCTTACATAGTAGAGTGACACAATTCCGATTCCAATCCCAATTGTACCATATCAAGGCCTTTTGGAGCGTTACCTAGAACTGTCATGGCGAATGTTTTCAACTTTGCAGATGACGCAACGTTCTTGTTAATTAGTACAAACCTCTCGTGGATATTTTTTGGACCTTTCGAAGACTATTGAAGGATGCACCCATATGACACTTCCGAGTTCTGAAGTTGAAAACTCCCACAAACATTCTCCAAACAACATGATCCACTTTGAAAATTTATGACTTCCACTTGCTTACAAGGGAAAACTAAGCTGTGATTGTAATTTAGATTGATTATATGCAAATCAGCTAAAGTAACGGAATTAGATGTCTCAGATGCCGTCACCACATTTTACAAACAATCTCCTTATCTGCCATACCCAATGCGTGCACACCATCCACAACAAGAACATACCAAAAGAATCAGAAGCCAATCACGCAGAAGGCAAAAGTCCACCTTACAGATTCCAAATTCAAAAGCCTGCGCGGGCTCGCAGCTAATCAAGGCCAAAGTAGCTGCCATTCCCATGAGCCCCCGACGAGTCCACGCCTGCTCTCCATCCTCGCCACCCACCTCTCTTGCTTCACCATCCCTTCCACTCGCCCGAACCGGCTCATTCCTCAATTGGACATCGGCTCTCCAGCGAACAATCGAAGAATGAGCAGCGTCGGAACTGGAAGCGGGGATGGAAGTTGCAGTGGGAGAGGCAGCGACTGTAGAAGAAACGGCGAGGAGTGGGGCACAGCCGATGAGGCTGCTGCTGGTGGCCATGGTGCTGGCTATGGCGTCGTCTCTCCCACTGCCGCTCTGCAACTTCGGTGACCCGCCTCCTCGCAAACACTGAATGTACAGATTGGGCTCATTTCAAGGGAGGTTCGGGGTGTGCATACCTTATCCACTTGATGATTCTTCTGCACCTCTTTCTAAAACCGACCTCTATAAATTCTTGAGTAATATGTAACGTCTCTATTCATGAGAGCCTAGCGTTGCTTCAATAATAAGTCACTTATTCTTTGTGATTTGAAAATTCATAGTTTAGTAGTGTGCCACAACCAAAATAAAAGTAATTCTTTAATTCTTTAATTCATAAGAACTCTGAAATTCAATAACTTTTACATCATAGGTTTCAACACCACAAAACAAAGTTGTACACCCTTCCTCGCCGAGGGCTTTCCGATCATACCAAGAACGCAACCATGGGATGCATAGTCCAGGAGATCTCACTATAACAAACAAACAAACTGGCTAATTTAATGGATGGATTTATAGGGAGTCCCAAAAATGCATGAGAAAGGAATCTAAAATATTTTCTTCAATTTTCAACTAGATTTTTTCAAGGTGGAATCAAAATAACAATAGAAACAATGCTCTATTGCTTATTTAAGGGTAATTAGGTGGAATTTCCATACTTGGTGAAGGATCCGTTTATTAGGGACCAAGCCTTGGAAAATTTTCAACTAGATTTTTTGCTAGAAGCTTAATCAACAAGAGTGCTCAAAATTTATATGTTATAATTTGCATCCACTAGATTATAATCTTCAAAAAACTAAATGTTGGAAGGAAACAATGAAGGTATTTCATTGTGAAATTGTGTTGAGGATACAAAATGTTCTTTAGATAATTTCATCTAAGGTTGTAGGATGAGAAAAAATGTTTTTTCATCCAATTTTTTTGCAATTGCTTGAGTACATTTTTAAAGAGTAGGATCATTGCAAATTCCCTCATTGGATATTATTACCTTTTGTAAAAAAAGTACTTAATCCATGGATCACCCTTGTAGTGTATTTTGGCCATTTCTTGCTATTTACTCTTCATGTGAATTTTAGCCATAAAAATGATATTTTGGAAATTTGAAGTCAACTAATAAAATTAATCTTATCAAATATAGTTTCTACTCCAATTGAATATTTGAATTCTTTTTTAAATTTCAATATTTTATAGCAATATGAATTTTGGACTTATAACCATGGTTTGTTGATTTTCTAATTTTAGATTGATACAATAACTTTGGTTTGTACTATGATGTTATACAAAATAATATATATATTTGTAGTGAAAATTTCAGATTTTTGAGTACATTTTGTATTTGAAATGATTTTTTTAGTTTTTTCTTAAAAATTTCATAGTAATTTCAAAATTTGTCCCCAAAATTTAAAATGTTATGACTTTAGTAGACATAATAATATTTCTTCATTTTTGAAAAATAAATATAAAGATTTTCATTCATATTTGGTTGCAAAATGGCAACAAACAAAGTGATGGACAATGAGGCTTGAAATCAATGGTCACGGAGCCGTCTTTCAAGGGTTAACCGTTATCAGGAAGTACGATATTTTTTGATGGTCACTCCTTAAAGGTTACATTTTCCCATTTTATGTGAACAAAATTTCAATTTGTAGAGGGAAAGTTTATCTTCACATAGATTACTATGATTGGTATAGTTGATTACCAAAATGATGAACAAAATTCTTCAAAATGATGTTTGTCTAAAATAACTTTCCTTCATAAAAAATAATGCACAAATCTTTTTTTCTATAAATTATAAAAAAAACTCCTTACTATGTAATTTCATGAAATTGAGGGAAATAATATGATTTATAAGAATGTAAAAAAAATTATGCAAAATTTCAAAAAATGATTATTATATATGAACCTGATCTTTAGAGGCTTACGCTCCCAGCTTCGGAGAAATTTAAATAAAAATGAAGTTTTGAAGGCATTTCTATTTGTCCATTTGTTGGACACTCACAGACTTCATTTGTATTCAGGGATGACTTCCGTTCAAAAACGACTGAACTAAATTAAGTTAAGCGAGAAGAAGGCGCCATGTTTCACTGACGTTGAGCATTTGCGGTGAGATGGTGATGTTTGTCCTGCCTGTGAGCTTCGAGTTCTGCCAAGTGGTGCTTGACTGCTTGCTTGCCCTAGGGTTTTGTATTCGTTACACTGAGAGCTTCATCATTTCTGCAAGAGATTGAAGCCTAGAGCAGGGGCATATTTTTCGATTCTGCGGTCTCCCTGGTGCGGTCAGTTTGTAATGGGAAAGGCGGTGGGAACTGATTCGATCACGAACGAGAGAATTGAAGCGTCTATGATGTCGGATGATCTTCGTGTATATTCACCTGCAAGTGCGGTCGGTCCTAATACACCAGAGGTTGCTGTGCATCGAAGAATGGTGCCAGCTTTTCTGCTGGACTCCTTTTCCACAGGTTTCTATGGTTCCTCTTGATTTAATTTAGGTTTTGATAAGTGTTACCAGAATATAGAATATTTTCTTTCATACATTTTAGAAATTGCGTTTGTGATTGCCTTGGGGTTCATATTTTTCTATTCTGTTTTGAAAGTCTCTGTTCTTAAAAACTGTAAGGTCACAGCGGAAACAGAATGCTATCGTTCTCACAATTTTGCATTTGCATATTTGATTGCATTAGACTGCGTTTATTTCTTAAGCTGTAAGAACACATGCAAAGATTGAAAACATTTGAAAAGACTTTCAAATTGGCACTGAATTTGAAACTGGATATTATATTTTCTGGCATCATTAGATTTGGCGTTTGCAATGTTTAATTGGTCAATTTTAGTGTTGCAGCTGATTCATGCGGTGAAAATGACAGACACGGTCTGGTATTTGAAATTACTGAATTGCGAATACTATTTGAAAATGTTATGGTCACCGGGAATCGGGATACTACTGTTGTCCGATTTCTAGTTCAGTAGTACTAATTTGGACATTTTTTAACGTTTTAAAATCTTTCAGTGTGTATTGACACCTTTGAAAAACACAATCGAAATAAGTGCAGCCTACGGCAATCAATAACGCAATGAAAAAATCAAATTGAACAGATGATTCCGTTTGCAGGTTCACGTTGATTATGGTAGTGTTACTACACTGTACCTTCTCGTCGGTTACATCACCTGCTTGTTTCCTGTTTTCAACTTTAGTTAACTCAAGAAAATCCTTGTGCAGATTGTGATGATGACGAAATGGAGTTCGTGACCTATGATGATAACGATGTTGTGGATATGATGGAGGAGCCGGTTGCTATGTCACGGGTGCGAGCGTATGCATTTGCACAGGGCTCTAGAGGGCCAGAGTCAAAAGTGACCTTGGAAAGTGCTAGAGCCAAATTGGATCGTGTAAAAGCAACCAGAGAGACGAAAAGGAAATTGGAGAACTTTCTCAGTGGTCACATGGATGCTGAACTTCAAGAGCAGCCAAAGAAAGTCAAGGCAACGAGAATTTCCGTGGAGAAAGCTCGTGCTAAGCTTGAATCCGTCAAGATCAAGAAGGAGATAATTAATACCAAAGGTAACAGGCATGTGAATACGTACATTACATTGCCGCCTGCTAGGACTCGCAGAAAAGCCTCGGAGGCAGAAAGCATCGACAACGAGCTTTCACATGAAGGTGTCTGGGTGCAACATGCAAAAGTGAAACTTGAAGCAGCAAGAGAAAAGAAATCGAAACCTTCTCGGAAACGGAGCTCTGGAGCGCTTGAATCTAAGAAGAGAAATTTGCAGCGCAAGAGCTCTTCAGAAATTTCTTGTACGGATAGGAAAAAAGAAGGAGACGAATTTGATACAGCGAATGTTCCAGATGGTATTAGGATTACATTGGATTGTATAGTTGCAAAGGAAGCGAGCTTGAAAGGAAAAAAGCGAAAGGCTTCAAAGCAGAAGGCTGTTAGAGTCTCTGAACGTATTGCTAACAGTAGATTGAGAATGCAACAAGGGCTTCTGACTCTGAACATAAAAGCTGAGATAGTCAGTGGAAAGACCAAGCTAAGGAGGAATAAAAGAAACAAGCGGGAGGAATCAAGCTTACAAATCTGTACTGGTATGCCTGCTCCTAACTAGTTGTGTCATTTCGTCCGACTAAAGAGGTGGTCAGGTTTGTTATATTGGCGACATCCTCGAGTTTTTCTTAAAGAACGTCTTTTATTTTGTGCTGAAGAGTCGCATGAAGAAAGGGAAAGATTAGAATCATGAAGTATCAACCTCTTTTGAGATTTGTAACAGATTTATGTGAAAAGGAAAAGGAGGCAGAAGTAACCGCTTCAGAAAGGGACACCGAATCTTCTCCAGCATTGCCGATGGCTTTCACATCATTTGTTGAACCTTCAGCTAAGAGGGGAAAATATCAGCGGGTGCTTGTTGACGTCTGTCGCCCAGGGGCCCGTTTGTCATCAAGCGTGGAGTGTGTCCCTCCAGTGTCTCCTTATGGATTGATACAGGAACATCTTTATCAGGACCCCTGGAAAGTTTTGGTGGCATGCATGTTACTGAACAAGACAGGAGGCCGTCAGGTATGATTTTCTCGTGGTCTATGCTATCTGATTTTGTAGGTTCTCTATTTGTTTCTAAGAGGACTAACGTAAGGGCTGATGTGTGTTGTTATGTTTCTTTCATATCTTTTCCCTGTAGTGCGCGTCGTCTTGTCAAGTATGTGGCTCATGTGCATTACTTCTGGTAACTTTTGTCCTGATGTTCTTGTGATGTACAGATGCACAGAGTGATTTGGGACTTTTTTGAGCTGTGCCCTGACGCTGAGACATGCGTTTCTATCGAAACTGAGAAAATTGGGCTTGTGATTCACTCGCTGGGGCTACAAAATAAGAGAGCGAAAACTTTACAGCGTTTCTCACAAGACTATTTGGGAACAACCTGGACAAATGTTACTCAACTTCATGGAATTGGCGAGTAAGTGCATTCTCTTATAATGTGAGATAAATTGAGAGTAGAGATAACCTTCGATTTCCTATCAACTACTCTGTCGTCTTCGGGAGATTAATGTTATTGCATGCTCACAGTGTCCTATATTGATGTTGGCCCAGGTATGCGAGAGATGCTTATGCCATCTTCTGTGAAGGTCGATGGCAAGACGTGCAGCCAAATGACGTTGTCCTTAACAAGTACTTGCATTGGTTGAGTGATACTGAAGGACTAGGCTATGGCTTCTCACAAATTGAATGATACGTTTCTCCAAGTGATAAGCATCCACAAATACGTTCTCTACTTCTCTTCCTCAGTCGACATGTCCGAAGCGGACTGTTATCAATGAGATATTAAGCATGACACCAACAAAACGACAAGAAAGGAATCACACAGTGGTACGTTGGAAGTCCTATTATGGGCTAACTTAGCAAATGCTGTATTTTAAGGCTGATAAGTAAACTGCCCTCATTTTTGCTAAGGTTGATTTCAATTAAGCGAATGTTCATATCGCAGAAGAGTGGTTGTTGAGTTTTATATATAGCCAATAAATACTCAATTTGGCTTCCTATGGTTTCGACCTGAAAGTGATGGTCCCAGTTTCCCATGGTGTCGACTCTTTCTTCTGTTTTCTAAAAATATATGCTATTGCTACAAGAAGCTCTAGATTTTGAATATTGCTTTTTGATGAAGACGTACATTAATACTGCTTTCAAAGTTCAGGTACATTGCTATCAATCACAAAATGTAAAGGATTTTCACTACGAGGACTCTTGATTTGCAATTGTAAGCATTTGAATTGACTATATGAGGAATGCATTTTGCTGATATAGGTAGCTTTTTGGACTTCATCGTGCAGAGCCTTTGTCACTCTATGTTTATCATTTTATGGCTTTCTGGGACCTATGCTCCCCAAAGCTCAGGACCTCTGGGCAGAAGACGAGGAGAGTTGCTCGATCGAAACAGTTGGTTGCAGAGAGCTGGTTTCCAAGTGTGGGCATTAAAGCAGCAGCCTATCGGGCCAAAGTAGGGTAGCATTCTTTGAATCTGGTATTTCAGAGTTAGGGTGTTTCAGTGAGCTGAGCGATGCGAAGTGCACAATTAATCGAGGTGTACGCGTCTCTGTTCGGAGATGGCGTTTTGGGAGAGGGTTTGGGATTTTTTGGAGCAAAATTCGGGAGAGGTAGGTGGAGGCTGAGGAGAGGTGCAGTGGGTGAGACTTGCTTTGGTGCAGGTTGATTGTCCTTTGCAGTGCTCTTAAGAGGTCCTGAATGTTGCACCGAGCAGACGTCACAGTTGAATACGGAGGATCCCTTTTCGCCATCACATAAAGGGTTCTTTTGAAACTATTTTTGGGATTTGTAGGTGGCTTAGAGAGAAACATTTTTGGAGTTTAGCACCGAGGCTGTTGCAGTGTAGTCTTGGTCCTCTTTGCCGCTTTATTTATTTCACCATCAAACACTACCTACCTTCCCAAAGTTCGACATTCTCCAAAAAAGCTCTTTACTAAGGAAGGTAGTTTGTTTCGCTTGTTTGGTTGAGTACTTGCACTACCAAAGCTGAACAGCAGCATCACATCTGCCGTGACTAATTAATATTTTCAAAACATGGCCCATGTACCTAAACTTATATTGTATATTCTCATGTGAGTAACTCATGCGACTGGGCGGCAGCATCTTCATAACCTATCACCAAATTACTTTGTCAAAATTGGATGACATAGGTGACGACATAGGTGCATTCTTAATTTCTTCAATAATCTTGAAAGTCACTTTTTGACATGAGTGTCCTTCCAAGGTTAATATTTTGGGTGGCTCCATTGCCATTGTTGCCTTACCATTTTGAGTTTACTTTCTAGCACATGCCATATGTATTCATGAAAGTGTATTTTTTACAACACAAGTTAATTCAAGTGGTGTGTCCTTAATAATAACCACTATTTAAACTATAGTTTGAGAATTATGCAAATTTGTGAGGCATTCTAATCTGGAAGTTTATAGTATTTTAAATATATGATTATCATTCAACTTTCAACTAATTTTATTTACATTTATTCAATTTTCATCTAAATTAATCTAAATTTTATTATTTATTATATTCATCTAACATTCATCTAAATTTATCCAAAAGTTACTACTAATTAGATCACATTCATTCAAATACCAATGAACTAACTAATGTAGTTGTGGCAATTAGAAATGATAGATTGAGCCTTGAAAAATTCCTCATTCAATTTATTGTCAAGACGGCTCCTCATGACTCAAGGCTTCCTATTATCATGAATATTGTCTTCAAAGCTTTATCTTCAACTATTCATAAGGGTATGGATCAAGTCAGGTATTTATGTCAAAGGAGAATAATGAAGTAGCGAAAGGTCAATAACAACCCTTTTTTTTTGGTTTTTCGGGAAAAGCCAGATTGGCTACTCTCCTCTTCCCTGCCGTTGCCCACATGGCGAGGCTAGATTTCTTTCAGTAATTCTTGTTGGCGATGGCGTGAGTTTTGGATGCTGTATCTGGCAAAAATGGCTTGGCAGTGGTGAAAAATATCAGCACTTTCACAAATTGGGATGAAGCAAAAAAGACGAAACTCCTAAAAGGTAGTCATATATTCTGGCTCCATTTACATTATTTATTTCAAAAATAAGGCGAATTATTTTAGTGCTTATATGGGTTTAGGCACTATCTCACAAGACATGTACAAAAAAACTGGCCACTTATGTCAAGAATAAGTACATCATAGACAATACTACGAAAATAAGCATTCATTTATAAATGCTCTCAATGGATACATATGGCCAAGCTAGGGCCCATCCACTCAAGAGGAAGTCCTAGAACAAGCAGGGATCTAGGAATTCTAACAATACCACCTAAAGACTTCTCTCAAAGTCCATAACGATGATCTGCCCCAGCTACCCATTCGGTGTAGGCATTGCCATATGGAAAGGTCTCCAAGGCAAAGATTTGTTGAGAGTACATTCCCACCACACACTCTAGATGTGTGCCCAAGGAATTTTGTAGCTTATTCTTCAAAAAGGCAAGAGAACTAAAGCATCTCTCATCTTCAACAGAGCCCAAGACTTGGACAATTGCAACCTGTGCCAATCTGTAATACTCAGGAAATGCCTTTACTCTGAGCATTGTACAAGAATCCAAGTAACGCCACAAACGAGTAAGAGGATTTGTATCAAAAGGAGGCTCCATATGCTTTGGGGCGTTATTGAGCATGGCCAATTTGAATAGCCCTTGTTCAGTCTCCAACTTGTATCTATCCAGTATGGGAGGGACCAGACGCTTTACCTTATCAACTTCTACAAGCTTTGGCTCGCAGTAGTAGTCCATGAGAACTCGAAGCTGTTTGGGAAAACAGTCCTCTGCTTCAGCCTGCAACCAATACTGCGGGTATACTATTCCAAGTGCATCGAGGACAACGTGAGACGGGAACCGCAATTCCAACTCCCTTAGTAACTGCCGTGCTGCCACTGCACATAACATGTCAAAGAAACCCTCTTCAACAATCAAAGTAAATGAAATGAAAGTTTGCAATGAATTGTGAAAGCAAGTTATGAAGGAGCAATGCCCACATACCAAGAACAAAAAACCTGATCCAGATTTTGTCAAAAAACTCTATCGATCGTCACAAATCTTATTGGTTGATCAAGCAAGAATGACGGATTACATCTCGTCAAGACAATCTCAAATCTCGTCAAGCCAGTCTCAGTTGACTGATTAGATCTCATCGACCATCAGAAACTTAGTCGTTTCCTTAACAACAATTAATTGAAGAGAAAAACACCTCTCCAACTCATGCCAAATGGAGAGACTGCATCAAAGTCAGTGTATACAGGGCTCTCTTTTGCCCACCGTTGATTGACATTGCTCTAGTTCAAATTATTTTCTTTAACATACAATCAATGGATGTGTTGATTTTCAGACTATGACTGCTTCGCTCAATCTGAGACCACAATCTGAAGGGAAGACTGCCATGGTCATGAGAACAGAAAGAAAAGACGAATTACCTACAATGACACCCACAAAGGAGGACCAACCACAATACAGCAGCAGCCATGATAAGAAAAAGAAGGTCACAGTGACTCGTACCTGTGCATTCAACCTTGATCGTGGAAACCAGCCCTGCGAACACATCTCTATCGACAGCTGCTGCGGAGTGGGTTGCCCAAATCTTCTCGCCATTTGCCACAAAAACAAGCTGGGCCGACTCATTGTTCAAGTCTGAAACCCATTGCATGTGAATTTGGGAATGCGAGCAGTCGAGGATGTTTTTGAAGGCCCAGAACTCATCAACGGCATATGAGGTTGTCTTATTGATGTAGAACGTGTACAACTGGCCTTCCGCGATCTTCAGTGCCGCTACAAAGTCGCAGACATAAACGTCCCGCTTCTGGGCAAAAGTTACCAACAAATCGATGGTTTCCAAAAGTGGCATCAATGCCAACATCCCCAGCAATGTGTAAGGATCCAACATGAGTGTCAAGCATTTCTGCACGGTCAAAACACAATTTCAAATCATATCTCTATCCCGTTCTGTCTGGAGCGACTGAGCGAGCTATTGCCATATGCCCTGTTCTAACGTCCTCCCTTTCACTTGAAAAAACCGATCAGCAGTACAGATCACTCAGTAGCCCTTGCAGGTCTTGGAAAACCGACATTGGCGGCCAAATATCTCGGCAAGCAGTGAATAACACGGTGCCTCAAAAGTAAACAGAAAATTGCTAAGGCAACACCGAAATTAAACCTAAAATTGCACAAATCGAAAAACAAAGCAGTAAAACCAACCAACCAGAGCAGATCAGTGCAGAGCAGTGCAAGCAGTGCAAGCAGATCAAATCCAAGACATGTACAAAAAACCTGTGAACCCAAGACATGTACAAAAAAACTTTATCATTGAACCCAAGAAGGTTTTTCTGTGTTCGAAATCCTACATTGGAACAGTGCTACTGTGGCCGGAAAAAATAAATAAAGATAAGTCAATTCCAAAAAATCATACCTCGGCCGCGTCATTCTTCGTGCAGTCGGCCTTCATCTTTGCGAGAAGGGTGCGATAGTCAGACAACAATCTTCGTAAGGGCTCCAGTAGCGAGACCCACCTCGTGGTGACCTGAAGTAGCGGCTTCAGACCTTTAGTCTCCATCGCTTTGGCTAGCTTCTGGTACTCGGAGAAACGCTTCGGACTTTTACTAAAATATGCGTGGGTCTTTTGAATCAATTGTTCAACAACAGTGAAGACAGGTAACGCAGAGAGGGACCTTGCAGCTAGGTTGCACCGGTGCGCCATGCAGTGCATACCCGAGCAGAACGGCGCAAACTTTGTCTGCAACTGTACCGTGACTCCACTTCGGGCCCCCTGGAAGGTACTAACGCCGTCAGCACCAAAACACAATAGCTTCCTCGAAATTTGTTCAATGGTTAGGTCACCACCGCTTTCTAATGCCTTCACAATAATCGCAGTGAGCTGATCCACTCCAGAGCCATCTACCAAACGTTGTAGGGAAGTTAAGTGAGAAATCCTCACATAATTTTCCACAGCATAAGCATGGATGCAAAGCCAACTTCCGTTGTCTACGGAAGTGACTTCGTCACATGTCAGTGCAACAAACTGGGCTGCACTTATCTTCTTTTGAATAGCTTGTTTCACTTGCTGATACAAGAACTCAGCCATCATCCACCCTGACCCATCGCTCCAATGCATTCTCGGCAAGTTAGGCACGTTCAAAAACGCATACAAAGACTGTCGCTCTTCGTACTCTACCATTGGACGGCCTGATGAGAGGATCTGGTACACTGTGCTCAACTGAACGATCTTTTTGGACTTGGTCATAGAAGTGCTCACATTTACTTGTTGTAGAACAGAGGACGGTTGCTTGGCAGAAAAAAGGCGTAGACTAATCTGGTGGCGACTTGACATAGACATGTACCACTCCCCCTTCTTTACCTTGTACTTTGGCATATCGAACGCAGCCTTTCTCCTCCCTTCGTGTTTCGTGAGCGTATCCCATTTGGGCCCCAAAATCTTTGGTTTTTTCTCGAAAGCTGAACAAACTGTACACTTCACGAGATGAACGTGCCCGTCATTGCCTCGTATCGGCTCCGCCCATACCAACTTTGCGGCCCACTCGTTCTGAAACCTCCGAGTTCGATTGTAGTTTATCTTGGGCTTCTTCGGAGGAGGAGGAACTTGTTGACAGTCGTCATCTGATTCAATATCTTCTTCTCCATCCGAGATTTGTACAAGGTCCGCCTGCAAGTGTCGTTTTGTTTCAAGAGGGGTGTTGGCTGCCTCAGATCGCTTACTGTCGCTGCTCCCATCTTTTGATTGAGAAGGTGGCCTGGATTCCAAAATCACTGTGTCTAAAGACATAGTGTTCGAGCAAACATCATTTGAAGGAGAGATCGAAGAGGCGGAAACCAGCTGTAGGGGCTGCGGATTGCTAACGTTCCGGGAGCTGGTAAAAAACTTGGCGATGGAGGTTGCCTCTCGGGCACTCCTTCGAGCTTTGGAGTCTTCAACGCAAACAGCCTTCCCCTTAATTTCACGGCGACGTAGAGCAGCTGCTTGTGTAGCCTTCCGACCAGCTGCACGCTCGGCTCTTGCCACTAAAACTGCTGACAACTCTTGGTGTAGAGATGCGCTTGCCACGTTAATTTGTGTTTCTGCACGCTCTGACGGCAAAATGGACAGGCCTTCTACATTGTGAGCTGGCAATGCCAAATCGCACGGGTCTTGCCAATCTTCTGCTGCTGGAGAGGCATCTTCCATTGGCGAATCACCCATAGTTGGAGCAAGCTGTCAATCACAAAGGCCAGAAAAATACGTGAAGTCAAGGACGAATAAGGTAGCAATGTAGAGGGACAACTGCCTTTGGCGATCAAACTTCAAACCATGGCATTGTCCAGTACAACAATTGAAAAATTGACAACCACCTTTGGCGACCCTCTGTCAAGCCATGGCATTGAGGAGAAGATGAATAGCCAAAAGCGCAATTCACACACTAAACACAATGCTAAACAGAGGTACTGCAATTTCGAGCTCATTGCGTAGAAGGGAGGAATCTGATACCTCCACCGTTGGCTGCACAGGTTAATATTGCCGCAACCTCCCTTGCCTAAACGACGATGGATCAACGGCAGTAAGAAGTGGACACAAATGCACTTGTGAGTTTGTACAAGCTCCATTGCAAGCAAACGCCGTCCAAATGAACACATTCACAAATGCAAGATCGTGGAAACAAATGCAAGTCACACACAGGAATTGAATCAACCCTACGACCTCTACGCAGTGCAAGCAGATCAAGACTGAATCATCAACAACAGCGATTAACACACAAAGAGTGGAGAAAAAGGACTGTGCGCCTGGATTAAGTGTGCAAGAGTGGAAATGAATTAGGCAAAAGAGAGGGATTGTCTGTACGCGCGGGCGATCTGAATTTGAATGCCCTATGCTCATCGGGCAACGAACAGAGTGTATGACAAAGGTAAAAGTGGCAATGAATGCACAGCTGGTCGATGTTTCTGAGGCGAGGCAGACGCCGGGAAGATTGCAATGTGGCGCACTCTAACGGAGGAGCCACGCCGCAGGCGCAGCAAACTTGGCGACATCGAGACCGGCAAGTCACGCAAACTGGCTGGCCACCCTAAACCCTAGGCTAGTTTCGGGCCTCTTTTTTCAAAAAAAACTTTTTTTTCTTTAAGCCTTTTTCGCCTGGTCTTGGGCAATGGTGCTTTTGGGCCCCACAGTGCCAGAAAAAAAAGGGTTGGTCAATAAAGAAGAGCCTTTGGGCCTTTGAATTTTTCTTGTCAAATATATAAAAGCATGTGCAAAGGTCCTTGCTTGAATTGAATGAATATTACAATAATTTACTTTGAACTTTTTTCAATAAAGAATTTTGTCCATTGTAAATGATGTAGTTTAAACTTAAAATGTTTACCTTTTAATTTGGATCATGCCTTTGAAATTAAGATAATAATTGCAAAATGAACGTTTGGATTATTAGAAGTTAGATAAAAACATATTGTTTTTAGTTTATTTTTCTTCTCCTTAAAAATCTAAAAACAACATGTGTTATTTATTTAACTAATTTTGTATCATATTTAATATAAATCATGAAAAATCCTTCAATACTTTAGAATGTATCCAAAGATTAATCTAATGTAAATAATTGGAATGACAAGCATTTACCTAATTACTATTTTACAGATGTTATATTTAAACAATTCTAGACTGTGTAATGTCCCAAAATGAAAAATTCAATTTGAGACAATAGGAACTTACCTAGACCCAAATTGTCCCCCAAGGGAACAAGTGGTCCTTTAGGGGTTAAACTTATCAAGAAATCCCTCGTCATTGCATTCTCATTCCACCATCCACTTGTTGCTACTTCCATTGTCGTTGCAATCTCATTTTCAAATGATATCGAAAAATCTCCCAATTAGACAATCACCATTACTAATGCATAGTCCAGATTTTTCATCATTGATAGTCCAAAATTAGTTAAATATGGCATGCAACTTCAATAATTCTCAATTTAGTATCTCCATTCGGGAAACACAATGCGCTTTTGGTTTCTTCCTTTTATTGAAGTAATCTTTGTGGCACTTGAAACCATCGAACTTGTAAATGGACTCGATTGTACAGAGAGGGCCAGTACTGCATTATATGGCTTCAGTCACAGGTGCTCGAATTTTTCTCATGATGTCGATGACAAATTCCGAGATGTCATGCCGTCCGGTGAACAAGTATCTTTCAAAGTCGCAACATATTATCTCGAGTGTGCGGGGTATGGATGTTTACAAACATATAAAGCTTGCGACCATGCGTGCCCATGTTGTACACCGTACATGGGAAAAGATCCTGGATTTCAACCAAGTATTTGGGCTCCCAACAATGAGACTTCCATATACATGCAAAACCTAAATTGCATTGTTCCAATGTATCTTCCGGTTTACACGGGACTCTATTTCTTTAGTTGTAATTTTAGCGGCTATGGTATGGCTAATACCTCAAAGTTGATTCAAATACAACTCTCGTGGAGGACAATGGTAACAGCTTTTAAACCTTATACCTTGGGTGTATATATCATAGCAGGTACATTTCAACTATCCAATTTGTATTGTTATTGTTGAGATCAAATGAGTTTTAAGTTATTTACAATAAGAACTTCAATAAAATTAGAGATTTTTTAATAGGTTTTGGATATCAATCATGAGAGAATGTGCAATGGAGAAGTGGTAGTTAAGTAAGTCAATCATGGAGAGACTCCAAATTCTTGTAAATACCTTTCCATTAGGTATAAATAGGTGAACAATGTCTAGGGAGAACAAAAATTAGTTAATAGTTAGTCAATGGAATTGGGAAGAATCCCGTTTGCTATTTAAAAAACATTGGGACCCCCTCGCTGAATTTTTTTATTAAACTTCTATTTAGAATAAAAAATAGAGAGAAAAAAATGGACTCAATACTTTTTTTAAATGGTTCAATATGGTAATTAAAGGAAAATAGTTGGTAAAAATAAAAAAATACCATAAACTCTAAATGGGAGGTGTTTCCATTATTCTTGATGAGATCTCCTTATAAATTGCATCATATTCATCTTGCCTCCTTGTGATTTATTTCTTTGTCTGATTTTAATGAGAACAATCATATATATTTTTTCACATTTATTTTTTTAATAATTATATTTGTGCACAAGCAGACAGTGACTTAATATTTTGTTTATTTTGTTTTAGAGCCCATTAGTAGAATCAAGCTCCGATCTTTGTAAATTGCTGGAATCACCTAATCAAAAGAGGTTTTTATTATTGTTCAATTTTGGGTTCCGCAGGAAATATGTCATTACCTGACTGCGTATGGCAATGGGAAAGAGGCAACAAGTTTCCACTAAATGAATACGGTGTCTTTCGAATCCTTCTGTACGATGGATATGGAAACAAAATTTCAGCAGCCACGGGAGGTACCGATCGCAATATCGTTGCAGTTAATGTCACGTTTTGGAAGTACGAGACAAGTAGTGTTGACTCGGTCGGTGAATATCGGCTTGATGCGCGTACAACATGGAAACTCACTTATCAAATTCAGTATGGGTTTTGTATTATAACAGTGTATTGTTCGAGTGTGGGGAAATATCAAATGAAAATCATTGATGAACAAAAGAGATCTTTGGGAAACACACCAACTTATTTTTATGTGATGCCAGGTTTGTAATTTCAGTCCACGTCACATCTATAGTATACTTTTGGGACCTTATTGTATACTTCCTATGTCTTAAAATAAATCCGCGGTTTCTTGTGGGAAACTATGAGAGCATCATGGGTTTATTATGAGATGTGATACTTTAGGGAATTTTAAAAAATCATGGATGAATACAGAAAAAATTTCTTGATGTAAAATAATTTTGATAATGTTAATCTTGTATAATATTCCTCCAAAAAATTTGAAAAAATTATTATATTTTTACATATGCATTAGATTCTTTTAAAACACTACATGTCCCACTTACAAGAATGTACTCCAAATTTCATGGGAAAAAGGATTCTTTATAGAATTTCAAGCTATAAAATTCTCATACATTTCAAAAATGTGAAAATCAAAGACCTTGGAGTTTATTAGATTCTTTTGAATCTTTTAAGTTAATATATTTAATTGCTTTACATTTATAGTTTATTTTAAATTTTTATCTATTTAAAATCACTTTATTTATGGATTTTAATTTTGAACATGTTTCAAAATGAATTTTGAAGTTGAAGAATTTTTAATGAATTTTTAAATTCCATAATAGAATGTAAACAATTCTTACAATCAAACGTTGGATAGAAAATTGGTCAAACCAATATAAAAATGAGAGAGTTGAAATTCAAAATCTTTAAGATAACTAAGATTTTACAAGCTGAAATTTAAATATTTAGTTTACATACAATTGATATGTACACAAGGTTCATTTCAATTTTTATTAGGTTAATGCTATAGATATCTGAATTTGGTTTTTAAACTAGCATTTTTAACAACATGTGCAATGTACACAAAGTGCACAAAGTGTACTAAACTTTGTGGAATCTTCGGATACCCATATCGTGCATTTGTCCTAACCATATGCATGATTCCCATTTACCAACTTTAATTAATTATTCAAGACGGAATACCAACTTTGGCCATCGGGATAGGTAGCAATCTTTGCCAAGTAAACTTAAAACCATTTAATTCTAGAAATTCAACATAAGTGCAATATTTAATATTAGCAATTCAAAATTTGTGAAGTTAAAATACAATCATAACTCCCATTCACGAATGTTTTTGAAATTTGATGGCAAAATCATTAATTTCTTTTTAAGTGGTAGTTGTTATTAATACTATTATTTGGATTTCTTGGATTTTTTTTCCCATACTTTCAAAGCTTGCATACATCAATCTTGTCTTGTACAGTAGCTTTTTCTTTTTTTTTTAATTTTAATTGATGTGAGTTTGTTGTATACCAGATGAGGCATGGACTGGTATGAAATTTAAACCTCCACCAGCTCCTGAAACATACTTTCTTGGTGATAATTCTAAAGAAAAAGCAAGAGCTGGAGTTACTGCAATTACTGGAGCTGGGCAAGCTCCTATAACAATGAATTTGTTGTTAACCATGTCATTGCTCTTGTCCATTATGCTTGTTATATTAGACTTACAAATTAAACCTTGAAGGACGCGGCCCCATGATCAAGGTAGTCACCAAAATGCTCTGATTATTGGGTCAATATGTGCATTTTTCGTTTCTACAGTGAACAAGGTAGTCATCCACATCAAACACTTTGGGTCCTTAGCGTCCTTTAAGAGTTAAGTTATCATTCAATATAGACAAATGTTTGGGGAGAAATTTAGCTAACCACCCAATACTTGCAATTTTGTAATAATAATAATAATAATCAATATTTCATTGATATATTTAGGTTATTTTTTGTATTTGAAATAGGATTTTTTTTTTGAAATATTGTCCTACAATTTATTTGAAGTTTTTCTATTATGTCAACATTTTGGGAGAATGAATGAACTCATTCTATACTAGTTGTTGAATATACAATGTTGATAGTAAAATAAAATGTTCTATGGCACATACTTCTAAAATTCAAGAATCCAATGATGAATTGAGTGATTTATTGGTCTTTCATAATCCAATAAAAAAATTAGAAAAATAGATAAATCTTCTCATTTTATTGAAATTAGAAGGCTAATGCAAGACCTTAAGACATTAGATATAGGGTCCCATCTTGTTCACTTTTGTTCCCATCATGTTCCCCTTCAATTCTCAACTAAATTTTTCCTCATAGGGAATGTATCTTAGTATCCTTAGTACCCAATTTTGAATGATTTGTGTATTCTTAATTACTGGAATCGATAAGTGTATTATATACCATTAGAAGCACAATTTGAGGTGCTTTTCAAAGGCATATTTTATATTGAATTTGAAGTGCTTGCAATTTGCACTCAAAGAGTTTTCTATAAACCTAGCAACAAACTATAGAGGTTTCATGTATTTACAATTTTTTCATACTAGGAGGTGTATTTTTTTTCCATTAGAAGCTCAATTTGAAGTCTATTCCAATCATATATTATAAGTTGGATTTTAAAATATTTATTCTCATAATTTACATTCATTTTTTTCCACATTCTTTCTAATTAAACATTTTGGACTTATCTTCTTAAACTTTTCCCTTGTCCTTCTTGTTGCTCTTGGCTCTTTGAAATCAAAGAAAATTTCCATGCCTATTCACCCCTCTAAACTCTATTTGGAGAAAAAAACGCTTTTAACTTCTAAACCATGTATTCAATTTAAGTGAAAATTACATATATGCGAAGCACTCAAATATCCACATCTTTAGAAAAAGTAAAAAAAAGAAACTCAATAAAAATTTAGAATATAAGAGCCTATCCAAATTTCTAATGATCCCCTTAATTATATAACTATTGGTCCTATAGGGGTTAAGGAGCAAACATAAATGAATTCAAAGGGATCAAATTAACTCCACAAGTTTATTATAAATAATGTTTATTTTACAAACAATCTATAATTTTAATATCTTAATTAACATGGACTTTACTTTGGCCTTTTGTATATGTATGCACTTGGTAATAGGAGTAACTTTAGAGATGAATTTACATTTTTGAGCTCAAATCACATAATTCACTTTGCTAACACCATTTCCAAGGTTCAAACATATCTAAAATCCTAAAGATTGGAGTTTATGACTGTATAAACAACCTCAATATGACTTGCTTTGTATGGTATTTACTGTCACAAATTATAATTGGAAATTATTATATTTTTATTTTTTAGAGATGAAATCACATACACTGATATATTCTATAAGCTATAATTTATTTATTTTTTAAATCTGAAACTATTGTGATTTTTTTAATAAAGAGTGAAAAAAAATTATATAAAATACAATATATGCTTGAAAATTTGAAATTGCACCACACATGTATATCACGGTACAATCCAAAATTTTGAGACATTTTATAATTAGAAATTTAGTGTACCATAATTATGGATCCAAAGTTCAAATATCTCTAAGTAGTTTAATTAATTTTCTTAAAATTATTTCAATGTGGAATTACATTAATTAATCTCATTTCATTAGTTGAGCTCAAATCCTAATAAGATCTTTGGAGGGGCTAAAATTTAATTTTGAAAGCAATATTAAACAACACCAAAGTCATAGAGAAGACAAGATACACAAATGACTTTGAAAGCGTTGAGAAACTAGGTACTCAATTTCACTCAAAGTGTGCAATGCAAATTCCACAATTGGAATTGACCAAGATCAAAGAAATTGCATTGCAAGCTAAATTAAAGACTAGAAGTTATATTTGTCAGGATTGTCAAATAACAATGGCAACCAGTAAAAGGGGTGAACTAGGATTGCAAAGAAGATATCCATGCTTACTTGTCTTTTGCATTTTCTTGAACCTTTTGTCTATTTTGAGTTTCCTTTTTTGTATTTCTATTTTGAAAACTATATACCCTCATCCTGCTTACTAGACATTGCACTTGTAAATGAGAGCAAAAGTTTGATTTTTAGAATCAACTACAATAAAGTAGAGGGGTTTATAAATTGATCATTGTTACAAAATGGGAGTCATTTAAAATGGTATTTGAAAGTGCATGGTGATATTTGGTTTGTGTTTCCATGAGAGGAAAAATTGCTTATAAATTAGTTGCTACTATGGGTGTGGTTCCCTTGTATTTCTTGAAACTCATACTGGTGCACAACATTCTTGAGGGATATTTTGTAATACTTTGGAATCAACCATGATGCCCCAAATTTTAGATACCAATATTTTTAATGTCAACTTTTCTATTATTTACCCTGTACAAAGATCTAAGAAAAAAATTAAGAGGGATTGAAAAAGGAAGAAGATATAAGCATAGTTGCAAATAATTGCTCATGAGTGATTGTAAAACCAAACAAGAAAAATTGTTAGCAAAGTATCCCAATATTTAAAATTATTTGAGGTACTTCAATGGCTAAAGATTATTAATGCAAATATGGTTGTCCAAACAAGTAAACTATGAATATAGTCTTTACAACAAGTTTCTTTTTTCATTAGTTTCTAACGTGATAAAATTCTTAAATAGTTGGGATAATTCCCTCTTCTCCATCTCTTCTCTTTTCTTCTCCATGGAATTGGTTGTCAATTGAGATCCATTTAACATATAAAAATCACATTTATAGACTACAAAAGTATTTGTATTTTGTAGTGTGTTGTTCATGACATGTACCAAATCACTACTCAAAATAATTTTTCTAATTTTAAAACTTGTTTGATGAATTTTTGCGATTGACAAAGACAAACAATTTTGACTCTTGACTGTTGGAAACAATTATCGGAACTTGACTAATATTATAATAGGTAGAACTAAAAATGACCTAAATAATTCCTTAACAAATTTCTATCTCTACAAGTATTGAATTGAGCCTTGTTGAAGAAAGTGCATAGTATGGCTTAGATGGTTTGTAGCCAAACTAATGGACATCTACATTGGGCAACCCTCCAAAAGGTGACATAACCCATATGGTTAGTCATCGCACTTGTTGGTAGAGTAGTATAAGATGTCATCTCTTTGCATGGGCTTAATACCCCTTTTTTATGCTTGTTAGCGATTCCCCTTCATCGGAATACATTTGGCTCGGTGTTCTTTTTTTCAATAAGCCCAAGATCAAGTTCAAAACAAGTTTGAGTATCTAGATTCTTTCTTTAATTAATTCTACAATCTTGAACTCATTCAATACTTGTAGAGATAGGAATTTGTTAAGGAATTATTTAAGTCATCTTTTGTTCCATCTATTATAACATTAGTCAAGTTCAAGTATCTAGATTCTTTCTTGAATTAAGTCCACATGTGTTCAAAAAAGATGCTATAGCACACAATAGAAAAATATGAAAATATATATTCTACAAGCTCAATGAGTGGCCAAGAAGAATTTCAAAAGCCAAACTGACAAAAAGGACATTGATCACCTTGTTGAGGCCAAAAATGAATCTCACATGGAAATGTACAAGTATACAAGTAACTTTTGCTTATTCTCTTTACATCCTCCACTACTAACGCAGGTTTCGCCATAAACTCCTTGAAGCTCCAACCACGCCCAGATTTCATGTTCATGGATCATGGCAAAGCACTAACTGGTGTAGTCCTAAAATAATAAATCACAAAAAAAGAAGTCATTCCTCTAGTAGCAAAAATGTGTTAAAAAAACTCATCATGGTTCAAGTAGCAACGTCCTCCTCATGTTTGTTGATTCTAGTCTCACGTAACAATGTTTTCCTGGTGTTGTAGAGACACACAAAAATTCCAAAGGACCCAAAAGCGCATCGGATGTTCAAGCCCCTTCAATCAATATGTACCTGTGTCACAGAAGCAAAAGTTTTGATTATAAAACTTTGACCCCTTACAACTTCTGCATATAGTAACACATTCATTGAATGCTTTGGAATAAATCAGTTGTCAACACGTAAAAAAATTTAAAACCATAATTATACTAAGATCTTCACTTGAAAACACGAGTGCCAATTTAACACGTCCCTACCTCAATAAGGTAACACCAGTCCATTAAGTTTTCAACTACTGTTAGGCTAAATTTCTTTAACTAATACATATGTATTTGTCAAAGAAGCAATTCTAA
The DNA here is from genome assembly GCA_951230915.1 of Antitrichia curtipendula. NCBI lineage: Eukaryota > Viridiplantae > Streptophyta > Bryopsida > Hypnales > Leucodontaceae > Antitrichia > Antitrichia curtipendula. The sequence goes on along the minus strand of OX579638.1, from coordinate 2,312,619 downwards.
TATTGGACACTTCGATTTCATTCAAAAACGAAACTACATAGTTTTCAAACTAGTCACAAATTCTGAAGAGTGTAATCAATAAGAGTTGAAAGGGGCATTTGAAACAACAAAGGGAAGTTGCAGCATTTCCCTTAAAGAACTAGGTCTAGTATTAATTATTCGTTTGCTACGATTTCAACTCTAAAAATCCGTAAAACATTATCCAAGTTTCAAAAAAAATTACAAAAAGACTTTGAATATTTCCTCGTCTTCAAAGAGCGAACGATTTTTTGGGTTTCGTTACCTTAGTCCATGATCAACGCCCAACGCAGCTTTTGGGGACGAAGCCAATCTGTCGACCCACAGTGTCGTAATACACTTGAAAGTTTTGTTGCTGCACGCTGCCGATGATCGTCACATCCGGAGACGACATCTGCCAGAGCCACACACTCAAATTAATGAGCAAACACTGAACAATAAAAAATTTAAAAAAAAAAGGGAGGAATACCAAAATATAGGTTCTCCACTCAATTTGTAGACGCCAATTCATGGTACACCAGTTTGGGACCAAACTGCCAGTTTGGCTGTAACAAACAAACGTAAGTTTTGTCTTGAACAAAACAAGAGCAAAATCCCACAAAGAGGGACAGTCTCCGTACACCGTGCTCTACACATGGCAGAATACATTACAAGGAGAACCGAATGGGGTGTACTTTGCCATGTTCTCCTGTTGTGGAATTTTGTTCAAAATCCCACAACAATGAATCAGAACGCCCTATTACAGCTTCCAGTGGCCTCTACTGCACTCACTCCACACAGCTGAAATACACTGCAAGGCGAACCATGTGCAGTGCACTTTGCCATGCTCCCCCTGTTGCGGAACTTTGCCCAAAACAAGTCAAATTTGTCCAGTTGGTGTGTGTGTGTGTGTGTATTGGCCTACCATAGAGAAGCAGTAGGACTGGGAGCTCTCGAGGAAGATGAAGTAGTTGGACGAGGGCAGCACCATGTCGCCTCCTTGGAAGTGGAACGTCATGCCGGGGACGGAGGGCAGCTGGCCTTGCGGGAACCCCCCAAAGCACAGCTCCAGCCCACTGGTGTCATCGGTCTTGCGTGCGTAAGCCAGAGTAGAAGCGTTCATGGCCGCCAACACCTGCAGCAACACGGAATGTAATGTGGCAAGTTAATACAAAAAATGAAAAAAAATGATTTGTGCAACTGTAGAAAACTTTCTTCTGGAGCCCCCGGAAGCTAGAAGAAGACAGACTATTAAATTTTAATGGAAGTTGGTTTTACTGGCAAGGATTGTAATGTGGCAAGTAATTTAAAAGATCTCTGAAATATACAAAAAGAGATTAGAGAAAACAGACTCTTAGTTTTAATACAAGCTGGATTCACTGGCAGGGATTGTAGCGTGGCAAGTTATTTTTTTTAAATGACAAAGAAGTGTGCTACTGTGCAAAACTTACATTTGGACCCACTCGGGAATGTGCAACTGCACAATAAGAGCTTCAACAAACAGACTCTTAATTTTAATGTAAGCTGATTCCACTGAAGAACTGGAGTTAGTTCTCTCTTTGCAAGTGAACGAAACTCTGCAAATCTAGAACGAGAGTAGAAAGGTAGAAATCTAGTAGATCTACTACGAAACTTAGATCTAGTAGCTCTAGAAGAAAAGGTAGGGGTAAAATAGCACCCTAAGAATGACACCAAAGCTCGGTGTTGTGAGCTAAACAACAATCCTTTACAATCCTTTACACTTAGGGCCAAGCCTAAGAAAATCTAAAATTCTGAGCACTCTCAATGCTGAAGAGCTTAGAAATGTCCTGCTTCACCAATGAGAGAGCGCATTACTTCTTTTTTTTCTCTTGGCTTGACCCCAAATGTAGAGACCAACCCTAGTATTTGAAGGAAAACTGAAGCACTCGTGCACCGCATTGGAGCAAATGAAAACTTCAGTACAAGAAAATGCACCTACACCCTAAAACCAACAGATTTATGTCGATTCTTTTCGAATCCAGACGCCGAACCAACACAAATTTGTTATTAATCTCAGTCTGCATGTTCTTGCAGTGATTGCCAAAGTCATGAGCAGATTTGATTTTAACCTCATGAGCAAATGAAAACTTCAGTACTTACAAGAAAATGCACCTAAACCCTAAACCCTGGAACCCTAAACCCTAAAATCTATGTCGATTCTTTTCGAATGAGTAAGCCCGAACCCACACAAATTTGTTATTAATCGCACTCTGCATGTTCTTGAAGTGATTGCCAACGAATGATCGGATTGACTTTTACCTCCACAATTGAGCAAATGAAAACCTCAGTACAAGAAAATGCACCTAACCCTTAAACCCTAAAAACCCTTGCAGTGATTGCCCCCGTCATGAGCTCGCGGATTGATTGTTTTGTTACCTCCACATACGCCGTCTTGGCCAGTTGCGTGACCGTGGTCCCCGAGTCGAAGATGGTCCCTGCTCCGCCCACGCGGTCGATTTCAAACACAGTGGAGGAGATGTTGAGCCGTGTGTTCCCGACCGTTATCCCCATCAGCTGGACGAAGTAGAAGGTGGCCACCTTGGGGTTGGTGAGGAGCGGCAGGTACTTCACGTCCGGCAGGGTGGGCATGGCCGCGTCGCCGAACAGGAGCGCGCTTGTTTGTGTCGGAGAGGCCAGCCAGTCCACCAGGCAGTAGGAGAATTTGCCATTGAACACGGACTTCAGCTGCGAGGGGAACGACAACGGGCCTTGGCCTAAGCCTAGGATGCCGTCGGCGCCAGCGAAGGAACCCTCGTTGTCGTGACCGCACCCAAATGCAAAGTTTGGCACCTGCAACAGCAGCAACAACAAGGGTTACAAGGGTTTAGGGTTTAGCCCCACATCACATCAAACTCTTGTGTCAGGGTCCAAATTAATAGAATGTTCACCATCGATTTGCAGTAGAGGTTAAGTGTAGAAGGTTGCATTCAGCTTGAAACATGCAACCTTGTACAATTGACCTTGACAGTGAATCTATGGTGAAAATCCCCTGCAAGTTTTGTAAACGGTAGACAATTTTTGCCATTGATTTGCTTTTAACATGTCAATTGTTCACAGCTGCATTGAGGATGCTGTCAAATCTTCTACAAAATTATTATATTATGCACCTTTGTTACACAACCCCTGACAGTCACACATTCAATCTATGTCATAGTGAAAAGTTGGCACCTCAGGTGATGAAATTAAAGAGGTTCGAGTGTACCCTGAATCCCTATGACAATACCCCACTCCACAGCCACCATGTCATTCGGAAGAATTTGTATGATAGGAAGTGAAATAGATGCCTTTTTGGTGGCAAATCCAGAAAGAACGATATCATGAAACCCAGAACTGAGCATTCTAATAGAAATAAAACCACGAGAATGCGAACCTGTTGCTTCTGACCATTGATGCCATCCATGGTGATGGTGTCATACACAAAGTCTCCAGTGGAAAGCGAGCCATCGCCATAGGAGTACCAATAGAGGCATGTTGTCTGGTTGCACATGGGGTAGGGGAGGCCATTACACTGTTCACTGCCGCAGGATAGCTGCCAAAATGTTAAAGCTAGCTTTCAGTGAACTGCATGTGAAATTAAAAATTCACGCAGTAATCATCTTTCTAAACCGTCAACTCCACATGCAATTCGCAAGAGATTACATAGTTGTGTGCGCACTTGATGTCAAGAGTGGTTTTAGCAAAGTGATTCTACACCAAAGGTGTACCAACATGCATTCCTGAGATCCTCGCGAACACCTCGTGTTAAAAGAGGTGTTATCAAACGAGAATTTCATCGACGAGAGATCATTCATGCACATCATTTATGAACTTTATAGACAATCTGTTGTGAAGTGGAATGCGTTGAAAGATGTGGTTAGAAGGCAATAATCTCTTCCTGATGGAAACTACGTACATAAATGTACCGGATGGAGGAGGAGCCATGTACCTTAGTAAATGATGTTGAGTTGTTGGGAAGAAACAATGAATCGTTTTGGGCGTAACATTTCCCACAGGGAGAGCACTGAACCCAGGTCAGATCGCTGCCAGTGTCCACAATGACCGAGAACACGCGCTCCGGGGTGCCCAATCTCACGGTTGCTAAATACTCCCCCTTCGCTGCTGCTACAGGCGCAGTGAAACCCCCTGGAATACACGCAAACATTATCGTATTTCAGAGTGCCAATATTGTGACATTGATAGAGCTTCTCAAAACTAGGACTGACACTCATATGGATCTGAGGTTCCACAAAAGTGCCGATTTCTTGATTCAATTATGTCATTTTAACAAATGTGATGAGAAACTGAGAAACCCAAAATACATGGGCTAAGCTACATACAAGCTTGGCGATACTAAAACCTATTAGGGATCTGTTCCCATCTCCTTTACTGACGCTTGCTACCAACAGCGACTCCTTTGATCATAAACTTGAATTGGTTGGTTAGCCTTCAGTGAGCAGGTTGCTTGTAAACATGACTAAGGGTACTGATCTTTGAAGGAAAATGGCTGTCACGTGCAGTGGGATACAACCTCCCATTTTGAAACTGCATAAGATTGATCTCCATGTGGTGATAAAAATTGATCTCCATGAATTTGGCTCTTGGAGATTCTCCCAAATTTCTTTAACATTTCACTTTTCATTGGCAAAGAGTAATGGTCCAACTACAATTGTGTTGACGATCAATGAAGAGGATATTCTAGACCTACATTGAAATTGGAAAGAACTCCTTAAAAGCTATTTAAGATTGTAATGTAATGTCGTACCCAAAGAGAGTTCCTCACATACCTGTAATGAGCTCCCAAAAATCATAGTCCCACCCTCTTAGCTTAATTCACTAACGGTACGAGAATGGTCCACGTTGTTTGTGGACCGTCATTCAAACATTGGAGCATGAATGGCCCAACTACAAGTTTTGTTTGTGGATGAATCAGAAGGGTACTCTGGACATATATTCATGGGCTTGAAAAACGACCCTTGTAACACTATTCCAGAATGCTATGATTTCTCCACACCTCTATAATAATCTCCCGAAGATCAGCGCCTGCTACCCTCATTCATACATTGCACCATAACGACCCAATGGCAATGAATCGGGGAACATTCTGGGCATGCATTCTTGGGGTTGGAAATTACTCTCGTAACACTATTCACGAATTTGAGAATCTTGCTACAACCCAACACCGATTTCCCAAACAACACTCCTGGGTACCGACATTAAAATAGTTACAGTAATACAAATGACGCCCTCGACATAATCCATATGTTGAAGCAGAAAGTTTACTGGGTCATGAATCAGGAGGATAATTTGCGCATTGCACCATAAATGGCCCAATGCTGATGACGCAGGGGATGGGACGATGCATTCTTAGGGTAGGAAAGGGCACCCTACTAAAACTAAGTTTATTCAAAACAGCTTTGATCTCTCCACGTACACCTCAACACTAATCTCCCCCAAATCAAACTCCCACCTACCCAAAAAATACGTGCAAACAATGCAAATAGTATCCTCTAAACGAATTACAAAATCAAGACCCCACAATTGCATAACGAACTTACCAGCCGTGGAGCTTCCAGGAGGAATGGCGCCCCCCACCGCCTTGGACCCTCCGCCCGCCATCGCTCTTGGCGCCTTGCGCACCTCCTGCGCTCTCAACGAGCTCCGATGCACTGCACATCGCAGCCTCTGGTGGTCGCTGTGAGCGTCGCCGCCATCGCCAGTTTTTTTCTGCAACTCACACGGCACCTCCATGCGCTGCATCTCTACTTTCACGCCATAGCTCAAATGTTGCGTTTCCAGTGTGCTCGTGCCTCGACTGTTGACGACATTGTTGTGAAGAGCAACTACCCGAGTAGGAGATGGAAGAGAGTGCGAAGATGAGCAGCAGAAAATTGCAGTTATCAGAAGAAATGCTTTGGCTTGTTGCATTGCTGGATCATTTCGAGCTTGGTGAAGACCCATCGGGAATGAAGGTAGCGACGCACATCCAAGCTCGGAAAAGGCTCCCACATCCAAGTCAATCGGATCTAATTCAATCGAATCGGATCGGATCGGATGGGAGCTCCGTCCTAGAGCTACATGGAGCTGCAACAAGGGTTTCGGCCTTTCAGGCTTTCAGCTACTCGGTTTGCAAAACGTTGAGAACCAGAAGTTTGTTCCGTAATATCAATCACAAGGGATGACTAGGCGTTGTACAGTCTCTTTGAGCTCGATTCTCTAAAACTGCACATGTATCGAATGGTGCACAAAACCGCAGCCCGAATCAGCTGGTGTCAGTGAGAGTTGACGTTGTAGAGGTTCGACGTTGGCCATGGCCGTGGAGAGAAGACAGATAAGTTAGGAGGGAGGGGGGGCTCCTCGCCTGGGGTTCTCTGTTGACCACAAAACGCTGCAGGTAGCTAGCTATGGCTTTAGCCTTGACAGCAACCAAGGGTAGTACGGACCCTAGAACCTCGCACAGTTTTCTTTTGCAGCCAGGTTTTGGCAGTCAAGGAGTTCTCTTGCACAGTCGGTCCATCGATTACGGAAGCTTCAATGAGCGCACAGATGGGTCTAGAAAAGGAGAAGCGAAGGCTGACTAGCTAGCTAGCTAGCTGCAGAAGTCCTCCTGCACTTTTGCAACAAGACAGCGCTACCTAACTTATTAAGTTATGATGAAAGGGACATGACCAATTGAGAACCTAGCCAGGCAGGGTAATTGAACAGCACTACTGCAAATCGGTGGTCCGTCCAGTCAATCGAGGAGTTGAATCAGATGCATGTCACCTCTTTCGATATCGGCGAATTGAATCCCTACCAATCTCTCTGCACAGGGATCAATTTCCAAGTCAAATCGATCATGCCATGACTAGCTGTTACGTTGCAGAAGTAGGAGAAGCAGAAGTAGGAGACATTAATAATATCACCGTAGTTGTTCTCCCTGCATGTGTATATTACCTTGCTAGCTTTCGCACGAAGCAGCTATGGAAACTTGGAAACGCGTGGAGTGAGAAGTACACTTGACACTACGTTACAGATAAAGATAGATTCGGAGTGTCAGGGCAGGATTGGACCGCAATTTCTTGCTGCACATCACACTAAGTTACTGGAGCCATTTTCCTGTCAGTCTGAACTCAAACGCAAACGCATGCTGGTGCTGGTGCTGCGACAGTTGGATGAGATGAGATTGAGGAGAGCTGCAAAGCGCAAACTGCAAACCCATGTGTTACGATAAAGCTTAAGTTAATTGGTAGCTGCAGACGCGTAAACTAGAACCTGAAGGAAGTTACGTATAGCTGGATTGATGAGTACCGTAATGGAGTGACGAATGCTAGCTAGGTACGGTAAGCTACGTAGGCTACGTTGTCTGCACTCATGTCTGCGTGGCCAACGATCGAGGCGGCTGTAGAAGTGATTTGTAATTATGAGATCTTGCAGGTAAGTACATTTGGCTTCTGCGGGAGGCTCAGTCTGCTGCCAACAAGTGCAAACTGTGCAATGCGTCTGACAGAAAAAAACGATGCAAAGCTGCTGCAGCTGCTGCAACAACAGCGGGGGAGAAAGAGAGCGCTGGACAGAGAACCCGGGCGAAGTTAAGCTAGCTGGCACGCAGGGGAAGGAATGTTGGAGTCTGGAGGGCGGAGGAAGGTAAGGAGAACCAACCCACCACAGGCAAAATGACTGGCTTGCACTCTTGGCATTGTCAATTTTTTTTTTTAAATTCCACATGAAGACAAATGTGAGAAATAGGGAGGGCAATTGAAATTTTATTTTATTTTATTTTTTGAGATAGTACAAATTTGTTAAGAATTTTTGAAGTGCGTTGCTCAATTGGTCCCAAAGAGTCTACGTAGACCACCCCCAAACTAACTAAAAGTGTATCCGTAATGGTCATCTTACTCATCTAAGGTAGTCACAATATTTCCTAACATGTCCACAATATGAAGGTTTAAAAAAGTCACCTCATGTGATGAATTTACACTCATAAGGTGGAAGTTTCTACTGAAGTCACTAATCACTCCATCACAATCATCCAAGAAATTGGTTGTGACCATAACTCAACCTAATGTAGCCAAAATCTTATTTTTTGAAAAAGTATGTTATAGGTTGTCACAAGACTTTGATGGGTCATTCTCTAAGTATTTGTGATAGTTGTTTTGCTTGTGATGAGATGGTTTACCTTATTAAAGACTTAGGTAATGTGAAAGTAGACCAAGCCTTGGTATGAGAAACATTATGTCCAATCACCGGAGTGGCAAAGGATGTTACTTCTCATAACGAGCCTTTGATTTCATATAAGTGGACAAACATAATTGTTAGATGGTTGGATCTTGGTCAATCATGGAGCTAAGATCAAAGTGCCTAATTGCAACACTTTCTGTTCTCCAACACCTTTGAAAATGGAAATTGAGACATATTGTGGTTCAAAGGTGTCCATTCAAAGTGAGTTTAATATGACGTATAAGCTATCCTATCTTTTTAACTTGTAAATCTTGTAAAATATTACTAAAGTATCAAAAAATTACAAAAAGCACTTGGGGTGCATTTTTCTTGAGTTTACTAATAACCTCATCAATTTGGGGGGGTCATTCAACCTTTAAGGTAGTAGAATTAGAAAAAGTGTTGTTTTTAAGTGTTTCTACTTTAGAAGAAGGGCATCATAATTTTAAATTAGCCCAACATTATAGAAATTTAAAAACATATCTCTCTTCATCCAATGAAAGATTGTCATCAATGGAGATTATGAAGGTTACAGTGATATGTATATGGGCACAAACAAATGCTAAAGCTTTTACTTGGAGGACTTGGAATTGGAAGGATGTAAATTTATCCCATGGAAAATGAAAACTAAGACCTTCTTAACTTAAGAAGCTAAAGGTCCTCAAGATATAGTTTTCAACTATCCAGAGCTTTGAAAATTGTGAAGGCAAGGGAATGCAACTTTATACTTCAAATTTTTCATAACTAGCTAAACTGATGACCAAGGATCTCTTAAACACTTTAGATCCCCCCCAAAAGTAGTGGTAGAGGTAGTTACTACCTCTCTTGAAGTGATAGTGTAAAACTTTACACAAATCCAATAGAAGGATAGTCATGAAGGGATTTTTGTATATATGGCATGTAGCCATTGGACAAAAATCATTCTGATTCCCTACATTGAAACACTCAATCTCCAAATTTATTTTTCCTCCTTCTCAGTTCCTTTCTTTGTACAACAATCCCTAAATTATATTAAAAAATTCATTTCCACATTTTTCCATTTAATGTAAAACTTTTACATGCAATCCTAAACCTTGATCTCTTCAACGTTTTTTTCTTCAATCTCATATTTCTTTCTTTGTCCCCCTCCGGCTCTTGAAATTGTCTACAAATGATGAAAAAAACGCATTTGAAAAAAATACAAACACGTGAATTAGAAAGCATTAATTAACAACAAAAATAACAAAGACTACTAAATAATAATTATACAACTATTATAAATTTGAGCATTGAAAATTTATAACACACTCTAATATTGAACTCCTTACACAAAATTCATAAGCATGTAAGAGCACCCCATTCCACTACAATCTAAAGCATCAACACCCTCACAAACTAAGATATAAAATGTCAAATCCTAGCTCTCCTAATTCATCTCCAAATACTATACGTAGTGGTGCAAATTGACTAACCAAACATTGCATTGCCATATCCTCCTCTACATACATCAAGCTAGTTGATTACTTTTGAAAATAATATTAAAATGACAAAATTTCAAGCAGAATATAAAACAATGTAGAAGCAAATAATAATTGAAGACTTACAAGAATCTTTGAGGCACTCTTTTTCATCTTTGGCCCAATTTTTGTATTTTTCTTTGTCTTCTCCCATAGATAGCTTAGTCGTGCTACACAATAAGAAAAAATAACAAATCATAAGACTCAATATGTTGCATTAAAAATGGCATCCGAAAATAGGAAATTTCAAATATTGCTTGCATAAAGAGATACAGTATCCAAAAACACTTACTTGGAGAAGATCATGCAAGGAAGTCAAAAGATTGGAAAGAGAACCTCTTCTTAAGACAATTATTTTGCTAGTAGGCTCATAGGTGTCATTGAACTGCACAATGAGCCAATCTAATACCAATGTTTCACATTCACTTAGACATGAACCGACACCTTTTCTTTTCTTTTCTTTGGCCTCCTTTAATACTCACATCTCATTTAGTTTTAGTTTTTTTGTGCAATGCAAATCAACAGCTTGAAAAAAGGGATTGGATTTTTTTTAAGTACATCAATGGCTCTAGATTTTTCTAAAAGGGGGGGGGGGGATTGTAAGAACAAGTCATGCTTGCCTCTTTTCAAGGAATAGTGTGTAAAGGCAGTTACTGCCTCTATAGAGGTGATAATGTAAAACTATGTACAAACCCCATACAAGGGTAGTCATTAAATTATTTTTGTACACGTAGCATGCAAACATTGGACAAAATTCATTCCAATTTCCTACATAGAAACACTCAATCTCCAAATTTACTTTCTTTCTTTCTCAATTCCTTTCTTTGAGCAACAAATCTTGAATTATATTTATAAATTCAATTCCACATTTTTCCGTTTAATGTACAATTGTTAAATTTAATCCAAAAAACTAATTACTTCAACATTTATTTCTTCAATCTCATATCTTGTTCTCTTTCTTTGTCCCCTTCCAACTTTTGAAATTGTCCAAAGATGAAGAAGGAAAAGCATTCAAAAATATACAAATAGGTGAATTAGAAAGCATTGATTAACAACAAAAATAATGAAGACCACCAAATAATAATTACACTCTTATTATAAAATTTGAGCATTCAAAATCTAAAACACACTCTAATACTAAACTCTTACTCAAATTTCACAAGCATTTACGAGCACATAGCATTCCATCCCATGATTCTATAACAATCCAAAGCATCAATACCCTCACAAGTTGACATACAAATTGACAAATCAACTCTTACTTTCGTGCGCCTCATTGTTGTCAATCAATAAGTTCATGACCGAAACTACCATCTTTGGGGTAAGAAGATAAACTTTGAATAGAAACCAACAATTCTTAGAAAGTAAGCTCCAAAGCATCAACTACAAATTTCAGTTTCCAGAACTCAAACATTTCCCGCAACAATCAAAACCACCACAGTGAATTTTTTTTGGAATTCTTGTAACATTGGAAAAATTGTACATGCTTGTTGAAATTGTGATAGTGGTAGACGAATATGCTTGCTGGCAAGTTGAATCTACTTCAGGTCCAAATTCTCTTCAACTTGCTAAACTTTCAAACTTCTTGAAATTCCAAATCCGCTTCAAGGTGCTCAAAGCTTCAAGGTGCCCAAATTTTCCACAATCCCACTTGCTGGCAAGGCGAATCCACTTCAATTTCCAACTTCATTCAACACTAAACTTCCAAGTTTCTATTTCACGATTCAAATTTTGAATTCCCCTGAGTGACCTCTATTCGCAATATCTTCAAAAACATTTAAATTGTTTGAAGTTGTTTATCAACTCCGTGCACCACTGACCACTCTTGAGCAATGAGGGCACCATCACTAATGAAGTGTAGGCAAAGTTGCAAGCACCACTTCGGCTTCAACGACTTCTCTCATCGTACAACAATGAAGGGTCTTGTGGATTTTTTTTATTAACTCATTGCACGGCATCATCAAAGAATCTTGTGGGTTTTAATTCATCGCAAAACAGCAAAGGATCTTGTGGATTTGTTTTTTTAACTCATTGCACGGCATCATCAAAGAATCTTGTGGGTTTTAATTCATCGCACGACAGCAAAGGATCTTGTGGATTTGTTTTTTAATTAATCGCACAAATGTAGATTTTGAATTTGAAGGGGTCCATGATAGGGTTGCTTGACTCTTTTGAAGACGCTTTTCCCTTCTTTTATTCTTTTTTGAGGAATTGGTGCATTCTTTCTACACTTCTATGTAGGCTTCTTTTATTTTTCCACTCCATCTTTATGTTGTGATTTTGGTATTATCGTCGCCATCCTTTACTCCATAGCTTTTTTATCTTTGCAACTACACCGTAATGCTTTTGAAAACACCAAGTTTGGAGAAGATAAGTCACTTTTAGTCTTTGCATATGTAGTCTTTGAATGTGGCTTTTTTATTCCAACAATTGAGGAGTGATTATGTGCCCTAAGTACATTTGTAGGAAGGCTTTTATACCTTGCCATGGTCTTAGGAGATACTTCTCCATTCCTAACTCCTTTTGCCCTAAGATGGATGAAAATAACTAGCATCCAACCTATTCCTCCTAAAACCTCCCTAACCGCTAATGGGATGTTGCAACCGCCTAAAGAATACCTAATTATACTTTGTAATAGTAGTGGTGATTAATTAAGTTTGTCCTTACTAGCTAACTACCACTAACTAACTTCTAACTTCTATTTTACTGAAGTCCTTTTACTTTGTCAAAGTATTTTTTGCATATATTAAGGTAGACTTTAAATAAATTAATAATAGATGGCTTATGACTCCAATTTGTATTTGTCTTTTTGTAGTAGATTTGATGTCGTATTTTCTCTTCTTCTTGATGCTCAAATATCCCAATCTATGTATTTTCATAAATGGTCAAAAACTGCCATAAGTCTTCTTCCCAGTATAACTTTGCCTTCTTCTTTAATTCTTAACCCTCCTTTGAACATAGATTTTGAATATATAATGCAATATTAGAGTAGATTATAGTTCAATGTAAGCATATACACACTTAGATAGAATATTTGTCAACATAATTTATTGTTTCCAGTATCTATCAAAATCTAAATTAAAAAAACATTCTTTTTTATTAAATCATGTGGTCACATATTGCGGTCAACATTTACCCCCTCTCCAGTAAAAAAATCATGTCCGCCTGGTTTATATGAAAAATCTAAAATTCCAAGGATTATGATGTGGTATATTGAGGTTCGGATATGGGGCAGTAAAATCAAAGTCTTTGTATATGAATACTTGGCGTTTGGTATTATAATGCATATATTTAAAGGCTTCTATGAAGTAGACCTTTTGTTAATGTTATTGGAAAATGTACATGTTGTTTGCGTAGCAATTCTAACCATCTATCCTTGACTTTATGATAAAATCCTCTGTCAAATTCTGTTAAGTCCGTGATGCCTCTTTGAAATGTGAAGTGATTTTTGGACAAAAACTTGGATATTATTTCTATATTTTTACCATCATTTTTGCCTTGGGGTCTCAATGGTTTGATTAATAATTCATTTGCAAAGAAGTTTTTGTAGTTATTTATGATCATTTGGTAAGATTGGACCACATACTGGATGACATAGCACACTGGAGATGCCATATATGCCTCAATCACGCCTTTTTCAATGTGGAGGTCACCAATGTGCCACATAAATACCATCAATTCCTTTAACTCCAAGCTGGCTTTTAGCTAAATGATCTTAAATTCGTGCTCATAAATTATGAGAGATTTGGATGTGAGATGGGATAGACCATCCATCCCCAATATCAACTTACTTGTAATCTCGTAATGTTGTCTTAAGGATACTAGTGGAAATGCAAAACTTCAAATATTGTGGAATATATCTTTAAAAAAATTGTTTTCTTTCTGGCTATAAAATTGTGTTGGATGTTGCTTTGGATGTGATGATGCTTCGTCCATAAGTTTGGGTTTATCCATGTTTTTCTTTGGAATTATAACTAGTTCTTCCGTGCTTGTATTTTGTAATTGTTGCAATATAATAGAATTATCTCAAAAGATTATTCCTTCTATGAGCCACAAAATTTTGGCCTCCTCACTTCATTCTCTTTTTTATACTTGAGGTAACTTGAGGTTAACAAAAAACCTATAGTAAATAATGTTATGTTAGTCTAATAGAGTGAATGATGTACGCAAAACTTTCATCATAGCAATAATTATACACAAAATTTGAGCCCATCTAAATTTTCTCAAGATTTCAAGGAGGTGGATTTAACACAAATTTTGGGGACATTGAGGCCCAAAAGCTCAAAGTCAATCATTTAAAAAAAATACCCTTACATTGAATTGCTCTAATTTTTAAAATATACTAAAATTGTAGATGCGATATTTTGTGGCCTTCTCTCACCACCTTCAAGGGCCATGAAATACACAAGCTGACTTTTCAAAAACAAGTTATAGACCTAAAGAGGACCAAAATTTCATCCAAAGCAATTTTAACACTGTGGAACAAACAATCCTATCATGAACCTAAGGAGCATGGAATGTTTGACTTGCATTATACTTACCACAAAAATAGATATTGATGTTGTCGCAATGCAAATTGGTCCATTTAAAAAAATTATTTATTTATATTTATTTAATTTGGTTTTGAATAACTTAAAAGAAATTACTATAAAAATGGGGAGGGATCATGGTGAGAACCACGATTTTGATGGACTTGTTATCCTATCTCGTAAATATTGCACAACATAGGAAGTAGGTAGAAGTTGGTTGTTTAGCTTTTTTGCATACTCTCACTAGTGGTGTCAAACTACAAGCCACCCATGTTGCTCGATGAGGTTAGTGGAATTCAAACTTGGACCAACTAAGATTGCAAGAACTTACTTAGCCAACCAAATCTTTGACTTGTCATTCGTTTTTGCTTCCACAAAGGTTTTATAGCTTCTTTTCGATGAGTATTGAGTATTGAGTTCTTCTTTTACGTTTTTGTAGTCAAAAAATGATATGGATAGGTTACATGGGGAATATATAACCAATAAGAATTTAGGTGCATAAACTTTGAGGGCTTGTAAGAGTTTAATTATAATATTTTTGATTTCAAGATTCAAGTAAATTGTATATAAAATTATTAACTTTCTATGAAGTTATAGAACTCTTATTTTAGAGCCTAGACAAGATAATTATGGATTTGGAAGTAAGAAAATGTATAGCTGCAGCCAAATCTAAGAATTTTGAATTTGATAAAGATTAAATAATGGAGTTTTTAGTTTTTGAAGCTAAGATTTCATGGGGATGTAAATGTAAAATTATCTTTCTAAAAAGACATGGAAGGACATACTTGGAGATTTTATGAGACCAAATCGTGATCCAAAGTATAAAGGTATATAGTTGCCACCCAATTTTAGAGTGTCAACTTTATTAAGCTATAGAATATGAACAACAATTTTTGTGGCTTTGAAATTTAAAGAGATTGTATAATATTGTGTTATCTTTTTAAAAAGCTAAAACATAACCGCTTTGGAGTTTTAATGCAGTTGTGGCACTCATCTGAGCATTGACTGAGTTTTCAAAAAATCTATATGGATTTACAGTATTACATACACGACATACACAATACTTATATGTAGTATATATAAATAGGAATATACTTGACTCATTTATATATTATACAAATATTGATACATGAGACACTTATACATATAATATACAAAGTTATATACATTTGTATATTAGGTTGTGATACACTTTAAATGATATCCCATTTGATAAATTAAAAAATATATAATTATCCTATTTAAGATGGTACATCTTACCACTTACATTATTGTATCCCCTCATATCATAGGTTGATTCTAGTTGCAACCCAAACCTAGAGTTTTCCCAAACCACTATAAAATCTAAAAACATTTCCTACATCTCATTTGTCATAGCTAATTCAAGTGCTTCATCAAAGACATTGAGACAACTCCAACTTCACAATTTGAATAAAATGCACATTATAAAATATAAAAATGAAAATAATATGTATTAAAAAAATTAGAAGTCAATCTAAAATTTTGAATATCAAAGCTAAATGTAAAAATGAAATAAACTCCTTGTAATTCTAAAGTCTATATTAAATAGTTTAAAAATTAATTCAATTGCTCCAGAGATCTTTTGAGAGATCTTTAAATTTAGTGTAATTGCTATTAAAAATTATAAAGATTCTATTATAAACATCAAAAATATAATAATTCAAATATATTATAATTTTTTATATTGGAGAATTAAATCAAGATATCTCTATATAATTTATTATAAAAATTATATATATATATATATATATATATATATATACATACACGTCGGTTTAACCAATTTCAAAAAATGAAAATCAAATATTTCTATTAACTTTTCTTTTAGAGTCTCAATTCAAATCTCCAAGATCTATTTTTTTTAGTTCAAAATCTTTGTGCAAAAATTTCAAGATAAGAAGGTTCAAAGTCTTAACTAAAGGTGCAAAAAAACATACCATTTAACTTACACAATTCTTTCACTAGTCTAGTACAAAACCTTATGGTTGGATATGCATTGAAGACCAAAAGAATAAATATTATCCTTTCTCTATATGTACAATAGAAATAGCAGTTTCGGAACAATTTTTCTCTAAAGTATAGTTAGAAAACTCTCTTTAGGACGTAAACACTTTTAACCATTATATTATTTGAACGAACTACATAGAGTGAAAATTTGTTTTGTCTCCAATGTACAAGGGTCTTTTACAGGGGCAAATAAAATTGAGGAAAAAAATTGCATTTTGTCATGATCGAATGTGCATTTAAATTAACAATGGCTTGAAGGAACTCCATTTTGCAGCAACTAGAGTTGGGTTGGATGAGGGCCTCTTGACATGGAGGCCAGCAATCATGCTTCCATCATTTTGCGAAACTTAAGGCTATTATGTGTGTAAGGAGTCATTGTCTCCTTTTCTGTTTTTCCCGGACTTGGCGGTCAACACATGCATTTTGCAGCAAGAATTGCAAGAGTTTCACCAGCAACTCAACATGCATGAGTTGAAGAGAAATCTGGTGAGATACAATCCTGATACTGAAGGAGACTCCTGCGCTTGCAACTTCATAACATTGGGATGCAATCACTTTGTAGCTGGTGGGTTTATATTTTATCTTTTGCTATAAATTTTGTTTCATTTGTGTCAAAAAAAAATTAACAAAAAACACTCGGCAAAGAACTTGTCTTTTTCTCTCCTGAGTCGTGATCCACAAAATTTGGAGAATTAAAGTAAGCTTTAGTACCAAGATAGTGGTAGAACATTTATGGTGTGCCCCATTTTTTTCCTAATTTTGGGACCATACAAACCAATCTATGGACAAATGTAAAGATGGTTTGTTGAAAATCCAAAGAAGCCATTGAGTCAAATATCAATGTCATTTGATTATTTGCCAAATGAAGGGAGTACTTTGTTGACACTAATGGGAATGAAAGGTGGAGACGTTGTCCATTGTCCATCATGAATTCTCAAAGGATATAGGACAATTTGAAGAGGAGAGCCCGACCGCTCATTTTAAAAACGTAGGAATTGTGTTCAAAGTAAAATTTCAAACCTCATTTTGTTATAGAGGATAATTTTTTATTAAAAAAAAATTGAACTAAGAAAAGATGAGAAATCAAGCTAAATTTCATTTCCCATTCAAAAGTTATGGACAAAATTCAAAGAGGATGTTTGAAAATGTCAAAGAAAATGTCCCTTCCACCCCCTTTTTGAATTTTGTCCATAACTTTTAATAGTAGGCTAGAAGTTTCAAATGAATTCTTGGAGATGAAAGTTAGCTTGATTCACCAACTTTTCTCAATTCAAAGTTTTTTGTATAAAGTTATTCTACTATGACTAAATGAGGTTTGAAAATCTACTTTAAATGCAATTCATGTGCTACAATTGTATGTCAATTAAAAATACTCATTGTAAGGTAATATGCTCTTAAAGCGACCATTTAAGGGCTTGTCCGCCTTTTTCACAGGCTTTTGTGGACAAAAATATTTTTAGATAATTTTTTAGAGGAAGAAAAATAGATGTGGAACCTAACACAAGTGGTTTTGTATTTTTCCAAGCATTTTTTAATTACTTATAAATTTTCAAAGTTTTGGGGCGAATGCACTTGTTTGTGAATTTGTCCACTTGCAACTTGTAAAGAGATGTGCAAAAATCAAAGACAATGATTCGCTCTTGCAATAGAAAAATATTTTTTTCTTGATGCATTCAATTGCTAAATTGGTTCATTTAAGGATCACCCCATCTCCATTCTCCATCTAAAAATAGGGGCAATTTGAAGAAGATGGATGCTTTTAGATAACACTACCTTACAGATATCTTAACGTTTTCAACAACTCTCAATGTTTCCTAGAGTTTCGTACAATCATTTGCAAGAGGCAAAATGCTTTGCTATTGCTAGGCGTTAAAAATTCTACTCAAAGGTGAAGTCATAGGAAAAAATTTCATTAAGAATTTGAAAGGATGGCAATACTAAGAAAAAATTAGCAGGTAATCAACACTAGTCTCAAAAAAAACTTGAGTCATACATTAATGCAAACAAGCCTGTTACCATTGACCTTGATTTGCAATCTGAACATCTTGGGGCCAACTTCAAGAGAGGCACATATCTTTCTAAGGTGTGTGCTTGTTTTACAAATGAAGTGGAATGATAATTTTTTAATTAAAATTACAATTTTTGTGAATTTTTAAAGTGATATGCCCTAAACTTACAAAACCGCCTATAAAAAGTGGTGTCATAAATGTCCCACAAACAACTATAACCGCCTAAAGTACTCACCATTTATGGATTGACATATTATCCCTTGTATGTATTAATTCAATTATTTTGTCATGAAAATGAACAAATTTTGATGTTTCTTTGGACAAAATTGGAGCCTATAGTATAGGACAAAATTAGACATTGAATGGAATTGGGCTTGTAAGAGAGATAGTAAGAATAAACCAAATTTGGGGTTCAAAGTGCTTTGGCAACCATGATTTGCCAACTCCTCTATAATTTTTTGTCCTTCAGCTAACTTTGAAGTGGTTGATTTTCATTATCCATTGTCTAACTTTAATTTTTTCTTGAACCTATGCAAAGTTCTTTTGAATGCACTTCCATTGATGAAAATTTCATGTTAAAGTAACAAGTCCAGAAATTGCCCACCTGGGTGCTGAAACTGAATTTGGGGAGGCAAAGCTTCTTGAAATAATTTTCAATAAATTTCCCTTGAAAGACAAGTGGAATTGACATTTAACCCAAGTTGGTTCATATTTTTTGGAGCTTTGTGGAATGAGTTATAAAATTTTGAAGTTGAAATGGCATAGAGCTCTAAAATTGCCCTCCTCCTAAGATGAACATTTTTTGTATATTGCCAAAGGCTATGAAAATGCAACATGTACACTATGTGTACATTTGAGGATGTGAGCGGATTCAGAGCCTGTTACATTATAAAATGATTCTCAACTTGTACAAAGTTAGAAGTTCATATGGAGGGGCAAGTTGCCTGGAGTTTGTACGGAGCTGCTGCAGATGCATGCCACTCAGTAATTCTCGAATTCAGTGAATGTTGTGCCTGACATCTCATGATAATTCAACTCACTCAAATCATCACAATATGGAGGCCTGGGATGGACAGACAGACAGAGGAGTCTCTTTTTTTCTGTTGAAAAGCCTGGATGTTAATGTAGTCCTAAGTCCTAACCAGTGACATAAATGTGTGGTAATAGCACAAACTTCAAGGTACACGATCTGAGTTCAGACTTTCCAGTCTCTGTAGTCTGTACTAATTTCACTTGAAATAACGTAAGTTAGTTTGAACCAATTGCATCTTGTAAGTTAACATGAAGTTCAAGCAAAAGATAAGTTAATGCTTGATGTAAGATTCTCAGCAAAGCAAATGTTACCTATCGAAATGAAATTATGTTATGTGGTGTAGGTGTTTTTTTTGTTTTTTGTTTTTTGGGGGGGGGAATTGGTATGGGTTTTGACATATCAATTTTCTGATGGTATGTTGGTGCAAAGGTCAGCCCTTCATGTTGAAATTAGGTGCAAACTCATGAGTCTTTTGTTTCAATTAGCAGTCTGTGTTGACCAGTATTCTATGCTCGTTTTCATTCTTGTTGTGTATGGCTTGATCTCCAGCAGCAGCAGTGTTGGAAGTCTCCAAAAAGGGGTGAAATTAACCCCTTAAAGGATGGGGCTCATAACCGTGTAGTCAAATTTGTGTACGTTGAATGGACAGTTGGTCCTTTAGAGGTTAAGTATAAGGTAATATGTTCTAAGAGAGCCCCTCTCTTTCAAATTGTCCTTATTATTAGCTGGAAAATGGAGATGAGGTGATCTTTAAATGGATCTTTAAATGAATTGAGGAAAATTCATTTTTCTATTGCAAAAGCCAATCATTGTCTTTGATTTTTGCACATCTTTTTACAAATTGCAAGTGGATGGATTTTGGGAGATCTATGGTCACAAATAGGTGCCTATGTTCCAAATCTTTGAAAATTCATAAATAATTCAAAAATGCTTGGAAAAATACAAATCACTTGTGTTAGGTTCAACATCTATTTTTCTTTCTCTAAAAAATGATTTAAGAATATTTTTGTCCATGGAAATCTATGAAAAAGATAGACCATCCCTTGAATGGTCGCTTTCAGAGCATGCTACCTCAGTTACCATATACTTTCCACATGTGCATTAGGTCTAAAGCCATGGTGATGGAGCTCTTTTCAACCACAATTAGCCCCTAAAATCCCATTGTCTCTTAAGGGGGACAAAATGGATTTTGGGTTGGTTTCTATGATCTCAATTTTTAATGAATTTTTTTGAAACTTTCTCATAAGATAGAAAAGTTTATTAGCTTTTGGGGAATATAATTTTTATTTCAAACGGTTCCCGGGAGCTAAAGTTATACCACAATAACCTCAAAACAAGGGAGACCGGGCAATCAAAAAAATCCACAAAAAATTGAAATAAAATTATATATTTTTTGTTTTCTTATAGATTATATTTTTGTCTTAATGGTAAGCTTTTATTCATTTCATTTGGATTAGTGATGTGAAAGTTATGGAGCTTCTTGTTTTGCAAGCAATCAAACCAACTTCTTGAAAGAAATTTTTATTTCATTTTGAATGCTAGTATCTTTCAATCTGTTTGGTCAAAAATCTTAAAATTTTATCACGTGATCCAAGACAAGTGTAGAACAAGATCCTATGATTAGATTCTAAAAAAAAAAATTAAAAAATGATTTTGTAGGTGAACGTAGGGGGGAAAGCATGCTACGGTCTACTTGCTTTGGCACATTCAATAATAAAATGTAAATAAAGTTTTTAAACACTTTGAATTTTGGGTGAAGAAAGCTAACAAGATTCTACAGGTCGGCCATATTTTTATATTATTTAAATTGTCTTGAAGTTAATTTTTGAGAATTTTGTTTGTTTTTATTTATTATATTGTTTAACTCATTTTATTGTTTAATTCTACAAAATATCTTATAGAAGGAATTAAATAATAAAAAAATGAGGCCCACTTGTAAAACCTTGTTAATTTCTTCTTCCAACCAATTCAAATATTACAATTTATATCTAAAGTAAGAAAAGAAAAGAAAAACTAAAACATGTACATTAGTGAATAAAATTAGATACTGAATATAAATTGAAAAATACACTTGGACCCTAGAATACATTTGTAATGTCAATCATCACACCAAATTTATGCATGTAATTCTTTTCATTTATGTACACTTAAAAATAAATTAGTTCTTCAAATGTGACACCGTGACATCAAAAGTGCTAGGCCTTAACATGCTTTCACCCGTAGTAGAAGTGATAGTTTTGAGTGTTTTTTGACAGAAAATTGACCTTGGGACTTCATGGGTTAAAGGCTTTTTATGCTATTGAACCTAGAAGTTCGAACAGATTTCCTTGAAAGGAAGCATGTTTCATGCCTCATCAATCCTTTGGGAATCTCGATGTTTTCCATATAAACTACATCAATATAATCCATGGAAGAGGATCTGTTGCAGCAGCAGTATTTTTTGCAGGACTGCCAAATCCCCTTGGGAAGGGAGAATAATTGTTTCCATGTGCCCCTAACCCAAATGATTAGAAAGAGAACTTAAATGCGCTGTGTACTGCAGCCAGAGAGTCCGGGAGCAACTGAAGTTGGCAAGCCTTATTTTTTTTTTTCCTTTCTTTGGAAATGAAGTTGGCAAGCTTTAGAGAGCCTGAGTAGGGATCATGATTGGTTTCCACTCTGCACGAGGCTTGAAGAGAACTGGAGCTGCAGCAGCAGCAGTCTGTCTGTCTTGCGAGAGGACCTGCAATCAAAGGCAGCGGAAAACTGGAATTGGCGACTTCAAAGTTGAACGTGAATGGCCAATGTGTGTCCAGGTTTGTTTGCAGTATGGGTATGAGGGTAACGAGGCTATGAGCCAGTGTTTTTTTTTTTGGTTTTCGGACCAATGGTTATGTGGTCTTTCTTTCAAGAAGGTTTTGAGGTCACTCTGGCAATGAAAATTTTGTTTCATTTGTTGTAAAAAAGAAAGAAAGAAGAAGGTTCTGAGTTTTTTGTCTCCTTCATTTGGGGGGCTCAAATGGACGGTGGCTCATTTTCAGTATGCAATTTTTATATGTATTGGTTTTGCACAACGGATGAAATGAGGTTTTGGAAACATTATGGCAACAATGTTCTGGGCCATGATTGCAGTTGAGCATTTTAAAACACACTTATCCACTTTTTTTCCGGTAGACTTGAAGTTGCCCACTTTTTTCTAACGCAATTGGATATTACCCCCCTAAAGGACCATGACTACGTTTTCACCAACAACGCTCCAAAATTGCCATTTCTAATACAAGTACCAAATTTTGAAAACATGTAACCCTAGGATCTTATTGTATGTTACCATGAGAACATGTGGAAAAAAATTTAGAATTTTTCACCATGTGGATTGCAAGATATGAGCTATTGAATTGACATAAATTCTTTTTTTGGCCTTGCAAAAAATCAGGCAGCTGCACTTCACAAGCTCACATTTGTATGAAAAAATGTTCAAAATGGTGGTACTTCTTTGAATTCATTCTTCAAGTCAGGTTGGTTACATGCTTGAAATTTTCAGATCATTTAGAGTTGTGCAACATATAGGAAAAAAATAATAAGTAGAATGAAGTAGAAAATGACTCAAAATACTAAATTGTTAAGAATTTAGTTATCCCATTGGTTGCAATGTTGTAATAAACAATCTATATCCTATGATTTTATTTTTTTTCAAAAGAATTGAAAATTGAGTCAAATCAAGGACTTCAATGTTTTTGACTCATTGATCAAAATGGAATGATTCAAAGCTTTATATATATATATATATATATATTTCAAATTTTTATTTCTGAAAGAAGTTGATTTTTTTAAATTTATCCAAACTGCCCATTTACAAAAAAGTAACATATAAGGCCATAACTTTTGACTCATATTTCGAAATGTTATGAAATTTAGTGCATATGAAAGATATTCCTTGTCCCCACCTTATACTAAGGTTTCAGCCTAAAATATGCAAAACTCCAATTACATGTCCGTGCCCAAAATTTATATATTGGCCCCAAATACATGCTAATCCTTTAGGGATGAAATTGCCTAAAAAATCTACTAATCTGAGCAATCATCATTATCACATGTTACATTTAATCAAATTGTTTGGAACCTGGATCAAAGAATAGTGCATGTTTCTTTGCAAGAAGAAAGGAAGCTTCGTTGTTCATGAATTGGAAGGTAAAGCACTTTGGATCATGAACGGAATGATATGTCACTTCCAAAGTTGACAAAACTAGAGTACTTATCCTTTAGAGCATTGTACCTAAAACCGCCATCATCACCCTATTTACATCTCCAAAATCGATGCTTACGTACCAGTTGAAGAAACAAATTTTAGAATGTATACCAAAAAAATCTTTAATCTTCATAACTTTTGCATACTGTACCCAAACGCTACGTTCTTTGGTGCATGGGGAAGCTCCTTTCAGTTGCCAACAAGGAAATATGAAAATTTGACCAGTATCATAATAGTAAGCTTAGTAACTGGGCACAGTAGCAAAAAGTGTCGGTTTGAGGGTCAGTATCCACCTTACTCAGTTCTAGTGATACATAACCCAAAAGTACACATCCGCACCTGCAATTTTATACCCAGAGCCCCCCCCCCCGGCCCTGGCCTGCCAACCTTGGACTGACTAATGTGAACAGGTCCGGAATGACCCACCGTCATGCAGAATCTGATGAGTAAGGTAAGTTATGCAGGGGGGCGGTTTTCAGTATTTTTTTTCTTGCATCGAAGAGCATCAGTCAGCAGCTCTGATGCGATTGATCATCATTGTCTGTCTGCAAACTCGTCAATTGAAGTCCTCCCCGTCGTATCCCGTTGCCCACAGCCGGACTCTCTCTCCCCGAAAGAGCAATATTTTGAATGACCCACTTGTGCGTTGGTTGTGTGCCTGGGCTCCCTGCATGCTCATAAGTCATTCTTGGAATGTACACCTCAAGGGTTCAGTTCTCATCAAGTGCGATCATCAATGATAAAAACCAGAGGATATTTTCCCCTTTTGTTCATGCATCCGTTGGGCACTTCATGATTTCAATAGAAGGGGATATTTCCCCATGGTACTTCATTCTTTTCTTTTTCTTTTTCTTTTTAAAACAAAACGAAACAGAATTTCACACTGCAAGGGAGGGCAAAATAGAGCCACAACTGGCCTGGCAGGAGGGGAACCAAGCCAACCCAAACGCAACAAAACAGACCGACCCGGACTCACTACCAAAGGAGAAAACAACAACAACAACAACACAAAGGCAAGGCAAAGCAAAGCACTGGGGATTGCAGGGCAAGGGCGAGGCAAGGCAAGGCACAGGGAGGGGAATACGAGGCCCCTCACTGACAGCCACAACAGGCCAAACACCCCACCCGGACACGTCGTCGTGGCCAAATGTCAAGGCAGTTGAAAAACGAATCCCACAGATATCATACTTCATTCTCTGTAATCTCACTAGAAGTGTCGGACACAATTGCAACACCTTGATATGTGATACATTTTTAAAAGTGGAAATTCGACATATTTCCCAGGTATTTGCACCAATGGGAATTGTCGACATGTATCCGGGAAACAGGCCCATCTCATATGGGAATGACACTGATTTTGAACAAGGAAGGGACCTGATGTTGAATGAAGAGATGAAGTTCCTTGTGAGAATTGACCACATAAAGTAGGCATACCGTAAATGATGCCAGGCCCGTAAATGGTTACATTCTCTAGTCATTTCAAGGCATAAATTACAAGAGCATGACATTGTGTTTGTTTAAGGACCTGTTATTGTTTATGGTGTTTCTACCTTAGAAGAAGGTGATTTATGGTAGAACCACTCATTCCTTACTAGCAATCCATACCCAACCCTACAGGGTGCAGCTATTTCCAACCAAGTTTGGAACAGATGTCCAACCAAAGCTTGAAATGTTCTGTTTTTTCCTTTTCAAGGTTGGGATTAATAAGGTCACGACACATGTCGCAAACTATCGAGTAGGAAAGTAAGAAGTAGTGAGCGAGAAAGTAGTTCTTGAATGATTGGAATTGGAAGATCTATACATTGGATATTAGGGAGGCAACCCATTTTTGACCACTTAAACAAATACACGTATTTGCAAGGCAAGTTTCAATAGGAGGGAAAAAAGTTCCATGTGCAAAAATAAAGTTCTTAAGGTTTCCATACTTTCAGATTTTTATTTTCCAAAACATAATTACTAAGAATTTTTTAGATGAAGATTCTATTCCATCCATATTGGTCACATAGACCTTCCTATTTCCAACCAAGGGTTGGTTACAAAATCTACCAAGGGTATTGAGAGTCATGTGGCCAATCATAATGTGCCACAATTGCATTGGAAATTGTGCCATAATTAATGGCTGCTAATCACCTCCTGCATGGAATTACACCACTCTATGCTCCTAGAATGGAAGGGTGATAAAAAATGGGGTGCCTCTTTTAGGTCCATATCAACTTTTGACTTCCAAAACTCATAATAATTTCAATTCAAGGCATAAAATTACCAAAAAACTTGCAATCCCCATGTATTCTGTCTTTCTAAATGGCAAGATATTTACATTGCCTCATATTGCTCTATAACATGCACATAATTGCTTAATTGGTCGACTATGGGTAATTCTATCATAAATCATATTCCCAAGACTCTAATGTGGGCTAGTACGTAAGGTAAACTACCCAATTACAGACATAATGGGAGCAAGCCCATTGTGGGCAAAATTATAATGGTGGTAACCATTCAAGTTCTGAAATGTAGACCACCATTAAAATTCAGCCTATAATGGGTTTGCTCCCATTTTGTCAGTAATGGGGTAGTTTACCTTACTTTGTGAAGAAAAGAATCGCTGTGTCCAATTAAGTAATCTACAATCCTTCAAATTGCAGAGCATGATTTGCTTGCTTACAGTAGGATTCCCCTCAGACACTCCACTTTCAAAGATTTTTGCTTCACCATCAGAGGATGCAGCTATGATAACAGCATCCTAATCCAAAGTAAATGAAATCTAAAGATTAGTTGTAGAAAAGATGTAACTATCTGTGATTGGAGAGTCCTCATGGAGATTATGCTAGTTAACTCAAATTTGGAGCTACAGGTAAGGTAGAAGGCTCGAGAATAGTTTGGGCATTAAGAACCGCCCACCTGTAAAATGTGCACAATTTGTACATGTTTTTTTTTCATAGCCTTCACTGATGTACAAACAGTGTACATTTAAGGGGCGGACGATTTTGGAGCCCTATGCCAATTCAACTTCAAAATTTCATAACTAATTTCAAAAAGCTTCAAAAAATATGAAACGACTTAGGTTAGATGCCAAATCCACTTCTCTTTCAAGGAAAATTTACTGAAAAATATTTCAAGAAGTTTCACCTCCCCAAAATTCAGTTTCAGCCCTTACATGGGCAATTTATGGACCTACTACCTTAGTACATATTGAAAAGTACATTCTGTGTTACTTGCTTGCTAAGTAGAGCATGTGATATTTTCACAATCAAGCTTCAAAATTTTAATTCCTCGTTCGTAGCAAGTCATACCTCAAAGTCTATATTTTGGATGATGAAGAGCATGCTTCTAGGGGGATGTTCATAACATTCAGTAGCCTTCAGAAAGGTTGCCTTTCCCATTCTCGTGGCCTTATCCATGAAAAACATCCATACCAGGAATTAAAATAAGCATTAGTACCGGGTACCAAGATCATGGTAGTAGATGTATGGTAAGGTAGGAGGCTCTGAAAGCGAGCGGGCATTTAGAACTACCCATATAGACTCGCCTGAAATGGATGTAAGGTGGTCTTTAAATGGACCTTCTGTAGTCATTGAATGGATTGGTAAAAAAAATATTATTTATTGCAAGAGCCAATCATTCTCTTTGTTTTCTCCATTTCTCTCTAGAAACTGCATGTGAACGGTTTATGGAAGACCTAGGGTCATAAATAGGGACCTATAGCTCATCACGTTTGAAAATTCATGAATAACTAAAAAATGCTTCCAAAAATACAAAACAACTTGTGTTACAATCAAAATCTATTTTTCTTTGTCTGAAAAATGAGCTAAAAATAATCCCATCCAAGAAACCACATGAAAAAGGCAGACCAGCCCTTAGATGCTCGCTTTCAGAGCCTCCTACCTTATACACTATTCTTTTTGCTAAATCTCAGACCAGCCAAACAAAACAACAAAGAAATGTTGAGATGATATGCCAAAAGCCTTAAGAACTCTTAGAATCTAAGTCCCAACGTCATTTAAACCTTTTACAACAAAGAGTAATTTTGATGTCCATGTGTAGAATTTGCTTCAATGACATTTTTGGATATAAAAGGTTGGAGATGTCATTTTTATATTGAAATCAATTATCTACCATGAATCTTCGAAGGATATGGGATAATTTGAAAATGAGAGCTTGACCACTCATTGTCAAAATGTAAATTTTTTGATCGATGTAGAATTTCAGACTTCATTTAGTCATAGTAGAATAACTTTTATTCAAAAAATTTGAACTAAAAAAATATGGGAAATCTATCTAAATTTCATCTCCAAAAATTCATTTGATGTTTCAAGCCTCCAAACAAAAGTTACAGATAAAATTTAGAGAGGATGTTTGAAAATGTAAAAAAAAAATGTCCTTTTCAACCCGTCTCTAAAATTTGTCCATAACTTTTGATTAGAGGCTAGAAATCTCAAACTGATTTTTGAAGATAAAATTTAGATTGATCTCCCAACTTTTTTTAGTTCAAAGTTTTTTGAAAAGAGTTACTCTATTATGTCTAAATGAGGTTTGAAACTCTACTTCAAACACAATTCCTACTTTAATTTGACTATGAGCGGTAGAGCTCCTACTAATTTAAATTTACATATCCCACATTGTTTGTTTCACCTTCTACCACCCCATGTGTATATAACTAAAGAGCTTATTCATATGAATGAAAACTCTAATTGTGATTGGCTTTTACAACACTATGAAGTGTTAATATTGATGAAGCTTGTGATTTCAAAAACTATAAGCAATTTCAGGAAAGTTTTATTTGAAATTCAAGAGTTTTATTGGTGTTGGCCTAGCTTGCAGTTGTGCCCAAGGATAGCTTCTGCGCTTCATTTCTCTGACTCATTTTTATGCGTGCATCAGTAGTTATTGATTAGTTGTGGAATATTCTCGGATGAAATGGTGTGAAATATTCTACATCATTCTGTTCAGGGGAGGCAGTGCCAGCGACTGCTACTAAATGTTATGTTTGTCCCAAAAGCTAATCATATAGTTTAAAGTAATTCTTGGATTATTTAAAAACAAACTTCTTTAGTGATCAGCCTGACGAAATTCAGTTGAAGGAAAAACCAATATTGTACAATACAAAATGTAAGCAAAAGCAAGTTTTTTTTTTTGTGCGCTCTGTAGCAGTACACCATGCAGACAATGGAGGATAGTCCCTCCAAATTTAAACCATTGTCATTGTGCCACAACGCTGGAGTTTGGCACCACGATGCTAGAAAAAAACACCCTGAGCAGAAGTAAGCTTAGTCAAGAATTCAGAACTGGATTAGGGCAATAAAGATTAATTTGTTTTGTCAGGTTATAATTATGTCCCTTGAAGCAAGTCAAGTACTCTAGTTTTATGGGATCCTGCAATCAGATTCAACTGCTACTGCAACAACGTCCACTCACTCAGACACATGTGATTTAGGATAAAAGCTTCATGTAGAATTCCTTCTGATTCTCAGTTGGTCTAAATGGGAATGATTCACTTAGAAGGTAAGGTAGAAGGCTCAGAAAGCGCTCATCTAAAGGAAGAAAGACCCGTGTGCAGAATGGGTGGACCCAAAGACTTTTTACATTTTAGTGGAAGAAAGAGAAATGAGGAATACAACAATGAAAATTTTAGTTTTAATCTTCTGACTTGGAATAAATAAGATGTGATTTTTCAAAGTTAGAGGTGTCTAGGTCCCTATTAATGTTCATAGGTGTAATTGTGATGAATCAGAACATGCCTTTGAATGGAGCTGGTGAGTTTAAGAATGATCCAATATACGTTTCCATTCAATTCACTCCCCTACTATAAATCAAAATTTATTGCAAACTCTAAACACCCCATGGTTTCCTCACATAGTTTCAATTCCATTTCAAAATGTTGTAACTTTTTCATCCAATGTCTGAATTCAATAAAACTTGTTGAGAAAGTTGCGCTCTTTCTTCTAGTTTGTGTGGTAAATTTTTCAGATCAATCCAAGATGTACTGATTTCTTGGAAGCCAATCAAAGTTCACAAGCTCAATTTGAGTTCACCAAACTGCATTTGATGGCTGCAACTTTGGGGGCTTGTATCTCCTTCATATAATGTTTGTTTTCAATAAAATCTGTTGGATTTTGTTCCCCTTGCAGTTTAGTTATTGTGGTAAAATTTTCATGTCAATCCAAGTTGTTTTGAATTTTTGGAAGCAATTCGAAGTTCAAAATCCCGACATTTTTGGATTAAAGTGACACTTTGACAGTTTGTTTCTTCTTAGTACAATGTCTGTTTCAAATAAATTATTTTGGAAAAGTTGCACATACTAGGTAGTTTGTGTTGTTAAAATTTCACATCAATCCAAGAAGTTACGAGTGA
This sequence comes from Antitrichia curtipendula, assembly GCA_951230915.1. Lineage (NCBI taxonomy): Eukaryota > Viridiplantae > Streptophyta > Bryopsida > Hypnales > Leucodontaceae > Antitrichia > Antitrichia curtipendula. The sequence continues at coordinate 2,282,758 of OX579638.1, read as the reverse complement.
CTGAGAAGCATTTTAGTAGGAGGTTCAACCTCGGACGTATTTTTTTGCTATTTTTTGACATTTCAATGCCATTTTGCTGACCTCACCAAATTCAAGACTTTATTATGAGCAAAATCACACATAATTGTGAACCATGTCACCTGCTCAATAGCCTACAACCACACACATTGGATGGCAGTTTCTCACCACACAAAGTCACTTCCATTTCTACATCCCTGTGCACTGTTTTGGGCACTTATGTAGGGGCGGTTCTTAATGGCCAAACTGTTTTCGAGGCTTCTACCTTATGATGAGAAGGGTATGTGAGGCACAAATTCAATGTCATGTAAGCAACCTTTATGTATACCACTGTACAGTACATCGTGTCTCTGGTATTTTAAATTTTCATAATGGACATTGAAATCTACAATGTTCAACAGCATCGAAGAGGAAAGCTTGATCCCTTCATCAGCCCTGTCAATCTCATTCCTTTCAAACTCTGTAGTCATACTCCGGCCACGAGGTCTTACATAACTACATGACTTGTCCCTGGAATGGAGTTCGAGAATTCTGTGAATGGCTGGTCAACAGCATTTACAACTGCATCAAAATCTGAGTGCAGTATGTAAGGTCATCTGCTTCGTGGGTTTTTCCCAGTTTCTACCTAGGCCGGTAACGAGAAAATTCATTGAGAACAGTGTTTTCGAAATCGAGTAATTTTAAGCCGGTTCCAGTTGTATACATTCTCCGGTCCGTTACAATTTGTAACGGATTTCAAAAGAAGATTCGACTCATGTTTGCTTAGTAGTTCTTCGAAATAACCACAATCGCGAGCAAATTAAGATCCTCAAATGGTTAGGGTTTGATTAATTCACACGCAGGCTCGATCAACGTTGATTTCCATGCTGAAGTCAACGACGGTAGGTCGAAAGTAGCAAACAGCTGACATGCAAAGCACGTCGACATATCTTTCGCTACAACTGCATCAAATCCGAATGCAGGATATTACATTTGATTTATGGATTTTCAAATTACTTTGTACCGTAACAAGAAACTTTGATCGAGAACAGTGCATTCAGAATTAAATTAAAATAATGGATTACTTTTCAATGTCCGTCGCCCGGTTCCTGTCGTAAACATTCTCCAATAGTTACAATGTGTAACAGAGAGTAAATTAAAATTGTTCGCCTCACCTTGCTTCGTAGTTCTTCACCGATAACGGAGAGCAAAAATATTCTCAAATTATTAGGTTTTGCATGATTAATTCACCGTGTCGAGAATGGCATACTTAACTAACATATTTCCATGGTTACGCCAAATGATCGAGATTGAAAGAGCGAACAGCTTACATTCCGATGTAAGCCGAACATGTCGATCGACGAATCAATATTTCGCTACACCTCCGCCTTGGACACATCCGGCGCGTCGTCGTCGTCATCTTCATCGTCACTATCTGTCGTGTGCTCCAAATCCGGGTAATCATTCATGGCCCGCGACATATTGAAGTCATTCATCTTCGACGCCGCTTCGTCCTCTTCGTCTTCGTCAATCCAGTGGTTCCAATCGGCTTTCACAAACGGCGGCGCCTTGCCCTCCTTCTTCAGCAACCTCTCCCACCACCCCTTCTCCTCCTTCTCGATGACGCAAAATGTGTGGCGCCGGCCCTCGTTGATCTTGCTCGTGTCAACCTTCACCCGGCCATACAGATGGAGCTCCGTCTCGTACTTGGCGTCCTTGGACGTGGCCGTGAACCTGAACCGACCGTCGGGCTCCAACTGCACTTGCGCATTCTTGGCGTCTGGAAGCTCCACGGTGAGGTACACCTTGTCGGAGCGCTGCGCCCACAGAATTTCAGGGTGACGAGTACTCATGTCGAAAGGTAACCGAAAGCAGACGAAGCAGAAAAGCAGAGATTGCACAAGTGTGGTCAGGAAGTTCCAAGCTTGACAACAAGCGTTTGTGCTAAGCAGACTCGCCAACCGTTGCAGCCGTCACACCAGCAGAGAGACAGACATGGAGACGAAGCTCCTGAGAATCCCCTTAATCACAATTCTTTCATCTTTCCGGATGAATTCTTTCTGTCCTTTCAGTCTAAATCTTTCATCCGTTTCCGGCTGCATTGTTTCATATCTTTCCGGCTCGATTGTTTCTTTTATCTTCTTTGCACCTATAACCCCTAAGTGCCTAAGCCTTTCCAAGGGTGTTTTTCCTATGAAAAAAGAGCATAGGAGAGTAGTTATCCCCCATGAAGCAAAATTTTTTTTTTTTTGAAATCTGACCGCATAGATGTTTCTAGAGCTTGCTTGTTAGCATGCATATCAATTTTGAGTATAAAATTCAATAGGAGTTGTGAGATTATAACAAAAGAAAAGTATGCATTCTATTTTTAGTGTGCTATCCCTCCCCACTATGTTGCTGAAATTTGCATATAAAAGTTTTTTGGGATGGGAGGTGACATGAACAACTACAAATAGTGTTAGTACACTAAAATGCACTTTCAAAAAACTTAATTTCACATGGAAAGCTATCAAACTCATTATACACTCGACCTTGTAATTGTTGGAATGCAATTTTGTTTGATAAGTGAAAATTGCAAAAAACTCCAAATCAACACTTGCATGCTTAAATTTTCAAACGGTGAAAATCAAGAAAACACTTTACTCTTTCCATTGGGACCATTTTCAAAGCAAATGAATATGTACAATTTTTTAGATCTCAAATCAAGTGAAATTAATGAGCTTTGTTCAAAACCGAGAAATGAAGTAAAATTGGCAAGCTTTACTCTTCACTAATGGTACATATATGTAGTTGAGGACCTCTAGAAAATCAAATATTAACCTTTTTCAATGAAAAATGAAAGTTTTCAATAGTTAACCCTCAAAACTGCCCGTAAAAATTTTTAAAACGGTCAAACGTTTTTAACTGCCCATTGCAAAATGAGCCTGAAATTTCAGGTCGACCATATATGGTCGCCCAGGCAGTTAGGGGTTAAGTGATTTGCTACGACCACTAATTTTTGTCTTTCAGTTAGATTTTAAAGGGGGGGCATTTCCTTTGTTCAATTTCTAAATTTGAACTTTCTCGTACATATTCAAAGTACTTTGGAATGCGCTTCCAATGATAAAAATTTCAAGTTTTAGTTACAAAGCAGTGAAGCATGAGAGTTATTTTTGGCGGGGCAACTGTACCACTATTGAGGATGCCCTCATGTCCTATGTTGTAGGCCCCTCTCATCCAAAATTTATTTGAAAAATAACTAGGCTTACAAAGATGGATGAGAGCTACAATAACATTTGTTATTGTATTGATTGCATTAATTGTAGATTTATGCAAAAAATCCATTTGCATGGTGCTTCTTTCAATACATACTTTAGAATATATTTAAATTTTTACATTGAATTCTTCTTAAATCATATCATAAAAATATAATATTCAAACTTTTATATGATTTAAAGAACAATTTCAGCTTAGAAATGATTGTTGACAACATAGCCATGGCGGAGTTGGTTTAAGGTTAAACATAAACTAAAGGAAATAGTTTGAAGATTCACATTACAAAAAAAACATACGGAAGGTGTGGAGAAATAAATTGATAATCCAAGAGATAATTATTATTTATTGTAAGTTTCGAGAATATGTTTAAAGTTAATTTATTATAATTTAGAAGCATTTAAATTCAATCTTTAAAAATTTGTTCATACCACATTCCCTAAATATACTAAAGTGCATGCATATCTTCTTTCAATAGCAATAAGATTTAGCAAAAAATAAGCCATTTAATAATAAAACATGTTCAAATGCTTTTAAGATGCTTTGTGGCTTGTATGATCATTATGTGTATCATGTGTCATATATTTGGTATTGTATTATATTCAATAGTAGCTAGTCAACCTCAAAGAAACGTGCAATTAATTTCTACTCCCTTTTTCTTTTAAAATTATTTAGGTCTTGTTTTGGAGTTTTCTTTATCAAGGTTGGTCTTTAACTCCTAAAGTCCCATATGCCCCTTCATAACACACTTGATGGTTTGGGCAGGTTCCTATAATTTCAATTTTAGGCATGATTTTTGAATTTTTTTTCAAGATAAAAAAAAATAGATTCATATTTTGAAAATATATATTTTTTAATTTTAATTGGTTCCAAGGAACAAAAGTCATGCCATACAAAGCTCAATATAGTCAAAAGTAGGTAACTAAAAAAATCCCAAAAAATTAAAACATCTTTTGTATATATTGTATGACAAAATTTGATTTATTACATTTGATTTAGTGATGTGAAAGTTATGGAGTATCTTGTTTTGTGGGCAATTATAGCACCTTCTTGAGATCAAAAGTAACATATTGGATCCATTTTTGGTTAATTATGTATAACCTACCTACGTTTCCAAAGACATATTGTTTGGAGAGTGTTGCTTTATTATCTATATAAGGTTTCAAAACATTTAAAATCATCTAAACACCTAAAATTATCCAAATTAATTTTTAAATGTGTACTATGATTGAACTTCAAATGTTTTTATTGGATCTTGTTAGTGGTCGTCAAATGGAATTTCAAGATTATCTTAGAATGCATTTTTTAAAACCCTTGTGAATAAACTATGAATCTCCAAAGTTTTAAAAACAAGTGTACTTATAATCAACCTTCAACTCTCATGAACAAAGGCAACACGTTTAAGACAATAATTTGTATGGATCCATTAGTTTTACAAATAGATCACATTTAGGTGCAGTTACTTTAAATCTTTGAGTGTTCCAGAGTTCACATTCAAAGTAATGAACAAAGTATTTTGGGACAATGTTTTGTCCAAATAGCTCCTCATTCATGCAATGTGATGTTGCAATCTTTAAAGTATAACCTTCTTTTACAACCAATGTGACGAGTTAAAAATAAATAATATATGTGTAAACAAAAATAAGGAAAAGTCTTTTTTTTTTATAGAAAGGATCTTACCATCAAAGATGAGTTAAATCTTTTTTCGAGGTTCTTACTTCTTTTTTCTTAAGAATTTATTATTATATTAAGTGTACATTGTCACAATCCACCATGACAATTTCATTTATTTTGGACGGTGACATAATAATTCATATATTTTTTTGTCCAAATTTTGGGAGCCCTCTTCAATTTATCATTCATTTAGTTATGACAAACTAAACAAATACCATGTGTCTAGTGTGCAAGGAGGTGGAGCGTTATTGCAAATGGTCAACAACAATTGTAGTCTACTAATAAACAAAATGACTAGGTTGCCATGTTAGAATAAGTTTGTTGAAATTATATTAAAAAAAAATTGCATATAAAAAAAATAAGAGAAATAGGAAGAACAATTGACTTTTAAAAAATAGATAAAATATACATTTGTTATGAAAATTTTAAAAAGGTGTTGTCCAATTAGCCCAATAGAATTTCTAGACTATCCCCCAAAACCAACAAAAAATATATCCACAAATTAATGGTCATCCCATTCACCTAAGGCAGTCAGAATGTTTCCTTATATGGACATAACTTAGGCCACTTGCGGTTAGTGTTCTTGTCCTTTGCTCCTTGTAATGAGAATTTGTTTCATTCGTTTCAAAAAACAAAACAAAACATGCCCACGATATGAAAGATAAAAAAAAGTCACTTCATGTGATGAATTTTCACTCAAAAGGTGGAAGTTCCGTTACACTCACTAAGATAGTATGCTCTAAAGCGCCCATGTTCTAAAAGCGATCATGACACAGAGGTACATTTTGCTTTCTTCAATGTTCGAACTGTGTACATTTCAGAAGGTGGTCGCTTTTAGAAACCATTGTGTTTGAACTTCAAAAATTCATAACTAATGCTACAAAGATCTGAAAAATATGAAACGACTTGGGTTAGATGCCAATTCCATTTTTCTTCCTATATAAATTTACTGAAAATTGTTTCAATAAGTTTAACTTCCCTGAAAAGGCGATCTGCTCTTAAGTGGTCGCTTTAAGAGCATACTACCTTAATCACTCCATTACCAGTTCACCATCAAATCCAAGACATTAATTGTGACCACTAATTCAACCACTCTCATAACGTACCTTACTGCACCCACCCCAAAGCTCATTAATTGGAAAAAAAGAAGTCTGCCATGGGTTGGTGCAAACCTGCAAAGCGTTAATGGGCCATTCCCTACTGTAGGTGTCTGTGATGGGGGTGGTTTTGCCCGTAATGGACTGATTTACCTTCGTTCTCTCTCTCTCGATACATGTGTCGTTTGTTGGGCAGAGAGCTGCGGGATTGAGCGGATTGCCAATTAGGGTAATCGGAGAAGCTTGGATTAGTTTCAGCAATTCTGCATTAGTGTGCGCAATGTCGCAGAATTGGTGCACAATCCGTAAATCTTAGGGTTTGAAGCTCATTGTAAACCCGTTGGACTTTTTTCTGTCTCCAGGCGGAAGTGATCAGGAGCTCGTTTCCATGGTAAAGGACGACTGCGTGTTTATTGACTGCGTGTTTATTGCGAAGTGAGAAGGAGAGCTTTTGACTGCGTGTTTATTACGAAGTGAGAAGGAGAGCTTTGCGAGCTGAGCCCGTGAGGTTTGCTTGCACCGATTTTGCTGGAGCTCGGGCGTTGTTGTACCATCTGCAGGAGTCTAATCTCTAGGTACAGCAGAATTTGCTTCTTCTTTTTGTGCTTTTTGTGCTTTTGCCCTTTTTGCTTTTGTGTGTGTAGTGATGGTCTTTGGCGTGAGTAGATATTGAATTTCTATGTACGGCGGACTTTTCGTCTTCTTTCTGTGTTTATCAGTGTTCCTTTGACGTGATTAGATGTGGTGAAGCCAGGCTTTAGGGTGCTCTTTGAAGACCCTCATCAATCAAGTACATATACTGAACTGAAGCAGCACCCGCATCGAAATTGAGAGCAATGAAGATCCCAGGTTTCATCAACCCGGTGACGAATACGACGACTCTAGAGAGAGCAGTTCCATTTCATGACGACATGGACAGGCTATTAGGGGAATGGAGTGCTGTTGGGGAACCTGTACTCTGGTTTGGCTCCGCGCTGTCAGGCATCGTGCTTTGTAAGCTCGTACGTTTCTTTCATTATTAAGTAGGTAGATTTTTCAGTATCTTTTCAATCCTTTAGTCTTTCTCGTTTAATGCCGAAGAGCTCTCGATATACGCGAATTTTCTTGTTTCTTGGTCTGCAGCAGTCCACTGTAGCGGGACTTTTGTAAGATTTGAGTGATTTCCAAAGATAAAAATGATCGAAGTTACAGTGCGACACTTGTCAGGGTTTGTGTAGCCTTTCGTGCCTAAACTTTTATTTCGGCTGGTTGATTCTCTTCAGGTTTACGATGTTTCAAAAGCACTATGCCCAGTCGTATTCCCAGGGTACAACAAACTCACAAAATCGGAGAAAGTGGAATGGAACAATAGGTGTGATCTTCTTTTCGTCTATACAAATTAATCTTGTTTAAATTGATTTAAATCAAACTATACATGACCAAAATTTGTAGCTATGTGTATTCAGATCTGTTTCAATTGAGGCCAATCTGGTTTTGCTTTAGCCAAATGTGTTCCTTGAAACTAAAATCTCTTCACTATTCTCTTTATTTTGCCAAACTTTCCTCGGAAACAGTTTGGGTGAAAATTTGACGTCAAAAGAGAAACATCCTCAAACTCAACTTCAAGGCTGATTCATGCAGCCGTGTTAATATCAGAACTTAAAATAGTAGACCAATAGTTTGTGATCTTTACATTTTCGTTGATTTTGGGTGAGTAAAAACCTCAGTTCAATAGCATAAATTTCGTGGTAAGAATATGTATTTAATAGGTGTTTCATTCTCCTTTTGAATTAGGATCTTAGAAGCATGATTCTAATCAGCCTGGATGAAGTAAGGAATGGCACCAGTCTATTTCCTTCGAGAATCGCGTGTTCTGCGTCTATTTCAAACGCTTTCCAGGAAGTCTTAGTTAGGTAACTATATGGATTCTTTACGAAAGATATGAGTTGGCAAGTAATCCAAAGACCCATTGTGATGCACAGAATGTACAGTGTACGAGTAATAGTCTCTACTTAATATTCTCTACAGAACACGTGCATTGGTTTATTTTCTTCTGCTATTAAATTTATCAGCATATGGTTTTCTTTCTTTGGATCAAATTTCATCACCAGGTGGTTCTTATTCTTTCGAAGTCACTTCACTTCTCAAGATTGGCTAACAGTGAAGATTATTGGTTGTCCAATAGGAGCGTTTATTATTATAATCCATTTCCACAAGCTTTCACAAACTTTAATGTGCTTTCAGTATCCCTGGCAAGACCTCTCTGATCATCCTATATTTGTGTATTGACAGGTCTTTCTCAACAGCCCATGCTTTGGTATCATCTGCCATCGCATTTTACTTGCTATATATCAGCGAAGTATTTCTAGATTCTGCTCCGTATGGTCCTGTTATTTTCCGGAGTTCGATCCTCTCTCAAGTCGGCCTTGGGGTAGGGTGTCCGTTCTCTTGCTTGCACATTCTGAACTTCCAAGGTTATGATTTATGCTGGGAGATGCTGCTATTTGTCACATGAAACTTTCTGTATGCCACTGAGCTGATATTGTCTGAGGGTTTGGTGGATTGTTGTGGTCTGCGTTTGCAGTTTTCTTGTGGATATTTTATCGTGGACATAACAATGATACTTGCATTTTATCCGGTTTTAGGAGGCTATGAGTTTGTGAGTCTTTCCTACCTTATCTCATTCATTTTGCTTAATTTTCTGAGAAAGAACATTAACATGATCTGCATAGGATTTTGAGAGACTCTTTTATTTGTTTGAGCAATTTTTATCCAACTTTTGATTTCTCTTAGGTTGTGGAAAATGATGGTTGTTTCTAACATCCTTTTTGCTTCTCTTTATCATGGGTGTTCTGTGGTTGCCAGATCATTCATCATTTGGTGTCAATGATATCTTTGATTTTAGCCGTGCATTGTGGACATGCTCACTTGTACATGTACATTGTTCTTCTGTCGGAGTTAACTACGCCTTTCATCAATCTGCGCTGGTACATCACTCGCACCACTTGTTAATTTTCACAGGCCCCTGGATGAGCACAGCTGTATTGTGTGTTGGTAGTTCTCCTTTCTATTTTGATTTTATCATATTGGAGTTTCTCCTCGACGCATCGTTAAGCAATTTTAACGATGGCAGGTACTTGAGCGTGCTGGGTCTCAAAGATACTGATGCTTACACCTACAATGGAGCATTTACTGCCTTTTTGTGGCTGGTATGCAGTATGCACTCTTCCTACTCTTCAATTGATTGTCAAAGAGTCTTTGTAATGCTGGTAATTAGAACAGTTATATTTTAAGGCTCGGTGCAATTCCTTATGTGATGATCAAAATGATTTTCTCTTGTCATCTGGGAAGTGTTCCGTGTTCTTTTGGAGAGGGGAAGTTTGATCGTTGCAAATTTTGAGGTTTGTTGACGTTTGCAGATAGTTCGTGTGATCAATTTTCTATATTGTTACTATCATCTTTACACTCATTTTGACCAGGTGAGAAGCTTGTGTCTGTGCGTACCATTTTAATCGAATGCTTCTATATCTGACGATTTAGTGCAGTTCAAAAGATTTATATCCTTCATTGCTGGAAATTCTGATTATGTTGAGGTTTCTCAAAGTACAGAAGTTGACGCGGCCTGCATCTATTTATCGGTTTTCGTTTCTTGTTCTTAACAGGCGAAGCTTCTTCACACAGTTGGATTTACGTTCCTGCTACTTGCACCGACAAGCTTGGGGGCGATGAATTTCTACTGGTTCTACCAAATAACGAGTGTCATATTTCGGACTTTGTCCAAAAAACGGGCTCCTTAGATTTTCTACTGAATATTTCCAAAATTCACTATACCCTCTCCCATCAAGATCAGTTTCCTCTAGTCTGATCTCCACGGACTATGATACTGCAATCAACAGTGATCTGGAGCCTAAAAGGCTGAAACTAACAAACTCCAACTTAACCTTTTTGAGATGACTGTGCTTCTATCTTGAAAAAACTTCGAGAAAAAACAAGGCTTCACAGGTGGTTCGTCCTCTACTATGTGCGCCTCTTATGTGCGCCTCTGATTACGATAGGTGCTCTAAAAGCGACCTTCAACACAGAGGTTCATTTTGCTTTCTTTAATGTAACAACAGTGGACATTTCAGGAGGTGGTCATTTTTAGTGACCATTGCATTTCAACTTTTTAAAAATTGTAACTAATTCCACAAAGATCCAAAATTATGAAATGACTTGGGTTTGATGTCAATTCTGTCTTTCTTCTTACAAAAATTTACCGAAAATTGTTTCAAGGAATTTAGCCTCCCCCCAAATGCAATCAGCCCTTAAAAGGTTGTTTTAAGAACATATTATCTTGTAACAATTCATTTGGTTCATAATTGAACCTACCCTACAATAATGAATAAAGATGGGTAGCATTTGGTCAAAAAATGATTGGATTCTTAAATGAGTAGGTGTATTTTGTACTTGTATAGTTTACCTTACTAGGTTATATTGTTTTGGCTTGAGTTACAACTCTTAATCATTAACTTTCAAACACCTACACGACTACAATCTAGTATTTGAAGACTTTGTAGAGAGATGAGTGTCAAGGGGTTTGTATTGTAGCACCTCATGGGAAGAATATTTTGTATTTGCACAAAGTTTGATTGAATGCAATAATTTTGGACTCCTTTGCTACAACTAGTGGATTTATTAAATGAACTTCTTGTCAAGGAGTCTACACATTATGTCATCCAATCCACTCATTTCAACATTGAAGAAGAGTTGCTTTCAAAGTTTGTTGAGAGCCAATGAAAATGATAGAATGATGGTGAAAAAAGGGTTGTTACTTTCTAAGTATCTCCAAAATAGTTCTTACAATTGTAATTTTACTTAGCCAACCAATTCACAAAATGGCGACCCAGAGTTTCGGCTCCTCAAAATTTCCTTCTTGAATGGATGCTTCTATATCTTGAGGCTAGTCTCTCTGTTGAACCTGCTAATGTTGTATATTGAAGTAGTATTGTGATAAGCAATGTTGTGCTATTTGACACTAAACAAGTATGTACAAAAGAAGGATAGAAGCAAGAAAAAGTTTAGACCAAATTCCATAATTCACAATTCTTTTTCTTGAATAGCAAAAGGATGGAAGTTTGTAGTAAACAACTTAAGAGTAATAATTTTTTTATAGACATATACGCCAATCTTGCTATTTGTCTTTCTATACTCTAAATCAAAAAAAGTACACCACAAATCTTTTTGTCTTCAATGTTGAACCAACAAAACACAAGAAAATTGAACTATGACATATTACAAAGTTCACAATCACATAATATAGAGATGTCTTATGCTTTGAAAAATCAAAAGAGGAGGAACAACCTAGATGCATTCCATATGTCTACTTCATCAAACTTCATCATTTTTCTATATTAAAATTCAACTTTCAAAAAATTGATATTTTCACATGTAATTATATATAGATATATCCAAATTTGAACTTTGTTTTTTTAATAATTACATATATTAAAATGATGATTATATAATTTTTTAATAATAATTACAATAATATTTAAAATAATATGAAATTTGTAGTAAAAATGGAGATTGTAGTGACAAACACCATGGCATAACTAATGTACTCTTTTAGCTCACTGAAAGAGAAATTTGATAGAAAAAGTTCAAAAATGGTGTATTTTAGACTTTTGAGATGCTACCTTCAAAGTATTACAAGACCTACAATTTTGACAATATTCCAATAAAATAGAATGGAATAAAAAAATAGAGGAATAGAGCTATATTTGTTTTAAAAAACTTTAATATTTATAATCAAGATCTATGAGAAAATTGAGGTTTGACCCTAAAACCATGCCCTTCAAGCCATTTTGTCCAACAAGGGTTAAATAAAGCTAATGAATCTTGACATTTAAAAAAAATTCCATTTAAAAAAATTAAAATTAAAAAATTTCTAAGATTTTTATGAACTATTGCAATTGCAAGTTTTATAATTGTTTTTGAATCCAAATGTCACAATATTGTGTTTAATAATTGATATTTTTTTATTTCTGATTCATTTTAATAATTTAGAGTACAACATGATATTGTTTGTCATTCTAATCTTCATTTTAATTTTAAAAAAATTTAGAAACAATATGTTGCACAATTATTTAGTAGAAAGCTAGAAAAATGATTGCAAGAAATCAATTGCCAATACATTTACTTTGAGACTTTTGATTACGGTACAACAATTTGGGAGCTTATGCCTTCTCAAATTTTGCAAATTTATTTTGTATATGCTAAAAAATGATTGCAAAAAATTAATAGTCAATAGATCTAGTGTAATTATAGTTAGTACAATTTGAATATTTTTATATAACACAATAAAAACTTGCGCCATCTAAAGTTCTCCACATTTTTTTATTTTTAAGCTACAAAAAGATTTCAATAAACTAATTGTCAATAAAATAAATGTTTTCACACCTACCCAAATCAAAGTTTATTACTATGGTCAATGCAATCTCAAATGGCTAGGGAGGATTGACCCCTTGTTGCCCCATATTTTACTCTTGGAGAAAACACTATAATTTTTTATTTGTCATATGTGGTAAGATTTGCAAATTTTGAATTTATATTTGCAATTAGAAGCCCCAAATTATGTTAGAGAGGTAGAGAAATACAAAATTTGTGCGGTACAAAATAGGGGCCAATTTTTTACATTTAGCTTTGGATGGGGCAATAAGGAGGGAAATCTTCTCTAGCAATTTCAAATGTACTGTATGGTTAGTGGAATCTTTACTTTCTTCAAATTCCACTTGATGACCTCTAAATTAGACTTGGTTTGCCGATTTTGGAGTGACTTTTGGGATTTATATATTGACATATATAGGGTTCACTTTGCAACCATGGGGTGCCTTTTTGTCATGACTAAAATTGAAGCCATGACGGGAATGATGGAATAAAGCCCATACAAAAATGGTAGAATGAAGCCAAGACTAAAATGGTAAATTGAAGTTAGGAAGAAAATGGTGGAATGAAGCCAAGACAAAATAATGGAATTTCAAAGTTACAAGATTAAAATTGAAGCTCATGGTGTCTTTTCAAATGAAGGAGTTCAAAAGATTTTGAAGGAACTGATGAGTTCAATAATATCTTCTAAGAAGAGACATGCAATCCCACCCTGAAACTCCTACTTCCTTTGAAAAATCAACAATCATGCGATTCTAAAAGAAAATAATACCCTTTGAAAAATCAACAACATGTAATTTGAAAAGAAAACAATAATCCTTGGTGCCGTGTAATTTGACTTGAAAAAGTCATTAATACAAGTGCTCCATCTACTCAAATTATTTTCTTGCCTTTCAAAATTGCAAGTGAAGATCACAATAATTGTGTTGAAACCTACCCATGTTGTGAGGACGTTGTTGGAGAAGACATTCAACAGCCATGACACTGTTTAGATCAAGTGCAACAATGTGCGGTAGTATGAAACTACAATTTGTATATGATTTTTGAAGCTGATTTTGATACTCTTTATGAAGAGCTTGAAACTTGGCAAATTGCAATCTTGACATAGATGCAAAGTCACTTGACGGTTACCTTGACATGATGCTTCTTGTTTGGATATCCAAACTTTGTGACTTGTATAATTACATCAACTTATCACTTACACTACCAAATGTCTGAAAGAAATTCTTGGAGATAAGTTAATTAATGACAACCGATTGAAAAGTTAATAGTGGAGTTGCTTCAATCAATCTTTTTATCTATGAATGTTAAATTGATAGCAATATTTGTAGATTGAGGGCTTCACATGCAAAAATTCCAGGATTGCAGCCTAAGTATCCGAAATGATGCAGATTCCATCAAACATTGTTTTTCACTGCGCGGAATTATCAACAAGTAGAATGCTTGCCTGAATGCACAATTGAAAATTGTTCCAATTTTAAAATAGAAAGTCAACTAGATTCTTTAACGACTTCCTTATAGACAGAATTTGATACTTGACAAACAAATGTACTTCAAAGAAGACACTTGCATTTGAAAACACAAAGAAGTATGATTGATAATTTGCATTTAAAAACAACAATTGTACTTTGAAGATAAAAGTGTTGGCTACATATTTATTGTGCTTTGATTCTAGTACTGTAGTAGGGTGTCCAAAGCAGTGTTTGTGGGACTATGAAAAGTAGATTATAGTCTCTCATTAAATTGGTTTTTTTTTGTGAAATTGAAATTTTTAATGTAATTTAGGATTTGCTACAAAAAGAAAGGAATTGAAGATGAAGGAAGTAAATTCAAAGATTGGGTGTTTCAATGTAGGGAACTAGAAATGATTTTTGTCCAATGGCTACATACCATGTGTACAAAAACTATTCCCAGACCACCTTGCTATTAAGCTTGTACATAGTTTTACACTATCTTCTGAGAAGAGACAACCCTGAACTCCCCTCCTCTGAAAAATCAACAACCGTGCAATTTGAAAATAAAACAATAATCCCTAGTGCCGTGCAATTTGACTTGAAAAAGCCGTTAATACAAGTGCTCCATCCGCTTGAATCATCTATCTACCTTTCAAACATGCCCGTGTAGTGAGGACATTGTTGGAGAAGAAAGTCTCTATATGAAGTTGCTTAGATACGATGCTCAAATCCTTGATACGATGCTTCTTGTTTGGGTATCCAAACTCTATGATTTGTATAATTACACCAACTTATCACTTACACTACCAATGTCTAAAAGAAATTCTTGGAGATAAGTTAATTAATGACAACCAATTGAAACATCAATAGTAGAGCTGCTTCAATCAATCTTCCTATCTATGAATGTTAAATTGATAGCAATATGTACAGACTAAAGATTTCACAATCAAAGTTCCAAGTCATAGCACAAATATCCAAATTGATGCAGATTCTATCAAATACTATTTTCCACTGTGTAGAATTCTCAATAAGTGGAATGTTTGTTTGGGTGCACAATTGAAAATTAGAACATCAACCAAGCTCTTTAAGGAACTCCCCGTGGACATAATTCAATACTTAATAGATAGATAGACCTCAAAGAAGACACTTGCTTTTGAAAACACAAAGAAGTATGATTCATAATTTACATTTAAATAACAACACTTGCAATTTGAAGATGGAAGTGTTGGCTATAAGTTTATTGTATTTTGATTGAAGTAGTGTAGTAGGGCATCAGGAAAGTCAAGACATGCCAATATGGTGCAACAAAAGACTATTAAGATAATTTGGTGCCAACCTCCATGCAAACTCAATATCAAACCTAGCATGGAGGTTGGTACCAAATTAGCTTGATAGTGTTTCAATGCACCATATTGGCATGCCCTGAACTTTGTGATGGGTATCTGAAGTGGTGATTGCGGGAATATGAAGAGTAATTATAGTCTCTCATTAGATCATTGTTGTTGTGTTTTATTTGGAATTGAAATTCTTAATGTAATTTAGGGTTGGCTGCAAGAAAAAAAGAATTGAAGAAGGAGGAAGTAAATTTGTAGATTGAGTGTTTCTATATAGGAAGTTGAAAATGATTTTTTTCCAATAGCTACATGCCACGTATACAAAATTTATTCTTTGACTACCACTACAAGAAAATGGGGGTATAAATGACTTATCTACAATGACTGCACCAACAACAATGACTACAAAATAGTCATTTTGCAGTCATTGTTGTCGGTGCAGTCATTGTGGACAAGTCATTTATACCCCCATTTTCTTGTAGTGATACCCTACTATTAGGCTTATATATAGTTTTACACTATCACCTCAAAAGAGCCTCAAAAGAGGCAGTATAGTTCTGTACTGTAACACTAATTAATACAATAGATTAGAAACTTGTTGATCAAGTAAAAAAATTGGAATTAAAAATAAACAAACAAGTGATTTATTATTTATCAAGGCAAGGCTGTTTGGATGTCTAGACATCCAACGTCCGCTACCCTTGGGATGTCCTGTGACATTCAATGTCTCAAAATTTATTGGGGGACGATAAATTGCACGCATCCCCAACATCCGCCTGGCCAATTAGTTTCTCCCGTACGCCCCATCCGATCTATCCACCTTGTGGAATTTTTTTAAATTTAAATGGTGTAGTATAGTTTATGGCTCATTTTCTTAAGTTTAGTGGAGGTATAGATTGGAAAGTTAGTGAACCAATGTGCTTGTTGCCCACCTCAAAAAGGCCAGACCTAAGGAGCTTAAGGAAAAAACAAATGTGCCTATGCTTGCTTTTCTTACATATGAGCTCCACCAAGCATTACAAAATGACCAAAAATGTTGTGAAATATTACAATCCAATAAGAATTGTAAAATCTCTAAAAATGTAATAAAAGATTACATCCACCACTAGAAGAAACCTGTGTTTTTTCTGATGTCCAAAAACTGGACGTCAGAAAAAACACGGGTTTCTTCTAGTGTACCAAGCATTGGAAAACAACGAAAAATGTTGTAAAATATTACATGAGGATTCTAAACTCTCTTATCTTTCATTGAACACAAAAGGTCATCCTTTCAAAATATTCTCACTAAGAATATGCTCCTTCAAAGTGCGTTGCCTTATTTTTCTATTGACCTTAATAAAACTTCGAACTAAAATATCTACTAAACTATGAGGTCAAATAATCTGAATTTTTTTGAGGTGCTTAGTCTCAATGTGAACTATAAGATTTTGCAGTTACATCCTATTTGATATCAAGAAAAAAGAACAAACAAATTGCTCAAATTCTTAGTAGTTTGGGCTCATTGTGAAAGTAATCTCTCCCTTGGATCATTAGGGGTTAATCCCTAAAGGGACTAGGAATAGTGCAATTTAAAATAATAATTTAATGATGACTCTCCAACTATAGTTGTTAAATAAGATTTATAGATGATATTCATGCAGTTATATCAACTAGTACACAAACTAATATTTTCCAATAAAATTTGGAACCAAGAAATAATAGTTTATTCTAAAGTTGATTTTAGATTGAATATTTGTGATTTTTACAATAATTTATTTTCTTTAAGTTCAAAATATTAAGTTCTAATCATAGGTGATTTTTAAAGATTTTTATTTGAACTTTTTTATTTAAGTAGTTTTTGAAGAATCTTGATTTGAACCAAAAAAGTTACTTTTTGAGGCTAGACCCTTTGAATTATAGAATATTTGCAAAGCATAGTCTTCAAAATTTGTACCTTACAAATGTTAAAGATTGAATATGAGAATCTTCAAAATAACTGATGGATGAAAAAACTCATTTTTGCGTATTTTAGATGTGTTTGCATTCATCCACTTTTAAAATTTGAATGTCTAGTCCTCAAGGGGGTCATAGTTAAATACAAGTTGCAAACAATGATACATGGATCTATGGTATTGCAATAACCAATAATTTTGATGAATTTTAAAATTTTAAATCCTTGATCTATGACTATGTAGCCCGACACTTATTAATGGTAAATTTTGAGATTTAAAATTACATTTCTAGTTGTTATCTATATAATATTGATATATGTTAGTACCACTAAACGTATAAGCAACCCACAAATCTCAAAAGTTTTTTTTAATGAGAATCTACTACTTAGATGAAGGTAGACATGCCTAATTGCAACACCGGAATGTTAGCATTGTTGCAAAATTGTCATTTTATTCCTAAGAATCAACCAATCCATTTTGAATAGTGCATCACAATGAAATAAAACTATTGTTGTGCCATAATTAGCCCCAATTTTTGTTATAGGTTTGATTTAACCAATACAATATCAAAGATTTACATTATAATAGGACCAATTTAATCAAGTATAGAGTATATTATGAATCTTTTTATTAATTGGTACCCAAATTAATGTGTTCAAAATTAAATTTCTTTCAAAAAATCATGGACTTCAATGGAGAGTTTCTTAGTCATTTATAGGAAAGAAATAAAAACTTATATAAAATGCATAACTGGTTGTTGACTTTTCAACGCTAACATGGCACCGGCCCATTGGCAACCCGTCACCATTGCCATTACAAGTTGCAACTCATAGCCTTCTTTCCTTTCAACTTACTTCCTACATTCTTTGGTCATGAAGATCAAAGGTTGTGACTGAAAAATGTACAACTGGTTATGTACAAGAATCTATTCGCCGCTGGCACGGCTCATCGGTTATCTAATACATAGCATTGCTTCAATGATAATCTAGTAACAAAGATGGACTCACAAAATTGCAACTTTGCTAGTAGAAGAGCTAGAAAGTAGAATCCAAGCAATCTATTCAAAGAATTCTTGCAAAATGATTGGTACAAAGTTAATTTGTTGTGCACTATGGAAAAAAATTCTCTACTACGGTAATAAATCTACCACTTCCTACAAAAAATCTAGGAAAATGAAGTTTATACTTTAAATTGATTGATCTCTACAACCCTTTCCCGTCACTTCCAATGCCACATGTCGCATCGTGATTGGAACAAAAAGGGGGAACGTTGTTTGGGACTGGATTCAAAAGAACAAATCCTGGTCCAGAACCTTCTCGAGGCGGCGTTCGTTGTTCGATTCATTAGCACTTATGGCGCCAACGCACATAAATTACTCACTTCCTACCCACCGATTCAAAGCCGAGCTAGATCGACGGATGAAAACCAGAACTCCATGGGAACACCCGCATTCCCAAGATTGAGAACTTCCGTTCCCACAGATCGTTTCTCTCCAAGTCGATTCTAGACTCTTCCACTGTGCTCACGATTACTACAGCTTGCCCAGCGTTGCCGCCTCCGCCATAGCCATTAGGGTTTGCTCCTCTCGCCCCATTAACGCCGCGATCCCGTGAACGATAATTTCTCGTTTGCATTCAGGCCCTTAGGTTTTTCTATTGGTCTTGCATTCGGTGTTACATTTGCTGTTGTTGCATTTTGAGGGATTAGTCGAGGCGTGCGAGTTTTAGAGAGCGGGCGGGATGGCACGCCATCCGGAGATTCTGTGGGCGCAGCGCAGCGACAAGGTGTACCTGACCGTGGAGCTTCTGGACGCCAAGAGTCCCGATGTCAAGCTATTGCCGGAAGGTCGTTTCACTTTTTCTGCAACAGTTGGGGTGGACAACCAGAAGTTCGAGACCGATCTGGAGCTTTACGCCGCGATCGACGTTGAGAAATCCGTCGTGAACAAGGGACAGCGTCATACCACCGTCGTGCTGGAGAAGACGACGGCGGAGTGGTGGCCGAGGTTGGTGAAAGCTACCGGGAAAGCGCCGCAATTCGTCAAGGTGGACTGGAACAAATGGGTGGATGAGGACGAGGAGGACGAAGCGCCGGCTATGGACATGGGTGGAATGGGCGGCATGGGTGGTATGGGCGGTATGGGTGGTATGGGCGGCATGCCTGATTTTTCTGCCATGGGCGGTATGGGTGGAGGGATGCCTGACTTCTCTGGCATGGGAGGAATGGGAGGAGATGACGATGACGACATTGAGGATGACGACGATTTGCCCGAGCTTAGCAAAGTCGAGGACGTGAGCGCAACGGAAAGCGCGCCGACGACGGCTGCCGTGGAAGTGAAGCCTGAAGACGGAGCTCAGGAATCGAAGAAACCCGAAGCTGCCAAGATATAAGAGGAACTGCCGTTTTTTGCTTGCGAGACTAGCCGCCTGTTTAGTGGATGTGTAAATTGATAGGAGAGTTGGAACAGCGGCGGTGGTGATGACTAATCTTTCTTTGGCATGTAATCAGTCATGGCTTTTTAAAATAGCCGGCGAGCTTTCACATCTGTTGGAGGTCTCATGCTCATTTTGTAGCTTGATGGATCTTAAGCACTTCCTTGTTTCTCTTATCCTTGATTTTGGTATTCTTTGCCGAAGATTTGATTTCGTTTGAACCATGGAGCAGTGTGCCTGATCGAAAACCTAGAAACGCGAGAAGAGAAGATCGGTTGACTTCAGAGGTATTCTTGCTGTTGTTTAGCCATTGCTATCGTTGCTTCTGATGTGCTTAACATTCTGTAGAGAATTTTGAGTTTCAGGTTTATATGGGCGTCTTCGGTCATGAAGCACCTATGCTTTTGCATGCTTCACAGGAGCTTCTGCATCTGAGAAGTGACTCTTGTGGATGCTGACCAAGCAGAAGGTAAGGTATGAGAACTTTTAGATGAGATGTTCTACTTTTCCAATTACAAGAGCTTCATAACCAAATAAACATCAGCATAGACCTGATGTTCTTGTCGTCGCTTACTGGAACGGTTCGGCTAATTTGATTTGTATTCGGGTACTCTACCACATGTCTTCTGAGTGCTTGGGGTCCAAAATAAAGAAATTGAATGTGAGTAGTGTGCCACAAACCTACCGACGATTGTGGCAGATTTGAGAATATTTGGGCATATTGAAGAGGTCTGACTGTGTAGAGGATGTTCCGATTGTCTGAGTGTATGTTTTACTGACGTCAATTCATATTTCAATTTCTCCCAGACCTAGGTGCATTTGATGATGATATGGATTCACGTAGTATCGTGACAATCAACACGGTAGTGCTGCATGTTCAGTAACATGATGAAAGTTACTTAGGGTTGCTTGAGACAGGAAGGTCGTCCAATCTCTTAATCTCACATTTGATGTATTGGGTGTACCTTTTTTGAGGTTCGAATTGGTTATATCTGTGCCCTAGTTTAGAGAATAAAGGGATATGATATTAATGAAGGTGATAGTAAAGAGTTATAGATGATAATAAAAGAGGTCTTAAAATGATTACGTTGTGATACACGGAAGGTATTCTCTTACTAGAACAGTCTGTCTACCTCCCTCTCTTTCCTCTCCCTCTTGAAGTACTCCCTCTGTCTCAAAATGATACCGGTGTTCCCTTTTTATTTTACAAAGGAAACACTGGTATTATTTTAAGACAAGGAGTATTACCTTATTCCAGGTAACCGCTGGCACTGCATTTGCACTTGATGTTAGGTTATGAACAACATAAAATACCTGTATCACCATCCAAACGAGGGTTCCACACTCAAAATGGGTTGGTTTTGGTTATAGTTACCTTTGAAAACCATGTGACCTTGCCACAAACTTAATAGCAAGGTTGTCTTGAGCGGTGTTAGGTCATCCTCAATACACTCTGAAATTTGCCCTGCCAAGTGTAATTCTTCAACTTTTCACTACTTTGCAAGTAGAACTTGAAAGTTGGGCAATTGAGGATGACTTAATAAAAAGTGTAAAGCGTTTTAGTGACCGTGACTTGTCCAAAACTCTAATTGGTCAAGTTTCAATCCTATCTTGCAAAAAACAAATGCTAGTTTATTTGTAATCAACTTTCTAGAATGTACTAAAATATAATACAGGGGTGTGAGTTCAAGATTTCTTAAGCATGTTTTATAAATGATATGATCCCTCCATGTTTTAAAAAAATTCATGGTAGTCATGAAAATATGAATTTGTCATGAAAATATGCTGAAATTATAATAACATGTGATTTCATCTATTTAGAGCAAAAACAAGGGTTCCGGTGGTCTTTCGGCTCATCTAACGATGATTGGTTGATTAAATAAATTTATAGTTAATAATTAAATTTTAAAATAAATTTGTGACTCCAAATATTCGTACAACTAAGAATTGGACCCTACATAGAAAAGATGTTATCCAAATTTCATTGGAATAAATATATGTGTGTTTGAAGAGATTCTTCAATTTTCATTGGTCGTTTTTGAAAATTTATAGTGGTTTAGATGACTACCGTATTTATAGTTATCATTTTTTATTGGATGTTCTTAAAAATTTGTAGTGGTGAAGGTGACTACTAAAATTGAAAAGACCAAGGAATTTATCTTTATGTTTGAAATTTCAAGTCCAAAGGGTAGAATTATGTGGACAAAAATTTTGTCCTCTATAAAAAAAATCTTGAAATTTTGATTCTTGTGGAATTGTAGTCAAGTCCATTTAGAGAAATAAGCTTGACTACAACTCCAGGGACATTGGCTCAAAAGGCTCATAACCAATCAATTTAAAAAGAATCCACAATATTGTCCTAATTTATAAGTAATTCCATTAGTCCCTAGTCGAAACCCTAATTATTTATTGTGAGAAACAAATCGAAAGTAGTGCACATCGATTGATTTGCAAGCTCCATCTATGCCAGTGCAATTTCGATGGGTAGATCTTGAAAATCGTTTAGGAAGAGCTATCTAATCATCGAATGGGGAGTTTATAGGGCAACTCTGCCTTTTGCCGTTCTTTTCATATGTCATTCGATCGAATGGGGAGTTTATAGGGCAACTTTGCTTTTTGCCGTTCTTTTCATATGTCATTCGGTAGTTCTCAATGGCCATTTGGTTGTTGCCTAAGCTTAGTCATTTAATTCGGTAAAAAACCAATTTTTTTTTCCTTAAGTTTGCAATAGCAATTGGTTAAAAAAACAAAAAATAAAATACATCTCAATTCAAATACTAAGTTGAAGACAATTCCAGCTCAAGGCAATTTATTTGCACACTACCATAGTCAAATAGCAAGTTTGGTTTAAATAATTTTTTTTTTAAATTGCATTTTTTTCTGCTAATTCTAGGACCATATAGCTGAATCTACAAATAAATGTAAAGATGGTTTGTTGAGAATCCAAACAATCAAATAATAATCCATTTAGTCAAAAATAAATCTATCGTTTGACCATCTACCATCAAGACATTTTTTGATGCAATAAAAATAAGGAATTACTTCATTAACATTTATTAAGAACGAAGAGTAGAGAAGTCATTTTTATAATGAAATTCATTCTCCGTCATGAATCCTCAAAGGATATGGACAATTGAAGAGCTTGATTGCTCATTGTCAAAAACACAAGATTTGTATTCAAAGTAGAACTTTAAACCTCATTTGGGCATGTTAGAATAACTTTTTTCAAAAACCTTGGAACTACAAAAATTGGAAAATCAAGCTAAATTTCATCTACAAAAATTGTTTGTGATTTTGAGTCTCCAAAACAAATATCGACAAAATTCAAAGAAGATGTTTGAAAATGTCAAACAAAATGTTCTTTCCAACCTTTCTATGAACTTTGTCCATAACATTTTTATTGGAAGATTGAAATCTCAAATGGATTTTTGGAGAAGAAATTTAGCTTGATTTCCCACAATAATTTAGTTCAAATTTTTTTGAAAAAAGTTCTTTTTCTATGCCTAAATGAGGTTTGAAATTTTACTTTGAACACAATTCCTACTTTCGAATTAACTATGAATAGTTGAGCTTCTACTAATCCTAATTTATATATCCCACAAGAATTGCTTTACCTCCTACCATACCACTTGAAACACTCACAATTATTGTTTTTTGAAGTCATGTAGGACAATTGATGGATACATGTAATATTCTTGAATTCAATGCTGACTATACCCTTGGGCTACTCAAGTAGGAACCGACGGGAGTTTATGTGGGGCTGTTAAAATCCGCTTACTTCTGATGGAGAAAGGCTAATAAATGGATTTTTTTTTAATAAGCGGTTTGTTTCCTATACTCCTAGTTTTTTGTTCGGTTATACGACCTAAAATGTTGAAATTAAGACGATAATTTACTGATTTCACTCGGCTGATTTTCTATTAGCCGCCGGATCTCCCCGTACATTGTATCCGACTGTGCGCGTAGGCTTGCCGAAGCGCAAGGGCGCCACGTCGATCTTTCCGGAGACCCTGATTTTGGCAGGAACGAGCACGGAGTAATGAATCTCTTGTTCTGATAAATTTAGTTCTTTTTCTTTCAATTTGGTCATGTGATTCCTGCCCAAATTTTCGCCTGCTAGTTGGATAACAGTTTTGGGTACTACTTGAGAATTTCCACAGAGAATTGTTCGGGTGGCATTGTTGGCACTGCTTTGAGAATTTTAATGAGTTTAGAGTAGAATTGTTTAAGTGGTCGTGGTTGCATGCTTTTAGAAATCACAGAGTTTCATCTCCAAAGCTCTGATAATTTTGGAAGTCTCGAAGTCTGAAAGCTTCTGATGATAGTGATTTTGGACTTCACGAGAGAATTCGAACAGCCCTAATCTCTGTTTGTAATACTCTTAACCCTTCATCACCTAAGGTCTATTTGAGTTCAAAACATTGTTGCTTTTGAAGTGTTGAAGATCTAAAATTTCGCTTAGGTATAGAAATTTCAACCGTACAATCTTGTAGTGTATGTGTTGTAGATGACGTGAGTCAAATTTGGAGTCATTTGACCGCTTAGATTGTAAGATTATAATGTTTTAGTGTTGAAAAAGGATGCTGAAATTTTCCTAGCAACACATTTGCAAGTGAAATTTGATTTCTAAACCTACTCAAATCAAAAAACTTAAAACTATAAAGTGATTCAAAACAAGCATACAAACACATTGGTGAAAGAAAATTTCATTGAATTGACTCATTGTGTCTGCAAAAAACACATCTGAGGCTGAACATCCTTCTACTAAAATGCTTCTCAGTCACTCATAACTTCTTGTATTGATATGAAATTTTATCCACATAGACTAGACTAGTATGTGCAACTTTTACAAAAATAATAATTCAAAACGGACACTATATGAAGAAACAAGCCGCTGAAGTTCAATGTAATCCAAAAATGTCCGAATTTTGAACTTCGAATTGCTCCTAAACATTCAAAACAACTTAGATAGACATGAAAAATTTACCACAATAATTAGACTCCATGGTAAACATAACCCAACAAATTTCATTGAAAACTAACATTTGGATGAAGGAGATACAAGCCCCCAAAGTTGCAACCTTCAAATGCAGTTTGGTGAACTCAAATTGAACTAACTTGTGAACTTTAATTGGCTTTCAAGAAATGAGTACATCTTGTGTTGATCTGAAAATTTTACCACATAAACCAGAAGGGAGAGCTCAAATTTTACAACAAGTTTTACTGAATTTAGACATCTGATGCAATTTAATCCAGCTATATTTCTAGTACCCTAATGGTTTTGGTGTCCATCTATTCCCTCTTCTTGTCTGAAATGCATCGTTATTGGCTGTGTCACAGTTTGGAGTGGGATGGACAGGCATCGCTAATTAGCAATCCCAAATCGATGGGAATCGCGGCGAATCCTAATGTGATTTATTCCTAAGCGCGGTCGGCTACTCAGCATCTTGCCAGCAACAGTTAGCCAACTCGAAAGCCTTACTCCTCATTAGTTACCTGCAAGTGCGGGCACGCAAATAGGTTAGTTAATTTCCAACTGGCTAATGGACCTCAATGCCTGAGTTCGCTAATTGGCGCTACCTGGTTGGGGCCTTAACCAAGTTAGTGATTGTCGTAATGGGAGCTTGCACTGAGTTTTTTTTCTCTTCCTGTGATTGGGGTCAAGTCAATTCCTATGCTGTATCAGAGAATGTTCGCTTTCTATTTCCAGAGCTATAAAGAATTGCATTATAATACTCCACTTTTCCCTTGAATGTCACTATACAATATTGAGTTGTGCTTCCTCTTGTATGCTGGCAGATGTAAAATCTGCTCTCCTCAAAAAGAGCACCACTTGAGAGACTTACAACAATGCTGCGGGTTTATATCAGGCAACTCAGTATATTGAAACACAGGGACAACTATGTGTCATCCCTCAAACCAATCTATGCTTGGTGTGGATCTCGTTGTTTCTGGATCACTTGTGGCGGTCATTTTGTTTACTGTTTTGTTCAGCTTGACTCATGTCTCTCTTTTTCTTTGTTTTGAAAACAGAGTTCATTGATACCGAGTAGTATTTTTTGCAGGCAATGTCAAAGGACATGAAGTTGAATCGGATGAAGCACCTGCCTGGTGCGCTTTCACTTTTATGTGACCGGTTCCATAAGTACGATAGATTGAAACACAAGAAACTCAAAGCAATAATAGAAGGTTTATTTGTCACTGGTGTGTTTATATGAGCATGAAAATCGTGAGATTTGCCGCAAGTAAGCAGCTGAGGTTATCTACTTCTGTTGATGTTGTGTGGGTAGGACTTCAAAGAAGTCCAAACGAAGCTGAAATAATGCATGTCGTTTTGGGGGGCAGTACTAATGACTCTTTTCAGATGTCTACATCTTCTTTTTTTAAATTAACGCATTACCTTAGGACTGGAAATGTCTTCAATTTGCAACGTCAACCTCTGTGATTTTCTTACAAATGTACTTGCAGCTTTGATAGCTCAAAAAGATAATAATTCCTGAAGTCAGGTTTAATGTTATATATATTCAGGATTTATTATCATCCGGTAACTGCATCTAGTGGCGTTCCTTCTAGCTAAAGTATACATTCCCTGAAACACGACCTGGAACACGCGAGCGTCTGGTTGATTTTGCCTAATCAATACTGAATTTTTTAAATAATTTATTCAAATAGTATCTTTCTTCAACAAAAAGTTACGGAGGAGGTGCATCTTTTCATGCAATCCCTGACAATGAGGGCATTGTAGTATGATTGTGCAACAAAACCCGTCCCACAAATGAATGGGGAATTTTCTAGCAATGGTTTACGATGGTGTTTATTTAAACTTGAATTTGGATGCATGCACCGAATGCAATTGAAGTCCTTGTCGAAGTGCTTTGGTTTGGGACAAAATCCCGTTTGTTGTTATCATAAGTTGGAAGCTCCTTAAATAGTGCAAATTTGGTTTTAATGAGTGCAATGTCTCGTGATTGATTTACCTAGTGTACGTCCAACTAAATATTTCCAATTTGTAGTATGCAAATACAATTGTAAAAGGCCTTTGATCTATCTAGTATACATCTAACTAAATATTTCCAATATTCAAGTATGCAAATACAATTGTAAAAGGCTTTCAATCACTAGGAGCCCAATATTGAAGTGTGCATTATTGGTTTTAAGCTAGTAGATAATTAAAGTCTCCTTTGCAATATTGGGAGCATATCAATCTTTGTTATGTTTCTATCTTTATAAAAAAGTGATTTCAACTATCATCATGACTCAAACTTTATTTCTATAATGACTTTTTCAATTTATTTTTATTTTGTGAGGCTAAAATAATTTGAAATTTTTTCCATAGGGATATATGCTAGTGCAAAATATCTTGGAATAAAATCATATATTATGTCTTTCTATAATTAAAAAAATAAATAGACCATAGCTACAAGTTCAAATTGCAATAGAATATTTAGTTTTAGGATATTTTCAAACTTTTAAATTGAAGTAAAAACTAAACTCATTAGCTTCGTTTCATTAGTTGAGCTCAAATTCAAAAAAGATCATTTTAATGGCTCAAATTCACATTAAGAGCAAGTATTCAAGTTTGACCTTGCCAAAATACACTATATGTTGATCCATGTAGTCAATAATACCTCAAAGAGAGGATTTTCAATACAAACTCCTTGCAAAAGTACTCAACAAAGTCCCCCCCTCCCCAATGAATGATAAATGTTTTTTTCCCATCTCCTGAAAGTTCTAAATGTCATGCAGAGGCCAATTTTTGGCTTTCCTAGCGCTTCAAAGTTAAACCCTAAGGGAACAAGGCTATTAGGTGGCTTTTGCAACTACATGTTTGTAGATAAATTTGAAATGTGAACCTCACTAATAGTTTGTGAACAACAAAGAGACATCAAGCAATTTTTTTGCTAAATTCATCGATGCAATCTAATAAAGAAATGTTCAATTGTGCAATTTTTGGTGAATTATTGGAGAATGGGGAAGGCATTTGGGTTTATATATATCTTTTTTTCTACATCTCAAAATGAATTGCACATCAAAATCATAATGATATATATCTATGGAAAAAACAGTAGAATTTTGGGAGCACTTTTGAGCATTTCAATTTTAGCAGTTCAATTTCAGCATGTATACAAAGAATTGCTAATCAAACATTTTTCATCAATCTTGTCAACGATGGCATTTTTTCAAAAATTGTGAGCTTTTGTCAATCTTTTTTCATAGGAAAGCTACATAAGTCTTCTTTCATTTCAACGGTGGCAATCATCAAATTTAATCCACACAAATAAAGAATTATGCTTGTTACAAGAGCTAGTTAAAAAAAACAAGAGCTATGCTCAACCTCCCCGTTCCTTTAGGAGTTACAATGGCTAGCATAAATAGACGTACAATGGAAGTTGCTTCCAAGAATTTCCTACCATTTCTACATAATACATCAAAAATTGAAAGTAGAAGACTATAAGAGCATGTAGTTGCAATAAACATATAGCACAACCTTTGAAGTTGAAGTATGAACCCAAAAAATGTAGCTTAATACAAATATGCAACTAAGATGTACAATTTCTTTTGCAAAAAATGACAACATTGTACATTACATGTAGAAAATGAAAGTACGAGCTACAAAATGACTTCACAACTCAAAGATGCAACATCTAAGCATTCAAGATGACCACTAGTGTGTGTAGCCACTTTTTGCTTTGTAAACATCAACAACTCTTTGAGGCATAGAAAGTATCAACTTCCTAATAACATCAACCTCGTTACTATACCAAATTTCTTATATCTTCTCCCATAAATTGCTTTTACCAGTGAGTTTCTTCTCAGACCTTCTCATGCGACGATCTACTTCATTTAAAAGGTATTCTACAAGATCAAAGTCATAAAATTGTAGTGGGTGCCAAATAACCTTAAACTTTTGTACAAGCAACCAATCTATAACATAATTTTCATTATGTTTGGGGTCATTATCATGCTAGAAAATAACACTCTCTTCTTCTAAATCTTGCATGCGTATAATCTCCATAAGTTTTGTCCCCAAAATCTCTCGATACACATATCTATCCATCTACCCTTCAATCAAATGAAGCTTGCCAACTCCTTATCAACTCAAATAAAATCCCAAACCATTATACTTCCTCTCCTATGCTTAACTATACATTGCACATGATGGTCTAAGAGCCCCTCTCCACTCTCTCTCCAACAATCATGTCATCCATTTGAACCAAAAAGGTTAAATTTTGACTCATCAGAAAAGATGACAAAACACCAATCTTCCCAAGTGAAAGAATTGCACTTCTTTGTCAATTGAAAATGATGCACTCGATGCTTCTTTGTCAAAAGTGGCTTCTTGACCTTCACACATGCTTGCAAGCCTTGCCTCTGAAAACTCCTTCTAATCATATTATCACTCAATTACATGCCGTCATACCTTAATCCTCTTCCTATTGCTGCAATAGTACTAGTACTTTGATTGTTTAACCTCCTTACAATGTCACAATCGTCACGCTCATCAAGAATTCAAGGTCTACCAGGTGAAGTTTTGTCTCTCAAACTCCCTCTCGCACCAAATCTTTGTACTATGAAATTGTACAAATTTGTACTTTAGTCACTGCAAGTGCTTCAAGGAATGCCCCAAATTACTGAAATTTCACCATAAGAGTTGCCTCGTTTGTGTATCTCAAGAATTGCCTTTCTCCCATTTTCACATCTTTTAAGAGCCATAGTGAGTCACTTGAAACCTCTCTAAAATGCTGAATGTTTTTATAGCACAAAAAAGCTTCAAAACAGCACTTGCATTGAGAAGATAGTGATGTGCACAATTTGTATGCATATTAAGTTGTACACATCACTTCAAAAATAATTAATAATGTAGATCTTCTAAGTGCATAATTTTTGAGGGAAATGATGTTAATTACATCCCATGTGGTTTTCTTCATAAATGCAATCAATAAAATCTTTGACAACTTCACTTTTCAACCATTGCTTGAACTATTTTGGAAATACACCTTTTGTCCGAATACTTCTGCTGACTACTATAACTCTACAAGGATGACCTATGACCAAGGTAGTCACTCAAAAATGATTTTATTTTTGGACTAATATGTCAATTCTTCATTTCTACAGTGATCTAGATAGTCGTACATTAGCCACTTTGGAGCCTCTACATCTTACGAGGTTAAATCTAAAAAACAAGCCATGACCATTGATTTCAAGCTTCATTGTCCATTACTTTGTTTGTTGACATTTTGCAACTAGATATGAATGAAATTTTCTATATAACACCATATTCATTAAAATGGGAGTTTTCCATTGAAATGAGAGGTTATTTAAAAAAAAAATCAACTAAAGGTTTTATGTCAATTCAGCTAAAATTGAAAGGTTTTTTTGTCAATTTAACTCGATTTGAGTTAAATTAACAGAAAACCTTTCAGATTTGACCTAATATTGAAAGATTTTATGTCAATTTAACTCGATTTGAGTTGAATTAACAGAAAACCTTTCAATTTTAGGTCAATATTGAAAGATTTTATGTGAATTTAATGGAAACTGATGTTTTAGATCGAGATCAGCATGATTATTTTGAAAGGTCTCCAATCTCTCATTTTAATGAATACGGTGTTATATGGCCATATTCATTAAATTGAGACAAAATGGACATTTTGGGACCTCTATTTTAACAAATAAAAAATTTATGAACAAATCAACCTTTATAAAATCAAAGGTTTGTGAATGCATTAAAGTATCAATTCACCAAAAAAAATTTAATATCAAACATTTATTATCATCTAAGTGTAAAGTCAAAGATAATATGAGACTGCAAATTGTCTCATTTTAACGAATATGGTCTTTTTTAATACTTATTTTTCAAAGATGAAATCATATGTATACAACAAGTCATAAAAATTTCAAATTATCATGAATTTCTTAAGAAATAAATGAAGAAAATTCATATCAAATACAAAATATGCTCAAAAAATCTGAAATTTCCACCATAGATGTATATTATAGTTTAAAGGGCAAATGCACACTACGGTGGACCAAAAGCGGCGAGTTGTACACTTCACAAAGTCCATTCCTGCTTGCTATTGGCTTACACAAACTGCTTGCTAATAAACAGCTTACACAACAAAAATAACGCCTAAGAGTGGAGAGAGAAAAGGATTGAAACCCTGAGCCTTGTATACGTGGCCAATTAGATGAGCCCCATTCTACTTCAACAATAGCCCGTTTGTGCAACTACCTCTAAACAACCAATTTTAAAATTTTAAAAACAGGCCACCCTAGATAAACTGAATTGGGATACATTTAATTCAGACACTATCCTTAAATTTCAATTTTTTCAAGATGAAAAATGTCCCCCCAAAATATCACCTTTCTGATCATTTAAAAGTCTAAATCTATGAAAACAAGATAGATTTTGATATAGTTTTAAGCTAGATGTTCACTACTTAGTATATGTCACACTATATGTGAAAATCGAATTCCATATATTTTTAATTTCATTGAATTTTTGAGCCCTTCAATGAAAATAACATAGACTGTGATAGTCTTTACAAAGTGAATAATAAAGTCTTTTTGTTGTATAATAATTGGATTTTTGTTAATTATCCTCTAAAGTCATTTCATACATCAAGTATATAATGCAAAAACAAGTCCTTCTCATTACTTGTGTGTTTTAATTTAATCAAATTCAATAAATTAATTTATAAGCATCTGAAACTATGGACTATGACAGTCCATAGTGGATCACCGTAGTGTGCATTTGCCCTAAAACGTCATAGTAAAAATCAAAGGTTATCATATCATTAGAAATCTAGAAAATCAATAAAACCATGGTTATAGGTCCAAAGTTAATATTGCTATAAAATATTGAAATTTTCAAAATTTTCAAAATTTTCATTTGGAGTAAAAATTACACTTGATAAGCTTGATTTCATTATTTGGATTAAAATTCAAAAAACATCATTTTTATGGCTAAAATTCTCATCAAGTGTAATAACAAGAAATGGCCAAAATACACTACAAGGGTCATCCATCTATGAATTAAGCATCTTCTTTTTTAGAAAAGTCAAGAATACCATGATGATGGAATTTGCAATCACTGTTTATTAAAAATATACTCAAGCAACTTCTACAAAAAATATTGGATGAAAAAACTTTTTTTCCATCTTGACTATAGTCTCAAGTCAAGTCATCCATTGGACACTTAGTGTGTGCATTGTCCTTTTAGAGTTAACTCTTAACCCCTCAACGCCCAAGGGGCTCAAAAGTAGCCTCTCATAGTTTGGAAGTCCAATTCAAAGTGATGTAACTTTTGCATCCAATGTCTAAATTCAAAAAAACTTGTTGGGAAAGTTGCGCATACTAGTCTAGTTCATGTGATAAAATTTTTAGACCAATTTAAGATGAATTGAGTTTGTGACAGCCATTCAAAGTTCATAGGTTCAATTTGATTTCAGCACATTGCATTGTCATGTCTGCAACTTCGGGGGCTTGTATCTCCTTCATCCAATGGTTGTTTTCAATAAAATTTGTTGGATTTTGTTCCTCTAGACATATAATTAACGTGGTAAAATTTTTATGGCAAGCCAAGTTGTTTTGAATGTTTGGGAGCAATTCGAAGTTCAAAACCCTAACTTTTTTTGGTTAGTGTGAACTTCGGTGGCTTGTTACTTTTTCATACTGTGTCCGTTTTCAAATTTGTTTTTTGGAAAAGTTGCGCATATTTGTCTAGTTTGTGTGGCTAAAATTTTGTATCAATCAAAGAAGTATCGAGTGACTAAGAAGCATTTTAGTAGAAGTAGGTTCAACCTTAGATGTGTTTTTTGCATCCTTTTTTGCTATTTTTTTTTACATTTCAAAGTCATTTTACAAACACAATGATTTAATTTAATAAAATCTTTCTCACCAGTGTGTTTATATGTTGATTTCAAACCACTTTCTAGTGTAAAGTTTTTTCATTTGAGAGGTTTAGAAATCAAATTTCTCCTCCAAATGTGTTTTAAGGAAAATTTCAGCATCTTTTTTCAACAATAAAACATTATAATCTTGCAATCTACGAGGTCAAATGGCTCCAAATTTGATCCACGTCATCTACAATATACACACTACAAGATTGTATGGTTGAGATTTTGATACCTTCATGACATGTAGACTTATAACTGTTATAAGGCTTGAAAAGCAATGATGTTTTTAAGCCCAAAATGGCCATGGGCCTTGAGGGGTTAAAGCACACACCTCTCCCCTCCATGATCAGGTAGTCACCAAAATTGATCCAATATTATTGGACCAATAGGTGCATTCTTTGTTTTTGTAGGAAGTAATTAAATCATCCATCGACCACTTTTCGGCCTCACTATCCATCTGAGGTTAAAGTTTAAGCCCTAGAAACAAAAGGCTTATTACTAAGGTAGTTAGCCAATATTCTCAAATTTCAAAATGACTATCTTAGATGTATTTATTTGCTTCTACATTTTTTGGGTTGGAAGTCATTCATAGGACATTTTTTGTCCTTTGCAACATTTTTAGAGCAACTAAGTTAGTCTAAAGAGGGCCTACGTGCTTGATTACTAGTACAATATAGTACAAGGGAAATATCGCCAGCTTGATGGATCCAGTATTCTCATTGGCTCAATTTATTTTCTTTTTTCTTTTTAACTCCTAAAAGTCCCAAGACCTTTTTCCATCAAAGATTGCTCAAAACTGCCATTTTTACGGCAAAGAGCAAAAAATTTAATTTTTTTTTTAATATAACTATAGAAACATGTACTAGACTAGTATAAGAATGCTTGGAAGAAATTTCAAAAACTTTAACAATGTAGATTGCAAGATATTTGCATTTGAAATGAAGAAAACAAGTTTTTTCAAAAAGGTGCTTAGATTGCTTGAAAAACAAGATTGTCCATAACTTTCTCATCATTAGTCCAAATAGAATGATTCAAAGCTTCATATATATACAAAAATGTAATATTTGAGGAAAAAATTAAAAATTAAAAAAATTCATTTTGTTTTTGTTTTTTGGGGGTTGCCTTTGAGTTGCTTTCTGGACTTGGAGTAGCATCATTTTTGGTGCCAAGCACCAATTGAAATAAAAATTAAATTTTCATAAAGCTAATTTGATTTTTTATATTAAAAAAAGCATGTCAAAAATTGAGATCACACAAGCCTACCAAAATTCCAAAAGTTCCCCTACAAACTTTGGGACTTTAAGGGTTAAAACAAATGAAACACTCGGTTCTTTTTTCCAAATCACTTTGTCTTGCTTCACCAATTTTGATAACTTACTGACCAAGGGGGGGTAGTCCCAAAACTTTTATTATCAAATGATTGACTTCATATTTGTTGAAAATTTTGAGGATGAGATTGCCTTATTTCAATCATTTTGATTCTTATTAAAATAAAGTGAATGTAGTTTAAAATTGCATGAATAGGCAACTTCATGTTGTACTACAGATCGTTGCATTAACAAATTATCTACATTCCAAAAAATTGACGTTGATCAATGAGCTCTAGTTAACTAAATGTTGGAAAGGTATCTTTGCTTGTCTAGTAAACAACCACCATTATAGAAACGATTGGATTGGACAAAGTACTAGGAGTGTTCAAGCAATCACCCATTTACAACATTATATGAGCATGTTTCTTTCTTGGATTGCTCTCAAGCCAATATTGTTAATAAGAATAGCACTACTCCATATTCTCAATGCAAACAAGTTTTGTCTTGCATGATGTCATTAGGAAGGGGAGAAAAAGGGCAAGTTTAGATTAGTAATACAAAATTTATAACTATGGTTATTAATTGTGATTACAATAGCATTAAGTATATATATCAACACAAATTATACACAAAGTAGCAAAGAACTATAACAATCTTAAGTTTGTTGTAATTTGTTGTTTAGAAGTTGTATAAATAATTTGAAATCTAAAGGCAATCGTATGAAAAACTTGCATCAATCTAAAACTTCCATGTATTGATATTATTTTCAGTAATCACAAACCAAGGTAGTTCATGAAGAACAACTATATGTCAATACGGTACCTTTAGAACAGCTTTGCCACTACTCAGGGGAATAATTAATTAATTTGAAAATTAAAGGTTCGCCACCTAGAAAAGGAATTTTTTGAAATTCGACTTCTTGGGTAAGTAAATAATTTTAGTTTCACCTTGCATCCAACCTTTAACCTAAACTCTATCCTAAAACATCTATTCACCTCATGCATAAGTCTCTTATATAGTTTCAAAAACTACTTAATGCATGTTCAAAAATGAGAAGACAAGCTATTTATACAAGTGGGGTGGTAGGAGGTATAACAAACCATGTGGGATAAGTATGTAATTAAGATTAGTAAGAGCTCAACCGCTCACAGTCAAGTCAAAAGCATTAAATTGTGTTCAAAGTTAAATTCTAAACTTCATTTAGGCATAGTAGAATAATTTTTTTTTAAAAACATTGAGCTAATTTAATGTGGAAAATCAAGTTGAATTTCATCTCCAAAAATCCGTTTGAGATTTCAATCCTCCAATCAAAAATTATGGACAAAGTTTTGACAAAGAGCAGTCAAGCTCTCATCTTCAAATTATCCCATATCCTTTGAGGATTCATATTATACAATGGATTTCATTATAAAAATAAACTCTCTACCCTTCACTCTCAATTAATGTCAATGAATTGATTCCTTCATTAGGTCATCAAAGTTTCCTTGATGGTCGATGATCAAATGATGGATTGCAATTTGCACATTGACTATTTATTCTTACCTTGAAATCTTCAGTTGTTTAATTTTTTGCTCATGTGCTATAATTTCTAAATATTTTGCCATTTTTAAAATTTCTTTCATGTCTTTTTGCCAAATGTTTTGCATAGTTTTCAAAGTAATTAACCATCAATTTTTTGAATTATTTTTTGGCAAAGGGCTACCCTTCTTTGTTGTTGCACCTTTGCAGGTCTTTACTTTAGGTCAACGAAGAAGGTATTGGCATCCAATTGTTTCATGACCTTGTCTACTTTGTCATTCTTAAAGATAACTACACCTTTTACCAACATATATCCAATCCCAATATAATGCACTCTGAATATGCATTTAAAAATAAAGTTGTACTCCAACTTCCAACTATATACATCTTAAATCCATTTCTATAGGAGCAAACATATATGCTCCTTGGAAACATTTCTACTTTAGAGGCATGCCCTAAGTAAATCATATTGGCAATTAACTTCTAAAGTTTTTTTACCATGTTTTATTATAAGCACTCCAAAATGATCATTTCTAATTGCATAGACCTAAATTTAAAAATAATCATTTTTTACACATGTTCAACCATATAATTTTGAAGCATGGTATTTTGTTGATGCATGATAAAAGTTTCAAGGTCTTTAGCCACAAATTAGAAGATTATAGTGCTTGAGGTCTGCCCGACATGATCAACAAACTTTGTGCATTTAAGGATTGGAATTTTGCTCTAGAAAACAAAAATGAGGCGTTGTGTAGAAATTTAAGGTTTCAATTTTTTTAACCCCCGGCTGCCCGAATTTGTCTTACGTGGCTGGTTGTCATGAGTGACGTGGAATGAGAGAACCACGTCATCTAAGGCAATTTCGGGTCGGAATGCATGTAGGTCTGAGTTGGGCAACCGCGGGTTCGAAGATCAGGGCGATTTCGGGTTTAGGATGTAGGACAACTTCGGGTATGTCTGGGCGACCGCGGCTCTAGAAAGGGCAACTTCAGGTTTGTCTAGGCAATTGTGGCTCTAGAAAAGGCAATCGCGGCTCTAGGTTAACCCACGGTCGCCCCTCACCGCGCTCTCTCACTTGAGGTTGCCACCAAACGCGGTCGCCATGTACCAATAGTCGCCCCTCTACATCAGACCCGCACGCGCCTGTGAGTGTGCCATAGGGTTGCCACATAAGTACATAACATCCAATTGGTTCGGGCAACAAAAGAATTTTTTTGGAAAAGTCAAAGGTCAATTTGACTTTGTTGGACGTCGCGGAGGCTCTATTGGACATCGCATGTCGCGATGTCCAGGAAGACAACCTTGATCAAGCATGATAACTTTCTCTCTTGAGCGGTGATTATTTTTTTTGTTTTCATATTTATAGTATGTACACACATACAACTTCACCAAAAAAATAATAATGATGTTCAAAATTCACTTTGTA
This sequence comes from Antitrichia curtipendula, assembly GCA_951230915.1. NCBI lineage: Eukaryota > Viridiplantae > Streptophyta > Bryopsida > Hypnales > Leucodontaceae > Antitrichia > Antitrichia curtipendula. Next base: position 2,246,032 of record OX579638.1, on the reverse strand, counting down.
AAACCTTGCCTAAGGTTTAGGAAAACCTTAGCAGAATTTTTTGTCTTTGAGCAATCAATACATGATTGCTAAAAGTTACAACTACATATCCTATTGCAAAGATTCGCTTGAATAGAGCGTCTTTTGGGAAGAGTTCAACTATCTAGGCCATACATATGCACCTACAAAATCAAATTCTATCTTTAATGCCTCTATTAGATCACCACACTTACCGCAAGCATTGCACCTTCCTTGTTTAATCCCTAAAAGACCAATATATTTAGAGATCCAAAATTGCTTCACAATATGCAGGCCAATGCAAGGTCAAAATCCTTATCAATATTTATTTTTTAACAAATCCAATTGTAGAATCCTTTATTTAACTTGTTCGAGTACATAATCTCAAAATTTTAGAATGAACATCCCAACTAGTTGCAAGTTCGATGTGCCTAAACTTAAAAATGTAGGCATTTTTAGCCCTTCCAAAAGATGAAGGTTTGTCTTTCAACATTTTTAGAAAAACATTTGTACATCTTTTAACTTGTGTATTTAGTCAATATGTTGAAAAATGAATTGAACATACACACATATACAAATATATATATATTTATTGTTTTTGTTTTTGTTTTTGTTTTGTTTTTTGTTTTTTGTTTTTGTTTTTGTTTTTGTTTCATTTTTAAAAACTTTCATATTCATCATTAAATTTTTTTAAGTAGAAGGTGGTATTAAATAAAAGGAAAAACTAATCTACTAATAGCTTTTACAAGAAATTAATTTTTTAAAATTCCAATAGTGAGAATCTTCTAGTAAGAAATTAATATCTTTTATTTTTATTTTTATTTTAGAATTTTTTAAATTAAGAGCAAAAGATGATTTCATATGTTTTTCTACCTTTATTGCCCGCAAAATAAAACTCTTCATAACTTTTACCTTATTATTTGGAATTGACTACGGTTCAAATATTTTTGATAATATATCATTTTATAAAATTCCAAAAAAATAATCAACTTATTTATAGAATATATCTTTTGTTGCCAATTTTGACATTAAAATATAAAAAAAACTTCTAATATTTGCAATATTTATTGGAATGACACAAAACAAAGCTTCACATGTAGATTATGATAAGTAGCATCCATCCGAAAAACTTCATGCAAAAATTACAAATTATGATGTCAACCAAGTGACTTGTCATTAAAAAATACCCCCTTTCAAGTGGTGTATCATAAGAAAATATCGTCTTTAAAATCACATATAGAAAGTTAAATTGAAAATATAATACTTGTCATAAATTGATAATAAAAAAATTAAATTAAATATTTTATTGAAGAATAAAAATTTCAATTCAAAGGTAGCAATCTTTTTTTTAACTGCTAAAGGACTGAGGCCTTTTCTCCATCAAAACACACTAAAAAATGCCACTTTTATTGCAAAAAGCAAAAAACTTTAATTTTAAATTTTAAATTTTTTGCATATCTAATTGTAGGATCTTATATAAGACTAGTATAAGAATGTATGCAAGAAATTTCAGAAACTTTGACTGCACAAATTGCAATATATTTGCATTCTAAGTGAAGAAAACAAGTTTTTTTGCACCTTGCTTGACTAGATTTTTAGGCTTTGAACCTTCTTAACTTAAATTTCTTGTACTATCAATTTTTATTTTCTAAATTTTTATGTTGAATACTTGAGATGAGAATCTAGGAAAAAACTTCAAGAAAAAAACACTTAATTTTTACTCATTAAGAAATTGTTAAGTAGAAGTAAATTCAAGATTGACAGAAAAACTAAATTGTTAATAGTTCTAAGATGAAATTGAAATACAATAATCCCAACGGTGAGATTGTTCTAGCAAGAAAATATAACCCTGTATAACAAAAAAAAATTAATTATAGAAATTTAACTAAAAAATGAATCCTATAAGTTATTTTTTCAAGAAGATGCTTAGATTGCCCGAAAAACTAAGATTGTCCACAACTTTCTCATCACAAGTCCAAATAGAATGAATCAAAGCTTCAAATGTAGACAAAAATATACAATTTTAGGAATTAAAAAATATATATTTTTTGACTTTTTTTTATTTTTTGTAGTGCCTGCTAACCTCCATTTTTGGCTTATTGTACCATATCATTTTCTCTTGGTCACCATTTGAAATAAAAATTATATATCTACGAAGTTCTTGCAAAACCGCACATCCTCAAAAAATTCAAAAAAATTCATTAGTAATTGAGGTCATAGGAACCTACCCGGACCCAAATTTTCCCCCAAGGAAACAAACGGTCCTTTATGGGTCAATATTCTTCTACAACTCAAAATCATGATGCCAATTGATGTCTTCAATACTAATCTTGCACATAAATACCTCTAACATAAGTACATTTTAGGTTTGGAACAGAAGCTTAGAATGAAATCAATTTTAATGAGATTTTGCTTCAAAAAACTCTCTCATGGTTCTACTTGTTGGGATAACCAAATTTTATGCCCAAACTCCATCAATATGGAACAATTTTTATACCACTGAAAAGCACCCCCACCAAATTGCCATGTTGCTTCAAACATACTCTTCTTTCTGTGGCACTCAAAGTATATTGTTTCAACAAACTCCAATACTTACACCCTGCACAAGTTGCTATCTTGTTCAAAACATGTGTAGTTTCAAAACTATCCTCTTCAGCCATTGGTTATATTACTATTTTGTTTGTTCATTAATAATTTCAAGAGTATCCTCTCCAACCATAGGATTGTCATGTAGACCTTGTCACCTTCATCATTTGGATAATGCTGAGGGCTGAACAACTTAAGGTGGGTACACCCAAAACCGCCACTTTTTGCTACTGAGCCTAGTTACTACTTTTAGACTGGTCAAATTTTCATATATTCTTGTTGACAAGTGAAAGGAGGTTTCAACGTAACAGAGAACGTGGCATTTGGACACCGTATGCAAAAGTTATTAAGGGTCAAAGTTTGTTTCTGAAAGCGCTCCATCCAAATAGGTACGTAACTGATTTTGAAAATGTATACAACTTGTAAATGACACTTTAAGGTCAGGTGCCATTTGGGGGATGCCTACCTTAGTTCAATTGAACCAAAAAAAATTTGCTATTGAAGATTAGGTGATTAAGTCTTAAATTTGTTTTAACACTAAATTTAGCACCTCGTTTTGTGGTGGCCATCTGTATTCTTTTATTTCTGGAAAGTTTTTTGGGGGAAATATAGGCTTCGGTGATGTGGCATAGATGAAGTGACTCTTTCTAATGATGTGTCACTTTTATTTCCTTCTTTGATGTGAACGGTATTTTGGCCTTTTTTTGGCCTTTCATTCGATGTGCGTTAGCTAGCTTCAAACTAGTGAAACCACTAGGTAAACATCTTTCATTTATTGTTTGAAAGATGGATATTTCAAGCTTGAGTGTGAGCTACAGCGAGAGGAATCTAACTAAACCTTGAAGGAACAAGGCACATTTTGGATAGAAATTGTGAAAAATTGTCATTTTTAGGGCAAGGAGAATAAAGTGAAAAAGAAATTCATAATCCAATCTTACAAATTTGTACTAGACTACCATGGGAATGTGTGAAAAAAATTCAAAATTTTTGACCACACGGATAAAGTTTGAAAGATGATAATGTTTGAAGTTAAAAGAAAAAGTTTTTTTCAACCTTGCCCCCCAAAGCCAACAGGCCTCAAACCCTCCTAGAGAGAGAATTTTATTCTACACATGATTAATTTTTGTTACACTTGCATCTTGTATCATGTAAGCTACATACCTACCAAATTTCACAAGCAGAGGTGAATTTTTCACATGTTGCCTAAAGCTGCCTAGACTGTCCAAAAAAATTAGGGTAGCATGATTTTTTATCTTGAATCTGATCAGAACAAAAATTATATTTCCACTAAGGAAGAGTACATGTTCACACCCTTGTGTCAAAATTTCATGAACATACGACCAAACTTGACTTTGGATGAATCTAAGGTAGTGTGTTGTAATTGCAACCTTCTCCTTCAAACCGACCCTATAATTAGTTGTAGAATGGATTGCAGATGATCCTTCAATGGACCACTTTAGCTATTGAATGCATCAAGGAAAAATTGTTTTTCTATTGCAAGAGCCAATCATTGATCTTGATTTCCTCAAATCACTTTAGAAGTTGCAAGGGGACAGATTTTGGGAGACCTAAGGTCACAAATAGGTATCTACAACAGAAATCTTTGAAAATTCATAACTAATTCAAAAATGCTTCAAAATATATGAAACCACTTGTGTTACATTTGGCATCTATTTGACTTTCTCTGAAAAATGAGCTAAAAATGTTTTTAATCATACAAACCTATGGAAAAGGCGAATCAGCCCTTAAAGGGTCGTAGTTACAGCACACTACCTTACCTGAGATTTTTTGCATACACTCTGGGTCATTTTCGGGTTAAGTTATTCCGATGTCACTGTTTTGCGTCACCCCCTGCTTGCCACTGCTGGCTCAGCAATGAATTTTGGATTGAACATGCCCACCTGCACAGAAAAGGTTCATCAATACATCCGAGGCACTTGTTGATGAGAGAGTGGATTACTTTTTTTCATCATCTGCGTGCAAGTTGGTGCGTTATATTAACTCAATCTAGGCGGTCCATAAAGTGCCCATATACAGTGATGAAGTGATGAAGAAAACTCAGTATGGATTTGAATTTTTTTCATTCAAACAACCATATCATAACCCCTAAAGTCCCAAGGCCATTTTTCTGTCAAAAAACACTCAAAACTGCCATTTCTGCTGCATTCACCCAAGAAAGCAGAAAAAAACATTTTTTTTAAGAATCTAACCACAGGATCTTATACTTCACTTGTCTGAGATCGTGTGGTAAAAATTTCATCAAATTTGACAGTACGGATTGGAAGATATTAGCATTCAAAGTTGGAGAAGAAAGTTTTTTTCACAAACATCCTTAAGGTAGTATGCTCTTAAAGCAATCATTTAAGGGTTGGTCCGCCTTTTTTACAAGCTTGTAAAGAGATGTGTAAATCAAAGACAACGATTGGCTCTTGCAATAAAAAAATAATTTTTTCTCAATGCATTCAATTGCTAAACTGGTCCATTTAACCCCTAAAGGACCAGCATGCAATTTTTGGCAGTATAAAAAATTTGGGCAGGTACTTGTGATTGGAGATTTTCATATTTTTGGCTGAAATTTAATAGAAGGTGGGCGCAAGGAGTACCTTTCATATGCACTAAATTTCATGACATTTGGAAATAGGAGTCAAAAGTTATGGCCAAATATGTTACTTTTTTTTGTAATTGGGCAGTCCGGGCAGATCATAAAAAATCACTTTTTTCAAGAATAAAAATTTGAAATTGGTTTTCTAGAGTTATATATACGTGGAAAGCTTTGAATCATTCCATTTCGACCAATGAATCAAAACTTATGAGGATTTTTAGTTTGCGGGCAATTATAGATTCTCTACTCTAAAATAAACTTTGAAGTTGTTTATTCAACTCAATTTTTAATATTTTTTGAAAAAAAATAAATTCATAGGATGTAGGTTGTTTATTACAACATTACAACCATTGGGATTTACATTTTTCTATTCCATAATTAAATTCTTAACAATTTAGTATTTTGGATCATTCTCTACTTCTTTCTACTTACTATTTTTTTTGTATATGTTGTACAATATCAAATGATATGAAAATTTTTATGCATGTAGAGAACTTGTTTAGGAAAAAGAATTCAAAGATGCACCACCATTTTGGACATTTTTTCATACAAATGTGACCTTGTGAAGTGCAGCTGCCCTGTTTTTCGCAGGGACAAAAAAAAGATTTTTGCCAGTTCAAATGCTAATATCTTCCAATCCGCATGGTGGAAAATTCTGAAATTTTTTCAAGATTTTCTAAAACTAGTTTACTATAAGATCCTATGGTTACATGTGTCAAAAAAGGTTTTTTAAAAAATAAATTGGTACTTGTACTAAAAATGGCAGTTTTGGAGTGTTTTTGGTGAAAATATAGTCATAGAACTTTAGGGGTTAAGGATCACCCATCTCCATTCTCCACCTAAAAATAGTGGCGATTTGAAGAAGATGTGCGCTTTTAGAGCACACTACCTTAGATTGCCCAAAAAACAAGATTGTCCATAACTTTCTCATCACTAGTCTAAATAGAATGATTCAAAGTTTTACATGTAGACAAAAATATAATGTGTTAGGAAGAAAAAAAATTGACTTCTTGTGATTTTTTGGGGGCTGTCCGCCAACCTCCATGTTTTGCTTTTTGTGAAATAACTTTTGCTTTCATGCACTAATTGAAATTAAAATTATATTCCTAGAAAACTTATATATCTTTCTAGCTTAATAAAAAAATTAGTAAATTATGATGAATATTGAGACTGTATGAGCCTACCCAAAGTCGCATTTTGGCTCCCGTAGGGCCAATGGTACTTTAGGGCTTAGGCATCAATGGACAAAGTCCAAAAGCAGATACACAAAACTGTAGTATGCAACATATAACATATTACTATAAAAGTTTGAAAAGAAAAATAGTTGTAATTTAATAGAAAATTAATTTCAAAATTTAGCCATGTCTAAAACAAGTTTTGTGTACTGTAATTCCAACTTCCTCTCATTTTTTTCTTAGAGCTCCAAATTTTTTTTTGTACCTCGACATGTTGGCATACATCATTTTAGATTGTTGAACACAAAAATAGAAGGAAGCTGACTTGTATAGAATTTGAAATATTCACAATTTGGCAAATATGCAAATGATGTTGGTTCTAACAATATTTTACATATTTTTTTGGAATTGAGAATTTGGAATTGCATTAACCATTGTGGACAGAGTATAGGCTACAACATGAACCATTGTTACATCTTAATACCCTTGCATTTGAAATATTTATTGAATAAGACAATCCGACAATGCATTCAATTTGTATACTAGAGCCGCATGATGCATTTTTAGGTTCAAATTTTTTGTGCAAATAATAGAGTTCAAGACGTGCATAGTTGATCCTTTATAAGAAAATTAATTTGGGGATTTAAACATCTTTTTAGTAAATTTTCCTAGATAAACAAATGGAATTGACATCTAATCCATGTCATTTCTTATTTTTTGGAGCTTTATAGAATTAATCATGATATTTTGAAGTTAAAACACAATAGTCACTAAAAGCGTTTGCCTCCTGAAATGTACACTTTTTGTTCATTGTTGGTGCAGTGAGAAAGCAAAATGTACCTTTGCATTAGAGGACACTTTTAGAGCCCAAGTGCTCTATGAACCTCCTAACTTACAATCAATGGCAAGCTTCTTATTGTGCAAATCAAACCAAATCTTCTTCAATTATTAAGCTACTAAATTTAATAAAAACTTGTATTAGAGGTTGCAACTGTATGTCTAATTTAATCTTTTTGTTCTAAACAAGGGTAATGGAGGAAGTAAGACAAACTTGTTGTGTTTGAGCATCTTTTTCTTTAAAAAAAATTCATGGATTTTCAACTCAATTTTAAAGCAATTAGCATTAGTTTGCAGAAATTGTTCGAGGTATACATATTGTTAGATTTTTTTTGAAACCTGAACTATGCATATATAAAGTCATGTAAAAAAACTTAGTTTCAAAGTTTCAAATAAATATCTTACAATTAGAGATTTATTACTTTGAAATTTTAAGAGTGTAATCTTCAAAAAATTAGCTATATAATGTTTCAATTGAATTTAATAATAATAATATTTATATTTGCCTCATAATTTTACATCTACTTTGCAAACTTGGACATAAATTATGAATCTAGAAAGCAAGTAACAAGATACATATTCTTGTGTCTTGTTATTATTCCACAACTCATATTCCTTAATTCATATTCCTTAACTCATATTCCTTAATTCATATTCCTTAACTCATATTCCTTAACTCCTAGAATTTCATTGTCCTTATGGAAGACAAAATGGGACTTCGGGCAAACTTGTACAGTCTCAATATTCATCATGATTTTCTGAAACTTTTTGTGAAGGTAGGAAAATACATTAAATTTCTAGGAATATAATTTTTATTTCAATTGGTACTTGGGAGCAAAAATTATGCCACAATAAGTTTAAAATAGGGGTTAGCGGGCAACACAAAAAATATTACTAAAACTCAAATTTTTTTTTTTAATATGATTTTCTTCAAATACTATATTTTTCTGTGTGTAAATCTTTGATTCATTCTATTTGGACTAGTGATTAGAAAGTTAAAGATAACCTTGTTTTTCTAGCAATCTAAGCATATTTTTTTTTCTTAAACTAGTAGTATCCATTTTTGAATGCAATTCTCACAATTTTTCAAAAAAAATTGTTTGACAAGGTTAAGTTTGCTTGCTAGAACAATCTAACCATTTGAATTATTGTTATTGTGTTTCAATTCCATTTTAGAGCTATTAATAATTTAGTTTTTTTTGGACCTACTTCTACTTAATAATTTCTTAAAGAATGAAAATCAAAAATATGTTTTTTAAAGTAAAAATTCTTAGACTTTCAATTCAACTTTTGAACAATTTTTTCTTTTACTTCAACATCCATAGTGAAAAAAATTCCACAACTAGTGGTCAAAGTCATCTGAAATTTGAAATTTAAGGCTAGTGTGCAAAAAATAAATTTCCAACTTTGAATGCTAATATCTTCCAATCTGTACAGTCAAACTTCATGAAAATTTTACCACATGATCTCAGACAAGTGAATTACAAGATCCTATGGTTAGATTCTTTCCAAAAAAAATTCTTGGATGAACGCAGCAGATTTGGCACTCCAATTTTAAATAGTTTTCGGGGAAAAAATGGCCTTGGAATTTTAGGGGTTTTACAAGTATTTTTCTAAGTAATTTTTTTTACTTTGCAATGACTTGGCCAGAAAAAAGAAAAAGTCGCAGAATGCTTCTAGTCCCGTAGAGTTAAAATATTTCAAGAACTTTAGCAAAAACATTTAGAACATTTAAAAAAAAATCTTTTTCATGATTCAAGATTCTACATGTTTTCTGATTCCGTACTCTTTTGCTAGTATTCCATATCGAATCCCTTAAATGAAGTGTACGATCTGCCTAGTACATGAAGTCAACTGTAGAGCTCAAATGAAATGAAACCAAGTACAATACTCAAGTACGTGGCTTTTGTTTTCAAACATCAAGCTGAAAAGGGTTTTATTTCTTTTTCAGTTTTGATATTTCAACCAAAAAGGACAAATCTATCACCAAGGTAATCAACCAAAAATTGATCTAAATTTTGGACCTATAAGGTTTGGTGCTCTAATAGTGACTACTAATATAGAGGTACATTTTGCTTTCTTCAATGCATCAATAATGTATATTTCAAGAGGGGGTCATTTTGAGTGACCACTGCGTCTCACCTTCAAGAATTCGTAACTAATTCCAAAAAATATGAAACAACTTGGGTTAGATGTCAATTTTATTTTACTTCCTATAAAAAATATTTGCTGAAAATTATTTCAAAGAGTTTAGCTTCCCTCCAAATGCAATTAGCTCTTATAAAAGTCATTTCAAGAACAGACTACCTCATATGTGTAGGGTTGTTTTTAATCTTGAAAGTCATCCATCAGCTACTTTTTTGCATTTGTGTCTTTACTCGGTTAACTGTAGAATACCTAAGGAGCGAGATTTTGACTTTTGGATGACAATAGAAGCGTGTTGGAGGAAACAAATCAATTTCTTTTAATCCAGAATGGTCTATTTGTCCTTTCTACTTGTCATGTGCTGAAAAATATCATCATAAGTATTGCATATTTTTGTATGAATTTGGATGTACGTTCCACATAAGACCTTGTAGTGTACTTGACAACTTCTAGCTACTTGCACTAAATCTGAATTTCATCCATGAAAATGATTTTTTTAAAATTTGATTTCAACTAAAACATGAAGATAGTAAAGTTTAGTTTTTTAATCCAATTTGAAATTTTCAAAAAATTCAAAAAAAAATATTTTATTACAATATGAACATTGGATATATTATCATGGTTTATTGAATATCAATTTGTAGAATGATACACTAAATTGAATTACATTAAAATATTCTTTTCTATAATATACACTTACAGTGAAATTTTCAGATTTTTCCAACTAATTTAGTATTAGATAATAATTTTCTTAACTTATTCTTAGAAAAATCATGATATATTTGGAAGCATCATCAATAAATCTGAAAGTTTTAATAGTTATAGAAGTCATGTGATTTGATCTCTTAAAAATAAAATAAAATAATTCTCATTCAAACTTTGTTGTAAAATAGAGTAATCAAAGCAAAAAAGTTTAAGCAGATTACATGGCATGGGCTCTGTTCTTCCAAGTTTAAACACCGGCTTGTTTGCCTTCATGGATGATCAACATCATAGGAATGTATAATTTTGTGCCATTTTGTACATCGGCTTGTCTTATTTTGACCTCCTTTGAAAATAAAGTTTATCATGGATACAATGGACTTTAAGTTACAATGCATTGAGCAAAAGTGGTGAAACCCAACAACTTTGAATACAAAAGTTGCAAAATATGAAGTAACATATAATATAGTAAAAGTGGAAAAAAATTACAAGCAATAAATTGAGGTATATATTTTTATAGTTGATTATGTATATTTTCTAAAAATTTGACATTTTTTTCAAAAAATACTCAAATTTTATCAATGTTTTCTTTTTCAAGCTACATCTTAAACAATTCTGACATTAAGACAAATTGTTATACATCAACCAAAACTTTGCTAATCAAAATTTGTAAAAAGATGACATAAATATATTAAAAAATATAATGAGTATTTTAGAAAAGGAAATATTAGTGGAATGGGGGCTTTTTAGCCTCTAAAGAACCAAATACTTAAATTTCAAACAATTAATGATTGCAAACATGGCTTGAGCACAATAATTTGTTTTTACCATCCATCAAAATATTTATAGATGCTTGTGTTGGTTCTCTTATATTTTGTTGAATGTATAGATTGTCACAACTTTCATGTGCAAATTTTTTCTAAATTTTAATGTGTATGAGTGTGATTGACCTCAAAAAAATCCTTTTCTAGTTTAAAATGATCCATTAAAAACAACTTGAATAAATAAGTAAAATATAAATCTAAAAAAATCACAATAGTTAGAATTTAACATTTTGAGCTTAAAAATTGAAAACTTATGAATGTTATAAATATTTATTCTATAATCAATTTTAAAGATAATTTTTAATTTTTGGTTTCCAATATTACTGAAGAGTATTGGATGGTGTAGCAAATGATCTAGTTCTATATATATATGATCTATTAATCATATTTCACAATTTTTGTTTGAGAACCATTATTAAATTTCTCTTCTAAGTTTCATTTTGGAGCACATCTCTACAAATTTGAAAACCTAAACTATTCCTTGGCCCTCAAGAGGTCAACTATTGTAGATAATCTACAGCTTACAATTTGAGACATTGCCAATTTTATCTTCATAGTTTTGGATATAAACATTGTAGTTAATAATTGAAAAAATAAAATAAAATAATATTTATCTATCATATAATTTTTTTAATAACAATAGCTCGACAGTGCTAGTATGTGAGCATGAAAATGTGAGCTTTGAGCATACATATAAGTGGATACATTGTTGCTTATGATATAAACACCTATAATATAAGTACCTATATTATAGTTACACTAAAATCATAAAAGTTTTTTATAATATAGACACCTATAACATAGGTGTATAGTCTTCTAGGCTCATGTGCTCATTCTCCTGGGCTCACATAATAGTAACCCTCCTTGAAGGATCAAAATTTTGGATAGGTTCTTCTAGTGTCAATTTCCATTACGTTTTTTTTCAACATTTTTTTTTGAAGGTAAGGGCATATATTAGTTTTTAGTCAATTTAATGTATACATCCATTGTTGCCTTTGACAATAGTTATGTCCTCCCAAGCACATGAAATAAGTCATGAAGATTCTTCTTTATCATGCAATTATGGCAACTTTATAAAAAAATTAACAGACATGATTCTTTTTTAATTTAATCTTCACATTTTTTCAACGTAAAAAGATTTGTAAAGTATAGATTTCTTGCTACAACAATCTCACCTTTATGATTTACATCTTTTTATGACATTTTAGAACTATCAACAATTAATTTTTCCTTCCAACTTGACTCTACTTCATTGATCAACTTAATAACGTTTTAAAGAATGAAATTTGTATGGTTTAACCTCATAATTTTTTCCCTAGATATTCAACTCAATTCTCCATCCTAAAGATTTATCCCCTTACAATCCAGACAATTCTTTATACATATTTACAAATTTGAATTTTGATTGATATTATATATCATACATCAAGATTATTATAAAATATTGATCATACTTTTGATTTTTCCTTTTCAATATGAACAATACAATATGAAATTCATATGATGAATTTTTTGGAATGTAAGAATATGAAGTTAAAACTTTTTTTTGACACAATGACAAATTCCATTGCAAGAAAGGCAAAACCAAACCCTCATCACTTGATCAAACCCACTAGAAGAAAATATGGACACCAACAAAACACCAACCAGAAACCTAGCATCTCAATCAAAATATTTTTGGAAGGTGAATTTTAAGCTTTAACATGTTGAATAGATGAGAGACCAAATTAATTCTAGCCCGGTAAAAGATTCCATTCAAAATTGTGTAATTCATAATATATTAAGTTAAGAGAATTCAAAGACTAAAAATCTAGTATGGCTAGGTGAAAGAAAACTTGTTTATTCTTACTTTAAACCCTAATATCTTACAAATGAATCAAAATTTATTAAAAAAAATTCCACAATTTTTTTGTACAAATATAATGCAAGATTCAACAATTGGATATCAATTTTTGTTCTACCATAGCTCCTTGCTAGAAATAAGGTAGGAGGCTGGAACTCCGATTGGGCATTTTCAACTGAGCCTATAAAAGCGTCACAAACTGCACACAACACAATCGAAATGAACGAGATTTTTTCCAACAAGACTTTGTTGTAGTAAGTGCGCGCTAATAGGGTATTGATGATGTGACAAGTGGTATGCTTATAAACAAATTTAGCACACAAGTCAATTTTATTCATTTGGAATTAAATAAAAATGTTGTGATGACAATGAGCTCAAAAGAGAACTTGTGTATACACTAGCATGAGTCCCGTGGAGGCTTTTTATTTTTTTTGGTTGCACAATACAACCAATTTTGTTTCACACAATGACTTGTTGAAATTGGAGCATGTTATGGAGGATTTCCAGATTTTCATTTTTTAATCCAAAGCCATACTCGAATTCATAATTGTTGCAGTCTAGGAACACTTTTAGAGCCCTACGTGCCTTCCATTTTGGAAATTGGTCTGTACTACATATTAATTCTGAAAATTTTGTTGAAAATTGCCACTCACGTCTTCCTCACTTTTCTTCCGGACAAAAAAGTTTCCAAAAGCTTTGGTGCAGTCAACTCTCCACAAAAAAGTTTCCAAATTTTTTGTTTTCGCTTATATGGTTGACTTATGAGCCTCCTACCTTAAGTGTTTCTTTTGATGAAGCATAGTCTTGGAACTTTATGAGTTAATGTTTTATTTACTGCACCTTTATTTTAACCTCTTTACAAAATTATTATAAATGAAGTGTTTTTAATGAGCTTTCAACTTTTATAATGGACTAGATAGGTTGCATCACATCTTTGTGGTAGGAAGTTTTTAAAATATCCAAAAGTGAATTTAGATAAAGTTTGTTTTTAATACGGGGTGAATAAGATAAAAAAATTATTAATTAAAAATTTTAATTCATTTTATTTTAATGAACTTACTAGATAGAATACTTTGTGAGTCAACATTTTAGTCTTAAAGTTTTGTAGATAAAAAGTCATACAATTGATAAATATGAATTCAATTTGTTTTTTCTATTATTTAGAATGATGTGCATCACCAAAACTATGTAAAGTTTCTTAGTAGATCATCTTGACACTAGAATTTAAAATCCTCAATTTCTTGTATAAGTTATTAGTGATCTAGTTTTTTTGTTCATTTGATACCACGTTCCACTTTATATTTTTTAAAGATGAATAGGAAATTTGTTTGATTAATTTTTCAGAATGTAATCTCAACCCATTTTCCCAAATACTGACTAAATCTTATAAGTTATGGAACATAAATGTTTTTTCCTATAAATGTTGAAAGATAGAACTTCACCTTTCAAAAGGGTTAAGAAAACTATGTTCGGAAGTTTAGGCACATTTACCTTGTAATTGTGGAAATCTTCACTCTAATTTTTCAAAGGTTGTATTAAAGATGTTAACTAAAGGATCCTATGATTGAATTTGTTAGATAATTAAAATAGGTGAAGATTTTAGCCTTATTTTAGGTACTAGTGTTTTGAAGCAATTTTGGGCCTCAAAACACCATAGTAGATTAAAGGTTTAAAGGAGGGCATCATAACACTAAAGCAACCCCACAACATCCAATGAAAGGTTGTCATTTGTCCTAAAACACGCTCCATTGAAATTACACAACATTGCACAACCACCAACCCTAAACCTAGGATTCTTGGAAAGTGGTGTCTTCTTTTATGATATACTTGGAGAGAGGCTACGCTTAATCTTGTAAGGACACCAAGGCTCCAAAGTAGCCTATGGATGATACAGAATCCTTCTATTTAATACATAAGTGCATATATACATCTTTGAAATTTTATGCAAAAAAGGGAGGTCTTGTATAGTAATTTGACCTCTAGTGACTCGTGCTTTTGAAATTCTTTTTAAGTACTACATGATTCGCACTATATCCCAAAAGGTGATTTCTACATTGACCAACCCGTCGTTTCAAGGTTACAATTTGGGGTTGTCACACCTACAATCTTCTCCCCATTTTCAATCTTCAAAGAATGAGGATGTGGCACTTTCTCCTTGAATTGTCAACGGCCCATTCTCCGAAGATTGAGAAGTTTTTTTCTTCTACTCTAAAAGTGAAGAATGGTTGTAAAGAAGTTTCTCCATTTCTCTCCATTCTCAAGAGGGGTGTCGCACCTTGTTCATGGAGAAGGCAAGCTCCTATTGGCTCCTCTTCACACTTCATACCTCCTCATTCTTCATAAGAAGTTTCATTTTGGAGGAAGGTGAGACAACAAAAAGTCCTATTATTTTCAAAACTTGTTAGGCCTTTGCTGCTTGAACTAGTATTCTACAAGCGAAGGTCCTCATGCATTTCGATGATGCAAAAGTAGTGTTTTTTTCACACACAAATTTCGCCAATTGGTCATTGCCAAATGGTGTTGGCTATTTGTTGTAAAGGAAATTTTTATTTGGGGGGATCAAAATAGCCAAATTATTGTTGAATTTAAGACCAATAGCCAAGTTTCACCCAGGTATTACCTAGTTGTCATATAGATATCACCAAATATCACCCATGTATCACCCAAATATCACCTAGTTGTCATATAGATATCACCAAGTATCACCCATGTATCACCCAAGTATCACCTAGTTGTGATATAGATATCACCAAGTATCACCCATGTATCATCAAGGTATCACCCAAGTATCGCATGAGTACTGAAGAAACAACTGGCTCCTTCTCCAAAATGGGGAAAAAAAACTAACTGTGCAGAAGGGACCGTCCCTCCCTCCAGGTGAGCCTTGGTGAACACTGAGGTCATGTTGTGATCCCCATGTCGGTGTCCGTCTGTATTGTCCACTGCCGCGGCCTTCGTACACACGCTTCCTTGCCAGTTACGGAGCAAAGTACAGTAACTTACAGTCGAGCGACGCTACGCTGGGCTTTCGGAGAGCATCTCCGACTACAGTTGTGGACCAGCAAAAGCCAAAGCTTCCCGAAAGAATCAAAGGCGCTTTCTTGGAATCACTGGACTGACGCAGGCGTCAATGCACAGACGCCGCGTAACCTTCGATGCGGATATTCCATCAAGTTCCTCTCACCGGACAGCCAGACGTTTGAACGGTTGAAGTGGTTACTCAAAGTCTGCAATTTTATCCCCAGAGGAAACACTGGAATTGTTTTTATTTGTCACCCATGATAAAAAAGTTTGGAAATTTGGAATTCCAATTTGGGGAATCAGAGGCACCAAAATCAACTTGCTAGGGGGACTGACTGAAAGATGACTCGAATGGTAGAGAGAGGTGAAGGATGCATGACACTAAGCAACCACAACATAGAGGCAATTTTTATATATTTATTCTTGGATGGTGAAGGATGAAAACCTTAATTGAATGACAACTACAACATCTTGTTGGTAGAAAACCATGGAATTGATTATGGTACTTACCAGGGATGGAAAATTTTAAATTATAATTGAAATTGGAGAACTCTAAATAGTTGGGTGAAGTTATGAAACATAAAATTTGCTATCTTTAAAATAGGGGGCAAATTTTTACTTGGAGGACTAGAGATGCCTTCTAAGGTCCATTGGTAGCACATGGGTTGGCTCAATGTCTGGGATTTTTTAATACCCCTAAAGGACCAAGTAGCATTTTATTGGCAACATAGCGTTTTTGGTCATCCATTTATGAACATAATTTCTTTTTTTTTCTTTGAGAATTTCACACAATATTTGAGAATTTTAGTTTGTGAAAAGAATTCAAATCATAGGATGTAGATTTTTTTATTACATCATTAAAACCATTGGAATTGGACATTTTCAATTCTATGACTAAATTCTGAACCATTTAGTATTTTTAATCACATACCTTACTTCTTTCTATTCACTATTTTTTTCAAGCATAAACAAGAAATGCTTTTTGTTGAATTTTTTTATATGCATTCCCAATTGATTTCTTCATCATATTATGGAGGAATGCAAGTTGTAGGGTATACACATTTTTGGGTAAATTTTTTGAAAGATTAAACTATTTGGGAAGAACTGAAAACATTTAAAAAAAAATTCAAGGCATTATGATCTTGCAATTGGCAAAGTTTTTTACTCAAATTTTTTAAAAGAGTGTACTCTAACAAGTTAATTAAAGCATCCTCTGGTTGAATTTGTTAATGAATAAATATAGATGAAGATTTTAGTGCTTTAGATACAAATATTCCGAAGCACTTTTGGGCCTAAAAACACCACGCTTCTTTAAGAGGTGCCTCTAAGGCCTACTGGTAGTGTATGATTTAGTTCAGCGTTTGGGATTTCTTAAAGTTATACAAGCTATTTTCTTTCTGTATCCATATTCAACTAGTTTTTTTGAGTATCTAGTCTATTTATTTTTTCTATTTTTACTAACTTTAAAATAAGGCACAAATTTTTTATCAAAGATTTGGAAATATTTCTAAAGCCTATTGGTAGCACTTGGTTTGGTTCAATGTTTAGTGTTGTTTTGAAGTTCTACTAGTTATTTTCTTTCAATTCCTATATTCAGCTGGTTCTTTTTTGTCTCCCGTCTGTTTATTTTCTCTATTTCTATTACAAACAGGAAATGTAAAGAAAAATTCATTGGATTTTTCCAATGATTTGAAACCCAACCAATTATTTTCTCATTTTCAGTAGCTAACCAATTTTTTTGAATGTTAGGTTGTTAAACCCAAATCCTACATTATTAAGCTAAAACTAAGTCGCAAACTAGTTAGGTATAAGAAACCACTGAAAATAGTTGTTTTTTGAAGTGTTGAGATCTTCAAATTGGTAGTCTACTTTTTGAAGTAGTCCCCTCATTCTTACAAACGTCAATTAGACCTTGGTGTTTGAATTGGAGGTATTAACCTCCAAAGGGTCACAACAAGGCTACCAGATGGCTTCTACAACTATATTTGGAAAAAAAATTGTATGTGAACTTCACCAACAATTTGTAAGCAACAAAGAGATCCTAGCTGGTTTTCTCTACTGAATCTACCAGTGCAATCCAATCGAGAAATGATTGAGTGTGCAATTTTTGGTGAATTTTTTGAAAATAGAAAAGATATTGAAGACTGTTACGTCACATTCTCATATCTTTTTTTCTACACCTCAAAATAATTTGAAAAAAAATTACACATCAATATTGTGATGATATGAAGATGCGTGGAAAAAAATTAGCATTTTTTAGTATTCCAATTTCAACATTTTGATTTCAACGTACATCAAAGTATTCCCTAACTGAACGTCTTTCATCAATCTTGTCAATCGTGGCATTCTCTCAAAAATTGTGCGATTTTGTTGATCTTTTTTTTATAAGGAAGCTAAATAAGTCTTGTTTCATTTTGACAATGACGATCATCAAAATTATTCCACATGAATGAGGAATTATGCTTGTTACAAGAGCTATTAAAAAAAATAAGGACTAGGCTCAAACACCCCCAGTCTTTTAGAGATTTACAAAGTTGCAAACACTCAATTTATAAATATACATTGTATCTACTATTTCTTAATCCCTACAAGACAATTGTTCACTGAGCAAACAATTGAAAATCCGGGTAGGTTCCTATAAAATTGATTTTGGTCGGATATTCACGAGATTTTGACACAAGGTGTGAACATGTACCTCCTTAGTTGGTCCAATTGGATGCTCAAATCAAAAGTTATGCTACCCTAAACTTTTGTGGTAGCTCAGGTAGCTTTTGCAAAACTCTTCCTTTACTTGTGAAATTTGGTAGGTATATAACTTACATGATACAAGATGCAAATGTAAAAAACACCCGTGTGTAGTGTAAAAATCTCATTTAGGAGGTGTCAAAGGCTACCGGCTCTATCAGGCAAGGTCAAAAAAAAAATTTCTTCTAATTTCAAACGTTATAATCTTTTAATCTGTGTAGTTGAAGTTTTAAAAAGAAGTTCCACACATTCCCATAGTAGTCTAGTACAAATTTATATGTTTGAATTTTGGAAAAAAAAAAATCATTTTTTACTCACTGCCCTAAAAACTGGAAGATCTCTAGAATTTTTGCCCAAAATATGCCTCATCCTTTAGGGGTTAACTACTACTATAGCCCTAATATGAATGAAAATTGCTATGATTATCATCATAGCATTGTTCAACTATACTTGGTGCAAAACTAATTTGATTAATCTACCAATAATACTTAGGTCGTTCAATCATTTGATCTTTTCAAAATAATAGACAGTTTCTTATACAAACAATTCTTTTGTTTTCATGAACTCTAGTTAGATTCTAGTGTTTGAAGTTAAAAAATAAATTAAAGATATCAATATATTAAGGTTAGAAAAACTTATTACCTTTTTGTTGTCTAAATTTAGAAAAATATTTGATTTAGATATTACGAGTAATCATTTTTATTAGTACATTGCATATGTGATGCCTTATGAGTGTTTTGTTAGCTTTGGATCTAAGGAAAAAAAGCTTTGCATTGACTGAAGATAAATTTTAGGAAGTTTAAATAGGACCTTACTCAATAAACAAGCTAGCTATAAAGACAAAACTTCTTGTCGAGTAATTGTTTAACATCAATACAAAGGGCTAGTGTAGTGTAAATTGGTGGAGAAGTGCAAAACTTGAGATCTCTATTTCCCAATTGGTTAAAGAGATGTTGTAAGCATTCTTCAGCATACTCTTGCAAATATAAAAAAAAGCACTTGCTCTTAAAGAGATTGTGGCATACTACATAATTATCTTACTTTTGGAATGACAACCTACTAACTAAATGATTGAATATTCTCTATGTCCTGCAATGGAAAATTTACTAGGCACTACAAAGTCACTTTTGAATGGTTTTTTTAATTTTTGAAACAAGGTGTAGATATGTACACCTTCCATCAATATTTATAATTTGCCCATATCAACGAAATTGTCATTTAAAGTGAGATGGACAAGTCATGTCATAAGAGAATTTTTTTTGTTTCACTCCTCATCTACTTCTAAAATTTGTCACACATGCAACTATATGACATAGTGCAAAATGGTCAAAATTATCAACTATATATAATGCAAAATCTCACAAAAAAATTTGAAAGTATTTTGACAATGTCGTGTAGGACTGAAAACAATTTTTCTTCTAAATTCAAACCCTATAATCATTAGAGGACAATTGGAGTCTTGGGATGCCTAAATTAGAAATTGGCTATTAATAGAAAAAATACAACATAAATTGAGATTTAATTCCACCTTAGCTGTGCACAGTGTGGAACCTTAGGCGGTGACATAGGATTCTAGAGGGGTTGCTACCAGTAGCAAGAAATCAACGAAAAATAATAAGGAACAATGGCATCATGAAAATTGACCCTTGGGTGATATAAAATGTGTATTGTTGGCAATGGCTGTATCGCAAGCAAGTATGTTCTAAGATTGTCCCCAAATCCAGACTAGTAGTGGAGCCACCAGGGTTCCACCATGAAGATGACCGCCGACAGTACATTTGGCAGGGAGTTTGAAATTCTCTTGTCTTAATGCCTCCACTGTTGTAATGCTTCCATATTAGAATAAGTGGAAATTTGCAGTAGAGTTGAGGCGCACAATTGAACACAGTTGAGCGAAGTAATAGAGAATCGTAGATCTTGTTTACATGTTACTACAATCACCCTGCATACTATACATCATGACGAGGGAGATTGGATTCCTACTAGGTATGAGAGACTGTCATGGATCAAGCTAAATCCAGGAAGATCCGGAGATTGGACTAGGGAGGCGCGCATGAATGGCGGTGACAATATGAGAGGGTCGTTCAAAGCGCAAATTGTGGATTTTTAATTCAAAATGGACAAACGCAAGCTTGCTATCAACAAGCCGGAATTAGTGTCCATGTTGGTGAGACATGCCTACTAGAGACATCATGTTCTGCTAGATTTAAAACTTCGTCATGATTGAGTTCCAGCAAACTGTAAGATTTCGTAGGGCCTTTATTGCCATTGTAATTGGGTGCGATGTTCTTTCATGAAGGTTGTTTTATACTAAAATTCATGTTTCTATAGATTTTTGGTCGTTGTTAATTGAATTGTCTATTGTGTTGTCTGTTGGAAACAGTTTTGTATCAGTCGTATTTTGAGGATTGGGTGGACTTAGATTCTATATTTGAAGTGATCGTGGATCTGCACATAGATGTTGATGAGGCGGCCCGCAATAGGAAGTCCTACAATGAACTCTTTGACAACAACATTTTTTTTTCTAATCTGGTTTATGTTCCTCCAACACTAGGTGTTTTGTATGGCAGCGTATAGCCACTGTTGTTGCTAGCATTCCCTGATCCCCATTGGCCCCTTATGGACATGCACACCAGGGAGGCATTCAGAACTAAGTTTAGGATGGATTTCCAATCGGTGACTAAAGCCACCACTGGAAGCCGCATGGGACATCTCCAATGGTTTGTTCCTCTGCATGTTTTTGTGGACCTCTTTGCCCTCGAAGGCAACAAGATGAGACGGACATTAACCCTCTATGTTGTTAACAATCCCATTGATGAGTTGTTCACAAGCCTCATGGATCCAAGTTGGCATCAGAAAGTCGTATTTGGAAAAGATATTGTGAGGTGCATAATTTCCAAATATTGTAACTTTCAAGTATATTTGAATTCAGTCTTCATTTGTTATTGGATGCTTTTGATGCCTGTGCTCTGTTGCCAACATCGCAACAAGGCCATTCCGTTGTGCACATGTGATGTTTCAAATGTTTCCAACTTTTGCTTTGTGATCTTTTCATATTGTTGCTAAGCTTGAATTTAGTCTTCACTTGTTACTGGATGTTGTTGTTGTCATTGCATTGTGCACATGCGGTTTAGGGTGTTTTCAATTGTGGTTTAGGGCGGTTATGATGACCATGCATTTTGTTGCACATGTACCATGTGAGGAGATCAACATTGTACTCAAACTTCAAATACGAAAGGAAGCGTTTGGTGCAAGATGGTGTCAATTGGGAACAAATAAACCAAGTGCAAGTGGAGGACATGGTGGGTTTTTTTTTTTTTTTTAAGGTGTCCTCATGGCAAGGTTTGAAGTTGGCCAAAGTTGGCACCTGACACACATTCATTGAGAGGTGTCTATCACCTTGGGCAATGTGACTCCAGAGGAATTCCGATTTTGGCTGAAGCAAGATGGGCATCTAGATATAAACATCAACCGTAGGCACAAAGGGTCAAAGGTTCCAACACAGTGGCACAAGTTCTACCACCATGAACATTAGAATTAGTAGCATGCTAGTTAGGACTTAGCAAAACAATGGCTATACGTGCTTTCTAGTTACATTAATGGAAGCAATTCTTCGTTTAAAAGGATATAGCTTTCTCTACGTACTTGCATGTACAGCCCAACCCTGATAGAAATGACTCCAGTGGAAAATTGTTTCAACATTAAATTTTTTGCATCGCTAATATATGCCAATTTTGTACATACCCCTTGTTTCCAACATTGACACTAAGAAGGCTGTTGGTGCATGGCTTGGGCACTAGATATTTTTGTATGGTTTAGGACGGTGCTATAAGTTGCCATTATGTTATGATCAAAGTGTTTGGTTGCCACTGTGAAAGATGTAAAGTATTGAAATGTGTGGAGAAGGTATTTTTTATTATTAAAAATGGATGTACAAGCGAGCAAACATATTGCAACAAAAGCTTAGGCTTAGAGTAACGAACAATGGAACAAAACTGTCATCACTCTAATGAAGTGTCCGTTTTCATTGTCGCCCTACAGTGAACTATATACTAAGCCCTGTCTATGTTTTTGAATACATTAAGACCTATCTATGCTTTCAAGACACATCTCAACAGTCGCATCCAATTTGACTCCACACATTGATTTAGATGTTGACTTCATTCCAGAACTTCCCTCTTCTTCAACCGCAAGTTCATGTTCATCTAATTCTGCAATAACAACTACCTCTGATTCTACAAGATCACCTACAACTGATTCTTGTGTCTTTGGCACTGCTGCAGCAAGTTCTATTATTGCCTTGGCATCTTCTACCACCTTCACCCTCGCTTCAATTGCTTCATTTGTTGTTTGAAACACACCACACCAAAACAAAATGAGTAGTTTAGGATGGAGAGCCAACATGTTTTCAACAAAAAAGAAGACACGAAAGAGTTCCTAATAGGAAGAAATTCTAGCTAATGTGCACGATTGTACATTCTAATTCAATTTATGTACTAATCTAGAAGAAACATTGGACACGTACTATGTTTGGCCAGGCACGCAATGGCTGTAGCAACAACTTCTATATGAAAGCTCCTACGACGACAGTTAGCAACACTACAAGAAAATGGGATATAAATGACTTGTCTACAATGACTGCACCAACAACAATGACTTCAAAATGACTAATTTTTTTGTAGTGCAAAGCACTCAAAAGGGTTAATTGGACGACTTGGACCCATCAACTCGGGGATGAGTAATCCACTCTTACTAGACAAGGGCAATAAACCCTTAGTAGAAGCCATTGGCTTAGTCAACTTTGCCGGTGGTTCACCTTCGACATTTTCAACAGCATCTCTCTTCCACAGAACAAACGAGGTGGATTCTAGCTTAGATTCCTTCTCTTTGGCTCCGAAACCTAGATCAAGTAGCTCTAGGCTGTTATCCCTCTATAATTCCAACCAACTTGAATTGACCACTTTCTTACAACGAAGACAAACGCCATGCTCTGACAGTAGTTCAGCCCACAAGTACCACGGGTGAAACAGGCAGTCATACAAAAACGACACAGCACAATTTGCAACAAAGAAAAACGAGCAACATCCACATGACGCGCCTACATTAAGATATGGAGCAACACCCATTTCAGATCCCTTGTTTCCAACAGGTTGTTTGGACTTGATGGAGTACTGCAATGCTTTCTTGGTTGCCAATTTCCTCCGTACCTTTGCCAGCTCTTGTTTAGTATCCTCATGCTTTGCCAAATTGCGTACTAAGATCTTCTTGAATTTGTCCAAGCACACTTCGTTTGCCTCTAATTTGTCGTTGTTAGCAATTTTCTTGCTAAGTTGCTGTTGTTGTTTGTTGCAAGCAACCTTCTCTGTCAACTCCCTGGCTACATCATGCTGTTTGCTCCTAAATCGTAGGTCATCCTTCAACTCATTGAGCTATTCATCCTCTACTTCCAAGTCACAACCAATGTTTTCTAATTTAGCGCTCTGAACCTTTAGTTCCTCAAGTACCTTCATGGATTCAACCATAGCCAATCACCTTCATCAGCTGCTTCAACTTCTGCAAAGCACTACTGCCACCTCCAGCTCCACTTGTGCCCGCACCTACATCTCCAGCTCTACAATGGTCACGGGTATACTTTGTGCATTGCCTGACGATGCCCATCATCTAATTCTTCAATGCTAGAGGACTCAATTTTTGAGGGTTGTTTCCAGCATGCTTTAAGTGGTCCGCATTCACCTTTGCAAATGCAGCAGTCTAGTTGACCTTGTTTGCCTTGTCTTGATAATAGAATATACACACGCGGAGGAAGTTATGGCTGATTGCTTTGTTGTTTGGGACATTGCCGTATACTCTCTGGTATTGCATTGTGAATAAGTCCTTGGCAACTTTATCTTTACACTTTTCCAGCGGGAATCTCGTATAGTTCGCACCCTCCCTGCAAACCCAATCGTCTTCATACAACTCCTTTGGATCATGGATGTCCGTCACTTTTTTGGGCAAAAGACCTTGTTTGTAAAATCCTACAACCCTATGAAAGATGTTTTGGTCGTAAACTACCTTTTCTCTCTCTAACAAGACGGTGCCTTTGCAACCAGCTTACCTCTCAAGGCCATTGGAACTTGGAAACCCTGCTAAGTCAAATGGCTCATTCCAAATTAAAAAGTCAAGGGAGATTGCTTCATAATCGTCCACTTCTTTCACCTTATTCTCTACAATCTTCGGAGGCAACTGCTCATCTTCTCGAGTAGCAGCTTTGCATCTGACAAGGCTTTTCGAGTGATGGTTTTTGATGATTGAACTCATAATTGGAGCGCAAGTAAGCAACAGAGAGCAAACAACACAAAAGAACACTGCAAAACCAAAGCTAGCAAGGTGATGGAAACAAGACAATGGCAACAAACTATGAAGCTACTAGAGGGACAAGTGATGGAAACAAGCTAGCCTCCATTCAAAAATAGGGGTACAGACAAAAGAGGCTTAGTGTTTCTTCTTAAGCAGGGCACTAAAAATGATGGCTCAAGGATGACAACGCCGAGTGAATCATCAGTAACTTAGTACTCCGTATTAACTAGTAAGTTGGCACAATTCAATACAGTACGAGTGATTGGTGACATCTTAAGCTGTTAATAATCATGACTGACCATGATTGAAATTAGGGGAGACTGAGATGTCCTTTCTAGATAACCATTGAATACACCATGTTTTTGAGATAAGTAAATCCTAGTAAGAGGGTGTACAAATTAAACATTATGTTCACAACATTGACTTTACGCAACAAACAATATCATAGGATTTAGGGTTTAGGGTTTAAGGTTTAGTCTAAACCCTAAACCCTAGGAGTATTTATGCAAGGAATACAAAATCTCTAAGAATGAAGGTGGAAACATCCAAAACCACAAAAGTAAACAATTCAACATAGCCTTCAAGACACATCAAAGGAATTAAAAAGATTTTAGTAGTTAGCTATTAAAAATCAAGAATTTTCCCTTATCCAACTCTAGAGGCGAATAAAAAAATTTAGGCAACGCTGTCCTGTTGTAAATTTGTTCATAGTATAAAAACATATTATAATATGTATTGTTGAGTAGCTTCATGGTGACGCTATTTTGTTGAATAACTTCAAAATGACGTTTCGTGGAGGTTCATATTATCTATTTAAAAGGACGGCTTTGCTTTAGAGTTTCATTGAAGTCCATTAGTGATATTAATTTTCCACTTTATAGTCAGAATGTCGAACTGGAGGGTTTTTTCAGAGTCCCAAGAGGAAGAAGTAGAATCGGAGCTTGGATTTGAATTTTCATTGTCACAACTACCGGATCAACCTCTTCTGCCACTAAGTCTTGCGCCGCCGCATGAGCGTCCACAAGAAGAAGCTGGGCCTTCTCGTCCGCCAAAGCAACCTCGTGTAGAGCGGCGATGGCACGGGAATCTTCAACGTGACGCTCGGGCACTGGTGATTTTATTGTAGGTTGGATGTGTTGAGCCTGGCAGTCGAGATGTGACATTTGAAGGATGTTTCGAAGGTCTCAACGTCGATCAATATTACTGTATGATGAAGCCTACTGAAGGAAGTCGTGGTCACCATCGTTGGTTAGAAGGGCCAGTGAATCCTTTAACGAAGGCGGGTCGTGTTGATTACATCGCTGCGACTATCAAGCGCATTCTCAAGTTCTTGCAGATGGAGTAAAAAATAGTCTTGGAATTCTAATTTTTTACCTCTAATAGGCATTGGTTTAATGTTAGTACTTCAATCCATATTTGAAGTATTTTGTTGAAACTATTTTGTTTGGTTATAGTTGTAGAAGGAAAGAATGGAAATAGTTTGGACTTTGAAGTGATTTTCCTTCTAAGTTAAAGATAAAGATATAGATGTGGGGCCAAATATGAAGGTCATTAGGTGTAAGTTGACTTTAGGAGGGAGTTAAGGGCTGATGTACACTTGTTTAAGTGGAGCAAAAGGTGTTGGAAAAGGGGAGGAAAAGATGGACACTATTCATCTTCTCTCCCAATGTTGTTTTGGGGGAACCGAGTGTTTGGAAGCTCATGGTGTATTGGGTTTTTGGAATTTGGTAATGAAAATTGAAGGAGTTGTTTATCATACTGTTAGCTTTCCAAATTGTTCTCTCTTGCTTTATTTGAAGTTGTGAGTTGAGATTTGTGCTTGTTTGAGTGGAGGGAGGTCTGCTGCCTCCTATGAAGAGGGGCTGAGACTTCGACCGACCATAGAAAACAGACAGGTCTTTTGTTTAGAATGAAACTTTGATGCAGTGTAGTACATGTTGTTAGCTTTTTATAAAGCTATCATTCATTCAATTTGGAGCATTTATGAGTGAGTTGTGAGTGTGGGAAGGTGAGAGAGTCTCTTGTTTTTACCATATATGGACCGAAACTTTGAGAGGTCATAGAAGTTGGACAGAGTTTTGGAGTGACTTGAAAGTTGTAGGAGTGATAGGAAAATTTGTTAGCTCTCAGAAAAGCTATCAATCTTTTAATTTGAAGAAGAAATGCAAAAGTTATGAGTATGGAAGCATAGGAAGGTCTGCTGCCTTTTCTTTTTGAGTGGAGTTTAGGTAGTTTGAGGGTGAAGTTGGAGTTCTTTTAGAGTTTTGAAGATATTTTTGAAGATGTGAAGGCTTAAAGACTTGAAGATGAAGATTTGAAGAGCTTTGAGGGTCTCCAGTGTGTTGTGGCTTGTGGTTCGTTTTCATTTCTGTTATTCCTAGCCGGATTTGGAAGCTAGTTGCAATTCAATTTCTGCATTGTAAACCTGTTGCGAGCCGTGGTTATCCAGTAAGCGCTCCTTTTCGTGTTTGTGGCGACGAAGTGGGGTTAATGGCCCACATGGTTGATCTTATTTGTTGTTCCCACCGATGAAAGGCGCTTCCTGGTCACTGTGGGTTTGATTTTAGGAGCCAATCTTTCGGATGGCCAATTCGTGGTTTGGCTGTCCCGTTTTACCCGTCCGAGGCCTTGTTTCTTATAATACACCCTTACCTTTGGCCCTATAGAACCACCACAGGATATGTCAACGGAAGATTGAAGTGAAGATCAAGCGAAGATTGAAGAAAAGATTAAGTGAAGATTCAAGTTTTGTTACTTACCTTTCATCTACACTCACAACCTGCAGCCAGACACCTCGTGTGTTCCCTAAGCGCGCTCCTCTCTACCCGACAACGCAATAGACAAATTTTTTAGAAAATCTTTCAAAAATAAATAGTCAATCAATTGCAATTAGTCATTTAATGTTCCAATCCATTAATGATTTTGAAGATGTGATTTTGAATAGAAGTTGTAAATTTCATCATAAATGTCATATCTTTAATGATTGGATTTGTTCCCAATCATATGAATATTTTAAAATTAGGGCATGTAAGTTTTTCTTTTCAATTTTGAATAAATTATCAACTCAACCCAACAAAATTCTAAAATATTTTAGTGAATTTTGCCTTAATTTGTGGTGAATTTTGAAAATCGAGAGAGCTGGGAAGTTTAGATTTGACACCATTCTCAAGATGTAGTATAAAGTGCCTAAAAACAATAATTGAATGATGCAGACTCTCATGCCACCCAATATTAGTACCAAATCCACTATTTTGCAATCAAAGCAAAAGTCATCACCCTTGTCAAAAACAATTAAATATTAGAACCTAAACCACAAGTTTTACCAAAAAATTAGAAGTCAAAATCTTTGTGCCAAAAAAATGAAGAGGAGTCAGGACTTGGGAACCATTATTTTGCTAATAAATTGGAAGTCAACCTCCTCATGCAAAAAAATGAATAGTAGTACCAAAAAAGAAGTGTGTAGGGTGGCAAGTGGGTCTTGGCTTCCATCCAAATCAATAAAACTGGGAGTTTGTAAAATATCTAATGCACATTCATGAGGTGGGTTATGCCTTTCACCTAAATAAATTGAATCTAAATCCTACAATTTGAATATTTATCTATTTTCTATAATATTTAGAAGTAAAAATACGTGAACGTCCTTTTTAATATACTAAATAATCTAAATTATGATTATATCAAAATAAATAATGTTTATATTATTCATGTCAAAGGTGCTACGTAAGCTATTTTTGCATAGCACAGTTTATTTTTGTTCTAGAATTAATCAGTAATTTGTCAATAATCAATTAATAAATGAAAAATTTACACAATTTTGTGTTCAAGATTCAATCACTAAAAATCCCTCTTTATAGTTGTATGCTTGAGGAGTATAAATAATTTGAATAAACATATCTTTTCAAAGTGACCGTATATTAATGCTAAAGTCACTAAATTGATGACTTATTTCTTTTTAAGGATTTTATCCATGAAATATCTTTTTCAACTTATTTAAGGAATGTATTGCAACATTATTCATCTATAACTCTATAAGTTTCTAGAGAAATGACAACATCAAAGTAATTCAGACCTTTAAAAGTTCCAAAAAAGGCTTTAGACCTAGTTCTAGTAATGTAATTATGTTTGACGCGTATGGAAGAAACGGGCTTCACTTAGATTTCTTCCAAACATTTTCCAACATTTTTGGTCTAGACACTATTAATTTGGAACGAATCTCTTTGTCATTGTCGTATCTTCCTTCTGGAGCTACACACACTGTATCTACCCAAGAAATATACACTCTATATTATTGTATAGAATCCAAAAAAATGTAGACTTAAGGTACTATGGAATTTTGCGAAAGCCAAAAAAATGAGGAGGGTGCCATGAAGATTTCAGCCAAAATAAATTTACTTCAACTAATATTAGTATTAGAACCACAGTTTAAAAAAATATGAACATTAGTATTAAAACCACAATTTAAAAAAAAAAATTGAAAGTCAAGATCATAAATTAATATTAGTATTAAAAGCACATTTTTTATAAGAAAATTGAAAGTCAAGATCTCAAAGTCATAAATCAATATTAGTACCAAAAGCAATATTTTTGAGTCAAATTTGCAATCAACATCCCCCAAAACAAACCAATATTATTATAAACATGAATATTTAGGGTTTAGGATACTAATAAATATTTATATAAGGTTTCGAATACTAGCAAATCTTTATTTATATAGGATTTAGCCATTTAGGGCACTAGTAAGTATCTATATAGGATTTAGGATACTAGTAAATAGTCATATAGTATTTAGATTAAAAAATTTATGCATGAAAATCTAATAAGGAGGTTTAGGGTACTTGACTGAACTAGTTTAGGGCTCTATGATTACAATCATCAGTTGTGGGAGGAATTAACTTGTTGAAACTGTATAGTAATTTGAGGCACTTATGCAAGGAATGTCTTATTGGAAATGCAGTGATTGAAGGCATTTAATTTGAAGTAATACTACTGATGGTCAACTGCTTGGGCTGCATCACTATTTAACATGTTGATCAGATTCATTGACTGAAGCAAGTGGCTTCTTCATCCCTGAACCCAACTTCAAGAAATTACTTGTGCTAGTACTAATTCAGTGTTGTGTGCTGCCCTTGCCGCTCTTACTCACTTAGTTCCTTCCCTAAACAAATTGTTGCCACTGCAATTCAGTTTCCTTATGCGCACCAGCTACAATTGTACTACACCATGGGAAGACAACCCACCTAAGCTTATGTGAACATGAGGAATGTGGGGGATGGGAGAACGTCCGTCAAGGATGTTGATTACAAACCAAAGAAAATAGACGATGTGCTAGAGCTTGAACATGGTGGTGATGGCACAAACATCACAATAGACGTTACTACTAACAAATTCCAAAATCCAATTCCAATGGATGGAATTCCTGAAGACCTCTTGTAGCAAATGTGTGCTGCTATACCCGTGCTTCAAGGTTGTTATAGTGTGTATGATGAGTGATTCTTTGGCAATGTTGTTGGGCTCTGCTGCCGTGGTGTTGTACTAGACCAAGTCATGTAGAGCACTCCAGTTATTGATGAAGAGATCCACAAGAAGTGGAAGCACCAGGCAGTTGACAAGTACAGGTTTCCAATTGCATTGTGTGCTAACAACGCCCAAGCGACACAATTCTGTGAACACTAGAGACTCGTGTATAGAGGGCAACCTTGCAACGATTCCTTTTTTCTAAGGTTCCTACGCGCTTGCTTTGCCACGTTTGTCTACAAGCTTGAGATTGACCGGGTGAAGGAGGCAATGAAGAGGCGCAAGGTGCAAATGGAGCAGAAGAGCCTAAACCAACACAAACTTGGTCTTGTAGCAATGCAAGAACAACTTGCCACATTTTGAAGAATCATATCCAATCACTGTCGTGATTCCACACCTCAAAACAATAGTCCTCCGATTTCCAAGATCCAAGAAAGCGGCAAGAAAAATTCAAGTAGCTGGGGAGGTTCTCCAACAGTAGCGAGGGTGGAATTTGAGTTGTATGGCTTCCTCAAATTGGTGGAAGAAGCTAAAATCTCCCACAATCAACTTGTGTTGGCATTGAAGGATTCAAATAAGGCTCTTGCTGCCACACAAGCAGACCAAGACATTCTGCAGCAGCAACATCTGGCAATGATTGAAGAGTATATGACGCTGCAATACAAAGGCGTCTTTCCGTTGTCAACGAAAAAGTTGCTAGAGGGATGAGCACTGTTGGAAAAAATGTATCAAAATGACTGAGATCCAAGAGAAGTCCATGGCTACCATACATGCCATTGAAGTTGAAGCATTGCCAAAGTCACTGAAGGCTCGTGCGCATTCTAGGGAATGTGTTGCCAATGCCGCAGAGAAGTACCGAAAGGTGAAAGCTACTTCCTTTGTGATGAGGCCAAGAGGTCCTTTTGAATATCCAGCAATGCATTCTGTCCCTCCATTGTCTAATGCAGGACCAAAGTTTTGTGCGCATTATACAAAGAAAGGTTTTGTAGCACGGACTGCAATCAATGCTTCTTGTGGTTGTGCATTTCATCCAAAATGCATTACTAAGTTGTTGGGAGAAAATAACCATAAGTGTCCATATTGTGGGACAAACTTTTTTGGAGCTTGGATGGCTCAATTTGGGTTACCACTTACATCCCAGATGGAGGACGATGTTTCCAACATAAAAAAACGGTTGGAAGAGGAAGCACCCCTAAAGTCAGGTAAGTTGATTTGAGTTACCAAACTCTGTTTTTAGCATGCTTCTATAATTCTCAGTTCATAATTTGTAAATCCTAAACATTTAATGTATGTCTTGCAGCCATTGAGCCAAATCTTGACAAAGCAATCCCAATGAAGTTGAGTCCATCTTTGATACCACCAGAGCAGTCAGAGCTGAGAGAGAATAGCTGGAAGGGAGAGAATAGCGTTGTGACCGAGTTTGGAGGGACGTTGCCAACAATGGTTGCTAGAGGACATACGGAACTGCAATCTGAATTGTCAACAACAATACCAACCTCGTCTCAAGGGACAATACATTTCAATATACTATTGAATTCTCCCGGTGGTGCTAACTTCTGAATACTTCTAGATGTAGATTCATCAGCAAAACAAGGTGAATTCAATCTTTCATTTGGACAAGTGGGAAAGATTTCCATCAACTAGACCCCTACCAATGGCTGATTTTTGCAAGTTTTGAAATGTGGACTGTTGATAAATAGCCTAGTGTATTGGGAGTTCTGGGATTTTGCCTACTTGGACATCATATATTCATAGTTATACGTGGACTTGTGATTATGTGATAGTTGTGAACATATACTATGGTTTTGAACATATATTGTTGTAAAAATGGAAAGTACTAAAAATTTGAAGTCTTGAATGTTTAGTATAAAAAATATACTTTCAACATTACACCTGTAGCTAGTATTTTGTTACTCCTACACGTCTGGTACTTCATTTTGGTCCGTCTAAAGTATGTTGTCAACGTTGTTGTATTGTCTACCACTCCTACTAGTTTCTATTTGTGTCTCTGTGTTCCACACCTTGTGGCGGGTCTTCTCTCATCCAAGCTCTGCCTATTTGTGTCGTATCCTCCCTCTACCTTCTAGTTGCATGCATCCCATTAGATGAATTATAGGCCGTCCTCTTCTTTTGCAACTCGGCTATCATTATAGCATCACTTTCCACTAACCTCATATTGCTTGATTCCTGCAATCGTTCCTTCTTTGCAAACCTATATTGTATATTCTACCAATGTTGATATTGTTGAACAATGGCACTTGTTCTATATTTAGTGCCACCATGCTAAGTGTGAGCCTGATTAGCAGCCTTAACTGGGTAATGAGATTTTTCCATCCCTTGGTTGTTCCATACAACGAGGCTCCCATATGTTTGCAAATACCAAGGACCATGGTGTACAAGATTATGCTACAAAGTGAATTAGTCACACAAAGAACAACATGGTTATTACAGGATCTAGATGGCAATAGTTGAGTTAGGTTAATACTGCCCAATATGCCCTGAATACAATAACCAAAATTCTTGACATCCCAAGTTACAGTTCACGTTTCCAACAATCATCCCAAATTACCATGGACGTTGGCATTGGTTAAAACTTGCCATAGAACGACCTTAAACACGGTAACCAAAACTCTCGACATCCCAAGTTACAATTCACGTTTCCAAAAATCATCCCGAGTTACCATAGATGTTGGCATTGGTTAAAACTTGCCATAGAACGACCTTGAACACGGTAATCAAAACTCTCCACATCCCGAGTTATATTGGATGTTGGCAACAATCATCTTGAGTTACCATGAACATTGGCAATAGTTAAAACTTACCATATAATGAGTTACGTGGTCTTTCCCAAAGCACTTCACGTAGAGACGCCTCCAACTATCAATTTTGCCCTTCAAAGTATCGATTTTATCTTGATCCAGTGAAAGGCCCAACAAATATGGAAATACTTTTTCAGCCATGTCTACATTTCTACCCTACCTTGATTTCTACTACCTACCTTGATTAAGGGTGTTGTTTTCTGAGAGCAAAACGTCCTTCCATACTCAATTTTGCCCTGACCAAGAGGATGGTTAGAACATCCTAGTTGCAGTCATGCCACTGAGGGAGGGTTTGACGGGATATTGTTGGAAGCACCATTGAGCACTGTGTCCTTTATTATGCACACGTTGCCACCGTGAAGC
This sequence comes from Antitrichia curtipendula, assembly GCA_951230915.1. Classification (NCBI taxonomy): domain Eukaryota; kingdom Viridiplantae; phylum Streptophyta; class Bryopsida; order Hypnales; family Leucodontaceae; genus Antitrichia; species Antitrichia curtipendula. Next base: position 2,212,520 of record OX579638.1, on the reverse strand, counting down.
CCTGCTGCTGACAATGTCCTTTCCATATTTTCTATGGCAACTTGTTGACGTGCCTCATTCTCCATGTTCCAAATGAACATGAAATGCAAGTGAAGAATTTTCTCCATCATCCTTGTTAAGGCGTGCAATGTACAAATATGCACCCGTTCAAGTAGGATATGTAGAATAGGTTTCCATTGTGATTCTTCCTCAATGGATAGTGATTTCAAAACGACATTATTTTCCAAAAGACCTCCATGCCATATATGCTTTCTTTTCCTAGCCTCTGAAGTAGTAGTAGCCGTTGTTCCCACCACTAGTTTTGTCCGCTATTTTTTACAATAAATACATGAATGTTGGCTCTATGTTTTAGTCCATACAAACACTTGATTGTCTTCATGTTTGTTGACAAATGCCACTCTACTTTGAAGCTTCTAACACCATCAACACATACCAATTGGCCACCATCTTGTGCTTTGATCAATGCTAGGAAGTGAGTTTGTTGGAACACCCACTGGAGGACCTCATGTGATTCCTTAGCAACCTCAAAGCAAGCAATAGGCTTTATTTCAGTTTCAGATTAAACCAAAATCTACATGTCATCATTTTTTTGAATGTTGGTGTCCAACGCACGGTTCATGAGGGTCAAACTAACCCTTTCAAACTTTCTTCCATGCACAATCTCTGCTTTGTCCATTTTCAAAACAAAAATAAACGACTTGTTTCCAACTTTTGCACATCCCAGCATAATGAGTTTCTATAAGTTTCCAGTATGAAAAAGTCAAGGTATATGAGTGGCAAAATGGCAATTAGTGCTACCAAAATCCTAAACTTATCATAGAAATGCGCAGTAAAATGAAGTAGTCACCTTCCGTGGTGAAACCATATAGCTTCACCATAGTCCTCTGCACAACTTCAATGCCAACAAACAAGTTGTTCTTAGATGTCAATACAACACGTGTTATCTCTGATTTCTTCTTCCTTCCTTTGGCATTGGTCACTGGAACTTGTGCCATCAATTCCAATGTATTGTCAATGTAGTAATAGGCACCAACAAGATCCTTCAACTTCGAATTTAGTTCTAATCGCAACAACTTCACCTGATAGAAAAAATTGCATGCTATAAGGACACAATATACATAACCTAAAACCGCATGCATCTTGTATGAATTGTCCTTGCTCAACTCTTCAGCATTATGTGCAAATTGAATTCATGCAACTAAATATGCAGTGCACACTGAACATACAGATTGAACATTATGGGCGCTTATTTACCCACCCCCGGTAAATAGGCATACACAACCAGGTTCTAGGTTCTTACAAAATCGTCTCCATCCTAGCGGGTGTCTAAGCGTAAATGCATTGTGTCTTCCAAGCAATGGATCTTTTTTACTAGTGCCTAATCAACGAAACCTCGCATGATTGGCCCCTAGGGTTGTAATCACGGCGGGGATTTACTAGAGGTGAGTGGCAACTGAAGCCGCAAGGGTTTTGATGTATAAGCAAGGACAGTCTAAATTTAAGAATCCTAGGTCATAAAGCACTTCATGCCATTTCTAAAAACCTAAAATTCACCAAATTCAGACACTCCTATCAAAAGTTATGGCCGGATGAAGTTTTAATCGTTAATCGGTGTTTGAAACTTCATCCATTAATTAGTACTGATTTTCCTTTTTAATTTACTCCTAATCTTCATGTTTACTCCTTGGGATTTTTTAAACACCTCAGATTCCTAATTTCATCCCTCTTGCATGAGTCTAAGTTTATTTCATCCAAATTGCATGCGAAACTTCATCTGCATGTAACTTCTTCGTTTGGACTCTGATTTGGATGACTGTTGATTTTTTGGAATCCCATGGACTTGTACTATAAAATTCTATAATTACTTCCAACTTGACTTCCTTTTCTTTCCTACTCTAGCTCTCGGCCCTAAATATTAGTGTCTAATTCTAGTGGATTTGCACAAAAAAGAGGAGGGGTTCAGTGGCCCACCCTAAACTGCAAGTCGTGGAGGAGATTGTCGAGGCTCCCTACTCTTGCCATTGCATTCCTCTTGACACCCTCCGGTGATTGGGTGTGAATGGGACCGGTTGGCTCTTTCTTTCTCTCCCTTTTCTTTCTCCACTATTCTTTTAAGTTATGCTAATTCTTTCCAACCACCTCTTATGCTATGCTAATTCTTTCCAACTACCTCTTACGCTAGGCTAATTCCTTCCAACTACCTCTTAGAGCATCTCCAGCGGTGTGTGTCATACAGACTCTTCAAATGGTTTGGCATGCCCAGGGAATTTTTAGTGATCCACCAGTTGCAACATGTGTCAATATTCAACGTAGGCCACTTCAAAAATCCATGGTGGCACTTTACCCTGCAGTGTCTCACATGGTTGACATGCTACACGCTACTGACAATATTAGTAAAATTTAGTCTTGAATTTTTTCACTTTAAAGAATTGTGATCAATTGCAGCTCTCTAGACATGCTTATTCTAGCTGATAATTAATTCTACCCCTTGTAATCCGGGATTTGCTGACATAATGTTGAACTTCGAGTGTTGCTGTTGGGGCAATGGTAAAGCGTCGGGCCCTTCCTCCAACTTGACACACTCTTTAAACCACTTTGCCCGTCAATTGTGATGCGCATTGTTGGAGATGCTCTTACAATTTTTTAATGGGCACACTTTCCTGTTTCTTACGCGTTTACTTGTTCTACGGTTCATACGGAGTTTGGGGATTTCCCCTAATCCTATCCTTCCCTCTTCTCTCTCCTAAGTCCCCTCCTTGGTCATCCTCTTCATAGTTATTTGTTTGGTGTATTTTTGAAGGATTTTGAGTGGTGAAGATGTTTGTAGGTGTGCGCATTTGTATGGAGATTTTATGTAGTGGTTACAATGTTGGTCCTATTCTCACCTCCCTCTTCTACTTACACTCCAGCCTATCCCTTCCTTTCTATGTATCTAATGTGGCCTATTTACTATGCTTTCTATCTCTCCTTTCTAACTAGGCTTTGCTCCTCCTACCCTAAACTAACACTACCCCACCCCCTCTAATCTATCCTACACTAATTTAGTTGTGGGACATTCCCCTTTTCTCCCCGGAAGGGGGGAAAATACCAAAAAAAAGGAAGATGGAGTTTTTTCGGGGGAGCTGGCCTGCTGGGGTCTAGTGGCTATTGGGGCTTGACCTTGCTGGGCTTTGGTGGCTATTGGGGTCTGGCCCTACTGGGGTCCGGCCTGTTGGGGTCCGGCGCTGATGCTGGGGTCTGGCCCTGGTGGCAGCTGGGCCCGGTTTTTGGTGGGGCTTGGGGCTTTCTAGGGAATCCTTAGCTCCCCACACAAAATAAACACAAATAGGTTTGTAGGGGGTGGAAGGAAAGTACCTAGCCTAATTGACCCTTTTGGATGCTAAACCTTAACTAATTTCCAAGACGTTTCGGAAACTAAACCTTGACACAGAGTGAAGGGGGGGATCAAAGCTCCGCCGTAGTTTTGGTTTTAACACCAAATCTAGGATTTCCCGCACCTCTAAGTTCAAAGCTTTGCCGCTCGGGCGATTTAATATGCAATCTAGGACTATTTAGAATATTTGGAGGGTTCAAAGCTCAGCTGTAGGGGAGGGACCCATTAATACCAAATACACTTTGGACCGGGGGGTAGTTAGCAATATTTGTAAAACCCGGTCTACCACCAAGTTAGTATAAGGACCACGTCAGTAAGATCCTTCCGGTTAGCATCACTCATATTCCAAGGAATTCACTTTGCATTGAAGGCCCCCCAAAGCGGCATCGCCAAGGTACGGTGGGGGGTAACTCCAAGGTTAGTACAAAACCACCAAGAAGACTCACAAGACATACAACTAGCATACAAAGACATGCAAAAGAGGGGGAGGCTCTCAACCCACAACAAGAATACCAAAAAATACGCAAAGAGTACTCAAGAACAAAAGAGAAGGACCCCTAAGGACCTTCAAAGCTTGAAATACAACAACAATGGAGCCAAAAGTGCTCCGAAAACACCGTAGAGGATTTTTAGGCCTAAACGTCAAAAAATCCCCAACGTAAGTTGGACCCAACGGACCCCAATATAAGAATGGAGGGTTGCTTGAGAGGAAAGTGGGCCCCCTTTTATACTTTTCAGGGCCACCCACCTCCCCCCTTTTGACCAAAGATAAACCTATCTTTTAGGATTTTCATCCTTATCTTCAAGGATTTTCCCTCAAGTCCGGGGTAACGTTGGATCCAACTTCTAACTTTTGGAGTTTAATTCCAAATCACAAACGGATTGCGCCATTGGCTTCAAAAGGCCATTTTTAATCTAAGAGGTCCTCCTACCCCTTATTTCAACCCTAAAGAACGCATCTAAGGCTAGGCCCAATTGGAAACAGTAAAAATTTAAAAATGCTAACTTTTGGAGTTCGCCTTTTCTGAAAGAGGTAATTACTTAGGGTGGTTGGAGAGGCTCTAGGGAGTAAGAAAAGACTCCTTGTTGACTTCGTTCCAACTTCGTGTGCTCTCGGAATCGGAATGCCATGAAACTTGTCGGGGCGTATTATTAGCATAAAACACTCTATACTGATTTTTAGTGAAATTTTACCACGCCCGGGGTAATTACTAAGAATTTCTCCTCTGGCTTTGAGGCGATTGACCATCCGGAAGAGGTATCTCTGCAATCCAGAAAATTCCGAAACTTCTTGGGGAACCTCTCATGGAGTTTCCCAAGAGATGTGTCAGCTCATGTCCTCACTGGCACATTTTGGCAAGGAGGGCAAAAAACTAATTCCTTGCATTTATCGACAGTCAGGGAATCTTCCGCATGCGGGAGTATCTTGGCGAATGGAATTCGCTTCCAATCTCCTGACATGTTTCCAAACCAAGATCACAATCCGATGGCCACAAATTCCATTGTTGGCTCGTTTGTGAAGAAGTGACACTTGCAAGCTAACAATTGGAGTTTCTACTGTTTCGTCGCTAAAATGGGGAAACTGAAACCTATCTTCGGGAACCTGTCTAGGGACCTCTAGGGACCAATTGAGCCACCACAGTTGTATGCCACATGGATTTAGTCTATTTCAGGTAAGAACCCTCAAACCTAGTGATTCCCATCAATTTCGTGGATCTAACCTATGTACAAGTGGGATTTGGTGTTAGAAAACTATGAGTCCTAAGTGACGAATTGGGAGCTTACAATGCCTCACTCCAAATGTCACGGATGCTAGATTGTCGCGTACATCATCGTCATCTAACTATTCATCCTCAACATCCGGCAATACAACCAGCAGAAATCAAAACTGCCCTTGATTGGACCACATTCGCATACAATCGCTCGGTTGAGTCCAACTAGTATAAATTAAAACGTCAGTGCGATTCATATTTTCAACATTTTTCCCGTAAAATGTGCGCCAATCTACATTTTTGTGGAGTACAATCTCCATCCAAACCATGGCCATGTTGGAATAATTCATGACATTTGGCTTGGAGTCACGTAGCTCAGCTCACCGCGTTACTTCCTCGTATCGGTGAACAAAGTGTTTGCTCTTACATGTGGAAATTTGTCCTTCCTAGCGTCGAACTTGCATGTCTGCCCGTTCTTGTGACCACATTTTGGAGAGGTGTGTCATTTTGACGTACTTTTTTCATACTATGTAGTCCCAAACCTTCTTGGACTTTTCTTCCCATCCAGGTTCAGCTACACACATCGGTTTTGCCCAATCTTTACAGTTCATATCTTGGGACCTGTCCTTTTTATTAGACTTTGATCTTTTATCGTGAGGCATGGTAACCTTGATTAAATGAAATGATTTGATGACGAAGTTCACATGGCCGTGCAATCCATCGAACAGGCAGATCGTGCGGACAGAAATCGGCATTCGATGGATCGCACGGCCACCGTCTAGGGGCGGTCACATCAATAGATGGAGGAAGCAAATGGGAGCACAGACGGTCGAACGGCTGGTCGAATAGGCAACGGACGCCTGGTCAGACCTTCAGCCTCCCTCCCCCCCGTCCGCCGGACCCCCCTTGCACTCAATGGTCCGTCCGACAGTCCGCCTGCCCGACGGACTGCCAGACCATCCACTGGACGGTAGAAACTCAAAATCGTATATGTCAAAAGACGTCCAAGGGTCAACGCCTACGTTCGTGGGACGTCCTATCAACCCTGCCTATACTACAAAGTGACATTGTGTAAGATTTTAGAATATTACATTGTCTTAAATGTCAAAATTAAGTGTAATGGCATTAATACATGTTAAAACATGTGTTGTAAAATTTTGAAAAAATCCACAATGTATGCCCATTGCCCAAGGTAGATGAATCACTCACTGTGGTAAGCAATATATGGCCGACATACCCACCCTTGATTCTTAAAATGATCTACAATCAAGAAAGTCATAAATTAGTTTTGGACCAAAAACCATTCAATCCTTCTAATGGTCCTCATTATAAATTTAATGTTCTATCTAGAACTTTGAATAGACTCATAAGATTCACTATGACAACATATTTTAAATTACAAATATTAATTATTTATGTAAATGATATTCAATGCCATCATTACTTAGAACACAAGCATTCAAGCATTTTTCTTTGTTCAATTAAAATCTATTGATTTACTCCAATGAAATTCATATTCCCCTTTGAAGCACTAGAGTACAATTATTTTGAAAAATCAGTAAATATTACATAATATACATGTTCAGTCCTTAAAAAATTCACATGAACATGGATGATTATCCATTTCTCCAATATAGCGCCATCTAATAAAATTATAAAATTGCTTGTATAGTTGTAGTATAATAGTATTGATCCTTTGAATTTGGCATGTACCCTACGGCCTAAGCCTAGATTTAAAGAAATCTTTCAAATCAGAATTGCACGTTTCACACTTGCATATTACAACAACATGAATTGATGATATCATTTTTAATGTAGAAGTATATTACAAATGTACATAAATAAGGTTCTAATTGTCGTACAAGAAGGGGCATCATATTTGAAGGTCAATTACATTCTTTACTACCAAAGCACCAATATTTTGGGTACGAGATATATTGTTGACTGCTTATAATTTAGGATGTAAATATACGTATAAAGGTGTAGGAAAATAACTTCAATTACGTTTCTATTGTATGATTGCAATATTTAATATTGAGCTATATTAAACTACATTAAATTACGTTAAAGTCTCGAAGGGGGGGACAGTGAGCAATAGCAATAGAAAACTATGTGCAAACAAATGATAGGGTGCCTAAAAAACATTTGAGATAAAAATTATAATTTGTTTTTATATATTATAGGGTACAAAAATGTCATGACATGTCTTCAAACTACTATAGAGTATAAAAAGATAGATTCAATTAGAAAACAATTAGACCTAAGATATCCTCCTTTTTTATTTATTTATTTGGCCAAAAGTATTAAATGTAGTTGCCTTGTAAGTGGCATATTCAAAGTGTTCAATAATTTTATAGACTTTACTAATTTCTACAATAGACGTTGGCTGGCTTTAGGTAGCTGTCATTTAATTTTGGAAATTGGCGGTTCCTATTCCAAGTCCTCTGTTCATTGTTCCGGTTGTTCAGGGTTCAAAGTCCGCTCTAGGTTTTGGGGATTGCCTAGTCTATCTTTTTCATTGTCTTCAGTTTAGGGCTATTGTTTTGTGTTTGCAAATAAAAGGTGCTGGTTTAGGGTTGTGAGGAAGATACAATAGTAGTATTGACTACACTTTTCTGTTAAGTTCTAGCTGTAAGTAGTCATTAGTGGAGGAAAGAAAAGAAAATTTGAAAAAAATTTAATGTAGGACAAATATTGTAGTAAAAGTCTTTTTTTAATCTAAATTTCCATATCAAATATTTATTCATATCAATTTCGAATTATAAGTAATGCAAGCCCCTTCTCTAATAACCCAAAGTAGGAAATTATATAATGATAGCGTATTTTAAAAAATAAAAATAATAATAATAATACCCCCTTGAAAAATACTTTGTGTTTGCACCTATCCTTTTAGTTTTCTTACACACTGCCTCCCTCCCCCTCTCCAAGATTAAAGTGCTTAAAGCATTTTTAGTAGCATCCTCTAATAGAATAATAAAATAATATAATTGCTTGTATTATGTATACCCTCAGTGTTTCAAACTATCAATGCATTTTATAACAAAACTTAGAGAAACACTTCTAAATATAACTACATGTTCCACATTTGTACACTGGCACATAATAAATGATGGAAAAAAAAAGAACTCATTAGAAACATAAATGAATAAGGCTATGAGATTCATATATAGTACATTCTGATAATGACATTTAAAAAGAACTGAAGATCAAATATATTCAACACATTGCACCAATGTTTTTTGGAAGTAATGTAAGGTTCGGAGTTTAGGGCTTAGGATATAGGATTTAGGGTTTAGCATTTAGACTACATGTTTAAATTTGTAGAAGAATTACTTAAATTTTTCTTTCTTGCATACATTAATGCTACAATGGATGCTTGTCGTATTGAACAACAGTGTTTGGAGGCAAATTTGTGCTTTTTAGAACTCAATATTTAACAAAGGCGGACATGCAAGCAGTCATCGAGCAGGCGGATGGGCGGACAAGCAAGCAATTATCAAGCGGATGGATGGATAGACGGGCAAGCAGTTGTCAAGCGGACAAGGTCCGCCAGCACATATGCCGTCTACAATTGGCCATTGGCTGTCCACCATTGTCTGTCCGCTGTAAAACGCAGGAATTGTGCTGAGAGTAGATTTTTAGACCTCATTTTTAGCATAGTAGAATATCTTATTTGGAAAAACTTTGAACTATGCAAAATTTGGTTATCAAGCTAAATTTTATCTGCAAAAATCCATTTTAGGTTTTGACACTCCACCTAAAAGTTCTGGACAGATTTCAGAGAGGATATTTGAAATTGTCCAAAAAAATGTCCTTCCAACCCTCTCTGAAATTTGTTCATAACTTTTAGCTAAAGTGACAAAACCTCAAACGGACTTTGGAGATAAAATTTAGCTTGGTAACCAAAAAAAGTTCAATTCAAAGTTTAAAAAAAAAGTTATTCTACTATACTAAAATGAGGTCTAAAATTCTACTTTCAGCACAATTCCTGTATTTTACAACGGATGGTGGACAGTGGACAACGAACAGAGTCCACCAGCACGTCTACTGCTTGCAGTGCTCAGTTGGCTATCCGCCATCCGCCGTCCACCACAGTATGCCATCCGCCCGTTACACTAAATCCAACGGCGGGCGGCATGTGGGAACGCAGTGTTCCCATTTTGTAGACGTCTGAACGTCTGGATGTTCAAAAAATGGACTTGATTTTGCCATGGACGTTGAAATTTGCTAACCCTGCTTCAACCACAGTTGCAGATGGCTTTTTTATCACATTAGCTCAGGGGATAATGTCTTGACGATAATCTTAAGTTCAAATTTTTGTTGTTGGGAATATAACTCAAGGATCGATAACACTATGAACTACCGAGTTTCAATGACTGAAAATGTCTATCAAACAACTCCAATAGTATAAATATTATTGTTTCTCTGTTGAGCTATTAGAATTTTTTTTAATACAAGGAATATAATGGCAACTTACATTCCAAAGAATGAGAGGAGTTGATTCATTACCTCAAAAATTTAAATAGCTTGTCATCTTCATAGTGAGGTTGTAAAAGATCCAATATCGTAAGTTCATACCCATCAATTATAGGCATTTGTATAATAGTTGCAAAGTCATCCATATTCTCAAATTAGCCTTCATACATGACCTCTACGCCAATCTCCACATCCACATAATTTTTCAAGAGAATCATCAATGATTTGGTCATTGGTAGCCAAGGACCTTGAACCTCTTGATCTAGAGGGATTTCCTCCAATATAACATCACATCCGGGTTGCTCCTCCTTGTCAAACATATAAATAGATATTTTGCAACCATTGAAGGTGCTTATAATGATAATAGTATAGATACCTATATCATAGTCACACTATAGTCATGGAAGGTTTCTATATTATAGACATATATAACATAGACGTATAGACTTCAAGGCTCTTTTGCTCATACTTCTAGACTCACACAATAGCAACCCTTGTTCTTCACTCATCTACAACATTGGTTCTTCTATAAATGGCTCCTCCATGAACTATGACGTTGACTCTTCCATGGGTTGTGTAAGTGGCTCCTCTATGGGTGTTGATGTTGGTTCTTCTATAGATGCAATATTGGTTGTTCAAGTGGTTGTGTAAGTAGCTCATCAATGGGCTTTGATGTTAGATCCTCCATAGGTTAAATAATGGCCTTTCTGTAGATTCTAATATTGGCATTGATGTTTACTAAAAATGCATTGGACTAAGGAGATGGGTTGGATAATGGAGTCTTATATGTGGTCTATAGTTTAAGACAAAGTGAAGGCTATTATTGAGGTTGCCCAATACATCACCATTACTGTTGATGAGACAAGTGTTGTAGATATCTCTAGCTACATTGCAATTCATTGTTATATTATAAATAATTGGACTTATGTCCCTATGTTCATCTTCTTGCAAAAGCTTGACTTCAATTGATGGGGCTTCAACAAATAATCTAACATTTATCATTGTTATAGCCTTGAATATTAAAGATGGTTTCTCTGCAAAAGTCATTGCAATGAAGCTCATGTATTTTGGTTCTAATAGAGTAGTTGAGGGCTAAAGAAGTAGAGTAAAGAGGCACAATTCATACAATGTCTTTTTGCTTAGGAATTATCACTACATGGCTCACAAATGCAACTTGACTTCAAAGACATCAACTTCTTTGGACATAATGTCAATCATTAAAGATCTATTGTTATGTTTTGCCATACTTTCATTAGGAAAATTTTAGGCCTCAAAGAAGCTACAAGTTTTGAATGGCAGTAGTGTAATTGTAGAAAAAATGAAAATTTTAAAATTAGTTTTTTTTCTTCTAGAAACGGACATGGCACTACTAGTGACACAGTAGCACCATGTCAAACCAGCTATTTTTTAATACTTTTTTTATTAAAAAAATACTTTTTAATTTTTTTGAACTTGCACCACGGGGGTGCCGAAAATGAACAATTAGCAATCCTTTGCAAGGTTCATATTTTTCCTATTGTGTGATGCAAAAACGTGTAAAAATGAAGGCTAAGGACGTTTTGATAAAGTTCATCGATCCTTATGTTATATTGGACATGACATGCTTCTTGCCACTTTTAGATAGCATTAATAATCTTCTACTCTTTGCCCAAAAATAAAATGTGTACATTTCAAATTTCATGAATGTTAAAGAAGTTTGTCAAAGACACTTGATCAAATTGTCTTTAGACATTGAACATATTTTTGCCATAAAAGAGGTTCAGTCCTTTAAGCAACTTTTGGATTGCTCTCATGAACAAATTGACATGAAGTGGATGTCCATGACCATGGATTTAAATCCTAATGGACGGAACTTACAGTTAGCTTATATCTCAGATATTCAAACTGTATTTGTTGTACATAGAGAACAGTTTGTGATTGAGGAATGTTTTACACACATTGTGAGTGTAGTGAAAGACAAGTGCAAAGGTATGTTTTGCTTTACATTTGTTTGTATGGCAACTCAAACCTCTGTTGCAAACTTATGCATTTAATTGAACTACTATTGTTTCTAGATTTGATATGTTTCCCGTCACAATTGTTGTATTTTGAGGGGGCAAAAATTATATTTTTTTGTTTTCTAGATTGTCAAACATCTTGCTTCTCTAAATATTGTAATTTTTTTGGCAAAGTTGATATTGATCTTTAATTTTTTGGATTGCCAAACAACTTGCTTGTCTTACTACTATGTTTTTTTGGACAAAGTTGATATCTATTGTTTCTAGGATTGCCAAATAACTCGCTTCTCTTAAAGTTGTTGACTATGGATCTTGTAGGTGCATCGCAACAGCTCATTGATGAACTCAAATCCCAATTTATGGCCCATGGCATGTTTTTGTGGATGTACTTAGCATTGACTATTTACAGTATTGTTTACAAGGCGATAGTAAAACTAGCTTCTGCAAGCACTTTCATGTGATCAAGAAAAAATTTGGTGATCCTAGATGGATTTTTAAAAAGGAGGGCAATAAATTTGTACTGCCATTCTTGGATTGCACTCAATTGGAGTTGCAACAAGTGTTATTTAAGCTAGCCATGTTTTCAAATTCTATAGCAGCTTCAGAACGACCTTTTTGTGAATCCAGCCACCATGATTTGGAGGTGTTTGGGTGTAAACTCATCCTTTGGCAAAAATTTCAGTGAGTATGTGAAAGTTATAAATATTGCTATGATTCAAAAACTTGGTTTTGTTGAGGACGAAAGTTTCTTTTTGTCTTTATCATTCTTGAAGGACCAAGTTCAAAATAGACTCGATGCCAATTTGGGAGTCAAGGTTGCCATGAAGGCACAACAAATATACACAATCAAGAATTGTCCATACAAAGAATGTTTTCAACAGTGGATTCACTCAATTGAGTGATATTCCTATGGTGTCATAGAATATTGAGTTTTTCTAGCTAGCTAGCATTGTCTGGGACTAGTTACCCTTAGTGATGCAATGATTGTTGTTGCATGATGATTAAATTATTGCTCAGTTATTTAGAATGTTTTTTGAAAAGTGGCCCTTTTGTTTTCAACATCCACTTGTAGTTTGGAAATTTGCCTAAACAATATTTTTGTTCAATAAAGGGATTTTCCTAGTTATGCTTGTATGCAAAATTTTCAATATAGTAAATGAATGGTGCTTTAAACATCATCATCTAATCTAAAATCCAAGTTTTCTCTTCAAATTTTGTATTGCAAACATTCTTTGCTTTATATAACAATGTAATGTTGAATGTGTTGTTTAACTCAACATTTTTTCTTTTGTACTTGAATTTGCAGTAGCTTCTAAAAAGGTTAGAAATTCTACATGTACTTTGTTTTGTTTTGAATTCCTTCTAACTATCAATCACTTTGAATTTCCACTTCTTGCAACAATTTTACATTTATTAATTTCTTACTTCAGCGTTGGAGTATGTTTTGTGACTTGCAGGTCCAATACTTTCTTCTAACTATTAATTACTTTGTATTTTCACTGCTTGCAACAATCACTATAACCAAACATGGTAAAATAAGAAACCTCGAAATTGACTGTGGTTTTTTTGCCACAGATATGTACAGGCACCCGTAGTGAGCTACAATTTTTGGAATTTTGGGGTGTGTGATATACTGTTGGAAAGGTCTTGAAAATAACTTTTCAATAGTATGTATACGCCCTAAAATTCTAAAAATTTTAATCAAAAATTGCATAAGAAGTTGATTGCTTATGTAGTGGGCCTGCAAAAAATTGTGGCAAAAAACCCGCACTTGATTTTACTCAACAATGTAAATGTGTAAACTTCCTACAATATACTTTATTAGAATTGTTTGATTCATGTTTCTCCCAAAATCCATCCTTCACTGCAAAATCTAAAACGCAATGAAACCCAATTGTACTTTCTATTGTTGTAGCCTCCTAACTATTTTCTATTACCATCATCGATGTTACAATAAAATTCTTGAAGTCATTGCCTAATCTAACTACCTACAATAACCTATGAACGCTAGTGGTTTCTACAAAATTAGAAAAAATAAGACCATCATGTCTCAAAATTGTAAAGTATGTGCAATGGGAAACTGTAGTTATAGAATCTATAATTAATAGGTGAACAGTAGTAAATTTTTGTTAAAATCACTGATTTTTATAGTTCTTTCCCAAGTTCTATTGTGCTTGAGCGGTTAATATCTTAATATTATCAATTAGTTTGGGCTTCACTATAGTATTTCATCAGTGGCTGGATTGGTATGGATGAATGGAGTGCAATCTATTGAAGCAATTGGTGGTGGTTGGCCAGTGCTGATGAAGTTGACAATTGTGAATTAGTGGACCCCAAGTTTTTGGAATGAAGTCCAAAGCTCCTGCAGTGGTCAGGCTGGCAGTGTAGTGATCAATAGTTGAAGTGTAAGAGTTTGTGTTTATGGAGCATTCGTGTGGAAGGAAATTAATTACCATTGTGTTGGTGTGTATGTTGTTAGACAAGTGTGCTGGATCGACTGATTTTACGGAGTGAGATAGTGAAGAATGAGAGACAATTGTAAATGTGAATGAAATATAATGCGGAGTTGAATGGAAATTTGGCCAAATGTGTTGTGCTCAATTATTGTGAATAGGAAGTGTGTGTATGTGATTTTGGACATGTGGAACCAATTGTGAGTTCATGTGCAATGTGATGATGATCTATAGTCTGTTTGTTTAAGGAAAGTTGAAGATGTATTGATGAAGTTGAATCAATTGTGTGTTTATGTGTTGAGTGTTGAAACTAGAGATTTAGTTTGATGAGGAATTTCCATCGGTGCAATAGGATGTGAATGCTTGCCTGGGCTTTTGTTTTAATTGTATTATCAATAGCAGATGGTTGGTTGCATGGAATGTGTCAATGCAGTCTGAGCATGCTTCTATTGGATATTTTCTGTCATAACATGGAGATTAATCTATAGAGACAGTGAGATTGGAAATCTATGGTGACTAGTCATGTAGTCGAAATCAACAGAACTGGAGAGATGAGCAATTTGAAAATGGATAGAGAGTATTTTAAATTAAATAAGAAGAAGTATAAATTCTGTCATCAATCTGCCTATGCAAAATTGGAATGCAAAATTATGAAGGAAATTGCCGTAGTGGAAATCCAAAGTGAGGATTCAATTGAAGGAAAGCTAAACGAAATATGTACCAAAGAAAATCAATAGTTGGTGGCAACTATATCTTGTGATTAGCGATTGGTCGAAGTGAAATAAAAGAAATGAAGATATCAATGGTTGCTTGGGTGGAAAAGATCTATAGAAGTTTGTACCAGTGCGGTTGGTGAAGTTGATAGGAAATTAGAGAACAAAGCTAAAGCTAAGAAATCAGCAATTGAGTGGATTAGTTTCAACCTTGGTTATAATTATAATAAATATGGCTTTATCTATTGTATGGGTCAAAGTGAGATGTTTCCTAATCCTCAATCGTGCATAACCTTGGATTTGATTAAATTCTTTTAGGAATTATTGTAGTGCATCCATACCTCCGCACGAACGAATTAAAACTATAGGAATTTATCAATTGTTTTTCCATTGTAAATTCCAATCTACAGGGACCAGAAGCCAGAATTTGAGAAAAATACATAACAAAACTCCTTAAAATAGGGTTTGATGGAATTTGTTGTTGAGATTTTGTTGTGCTATTATTAGTTAAGCATTCCTTCCCCCCCACCCCACCATTCAAATTGAAGAGATCTTTACGACGAACTCTAGGGTGGGTAGCCCCCAAATGCACCACTAACCTTCAACCTCCATCTTCGCCATGTGTGCATCTCCCAAATCAATTATGCACTTATGTAGAAAGAAATTGTTTTAGAACATACTTTGTTCTTTCATAACCTTTGCATACAATATCCAAATGTTACATTCTTTGGTGTGTTGGAACCTCATTTAAAGTGCCAACAATAAAATATGAAAATTTGATCAATTAAATAATAGTAACTAGACACATAAGCAAAAAGTGGTGATTTTTTGCTTATCCCCCTTAGCAATCACCTTTAATTCCAGCCCAAACTGATAACAAAGGAGCCATAGAACTAAAAAACTTCTTTAAAGAAGGCCACATAGTTGTTGATCGTTAATTCCTAAATGCCTGAGGCACCAAATTTGGGTGTCAACAATACTTTAAATATAACAAAACCTAACCAAGTTGTTATTTTTAGTAATTTATATTTTTAACAATTATCTTAAAGTCTAGTTTTAGCATCAAAAATCCGATTTTGAAAACAATTGATTATGATTTTTTCTATTCAAGATGTTGTGCAAGGGTGTCCATTGCAGTCTTGACTTTACATAGTATTGACGGCTCTTGGAATTGAGCCTCAAATACACAAGATCTTGGAGAAAAAATCACCTTAGAAGTTCACTTTAAAAACTTTTGAGTAGATTTTCAAAAGCCATAAATTGATTGGGGTTATGCATGTTAGGCCCTTTACTCTCATATTTTTTTGGTGATCAAATTTTAAGATTTAACATGTGAAAAGAGGATGGAAAGGCTTCAAATTACTTTAATAGTTTTAACACCTTTATGATTAAACATTATAATCTTTCAATCCATAAATGATATTTTTTTTTTTTACCTATGTGATCTTTGATATGTCCAGTTTGAAATTGTATGGTACAATTTTAAAAGAATTGATACAACTAACCAAAGTGTTGGCTTTTTCTTCAATTTAAAGCAAATTCCTAGAAGCTCAAAAAAAAAAGGCCAGGGCGAATTGACCCCCTCATTGCCCCACAAGGATAAACACTGGAATTTTTTATTTGCAACATACAATAATATTTAAAAATTTTGAATTCATATTTGCAATCAGAGGCCCCAAATTAGGTGGAAGAAGTGAAGAATTATCAATTAACATGGCTCAAAATAGGGGGCAATTTTTTTTAATTATTCTTGGTTTGGAGAACAAGGGGGTCAATTTTCCTTGACCCTCAATAGAAAAGGCCTCTAGCATTTTAGAGGTTAAGGTAGGTGTCTCTAAAAGCGACCCCTAACACAGAGGTACATTTTACTTTCTTCAACGTACCAACATCGTAAATTTTAGGAGGGGGCACTTTTAGAAACCACTACGTTTCAACTTCAAAAATTCATAACTAATTCCACAAAGGTCCGAAAAATATGAAACGACTTGGGTTAGATGTCAATTCCATTTTTCTTCCTAATAAAATTTACTGAATTTTTTTTAAGGAGTTTAGCTTCCCTGAAAGTGCAATCAGCTCTTAGGGCCACTTCACACTAGGCGGCACAATCGAGAGTCCATTAGTTTCCACCAATTAGATTCCAGAGATCCAAAAATTCGGACTCTCGGCCCATCTTACTAGACAACATAGTCGAGAGTCCATCGCCCTCGTGGCACCCTACATGGAAAGCAAATGCGTACATGGCGATGACCTCGCAATGGACTCTCAACCATAGTTTGGGTCGCCGTTTTTGGCCGACCCAAACTATGGTCGAGAGTCCGTCGAATTTTTTTCATAAAAATGTCAGAAATGACAAGATTGTAGCCATTAGATTAGATTGGATTTGTAGTAGTAAGAAATGTTACTTGTTATTTGTTATTTGTCATCATTGGGTTTGAAATCTAGTCTCCACCATTACAATGGGGAGTCTTTGCATTCAATGAACCTAGTTCCCTTAACCTACTTCCTTTTAATGGCCAATGTCGCCCTTTTATTCCATTTATACCCTTCATGTTCCTTGTTTTATGATAAGAACATGTGCTGTGATTTTTTTCCAAGACCATTTTGGACTCCTTTCTCATGTTTTTTTATCTTTAGATTAAAAAAGTTGACACATGGGTGAAGTTTGGACTTTGGGCTTGGCCTTTGGAGGCTTCACACTATGGCCGGCCAAAGTCTCCAATTCCTAAATTTCAGAGCCTATTTATTGCCCATTTCTTTGAACTCTCATCCAAGTTTTTATTTTTATTTTTTAAACACATGGACAATTTCCATTGCAAGGGGAAACAGTACACAGAACCAAGGGACCGCGTCCCCGGCGAAATTTTTAAGTTTTCCAAGACTAAAGGCAAAACAACAAAGAGAGCCCACAACAAAAGAAGCAGAACCAAAGGAGGACGCGTTAGCGGCCTCTTCAAATGCCTAACAAGCGCGAAACTCTCACCCAAGTTTGGACTCTCCCTTCCACAGCCTCTTGACTTGGGGCATCCCCACTCCAACTCAACAACTGACTCAAACTGGGCAAAGGGCCGTGCCCAGCCAAAATGCGTGCTCCACGGCAAGCACGCCAAGTCCCAGAGAGTGGCCGGACGCGGCAGAAACTGGAGAGCGGACGGAAAAGTAGTGTTCGTTCCCCGTGGCTGGGTATGTCAGAGGACACATGAATCGAGGTACGGAGCGCATGTTTCCAGGCAGGTTTCCCCACGAACGAGCTCCAGGCTACGCATGACAACCTACTGTATTAGGCACACCAGGCTACTGCCATATTCCTAATAACTAAGAAATAAATCAACTTAAATGATTTATATACCAATGTCACTATACCTATTACAATCAATTATCATCAATTTAAATTGGGTGACAACATGAATGAATAGTTTCATGGGTAGATGGTGAAAAGTAAGGTTGGAGAGGTAGCTTTTATAGAGAAATCCATTGTTCATCGTGAGCCCTCAAAAAGTATGGGATAATTAGAATAAAAGAGCTTGACTCCTCATTGTAAAAAGTTAGAATTGTGTTGAAAGTAGAATTTTAGACCTAATTTAGTCACAATAGAATAATTTTTTCTAAAAAAATTGGAACTAAGAAAAGTTGTTAAATAAATATAAATTTCACCTCCAAAAATCTGTTTGAGATTTGGATTTTCTAATCAAAATTTATGGACAAAATTCACAAAGGGGGTGGAAGGAAATTTTTTTTGACATTTTCAAACATCCTCTCTGAAATTTGTCCATAACTTTTTATTGGAGGATTCAAATCTCAAACGGATTGTTTGAGGTGAAATTTATATTAATTTAACAGCTTTCTTTAGTTCAAAATTTTTTAGAAAAAGTTATTCTACTATGCCTAAATTAGGTCTAAAATTTTATTTTTAACACAATTCCTATTTTGACTTAGCTATGAGTGGTTGAGCTCTTACCAATTCTAATATTATTTATCCCACATGGTTTGTTCTACTTCCTACTACCCCATGTGTATATAAATAGATTCTCTCCTCCTTCTCCATCAATATTTCAAAATAGAAATTACTTCGGAAGCAAAGGAAGATAGTCACTTAATTCATTTCTCTCAATGAATTAAAATTTTAATAGTTAGTTTTTTAAATCGCGAAACAATGTTGCAGTGTGGGGTTTACTGTGTTGCTGTGGACCACTCTCCCTTCCTACGAGCCGGCCGCATTTCTCCAACACTCCAAAGAGCCACTTGGAGTGTCTTTTTGCCAAGTTGGAGTGTCTTTTTGCCAAGTTGGAGTGGGGATGCTCTTGGTCGGCCATAGTGTGAAGTGGCCCTTAAATGGTTGCTTTAACAGCCTCCTACCTTAAACGAGAAAACAACAACTGAACTCTGGTTTATGATGTCTGAGCTCCGAAGGTACTTGACTGCAATCCATCGTGAGTAAGTTACTGTGAATAAGTTATCTGAGCAAGAGGCACTTGGGCAATAAATTTGCGTTGGCCTGCTTAAGAAGCCAGATATCCGAAATAGCAGGTGATGTCAGGTGACCTCATGTGGCGACTCTGGGCTCCTAAAATTGGAGACTCCCTCACCACCTTGGGGACCTCAATATTTTGGTTGCACGAACCATTTCAGGAGGTGGGCCCTTGTCTTAATGGCACCCTCTCAATTTTCTGGCCCTCTCATTTTAGGGGTCCGGAGGCTTTTTTTTTTTTTTTAATTGGCAAATTTGGGGCCTGCGGCCCGAAATTATTCTACGAGGTCCTCTTTTACACAAAATAAATCCTAAAACCCAAAATAAAAATAGGGGCAGGTTTTACCACCCCCCCCTCCTACATTAGCTCGTGCAACCAAAATATTGAGATCCCCACCTTGGTGCAATTCCAGATTTGTACTGGACATGTGGCCACGCCTGACAATGGCACGTTTAGCGTGCTTCCAAACTGCTTGGCGTCAGGGAAGGGCAGGATCACTCGCCCGGCAGGTACTCAAACACTCTAAATATGTAGTGCTATTTACCAGCCAGCATGCAGTGTGCTTCATAACATTCATGAGCTGTGAGAGGAGCTGCCTTGCCTCTGACGGAATGATGTGATATATTCCACATCATTCCATCCAAAGGATGAAATGGTGTGGAATATTCCACACCCCACATTAGCTAATAAGCCACGCGTCAATAATGTCAGACTTCCGCTCAGTGCCAAGGTCATGACTTCACAATCAGGTTACTGTGAAATTGAACACCCCCAATTCAGGCAATACAGAAAAAAATAGCTTTAAACCAATCAATTCATTGAGTTCAATTATTTCAATGTTTGATCTCCCGCACATTGCTTTGTATCCATTCATGTTTTGTAATTCGGAATTAGAAGACAATTCTTTATGTCCATATGGGGTGGTAGGAGGTAGAACAACCCATGTGGGATAAGTAATTTAGAGTTTGTAATTTCTCAACCGCTCATAGTTAAGTCTAAAGTAGAAATTGTGTTAAAACTATAATTTCAGACCTCATTTAGGAATAATAAAATAACTTTTTTTTAAATACTTTGAACTAAAATAAGTTGTAGAATCAAGTTAAATTTCATCTTCAAAAATCCGTTTGAGATTTTAATCTTCCACTCAAAAGTTATAGACAAATTTCATAGAGGGGTTTGAAAGGATTTTTTTTTGACATTTTCATACATCCTCTCTAAAATTTGTCCATAACTTTTGAGTGGAAGATCTAAATCTAAAACGGATTTTTGGAGATGAAACTTAGCTTGATTACCCAACTTTTTTCAATTCAATTTTTTTTGAAAAACAGGTATTTCACTATGCCTAAATGAGGTCTGAAATTATAATTTTAACACGATTCCTACTTTAGACTTAACTATGAGCGGTTGAGAAATTACAAACTCTAAATTACATATCCCACATGGGTTGTTCTATCTCCTACCACCCCAAGTGTACATAAAGAGCTTCTCTTTTCTACAAGAACTCAAAATAAGTTATTGATGGCAAATGGTTCCATTTTATTGGTATAATATTCAAAAAATTCTTTGGATTTTGACAGACCATCTATCTCTGTAATTATTTGTTTTTGTTTGTATATTTTGTCCTAAAATTAGCCCAAAAAATAGATCGCACCATAAACGTACTGCCATTGTCTCGGTCCTGAAGCTTACATTAATAATATGTGGATGCATTTCGTGGATGAAGACTTCAGAGAGGCAAAGGCAGCCTCTCTAAAGGCTCTTGAATGTTATGTTGTGGGCTCGTTGCCCGCCTCGGCCTCGACTCTCTTTTTATGATACTATTATGAGATTGGTCAAATTTTCATGTTTTGGCTTCCTGGCAAGTAAAAGGGCTGAGGTTCCAACACATCAAAGAACATGACATTTGGATATCGTATGCAAAAGTTAAGAAGGGTCAAAGTTTTTTCTTGGTAGAGGTTCTAACATTGTCTTTTCGACATGGATACATACTGATTCTGCAGATGTACACAACGCGATGATGGCAATTTTAGGTCACTAGCACACTTTAGAGGGGACACCTTAGGTAATAAAGTAATAATGTGAAAGTAAAATCTTGTTATGAAATTTTTTTATGTTGAGCCATATGAATGAGACTCTACTTTTATGTTACTAGACAACGTGACTTCAATGATTGAATGGTTGAATCTTGTTCAACCATCTTCAATTAAGTAACTCTTAAATGTCTTTAGTATGATTTTAGGTCATTTTTCACGTTGGGGCAAGTCCGTCTTAGTAGAACATTTGTTGGATTCTTGTAAAATTTTGACAAAAAATGTGTTTCACTACTAGCTTTATGTCTAGAAAATTTTACAAAAAATTGAGTTGTTAGTTCTAAAGTTATGCATCAAAAGGACATTTCTTCCAAAATAGTTCCAGTTGATCTCAAAGTTTTATACACACTCTCAACACACTTGTTAACATAATCTCAAGAGTTACAAAGCATATGAGTATGCAATGAAGACTTAAGAAAATCATAATAGAATTTGAGATATTGTCCATTTCTATAGAATGATTATTTAACCCCTAAAGGCCCAAGGCCTTTTTTCTGCCAAAAAACACCCAAAACTGCCACTTTTTTAGCAAAGAGTGAAAAA
Source organism: Antitrichia curtipendula (assembly GCA_951230915.1). Classification (NCBI taxonomy): domain Eukaryota; kingdom Viridiplantae; phylum Streptophyta; class Bryopsida; order Hypnales; family Leucodontaceae; genus Antitrichia; species Antitrichia curtipendula. The sequence goes on along the minus strand of OX579638.1, from coordinate 2,190,697 downwards.
AAATAAAAAAATGTTTTTTTTGCACATCTAACCGTAGGATCTTATACCTAACTAGTATGAGAATGTGTGGAAAAATTTCAGAATTCTTGACCGCACAGATTGCAAGATATCTACGTTTAAAGTGAAAAAAACAAAATTTTCAGCACATTGTGGGACTGGATTTTTTGACTTTGAACATTTTTAACTTAAAACTTTTGCACTACAGAGTTTTGAGCTTTAAATCTTTATAGTGGAGAATTGAGTTGAGAGTCTAATTAAAAAAAATCAAATCAAAAAAACATAATTTCCATTATTAAAAAAATTGTTAAGGAGAAGTAGGTACGAGATAGAAGGAAAATCTAAAGTGTTCATATATTTTAGATGGAATTAAAATGCACTAATCCCTATGGTGAGATTGTTCTAGCAAGTAAACTAAAGCATCCAAAAAAAAGAAAATTGAAAATTTTGAAAAATTGCATTTAGAAATGAATCCTGCAAGTTATTTTTTTCAAAAAGATGCTCTAACTGACCGAAAAACAAGAATGTCCATAACTTTCTCATAACAAATCCAAATGAAATGAATCAAAGCTTTCCAGATAGACAAAAATATAATCTATGAGGAAAAAATACTAAAAATAAATAAAAAATAAAAAAGTGCAAATTTTTTTTGCTGCCCGTGCTGCCCCCCGTCCCCTGTTTTGAGCTTATTTGGTCATAACTTTTGTTACCGGGCACCGGTTGTGAAAAAAATTATATTCCCACGTAGCTAATCAGCTTTTCTACCTCCAAAAAAAGTTTCAAAAAATCAGGAGAAAATTGCAGCCCATAGGTACCTGCCCAAAAACGCATTTGTCCCCCGAAGGGACAATGGGCTTTTAGGGGTTAAGCACCATTGTCCAAGCTTCATTTTTGGCAATGTACTCCTTCCATTTGGATTTAACCTTAGTGTCTAAGATATTGTAGGCAGAAGTTGCCAAATTCAAGTGAACATTTGTTTGAAATAAATGTACTATTGTTTGCATAAGAAACATTTTAGTTATTAAATGTGTAGAAGTACACGTGCCCCAAAGATAAATGTACAATGCCAATTTTTGCGATTATCAAACATTGCATCTGAAAAAATAAATGATTATCAATACATTTGAACGAATCATATGTCAAACATGAAAAAAATTTATTTGGAGAGCTATGATTAAACAAATAATAAGTGTGAGGGGGGGGGATTCAAAACATAATTATTGACCGGTTAACCTCCAAAGGACCAAGCAACCTAGTTTGGACTTTTTGAGAACTTAGGTAAGCTCTATTGACTTCATAATTTGGAATTTTTGCATGGGTTTTTTAGAATGGATACTTCTCATTATAATCCATGTGTGAAACTTTGTTTCATGTTAAATATTGCAGAGATTAGAGGGTTTTTTTCAATTTCAATGTCAATATAGGCAACAAAAAATAAATTCTAAAAGAATATTAATTATTTTTTAGAGATTGTATAGATTGATACCTATTCAAAAAAATGTAAAACATTGAATTCCAAATAATGAAGTAAAACTTATGAAGAATTTTATTTTGCGGGCAATGAAGGTAAAAAAACACACATATGAAATTGTCCTTTGCTCTCAATTCTGAAAATTATAAAATTAAATTAAAAAGATATTAATTGTTTACTAGAACAATCTCAACATTGGGAATAAAATTCTGAAGAAATTGCAAAAGTTATTAGCATATTAGTTATATCTCTCATTCAATAACACCTTCTACTTTACAATTTTTTCATTAAATTAATATGACAGATTTTTTGGTTAATTTTTTAATGTATATTTTCAACCTATATTCCAAGTTATCGACTAAAATGCACAAATTATGGGACATACATGTTTTTTTCTTAGATTATTGAAAGACAAAACTTCACCTTTAGGAAGGACTAGAAAAGCCCACATTTTGAAGTTTAGGCACATTGAACTTGTTATTGGTAGGGTTATTCAGTCCAAAATTTTGAAACAATGTATTGAACAAATTAACCCCTAAAGGCCCATTGTCCCTCGGGGGAGAAAATGGATTCTGGGCAGGTTTCATTAAATTGGGAGAAAAATTTACGAAGTGGGACTTTTGAAGAATTAAGGTGACCACCTTCGTTTGAGCTCTACAATTGTTTTTGGTACACGTGCCCTCACCTGAGAGGAGGAATTTGTGAGGAAAAAATCTTAGTGGCTCAGATTGAATCTGATACTTTTAAATTTGATTTAACCCCTAGAAGACCATGGCATTTATTTTGTCAAAAGACACTCTGTCACAACTACCACTTCTATGGCAAAGAGTAAAAAAGTTTGAAGATTGGTCTTTCGGCATATCTAACCGTAGGATCTTATACTAGACTTGCATAAGAATGTGCCATTAAAAACTTCGAAACTTTGACCTCACAGATTGCAAATTATTGAGTTTGAAGTCTAAAAAACAAACTTTTTTGCACCTTGCACGATTGGATTATTTGACTTTAAACTTTTTAACTTAAAATTTTTGCACCATGGAATTTTGAGGTTTATTTTTTGATGTTGGCTGTTGGGGAATTGAGTTGAGAATATTTGAAAAAAACCCAGAACAAAAAATATTTAATTTTCATTCATAAAAAAACATTAAACAAAAGAAGGTTTGAGATTGAACAAAATCTTACATTGTTAATAACCTTGCAATAGAATTGAATCACAATAATCTCAATGGTGAGATTGTTCTAGCAAGTAATCTTCACCCTTTCTAATAGTTTAAAAAAAAAATGATGAATTTGAATTCAGAGATGAAGTTTATAAGTTATTTTTTCAGAGCAAATCCACACCTACCCGCAAACTAAAACTTCTCATAACTTTCATCTCAACTATCAAAATTGAATGATTCAAAACTCCCCACATCCATATAAGTATGAAGAACTAGTTTCAAATTTTTATTCAAAAAAAATGAAATTTTTAAAGAAGTTTTTGGCAGCCCAGGGAGCAACATTTTCCATGTTTTCATGCATAACTTCTTCAATAAATGTCAAAATGAAGAAAAGTTTACACTCCCACGTAGATCTTGGATTTCCTCACCTTCAATAAAAGTTTCAGAAATTCATGCAAAGTAGTTTAGCCATAGGTACGTGCCCGAAATCCCATTTGTCCCTCGAAGGGACAACGGTCCTTTAGGGGTTAAGAACACCGAATTAGACATTCTTGCACTTGGCTCGTACGATAGCAAAATAGTCATTTTCAATTGTTGGGGGGGGGGGGGAAGGCCAATGAAAATGATGATTTTTTATTTTGGAAAAACAACCTAGTGCAAAGCTGTCAAATGTTGCTTACTTTATAATTACTTCACAAAAACCTTGTACATGTTTATATCCATAGTCTTTCAACTTTATGCTACTCTGTGTTCTATAGTGCAGTACATGTGAAAGTCCACTACTTGTAGGTCAAAATCACACTACATAGTACAATACGTCACTAATACATATTCAAATCATTTTGCAAGCGTTCGTCATCTAGGTCCTCCATCTGCCTCGCTAGGTACTCTATCAGGTGTGGTTTAGCTTCAACTGGAATGACCACTGTGCCTTCTGTTTGCACACCATACATGGTAATGGTCGAACCTACAATGTGGCCACCTCTCTCCCGACGCGGAACATTCACCCAAGAATATATAGCAGCTTCCTTCTCAATCCAGGCAAACCTCTCACCAGACGGTTCCCATGTAGATTCCATGCAGTTCCGGTACCTCACTCTATTAGTGTCTGCTTCCACTTCTGGTCCAGGGGTCATTGTAGGCCGATACCATAAAATCTTCATCTTCGATGCCCACGTCCTTTGTCCAAATTCAAGCACCTTCCCAATGAAAAAAGGTACCCCCTCTCTCACTTCCGTTCGCTCTACTGTAAGAGCTACATATTGGCCCAGAACAATGTCGTGCTCCGGATTGAACGGTGGAAAAGCATCTTCGTCTGCATCTGGTATTACTTCTGCTAATACTTCATTTCTTCTGCCTCTCCTCCTCCCCCCAGTCACTCTCCGTGATGCATTCTGTGGAGGGGGTCTGTCTCTGCGGGGTCCAAAGTAACCCCTCCTCTCAGGATTCGGCATTGTTGCCATAATAACATCCACGGCTGCACTCCCCAATTCCGTTCCCTCTGCATCATGTGTTCCACTTGAAATAGCATCTACTTCCTCCACATTCGATGCAGTAGCACCATCTTCATTTCGATTCTCAACATCACTCGGCCAAAACGGTAAATCGCGAAAGCCTTCTCTACTTTGTCGTGGAAAATCCTCCAAGTACTCTTTGAATGTATTTGTTTCATCCACTACTTCCATGTCCCTGATCCGGTTGTTACCTCTCAACACCATCTTCTCCTTGTATGCAATGAACTCGTCTAGTGCTTTCAATTCCCTCTAATCAGCGCCAAAAACTTCCGCAAGCTCCGGTTTCTCTACTACATTGGGCAGTGAATTCAAACATGAATGTCCACCTGCTGGTCCCCATTCATCTGAACATAAATGTTTGTGTTGCACACGTACCAAACCATTTTCCACGTAAAACCTCATATGGTGTGGAAATGTTATGCCTGTCAATTGTTCTCCTCCTCGTAGCAAATGAGGGGTGATAAATGTCTTCCAATCGCGGATGTGCTCTAGCTTGCGAGCACTCACGAAAGCCTCCGTATATGATGTCCCTTTCTCCACTAGCTGCAACATCTCCTCCAATGTGTCTATATCTTTCCTCTTCAATACATTGGAAATGACACTGAATCTCTGATCGATGTCCTCGTGCGTATGGCCCACTATCAAAAAACAAAGATGCACTTCCTTGAAGAAACCCAACCCAACAAGTGCAGCGCACATGGTGAACATATAAATGTTCTTGTTTTCCCTTGTGGTGTTATCCGCTTGAATCTTCAACGTTGGTGGCAAACTTCCCTTCCTTCGCTTCACATCGCATATTACGTTCATCACTGATGTGATGACTTGATTGCTATCATACTTGTGGTGGGCATCTATCCACACATCTGCATACAAGCCTATACCATGCACAAGAACACCACACAGATGAGTCTTCACAAATCGAGATTCAATGTTCTTGACGGTCTGCCTCATCTTCGGTATCATGGTCGTATTTTGATCCATACCATCCACAATCAAGCACATAAAAAAATCCGGAGTGATCATAGCAGATCTCTTGAATATCCAATAATCTCGCCTCTCCTCCATCTGAAATCGGATGTGCAGCACGTACAACTCTTTTATCTTCACCTTAGCTACTGCATTTGTCGTGGACTCCATTCCACACTTGTACTCCCAACAGTGATAGCACTTGGAAAACCTAGAGAAAGGTGGAATTTGCACGTGCGGAAACTCTTTCCGCCAAAGTCGATTGAACGAGCTCATTGACAATTCCAATCCATCCACTAGTTTCTTCACTTCTTCATTCACATATCGAAAAACATCTAGTTTGCTCGTATTCATTGGCAAAAGAATCAGCGGTAACACAACATTGTCTGATTTTCTGCGTACTGATCGATGCGGTTGTTGACATCCAGCTTCATTCACGAAAACGTCAAGGCTTTCTCTAGCTGCTGACATTCTAGCACTCTCCCTTCCTTTACACGTATTTCCATGAACTGCTGCCACTCTCCCGTATACAGCGTGTGCTGTCTTCAATTGTTTCAAACGCCTCTGAGAATAACCCAACGCAACAGCGTAACATGCATTACAAACGACTGCACCATCTAGCTTCGTCACATATTTGTCTCTTCTCGGACCCTCCGTCCGAGTATAGAAGGCATTCAGCATTTGCATCATCCAAGTAGCCCGCGCTTCGTACTTCTGCCCCCAGACCATGTAGCGTTGATCCAATATATATTTGGCATCCACTTCACTCAAACAATTCCGTTTGCATGCTCCTTTTTCCTTTGCACACAATACACTTTCTAGAGTCACTTTTTGACTTGCTGACTCACCTCTTTCTCTGGGACTTCTCAACGTAGCCCTTCGATTTTCCATTGAATACTTCCTCCTCTGTGCATGTTGTGCTAATCCTCCTCCTCTATTGAAAACTGCAGTGCTCCCTTCAGAACCTTGCGTTTGAGTAGAACTTCTCTGAGATGCGTTTCTTCCATCAGTACTTGACGGTGTCACTTGTGAAGTACTCGGGGTGTCCTCTATGTCATGAAAATCAAATTGAGGTGCATTGACTACTGGAAAAGAAAAATTATTTCCTTCTCTTGAAGTAGTGGTTGTTGTTCTCACTTTTGAGGGATGTGGCCAACGAACAAAAGCACGACGCCAACGTATGACTTTCTCAACACAATCTTCCATATACTTCCCTACCAATTCACCAACCCACTCTGTTCTTCGCACCATGTGTGTAATATGAATCGCAATTTCAAAAGGACGTAATTTCACTGTGTGGAGTTCATCACCACAGGTGAAGCTCGAATCCACCATGCCGAATGCCACAACTTGACCATCGTCCCTAATAAGTTTAACTGTGCCATTTGTACATTGAGGTTCTCTAACAACATGTGCACTGTCTTCCTCTTGAAATAGTCTTCCCCTCACAACACACGCCAATCTTTCCCCTACGGTTCTTCGCTTTGTGGCAACCACAGTTGTCCCTACTGCATTGAATACCACTGGACTTCCAAATGCTTCTCCAGCCATTTCCTTCAATCACTGCTTCTTCACTTGTATCGTACTTCATGCATAACTTTGTGAATACACTTTCTTCGGAAAACAAGGTCCTCTGCACAGTACACCAATGGACGTAATAAATATTTCAGATGTTCTCTTCTTTCCTTTAAATGATTAGAAAACATCAACAATCTTAAAAACCAAAATAACATGGCCTCCATCAATTCTTCACTCTAACATTACCTTAAATGCGCAACAATCCAATGACATTTCATTGTGTCAATATACTGTGTTTAAAAAATAAAAAATAAATTCTTGTTCACACCAAAAAAAATTAGACAAGGAAACTACAAATCAGGATACCTTTGCAGTGTTCACATGGTAAGCCGTAAACATTATATACCTCTATTACTTTCGAAAGTACACTTATCAAATTCTTTATATGAACTATCTATCCCATTTTCACTACATGTCTTTCACTTCATCCTCTTCTCAAACGGGTTTCTATAACAAATGAAATTGAAAGTTCAAGCGTTCCACAGACATAGTACCATTTAGCTAAAGAATGAAAAGCCTAAATGCATACTCACATGTTTGGAAAATGTTGAACACATGTGTGCAATCATTACATCAATACAGTTAATTGCAAATACCAAAAATAAGTGCAGCTACTGTTTTCAATTCTTTGTACAAGTAAAAATTAAAAACGATTTTGACAATGTCTGACAAAAAAACAAAGAACTAAACATTCAATTTCAACTTATGAAGAAATAGTTCAGTACTACAAGATTCATTATTGAAGGAATAACTGAACCATTAATAGCTCTGAGATGGAATTCAAAAACAAGAACCTCAATGATGATGTCTTTTAAGCAAACATATTGAACCTTTACAAAAAATTGGAGACAAAAATTGAGGACTGCATACAAAATTGAATTCTATACATTAATTTTCCTATAATATAATTGGTTCCCCCAAGAAATATGACTATTTGAAACTTTATAAGCATTAGTTCAAAAAAACTACGTTGAAGCATCAAATACACACAACTATATAATATTTCAGTCAAAAATTTAAAAATACATAAAATTGAACTTCCACTACAAGAACCCCGTGGTTTTTTTTTAGTATAAAAACCGAACTTCAAATTTTGATGACATCGAACATAACATTAGGATGCTAGTTTTGATGTCAACACTAGCATCCTAATGTTATGTTTGATGTACAATAAATTTGAAGTCCGTTTTTTATATGTAAAAAAAGACCACGGGGTTTCTCTAGTGTTCTTGTTAATGTTTTTGGCATGTCAAATAAGTTCCTTGTTGAACTCACAGTGCTATAACTCCTGCTCCAAAGCCTAATTTTAAATTCATATATGATATTCACATATAACAATTCTTATTTCCTACCTCTAGAAACAGTTCTAAAAAATTAAGCCTACAACTTAGATCACTTGGACTTGTCCAAAATCCCAGAAGTCCCTCTACGAACTTGGGGACTACTAGGGTTAAATCAAGTGGTTCTTGAAGGCGTCTTTTTGATTTCAAAATGTTCCTTTATGATGTCGGATTTATTGATACCATTCAAATTAAATAGTACTTGAAAAGTACATTTGTCATATTATGTACCCAACAAATATATATATTTTTTAAAACCTTAAGGAAGAAGTGTTGGATGAAAAAATGGATATTTTCAGGTTTAGGATAGAGTTCATTTGACTAATTGTTCAATATGTACACTCAATGTCCTGAAATGGCTTAACTATTCTATATAGGTACATTTTGCTTTCCTCAATGTGCAAGTGAGGAACATTTCAAAACATGTACTATTTCTTTGACAACAACGTGCCTACTTCAAAACTTTGTATCAAAGTCCATGATTGCAAGTCATTGTCAATTCTATTTTTTGTACTATGTATATTGAGTTCAAATTGTTTCAACGTTTTTCATGTATCGCAAAAAGGTATTCAATTCGTTCATAGTCTCATTAAAATTAAAGCACTGTAGGGTATTGTGTTCTTTAACACAGTAGCCAATACATATCAATATTGCGCACACATAAATTTACCTTACTTCAATGTATCAATGCTGTACATTTATGAAATTGTTGAATTACACTAACCATTACGTTTCCTCTTTACAAATTTGTAACGAATTCCACAAATGTCGGAAAAAAATAGGAACTCCATTATATGGTTTGCATACTGCTTTCTGTTTATTTTCTACAAAAAATATTAAAAATTCATTCCATTTTCATTACCTTCTCTAAAGATGATAACAACTCCTATATCGGCATTCGAAAAACTCACTATCTTACCTTAGGACATTACCAAATACATTTTTGGGTTTAGGGTGAATACTTTAACGAACTCTACTTGAAAAGAACACAGAGGATGGATAATATTCTTACAAAGATGGATTACATTTAATTCAATCTTTAAAATGAAAAAAATAATTGAGCCCCTTATTGCCCCGCAAAGGCAATCATTATAATTTTTTTATTTGAAACGTATCATATAATTTTGAAATTTTGAATTCATATTTGCAATTACAGTCCGCAAACTAGCTTGAAGGGGTGAAAAAATACCAATGAACATGATAAAATAAAGGGGTCTAAATAAAAAATGGCTGACGCAACCACTCTCCCTTCCAAAACATTAAAAGGCCTTCAGAGAGGTTGCCTTTGCCTCTCTGAAGTTTTCATCCACGAAATGCATCGACATATTATTAATGTAAAATTCATGACCAAGACAATGACAGTACATTCATGGTGCGATCTAATTTTTTGGCTAATTCTATGACAAAATATACAAACAAATAATTATAAAGATAAATGGTCTGTCAAAACCCAAAGAATTCATTGAGTTTTATACCAATGAAATTTAACCATTTGCCATCAACAACTTATTTTTTTTTTTTAGTAGAAAAGAGAAGCTCTTTAGGTACACTTGGGATGGTAGGAGATAGAACTACGCATGCGGGATATGTAATTTACAGTTTGTAATTTTTCAACCGCTCATAGTTAAGTCTAAAATAGGAATTCTATTCAAATTATAATTCTAGACCTCATTTATGCGTAGTGGAATACCTTTTTTCAAAAAAAATTTGAACTAAAAAAAGGTTGGGAATGAAGCTAAGTTTCATCTCCGAAAATGCATTTTACATTTAGATCTTCCACTCAAAAGTTATGGACAAATTTCAGAGAGGATGTATGAAAACGAAAAAAAAAATTCATACCCCTCTATGAAATGTGTCTATAACTTTTGAGTGGAAGATTAAAATCTCAAACTGATTTTTGGAGATTAAATTTAACTTGATTCTACAACTTATTTTAGATCACAGTATTTTGGAAAAAATTATTTTACTATGTCTAAAAGAGGTCTGAAATTATTGTTTTAACACAATTCCTACTTTACACTTATCTATGAACGGTTGAGAAATTACAAACTCTAAATTACACATCCCACATAGGTTTTTCTACCTCCTACCACCCCAACTATACATAAAGAATTGTCTTGTAATTCCTAGACACAAAACATGATTGGCTTACAAAGCAATGTCAAGCAATTCAAACATTGAAATTATTGATCTCAATGAATTGATTGTCATTTGTTTAAAGCTATTTTTGTGTGCACTGTTTAAATTGAAAGTGTTAATTTTCCCATTAACCCGATTCTACAGTCATGACTTTGGCATTGAGCAGAAGTATGACATTATTGACGTGTGGCTTATTAGCTAATGTGGAGTGTGGAATAACCCACACCATTTCATCCTTTAGATGGAATGATGTGGAATATACCACATCATTCCGTCAGAGGCAAGGCAATTGCTCTCACTACTCATGAATGTTATGTACAAACTTCTGACACTGCCTAAATTATCTTCATTTTTTAAATTAGTTTTTGTATCCCATAATCGTCAAAATGTACGAACAACGTCCCTCAACCTTCAGTTATAAAGACTTAAGAGTGCACCATCAAGTGCTCTATCAAACAGAATTTTAGGAGTGTTGGGTGGGCCTCATTCTTTCCGATCCAGAGGAAGTTACAACTGTGGACATCCCTCTAGACTTTTTCAGACACTGCAAGCTCAGAAGTAATGCCTATGTACGAAATCTTTTAAAATCTTCTTCAATTTGAGCTTTTCAAGTGCAAGTGCTTAAGCAAACTCGTCATGGATCCCAAATTTTCCTACTTGTCTAGGTCATGCAAGTTCATGAAGAAATCAAATAAATGTAACTACTCCATATTTATAGCGAATTAAATATTACTGGCAAACAGTCAATGACAAACACTTGAATACAAAGATCTATAGAAAGCCCTAGTGTCTCATTGAGACTTGCAAAAGGACAAATAGCACTCGGTTGGATTGAGTTTAGGCTTACCAAATTCAAAATTCTTTAGACCTCTTTGGCATAATCTTCCTTTGGATTGAAGAGACCTTCCCAAATTCAGTTAATCCTGAATCACGAGGTCATACAGCATTCGCGAATTGCTTCTTGTCAACTTGCAACATCTGTGTGCCAGACATTCATTAAGGTTAACATACAATGAGTTAAAAGGATGTCACACCTGGCTATTTCTGAAACATAAAAGAGTTGTGGCGATGTCTCACTGGCCGGCTGGCATGCAAGGAAGTTTCATGACAATACGCACTATTAGACATTAAATTTGAGGATGTATAAGGTTTTAGAAAAATTTCTTTGCATTAATTTATGGCACACCAATCACAGAATCACTAGCTTTTTGAAAGTTCATAATTTATTTATTTATTGTATAAATAATACATTATAAATTATATTAGAATCCTTTTTATTTTCCAATTTGACCCAATGAAAATAAATCTTATCATTTAATTGTAACTATACTTAGTCTAATGGTAGCAGCCGAGCTCTAAATTCTGATACACTAATCGAAGTCATGGCAACAGAATGATAGATCCGTCCTTTATGTCCATGTGTTTTTGTTCCACATATATCAAGATATTTGTAGCTAGTATTTTCACTGTAGACACAACTAGCTGTTGCATCGCAGCCATTCCGTCATCTGAGTGGAAACTTGACATTCTCGTACGATGTGAGCAAAATTCAAAGTGGAGCCGATACGAAGTGTGCACGATAATCAATCTATGTCACATATATTAAGAAACGCTCGCAAAATATACGACGCAGGTACAACGCAGTAACTAGCGCAATTTTGCACACTGGAAATGGAAAACAATGCTGTTTACCCGGTCCTAGGTACGAAGTCAAATTCAACATTCTACAGGTTTCGGTGTAGATTATCCAGTGCTTTAGATGCCGTGAATACAGTGCTTCTCGTCTTCAGGGCACCGACGTTAGGCCGTTGCCACGAAACTGCCTGCATGCGCAGCGATCCTGTCAAATCGTAGGATGCCGCTCGACCACCTGTGCCGTCGATGTTTGACATGGAATTCGGAGAAAAGGAGCTTCCTTTGTCATCAGTCATACCCTAAGTAACGCTCTTCCAACCACGCGTCCCTGCTGTACTCGTCCCCGCTGTACTCGTCCCTGCTGTACTTCTAATCGTGTGATTCACTTGCAGTTTCGCATCGCCGAAGTGAGGTACCGGAACTCGAAGTTGCAGGCGAATTAGTTGAAGGCGCAAACGGAAGTGAGAACAGCCTTCACCAAACTGGATTGTGCTAGAAGCGCATTGCCGAAGTGGAGTTACCGGAGCTTGAAGTTGGAGGCGAAAGCGGAAGTGCGACCAGTCTTCCACGGTCTGAATTGTGCTCGAAGACGGTCCTCCGGTGGCAAGTACGTAGACATTGTTCATACACGAACAGTGTTTTTATCGAACCCTCCGCGCGCGCGGAGGGTCCGATCAAAAAACACTGTTCAAATTACATTTTTGATTTAATTTCCAATACCAGATCATTTTTATGCTCCTACTAGATTTGCAATAAAATGTGCGGAGGAATCTTACCTTTGCGGCTCGAGTTTCGGAAGCCGTCCTGTGTGGTCCACTGCTCCTGCTGTTTATCAGTTATTAACTTCAGTTTCTGTTTGGCGCAGGTTGGAAGTCACCGTCAGTACACAGCTTCTCTCGCTGCGGAAATCAAATTCTTCCTGTGCCGAAATTCAACCGTCGCACCTGCATCGCCGCACCTGCGTCTCCGAATTTCCGTCGTGGAATTTGCATCGCCGAGTTTGCATCGCACCTGCACCGCCGAATTCCGCAACCACCTGTGCCGCACCTGTCTCGGTGAGTACCGTGCATGCTTACAGAGGAGGCTAGTCAAGTCAAACAGAATCCTAGAAATGCATTGTTCCATGCTTGCAGAGGAGTCTCGTGAATTAGGAATCGCAGAAAGGCAGGTTTGCGTGTTGTAAATTTACCCACCTTGAAGAGCACGAGTAACAATTCTGGAGTGTTGAGCTTCCGATCTTTAACAGAAAGAACCTCTGGGAGCATCAATTTTCTGCATGGCTGGACTCTGTCGATACTTATCTAGTGCATCTTTCTGTTTGCCGAAGCTGTGAATGCTGGACCCCCGCCGTCGTTCTGGTGTTCTGTACAACTGCGTGGAGCCAGAAACACAAAGAGGGTTTACCGTTTAAGACAAACATTGAGAGCTTTATCTGCACAACATTTCTGCAACAGCGACTACACAATTCGGCACGTCAACAGAACGTAAGTACATGAAATGGCAAATTCTATTGCCAAATTTGAAAAATATTGCGTGATTCCGAAAAAGAGATCGACACTCCAGCAGCCCATTGTGGGGACAAGTTGTACTCACAGAACGATCCAGCATTCATGAAAGTTAACACTGGAGACTGGAAATAATCACTTTAATATTTGGAAAGTGTGCTCGAATTGCAGACCGACAGTTCTTGTATTCTTTGAAAATCTAGAGCACAATTTGAAGACATTATAGTTTAGAAACCTCGTTTGAAGTGGATACCGTACCCAGACAGATATTTCCCGCAACAGGCGATTCGTTTAAACATTTCGACCTTCATTCCAAACGCCGAAATTCTAGTGTCAGGTAGTATGCTTTTCAAGCGATCATTTAAGAGCAGATCGCCTTTTCAGGGAAGTTAAATTTATTGAAACAATTTTCATTAAATTGATATAGGCAAAAAAATGGAATTGGCATCTAACCCAAGTCGTTTCATATTTTTCAGACCTTTGTAGCATTAGTTATGAATTTTTGAAGTTCAAAAAGAGTGGTTTCGAAAAGCGACCACCTTCTGAAATGTACATAGTTCGTACATTGAAGAAAGCAAAATTTATCTATGTGTCATGATCGCTTTTAGAACATGATTGTTTTTAGAGCATAATACCTTATGTATATTGCAAGAAATGAATTTGAAAATTAATGTAAAATCTTTATGCATTTGGATGCAGAAAGAGTGGAGGGAGCATGCAAGAAGTGATTGTCGAATTGAATTACTGAAGGATTTTCTTGCGGAACAAGAATAATACAGGTTCTCAACATTGGACAATAGACTAACATGTGAGTTATATCTTTCTCACATGCACTTGTCTTCTATATTTTATGGTTGGGTTATTTTGCAAATATTGCTTTTATTTTGGTTTGCCATTTTTTTTTAATTTTTAATTGCTAAGTTCCTCTTACAGTACTTCTATTTAATTGCCCCGTTAATTCAAAAATTAATTTCAATATAAGAAGTACATCAATGAAGTTGTTGTTTTTTTAGCCAATTTCATTGTGTGTTTGAAAGAGTATGTATACAATGCTGTCTTCACTTGTGCGTTTGTTGTTCTAATACATATTTTTATATAGAGTTTATATTGTGATTTATCTTTCTTTATGGTAGAAGATCCTTGAAACAAGGAACTTAGCAAAGTAGCACCTACCTAGAGAAATTTGTAGACGGGAATTACATGTTAGTTTTCTTATTATAAAGATGAATGAACAACAATGAAGGAGCCATTGTAATCCATTTTTGAATTGAGAAATTCATTTTATTATGATTTGTGGAAGTTATAGGCAATAGGTCTCTATAATTGTTCCATACAAGGTTGCAATGATTGATTGAAGAAAACTATATCAGAGCATGAGTATCAAGAATTGGAAATCTTTTTATCCTATAATAGTCTTGAATGCACACACGTAAAACCTAAAGTAGAAGCATTGTTGCTCTTGTTGACATGAAATCCTTTAGAAAAGTTGGTTCGCTTTAAAAAATAATTACCCCTTTAAGCACTATTGAACGGCACACATTCAATGTGGTTCAAATTATTTTGAATCTACAATTTCATAAATTTTTATTAATAAGCAGGAAATAGTGTAAATGAATTTACTGTTTGTTCACTCAAAGATAATGTCATCTGAAAGGAACTTTGTCGAAGGACAGTAGGATCCAAACAAGGTAATAGGAGCCAATTTTGTCGTAAGCAATCCTTTTTAGGGACCGTTATTGATAGAAGAGTTCAAATTGCCTTAAATTTGTCCTAAAAAAAACATGCTCTGTTAATCATAAATGTTATAGTGTCATGTATGAGCATTGTATAGTTTAGGAGGTAATCATGTCATCTTAATGAAGTTCAAAAAAGCACATGTAACCAGTGCTTTTTATTCCTTTGTTGAATTTCAAAATATAGGATTTAGGAACTTCTCCATTGAAAGTAATGATATTTTGAATAGAATTTGTCATTGTTGACAACTTTGAATAATTTTTAGAACTAATTTTGATGAAATTGATGAAGTTTTTGAATAAAACATTCCATTAAAATTGCAAAAGGAACTCCAAAAGGATCCAAGCAAGTGGCTTGCGTGGCTCCTATTAGCTCTTAGGCACACATTAGATATGAAAATTTGTGGAATTGTAAATTGTTAATGTCTTGATGTTCTGCATTACAATAGTAATTTTAAAAAAGGATCCCATTGCTTCTTTAGTCGATTTTATTTTAAGAATTCATTGTGAATTGGTTGCCACCTCTATATACTTGACTTAAAATGCATAGGCACTTTTTCAACATCAATCTATATAGAGATTTCAGATAATAGTGAAACTGCTGATCGAAATGTCTAATACTTTGTTCATGTAGTTATGTATTGGCTTGCACTAAAAGTGTCCACGAGAAGACTTTGAAGTTTATTGTATGAACTAAGAATGTTGCTTGTCCTACTATCAAAGTGTTCGTTTGCATTCAAAATAATTTAAAGTATATACGAATACCTATAATTATGTATATGGCTTTGTAAATTGTAATGATTATTTCTTCATGTAGTGTAATAAAATACATGCATGAGCGTGAATGACCAATGCCATTGCAATAATATATGTATTATGAAATATGTGTGTTCCTTCATTTAGAGAACATGAACATAATATGCATGAGTACTTTGAGAGTAGCATTTAGGAATGGGAATGTTTTTATATTTTTTTTTTGAAAACGGTGTTTTCCACATTCATTTTGCAAAGTTATTCAAATTGTTATTGATGTTATTGTTTTTTTTTAAAGTTTCTTTTAGTTTACTGAAAATTAGAGTTGGCACGTTCTCTAAAATAATATTATGCAACAATAAGGAAATGGAGAATTTGACAATTTCAAGTAGCTCTTCTGCATGTAAACGGGAAGTAAAACACAGTTAACAAATTAGATAAACGTTCATGAGTGATGCATTGCTGAAGATGTTGACATTAGTTTTGTATGTGGGTTTTATTGCAGAGAGGAACAAAAGTTGTGGCGCAACAACATAGAGAGGGAGCTTCACAAACGTGCGTATACTGTGGTTTCGTGGATAAAAAATCAACAGCAGCGTTTGCATCAGGTTTTTGTCTGGATTCCTTTTTCATATTGTTATAAATTTCAATGGATTATCAGTTTTATGGAAGTTTAAATTCGATTCATGAACAACCAAGTCTATTTTTTTATAAAAAAATCAGTGTAACACGCAATTTGAATTATGAGTACACAAATTTTTGTAATTTTAATATTTATAGAATATTACAAGACGAATAGTTAACATGAAAATGATGTAAGCAGAGATCTATTCCATTGTAGCTTTTCCCGTGAAATTTATGTAATTCTATATTTAACATAGCATTTGTAGGCATTCAAATTTTTTTTTTATTTGTGAAAATTAGTTGTTTTTTTAATTTCATTTTAGTATCATTTTTGAGTTCAATATTCGAATGTGATGTAATGATGTCCATTATATGCACTTGAGATAGCTTACACCGACGAAGTAGACATTGAATGCATTTGTTCATTCGAGTATTGATTTACTTCTGTTAGACTTGAACACGGTGTTCCAACGGTGGTTGTGTAGTATTTCAAAATGAACATTTATAAGTTGTAAAATTAGTTACGTAATAGGAGTTCAGTAGTTGAATCATTGGTAGGTGGTTATCTTGAAGTTAAATTTAACTGTACCTTGTTATTTTTGAAAAAAAACTTACTTTAAATGTTCTCACAAAAAAATAGAGAAAGATAATAGTTAGGAAATTCATGTTATGTTTCATTGAGAAGAGTTATATAACGTTTTCAAATGTACATGAAGTTCAGAGTTGAAGATTAGAAATGCATTGAATTCGCTTAAATAGTAGAAGAATTGATTTTTGTATACCTATACATAACATTAGGTGTTTAAAATGTAAGTGCATCTGCTTATATGAATTGTGTTGGTGTGAAAATTAAGTATTGTGGGACATTAATTATTGTTTGTATTTAATGAACATTTAGTGTAGTTGGAGGCCTTGAGTTCCTGTGCTTTGTCCCTGAACTGTACTAAAACGTTAGCATGTTTTCTTTGTATTTTGTATGATGAAAGAGAAATTCTTGAATTTTTGAGTATAATTGTGAGGAAATTGTAAAACATCCTCAAATAGAAACAATTGTTTTTCAATTATTTGTAGGTCA
Organism: Antitrichia curtipendula; assembly: GCA_951230915.1. NCBI lineage: Eukaryota > Viridiplantae > Streptophyta > Bryopsida > Hypnales > Leucodontaceae > Antitrichia > Antitrichia curtipendula. The sequence continues at coordinate 2,173,207 of OX579638.1, read as the reverse complement.
TCATGGCACCAAAGATTAATTCGAAGTGGTTAGAGCATGGATGGTGGATAGTAGCAGAAGATATGGAGAAATCTTCATTATGGGTCATGGATTTTCCAATTGAGGAGGGGCGTTACTGCGCTGCATTGGGGACTTCTTTTGGAGTTGTTGAGGGCCTTACAGGCACTGCAGACGGAGGACTCACTGTATCAGTGAGTAATACTGAAATGGCACTAGAGAAATATAAACTGCAGAAGTCACTCATGATGGCTCCAATTCCACCGGAGCTCCTCTTAGTATTGTTACCAATACATGGATTGAAGACTTTGGCAAAGTATTGGAAGAATGTGCCTGAAGAACTACGGATAAGCAGAGAAGCGTCAGTGAAGAAGTTCAAGGACATGACCCCTCAACAGCTGCACGTCGCACGCACTCGGTATAGAGAGATTCGCAGTCATGAAGAAGTACCAAGAGAAAATCTGGATGTTGCCTATGAGCGTCCTATTTCTAGAGATCCGGAAGACACGAATGAAGTTTATCGAGATGCAGCTGTTCCGGTGAATGAGAGTTGGGTCCCTTTGAACGAACGAAACCGGAAGCGAGCTGCTGTTGAAGGGGGAGTAGCAAGCCTTGTGGAGGAGGAGGAAGTCTCTAAAAGGCAAAGAACTCCACGTCAGCGTCTGCAGTCAGCACCATCCGATGTTGTTGTTGAGCCCATGGGAGGTATTGAAGTTGAGAGGCATGAGGAAGTATTAGTACAAGAGAGCGCCCCGATTATGTCACCATCAGTGGAGGTGGAAGTTGGGGTGGAATCTGTGCAATTGGTGCAGACTACATCTGGAACCCCCATACCAGATCCAACAGTAGTTGGCCAAGAGCTTGAAAACGAAGGTGAAGTTAGAGCTCCAGCAATAGTCACAGAGGTTGGATCAGGGTCGAGACAGACAGGCGTAGCCTCAGGTAAACGAATATATAGGTCACGTGTTGTATTAGCCAATAGGGAGGCTCAAGGATCTGGCGTTGCAACAAGACGGGTTGCTGGTAGAGGACGTGGGAGAACTCAACCGCAACGTCATCCTCAACAAGAAGAGGTCTCAGAAGGTCAGGAACACCATCGCACTTTTGAAACGGGGCCAACAGAGGATAGAAGGATTCCAAGGCAAACTGCAGCTCAAACACGTCGTCAAATAGCTGCTAGACAAGAACGTCCTCCACAAGGAAATGATGGGGAAGAAGAAGATTCTGATGATGATTCTTCAGAGGGGGAGCTGGAGCAGAGACCTATCCGGGCATTGATGAAAAGTGTTCCCAAAGCCTCTGTGGTATTTCCAACGGAGAGTGAATATAGAGCGGGGTATATATGGGGGCACAATGAGTTCTTCAATGCGGACATCAATAACATTCGCAGCGTGAAGAATGCGGAGACAAATCACAGAGTGCTAATGGAATGGCAAGTGAATGAAATGTATGAGCGCTTAAGGGGATCAGAAGCTCAGGAAGTTAGTGCAGTAACACTTCGCCCCATTGCTTATCGCTATAGAAATGCGGATGTGCAGGGCGAAACGGAGATGGTGGAGGTTCCTTTCAGTCAAGAAGGTGCGGCACGTGAATTTGAAACTGCTTTTTTGAAGCATTGCCAAGCTGATCCATCTATATCAAATGCTGCGGTTAGAAAATGATGGCTGGAAGACAATATTATGTGGGAACCTGTTGACGGACAACACATTGTTGGTGCATGTAAACGAGCACAACGAGAAAGGACAGAAGGTAACTTGTCCGATACGGAGTACTATGCGCAATTTGAAAGACGAAGAGCAAAGTTTGTGGTTTACAACAACCCACAGTTCTACATTGAAGCATCAGTGAGAATAAATGCAAGGGAGTTCGATCGCAAGTTCTTTACAACGCATTACAAGAATCTAATCAAGTTGCGTGACATTTGGAAAGCATGTGGAAGTCCAAGTGTAACAACTCGATCTGATGATGCATTTAGGGTGAAGGCTTTGACAATGGTAGCGAGTGCGTTACATTGGAGCCAAGATTTACCGAAGCACATGTCGCTAGGAAGTTTGTCCAAAAAAATGATTGACTTCACACGCCATGCTTGGAACGAAGATGAGGACTCGTACAAGGCTATTTTGCAGGTGTGCAAAGACTATGAGGAGGGAAAATTATTTTTTAGCAAGAAGGCGGAGCAGAGGTGGAAGAAGATGGCCAGGGAACGAAATCTTGATGTCATTGTGGATGCAAGTTCGAAGAGGAAGAGGATGGAGAAGACTTGGTTCAGGCCTTTGAGTAGGATTTCAACGGAGAATTATTTACGTGTGGTGAAGCAAATGGCTGCTAAAGATGTGGTAGGAGGGAAGCGAGAATCACAACGTTACTATTTTGATAGTGTTGCTTCTCCGAAGCCACCGAAAGGTACGGTAGCATATGTAGTGGATTGTTTGCAACGGAAGGATGCTGTTAGAAATCAAGTTCGTTTCTTGATGGTGCAAGCAGGAGATGAAAATCCATCATCTATGCAGCATTTCTTCGCCATAGATGCAAGGAAATACGGAGATTCGCATGGAGAACAGTTCATTCTAATGGGAAAGACATTAGATACTGATGCCAAGAACTTATGGTGTTCGCCTGTAGTGAAGACGGTTCAAATGTTAAGCAGTTTCGAGAAACTCATTCCAGCATTTGTACGGCAGTACTTTGTAGATATCCGAGCGGGTCGCAAAGGATATGCGGGCTATGGTTGGGACGTGGAAGACGTATCCAATGCTCGATGGAATTGGCAAATTTCTCTCTCTGAAGTCCAACACGAAGACCATGAAAGATTAGTACACATTAGGTGTAGAGAAGGGTTCTTCAGGGATGAGTACATTGAACTTGGGAAACCGTGTTTATGGATTTTTGATTGTAGACGGGGAGGTTCGGAAGGGGAGGAAGCGGAATGGTCAAACGAAGACTACAACAAGGTTATGCTACAACTACAGAGTTGGATGTCTTTAATTTTACGGTGGAATGCTGTGTTCCTTTTTCCGCCCGGCGTTTACTTCGATGAGGAAATGCAATGTAGGATGGCACTACCACAAGGTTGTCACGTATTACAGGGTTCTTGGATATTCAAGCGACAGACAGTGTCTTCATATGTACATGATCTACATCATGGTGAAGAACGAAAGCGTGGAGTTCAACCTGTGGGCGACGTTGTCATCATTATGCAATATCCCGAGGAGAGTGGACCCATGGAGAACCTTCCAAGCAATGTAGACGATGTGGATGTGGTATTTCAAGACTCTTGGAGCGTAGAAGTGATGCCTTGAGTGGAGGATAAGTTGGAGAGGACCCCAACGGAGTTGAAGAAGATGGTGCAGATGTATTTGCCACAGAATTAGGGACTTGTGACATTGGGCATCACTATGGCAGTGCCGGGGATTTTGGAGACTGGATTCGTGGGTAATGAAATTATAATTATGGAAGGAGCAACGGCTCGAATGGAATTCGTGTATAACACATTGCAGTTGATGTACGGGGATAAAATGTCGATGGTGAATACTGTGAGTACAGCAGCTGAACGCAGGATTTCGCAAGTGTTGAATGCAACAAACGAATCACCTAATCAAAGTGCTCCCCAAGCGAATGTGAGACAGCCACGTGGTAGTTCAAGAAGGGTCATGCAACCATTGAGGGAGTCATCAGAGGAACGAGCGAGATTTCAAGTGTCTGTACGAGACAAGCGGAAGGGCAAGCAGACAGCAATTGATTCGGGAGCTTCATCAGGTGATACAGAGTCCGAGAGAATGCACTCAAGTGATTTACGTAGTGGTGGCCGAAGTCTAGGTTCTGCAGACACCAATGCCATGGATGAAGTGCGCGGGGATGGAGCGGACTCGATGGAAATGGAAGAAGATCCTGATTATGTTCCAACAAGAACTATTGATGATGTGGAGAATGTAGAAGCGGAAGATGTTGGAGTTGGCGTGAGAGGAATTGAAGGGACACCAGCAACAGTGGAACCCGTATCAGCGTTATCTGCATTCAGCATGTTCAACTCCATGAATTTGGTATCCGGAGAAGACGGATATTTCTATGATAGAGAACATGTACGATATACTCGGACCGGTCAAGAAGGACAGTACATGTTCCACCGCCAAGTTTCTATCTTAGAAGGTCCTACCTTATCGCCAACTTTATCGGAAGGAGTGTCAACGCCTGTGGCGAGTGCTATGGTGGATAGGGCGCTGCAGTACACAACTTCAGTCTTAGTGAGTGAAGTTGGTGGACCAAGTTTGGTTGAAGAAGCAGAGGCAGTTGATGGAAGAGAAGAAGAGGAATTGACACAATCATCCGCACAAGTATTGGAGGCACCGGAAGAAGCAGTATCAGAACAAGCGTAGTGCAGTTCCTGCAATGTTAGTGTAGGGTGTGTGAGAATGTAGATAGTGTGTGTTAATTTATGAAATGTTTGTGGATATTGGAGTGAACGCTTTTTGTTTGGTGTGATCTTGTACTTCAGAAATATGAAGGTAGTTGTCAAACCTTCAATGTCAGATTCGGTTTTTTAAATAAATCTTTCATCACTTGTAATGATCAATGGTGTATATGTGATGTTACTATGAAAATGGTTTAATAATAATGTAATTGTAGGATACATTGTTGGAAGACTGGAATATGAAAGATAAAAAAAATGATTGAGATGACATGAGCATGTGTTTGCAATTGGTTGAACTCAAAAAAATAAATTCTAGGGCACTTTTGTAGAAAATTCCTATGCTAAATTGAAAGATTGCATGATGTAACATAAAAAAGGTGTTATTGAAAATATGGGGGGTACCCAATTTTTTGAAAATCACTTTTTAGTGAATAGTTTTGCGTATGGTCATTGCACTTGGTCAAGTGCAAGAATGTCTAATTCGGTGTTTAAGGTGGTTATTTTGGATCAAGGTGGAGTACAAAATGGTACCTCCATTTTTTCCAATTTAAAGAATATGGTGTTAGTTGGAAATCACAGACAAATGAAACAATATAGAAGTAAAATTTCTTGCCACTTGATGAAGGCCCATTCCCTTTGCACAGTTGGACGTGTTTGGGTGAGAATCTTTTTGTCTTCTTCCTTGACATAGGTCCACCAACATGGGTTTGGAATGAGTCTCCCAAACATATTTAGAATGCGTTAATAAAACAAGTTTTCTCATATGACGCATTCCCCCATTTCAAGCAACTAATGAGAAGGTTCCATGTATGACCTTAAAAGGTGGTAGTTATGATGTGGGACCTTCTTGGTGGTGGGGTTTTGAAACTTCTTTTTGCTTTTAGACTTTTGCTTGTATATTTTTGTCCATGCACATGACTCTTACACATCTTGCTAATGAGAATGAGATTCAATATGACTCATGGGGCGTTTACACGATCGTCAGCAGTAGCGTGTGCAGAAGCAGGCGCCCCTGCGCTGCACACGCATGCACACCCACTTTGCTTCATTCTTGTTTCCACTATGCACATGGATAGGTTTAGTAACAGGGTAAGTTCTTTGCGTAAATAAACTAGATGCATGTCAAGAGGCAAGAGCTGCTTTCATTTCCAATTCTTATAATTTCTGAAAGTAAAAAATTTTAATTCATAAGGAGTTTCAACTTAGTTTTGTGTCTTAAATGAAGTTTCAACGTATGATTGTGTATTTGTACAATTCATATTGGATGTCACATATTTGATATGCATTGCACTTTGCTTCTTGTTAGTTTCATTACATTCCCTTTTTTAACCCCTAAAGGACCACTTGTCCCTACAGGGGACAAATGGGATTTCGGGCACGTACTTATGGCTAAACTACTTCGCGTAATTTTTCGAAACTTTTATGGAAGATGGGGATTTGAAAGATTTGTGTGGGCATCTAATTTTTTCTTCATTCCAACATTTATTGAAGAAGTTAAAAATAGATATATGAGAATTTTAGTTTGTCAGGCAGCCCAAAAAATTCTTTAAAAATAGCATTTTTTTAAAAAAAAATTGAGATTAGTTCTTTAGACTTATGTATAAGTGGGAAGTTTTGATTCATTAGATTCTAATTGATGAGATGAAAGTTATGAGAAGTTTTAGTTTGCATGTAGGCATAGTTTTGAGATTTTTCACACCTACCCACAAACTAAAACTTCTCATAACTTTCATCTCATCAATTAGAATCTAATGATTCAAAACTTTCTACATATACATAAGTCTAAAGAACTAACCTCAAATATTTATTTTTTTAAAATGCTATTTTTAAAGAATTTTTTGGGCTGCCCGCCGAACTAAAATTCTCACATATCCATTTTTAACTTCTTCAATAAATGTCAGAATGAAGAAAAAAATTAGATGCCCACACAAATCTTTGAAATCCCCATCTTCCATAAAAGTTTCAAAAAATTACACGAAGTAGTTTAGCCATAAGTACGTGCCCGAAATCCCATTTGTCCCCCGTAGGGACAAGTGGTCCTTTAGGGGTTAATGTATAGAGTAAACTTCAGAAAATCTTGTATTGAAAAAAAAATTACTAAGAAATAATAATTTGATTTTGTTTTATTCATCTTAAAAGTTTTATAAACACCCAAGTTGGGGGGGGGCTTGGGCATTTGGGGGCTAAGTAGGAACATGTAGGGGTGAATTGGGTGGTGGAGCCACTCCAAAAAGTTACCCAAGGACATGTGGCACCTTCACATCCTCCCCTAAAATTGTGCTGCACACCCTTCTTGCTTCTGCACATACAAAAAATTGGTAGCAAAGCTGCACACCCATGAAACGCTCCTATCTTTACTCCAAAGTACTAGGAAGCCTAAATTAGCAGGTTTCTGCGCTGCACACGCTGCTGCTGACGGTCGTGTAAACGCCCCTTCACTAACTGCGGGTGGACGTCCCGATGAGAATGGGGGCATGAGTCTTCCGGCACTCTCACCCCAGCCGAGTCTCGACCACCAGCATGGTATTGGAATCACACTAAACATGCATTTGACCTAGGGTGTTCACAGTCAATTTACGCAGATTCCACTCTCGACCTCCGACTGGGAGATTGGCTCAGCCTCCAGGTCGTCTCCAGTTTTGCCACCACCAGGAGTCTGGCGCACCACTGGTTTTTCTGCAAGACCAGATGCCATATACTTTAATTTGGGACTAAATGTCCATTTTGGGACTTCTACAGGTTTAACCCTTAAACGTCAGTAGGGAACCGTACATATGCTGACGTATAATTGTCATTTGCTATCAATTAGAAATTTCAATTTGGGATTTCAAGTAGCTCACTAAAACTGCAATGATCTATTCTCCAACTTCTTTGTTGGTCACAAATGTAGTATAGGTGTGGATCCATTCCAAATACAAGCAAAATACCTCGTATTGTATGGATCGCAGCGGCACGCTCTGACGTTTAAGGGTTAAGGTAATCACCTTAAATCAAGCTCTAAGTTTAAGCAGCTTTTTTTTTGGTACACATGTACTCATCTGAAAGGAGAAATTTACGAGGGACAAAATCTTAGTGTCTTCGTCTGAATCTGATACTTTTGAATCTGCAATTAAATGACTTAAGGTAGCTTTTTGAGTTTAAGAAGAAGTTCAATTTGGGAATCGCATTTTCCCAATTTAACGAAACTGGCCTAGTTCTTACGTGCACTACTGTTAGGAGCACCAAAAGTTGTCTGACCCAGTATTCATAACAATTGCGGATTCCATACAAAGGGCGACTTTGAAAGAAAACGAATACAGTTTCGGATGAAAGAGATTAATAAGTACTACCATTTATTCTGCTTTTTTGTCCAAAGCGGCAAGGGAGTCAGCCAGGGTAGTGATGCTTGTTGTTGTGTCCTTGGGTGTACTGGTAGGGAGCGAGAGCGAGGCCTCCTAGTGCGGCATTGAAGGCGGCGCCGGCTGTGCAACCTCACGGGTAACGTCCACACGAGGGATGGCGTAGTGAGAGCGCCATGGATGCTGGCTTGATGGGTCCAAGGACACCACCCGGAAGATCTGCACTGCAATGGTGAAGGTGTTGCGATCTGGTCGCTCGAACACGCACACATCGCCCTCTTCCAAGCAATGCTCCAGGACGAATGTCATCCAACCGGAGCCGTGGAGCGCCGGCCGCTTGGGATGGTCGCCCAGCCACTCCGTCTCGCACGTCTTGCCCTCCTAGTTGTACAAAGTCACGCCCATTCTTGCCAGCGGCGGCAGCCCTAGCACCTCCTGGAATCCTGGCGGCACGTCCTGTCAAGCGAGCAAGTCATGCAACAATTTCTTAGTTTGTTGAGTCTGAATTCATTGAGACTTGAGAGGAAGGTTTTGTGTTCACAAAAGCTTATTATTGAGATCACATTCATTAGGAAAAATATAGGGCCTCAATAAGGCCTTGAGAGTGGGGGTCCCTTAGCCATGGGAGCTGAAGTTCCCTGGAAAACACTGTGCACGCTGATGTGGAGTATGGTATGCCACATCAGCTTTTTTCGAATTAAAAAAATAAAAATAAAAAAAATAAAAAATGTTTCTTATTTTTTTTTAAGACTTATTGTTATTATTATTATTTTTTGATTTTTCGGATTTAATTAATTAAATTTTTTTGGCAATTGGTGTGGGCTGGTTCCCAGCATTGGGAACAGAAAAAAAAAAGGGACTGCATTCGTTTATAAAGGCCTTGTTGAGGCCCCATATTTTTCCTAATGCTCACACCAATGGACTTGCAATTGAGAGAGAGAGGCCTTTCTCCCACTCTAGATTTCCAACCATCACGTACTAAATCTGAAAGGTTGCACAAACACAATAAGTTCTATTTGATTTTCTTACAGGGATTTGAATATGGATTTTGTATGTGTTTTAAAAAATGCAAGGAAAATATGTTGTTACAAGGATGAAGGAGATGTGACAAATGGAAACATCATAGAAGAAGTAGACAAAATTGTTTAACAATTCTTTTGAAGTGAGTAGTAGCACATAGGGAATACCACAAATTTATGAATACACATAACGGAAAATGTGAAGAGATCCTGAAATTAACAAACGGAGATTAACAAAAGTCTGTAAAAGTTTTGTATTATTTGCTTGATTTGGGAGGCAAACACTATCTTAGATATTCTCCAACTCAAGTGGAGTATTCTATTGTTAATACAAGTTGAGAAAGCAAACAAATAGGTTCAAGGGAAGAGAAAACCTATATTTGTGAGTGAATTAATGCTTGTAGGAAGCATCCAAAAGAAGACCAATGTTGGGGTGGAGAAAGACTATTGACTCATGCAATGATGAAAGACATATAACACCATATTCATTAAATTGGCTAAACACGATTCCAAATTGAACTTCACCTTAAACCCAAAAAGTGAACTTAAACTAGATTCAAAGGTATCAGTTTCAACCTTAGCTACTAAGATTATTTTTTTTGCAAATTTCTCTTCTCAGGTAAGGACACGTGTATTCAAAAAATGTTGCGAGCACGGTTTTAGTTGATCAACTAAAACCTTCAAAAGTCCCAAAATGTATGTTTTTCCCCAATTTAACGAATATGGTGTTATATTAACAAAACTACAAGACCCTTCAATTAGATTTTCTTTGTATGAGTTTAGAGATGAATTATCTATAGCTCAATTGTTAAATAATGTCATGCACATATCTAGAACCACCCTTGCAATAACACCACACATGAAAATTAAAGAAAAATGTTAGATAGAGAATTAAGAATTTCTAAAGCAAGTTGATGATTGAGGAGGTGGAACTTACAAGATGTAAGCCACAATAAACTTGGGTGGCTTGTAGTTGTATCACAACATTTGGATTGTTGGAATTTCTTGAATATTCCATGGCAAATTCCATTGTGGCCTCTAGCTCTTGTGAAGTGACATGTCGTCGCTTAGAGGTGTACAAAGGGATGGGAGGTGGAATGTGGAAAACTCTTGGCCTTGGTCTCTTGAAGGTTGGCTTTGTTGTTTCTTGAATCAAAAGAGTAGGTATATTCCCATCCTTGGTTGTTGGTTCTCTTCTTTTAATGCTTGACATCTTGGTTTGACCCCAACGTTCTTCACAAGTGATTTCTTTGCGCATTTGATGTAGTGCATCACCAATATCAATTGATGCCTTCTCTAGCCCTCTAGCCACTTTTTTTGTATTGTGAAAGCTGGAATTTCCATCATTGTTAGAAGCTTTCTCTATTGTAATCCAAATCATATTTTTTACATCTACTTGTAACTTTAACATCATGTGAATGGTCATTTACATTAGAGTTGCAAAAAGTCAAAGGAGTAATAATACTGACACACAAAAAAAACTATTTGCACAATTGTTCTTAAAAGTGAAGAATTTATTTTACATACAAGCACTTAAAATGTGAAAGTAGTACTATAACACCTTATTTGTTATAATGAGAGAATGGGGACCTCTAAAAAGAAACATCAAAATGTGAGTTTTTAGCTCAATTTGAGGTGAATTGACATAAAACCTTTCAATTTCAAGTCAAGTTTGAAAGGTTTTATGTCAATTTAGCTCAATTGACCTAAAACCTTTTGTCAAATTACCTTAAAACTTTTTAATTTCAGGTTGTATTTCCTTTACATTACTCTCATTTCACTGGAAAACTCTCATTATAACAAATATGGTGTTCTATGTACATTAATGGAAGTAGTACCAGTACTAATCTCATAAATGATCATCTACAAAAACATGAACAAAAGTGGAAGTGAAAGCAACTTCTTTATGCTTGTATTAGTGTCCTTTATATTTTAAAGTTTAATTTTGTTATCTACACAAGCATGACAACACTTATACTCACAATTCTTCTTTTTGCTTCTTATCCAAAATGAAAACAATTTTGCTCATGATTTCACTGACTACAATATCACTTGCTATCACTCATACTTCTTGCATCCACTTTTGGTTTGAACTATAAGCCAAGATTGTTCAAATTCTAATTTTTTTGGCCTAAACTACATTGCAAAACATATGACTTCTCTAATACTAAGAAAATTGTTTACGTTTGCTAAAGAGTGGATAAACAATTCTTAAAGACATTTGGACTGTTGGACCTCAAAAGGTCAATGGGGTCAAAATACTATCACTCACTATATTACTTCATCTTTCTTGCCTATAATTCATGTTCAAAATTTTTACTTCCAATTTGATCAAAAAAACACAATTTGCTCACATCCTAGTATACCTACAATTTGCTCACATCCTAGTATCCTACAATTTGCTCACATCTTTTTAGTGGTGCTTAAACTTCATAGCAACAACTATGATTCCATAAGAGTAAAATTTATGGGCTTTGTGTGGCTAATGCTTGTGTACAAAATTGTTTAATAGTTATGGATTTTATGGAATACTTTGTAGTAGCTTTTTCTTGTACATTTCATTTATTAAGAAGTACCACAAAACATACCAAAGAGCTATATTTAAAAAAATAACTTGACCACTTAAAAATCCATAACTAACTCAATATAGTTTTTGAAAACTAAAGACTACAACACCATATTAGGTAAATTGGGAAAACTAGAGGTACCATTTTTTACTCCACTTCAAACCCAAAAAGTTACCTGAAACCAGATTCAAAGGTATCAAATTCAATATTAGCCACTAAGTTTTTTCCTTAGCAAATTCTTCCTCTCAAGTGAAGGCACAAGTTCCCCAAAAAATGCTAGAGCTTCGTTTGGGGTGATCACCCATTCACCCCAAACCTTCAAAAGTCCCAAAATGTACTCATTTGCCCAATTTACCTAATATGACAATCTACACACAATAAGCTTCATTCATTTTAACAAAAAGCACAATTCTTCTATGGTTTCTCAAGGGTAAATTTTTATGGATATCCCTAAAGTTTGTCATATTTGTAATTTTGTATAGATATCCCTAGTTTTTCAGAAATTGCACAAATACTCTTAGACTGTAGTTTTACTTATTATGCACATTACTTCTTTAATGACCAATGAGTGCAATAAAGTGAAAAACAAACAACATGCGCACAATGGAGAAAGAAATGGCATGCACAATAGAACAAACTCCTCAAAGCTATGGTCAAAGGGTATTTGTGCACTTTCTGAAAAACCATTAGTATCTATACACATATGACAAACTTCAAGGGTATCCATAAGTTTTTCCATTCATGATTTGTCTCAAAAGGTTTAAAAGGAAGGGGACTGAGGGGAGGTACCTTACACAACCAACTTTAGCACTTTTAGTTGGAAGCTTTTGTGACCGCTTTGGTTGTGTCTTCTCCTCAGCAATATGAGTACACACCTTCTTGCCTCTCCTTGTCTTGGTCGATGCTGCTGCTGGTTCAAATGATGGCAAGGTTTCTTTCGTTAAATCCACTTGCTGCCTATTACTTCCAAGCTTGTCAGAACCTGATTAGTAAAGCTCGTCTCTCTTAGAGCCCTCGGTCTCCGGGATCAGTGTCCTGGATCTCTTCGAGGTCACAAACTTGACAGCTAAAATCCGACAAGTCGGCAATTTTTCGTAATAATTTTTTGGTAGAAATTCATGGATGGGAGACATTCATACATGGAAATCTTGCGATGGCTCCATCACGCTAGGAATACCATAGAAATTCATAAGATGGAATTTCTTTTGGGTGGAAGCTGACAAATGTGACAAGCATAAAAGCCTGTTTTATTGTTGCCCTCCACAGTGCTCACATTGGAACTCGGAGGGGACCCTCCGTCAACAACTCAATTTATTGTGTTTGCATTTAGGTTGCCTCGCTAATTTGTTGACATTTTACCTTAGGCGGTTTCAATTATGCCATTCACTACACTAATAATGGTATTTAGTGTTATGCTACCAATAGTGTTACCTGCACTTTTACGTCACTTAGTCTAAATCTCAACTAGTTTGCATTTAGAGTTGTCTTTGTTTTGTGCACATCACTCTTTGTTGCCTCCTTTTCTTGTCTTGAATCGCTCATAAACTAGGATGTTGGCTATAAAAATGGAAATCTGTGTTACTTGTCTAAGTATTAACTCATAAATTCAATTTATATTTTTTTGTTGTAAAAAAAATGAACCAATTTCTAACACCAAATGTAAACTTGTAAAAAACTATTTATCCAAAAATTAGTATAGTTGGCAAATAGCATATATGTTGACATTTAGTGTTGGTAACATTAAGAGAATTGTTGACATTTAGTGTTGGTAACATTAAGAGAATTGTTGACATTTAGTGTTGAGGTTTGTAACTAGTGTTGCCAACACTAAATACCATTATTAGTGTACTGATTTTGTACACGTGACTAAGATTTGTGAAAAATCTAAGCAGTCACTTTGTGAACAAGCCATGACAACCTTTGGAGATTGTGACAGCAATTTCACTGCGGTGAACAAAAACTAGTTCAAGTCAATTTGTTCATTGTTTTTTGAGATCTTTGAAACCCCTTATTATTAAGATTTACTGTTGTTAAGGTAATTTTTATGGAAATTTAATTTAACTCCTAAATGCCCAAGTGACCATATTTGGGTGGTTTACAAAACTTTGAAGATGAATCAAACCTCATCAAATCATTAGCAATCGTTTTTATTTATTTATCTTAGTACAAGTTTGATTTCAACATCTAAAAATGTTCATGATTTTGTTATTCTAGACCTTGTACCAAGACCTCCAAATTGTTTCCATTCACCTTTTTTTAGGTTTCAAAAATTTAGGCAGTTAATAGAATAAAATTAGCATTTTAGAATCATGTATTAATATCCTTTAGTTCTTACTCAGTTTCAATCAAGCATACTAGATTTTGAGTTTCAAAAAATAAAATCCTATTTTTGGTAAATTATTTTATATAATATTCATGGTTTTACATGATAAATGATTAAAAAAACTGTTGAAGATTTTATGAGATTTGCTTGCATATATGCAATCAAATGTTGGAAGTCCACATTGTTTTTGAACAATAATTCTGGTCAAATTCATGGATGGGAGACATTCATGTGTGGAAATTGCGCAAAGGGCCATCCATAGTAGCAATTCCACTACAATTCATAAGACGGATTTTTTTTGGGTGCAAGTTGTAAAAATAACGTGGAAGAAAGCCTCGAGGGGGTCACCTCCCGGTTTTTAGAAAACTACGTGAGATAAAAAAATAGGGTCACTGTTATTCATTGAAGATAAATTTTATATCTTTTTTAGATTTACCATAGCATTGAACATATGCGTATTGCTACATTATATGTAAAATAGGGTAGGAAACAATACCTCCATTTTACTATATGGTAGAAAGAAATGTAGGTAGGAAAAATAGGATTCCGTTGGAAGTGTTTGGTAGGGTGAGTTTGAATAAGAGGATGTGACCACTTTGGGTGAAAAAGGAGCGGTTTATGTCCACACTTTGAATGTAATGGAGGGAACAACATGTGGTGCTATAGAAGTAGTTGTGAAAATTTGCTGGTTTAGGGGTTAAGGGTGTCAAAGAACCCGATGTTGCTTAATCATTCTGCTTTGGATTCCAGCTTCTTCGATGAGCAAGCTATTATTCTCCTTCAAGTTTTGCGCTTCTGAAAGTTTAGGGCTTCATTGTTTTGGCGTGGGTTGCTTAGGGTTAGCCAACAGTTGTTCTCGTCATCTCTTGTTTTTTCTAGTATTGCTGCATAATAGCAGATCTGAGAGTAACTCTTACATTCAGGTTTTCATAATTTCCACCCTAGACATAGCCATGTGTTTTGAAACACATGATATGTTACTTGTTATTGTTGTGGGAATGTATCTTATATGAGGTGTGGGCTTGGGTGTGAGACTTTGTTGTGAGAATGTATCTTATTTGTCGTGTGAAACTTTGATTGGCTATTTGCTTAAGCTTGTGTGTGAACATTGTGGGACTTTGATGATAGGTTGTTTGCTTAAGTTTTTGTGTGGTGTGGGAGTGTAATTGGTTCATTGCTTCAATTTTTGTGGTGTGTGAATGTGAGTGTGATTGTTTTATCTTCATGGTCTTTGCTAGTTTTTCCTCTTTCAAAGGTGCTTTTTTGTAATTTGAATGCTTTTATGAGTGCAAGTCTTCTACAAACCCATCGTATACACATAACTTTCCTTTATGATATTTCCATATTTCTAAAAAAAATAGGGTCTCAAAAATTATGTCATATAACCATTTAGAAATAAAGATAGGGTACCCTAAACTACACTAAAGTAGCTTTTTATCTAAAGAAAGGGAGGAAAAAATTACCTTGAAAAATCTAAATAGCCCCCATTTAATTATCCCATTATTGCATGTGGTATCCAATTTTAACCCTTGCACGACGAGAAGGCCCTTTGCGGCCAGTACAATACGGTGTATTTTTAGTGTATATGGAATGGATCCACACCTCTACTACATTTGAGACCAACAAAGAAGTTGAAGAATAGATCAATACGGTTCTAGTAAACTACTTGAGATCCCATATTGAAATTTTTAATTGGTAGCAAATGACAATTATACGTCAGGATATACATTATGCCCTACAGGCGTGCAAGGGTTAAAGGGAGGTGACATTCCCGAGAAGAGAGCCTAGTTTCTTAGTGCCCTCCAATTCAAGGTGTTTGTGTTGAAAGCAAAGTTTTTTATTTTCATTTTATGAGAGAAGAGCGCACCCAACCAATGCAAGCAAGTAAGGAAAGGAAACAATGGAAAGAATTTGGTAGAATTGCAGACATGCGGAAGTTCATGCATAAACTATTATAATATTAGTACACTTCATTCAAAAGATGGAAAATTTAGTGTTGGTCTAGGAAGGATTTGGTGATTTCATCAAATTTTCAATCTTATTTATTTGGTGTTATAGTAGTCAATGACCATTTAAGGTAAGATTTAGGTGAATTTTTGCTAGAAAAAAAACACCTAGTTGAAGGGACCCTCTAATAACCCATGTGACAAAGCAAAGTGCACATTCTTTTTCAACATTCTAGCGTCCTTTGTGGATAAATTCCAATAATGACCACCATCACAATTGGAAGCACCTTTTGAAATTTGATAATGACAAAGTGCGTGGGAAGCTCTTGTCCTGGAGTAGATGTTTTATATAATAGTGTATGCTGAAATACAATGAGCTTGAAATGTGGTTAGTTGAAGAGTGGGTACTTTTAAGGGTTAGTTTGGATTTCTTTTTTTTGTTCTAAAAAGAAGCTAAAGGATTTCATTTGGCAAAAACCCAACTAGGTAGATTGAGATTTTAGTGAACATAGGTCTTGATTTGTTAAAAGAATTAGGATCTACCATTTTATTTATTTTGAACTGTGCACAAAGCAATTCCACGTGAGGGTGAATTATTTGTCATCCAGTGGCAGGAGTATATGCCATTTTCAAGTTTTGAAATAACACAATTTTTTTGTCTACTAAAAAGGCTTAATCCTTAAACAATGAGAGGGCATTGTATATATGCTGCCGTATAATGGGCCTTTGCTACCAACAAAAAGTTGTAATTTGAGATCTCAAATAGCTCACTATAACCGCATGGTTCTATTCTCCAACTTCTTTGTTGATCTCAAATGTAATAAAGGTGTGGATGCAGTACTCTAAATACAAGAATTTTTTTATATTGTATTGGTCGCAAAGGGCTGCCTCGTCGTTTAAGGGTTAAGAAGTCCATTAGAAGTGTATTTGTATTTCTCTTTACTATAAGTTCTTGGAAAAAAATATTGCAAAAACATGAAACATTCAATAGACCTTTATTGCTATCCATAGTGGTCAATTGGACTGCCCGTCCATCTGCTTGCCTATTTGTCGGATTGAGCTCTTATTTATTTGTTGTAATCAACTCATAGTTGACTTCAAAAAATGATAAAAACTAATAAAATAGACTTGCTTTGTACATGTGGGTGACACTCATTATTGCCAGTATGAAGTGAAAACATAGATTAAAAACCATATCATGTGAATGGAAACATATAGTATTCTTGATTATTTTATTTTTAAGTCAAAATCCTAAAAATGTCCTAGAAACAAGAGTAGACATATATGTCCTTTTGTTATGTCTTTTTTGTTCATCTGCCTGTACCGTCCACAGCCAAAACTTGCCCAATATAATAATTCTACCACCATCTTTAACACCAAAGCACTAAATCAAGCATTTTTTGGTTGCTACCTTTTTGCAAGCTGTCCAAGATGCAAAAACATTTCATTTTTACAATATAATTATAATTAGGAAAACAAGTCTACTTTCCAGCCCAATTTGAATATGTCAATTCAAGTTACACTCCACTAGGAAGAAATTTTCAAAGACCAACATTTCAATACTTGTTAATGTTGTATAATTTACTATTTTGGAAAACTAATGGTGTTCTCTCCTAGAATGTCTATTTTCAACCAATGATACCATTTTAAATTCCATAAATATAATTTGTAATTTTGATGAATACTAGATGGTGAATGCTTCTAAATTTGTTAAATAAAAACCCAAAACCTTCTTTGAATGTCTGAGCAAGTTGATAATTAGTGAATATCATGATTCTTGTTTTTTCTTTTGAAACAAACTTCATTAAGTTACAAAAGTATCATTTCCTAACGCGCATGTATTTTGTCCTTACCCCTTGGGCCTTAGGCGTTTAGGGGCTAAGAGACCCCTCAAATTGCTTTTTATTTGTCACTATTGACTATTTTCCTATTTGCACATGGTAAAGCTAACAATAAATGCTATATTAAGTGTACAACATTTGATGTAGATTCTTCCACACAAAGAAGACTTTTTGATTTGTTTGACAAATTAACTCCATAGGGCTATAAAAATAGCTTTGCTTGTTAAAATTTGAGGGCTTATTCTAAAGTGCAAATTTTCTCTAAATTCTTTTTTCATTATAAAGATTCTAGCTAAAATACTCTCACTTAATCCCTAAAGGCCTAAACAACATTATTTAGTAACATAGCAATTTTGGACAACTCACTACATATGGATTTTTCACTTTTTTCCTTTGAATTTTTTACACATGAAGTGCCGAAGGTGTGGCTTTGGGGTCCAATAGTTTTCATAACTTTTGACTACATGGTTCACAAGTTATTGCATGATATGTTGTTTTCTTTGCTTGACGCGCATTCTTGGTAGCTCAAAAGACTTTTAAAAAATGGTATTTATGTTTATTTTACTTTTTAAAGTTGGTTCCTTCGATTTACATACAAGTGGAAACCTTTCTAGCAATTAGTTAATCCCTAAAGGACCAAGGAGCCTACTTTGGGCCGAGGTTTGGGCTTTTTGGATACTTGGGCAAGCATTTTTTGTGTAACTACTTGAGATAAGACTCTAAAAATAAGGGCATATGTGCTCATATAGAAAGCTTGCATTCTCCCAAATAAATTTAGAATTGAATAATTTTTGAGTGAGATATGGTACCACATGTGATTTAGGTGTCAACACGGGCACCCCTAACAAAAATAAAAAAAAGAGATTGGGAAGGGTGTTGCCACAAAGTGTTCAAAAGCATTTTACAATGGCTTGGTTAATGGGCAAAATTTGTAATCAACTCTTCTTGACTATGTAATAACTTATATTTCACCTTTTATATTTAGAAAAAAAACTATTTGGCAAGTACTCTACATGATGTTCAAGGTTTTATTGTACGGATTTTGTAAGTAAGGTTTTTGACTATGAGTATGACTATGAGTATGTCTCAAGTGAAGTTTTCTTAGTGCAATGATAATTTCAACAAAGTATTCCTGCTTCCAAAAATTTCCACTATGGTTCAAGCATTAGATGATCATAATATTGTGTGAGGCATATAACCAACTTCATGCTCTACAAGAAATAAAAATTGCACAAGAAATAAATAAAGTGGAAGACATCATTTTGGACAACAAAAACAAAAATTGACATTTTAGAGAAGCTTCAAAAATAGTATTGATCTTACTTTGAGCTTTATTATCTAATGAAATATGCCCTTACAAAGTCTAAAATTTTGAGAGGATGTACAATTGTACACAAGTAAGCAACAAAATAGATCTTACAGTTGAATTGTTGAAAATATTTCAAATACATGATCCACAAATCATTTTATTGAGAGATGTTAGTTTCAAGCCATTTGAGCATGTAAACACAAAGGAATTGTAGGAGTTAATGCGATGAAGGTTACAATGAGTTTTTGTTTGCGGGCAATTATAGATTCTCTCCTCTAAAATAAACTTTTAATTCCTTGAACAACATTATTTTAGTCACTATCAAGTTTAAGTCTTTGCAATGGATTTTTAAAAAAAAAAATTTCCAATGTATTATTTAGGTATTTGAAAGTTGAATGTGGGCAGTTTTTATAGTTTGTCACATTTTTGAGCCACTCAACCATGCATTCACTTTAATATGAAGTTTAATTTGGAAATTGCGTTTTCCCACTTTAACAAATATGGCTTTTTTTCCTCTTCCTTGGCATTGACATGATCAACATGCCTATTCCTAATCTTTGGATGTGTTAGTTAAAACCCACTCATTGTCTTTGCAAGGATAGTTAGAAGAACAAATGAATATGGCTTTAGAAGCAAAAAATTGCTTTAATTATTGAATTTCATAAATATATTATTATAGTAAATGCTTCATCAATTTTTCTCCATCCAAAAGTTAACATAGAAAATACAAGAGATCCAACATTTATTAATTTAGATTTTCAAGTCAATTGAGAAGAAGGTGACCAAGTTCAAAAAGACTCATCTACCCACAAACTAAAATTTCCCATAACTTTCATCTCATTAATCAAAATTGAATGATTCGAAGCTATGTAAATTTAATGAACCAATAGAAAATGAAAGTAAAATAAAAACCTAAAAGGTAATTTTTAAAGAAGTTTTATGGCTGCTCAACAAATAAGAAAAATTACATAATGTGCAATTACTTTTGAACCATGTAGTCAATAGTTATGAAAATTGTTGTCCTTAAAAGCTACTCCTTGGGCACATCATGTGTGAAAATTTCAAAGAAAAAATAACAAAAAGCCCATTTGTAGTGAATTGCCCAAAATGGTTATATTGCCAAAAACACTACTTACACCTTTAGGGGTTAAATTGTTTGATTGAAAGATTTCTCTTTCAAAAATTAAAAAAATTCCAAAATGAAAAATAAATCTAAACAAGGTAGTAGAAAACTAAACATAAATTAGATTTTTTTCTTGCAATAAACAAAATTACAATATTTGTGTTCTTTGTTAATATATTGGAATCAAATTTTTATTTATTTTGAATTTACTAAAAACAGTACAAGACAAATGTTAGTACTATGATTTTTCAATTGAGTTCTTTATTTTAGATTATTTAATCTTACAAAAGTTACTATTTCAAAAGTCAAAATGAATCAGACAACAAGGAGTTGAATCTAAAGTCAAAGGAGTAGTGCCACACGTATAACGTAGCAACACCCTTAAATTTGAAATTTTCATTGGTGTGACCTATTAGAAACAATATGGGCCTCAATAAAGCCCTCACTTTAGAGATCCCTTAGCCATGGGAACTGTAGTTCCTTGAAAAAAATTGCGCATGTTGACGTGGCACCATTGGTGCCACTTCAGCTTTTTGATTTTTTAATTTAAAAAAAAGAACATCTAAAAAACATCTGAAAAGTTTCTTAAATTTTTCAAAGACTTTTTTTATTTTTTTTTAATTTTCAGATTTAAGATAAAGTTGATCACTAAAATTAGGATGAATAGTGTTTTGAAGGGTGCATGCTTTGACACTCTAACATAGAGTGCCATGAGAGGATTTTGGGGCGCCCTGAGCATTTATCATCCGTGCTGGGAGTGTCCAAAACCTGGCCAGTGCAAGGGTGGAGAAGCTCTGACACTCTAGAATGAAGTGCCATGAGAGAATTTTGAGGGGCCCTGAGCATTTATCATCCGTGCTTGGAGTGTGTCAAACCTAGCCAGTCTAAAGCTAGAGAAGCTCTTAGCCTTTTTTACAAACAAAACATCTGTCACTATTTTGGGGTGGTCAAATTTATTTTCTTCTTACAAGATTCCAAACTAAGGTCTCTGAATTTAAAAATGAATTTGAAATTTTCAAATTCAATCTCCCAAATTTCCAAATTCTTATATTCTCTACACTACATATTGCATTTATCATGCTCCACACTAATTTCTCAACATTTTACATTATATACTAAATTAGTGCTACTATATGATTTTCATCAATAATTATTGCAATAAACAATTTTTATAAGGCTTACAACAAACAACAATGATGCTACAGAAAAATAAATTAGCAATGTCCACATTGTAAACCATGTGAATTCCTGAAATCAAAAAAGTTGCACGCCCCTCCAAGCAATGTTTTTTTTTAGGCGATAAAAAGCAATCTGGCAACAAAACTGGCAACTGAAATCGCTTCCCTCCATTTATTGATCAATCAAAGAACGTCATTAGGAATCTGGCAATAGAAAAGGCATCGAAAAAAAACAATGCCTCCAAGTGACAAAATGATGAGTCATGAGATAACTTTTGAGGGTAAAATGACAAGGCAACCTAGCATATGAGAGAAACAGTAGACCAAGCCCCTGGCCCCATTCATCCAGGTGGGGGCAATGAGGGGGTCAATTCACCTAGCCTATTGCCTATTGCTGATGTACTCCAGCATTCAGTGGGCCTTGGAAAGTTTGCCGTGAGGGCAATATCTATCACATATCAGAAGGAACGACATGATTCTTCAAAGCATTCCTCAAGTGTATTTGGAAAAGACTATCATACAAAAAGACACACTCAGTGTACGTTAAAGTAAGAGAGAAAAAAAAATGATACAACTCAAGAAAAGCACCTGTGGTAGAAAGAGAGTTCCTTAAAAGACAATAATATCTATCACTTTTGTTTTAGAACAAACCATTTCATTAATTCAAGGTATGGGTAGCAGCACTTATCATGCTAAAAAGAATCCTTGAAACAAAATCTAAATAATGAGCAACATTATCCATCCCCATTTGAACATTACAAGAAAAGACTGTTATTCATTGACTATGAAATGGGAAGAGTCATGCAAACGAATCTTTGATTCAAACAGAAAAATGACTCTAAACCCTAAATCAACCACAAGGATAATTACAAAATAACAATAACAGTCAATAGAATCTAGAAAGCAAATTTGGATTCAGCGATAAGTATAGACTAAAATTGGCATGCCTATACGCCTATTGGAATATTTGCAAACAGCAAGAACGCAATATATTTTCAAATAGCCAGAAAAGAACAAAATCAATCGTAAGCACAAAGTCACATTTGAAAAAACATCAAATTGCGTCAATGTGGAATTGAACTTGCATTTCCACTTTTTACACAAAATTACAACTTTAGTGAAATAACCAAAAACCTCAAACCATCTCATCGTACATCAAAATTTCAAACATTGGGCTAAACTCTTTTTATAAATTCCAAACCCTAAATTGTTTAATCGTTGTGAATTACTCCCTTTGTCCCTCTAAAATCGTCCAAATCAGACCCATTTCTTGTACCACTAAAAAGCTTCCTTTTTTGCTAATTTCAAACGCTGAGAAAGCATTTGTCATGTTCAATGATCTCATGGGGGCAAGGTAAGCAATTAGGGAGCATTCCTCTTCTAACAAGCTTGGCCTTGCCCCACATGAACTACCATTGTTGCTACTAATCTTTGAACCATCAATAATAGGGAGTTGGCAACATGCACAAATATGGTATCTTTTTCATGAAATTTGGGTACCCAAATGGCAACATCAAAGTTGGAGATTTTGCATACATTTGGTATATGGTAAATTGATCCTAGAATGCATGTGTGACAAGCACAGAAACTAAAATAATGAGGAGCTGGCAGCATTCACAAACTATGTATAAATATGGTACTTTTTGCATGGAAATAGGGTGCCTAAACGGCGACATCAAAACTAAAAAAATTGCATATATTTGATAGATGGTATATTGATTCTAGAATGCATATATTGCTAGCACAAAGACTAAAAACACAATTAGTCTTTTCCTAGCAGCTTTTTGGACGTTTTTAGAGGGAGCATAACTGAACTCTACTGTAATCAAAAATTTGCAAAAACATTAGAGAGAAAACAAAAGCACAAAATAGCACAGACATAGTGAAGTGAAAACACAAATGCAAGGCAGAAAACTTGAAGACTGACAGAACATTTTCATATTAACTCCTAAAGGACGGAGCCATTTTTCCAGTGAAAATCACTCAAAACTGCCACTTTTGGGAGGTTAGTAAGAAGGTATAATTTACTTATTTTTTTGGGAAATCCAACCGTAGGATCTTGCTCTAGACTGGATTAGGTACTTGTTGGAAAAAATTTAGCTCATTCCAGATGGAGATGAGTGAGATATTTACATCTAAAGTGAAATTAAAAGCATAAGAATCAAGCTAGAATGTAGTGCTTGTAGATTAGGACATTTTAGTTTAGATAAATTTGACTAGCCTGTACTTCTCTTGTGCATATATCATGTCATTTTATGTAATTCTACTTAGACTCTAATAGCAAATGTACAATGCTTCATATTAACCCCTGAACGGCCCTCGGGCCCAGGGAGCTACAGTACCGAATACGTGGATCGTAACTTGATGAAACGGACAACGCTAATTCAGCACTAATTGCGATGACGTTCAAAACATGATCCATTCGGTGAAAATGCTGCAAATTTGTTTGTGAAGTTGTAGCAGAAAAATTCAGCTCAAAATATGTAACGTCGCCTTCGCGATTCTCATCGGAACTCTTCGTGCTTCATGTGCCGGGCCACCCAAAGATGGGTCGGGCAATTCCTCGATACGGCCAGCTGTAGCAATTGCATTTGCTAGACAAAAGGTGTGGTATGGCGGGCAAAAGCTAACGCTACCAATACAACGCCTAGCGGGAAAGCAACAGATTTGCCTACAAAATCCAGGTGGCAGCGGTTATGACTTCCCGCTACTCGGACCTCAACAACCGATGCGGCTTGAAAGTGCAAACTACAGGAACCTACCATTCAATATTGAAGTTCGGCTCTTCTTCTGCAGCTCTAGAGTACAAGGTGAGCAATCCTACAGCACATTTTTGTATCCAAGATCAAGATGAACATACAAGAAAACACAAGGACGGCAGAGAACAGAAGTACCCAAGATCAAGAAGAACATACAAGAAAACACAAGGACGGCAAAGAACAGTAGTAGCAGGTGCAGGCAAGCAAGAAATTCACGACACTGCTGAGAGTTGAACGCCTCGTCCACCAATGCACCTGCAATACACCCTAGGAAATATGCATCACTGGTTCCCCTTTAGAACTACAAGCCACACGACTATGGAATCCAAGCATGTACTCATGTATTCAAAGAAAAGCGTGGGCTTCAACATTTCACATTCCATTTACTACCAACTATCGATGCAAATCCATCGAGCTTACAACGTCCCCATAAGCGGGTCTCACTAGCCCCAGCAACTACAAAACCAACTTCCACCCTTACGCTACAACCTTGACATGGAATGACACACTAAATCAGATTGCCCGCAAGTTCGTTTCGTATCCTTGTTGTGTGTGAACTGCTAGATAGCACGTCTCGGCACACTGAAAGACTCCACCGTAGCCGAGACACAGACGTCGGGTTCTTCTGCGGCAAACCACACAAGTACGACGCATTGTTGGGTGACCAAGGCTGTAATGAAGACCTCCGCGTGCCACCAAGTTTCGTAGGGGGCCTCGGACGTGACCAGGACGGAGACGAGGCCGAATCAAGTCCTCCGCCACAGCATAATGCCAATTGCTACGTGATTGAACCTGTAAACCCATAGAACGGCAATCCTCTACATACAGTATATATGAGTTCAACAATTGAGAATCAAGAATGAACATGAACAACCTGTGCCACCATTTCCGAGAGTGCAGTTGTGTGGTGTATTCTTGCCGCTGCTGGTCGACAATGTCTACCCCTCGCATCCTAGCTTGGTATTGCAGTAAAATTGGCGAAGTCGGGAACTCCACTCTCTCTCGACCCACCCAACGCCCTGCATACGAGTCTTCACCAATGGGGTTACATCAGTGGACAAAAGAAAAACGGGTTTGGCGTCCATCCAACAAATGGCAGCTATCTGGCGGCTGCGGTGCATCTTCACCACCAAGTGGCCTCGCTCGGGCAGGTGAGTGTTGTCAAAACCGGCCAAACTTCCCGGGAAACCCTTCCTACTCTTTCTGCATGTCCCTGTCGCCCAAAAACCCCGCTTCAGCAGCTCCATGAATAGCCTTGGGGATGTAAAAAAGTTGTCTGTTACAACAACGTGGCCGCGCCCTTCAAGGCCAGCTACTGACGTGAGCACTGCGTCCTCTCCCACCGAATCACCCTCCACACGTGCCTCGTTTGCACCCAAGTACACAATGATGTTCGAAACATACCTATGCCACAAATAAATCACATCAACCTCATTCAGGGATTACTCCATTATTCACCACAGCAACACACAAGAACAATAAGGAGCTCGACACAAAGAAAAATCAGGACATGTTCACATATCGGCTCTGTGAGTTTGCTGTAGCCCACACCTTCACTCCAAATTTCACTGGTTTTGCTTTCATGTACTGCCTGATGCTGCAGAATCTTTCCTTGTAAGGGATAATAACCTCGTTGACAGTCAACACCCTTTGGTAGTTGTATAGGCTATGAGAAATTGCGGTGAAGGACTCACACAGC
The DNA here is from genome assembly GCA_951230915.1 of Antitrichia curtipendula. Lineage (NCBI taxonomy): Eukaryota > Viridiplantae > Streptophyta > Bryopsida > Hypnales > Leucodontaceae > Antitrichia > Antitrichia curtipendula. The sequence goes on along the minus strand of OX579638.1, from coordinate 2,147,700 downwards.
CAGCGGACTTTTGCGAGTTTATCAAAGGACGAGTCTGCCCGATCTGAGACAAGGTCAGTGTTATTCACCAAGTGCAAGCATCGAAGAATTGCCTCAAAATGCTTACGAGGCATTGCCTCGGAGATGAGCGGGCAATTATAAAAAGCAAGGCGGTCCCAGTAGCACCTAATATGTGGAACCTCCTTCAAACCCATAAGAATCAAAATCCCAAACCAGGAAAGTAGCTCCTCAACATCCAATGGTGTCCATCTACTCCGCCCATTAGTCACAGCAGGGTCAGCATGAAATGGTTGAGAGGCGTATCTGCAAGAATATGAGGAGAAGACGTAAATCCCAATAGGTAATCAACTAAACAAATAAGCCTCACATGTTTGGGCACATCAAAATTTGTACTCCAATACACATAAAATCACACACACCCTTCTACACCACCTAATCTACATCTTTGACAGATGATTACCAATCAACAAGGAGCGCATGGTCAAAAATGAAGCAACGCACATTTGAAGCAAAGGGAAACTGCAATACGAAAGGAAGGTACCTATTGGTCTCGTCCACAACCCGTTGCATAATGTCGGCAGGCCAAAAGCGCATAAAATATTTGACAGCCCGATTGGCGGGAGCAGATGTTGGACCTGGTTCTGGACCTGAGAAGGTTGCCGTGTCCTGCACCAACGTCAAGCTCTGCTGCTGCCATTGATCGTCCTTGAATATCTTGTCAAATGGCCAGTTGCAAACGTCTTCATTGTAGTCGTATAGACCCAATTCTTTCAGCGGCTCCTCATAGAACATGGAGACATCGGACTGGGAGGAGTAGCCATCTGCCACTTCCATATCTTCTAAACCATCGTTCTTCTCGTCCCAGTCAGGGTCTGCATCTGATAACTCAACGGGCTGCTCCTGAGAAGATCCAACTTCATCTCCAACTTGTTCAATTTTCTCTGAGAATAGAATGCGCTGGATATGCGTCCGTGGCATGACATCAACAGGAGCACTATCTTGAACCAGCACAGGCCAATGGCCAATTCCTCCACCAAAGTCCACTACGAACATCGGCAATCCTGTCACATGGTGGTAAAAGCGAGAGACCACCACTCCGGATACTCTCTGAACCCCTACCAAACCAAGGTCAAGGTCAAGTGATTCTGGAGTTACTGTAACAAGGAGCTCCCTTGGGAAGCTGGAATTCTGCAATAATCAATGTTCGCTTGGTGAGTGAACGGGCTGTCGCACAAGCTCTGCAAGTGGAGTTGATCCAGGTGTGAAGATCTCCACCTCCTTGCGCTCATCTTTGCTGCCGAGGTTGTGAACTGGCGTAGCCTGTGCGGCCAGTGCTGCAGCGGTGATGACCATGCCCAAGCTTGCTAAATCAGGAGCAATCATGCCTTCATGTGAGTAGGCACCGTGATGCTCGTGAAAGGCACCTCCCATGTCCCAAAGACGCGGCCTGAGCACGATGGGGCTTCGTTGCTTCGCCAAAATTTGGGTCAGAATCCAGTCGTTCGGTGCACCCACGACATGCGTCGAGTTGGACAGAAGATCCACCAAAATGCGTTCCTTGAGCCTTTCCCGACGTCTGTACATACCCCGTAGCTCACGCCCGCTTCCTGTGTTCTTCGAGAGCCCTTGCAGTGCATCCGCTTGGCAATTAATCACTCCTCTTTTGCCTCTTTTTCCCTTGGACAGCTTCCCTTGCAAGGCTTCTGTCAATTCCCGCCGTGTCACCAACAAATTTGGAGCATTCCGTGACATTGGGGAGGGTTGAGGAGTCGGCCCCATATGAAGAACAAACATCCTTGACGCTCTTCCATTCACCGGGGACGTCCGCTCCCAGGTGTAAGCGGGACTTTGAGGTGGCGTCACCGGACACTCCTGGCTGCCGAATGGAGGATCCTCTCCCACTGTAGCGACAAGGTAATTCTGCAATGGTAAATTGACTGGCGTCTCCGTTGAGCCCAAATCTGGCTGGGGCGTCGAATTCTCCGTCATCTGCAACAACTCTTCCTCGTCCATGATGATGCCTGAAGGTGTCGTTGCCGAGGTCATTGTCAAAGTCGCAATTGCAGCTTGTACGTCCGGAAGTTCCCTCAGCGTCGCTGCATTGCGTGCCTGGGACCTTAGTCTCGCCATCGCGAACACCTTTTGCCGCTCTCGACCCCTCTGGATTGCTTTTTCCACACGCGCCGTGTACTATGAACTTTGTATTCAATAATCTAACAATGCGAGCGGCCTAGCAAGAATTTGCACCTCGTGAAGCTGTCCATTCAAGCATCACCGAAGCCCTCTTTTGTACTACTGTTCGGAGAATGTCTGCCATCGAGAGAACCCTAACTATCCCTAAATCAAGGGCATCAATTGATGATCACAGAATACTACTCGCTGTGAAGAATTGCACCGTTTTGCGCCAAAATCACTATTGTCTTCTTTTGAAGAATTGTGCCGTTTTGCGCCGGAAATGAAACTTTTCACTAAGATTTGTAATTACATTCCCTTTGATTGTGGCCGAAAGAAAAAGCCGCCAAAAATTTTGCTGCTGTGCCACAATTTCAGAGGCAACCTTTGAAAATCATGAAGCCGCACCGCCCAGTCCCTCTCCGCGCCGAATTTTGGTGCACATTCGTTCGCCCAGGTCGCCTTGCGCCAAATCCAAAGCTCCAAACTCCCGCGCGTAACCCGCTCTCTCCCACTCGTAATGCTCTCTCCCGCGTCTAAATCCTAGAAGAGCCATGCCACGTTTCGACCCTACGACCCGCCCAACAAACGGGTCGACAACCAAAATACGTATACGGCCCCATACGGCCACAGAGGGCGTTGGGGCCGTTCAGAGGTTAAAGATCTTGTAAGGTGAAAACACCCAAAATCATCCAAATTTATATCCACTCCTAATAAGAAAAATTCCATTAAAAGTATCCCCCAAAGTGTCAATAAATCATTCTTATATTTACCTACCATTGGGTGACTGCTGATTTTTCTAAAATTCGGTCTCAAGACCAAGCAATGTGACAATTTTAGTGGCCTAGGGAGTTTCACTTTGAAAATTCATAGAAATTACATCTTATCCAGAAATTCTAATTTTTTATTTGAAAATTCATGATTTTCAATTGCTAATATAACAAAATATTTTTTCTAGAAAAAGCTCCCTCCAACTATGCTGAATTATTTATTTTGACAGATGTAGGAGTTTCCACCTTAATTGAATGCTTCAATTGGAGACATTCAAAATTTCAAATGCATTAAATTAGATAGTCCAAAAGTCCAAACATCATGTTCAAAAGTAACCATTTATCTAAATTAATGACAGCTGTCTTTAAGATAGACAGCTTCAAAAAGTGCAGCAACTGAAGATGGCCACTCACGCATCCAAAGAGTTGCACAACAATAGTCACGTTCTCGAATCATTGATACAGAAGATTTATCTCAATGCATACACAAATTATAGGCCAAAACCTACAATATGCTCAGAACTCCTGCAATCTAAGTAACTTGCTTACAAAACAAAGCGATGTACTATCAGATATTCATAATATACATGACTCCACCGGAAAGCACTCTCAGTCAGATGAGCAAGCTTTTGTACGCACACGAAGCAAACACGTTCACGTTCACGGCATTATCCAAACTTAGTGCAACAAGCTCATTGGCATACATTAGAAAGGGCTGTTATACAAAATCGGTTCTTCCACTACAAGACACCCGCCTGCAGTGTTCTTCACGTGATGTTAATTCCTGCTCAATACTACTCCAAGATTGAAGAGATCATTCTCAATCCCGCGGTAGATTCTATGTCTCCCAGCACAATCAATTGTATATATATAAAAAGGCTAATGTACCTTCCACACGACTACATGCACCGACTTGATTCAACGATGTGTGCCAATGCTGACTTGGGCCTCCCAAACTCCCCGTTCAAAGGCCTCAATCCCTTCGTCGCCGGACTTCCTCGTCCATGTGAAGGCGTGGGACTGCCTCTCATGAGCTTCCCTACACCAGCAAGGTTGTCTTCCCCGACACGGCGACAACTCAACAAACTCGACGTCATAGACAGACATGAGAGCCTTTGTCCGTCTAGTAGAGTCAAACTTAAGGTTGACTTTCAAATTAAGCACTTTCTATTTCCGATCCATGTTTCATTTTATTAAAGTATCTCATTTCAATATTCACTTACTAGATTCTACATTTGGAGTCATGTTTAAAGTAGATTTGAAAATTATCCTCAACTAATAAATGGGGCCTTATTAGACAAGATCGTCACTCATACTCGATATTTGTCCAACACGACATGCGACATCAGACAGACAACTTGACGCCAAAACCGAAAATGTGTCAGACAAGACAACCCTGAGCACCAGCAACAACCACTTGCTCCAACCCCACGCCAGGGAGCTGATTCTCCAGCGCCCTGAATGGCTGAGACTCCACTTTGGAGCTCGCAAACACAGAATTTTCCCTCACCAGAGGACGCAAGCATGCCAACCGGCTATCGAGACCCTCTTGCAAAGCGGGCAACCATCCAATGCGCACGTCACTCTCAAACTCTCGATCCACACTCCACAGGCGCACCCCACTCTCCTGCAATTTGCAAAAATCCGACATTACTGACAAGATCATCGCTGCCATGCACCACCGAAATACAATGAAAAAACCCAGGCACGAGTCTCCAATCTCATGATCACAAGTCACTTTGAGGGTCCTCATACAAAACAGTCACATATATCAAAGTCAAATCAAATCACTGAAATCCAAAAAAAGATCAACAATCAATGCAATCAATGTCAAAACAGTCCATCCGTGAAATCATACATGATGGGAGTCGCTGCATGCTAACTACTACCGCGCACTGATGAGAGTTTCAAAGTATCAGAAACCAAGAGAAGGCATTGACGAGTATTTCAAATGCCACGAATCATGGAATGCTACTCAGCTCCCAAAGTGTTGACGACGTCTTTGAAACATTCACAATGCAAATCAGCTTCCTGTCTACTGGCTGGGTTGCTTGACTTCTCCCACTTCACGCACACGTCCGTCTTCTCCGCCCCCACCACCTCCTGCTTCGGCTGCGAATTCTCGTTCGCAAAAATGCTCGGTGACATCCGCCTCATCGATCAATCGTCGAGACGACGGAAACCGCTGAGGCGACACCGCCGGCATCAGCGACGATAGCAAGCTCACGCTCACGTCCGTGTAGAATGCGGCATGCATGTCCGAGAAGCTGGGCGACATCGAAAAAGGTCACGACTCAAAAATCCAACTTAGTAGATATTACAAAATTATCTCAAACATCAAATTGTTATGGTAGACCCACTGTTGTGAAGGGAAAGCATTTTAACCTAGTAGCCAGGGCTGTGTTCATTCAAGCTCTTGTAGCAAAAGCCAAGGTAGCTAAACAAGAAGCTCTTGATATCCAACAAAAATGTATAGATGAAAACCACAGACTCCTTACCAACTTGGATTGTAAACTTTGTAGAATTTTGTGAAATGCATCAACAAGAAGTTGATGTTGTTCTTGAAGAGGACCGAATTGAGAACACGGTTTTTTAGGTTAACTATTTCACAAGTCTCTAGTAAAGATCCATCATTGATAAGTAACTAAATGTCAAAACATTTAGGGAGGTCAAACAAAGACCGCAATATGAGAACTACATCTGGAATTCAAAAATGTCTCTATTGTGTAATGGAAATCATATTAGTTAAAAAAAGTATTAGAATTATTTTAAGTAAATACCAAAGGAGAGGTTATGAAGAAAAACAAACAACCAAAATTTGAATTCAAAAAAAAATTTAGGATGGAAACTTTAAAAGCAAATCCATCTATATTTTGTGATTTGGATTGGATAGACAAGCTTGTAATTATGGTATTTCATTGACTATATTATTTTTTCAATTTTTCAGTTGAAGTTGAAACTAAACCTAATGTTCAAGTTTCATTTTGAAGGCCATAATTGTGTCAGACAACAGTCCTTTTAGTGCTTAAAGTAGTTGATGTGACATACTAGATATTATGATTGTTTTGAAGCTTTGAATGTATAAAATTTGTTTGATTTGTGCTTGGAAAAGATTAAAAAACTTTGAGTATAAAAGATTGATTAAGGAAGCTTCCACATGTTTTTCATCCTTTCTACCGCTCTTGATTTTCATTTGCTCCACTTTGTCCCTTTTGTGGTTTCTTTGACTTGGCTTGCACTCCTCTTTTAGTCTAGTTGGAACGACGACAGCGCGTGGAGGCCGGGTGTTCTTTTTAAAGATATGGAGGAAGATTTGAGTTGACGCAGCCCAATGTCTGGTCCAGTGCTGCCGGATGACTGATTAGAAAGTTGAGAAGCTCTTTGTAGAGCTCACTGGCATGGCTGTAACTTGGAGCTGATTCTAAATGGAAGCTTGGTAGAGAAGAATTTCTCATCTTCTAACAATGCATTTCATTCTGGCAATCTGGCATTACCATAGTTTCGATAACCATTCTTCAAATTCCGTCCAGACAGGACCTCTAATCAACTAGTTTGACGTCAGATTAATGCTCTTTTCTCCCCGTAATCTAACGAACTGCCAAATGTGATCACTAAAGGACTTGACAAGCAGCACAGGAATAAATCTTTGCACTTTGCTTGGTTTACAATCACTCAACAGAGGTACAGATTACAATGTAACACTTGCACAACTTACTTTCAGGGTTGTTACTTCGGGCGAGTTTAGCTTGTCAGACAGCACGGACGGGCGGACAAATCGGACAGGATGGGTGGACATGTCCGTCCGGTCACGTAATTTAGGTCATTTTTAGGGTTTTTGACCTAAAAATGGAAGAATCAAATCATAAATTTACAATTTTCTTATATGATATGGCTTTGAATCCACTTTTTGACTTCATGTTGGTAACAACAAGTGCCACTAGCATGTACGAAGTAAGTTTTTTTTATCAAATTGCATCATTTTTTAAAGTCAACTCACAGTTGACTAAACCGGACGGACCATGACCTCAATCGGACACTTCGGACGTACAGGCGGGCAGGCGGACGGGCGGCCCAATGTAACAACCATGCTTACTTTACCGACTCAAAGATCGATATCCCAACACTTAGAATCATGTACTTCTTTGAAAGAAACCTTCCAAAGAAATCCTTGTTCTCTTAAACATACTAAAAGCGACAGATGCAGTTGTATATCTTAGCACTTCCGCAACGTACTTTACCGTCTCAAAGATCGATATCACAACACTTAGGCTTCCAAAATCATGTACTTTGAAAGAAACCTTCCAAGAAATCCTTGTTCTTTTTAAACAAATTGAAAGCAACAGATGCAGTTGTATATCTTAGCAAAGCCTAGAATCAAAGCCTCATTAACATGCACCATCAATTGCTTCAAAAATCATAAACGCGATATTCGTTAATTTGGGACTTTCAGGGGTTCCAATTTGTTTTCCCCTCAAACTCAAATAGTTACTTCAAAACTAGATTTGAAGGTATCGGATTCAATTGAAGCCACTAAGATTTGTTCCCTTGTAAATCCCTCCTCTCAGGTGAGGACACGTGCCACTTTGAGGAGATCTCCTCAAACTTTTGACTTGCTTCCTCTTGAAACTATGAAAGTCCCAAAATGTACCGTTTTTCCCAAATTAACGAATATCGCGTTCATAGCTCTAAAAATCTTTCTCACGAGATTTTTTGTTTCAAAAGAAACTTCTCAACTCTCACAAAGCAAAGTCGCACTAAATCAGATTGACATTTTGCACAAAATTTGTGTGTTGCATGGGTTGGTGCACTAGTCCATGGCCCAAGTTCAGAGAGTTGCACGTGCTTCCATGTGGACAAGCAATGAGTTATGAGGTAACTTTTCTGAGTGAGTTGGGCAATTTAATTGTTAAGGCAACCTAATTTCACTATTTTTTGTAGTTTTGATATAGATGTCACCAAGTATCATCCAAGTTATCACATGAGTGTTGAAGAAATAGATGGCTAATTTTCACCAAAATGATTAAAAAACTCATTGAGAGCAAGAATTTTGTTGGCATTTTTTAATGCGGTGATTGGTCAATATACATAGGTTGGGTTTCAAGTTGGATTTTCACTCAAAGTGACCCTTTACTGGATAAATCTTTTTTGAAATTTTGCAAATTTTCACTTTGAATTTGTGTATGAATATATTATTTATTGTACTTTCATCAAATTAGTCATAAAGATTATCTTTTTAAAGATTCAAGTATTGCTTTGGATGAATGAGAAAGATTTTCAACGAAACATTAAACCCCAATTTAACTAATTTTGGACAAATCCGTAGTCCAAAATTCACATCACATCTGCACGTAAATGATGAAATATGGTATGTATGTTGTCTAAATGTAGATTTTTGAATTATACAAGGATCAAAATCATCATTTTCGGTCAAATATAATTAAAAAAGAATAAAAAATAGACAAGTATCGGCCACCAGCCGATACGTTTTCAATTGCAGAGAATGTCGATAATTTGTCGATTTGTCCATAATTAGTTAAATCAATCTTATTAGCCAAAAGCCTTATGCTCATCACCTAGAATGTGGACATTGGAGTGCTTTAGGGCTTAAGTCTAGTTTTCATTTTTTTTTTCTTTTGGGGGTTGCAACAACAATCTGGTTGAAGTTATCCATTTCAACCAATTTTGCAATATAAATTTGTTATTTGGTAGGCGTAAATCCTAAACCTTGTCTCTATACTCCCAAAGCAAACTCAATGTGTCTTTGTTTCATTTGATTTTTTGATTTATTTGTTCTTTTTTGGTCAATTTCCTTTATTTAGTAATAAGATGGATTAGAAAGAACTTTAATACTTGAAGGGGACATTTGGTTTTACAAGGTTGGAACTTATCTAATGTCTTATGTTTCAATTTGTTTTTAGCATGCAACTTTCAAAGTTGGATGAACTCATGAACAACTTTCAACCTGTATATCTTTCATGTCATGATTCCAATGCTTGAATTGTTTAAGAAAAAATTGAATCTGCAACAGCTCAACTACTCTAAAACAGTATAACATATGCCATCAACTAATAACACACTTACTATGGGAAGTAAATGGAAAAACACAACATCAGAATTAGACTTGGAATTAAAGAGTGTCTCTACTATGTAAAGGAAATTAAATATATATTAGAATAATCCAATAAAGTATTTACCAAATACAACACTAAAGATAAAAAAACAAGTAGCTAATATTTAAATTCAAAAATATTTGCAAAATGGGAAGTTTAAAAATAATAAAGACACTATATTTTGTGATTTGGATTCGACATACAAAGCTTGCAATTAAGATACTTCAATAACTGAATTACTTTTTTGTTTCTTTTAATTGGAGTGGAAACTAACCTTGAGAAGTTTCAATTTGTTAGTAAAATTAAGTACAAAAGGAAATATTTTGAAGACCATAATTGGACAAAAGACCTTTTAATGCTTAATCCCTAAATGGCCAAGGCTTTTTCAAAGCTTCTTAGAGCTTGCTAAAAAATAAACTAAAAACCCAGGTTTTGATCATTTTTTTCAATTTCTTTTTAATTATAATTGTACAAATTAAAACAAGATGTGTTATGGATTATGTAGAAATAGAAAATACAACAATATCACTTATGGATTGAAAGATTATAATATTTGATTAAGGTGTTTAAAGTGTGAAAACAATTTGAAGTCTTTCAATCCTCTTTTTAAATGTCAAATCTAAAATTGAGGTCATAAAAAAAATAAGGTTAAAGGACATAACATGAAATTATTTAACCACAATTGATTTACAGCTTCTCAAAGTCTATTCTACAATTTTTTTAAATGAATTTCTAGTGTGATTTCCCCCCTAACACTAGTAGAAAACGTATTAAAAACCAATAGAGAACCAACAAGTCTTTGTTGGTTGGGGTAGTGGAATCCAAAAGAACAATATTTCAACTAATTTCTGTTCAACTAAGATCAGTCACTGCTCTTCATCTGTTGGTTACTTGGTTTAGACACTATCAACTAAATCAACAAGAAATTTTGGAATCTTTTTGGAATCTTTGAGAATCTTTGAGAATCTTTGGGAAACTTTTTGGAATCTTTAAAATCTTTCAGAATCTTTCAAAATCTTTGAGAATCTACTTGGAATCTTTAAGAATCTCTGAAAATCTTAAAGAATCATTGAGAATATTTTGAGAATCTTTGAGAATCTTTGGGAATTTTTAGAATCTTTGAGAATCTATTTGGAATCTTTAAGAATCTCTAAAAATCTTAAAGAATCTGTGAGAATCTTCTTAGAATCTTTGAGAATTGTTGAGAATCTTAAAGAATCATGTTGGAATCTTTGAGAGTCTTTGAGAATCTTTGAGAATCTTTCAAAATCTTCTTAAAATCTTCTTAGGATATTCTTAGAATCTTTGAGAATCTTTGAGAATCTTTGAAAATCTTTCAGAATCTCTGAGGATCTTTTAGAATCTTTTTAGACTCTTTTTAGACTCTTAGAGAAACTCTAAGAAACTTTGAGAATCTTCTTAGAGTCTTTGAGAAACTTTGAGAATCTTTGAGAATATTCTTGAAATTTTTGAGAATCTTTGAGAATCTTTGAGAATCTTTTTGCAATCTCTAAAAATCTTCAAGAATATTTTTGGAATATTTTTGGAATCTTTGAGAGTTTTTTTGATTTTTTTGAATTTCATTAGAATATTTCAAAATCTTTATAAAAACAAGAATCTTGTAGAATCTTCTATAATTCATGAAAATATTGCAAAAACTTTCACATGTAAAAAAACCCTTACAATCTTTTTGGGTTGTTCTTAGATTATATTCAAAATATTTTTGAACTTTATTGAAATTTAGAAATATAAAAGAATCTTTCAAAATCTTTTAGAATCTTTTAGATTTGTCATTTTCTATTGAATGTTTTTATCTTCAATTTTCACAAATTCATGCTTTAAAATTGGTAGACTTTAAAGCCTACTAATACCATGCATATTTTTGAAAACTTGGTTTCATTACTATTTTGTTGAGTTAATTGAATTCACTTGTTTGTTTAAATTACCAAATTTTTGTTCAAATCAACAAAAATGTGAAATCCAATCAACACAATCAAAACAATAAACAAACCCAAAGTGTTTACTAGTGATTACTGAAACAACAAAAAATCAACAGATTCTTGTTGATTTTGGACACTTTTGGATCAAACTTGACAAATTTAACAAAATTATCTACATAACATACAATATCTTATTGTATTAAATACTACAATTTCTTGATGAACAAATGTAAAAAATGTTCCTCAATTCTTTGAAAAAACTAATTACATACCCCAAAGATTTAAATTAACAAAAATACTCCTGGCTTCTTGAAAAATTAATAGTTATACTTCTAGACTTTTGAGAAAATATGAAAAACCCTCCTCAACTCTTTGAATTATCAAGTATATCTCTATGTTGTTTAAAATTTATTTTATACTTTTGGATTTGTGTAAAATGCCAACTAATCATAATTTTTGGATTTTGAAAATACCATATAAAACCTTTAGTTTTTTTGTGCCTTTTTCTTGCAGTTCTATTTAAAATTTTAAAAATAATAATAAGAAGCACTATGTAGGGGATGGAATGGTTTTTGTCATGATAAATCTATAATCAAAATTCCTACAAAGAGTTTAAAGAACTTAACTACAAGATTAAGTTTGCATTTAAATTGATTCTATTTTTATAATATCATTGTTGTTCTAGTAAAATTGGGTTAAAAAACAATGAATTATAGAAACTTCCAATATTCAAAACCTGATTCAAAAAAATCCACAAGAAAATGGTTTAGTTGACATTTTTATACAAAATTGAAGGTAAATTTCATAATTCAAATAATATAGGAGTGTATTTGATATTTCAAAATAAAAAAGCAATTTTGGTGTCATCTCAAAATACTAGGGGTATAGTTGATATTACAGCAAAAAACAATAGAGTTCTTGATGTTTTCCCTTCTTTTATTAACCAAATCAACAAAACAATTAAATTCTTATGAAATATGTTTGGAATATTTAAGAAAGATTCAAAGATCTTGAAAATATTATAGATCCTTGTTTCATCTTTTGCATTCTTTGAAATTATGATTGTATGATTGCAAGGTTTTTGTTTCAATAACTATTCAAAAGTTGATAACATTTAATGCTAGCAAACTATAGAGGCTATTTTAACCTAATAAGAGTTTTGTTTTCAAAAAAAATTAGAACTACTTTTTTTATAGAAATGATGCCAACCTTCAGTTGCAACAATCATTTTGAGCCAATCAAAACTATAAACCAAAATCAAAATGGTGGAATAAATAAGTTTTCTTAAATTTTTGAGCGGCCTCTTTAATTTTTGCTCATGACTTTTGAGTAATCCCTGATTGCTCAAGGGGCCAAAATATGGCCTCTTTGTTTGTCTTTGCTTGATTCTTATCCTTTTCTTAACGGTAGAGTCAACGGACTTGTAATTATTCAAGTACCTTCAAGCATGTATCTACTACCACTAAAAAAAAAATCAAGTTATTTGAATTTATTTAAATAGTATTTTTATTGGACTAAGTACATAAAAGTATGGATTTGAGCAAATTTGGCATGGGTGCTCAGGGGTTAAAGATCTGAAATCTAAAAACAACCATTAGAGGTGAAAGTAGATTACAAAAAACATCTTTTTGTTCTTTTAAGTTTTATGAAAAAAAGTTGTCTAAATGGTTGAAATAGGCTTCAGAAATCAGCAATTAACATACAAGTACATTTCAAATTCTACATTGTACATGAGCATGAGGGAGTGGTGTAGTGGCTAAGTCCTTTCACTTGCACCCACAAGGTCAAGGTTTGAACCCCTTCCCGGCACCCGGCTATCGCCACTTGCGACCTGCTCGGCAGGTTAATGGACTTGCATCTGACCGACTGGGCAGGTCATCACATTGGCGCTTGACCGGTTGGGCAGGTTGTTGGATTTTTGCCTTTTTGATTCTAGCTAGGATTTCTAATTCTAATATATTCAAAAATTAATAAATAAGTAACACAAATCAACAAGAAATGAACAAAATAATAACAAACCCTTGTTAAAAAGTATCCAAACTAACACGTCCAAATCAAGAGAAAAAAACAACAAATTGGAGTTGATTTTTTGTTGATTTTGTGCCAAATTTTCTAGTAGTGTAAGTTCTAGTGTATTTTAGGCCCATTTTCAAGAGATTCTAGCATTAAACAATCAAGATTTGCAATGGGCTCCTTTGCACAAAATCTTCCATGAAAGAAATACTAAACTGTTTTTTAGAATCAGATTTTTGATGTTTAAAATATAATTCAAAGGATAGTCATCTAAAATGCAAAATGCTAAAAATAATAATTTAATTAACTTCAAAGTTGAATCAACACCATTTAGGGATTATAGTAGTTGATGTAACGTGCACACACGGGGAGATCACTTAGTGTATCTCTAGTATATCATGTGTGACAAAGTGATCTTTTGATCCCCTATTTATTTTTTTAAATTCTATAATTTCAACTTCCAAATTTGAGCATTTTTTAATCAAGACAATAGGATTCTATTGCCAAAATTTTCAATCTAAACGATATATTGAATGATTTCTAGAGAAGGTTGAAAAATGAACTAAAATGGTACATTTTCCAACTCAAATATTTATAAATATCACATTTAGACAACCATTGCATCAATATTCAAGAACTATAAACTTTCAGTAAAGCCTCATTTTTGGGAAATTTTTACATAATTTTAAACAATTTTTTCTCATATAATATAGGGATCTAATAGTTATTTTCAGCTTTACAGTGTATCTTTTTAATTTAAATTTTTATAACTAATTATAATTAATATGGAAAAATATCAATAATTCAAAACATAAACTTTCAAAGTAGGAAAATCTAATCATATTTTTTTCTTTTCCTTTTATTTAAATTTTAGGACATAATATAGAGGGGCCAATATCTTTGTCACACGTGGGTTGTAGAAATGACAAGAGTGATCTCCCCGGGCGTGCACAATATGTATTTAAGCTCTATTAGTGTGCCTTGTGCCGTTGCCACAACCAAATTTAAAATAAAAGTAATTTTCTAATTTTAATACAAAAAAATTCGAAAATCTATAACTTTCACATTGTTGTTCCAAATGCCACAAAACACGAAACAAAGCCCGTGTACTTTTCCTCGCAGAGAGCTTTCCAACGATACTAAGAACGCATTTGAGGGATGCATGGTCCGGAAGATCTCACCATCACAAAATAAACAAACAAAACAAACAAATTCATTTAAGATATAAATAGATTTAGTAAAGCTTTTTTTTTTCTTCAAAACTTCAATACTTGAGGCTTTTATTAATTCATCTTGGGTAATATATAGAAAGTAATTTCCTCTACAATGATGAAGGTAATTACTTCCCTACTTTCATCTATGTCCATAATTGGAATATGCATGAAAAAGAGAAAAACTCATTTATTAATTCTAAAATAAATACATTCATCTAAAAAGCAACAATTGCATCACAAGATGAATGTTGCTTTTACATTTTCATTGTTTTATCCTTCATTAATAAAGGATGCCGCTTTTACATGCTGCTTTTACTTTTTCCTTGTAATTAATGTAAAAGTATAATACTAAGGACACTATATAAACAAGCAACATGCAACTCTTTTTTTCGCACATTGATTTCGAAGGCTTAAAAACATTCTTTTGTTTTCTTCTTTGTGAGCTTCATCTATTTATGCATTTTAATGATTTCTTGCAATTAGAATCCATTTTTAGATTGTTCCTAAAAAAAATTGTCTTGTCTCTTTTTACTAATACAAACACATTTTTTTAAATATTGAGCCATTTCAATCATTGAAACAAGTTGCGGATTGTCACAAGTTTTCTCAATACACTAATTAAGTTTGCATTAATAATAGAATCAACAATAATGGGGGTCAATAGGAATGCAAAAGAGGCGGTGATTGGACTCAAGAAACCATTCATGGTTAGGAAGGTCACGATTCAAAAATCCAGCTTAGTAGGGATTACAAAATTATCTCAAACATAAAATTGTTATGGTAGACACACTATTGTGAAGGGAAAGCATTTTAACCTAGAAGCCACCGATGTGTCCATTCAAGATCTTGTAGCAAAAGCCAAGGTAGCTAAAAAAGAAGCTCTTGATATCCAACAAAAATGTATAGATGAACAACACTGTTTGCCAAGGATTGTAAACTTTGTAGACTTTTGTGAAATGCATCAACAAGAAGTTGATGTTGCTCTTGAAGAGGACCAAATTGAAAACACGGTTGTTTAGATTAACCATTTCACAAGTCTCTAGTGAAGATCCATCATAGATAAGTAATGAAATGTCAAAACATCTAGGGAGGTCAAACGAAGACCGCAACATGAGAACTAGATTAGGAATTCAACAATGTCTCTATTATGTAACAGAAAGCATATTAGTTATAAAATGTTTTAGAAAAATCTAAAGTAAGCACCAAAGAAGAGAAGAGGTTAAGAAAACTACAAACATCAAAAATTTGAATTCAAAAGTATTTGCAGGATGCAAATTGTAAAAGCAAAACCCCACTACATTTTTGTGATTTGGATTGGACAGACAAGCTTGTAATTATGATATTTCATTGACTATATTAGTTTTTCAGTTTTTCAATTGAAGTTGAGACTACACTTTACAAGTTTCATTTTGAAAGCCATAATTCTGTTAGACAAAGGGCCTTTTAGTATTTGAAGTAATTGATGTAAAACACTAGACGCTATGCATAGAAGCTTTGAGTGTATAAAATTTGTTTGTTTTGTGCTTGAAAATTTTAAAAAACTTTTGAGTATAAAAGATTGATCAAGCTCCAACATGTTCTCATATTTTCTGCCACTCTTGAATTTTAGTTGCTCTGCCTTGTTCTTTTTGTGGTTTCTTGACTTCAGCTTGCACTCTTTATTTACTTGTATTTTTCCTACTTTTAGTACACTTTTCTAACAAAATAATAATAATATTAATATTATATTGAACAATAGTTTGGGGTTTAATCCCCTAAAGAACCAAATAAAGTTTTTTGGCAACATAGCAATTTTGGGCAGCTCACTGTACATAAATGGAATTTTCAATTTTTTCTTTGAAATTTTCATACAACATGTGGTCAAGGAGTAGCTTTAAGGCACAACAATTTTCATAACTTTTGACTATGTGGTTAAAAAATTATTGTATGATATGTAGTTTTCATTGTTCCCCGGGTAGCTCAAAAAATGACTTTTTTAAGAAATAAAAAATTGAACTTGGTTTCCTAGATCTGTATATACGTAGAAAGCTTTTAATCATTCCATTTTGATTGATAAGATGAAAGTTATGAGGAGTTTTAGGTTGCAAGCAACTATGGATCCCTCTATCCTAAAATAAACTTTAAAGTCTTTTATAGACTTATAATAGATTGTTTATTATAAAATTACAACCCATTGGGATTGGAATTTTCAATTCTATAACTAAATTCTTAATAATGTAACATATTGAATAATACTCTATTTCCTTCTACTTACTATTTTTTTAAGCATGAATATGAAATTTTTTTTATTGAAATTTTTTATATGTATGTCCAATTTATTTTTTCAATATATTATAGAGAATAATAAGTTGTAGGATCTACACATTTTTGTGTAATAAATTTGAAAGATGAAACCTAACCATTTGGAAAAAATTGAAAATACTTCTTTTTGAAATCCAAGCATCATGATCTTGCAGTTGGTAAGGTTTCTTATTTTGAAATTTTAGGAGGGTGTAGTCTATCCTACTAAGTTAACAAAAAGATCCGACAATTGGATTTGTTAATGAATAAATATAGATGAAGATTTAGGCTTTCTTTGGGTTTGAGTATTTTGAGCAATTTTAGGCCTAAAAACACCGAATTGCTTTAGGGGACAATTTGGGTCAATATTGATCAATGTTTTTATTTTTTTATTTTTGTTTTTTTGAATTATTTTTAGGAGAATGTGTACCACACTCTTAGCTTTCTAGCACGCTAATATGCGCCCATTTTGACAAAAGCAATTGTAAAATTACAGGTTGAAATGTCTTTTTGATCTCATTGTGAGTAGCTAAAAATATATTTTATTTTGACCAATCCTTTAAATCAATCATTGGATACCTAACCTATCGAAGTATGCTGTGTTAAAATTTCATAAAATTTCATATTTTGAGAAACCTCACTATTTGTAAGATATTTACCATGAAACTTTGAAAAAGAGTTTTTTATGCAACTTTACACATTCATACTTCATCTTTCAAAAACACACTAAAAAAGTGTATGCATCTTAATTTAAACTTTTTAGAAACTCACAAATTCATTAATTTCAAGATTTTATCATTTCAAAAAAATGGGCATCATTGATAGTAAAAAAATGGGCATCAATGAAAAATGTGGAAGCCGTAGTGTTTTAATAACACAAACTCATTTATGCAAAACATATAGAAATTGGTTAATTGTGTGGCCTTTGAGGTTCAAGAAAAGTTTTCATGCTTCTTTGTTTCATGCTTCTCTTTGTCTTTAGGTGTGTAACTTTTGTTGTGTCTTGTAGCTAGGTCAATAACAATATTGAAAGAACCAGGGCTCAAAAAAGAAACCTTGATGCTTACTTTGACATTTATACTAATATTTTTATGATTAAAGTTTTTTTTTTAATTGGTCAATCAATTTTAAAATAACTTCAAGTTTTGTAGTATTCAAATCATTTTGAATGAATCATTTTTAACCTGATTTGTAGAAAATGCAATTGATACAAAAATTTCAGCAAAAGTGTAAATAAATTGCTAAACATGATTTTTTAATAATTAAAATTACATTTTTAATAACTATAACTACTTCCTAATTTGTAAGGTACAACTGTGCAATAGAAAATGCTGTCAAATAAATTCAAAGAAAAAATTTCATTTTTGACTCCTAAACCCTCATAAGATAGGACATGTGGATCAAATTGTCATCATCATGTTTAATTTAGCATATTCATAATTGAAGCAAAGAAAACAATATCAATTGAAAGCTACATAGAATAATCAATAGTATTCAAAAAAATGATAAACAAGGAGCCAAAGTTTAATTTCAAATTAAATTTGCAAAATGGAAGAATCCCCCAAATACTCAAAATATTGTGTAACTCGTTTTCTGACATAAATCGCTTGCAATTATGCATGATGTTTTATAAATAGACTTTTCAGTATTCAAACATCCAACTCAAACTCAAAACTAAACTTATCACAATTTATATTGATAAGGAAATTAAATACAAAAATTAAAAATAATAAAACGTCACAATTGCATCTAACAAAGGCATATTCAAGTTTTGCATAGAGGAACCTTTCGGGTCATTAATTTAGTAGCCTTCATGTCCACTGCCTTTCCTTCATGCACCCTATTCATTACATTGAGCCTTTACCTGTCCACTTAGCTACTGATGGATGTGGAATACTCTACACCATCTATTCACCATCTTCACCATCTATACACCATTTATTCTAAAGCCAAGGCAATGACAGTGTATGTTATTGAATGTTATAGTTGAAGTAACTAATATAATGAAAATATATACCATACATATGTATTGAAATGGTAAATGAGATGTTGATGAACTATGTGGATGTATGGATGAACTAGGCTGACAGATACATGAACTAGTTGTTCTTCAATAAGAGACAAAAGGCTTGGATGGATCTATTCTTATAGTTGATCGAGTCCATTCTAATCTCAAAATTGTTTTGTAAATTGATTTGGATGCAATAAATTTGGATGAAACGAAGTTGGTTTGGAACTTTGGACGGTAGACAAAAAGAAGATGTGGGTTGGATAATTTAGCTTACCCTTTTGGATCAATTATATTGTTGGTTTACATTATTTGCCTTGGATGAAAGTTTCTTTTTAATTTTTGTTTTTTTCCCTTCATTAACTCCAAAGGGTGGTTTAGATTTTCAAAATTATAAAGATGTTATATAAAATATAATTTAGAATAACAATAAAGTAATGGTTATTGAACAAAAGTTGGTTGATATGGTCATAGATCATATCCATTAGGTTAAATCTACTATTACACTAACCAATGATTTTCAATAAATTTGAAACTAATAAATTCAAAATTCCATTTAAAATTGATTATAAGCTGAATATGAATAATTTTCAAAGAATATCTTTTTAATTTGGGCTCCAAATGTTAAGTTCTAATTATGGTGATTTTTTAAAGATTTTTATTAAATATATTTATTCAAGTTGTTTTTGACTAATCAATTTTTGAACTAGAGAAGTTGTTTTTGGATGTCGAAGATACCTACAACTCATGAACTATAGAAGATTTGTAATGAGAACCTATAACCTATAAATTATAAAATACTTCTCTATACCATACAAATGTGAGAGAGCTAACACAAGAATCTACCAACGAGTCTACAAACATTTAGATGAATGAACAAAACAAGATTTTGTGTGATTGGGACATGTTTGCATTCATCACCATGGTTAGAAATTTGAACGCTTGTTTTTTAATCTCTAAAGCATGTAAAGTTGTAATTATACACTTTGTACTGTATGACATTTTATACAACAAACAACACAATTACTTTATTTGAAGTTGTACATCTTGTCACTTATACTATTGCATTCCTTCATATCCTAGATTTTCAAATGCTAATGTCTTAATTTCAAAGAAACAATGACAAAGTTTGAAGGCAGAAGGACACAAAAGGCTAACTACCACCATTTGTATCAAGAAAAGTCAAATAGTGTTGTCCGTGGACAAATTCTATTAGACGGACAACCATCCGGATGATCATCCATTTGTCCAATTATTTGAGACTGTCCATGGGAGTTAATTATAAAAAAATTGGTAAATAAAAATTCACGTAAGATGTATAAACATATGCCCAACTAATGGCATATAAGGCAAACACCCAATTGTCCCATTGGATGGAAGTCAGGCATTCACCAATGGAAACATTTGGTATCTGCCTTGGAATCAATTGCGTCCAAGGCACATGCCAAAGGGGTGGACACTCATCCATCCGCTTAAGAGGATGCCAAAAGGTAGAAGCCCAATTGTGCGTCCAAACAAACACCTAAGCCTATACCAATGGCAATGCTCAATCAACAAAATTAACTAGTGGGGACCTTAGAAGGACAATGGAGGGCCAATTATCCTAGGTAAAAATGGCAAATTTCAATGTCTAAAATCATCTAGAGTATTAGATCTGTCTGTCTATCTTTTTGTCTAGACATCCTAAATTTATACTACATATTTACTACCACATACATCCTCAAGTCTAATCAGGATGTGGATTATTCACGCCCCTAGTTTCAAGTTTGAACTAAGTCAAACAAATACTTCAAAGAAAATTTCTAACCTACAATATTTTGTACATTTTATAGATACCTGCTTGTGTACTTCAATATTTAGCACTAAAATTCTAATAAAATTAAAAGGACTACTAGCATTTTTATTAGTTAAGGAATTTTATTCTTTGCAAAATTTTGATTTTGCTTGTGGTACGAGCATTGTAACGAGAACAGAAAAATAAATAAAACCTCAGCGACTAATCTATAGAAAACAGAGCCAGCAATCCTGACTTGACACGCTAGGGTTGAGAAGATACTTCATTTTCAAGCTGGATTTAGCTCGTGAATCACAAAAGAGTCACATCCAGATCCGTGAATAGGACAGCGGTTCAATGGGTGATAATACAAAGCCATGAAACGCTTAGAAGGAACAAATCAAAAATGTCAAAACTACATCATACTCGAAGCAAATTCTAAACACCAAGGACAATATTTCAAAATGATGAGTATCAAAACCTCACTTCTCTGGTCTTGGCCACTACAAGCTACAACAGCCTGCTTTACTTTGCCCGATAACAAGCTTGATCACCAGAGCAATCAAGTTGCATACGCACAAATCATCGTCTACTGAAATTAACCGCAAAGTCACCTCGAAATCAAACCTTAATACTCCAAAGATATTCACAGGTCTCATAAACATCAAATCAAAACACGCGTGCACACTCCCTTCCCCAAACCCGAAAAGCACAATTTCAGGTCATTTCATCAATTTGTACATCCAACTATTAGACATGAAAACATATCAAACGGGAATGAGTTTTCGGCGATCCATACGCAGTAGCAACTGCGGTGAAGCCAAAAAGAGCAACCTCACCGCCATCAAACACTGCGGATGTTGACATGAGGCAAATCGCTGATCCTGACAGCAACACGTAATACGAGAGAACTGAGAACTCTACATCATCACATGTAGAATGTGTGTCTGGTCTGTATAACATTGAAGAGCAGTTGCTTTAGAAATGCAACCTTCTACCTTCAGTCAGATTCAAAGAAAAGAGTAATTGGCATCTAAAGCTGCTAAAACCAGCCCAATGATTTCATTCCATTGCCTTGGTAATGTGGTCAAAAGGTACAAGATGGCATTACATTTCACTTTGTTGCTTCTGCATCTTTTGATTTTCAAAGAGCATTGAAGTCACTACAGGCTCCCAAGTGCTGTAATTAATGCATGAGTAGTAGATTTGCTCCATCTCAGAGACCATCGTCAAGAAAATTACATCATTAAACGACTTTAAGGTTTTGCAGCTAGTATTTTGACATATGACAAATGCTCAAGCAAAACTGAATCATCCTAAATTTATGTGGTGACTCAACAGCAGTTCACTTCACTTAGAGTTTCTTACAGTTAGCAACTCCAAGATTAATAAGCACTTCATATCTACTCATCATCACTAATGAGAAGATCACTTGCATTTGTGATGCTTTCGTTTGTCTTTGTTGACTGATTTAACTTCTGCTCATTGATTTCTAGTTTTACTCTTCCCAAAAGAGCAACATTCCTGAAGCCCTGCAGGAAACAAACGTAAGATTTATGACACACAAAAGAACCAAGAAACTTCACCATATGTCCAAATATAAAGAAAACAAACAAAAAATCAAAAGAACCGAGAAACTGAAATAAGTACAAGTGTTATACCTTGGTAATCTCATGCTCTAGACATTTATTGTAAAACTTCAAAGCAGCCTTTCTCAGTGATGGACAGGGTTGTCCCCGTCACGTCCTGTCAGTCCGTCAGGATGTCCGGACGGACGTCAGGATCCAGAATTTTTTTTTTTTTTCTTTTTGTGGACAGTCTGTCCGTCCTGTGGACAGCTGGTCCGTCCAGGTCGACGGCTGGCCGTGGCCGTCCCTGTGGATAGACGGTCCGTCCAGGTCGACGGACAGGCCGTCCTTGAAAAAAAAAAAAAAAAAAAAAAATTTTTGATCCTGACGCAATTCTGACGCGTCAGGACGCGTCCGGACTGACGCCGACGGACATCCGGACGTGAAAACCCCACGTCACATCCGGATAGACAACCCTGGTGATGGAGGATTAGTTGGACCAAAGGGATGGCCCAAAGAATTCCTGTGCACCCTATTCCTGGCAGAATGCACCCATTCTTTGACAAGATCCTGTATGGGGCTAACTTTCAAAGCCACAAAATCAACATAATCAACATTCAAAAACGTTGACTCCTCTTCTAGGTTGTCGATACCCTCACTCATCACCTCTTAGAAAAGGCCTTCTGCATCCTCTTTCAAGACTCTCAATTTCTCTATCTCAAGCTCAGAATTGGCATGGCAATCATACAAAACACAAATTGCTTCTACAAAAACTCCAAAAGGAATGGATTCCACCCATACTAATCCCTTTGGGATAGGCACTCTATGGTTGACTGCTGCTTTCTCTGCAAATTTCCTGTTTACCATTACAAATTAAATATCAGCCAATTTTTTTTTTAAATAAAAAATTCAGTAAAAAAAGAACCTAAAACAAATTTAAAAGGAGTGTTTATATGAACAATTGCCATAAATGTCTACAATATAAAACTCTTCACAATTCATTTCATGTATACACAGCAAACAACAACTTCTAAAAGAAATTTATATAACTAAATTCAAGATTTTATAATTTGTTTCATAAAAATCATAATAATAACTTATAAACTTTACAATATTTATATGAATCACACAATACAAAATTTGTTTTGAAAAGGTTAAGTCACTTACTTGAACTTTCGGATAAAGCTTTGGTATTGCTGTAGTCCACCATATGCCTTCAATATATCAGTGAACCCTTGATCAAGGATTTTGTGAGCTTCAAAGCAAATTAACATCATGTGATTATAATGAATCAACATGTAATCTTCCAGGAGAGTTCCTTTGATCTTCAACGGACCTTCAGCTTCAAAATTGGCCACCAAACAACTTCTCTCCCCAACACGTGGATCTGAAATACTCCTCATAGTCTGAGAAATGCAAAAAACTTCAAGGAACTCCGACTCTTCTATAATATCCACTCCCTCAGGGTGAATCAATGACACGACATAGTCACTACTTCTGGCCTTTTTGAAGACATGCCTGCACATACTAAACAAACACTATGTTAAAAACATGCTCAAAATATAAAATAATTTGAAAATTTAGGTTAATAAATTGAAATAATGTAAGATTAAATATACTAGTAAAGCAAAAAAATAGAAAACTTACTCTTCAAAGTTCGTTGAAGCTTGTTCAAAAGACATGACTTCTTACACCCTTTAGAGGTGAGCGGCTTGTCCTAAATGACTTGTCAAGAAGGGCTCAATGGTCACAAAGTGCAATAACTTGTACAATACAAACTCTTCATAAGAAGATGTAGATTAGACTTTCCCAAACCACATAACTAAGTTAATGAAAGTGAGGGAAAGAGTGAGAAACACAAACCAATTATCACAAATTTCTATTCAGTGATTCTGTTTTTTACAACCTAAAAGAGTTTACTCATACAATTACGCCACACAAGATTTAATCAAATTTTTAAAACAACATGAATTTTTTCTTGGAGCAATTTAACAATTGCATAAATAAGAACCAGCCAAATACGTCAGTTACAACAAAAAGAAACCAAACAACCATCAAGAACATTCTCAATCCAACAATAAAGAATCTTTCAACAACATGTGGCCAATTTTCAACATCTCAAAACTACCCCCAAACCTTAATTTACACCACAACTCATACAAGACATTTTCAAAGGTTTCAAAATATTGTAATAAAAATGCACCTAAGATCCCGACTATATTTCTTCCCAAGTCTGGGCCTTCGTCAGGCATCTCCTTACCTAACAAGTTGCTGTCAAAACAGAAACCACATCATAATTTCATCGAGCATATCAACAACAATTCTATGACTTTTATTTAATCGGAACTCCTCAAGCACCATATCTTTTACACCACACCACAACTCAAGACATTACATTTTCTAAGGTTTCAGAATGTTCTAATGACAAAACCATGCTGACAATCTTAAAAAAAAAGCAGTCACTAATCAAGCTCAAGTATCCCGCCAATTCCCTTGCAAAAGATCGCGTATTGGATAGAGATCACGAAACTGCAACCGTACAAAAACAAAAACAATCTAAACAAATCCAAAATGGAAAACCGGCATCCAAATTTTGCATTCTTACCGCAATACTTGATAAACAAACTGAAAGAAGATGGAAAGAGCACATGGCATCATAATCTCATCGAGCATAACAACAATAGTTCTATGACCTTTATTTCATCGGAACTCCTCAAGCACCAGATCTTTTACACCACAACTCAGACAACACGTTTTCTAGGATTTCAGAATATTCTAATAACAAAACCACACTGACGATCTTCGGAAAAAGTAATCACCAATCAAGCTCATGTATCCTGCCAATTCCCTTGCAAAAGATCGCCTATTAGACACAGATCACAAAACTGCAACTATACAAAAACGAAAACAAAAACAATCTAGACAAAACCAAAATGGAAAATCGGCATCCAAATTTTTGCATTCCTATCGCAAAAACTTGATAATCAAACTGAGAGAAGATGGAAAGAGCACGGAGCGTACCAGCAAACCCAGCAAAGAAGCTAGGAATGCGAGGCGGCGAGAACCACGAGCACCGCAACGACCACCTCAACGACCAGCGCAAAAGAGGGAACTCGTTTCTTAGGGTTTGAGCTTTCATGCACGACACTCTGCCGTTGCGACTTCGCCGGCCGGGTCGGACCGGCAAACTAAGCGGGACCGATGGAGCAGTTGGGAACTGATGGAGGGAACTTTGGGAACATAGAGAAAGGGAACTTCGTCTCGCACAGTTGGATAAGGCGCCTACTTCCGCAGTTCCCCGAATTCTAGAGTAGATTGTGGGAATCCCTGCTCAGTCTGCCACCATTGTCGCCGCGGATCTGCGGCAACGGGCAGCCGAGTTTCGCAGTCAAGGTATGTTTCTCTTTTTTTTCTCCGACGCAATAATCTTAGTTCTTTTGTTGTCGTTAAATCGCAATGGAGATCGTAAAAGCTGAGAATAAGAGCTGAGGTAATGGTTTGTTAGAAAGGCATTGTTCAAGGTTTTCCAACTGGTTATCATTTGCATGATTTGACCTAAAATGAACAAGAAATCTCGAAGTAATGCAGAGCTTGTCAGCTCTCTGTGAAGATTGCCGTCATATTTGTCGCGCACTTTTGATTGTTTCGGTGATCTCAACACTTCAATTTGAAAGGCATGTTATAGCTCATTAGACATGCATTTTCAGTAGCTTTTCAAATAATATGTTACTCAAAAATCTGGTGCACGAAATTTTAGGTTATGGTTTTGAGTGTAACCATTGATTACGTCTATTCTGGTTACCAGGGCCCTTGATACCTGTTTAGTGTCAGGCATTGGTGTCTTGACTATTGGAGTCGTGAGCTGCGCCTGACACATACGAGTTGCTATGGTAGCTGCCTGGATCCGTGAGACGTTGGAATGCACAGGGTTGTCGCAAGAGAATCTCTCTCAGTCTGGCGTAACATCTGCAAATACTCTCGCCAATGTCGCTAATTTGCTTGACCTCAAGGACACGGAATCTACTAGGTTTGTTCTTCTTTGTAATTATATGTTCTGTTGCTATTTCTTGTCCTGCAATGTAATTAGAAGTGAGCATGGTCATATGACCTAAAACCATGGAGATCTGTTATCTCTCTGGTAATCTAGTAACTCAATTTGTAGAGGTTCTCAACGATGCTCAGATGAATGGTAATTTTCAATCTTTGTTGCTGATATGTGTCTCCATTTTTCTCTCTTGGCAGCTAGCTTATGGCCATAGCTGAGCTCTCACTGAAGAAAACCAAGTTAGAGGAGACGAGATCCAAGGCTCAGAGGGAATCCAAAATGCTTTTAGACTACACGCGAAAAGCAATTGCTCGATTGACCTACTTGAAAAGGTGTTTCCTATGTGTATCTTGAAAGTGTAAGTGAGGGTGATTTTTTCCTCATGTAGGAGCTGCTTGTTAGCTCATTTTGATTTACTAGGCTCTGCTTTCTTTCTTTTGACAATAGCTTTTCATGAAAGTGTCTTTTTCTGCTGAAATTACTTCTTCTAATGGGTACCGAGTGAAAGGCTCTTGGTCAGCTTGAGGAAGAGGTGGCTCTCCGGGAGGGGCCTATGATGCAATGGAACACTAACCTAAAAATGATGGCTTCGAAAGAGCGCCAATACCTGCAACAGCTTTCTAACTACAAGGTACAGTGAGCTTCCTACTTCATGGTTGCCTCTATAGTAAATTCACAAATCTTTCATGTCAGAAATAGTCTTATGTAAGATGCACAAGCTTTGGTGTAATTATACAGCTCTTGATTGGAAGATTGCTTTGTCTTGTGAACTGCTTGAGTTTCGGTAGGCCCAATCCAATAATTATACCTGATCTTCTCCTCCTGCCTAACTTACGAGCATCAGATCTAAATATCTACGGCTCTCTGAGAGTGCAGGGAGGACATGGGCTAACTTTCTAGGCTTTCCTCGTTCCAACCGCAAAGCCATGTGGCAACGAAAGCGATAGGAGAAGATATAAATTTAAATCGGTGGACTTCTGTTTGACATAAGAATCTTTTTGATTGATTCTCTCTGAATTTTTTATGTTGCAGTCTTTGCTGAGGCGTCTCCGGTACACAAGAGAGATTAGTCATGGCGTTCTCATGGCCATGGTGGAGCATCGTCATGACTTGGAGGGCAAGACGAAGCCCATTCTTGACACCCTACGCAGCTATCAAGATCTACCTCCCGTACTTATCTTATAGGACTCTTTTCATGATCAATTTACAGAGCACGATTTTCAGATTTGCTTTGCTGCTACTCATTCTGGTATAGTTTGTCTGAGGGTGAATTTGGAAATTGATAGAAAGCCTCTTGCTTTTCTTTTCTCAATTGACATTTTGACATTTATTGGCGACAGGACAAGGCATTGGCGGGTCTGGCCATTGAAGACAAAAGGCGTGAATATGAGGCTGCTGAGAAGTACTTAGAAGATGCGTTACATTCAGCTCTCCACACACCCCAAGAATGAATGACACTTCAAATACGTGATGAGGTGTTTTAAAAAAGTGGACAACCAGCATCTTTTGCAAACGGTTTTTCGCTATTCTGGGATGGGTTGTCTTAGGGTAGGCCATGCATGTCTTGCATCTGGGTGATAGAATCTCAAAACGGCCACACTATCATTCCATTCACGTCTTGTATACATTTCTATATGTTCTTCGTGTCCTGAGGGTCACGCAGTTTGCATGTATGAAGATTATTCTTCATTTGGGGACTGAAATATGTCACTAGACTATTTTGTTTCTTTTCAGATTTACCCGTTGTTCGAATTAATTGGGGGTTTTCCTTGTCCTTTAAATCGTGCATACAGGTAGTGGTTTGAAATTTACTAAATATCATTCAGGGAGCCTTCTTTTCTGTTGTTTCGTATTGTTTTGGAGCAAAATGGGATTTCTCAATGCAAAGCAATGTTCTAACTTCATCTTCAACTTTGGATTTACATGTGCTTTTGGTGTGTTGATCGTATTCAGAAAAGCAGGGGATTAAATGATCTCATGTGACGATCTTTGAGTTTCGCAAGTTTTTCATAGAGAATTTTATTGGGAAAACAACAAGATACCTGGAACCATCCTTTGCGTGTATTGTGTTTGTCATAGAAAAATTTGAACATCAACATATTAGAAAATAGACTAATAATAAGAGCATTTCTTAACAATAAAGAACACTTATTTTAGTACTCTTATTGATTCCAACTTCCTTTTTAAATATTGAATCTTTATTCAAGCATTATTAAGTTGAATGCAATAGGTGGATGCCTAGGTTAGGTTATGCATGGAGGATGATAAACTATTAGGGAGTGACGTGTTCCTTAAAGTGCTTGATAATGATTGTAAATGAATATTTTATCTAATATACCAAAACTTAGTTCTACAAAAGACAATTTGCCAAGTGGGATGTAATATGCTATGTCCACAAGGCAGTACACAAGGTGAGAACCAAATGGGTTAACCCCTGAGCGCCCCCACAGGCCAGAATATGGCCTCTCCAGATCCAACTTTCCTTAAAATCTGGTTCAAATCCGTACGGTACCTTCCAAGAAAGTGACTTGGTCAAAGGTATAGTATCACTCTCATGTCTAGAAGTGGGCGATGGAGGTTTCACCACTTCTACAAGCACAAATTGTGCAAGTCAACCGTGACAATAGTGCACTAAAACGTCATTTCATGCGGTTTAGGGTTTAGGTGCAAGGATAAAAACCATTTACTATGGCCAATTTAATACTATTAGGGTGTTTTGGCATGCATGCCTTGGATTGGAAAAGGATTTTGCAACTATACTACTAACATTTGGGCCCTTGTGGAGGTCAAAACCGTATCTATACCCCATCTATTGTTCACCATGCGGTGTGAGCCTTGCAACTTTGGGCCTCTAAAAAAGCACCTTGCGGATTTCAAAACATTACCAAATTTGGTAGCAAACAAGATACTTGTAGATTGCACCCCTTATCTAAATTTCATACAACGGAGCCTCCTCTAAGGCATGAATTTTTGCATCCATAGCTATGAACCCCCCAAAATTAGCCGGTTGCCACATAGTCAAGTGTACTTTGACTATTATAATCTCCAAAACAATGCGGTCAAAAGTTTTGCAAATCTCTAATTGGGTGCATCAAACACTCTTTTTGCTATTTCAACGGTGAATCCTCCCCGATCTAAGTTCCCAACTCTGAACGTACAATTTTTTAAGAGCGTGGCCAATCCCAGCCACATTTTCTCGATTTCGCGCTGGGCGCTTAGGGGTTAACCCCTGAGCGCCCAGCGCAAAACCGAGAAAATGTGGCTGGGAGTGACCATACTCGTAAAAATTGTACATCCCGAGCTTGGAACTTAGATCGGGGAGGATTCACTGCTGAAATAACAAAAAGAGTGCTTGATGCACCCAACTAGAAATTTGCAAAACTTTTGACCGCATCGTTTTGGAGATTATAATAGTCAAAGTACACTTGACTATGTGGCAACCGGCTAAATTTGGGGGGTTCATGGCTATGAATGCAAGAATTCATGCCTTAGAGGAGGCTCCTTTATACAAAATTTAGACAAGGGGTGCAATTTGCAAGTATCTCGCTTGCTGGGAAGTCTGGTAATGTTTTGACACTTGCAAGGTGCTTTTTTAGAAGTCCAAAGTTGCAAGGCTCACACGGCATGGTGGACGATAAACGGGGTAAGAATACGGTTTTGACCTCCACAAGTGCACAAATCTTGGTAGTATAGCTGCAAAACCCTTTACAGTCTAAGGCATGCGTGCAAAAACACCCTAATTGTATTAATTCGGCCATAGTCAATGGTCTTTATCCTTGCCCCTAAACCCTAAACTGCATGGAATGAAGGTTTAGTGTACTATTGTCACGGTTGAATTGCACAATCTGTGCTTGTACAAGTGTTGAAACCACCATCGCCCACTTCCCAGCATGAGAGTAGTACCATACCTTTGACCAAGTCACTTTCCTGGAAGGTACAGTATGAAATTGAACCAGATTTTAGGAAAAGTAGGATTTGGAGAGGCTATATTCTGGCCTGTGGGGCGCTCAGGGGTTAAGAAATGTGTGGTACAATATTGTGACTTATGCAATTAAGCTAAAGCAAGGTTTGAAAGTGAAAGGACAACAACTACTAGTTATGATGAAACGTGTAAGCCTCACTAGAATTTTGTTGATTGAGTATTTTATGAAAGCAATAGAAAAAGTAGACTCAAGAAAATTGAGTATGGATGCCACATTACTAGAGGACTTTATCTAAAAGAATATAAAGGATGGTATTTTTATTAAGTTTGAAAATGAAAATATATAAAAAAATTGTTGCTAATAACTCTAGGTACACTAAATAGTGCACAAAAGCAGGAACGCATTTCCTACAATGAAGGATGGTGAGACATGTCATTTTGATACATCTCAAGTTACTCTAATTAGCATGAAGAAGTCTTCCATTCATGAGAGTGGTTTCATGTAATAAAAATTTGTATTATTGAAAGTTGAGAATGAATTTGGAAATGATTGAACACCCTATACATGATGAGCACCACAATCTTGTAAAATTAGAGGTCAAGTCAAAAAGCTAAAGAATATAGAACTATTGCTACCGTAACTTGTTATATCAAATGACAAAAACATGGGCTTCTAGTGAAGAAGTTGTCAAAACATGTGCAAGAAAATTTTGCATCCAATACTTTTGAAAATCAAGAAAGGCTCCAAGTTTGGTGCAGCAATTATGATAAAATAAATAATATAACATGGATCATAAATTTAAACCAAAAACATGATTATTCCAAAGAACCATAGCTTAGTAGAAGGTTCTTCCAAAATGGTTTTTAAAGTTACAAGTTGAATAAAATATGAAACTTTAAACCATTGGAGTAAAATGTATTATAAGTATGTCAAAATGTTAACAAATATAACACTCATAAGTAAAGTAAACAAACAAAAAAGCTATGATAATGTATAGAAGCATTACTTGCATCCAAATAATCATTTGCAAATGCATTTACAATAATTCACAAATTGATGTGCATTAGTGACGACCAGCGATATGTTGCATACAAGACCTTGATTTTGTATTTATATATATATATATATATATATATATATATATATATATATATATATATATATATATATATATATTATATATATATATATAACCTGCTTAAAAGACTGTTGAAGTTGATAAATGCACTTTGATTAATTTATCACTTTTGTGCCTTTCAAAGCTGTTGCTTGGCTATTCAATTGATAACAATTGAAGAAGAACACGAAACTTAGTAAATAATTACATGGTTGGGCCAATTAGTGCTTTATGGTGGAAAAACGTCACTCAATCGTTAGAATTGTGGTACATTGCAAATGGGTACATGTTTACAAATTGTGCAAAACACCATATTCATTAAACTGAAAAAACAGGTGTCCCAACTTGTACTCCCTCAAACCCCAAAAGTTAGATTCGAAGGTATTAGATTTAGTCTAAGTCACTAAGATTTTCCCCTTGCAAATCCCTCCTCTCAAATGAGGACACGTGTAGGTTTGAGGAGATCACCTCAAACTTTTGAAAACTAGTCTGAAAATCCCAAAATGTACTATTTTTCCCAAATTAATGAAAATGGTGTTGCAATCTTTAAAATTAGAAATCAACTAGACTTAAATCTTCAAGTTAACATGTATTATAGGGTATTGAGTATTCTGAACTATAAGTAGAGTCCTCGTGGCATTGAGGTAAGAATTTCAAATCCTGGAGAATAAGAGTTTAAAATTTTGAACAACAAAAGAATGCAAAAAAGTGTAAGCATACAAAAACTTGATTTGTTCCTTTATCCATGTGAATTTATAATCTTATATTACTTCCTAAACTTTGTATAGATGTTTTCATAATTTTCTTAGTCTATAGTTTAATGAGCATAAGTGAGTTATGAGAATTACTATTTTTATTTGATTGACCCCTAAAAGACCAAAGTACCAACCGGGACAAGACGAATTTTGGGTAAACTTAAACTACTGTAGTTTTTGATCATTTTTTTTTTTTTAAATTCATGAGATTCAGTTTTGCAAGGGTTGCTCATAGGAGTAGAGTTTTTATTAACCCCTCGAGAACCAAACAAATGCCATATTTAACTACTTTTGGACTTTGCAAAGTCCAAAATTGGTAAAGGGACATCTAAGACAATTGTAGATTTTGACTTCTATAGATTTTATGAATCTAGACGTGATATAGATTTTGGACTAAGTGGTTTGAAAAATGTACAACAGGCTTAGATTTTAGATATCTATGACATCGTGAGATCCCACGATCGACAAAGTCCAGAATTCCCTTAAAAGTCCAAAAGTAGTTAAATATGGCATACAACTTTTGTTTTTGCCAACATATCAATTTTGGGCAGCTCAATATAAATGGATTTTTCTTTTTCTTTTTTTTTCCTTTGGATTTTCACATAGTATATGTCCAAGAAGGAACTTCAATGTTCAACAATTCATAACTTTTGACTACTTGATTCAAAAGTTTTTGCATGAAATGTAGTTTTCTTTGAACTCTAAGCAACCCATGCACCTTAGAAAACTTCTTTAGAAATTATATTTAAAAAGAAAATAAAAATGGAATTGATTCTTTAGATTTATATATACATGGGAAGCTTTGAATCGTTTGGTTTTGATCAACACGATGAAATTATGAGGAGTTTTAGTTTGCTGGTAGGTATAGCTTTGAGAGACTCCATAGCTACTTGCAAACTAAAACTTCTCATAACTTTCATCTCATTAATAAAAATTGAGTGACAAAAGCTGCCCACATATATGTAAATCTAAAAAACTTGTTTCAGATTTTTATTTTTTGAAAATGCAAATTTTAAAACAATTTTTAGGTTGCTCGTCCTTCCTTGTTTTCCAAAAATTCATATATAACTTTTACAATAAATATTAAAATGAAGAAAACATTAGCTACTCATGCAAATCTTTGAATTTCCCACATTCCACAAAATTTCCAAAAAATCATACAAACGTATATGCTCAAAATCCCATTTGTCCCAGTAGGTGGTCAACGGTCCTTTACAGATTAACGTTAGTACTGTTGTTAACCCCTAAAGGCCCAATTGGTCCCTCGGGGGCCAAGTGGGGTTTTGGTCGTATACCTACAGCTAAACTACTTTACGTGATTTTCTGAAACTTTTACTGAAGATGAGGAATTCAAAGATCTACGTGGGAATCTAATTTTTTCTTCATTCCAACATTTATTGAAGAAGTTATGCATGAATAACTGAAAAACATGGGAGAATCGGGCAACAAAAAAAAATTGCACTTTTCTGAGATTAAAATTTGAAATTGGTTCTTTAGATTTTTATGTATGTGGGAAG
The DNA here is from genome assembly GCA_951230915.1 of Antitrichia curtipendula. Taxonomy (NCBI): domain Eukaryota; kingdom Viridiplantae; phylum Streptophyta; class Bryopsida; order Hypnales; family Leucodontaceae; genus Antitrichia; species Antitrichia curtipendula. Next base: position 2,114,494 of record OX579638.1, on the reverse strand, counting down.
CTTTGAATCATTCAATCCTGATTGATGAGTTGAGAAGTTTTAGTTTGCGGGCAGGTATGGGACTTCCAAACTTCCATTTCTTTTGCCCCTTGTCGAGTTTGTTGCTTTACTTATTTGTGCTCTTTACTTTTATTTCTTTTGGCTTCTTTAAAAAAAAAGTTGTAGTAGACTAAGATTCCTTGGTTTTCACCATTTATATCAAAGTAATTCAAATTTTTGAACTTTACGTAAATCCTCCAAATTTGCCTTGTATATATGCAAATTTCATGGCCTTATGGCATTACAAGATTTTACAAAGTATAATTCACACCTCCAATTCATTTGAAAATTCTCCCACACATACCTAACTTGGTCTTCTACATGGTAATTTAAAACCTCAGTTTTGCTTAGAGCAATTTTTTGATTTAAGAGTTGTCAAAGGCTTCTGAAATTTTTGGGCAGCAAGGGAAATCACTTTTTTTTCCACTTTAGATGTCTTTATCTCACGCTTCTACAATTAGAATGAGCTGAATTTTTTTCACACAAGTACCTCCCATAGTCTAGGGCAAGATCCTACGGTTGGATTTCCAAAAAAACAAATTTTCTTACATTTGCAATCATTCCCCCAAAAGTGGCAGTTTTGGGTGACTTTCACAGAAAAAAAGGCTCGGGCCTTTAGGGGTTAATAAAATGATCTTTAATCCAATGGTGGACCAATAAAAGCATGCTTATATAAGGCCTTTCATTTTAGGTATTAGTTTTGATTTTTTATTTCCCAAATTCTATTCAAGAGGGCCTTTGAACCAGTGTTTTTGTATTGGCTAAAAATAGCCAAAATTCATCGTCAAAGATTATGTTTCAATATCACTAAACAAAATATAAAAAGAGTATCTATGTAGCCAATGTTCATTTCTAGTTGATAATTGTATGGCCGAGCTGTGATTGAGAACCATGTATGAATTTCCTTACTGGGTTAGTTGACATTGCCAATCCAGTCTCCAACTAAAATGATAATGGTGTCATGTTTGTCACATATTTCATCTTTCACACTTTATTTATAGTACCTTTTCAAAAGTTATTCACATATTTTACTTTTCACACTTTACTTGTGGTATTTCTTTGAAAGTTGTCCACATATTTCATCTTTCACACTTTACTTGTAGCACTTTTTCAAAAAATTTGACTAGTACACTTCATTTGCGTCTTTACTTGTGTGATAAAAATCATTGGTAGCCAATATTCTATCTACTTTATTCTTAAATGAAACATGCTTCTTGAAGTGTTTTTCCAAAATAGTCACCAAAATGAATTATCATCATAACTCATTGCAAGTACTTTGATAAGTTGATATCCTGAATCCTTAAACGTCGGGCTAGTCACTGTAACCAGCCCAGCTACAATTCTCTCTATTGTAGAGAGCAAGTGCCCACCCTATCAGATTGTTTCTTGAAGTTGCAAAAGTCAACAATGCATGGTGCCCTCATGAAAATGGCAAGAAGGGCAGCATGGGATCTAACACCATGTCTTTGAATCTTCTCACAATTTTGATCACATAAAAATATGAGGATATTTTAGGAGGCTTCTTTTCACCATCCATGGTGGCCCTTGTGTGTATGCTTGCTTTTGAAAAACATGAGACAAAAATAACTTCTTTTCTATCCTGAACAGTGATTTTTCAAGGCCAGCAGACAAAAAATGTCCGCCTTGACATTTAAGGGTTATAAGAAAACCATCTTCTGAACGCCAAAATGATGAGGCCCATAATCCACATGACACTTTGGCATTATAAAGGGGCATTTTGAGAAGGAGATGGCAACTCCTTTAGAGGGATGGACCTTATGTTAAAAGGACAACGATGGGTTTTTCTTTCTTTCTCTAAGAGATTGTTTTATATAAATGGATTTCTTATTTTCATTTTGAGCTTTGCAACACAAATAAGTACCTTTCTCATTCTTTGTAGTGTTGGTTCGCAAGCAAGCAATGTCTTTTCTGAATTAATGGAGCCAATGAATGTGTCACAACACTACAAGGAAATGGTGTCCAAATTGACACGTCCTATTGACTAAATGTGTCCAAATTGACAAAAATGTGTCATAAGTGACAAAAAAAATGTCCTCATTGACATGTCCTAATTGACAAAACGTGACCAAATTGACAGTGTTCCCTTGTAGTGCAATTTGGGAGAGAAGAAACAAGTTTATCAACGCAATTGAACAATGGAAAAGTAGTAGTGTAACTTCACAAATGTAGCGCATGTTAATCCCTAAAGGACCAAGCTGCCTTTTTTGGAAACATAGAAATTTTGGGCAGGTACTTGTGATTGGAGATTTTTGTACTTTAGATTGAAATTCTAATCAAAGGTGGGGACAACAAACATCTTTCATTTGCACTAACTTTCATGACATTTGGAATTGCGAGCAAAATGTTATGGCCTAATACATTGATTTTTACATTTGGCGGGCAGCTTGGGTAGTTTTTTTTAAATCATTTTTTTTCAAAAAGTAAAATTTGAAATTGGTTCAAGATATTTATATGTATGTGGAAATCCTTCAATCGTTCCATTTGGATTGATGAGATGAACGTTATGAGGAGTTTTTGTTTGCGGGTAGTTATGGATTCTCTACTCTAAAATTAACTTTGAAGTCTCTTATTTTACTCAATTTTCAATATTTCAGAAAATATGTAACACCAAAGGTTGTAAATTGTTACTCAAAACATTACAACCATTGGTATTGAATATTTTTATGTCCATAACTAACTTATCAATATTTAATGTTTTTAATCATTCTCTACTTCTTTTTACTTCCTATTTTTTTACCACGTGTTGTACAATTCCAAATGGTTTGATTTTTTTTTAATAGGCACCTTACTTAGGCAAAATATGGAAACTAGAGAAGTACTGCTAACCTGACCTTTTCCCCTTAGGAATTTCACCTTTTGAAGGTAGCTGCCCGGTTTTCCACATGACAAAAAAAACTTTTCAAATTATTCTCTCTTCCAATTTACTTGATGAAAAATTCTGAAATTTTTTCTGCATCTTCAAAAATTGTTGCACTACAAGATCCTGCAATTTTCATGTGCAGAAAAGCGTCTTTGTTATCAGATTTGGTTGATGCTCTAAAAATGGCAATTTTTGACAGTTTTTGGTAAAAACAGAGCTTGGTCCTTTAGCGGTTAAATGGAATGAAGGTTCAGTGTAGTCTTGTAATTGGTACATGTTGTTTGATTTTACTTGAAAGTTTTGCTTTTAGCCAATTTTCTAAACACACGTATGTAATAGGAACACTTTGAATCGATCATTGTTGATTTGACCATTGTTAATTTGACCTTTAGCCCTAAAGGACAAAGTGTCTGTTCAATATACATTTGAGAATTTGGGTAGGATCATACAAAGTTAATTTTTATTAGATGTTTTCAAAATTGTTATACATGGTGAATACATGTATCTTCCAAGTGAAAATGCAACTTTTTTCCCAATTAGATGTTCAATTCAAAAGTTATGTTGCCTAAGAGAATTTGGGAATCTTATGCTAAAGCTCTCAACAACTTCTTAAACTTTGCATATATGTAACTAATAAAATATGGTATTCAATTGTAGAAAAAAAACTCTAAGCTCTCAAATCACATTCTAAGAAGAGTCAAACTTCATTAATTTTGTTTGGGCAGTTTCAAGAAAATAATAATAATCTTCTAAATTCAAGCCTTATCATCTTGCAATCTCTAAACTCAAATTTTTTCAAATTTTTTTCACATATTCCAAATGTTTGTCTCTAACTTTTCACCATTTAAATTTCAAATGAAAGACTTCTTCATTGCACAAGAAATCATGAAAAAATGACTAGTGTATTGTTAGTTCACTTAACCTCCATGCATTGCATGGTGATTTAGAATACGCTAGTTTCTATACTGGCTTCTAAATTTTTTCACGAGTAAATCTAACATCATGTATATAAGAACGATCAAAAATCTCATTTTTGTGTAGGGCAAAAAAATATTCCAAGAGGGCTCAAAGTTTGTTGATCTTGTTCTAACAAGGATGAAAAAATGTTGTTTTTCTCACTTTAAATTTTACAATCTTACAATCCATGCAGTCGTATTGGCTGAAACTTTTATAACACATTGGATGAATATTTTACTATACTTTTGTACCTTTGGGGTTTCCAAAAAATGTTTTAAATTTCATTTTTGATCAACATACCAAAAAAACGCAGTTTTTGACAGTGTTTCTCGAAAAACCCTTGATCCTTTAGGGGTGAACTTCAATCATATTATTGTGGATGGAATTGCATACTCTTATGCATATATGTAGTGTTATCATTTACTATAGTACATGCATTATTAATAGATTCAATATTATTTCATTACTAGTGTGAATGGCCGCGCACCCATGAGAAACAATTAAGAAGTGAGTTTTTTCTAATAAACGCAAGGTATGCTTCAATGGTTTCTAAATCCCTTCTCTTTCTTTGAGTGGACGTCAAGGTGAAGTTTCAAAGTTTTCACTTGAAAGAAAGTAGAAGAATATCAAAATTTACCACAATTGGCAGAGTTTGGAAATTTTTAAATTCAGAAGCCTCCGAATAGATTATTGAAGTCAATAGTTGGGCTAAATGACCCAACTTATTATAAAATCAAGGGAAATTCTCACTCTTTTTTTTGGTACTAATAAAAGCTAGCTTCTCCACCATGTTGGTACTTTTACATCCATCTTCACCAACAAAAATAGTTACGTCAGCAGCCAAAGGCAGTGAAATTTTAGGACTTGTTCAAAGGGTGGTAGCAAACTTGTTCAGCAGGGGCACAACACAGGATTATACAAAAAAAGTTCTGTCAGTTCTATTGGACAAAGCATCGAACAAGGTGCCGATTGTAGTGTCTTGGCCGGTCGCTTGTTTGAACCGGGCCTAAGACTTCCTGATTTGGGACCTTGAACTACCCACAAGTACCTATTTTCAATCATTATTTTTTTTGTAAAATGAGGGGGGCTTGGGACGGACTTAGGACATGGTACAAAACGCCCTTTACATTGCTAAACCTTAAATTAATCAACTGCTGTTCCTGTCAGTGTGATAAGTTACATGGTAAGTTAATCCTTCTCGTAAAGTCAATATCCCCATCAATTCCTAATGCAATACCCACCACTTCACCAGGGCCCAAGGGGTCCACCTTGAGAATGACCCCCAAGCCACCCAAGGACGGTCCCATGATCAAAGGGCCGACGTGAACTGACCTCCTTCTTGCCCTCTCCCACCTGGATGAATGGGGCCGTCCTATGTACATTCATGATTACAGGGCAAGGATGGAAAAGCTCAGAGCAGAGGAGCTCCAGCCTTGCACTTCAAGCTTGACACTCCAAGGGATTACATCTATTTTTGAAGGGCCCTCAAAATTGGTGTGCTCTAGTCATGCACTTCAAACATGGCCCCTTAGAGCTTCTCCAGCCTTGCCCCCCCACATGGTGCACGCCAAACGGAATTTCCCGTGCAACTTTCCTAGTGCAGGGCGCGGCCCTAGGCACGAGGTCTAGCATGCCTTGTCAAAAGACGGATGAGACCAAGAAAATGTGGAGCTGCTATTCGTAATAGTAGAAACCGACATGCGTTGGCAGCGCGTCTTTTGTGGCAGTTGAAGAATGTTTTGGTGATGGCTTTCGAGCAAACCGACCTTTGAACTTGCTCAATGATGCACTGATAACTTTATTGGGAAAATCTTATCAACATTTGGTTGTTGTAATTTGCCCCTTAATATGCTTATAACACGTCAAAATCAACTTCTAATACCTCATAATCTGCTGTAACCTTTTGCAACGAATCTAGTACTTGCTCTTCCCTTTGACAGCAACGTTGTGCGTCATGTGGGGTTCTTTTTGTTTTCCTCTTATCAAACATTCTCATTTCAGAGACCAACGATGCAAGGCAGAGAACTTTTTTGAGTTGGTGGTTTGCTACAATAGCTTCCCAAACTGCTTCTCCAAATGCCCTCAAGCTCTCTCGCAGACTGCTTTGTGCCACCTCAAAAGTGTCCAAACAAATCAGCTTCTAGGAAAAGAACAGAGACCCTACAATCAAGCGCGTCACATTTTCTGAAGACACTGAAAAATGACTTCTTGGGAAGGAAGTTTAGCAAGGCTGGGAGGAATTTCTCGTCTGGCGTGTCTGCGATGGACCTGAGGTCTGATGTCTTGCAAGCCCAAGCCCTGCACTTCCCAGTGTGGGGGAGAAGGGTGGAGCTGCTCTTACAATTCAAGAGTGCCTCATATATAGTTATTTGACCATGCACCAAAGGGAATATAAGATAAAGTTGATCACTAAAATTAGGATGAATAGTGTTTTGAAGGGTGCATGCTTTGACACTCTAACATAGAGTGCCATGAGAGGATTTTGGGGCGCCCTGAGCATTTATCATCCGTGCTGGGAGTGTCCAAAACCTGGCCAGTGCAAGGGTGGAGAAGCTCTGACACTCTAGAATGAAGTGCCATGAGAGAATTTTGAGGGGCCCTGAGCATTTATCATCCGTGCTTGGAGTGTGTCAAACCTAGCCAGTCTAAAGCTAGAGAAGCTCTTAGCCTTTTTTACAAACAAAACATCTGTCACTATTTTGGGGTGGTCAAATTTATTTTCTTCTTACAAGATTCCAAACTAAGGTCTCTGAATTTAAAAATGAATTTGAAATTTTCAAATTCAATCTCCCAAATTTCCAAATTCTTATATTCTCTACACTACATATTGCATTTATCATGCTCCACACTAATTTCTCAACATTTTACATTATATACTAAATTAGTGCTACTATATGATTTTCATCAATAATTATTGCAATAAACAATTTTTATAAGGCTTACAACAAACAACAATGATGCTACAGAAAAATAAATTAGCAATGTCCACATTGTAAACCATGTGAATTCCTGAAATCAAAAAAGTTGCACGCCCCTCCAAGCAATGTTTTTTTTTAGGCGATAAAAAGCAATCTGGCAACAAAACTGGCAACTGAAATCGCTTCCCTCCATTTATTGATCAATCAAAGAACGTCATTAGGAATCTGGCAATAGAAAAGGCATCGAAAAAAAACAATGCCTCCAAGTGACAAAATGATGAGTCATGAGATAACTTTTGAGGGTAAAATGACAAGGCAACCTAGCATATGAGAGAAACAGTAGACCAAGCCCCTGGCCCCATTCATCCAGGTGGGGGCAATGAGGGGGTCAATTCACCTAGCCTATTGCCTATTGCTGATGTACTCCAGCATTCAGTGGGCCTTGGAAAGTTTGCCGTGAGGGCAATATCTATCACATATCAGAAGGAACGACATGATTCTTCAAAGCATTCCTCAAGTGTATTTGGAAAAGACTATCATACAAAAAGACACACTCAGTGTACGTTAAAGTAAGAGAGAAAAAAAAATGATACAACTCAAGAAAAGCACCTGTGGTAGAAAGAGAGTTCCTTAAAAGACAATAATATCTATCACTTTTGTTTTAGAACAAACCATTTCATTAATTCAAGGTATGGGTAGCAGCACTTATCATGCTAAAAAGAATCCTTGAAACAAAATCTAAATAATGAGCAACATTATCCATCCCCATTTGAACATTACAAGAAAAGACTGTTATTCATTGACTATGAAATGGGAAGAGTCATGCAAACGAATCTTTGATTCAAACAGAAAAATGACTCTAAACCCTAAATCAACCACAAGGATAATTACAAAATAACAATAACAGTCAATAGAATCTAGAAAGCAAATTTGGATTCAGCGATAAGTATAGACTAAAATTGGCATGCCTATACGCCTATTGGAATATTTGCAAACAGCAAGAACGCAATATATTTTCAAATAGCCAGAAAAGAACAAAATCAATCGTAAGCACAAAGTCACATTTGAAAAAACATCAAATTGCGTCAATGTGGAATTGAACTTGCATTTCCACTTTTTACACAAAATTACAACTTTAGTGAAATAACCAAAAACCTCAAACCATCTCATCGTACATCAAAATTTCAAACATTGGGCTAAACTCTTTTTATAAATTCCAAACCCTAAATTGTTTAATCGTTGTGAATTACTCCCTTTGTCCCTCTAAAATCGTCCAAATCAGACCCATTTCTTGTACCACTAAAAAGCTTCCTTTTTTGCTAATTTCAAACGCTGAGAAAGCATTTGTCATGTTCAATGATCTCATGGGGGCAAGGTAAGCAATTAGGGAGCATTCCTCTTCTAACAAGCTTGGCCTTGCCCCACATGAACTACCATTGTTGCTACTAATCTTTGAACCATCAATAATAGGGAGTTGGCAACATGCACAAATATGGTATCTTTTTCATGAAATTTGGGTACCCAAATGGCAACATCAAAGTTGGAGATTTTGCATACATTTGGTATATGGTAAATTGATCCTAGAATGCATGTGTGACAAGCACAGAAACTAAAATAATGAGGAGCTGGCAGCATTCACAAACTATGTATAAATATGGTACTTTTTGCATGGAAATAGGGTGCCTAAACGGCGACATCAAAACTAAAAAAATTGCATATATTTGATAGATGGTATATTGATTCTAGAATGCATATATTGCTAGCACAAAGACTAAAAACACAATTAGTCTTTTCCTAGCAGCTTTTTGGACGTTTTTAGAGGGAGCATAACTGAACTCTACTGTAATCAAAAATTTGCAAAAACATTAGAGAGAAAACAAAAGCACAAAATAGCACAGACATAGTGAAGTGAAAACACAAATGCAAGGCAGAAAACTTGAAGACTGACAGAATATTTTCATATTAACTCCTAAAGGACGGAGCCATTTTTCCAGTGAAAATCACTCAAAACTGCCACTTTTGGGAGGTTAGTAAGAAGGTATAATTTACTTATTTTTTTGGGAAATCCAACCATAGGATCTTGCTCTAGACTGGATTAGGTACTTGTTGGAAAAAAATTAGCTCATTCCAGATGGAGATGAGTGAGATATTTACATCTAAAGTGAAAATAAAAGCATAAGAATCAAGCTAGAATGTAGTGCTTGTAGATTAGGACATTTTAGTTTAGATAAATTTGACTAGCCTGTACTTCTCTTGTGCATATATCATGTCATTTTATGTAATTCTACTTAGACTCTAATAGCAAATGTACAATGCTTCATATTAACCCCTGAACGGCCCTCGGGCCCAGGGAGCTACGGTACCGAATACGTGGATCGTAACTTGATGAAACGGACAACGCTAATTCAGCACTAATTGCGATGACGTTCAAAACATGATCCATTCGGTGAAAATGCTGCAAATTTGTTTGTGAAGTTGTAGCAGAAAAATTCAGCTCAAAATATGTAACGTCGCCTTCGCGATTCTCATCGGAACTCTTCGTGCTTCATGTGCCGGGCCACCCAAAGATGGGTCGGGCAATTCCTCGATACGGCTAGCTGTAGCAATTGCATTTGCTAGACAAAAGATGTGGTATGGCGGGCAAAAGCTAACGCTACCAATACAACGCCTAGCGGGAAAGCAACAGATTTGCCTACAAAATCCAGGTGGCAGCGGTTATGACTTCCCGCTACTCGGACCTCAACAACCGACGCGGCTTGAAAGTGCAAACTACAGGAACCTACCATTCAATATTGAAGTTCGGCTCTTCTTCTGCAGCTCTAGAGTACAAGGTGAGCAATCCTACAGCACATTTTTGTATCCAAGATCAAGATGAACATACAAGAAAACACAAGGACGGCAGAGAACAGACGTACCCAAGATCAAGAAGAACATACAAGAAAACACAAGGACGGCAAAGAACAGTAGTAGCAGGTGCAGGCAAGCAAGAAATTCACGACACTGCTGAGAGTTGAACGCCTCGTCCACCAATGCACCTGCAATACACCCTAGGAAATATGCATCACTGGTTCCCCTTTAGAACTACAAGCCACACGACTATGGAATCCAAGCATGTACTCATGTATTCAAAGAAAAGCGTGGGCTTCAACATTTCACATTCCATTTACTACCAACTATCGATGCAAATCCATCGAGCTTACAACGTCCCCATAAGCGGGTCTCACTAGCCCCAGCAACTACAAAACCAACTTCCACCCTTACGCTACAACCTTGACATGGAATGACACACTAAATCAGATTGCCCGCAAGTTCGTTTCGTATCCTTGTTGTGTGTGAACTGCTAGATAGCACGTCTCGGCACACTGAAAGACTCCACCGTAGCCGAGACACAGACGTCGGGTTCTTCTGCGGCAAACCACACAAGTACGACGCATTGTTGGGTGACCAAGGCTGTAATGAAGACCTCCGCGTGCCACCAAGTTTCGTAGGGGGCCTCGGACGTGACCAGGACGGAGACGAGGCCGAATCAAGTCCTCCGCCACAGCATAATGCCAATTGCTACGTGATTGAACCTGTAAACCCATAGAACGGCAATCCTCTACATACAGTATATATGAGTTCAACAATTGAGAATCAAGAATGAACATGAACAACCTGTGCCACCATTTCCGAGAGTGCAGTTGTGTGGTGTATTCTTGCCGCTGCTGGTCGACAATGTCTACCCCTCGCATCCTAGCTTGGTATTGCAGTAAAATTGGCGAAGTCGGGAACTCCACTCTCTCTCGACCCACCCAACGCCCTGCATACGAGTCTTCACCAATGGGGTTACATCAGTGGACAAAAGAAAAACGGGCTTGGCGTCCATCCAACAAATGGCAGCTATCTGGCGGCTGCGGTGCATCTTCACCACCAAGTGGCCTCGCTCGGGCAGGTGAGTGTTGTCAAAACCGGCCAAACTTCCCGGGAAACCCTTCCTACTCTTTCTGCATGTCCCTGTCGCCCAAAAACCCCGCTTCAGCAGCTCCATGAATAGCCTTGGGGATGTAAAAAAGTTGTCTGTTACAACAACGTGGCCGCGCCCTTCAAGGCCAGCTACTGACGTGAGCACTGCGTCCTCTCCCACCGAATCACCCTCCACACGTGCCTCGTTTGCACCCAAGTACACAATGATGTTCGAAACATACCTATGCCACAAATAAATCACATCAACCTCATTCAGGGATTACTCCATTATTCACCACAGCAACACACAAGAACAATAAGGAGCTCGACACAAAGAAAAATCAGGACATGTTCACATATCGGCTCTGTGAGTTTGCTGTAGCCCACACCTTCACTCCAAATTTCACTGGTTTTGCTTTCATGTACTGCCTGATGCTGCAGAATCTTTCCTTGTAAGGGATAATAACCTCGTTGACAGTCAACACCCTTTGGTAGTTGTATAGGCTATGAGAAATTGCGGTGAAGGACTCACACAGCCAGCGGACTTTTGCGAGTTTATCAAAGGACGAGTCTGCCCGATCTGAGACAAGGTCAGTGTTATTCACCAAGTGCAAGCATCGAAGAATTGCCTCAAAATGCTTACGAGGCATTGCCTCGGAGATGAGCGGGCAATTATAAAAAGCAAGGCGGTCCCAGTAGCACCTAATATGTGGAACCTCCTTCAAACCCATAAGAATCAAAATCCCAAACCAGGAAAGTAGCTCCTCAACATCCAATGGTGTCCATCTACTCCGCCCATTAGTCACAGCAGGGTCAGCATGAAATGGTTGAGAGGCGTATCTGCAAGAATATGAGGAGAAGACGTAAATCCCAATAGGTAATCAACTAAACAAATAAGCCTCACATGTTTGGGCACATCAAAATTTGTACTCCAATACACATAAAATCACACACACCCTTCTACACCACCTAATCTACATCTTTGACAGATGATTACCAATCAACAAGGAGCGCATGGTCAAAAATGAAGCAACGCACATTTGAAGCAAAGGGAAACTGCAATACGAAAGGAAGGTACCTATTGGTCTCGTCCACAACCCGTTGCATAATGTCGGCAGGCCAAAAGCGCATAAAATATTTGACAGCCCGATTGGCGGGAGCAGATGTTGGACCTGGTTCTGGACCTGAGAAGGTTGCCGTGTCCTGCACCAACGTCAAGCTCTGCTGCTGCCATTGATCGTCCTTGAATATCTTGTCAAATGGCCAGTTGCAAACGTCTTCATTGTAGTCGTATAGACCCAATTCTTTCAGCGGCTCCTCATAGAACATGGAGACATCGGACTGGGAGGAGTAGCCATCTGCCACTTCCATATCTTCTAAACCATCGTTCTTCTCGTCCCAGTCAGGGTCTGCATCTGATAACTCAACGGGCTGCTCCTGAGAAGATCCAACTTCATCTCCAACTTGTTCAATTTTCTCTGAGAATAGAATGCGCTGGATATGCGTCCGTGGCATGACATCAACAGGAGCACTATCTTGAACCAGCACAGGCCAATGGCCAATTCCTCCACCAAAGTCCACTACGAACATCGGCAATCCTGTCACATGGTGGTAAAAGCGAGAGACCACCACTCCGGATACTCTCTGAACCCCTACCAAACCAAGGTCAAGGTCAAGTGATTCTGGAGTTACTGTAACAAGGAGCTCCCTTGGGAAGCTGGAATTCTGCAATAATCAATGTTCGCTTGGTGAGTGAACGGGCTGTCGCACAAGCTCTGCAAGTGGAGTTGATCCAGGTGTGAAGATCTCCACCTCCTTGCGCTCATCTTTGCTGCCGAGGTTGTGAACTGGCGTAGCCTGTGCGGCCAGTGCTGCAGCGGTGATGACCATGCCCAAGCTTGCTAAATCAGGAGCAATCATGCCTTCATGTGAGTAGGCACCGTGATGCTCGTGAAAGGCACCTCCCATGTCCCAAAGACGCGGCCTGAGCACGATGGGGCTTCGTTGCTTCGCCAAAATTTGGGTCAGAATCCAGTCGTTCGGTGCACCCACGACATGCGTCGAGTTGGACAGAAGATCCACCAAAATGCGTTCCTTGAGCCTTTCCCGACGTCTGTACATACCCCGTAGCTCACGCCCGCTTCCTGTGTTCTTCGAGAGCCCTTGCAGTGCATCCGCTTGGCAATTAATCACTCCTCTTTTGCCTCTTTTTCCCTTGGACAGCTTCCCTTGCAAGGCTTCTGTCAATTCCCGCCGTGTCACCAACAAATTTGGAGCATTCCGTGACATTGGGGAGGGTTGAGGAGTCGGCCCCATATGAAGAACAAACATCCTTGACGCTCTTCCATTCACCGGGGACGTCCGCTCCCAGGTGTAAGCGGGACTTTGAGGTGGCGTCACCGGACACTCCTGGCTGCCGAATGGAGGATCCTCTCCCACTGTAGCGACAAGGTAATTCTGCAATGGTAAATTGACTGGCGTCTCCGTTGAGCCCAAATCTGGCTGGGGCGTCGAATTCTCCGTCATCTGCAACAACTCTTCCTCGTCCATGATGATGCCTGAAGGTGTCATTGCCGAGGTCATTGTCAAAGTCGCAATTGCAGCTTGTACGTCCGGAAGTTCCCTCAGCGTCGCTGCATTGCGTGCCTGGGACCTTAGTCTCGCCATCGCGAACACCTTTTGCCGCTCTCGACCCCTCTGGATTGCTTTTTCCACACGCGCCGTGTACTATGAACTTTGTATTCAATAATCTAACAATGCGAGCGGCCTAGCAAGAATTTGCACCTCATGAAGCTGTCCATTCAAGCATCACCGAAGCCCTCTTTTGTACTACTGTTCGGAGAATGTCTGCCATCGAGAGAACCCTAACTATCCCTAAATCAAGGGCATCAATTGATGATCACAGAATACTACTCGCTGTGAGGAATTGCACCGTTTTGCGCCGAAATCACTATTGTCCTCTTTTGAAGAATTGCGCCGTTTTGCGCCGGAAATGAAACTTTTTTATAAGATAGAAAAAATTATTAGATTTGTGGGAATATAACTTTTATTTCAATTGGTACTCGGGAGCAAAAGTTATACTATAAAAAGCTCAAATTTTCAGTCGGACAAAAAAAGAAATCCAGAATAATTTTAAATTAAGTTTTAAATTTTTGTTTTTTCATAGATCATATTTTTGTCTACTTGTGAAGCTTTGATTTGTTTTATTTAGATTAGTGATGTGAAAGTTATGGACAATCTTAATTTTCAGACAATTAGAACATCTTTTTTAAATTTTTTTTGTAGGATTCATTTCTGAATGCAATTTTTATAATTTTTCAAAAGAATTGTTTGATAAGGTTAAGTTTGCTTTTTAGAACAATCTCATTTTTGAGATTATTGTGTTTTAATCCCATCTTAGAGCTATTAACAATCTAGATTTTCTTAAAGAATGAAAATTAAATGTGTTTTTTTGGAAAAAAAATTCTTAGACTTCAACTCAATTCCTCAATACAATTTATTTTAACTTTCAAAGTCTATAGTACAAAAAAATTTCTACAAATGGTGGTCAAAGTCATCTGAAATTGCAAGCCGGTGTTTAAATTTTTTTTTCAATTTTGAATGCCAATATCTCTCAATTTGTGTGGTCAAACTTCATAAAATTTTTATTGCATGATCTCAAATAAGTAAATTACAAGATTCTACGATTGGATTTTAATTTAATTTTTTTTCTTCTTAGTGAATGCAACAAAAATGGCAATTTTGAGTGGTTTTGATATAATAATGGTCTTGGACCTTTAGGGCTTAAACAAAATATCTTATGGTTAGTTTTGAATATCTTATTCTAAAATAAATATTGATGAAGATTTTAACCTTGCTTTGGGGACAAGTATTTGAAGCAATTTGGGGCCTCTAAACATGGTGGTCCTTTAATGCTATAATTGCACTTGACTCCTCATAAATGACAATTATATGAGTGCTCAATTGTCCTATACAATTTGCAATGATTTTCTTAAAAATAATTTAGAATGAAGATCAAGGTAGAGTAAATGGAAGGTATAGAAATCTATAATAGCTTCATGGATGTATTTTTTGAAAAAGAACTATAGTTAACCCTAGACCGCCCAAGTGGACAAAAAGTGTCCTCACATAGTTCTGAGTTCAATTCAAACCACTGTAACTTTTGCATTCGATGTCCAAATTCCATAAAACTTGTTGGAGAATTTGCGCCTCTTCTTCTAGTTTGTGTGGTAAAATTTTCAAATCATTCCAAAAGGTAATGATGTTTTAGAAGCCAATCGAAGTTCACAGGCTCAATTTGATTCACCAAAGTGCACTTCTTGGCTGCAACTTCGGGGGCTTGTATCTCCTTCATCCAATGTTCGGTTTCAATGAAATTTGTTGGGTTAGATTCCCCTTGAAGTCTAGTTATTGTGGTGAAATTTTCATGTCAATCCAAGTTCTTTTGAATGTTTGGGATCAATTCAAAATTCAAAATTCCGCCATTCTTGGACTTCAGTGAACTTTGGCGGCCTATATCTTCTTCATACATTGTCCATTTCCAATATTTTTTTTGGGAGAGGTTGCGCATACGTGTCTAGTTTGTGTGGCTAAAATTTCATATCAATCCAAGAAGTTATGAGTTACTGAGAAGCGTTTTAGTAGATGGAGGTTCAGCCTCATGTGTGTTTTTTGCAACTTTTCTTGCCTATTTTTTGATGTTTGCAAGCCATTTTGCAAACACATTGAGTCAATTGAATGATATTTTTTTTCACCAATGTGTTTATATGTTGGTTTTGAATCACTTTGTAATTTCAAGTTTTTTCATTTGAGTAGGTTTAGGAATCCAAATTCACCTCCAAGTGTGTTGCAAGGAAAATTTCAGCATCTTTTTTCAACACTAGAACATTATAATCTTTCAATCCATTCGGTCAAATGACTCCAAATTTGTTCCACATCATCTACAGCATGTTTACTACAAGATTGTACGGTAAAGATCTGTATAACTTATTCTCATTTAGATTTTTAGCACTTCAAAAGCTACATTGTTTTTAATCCAAACCGGCCATGGGCGGTCTAGGGTTAAGCTTGTAGTAAAATTTGCATAGTATAGACTTCTAACCGGCTGTTCTTTCCTTTGTGATAGTCTTTTGTCAATCATGTGTCTTCTCTTTGTTTCACTCATCCTCTAGAAGTTGAACAAATCAATTTCTTTCTCTTGACCATGTCTCTTATATATTGTTGGTTAATTTCTTTCCCATGACCATGCATCATTTACATTGTTGGTCAATTTTGTTCTCATGACAATGTATATACACAAGGCAAGTACCTTTATACAATCATGACAGTTTTGTAAACCCATATCATAATTCGATTTTTTCATAGAGTGTATATGAAGAGTGCAAATCCAAACTTCGTTCCTTGTAATCCAACTCCTTTTAAGTTTTAAGTCTTGCAAACTTGATTTCCAAGCACACAAGGGTTGAACATTAACCCCTAAAGTCCCAAGGCCATTTTTCCATCAAAAACCACTCAAAACTGTCATTTCTAGAGCAAAGAGAAAAAAACAAAATTTAATTTTTATTATACATATTTACCCGTAGGATCTTGTACTAGACTAGTGTAAGAATGTGTGGAAGAAGTTTCAAATTTTTTGACCGTGTAGATTGCAAGATATTTGCATTTAAAGTGAAGGAATCTATGTTTTTTGCACCTTGCTCAGCTACATTTTTTGGCTTTGAACCTTTTTAACTTAATGATTTTGATTTTCTAATTTTATATGATGAAAAATTGAGTTGAGAATCTAGAAAAAAAATATTTAAAAAGAAACACTTAGTTTTCACTCATTAAAAATTTGTTAAATAGAAGTAGATTCAAGATTGAAGGAAAAATTAAATCATTAATAGCTCTAAGATAGAATTGAAACATACTAATCTCAAAGGTGAGATTGTTCTAGCAAGAAATCTTGACCTTTTTTTTTATAAAATTGTTAAAATTGAGTTCAAAAATGAATCCTACGAGTTATTTTTTCGAATAAGATGCTCTAATTGCCCGAAAAATAAGATTGACCGTAACTTTTGCATAACAAATCCAAATGGAATGAATAAAAGCTTCCCATATAAATAAAAATAAAATCTATATGAAACAAATTTTAAAATTTTTTAATTTAAATTTTTTCAGAAGATTTTTTTCTGCCCGCCGAACTAAAATTTGGGGGTTTTGTGCCATAATTTTTGCTCTAGGGCACCGATTGAAATAAAAATTACATTTTCGGAAAGCTAATGTGATTCTCTATCTTCAAAAAAAATTCAGAAAATCAAAAAAATTATTGAGACCGTAGGAGCCTGCCCAAAATCCATTTTGTCCCCTAAGGAGACAACCGGACTTCAAGATTTAAAGTCTTTAGATCGAGGGACCAAGAGCGTGAGAAAAACACATAATAAAACTCCTTGAAGCACCAAAACTAAGGTAGTGTGCTCTAAAAGCGCCCATCTTCTTCAAATCGCTCCTATTTTTAGGTGGGGAATGGAGATGGGGTGATCCTTAAGTGGACTAGTTTAGCAATTGAATGCATTGAGAAAAAAAATGTTTTTTCTATTGCAAGAGCTTATCATTGTCTTTGATTTCCACACATCTCTTTATAAGTTGCAAGTAGACAGATTTTGGAAGACCTATGTTCACAAATAGGTACCTATGCTCTGATTCTTTGAAAATTTATAAGTAATTAATAAATGCTTGAAAAAATACAAAACCGCTTGTGTTAGGTTCCACATCTATTTTTCTTTCTTTGAAAAATGATCAAAAAATATTTTTGTCTGTGGAAGCCTGTGAAAAAGGCAGACCAGTCCTTAAATGGTAGCTTTAAGAGTATATTACCTTAAGATTTCATCATCTGATGGAGTTTGAAGTTTGGTGTTGTGTTTCTTTTCTACTATTCTTAGTTAAACCTTCCTCTCTAACACCCCTTTTCAAACTGGGGTTTTCAAACTAGGGTTAATTTAATCCCTCACCACCCAAAGGGACCAAAAGTGTCCTCACACAGTTTAGCTGTGAACTTCAAACTGATGTAAGTTTTGCATCCGATGTCCAAATTCAATCAAACTTGTTGGTAAAGTTGCGCATCCTAGTCTATTTTTTGTGATAAAATTTTCAGATCTATCCGAGATGTACTGAGTTTCTGAAAGCCATTCAAAGCTAGCAGGTTCAATTTGAATTCACTACACTAAATTGAGATGGTTGCAACTTTGGGGGCTTGTATCTTTTTCCTCAAATGTTATTTTTCAATAAAAAATTTTGGGTTTTCTTCCCCATAAAGTCCACTTATTGTGGTTAATTTTTTATGTCAATCCAAGTTGTTTTGAATGCTTGGGAGCAATTCGAAGTTCAAAATCCAGACATTTTTGCATTATAGTGAACTTCGTCGGCTTATAACTTCTTCAGTAAGGGTTTATTTTCAATCATTTTTGTTGAAAAAGTTGCGCATACTAGTGTAGTTATGTGATAAAATTTTCATATCAATCCAATAAGTAATTATTGATTGAAAAGCACTTTAGTAGAGGTAGGTTCAGCCATAGATGTGTTTTTTTGCTACTTTTTTCACTATTTTTTGACATTTCAAAACAATTTTGCCAACGCAATGAGTCAATTCAATGATTTTTTTTCCCACCAAAGTGTTTGTCTTTTGGTTTTGAATCACTTTGTAGTTTAAAGTTTTTTCATTTGAGTAGGTTTAGAAATCGAATTTCACCTCCAAATGTGTTTTTAGGAAAATTCCAGCACCTTTTTTCAGCACTAGAACATTATAATCTTTCAATCTATACGGTCAAATGACCCCAAATTTGATTAACACCATCTGCAACATGCACACTATAAGATTGTACGGTTGAGATTTTCATACCTTACTCATATTTAAACTTATAACACTTGAAAAGCAAGGTTGTTTTTTGACATGGTTAGACCTTGGGCGGTGAGGGGTTAACCTCTATTGTTTGTCACATGAGCTTTCAAGTCCAGTCTAAATTCAGTTCATTGCTTGACTGTATCCACGAGCGTAGAGCACGTCCCCACCTTCTGGGGCCAAATAATTATCTGACACTCAAACCTGGTTGCTTACCGTTTTGAAACATAAGCCTTCCCCTCCAAATCCAGCACCCACCTCATCCAACTTGAGGAGGCGCCCCAACTGCGGCCCGAGTAAGGTAGGAGGTCCATAAATAGCCCATTTAAAAACTGAAACTGAATTTTGGGGAGGTTGAGCTTGTTGAAATATTTTTCAATAAATTTCCCTTGAAAGACAAGTGGAATTGACATCTAACCCAAGTCGTCTCATATTTTTTGGAGCTTTGTGGAATTAGTTATGAATTTTTTGAAGTTGATATGGTATAGGGCTTTAAAATGGCCCACCTCCTAAATTGTACATCATTTGTACATTGTTGAAGGCTACGGAAAATCAACATGTACAAAAAGTGTACATTATAGGAGGTGGACTATTTTAAAGCTTGTGCCATTTCAGGACCTCCTACCTTGGAACACCGGTCCTCAAATGAAAGAACACAGTAACTGAAATGAAGCTGGCCACACCGGCAACACGACCCTATGATTCGAAACCCCTAAAAATACCGAGTTTCTGGACTTGCAATGGGACCCAAAGTAAGAGCATCCCCACCGTGGCACGGCCTCCCTGGCCGGGATCCCTTTGGCCGGGGCCGGAGGCCAACCCCACCCCCCCCCACTGTGGCACGGTCAACGGGGTTTAAGGTTCCGGGCTCACCAAAGGTGGTTCCTTTTACTTCACGACCCAGTGCACGGCGAGATTTGAATAGTGCCCCAGTTTGACTACTTTTACTTATTTTTTGTGTTTTCTTGTCGGGTGGGATTGTGTATTCATGACAAGGGGTGATTGTGCAATGTTGGGAGGGCATAGGGGTGGACGAAATAGCCATGTATGGGGGTGAATTAGGGAGGGACAGTCATATCCCTTCTTCTAATTTACCCCATCCAAATATGTGAGGATGCTTTGGAAGCAATCCTTCACCCAATGCACCCCATATACTTGGGAAGGGTTTAATAAATCCTAGATTTTAAAAATTGAAACTCAAAATAAAAAACTCTATGAATCCCCTTCTTCTAATTTACCCCCTCCAAATATGTGAGGACGCTTTGGAAGCAATCCTTCACACAATGCATCCCACATACTTGGGAAGGGTTTTGGGTATCCTAGATTTTTAAAATTAAAAATTCTATGAATCCCCTTTTTCTAATTTACCCCCCTCCAAATATGTGAGGACGCTTTGGAAGCAATCCTTCACACAATGCATCCCACATACTTGGGAAGGGTTTTGGGTATCCTAGATTTTTAAAATTAAAAATTCTATGAATCCCCTTCTTCTAATGTACCCCCTCCAAATATGTAAGGACGCTTTGGAAGCAATCCTTCACACAATGCATCCCACATACTTGGGAAGGGTTTCGGGTATCCTAGACAAAAAAAAATTAAAAATATAAACAAATATTATATATATGTAAGGATACATGTAAAGATAGACTTTTAATTTTAATCTCTTAGTTATGTATGGAAGTAGGGTCTAAAATTAATTCAAAACTCATACTTAAAGCAAGAAATTGATAATGTTCTATATGTGCTTGATATAAATAACTACACATGTTTCATATAAATAAACATTTTTACAACTTACTAGGTAAAAGATGAAACTTTTATTTTTAATCTCTTAGTTATCTATAGATGTAGGTTCAAAAGTTAATTCAAAACTCATATTTTAAGGAAGTACATGTTGTTTTATATGTGTTTTTATCAAATCCATACATAGGATCCTCTAATTAACTTATTCTATTAATAAGACAAGAGTTATAAGGAATTTGAATTAAATGGTTCAAATATTTTTGAGTAGGTACCTATCTATTCAATCCCCAAAAAATAATTAATATTTTATTAGAACATATATTTTGTTACTTGGTTTAATATTGAAATAAAAACAAACAATTATAACTTTTGCAACAAAATAAGAGAACTCCAAACAATTGCAACAAAAAGCTTGTTTGAAAATTAGCCATAGGCATGGCCAAGATAGTGGAACAGTGGAGTAGTGGAACAGTGACCAAAGATCTCTAATCTCTAATTAAAATTAGAATTTTGCTTTTACATTAACGGTCCCACAATCTATTTTTCTAGCTTTTCCATTAATGGTCCCGGGTTCACATGGTGTGTCACAGTGGGGGATTTCAAAGACACTGTGCCCGGTTGGCCAAATGAGCCCGGCAAAGGACTTTTGCCGTGAGTTTTTGGCCGTGTCACAGTGGCGATGCTCTAATTGCAAGCTTGCAACTTACTGTGTGCTACAGTGGTCACTCAATTGTCTTGATTCAAGCCTTTCTTTTCTTATTATTTAATTGACACAACTCGGCACTGCTTGCCTGTCACCCCAAGTAAAGCCAAGATCGTTTCGCGTCTGTCCCGGAATATATGAAAAAAATATCAGGAACTCTTATGTGGAATTATGGAGATTCCCAGCTTCCCACGCGCCCAATTGCTGCGACTTTGGTTTTAAGGAATCACTCACTCATCACTTCAGTTTGAAAAGAAAACAACAAATTTAGAATAGCAATAAATTCAGAGCTGGGACTGAGTGACTTTGTAAGTAGGGCACTGTTCACTCGTGCGCAACCGTGTTCTGGGTCGGGGAAGGTCACCTTGAAGCTGCACCGCCATGGAAAGAACTCCATGAAAAGCTGCCAAGACTTGTTGCTGCTCCGCAACAGTAGAATAGAGAATAGAGATCGCTGTGCAGAATATGTACAAATCATGGGGAAAAACAAACTCTCCCCCGAAGTGGACAATAATGATGATGAAAATACGAAAAGAAGAAGTGAACATGGACAGAATCAAAGCTAAGGTAGGAGGCTCAGAAATGGCACATCTAAGGGCTGTTCCGCCTTTTTCGTGTATTTTATTGGACGGGAATAATTTTACCTCATTTTTCAGACAAAGAGAAATAGACAAGGAATCTAACCCAAGTGGTTTTGTATTTTTTCAAGCATTTTTGAATTACTTATGAATTTTCAAACGAGTTGGGTCATAGGTCCCTATTTATGACCCTAGGTCTTTTACAAACGGTTCACTTGCAATTCTAAAGAAAGATGAGGAAAGCAAAGCGAATGATTGACTCTTGCAATTGATAATGTTTTTTTCCTTGATTCATTCAGTGACTATACATGTCAATTTCAGAACCAACTCATGTCCATTTCACAGCCATTTATAGGATCCGTTCTCAATGCCCGTGTGAACCACCACATTGGTTCACCTTCAATACAATTGAAAATACAAAAAGTATGAGTGAGTTTTTAGATTCAAAAGTGTTAGTATCCTAAATTACACTACAACCATTATTTGAAGACTTTTAGTTCATGGAAAATGAATCTAGATCAAAATTGCTAACTGAAAAATATAACAAGCAAAAATACAAAAAAACTAAGTGAAAACCAAGATTAGAAGTAGAAAATGAGTCTAAATGCTAATGGAAAACTATGAATAAAGAAGAAACATAAAAACACCAAAGAAGTTATTAAATTGAGAACTATTAAGAAAACACTTACATAGTCATAGGAGCACCAATTTAGACAAGAGTAGTAATTTAAAGGTAATTTCCGTAGATTAGGGATGGATGAAGGGAGTAAGAGGTTAGTTAGTGAGAAAATTGGAAAAAAGGTCGAATTAGGGTTAGGAGCTCTCTCTCTCCACTCTCTTGTTTTTTTTTGGTGTATGCTTGTGTTTTGGGGGAGTCAAATGAAGAGAAATGCAACACCAAGTAAAAAATTAAGAGGTAGAATGAGTAGAGAGAAAGTTTAGGACAATTTGTTGAGTAGGTTTCACCATTTCATGAGGAGAGATGGGTGAAAAGTGAAAATGGTTTAGGTCAGATGAAAAAGATGTTGGAGAAAGGGGGGGCTGCCGCAACAAATGGAGAGCGCCAACTTTGACGAGCAACCGCAAGAGCGTGGGAGGTCGGATGGAGCTTAATTTTGGTGGGAAGTTGCACCTTCAAGTGAGCCTTCCAATGAATCTAGGCTTGCCCGATTTGGAGATAATACGAAGAAATGGTGGCCAATTTTGTGAGAAGTGGTGTGCTGCCGCGGGATGTTGAAACAACCAACTTTGGCGGGTTATTGCGAGAGTATGACAATTTGGATTGAAGTGAATTTTGGAGGATAGGAGCGCCTTGAAGCTAGCCTCCAAACGAGCTAGGTCTTGGTGGATTTGGAGCTGATACAAAGAGATGGTGATCAACTCTTTGAAGGAAGGTTGACTGCCTCTAGGAGGAGGTGCCAATTGAAGGTTTTGTGTATGCTTCCCCATTGGTAATTGGACAATTGCAATTTTCATTGCTTTTGGTTATAAAACATCTTGTGAAATTGAATGTATGTTGAACTTGGATATGTAAATTGCTCTGGGTGAAGAGTCTAAAAAGAATGTATGTCATGGTATGTGCTGGAATTGTAAATTAGGATTTAATTGGGGTCATTTTAGGCCTCTAAACGCATTTTTGGACGGAATTTCAATATAGAAACTTGTTCTACATCCTTAGAATGCTTGAATAGACACATGGAAAGTGTTAAAGAGTATTTGGGAGTGGGTTGAGAGGCTGTCCTTTTTTCACTTAGTCTTAGTTTATCGAAAATTCACTAAAGAAAAAATTGGAAAATCCATTACTTGGAGGCATTTAGATTAGAGTCCACACACTCCTTTTTGACCAACTTTGTGGATGGATTTTACCCCACAGTGAAATTCACTCACAACCCGCTCCATTTCAAAGCCTCCTACATTACATCTGGTTTGGTGAGCTTAACAGTGGAAGAGAAGGTCCGAGGCATCCAGAATCGCTCTCGGTGGGAGCAAGAAGTTAAGCAAGCATGGCTAGAGTTTCTCCTTTCTAAAGAAGATACTGTATATATAGGGATAGACCTCAAAAGAAGGGGGATCTTGCATTTAATAAGGGCACTAGACCAAGGGCGTTAGCCCAAGGTCGTGCCCGAAAATGCAATGACCCCCGACCTGAGAGGGCTTCTCCTTCATAATGCATTAAAAGATTGCTTTCCAACTTTGTTTGTTTTAGGGTTCTGGTTTTTTTTCTGCTTGTGTGCAAGGGTGCGTCAAAGCATTGTGATGAAAAATATACATTAAGGACAAAAAGATAAATAAATTTGTATGGTGCATTCCACCATGTTGAACAACGCATTTTGCCGGTCTTAATGCCCTCCCTCATCAATGGTGGGATTCCACTATGGGAGGAGAAAATATTAATAAAGAAAAATCTTTCCGAGTGCATTATGTAGTCTTTCCTTTGAAAAATGATGATGTTGTAAAGAACATCCCTATGGTCCTTCAATTTTTGACCCTCCAAATTAATTGAAAGGAATCCTCCAAATTTGAAGCATGTGTGAAAACTATTGTAGTGCAGCTAAAGGCTAAGACACCACAAACCGCAATAGGCGGAGATGGTCAAAGGTAGAAAGAACAATTCTACAATAAAAACAAGTCAATGTGCAATCATGACAATATTTTGTCTTGTTTTTTTCTTGGGAGGGCTTGCCAAGGAGAGCCTATATTGAATGACAATTATTAGAGTTCAATGGAACCACGATAGTGGCATGCTTGTTAACGAAGGACAATGGATCTCATTTCTTGTCCAAAATCCAAAATCTATTAGGCCTTTAGAATGGCGCTCCAAGCAAGAATTTGAAGGACTACAAGGGATACCCTAATAAAACAAATAAGGAATGCAATTCAATTGAGCTGCCTAGGACGGGACAAAAGTCAAGTGCCATTAGAGGGGTAAAAAAGGCTTTTAGAGCAAAAAACATTCCTACACTAAATACCTACAAAATTTTGTTCTAAGTATCTCTTAGCAATCATTACCACAAATGTCATAGTAAGTGAAGATATGGTTTCTCACAAAGTCTTGTTCTACAATACATGCTCTTGCAATACATGTATGTAGTCTTGGAGTCATTTTAATTTGCCCTTTAGGTATTATGTGGGACCTTAGATGAATATACTCTTGATTTGAGCCAACCCTTAGAAGAAATGTTGGAATTAGTATTATTAGCACAATTGGTACTTTGAAGATAAAGTAAGTATATTAAAAAAAAACATGTTCACACATACACACACCCAAGTATATTTATCTTTTTTTTTTTGTCTAAAATGATCTATGCATGTAAATAGAGGACATACATGCTAGTTGCAAGGTTGTCACACCGGACGAGTCAGAGTCACTAGATAGTACGGACAGACGGGTCGGACATCTTTTATTTGTTAGCGTCTAAAACTTTGGCAAGTAAAAATAAAGTTGCTATGTTTTACCATTTCTAAGTGATGCAAGGGGTGGGAATATTTTTCGCTTAGCACGAGCGAGGACATCAGAGTGCAGGTGTAGCCGTCTATGTCTAAGTGCGGACGCAATCAGGCAGGGATGTTAGAGTGCAAGCATGGCCATCCATGTCTAGACGCAGATGCAATTAGACGGGGACGTTTGAATTTGGGCGGATTCGTATGTGTCTAGGCGGGACACGTAAGTCTGGGCATAATGTCTGAGAATGGGCGTGGATATAGAGGGGCGGAAACGTTTTGAGTATAGGTGGGGATTTAATTGTGAGGGGCGTTGACAAATTTGTACATGCGTAGACTCAAACAGACTGGAACAAAGACACTATGGGTGCGGACTTATGGGGTTAGGCGTAATCTTCATATGTACGAGCACGGATGTAGTCAGGTTGAAACATCGCACTTATTTGTGAGCGACAACCTATCCAGAACGAGGCAGAGACGGTAAGGTTAAACATGCATTCCACACTAAATTGGTAAATCATATGGTCATAGGGTCAATTCTTGTAAGAATTAAGGAACAAATTACTTGATGATAAATACTTCACGATTTTGAGAGAAATACTTAGCCTTCCAGAAAATTTTAGTAATCATGACCAATTATAATTAGCCAATGTGTTGAACATGCATGACATATTGAAAACAAGAATCCAAATACTCTTTTGTATGATAACCAAAAATATTTATAGATTTTGTGAATTGCAAAGCAAAATAACATTACAATCAACACATACTTCCATAACATGTGACATGATTATCTAAAGAATTGTTGCTCTAGTCCCTAGATCTTTCTTTCTTAAGTGCTAAAATTGTCTTCATCATCTAGTGCAGCTGCCCTTACATATTCAGACAACTTGATCTATGGGGTTCACGTGTAGAGGAACTCGTAGGATGACGGAAGGAAATGCGAACATCCGCATCTGCTGGAGCCTCATCACAATCGTGGTCAAACTTGTCGTCTTCGTCATTGTATGCATTGCGTTGACTTCCAAGTACTTCTTCTTCGTCACCATGGTATTATGTCTAGTCACCCTCGATCTCTAAATTTTCATTTTGAAGCTCTGTGCAACAGACTCCACGTCTGCCATTTGATTTCTTTACTAGCCTCTTATGTCGCTTCGTAGCAGGATCCTCTACATCTGAATTTATTGTTGTGCCCCTCTGGCCTCTAAGCACAATGTATGATGGGGTTGATAAAGTGGGACCTGGAGTGTATGTTTGTAAAAACGCCTCGATTTTCTCTCAAGTACGTGATACTCCAATTTCCCGGAGAGGTTGTTTCAATGCTTTGCCTCCCAACACTTTGTCTGCTTTCCTTCCCTCACGAGGAAGACGATGTTGTGATCCTTATTGACCCATTTCATGATGACGAGGTCATTCAGGGGGGTCTACGACCTATAAAAGCATTGGGAGTATTATCCACTACCTGATTAGCATTCCCCATAGAACTTGTTCTACCACCCGTACCAATAGACACTAGAAGAAATCCGTGTTTTTTCTGACGTCCAAAAACTGGACATCAAATTTTTTGGACATCAAACATAACATTAGGGGGTGAATGCAAGAAAGACCGTCCACTTTGCGTAGCGTTTTCCACAGTACTCATGTTTTTTTTGGGAGTACTGTATAATTAGAAAAACAATTTTAAAAAAATCTGAAAAATATGTTCAATGTATACACCTTTAAGAAGAAGTTACCCTAGGAAGGAAAAGCATAGAAAAATTCTCTAAGTAGGAGAACTGAAAAAGTGCAAAATCTCATGAAAATAGGTACTTTCACATTTTAATTTGTAAAAAATAGGAAAAACAGTTTTTAAGGAAACTAAAAATTGGCCATTTGGGAGGACTTTATAAGAAAGACATTTCACCAAAAAAATGATCTTGAAACAATTTTGAATGTTCAGAACTGCGCGCGCAAGGGAGCCCTGTTTGCACGTATGTAGAGGGCATAAAATAAAATATTTTTAAATTTCCTTTGGTAGATACATGACTTCCTACTATGGGAATAGACCATAGAAATTTCAGATCTAGATCATTAATTTTGGATTCTCCCCAGTACTAAAAACCCCTAAACTGCAAAGTGTGACAAATTAGCTAAATTGAAATTTAAATATAAAATGATTTTTAAATATTTTTGGAAAATAAGGGATCTAAACAAGATCAGATTAGCCATCTTAAAAAAAAAATTCAAGTTAATTGGATTCATTTTTCAAAAGTTATAGCCGATAACAAGTTCGACACGTCAAGTGTGACAAAAAATAGTACTAGTCTTTCTTGCATTCACCCTAGGATGCTAGTTTTGACTCCCAACACATTAGCGTCGTCGCCCACCGTCTACATTTGCGCCTTGTCCAGCTTACGTCCGCGCCCTATCATGCGTCCACACCCTTGAATATTTAGTGTCTCTGCCCGTCCTAAGTCCAAGCCCAAACCTGCTTGCGTTTGTGCCCACTTACACTGGCAGCCAAATGGCAAAGGTAATTCCATGTCTGCATTTTTTACCTTGTCAAAAAATCAATTAATTATTGACCACATCGAACGGTCGAGGACCTCTACCAGACGGGTGAACTGGACGGACGGGCAAGCAGGCGGTCCGTCTAGTGTGACAACCCTGGCTAGTTGCTATGACCAAGCCGTAGTGGAAAACAATAGAATTCAACTTACATCAACATTTTGTTTGGATTTGTCGTTTGGCTTAGCAGCATGCTATCCAATCAAGTATGGTTAGGAAGTCTTTTCTCTATAAGTTCTTTTGATAAGCTTAGTAACAAGCGTAAAACTTAGATTAGTGAGAAATTATCTTCTGTTTAATATGTCAAGAATGTCTTTTGCTCTAGTGGCATTCACTTGCCTCGATAAATTGTCCGTTTTATTTTTGTCCAATCTTCCTCCATTTCCTTGGGACTTAGAATAGTTTTACAATTTTTATATTTTGTTTTGCACTAAAATAAAAGGCTACAAATTGGTTTTCAAAAGAAAAAGGAAGTAATATAGGTGGTTAGACCAATTTCTATAATCAAATTTTTTATGTGTGTGAAATGGTACCCTGGTGGTTTGAGCTAGAGAAAAAATACAATTCAATGTGGGTCCATTCAAGGTAAGTAAAACTTATTACACCTATTCATAGTGTTTTTAGGCTTTGTGAAGTAGAGGAAATTTTGCATTGACAAAAATTTATAAGGTAATAACACCTAAAAGAAAAAGAAAATTCAAGACGCACTACTTCAAAGTTTGAATGACCAAATTTTTTTAATGAGATTGTTGGCAAACTCAAGAGAAATGCAACCCAAATAGTTTTGTAATTGTTCCAACACTCTTGTAATGTTTTTTGGGTTTCCAAAGTAAATAATATATGATAGCCTATATATAATACTAGACATCTTGAATGGACACCTTTGAAATACAAAATATCTGGACTCTCATTGTTGTTTCAAAAACTCCTCACCTCTAATTGGTTGCTTTTGCAAAGTTATAGTTTTGGATCATGAAATTTTTGGTTCAAGGTCATTTTTTAGATGCTGGAGAACAAAAATGTTGCAATTACGTGTTTCTAATTTGTGCGATAAAGTATAAATAGAATAGAACCTCACTTGAAATATGAGCCAATGGAATAATACAATATAGTATCTTGCAACAATGTTACAAACCCCCAGATTTTAGAACTTCAACAATGACAAGAGTGCAAATTTTAATTGATCTCAAATGTTCAAATTTTTTATGAAATTGAGAACCAAAAAGTAGGATGGAAAACTTCGAGAGTCTACTTTCAAGTTATGTAATGTGGGCACATTAAAAAATATTAAAATTTAGAACATTTTGGCTTCTTCTAGTTTGATGCCTATTATTTAGAACTACTACCTCATACATCAATAATTAACAACCTCATTCTATCAGACATAATTTTAGGAAGTAAAAAACAAGCATGTCTTTAGCGATTGTGTCCTATGAACATTGGATCGCAACAACCAATGTATTTATATTGTGCAGCCTATGCTTGTTTTGGATGTGATCTTTCACTATTTTTCGTAGATTCTATACGGGGCTTAAATATAGGGAGTTTCGTGGCTAATATATCTTTCATACAATTAGAATGATCCAAAACAATAGTTGTAACTTAGCCAAAATTCATATGCATCTGTACTATAACCTCTACATCATAAAGTTTAGACCCTACGATTTGGCAACAATTATTGTGCGGTTATCGTTGTTTCATGGGTTCGTACCTTAATCACACTGACTCAGTGTATTTTTACACACTGAATCAGTGCAAAAACAATGAATACCAATAGCGTATGGTTTATGTACTTTAACTATACAATTGTTGTGTCAAAACTACACAACAATCATATAGTTAAAGTATATAAATCGTACGCTATTGGTATTCATTGTTTTCGCACTGATTCAGTGCGTAAAAATACACTGAATCAATGTGATTAAGGTACGAACCCATGAAACAACGATAACCGCACAATAGTTGTTGCCAAATCGTAGGGTCTAAACTTTGTGATGTATACTTGTTACCTCAATAAGCTTTAAAATCTCATACATATTATATCTCATCCAGATCTTTCTAGTTCTTCAAAAAAAATGTTAGATGTTAAGCATGACCAATTTTTCATAGCATCCTTTGTAAATACACCTCACTATGTATTAGAATAATCCCCCAAATTTTGATAAAATAGAATACATATTATTGTTAATAGATCCAAAATGATAAATTATATATATATATATATATATATATATATATATATATATATAGTTACATGTTATAATGTTGTACTACCTTTGTCCCTCTAAAAAATTCCAAAACATGTACAATTCGTGTCCCATTTAAAGCTTTGTTTAATGATTTTGATTGTTGAGTAAGCGTGTATTGAATGACCTTGTGGGAGCAAGTGCCAAGCAATCAAGGAGCATTACTCTCCTAGCAAGCTTGGCCTTACCCATATGAGGTATTTTTATACTCGTTGCTTCTTCTAACAATCGTATTGACGATGGATTCGGTGACTACTTGGGCGCTTTGAAGATTTGTTCATGAAGGGTGATACGTTTTCTTATTGTAGGTATTTAAGTTGGGAGTAAATATTTCTAGAATCCTGTTGTTGCCACCAACCTTTAAATCAGCAAGAATGACAAGTTGGCAACATTTACGAATGATATTCAAATATGAAATTTTCTACATGGATTTTAGGTGTCTGAATGACAATGCCTAAATTGGAGATTTTGCATACATTTAGGGGATGGTTTAATGGTTTTTGAATGCACGTATCACTGGCATAAAGACTAAAAATATAATTAATCCCTCATGGAAAAGGTTTTTGGAAGGACAGAGGTAATATGTGTTAAAAATCTTCTATAATCATTTATAATATATATAAATTTGATTGTAACTACCTATGCAACAACTTGAAGAGCTTATAAGAATTGATTATGGTGTATTCACATAGAATTGACCAAACAACATTGACTACACAACAATGTGCATTAAAAATGTTAGTATTGTATTGTATAATGCCTTGACAAAAACATTCACACCTCCTTTTATTTCCCATACAAACTGTCCAATTTCAAACACTATCTCTTGCAATTCTTGCATCATAGCATTCTTACATAGTGTTGATATTGTATATCAAATTTCAACTTCAAAAACCAAAATTCTATTTTTGATTCATTTTTTCCATTAAATTTGATGATATTGTGTGATAATTGGTTGATGGGTGATTCCAAGAAACACTTCATTGTTTTGTCTCAAACTGGGTCTTTTGGAAGGTAGCGATGGCAACGCTGCCAGTACTGGTAGTACTACAAGAGGTCCTGACAACTAAAATCCTCACCGTCCGTCCATTCCCGGATCTCATGTTCAAGTGGCACTTGTCATGTTTTCAGTTGGGGTTGCTTTTATGGCAATGTCAGCTTTTGTCCATGCACTAACTCGTCGCATTCACTGACGCAGTCTTCATCCACTGCCACAACGGTGAAGGGTTCAGTTTGGATGAAAATTGCATCCTTACTTTAAAAAGATGTCATCCACCTATAGGACTACATAGTGCCAGTAACGATTAAGCAGTACTAAGAGGGTTGGAGGATAGGAAATTAGCTGAATATGCTGCCTTTTAGATTTTTAATTTTAATAATTACAAAATTAGGCAAAAATTAAAACAAAAAATGACCATTTGTGAGCTACTACTAACCCATTGCCTCATGTAAACCATTTTCTAATTAATGTTTTTGCCTATCCCGTAGGCAGGGAGATAGGATGTCCACTTTGAGCGAGTGTGCATGGTATGGAATTTAGAATTTCGTGAAACCCTTCTACACATCCATATAATGCTCTATGATGAACAACTTCTCTGATTTGTGGCATGATATTTGCTTTTTTGGACCCAAAATAGTACTAAAAAACATCAAAATGGCCAAAGTAGACACCTATTTTGGAACTATTTCAAAATAGTAAAACAATTTTAAAAAAACTGCAAAAAAACCCCAAAGGTCTGTAGCTATGACATCTACCTTCTTCTGAAATTTCAGCTCAAATGGACTTGTGGCGCAAAAGTTACAAGCCAAAAAGCACCTGCAAGAGGTGAAGGGGACAAAAAATAGTACAAGTGTTTCTTGGAATGACCCTGATAAACATCAATGAATTTTTTTTTAATTCAATTGCACACACATGTTTGAATTATCTGTAAGCTCATCTTTCTTTATAGAAAAAATTGCAAGAAAGTTTTAGAATTGAGACTATAGAGAGTTCAATGCTGAAGTGTCCCAAATCTAAATTTTGTAAAATAAATATCCATGTGTTGTAAAAATATTTGGATAAACTAATCATACCATTTTATTCAAAGGTATGTTATCAGTTTTAGTGTGAAGTTCAATATTAAAATGTAGTTCCAATATATTCTTTTGTTTTACAAAATTTGGGCATATGAAACCTTGGCAATGAATTTTCAATAGCATAATTTTTTTTTTAAATTGCAATTTTTTTTAAAAGGCCAAAGATGCACTTATGAACAATTCTAGTTTGTATGTGCAATAAAATTTTGATAATTCATTACTGACAACTCGCAACCAATTATCATGTAGTATCATGAAATTTAACCCTTAAAGGACCAAATGATCATTCAACATATGCAAGAGATCTTGTGTAGTTACACACAAAATCAAGTTTGGTTGGATGTTCATAAAATTGATACAAGGTGAGAACATTTATCTCCTTAGTATAAAATACATATTTTTTTTCCAATTAGGTGTTCAGATTGAAAGTTATGCTATCCTAAACTTTTGGAGCAACCTAGGTAACTTCGGACAATATGTGCAAAATTCCTCTTTTGCTTCTAAAATTTGAGAGGAATCTAACTTACATGGTACAAGATGCAAATGTTGAAAAAATAACCATATGTAAGGTAGGAGGTTTTAAAAGTGCCCCTCTCCTTCAAATCACTCCTATTATTAGTTGGAAAATGGAGATGGGGTGATCTTTAAATGGATCACCTTAGTAATTGAATGAATTGAGTAAAAAAATTTATATTGCAAGAGCTAATCATTGTCTTTGATTTTTGCACATCTCTTTACAAGTTGTAGATGGACAAATTTTGGGTCACCTATAGGACAAGAATTTTGGGTCACCTATGGGACACGAATTTTGGGACACCTATGCCTCGAATCTTTGAAAATTTATAAGTAATGCAAAAATGCTTGGAAAAATACAAAACCACTTGTGTTAGGTTCCACATCTATTTTTCTTTCTTTGAAAAATGATCAAAAAATACTTTTGTCCACTGAAACCTATGAAAAAGGCGGACCAGCCCTTAAAGGGGTGCTTTTAAAGCCTCCTACCTTAGTGTAAATATCTCACTCTAGGTGGAGTCAGTAAAGTCTACTGGCCTTATTAGACAGGGTTGGAAAAAATATTTTCCTTCTATACAATAAGTAATCTTTCAATCTATGCAATCAAAGTTTTTGAAAAAAATTCCACACATTCCTACACTAGTTTGGTCCAAAGCTGTATAGTTTAATATTTTAATTTTAATTTTGAAATTAATTTTATTTATTTTTGATCATTGCCCTAAAAAGTGACAATTGTCTACAATTTTTGCCTTAACTGTACTTCACTCCTTTCAAGGTCATTAATATATAAAAATTCACCCAAACTAGACTTTTGTTTTCCTGAAATTGAAATTTGATCTTAACAAATGAAAAAGATCATTTTTTAATTTTTAGCAAATAGTAGAAAAGACCGCTTTTGAAAATGGGGGCGTTTGTATTGGAACAACCTCAAGAAAGGTACGTACGAATCTTTGGGTGAAGGCACCTTACATGGCATACGAGAGGATCTAAGCTTATGATTCCTTCCCAAAGTGGGGACCGTTGGTATCTCGATGTGCCCTTTATGCCTCCAGTACAGTTTTCGGTGCTTGGAAATATCAACACTCATAAAAGTCAACGTCGATTCAGTGTGGCGGTTACGAAATGCAATTTGATGAGTGCAGTGCAGTTGCGACGGAGTAGGCCCTTCCGACCTTTGGGGGCATACGCGGCATGTCAGGGGTAAAAATGAAACCAGTCAATTATAGTGCAAAATTATTACTCCGTATTTTTAAATAAAAGAAGGAATACAGTGGCTCTCAAAGGAGTACAGTGACACTCGAAGGAATACAGTGTCTCTTAGAAGAAATACAGTGGCTCTCAAAGGAGTACAGTGACTCTCAAAGGAATACAGAGTCTCTCAAAGGGAATAGATTGACTCTCCGAAAGGAATGCCGAAAGGAATGCAGTGGCTCTCCAAAACGAATGCAGTGGCTCTCATAATGTTTACATACTTGCCAAAATTTCAAAATTACTAGTGTGCCATAATTCAGAATAAAAGTAGAAGTTAATATTTTAATATTTTAATATTTATAATTTTTTGAAATTCAATATCTTTTCTTCCGTGAGTTAGAGCCACACAAAATAAAGTCTATACACCTTTTTGGAGAGACCTTTCCAATGGTACCAAGAATGTAAAACATGACGCACAGTTTTGGAGATCTTCCTATAACAAACGAAACAAAACCAACGGTCTAATTTAATGTATGGATAGGAAGAATTTTGCACATATTGCCCAAAGTTACTTGAGCTACCCAATAAGTTCATGTCAATATAACGTTTGATTCAGGCACCCAATTGGAAAAAATAAATTATTTCCACTAAAAATATACATGTTCACACCTTGTGTCAAAATTTTGTGAACATTCAACCAAAATTGAGTTTGTAAGAATCAACTTGGATTTCTTGCATATGTTGAACGGACATTTGATCCTTTAGGGATTAAAATTCATGTGTTAATTGAACAATTTTATGCAACTAAGTTATTTTCAAACAACTACTAGAAAATTTGGCATATATTTTTGGAATAGTTTTTCACAAATTTGATCAACAAGTTTGGTATCAAGGGAATGATGTTTTCATGATAAAATCTTTAACCCTTTTGTGCTATTTATGTACAATGAAATTTCTAAGCAATCATGCAAAAAACATATTCAAAAAATACAATTTGTACTTTTGGTGATTATCAAAGTGAAATACTTTGAAATTGTTAAGAAGAATGTTTATAAATATTTTCTCAAAATTGAAGATTCATATCATTTTTGTTCATGATCCATAATATAATCTCTCCAAGTGAAAAACTTCAAATAAAAGTTACAAAAGACATATTTTATTGTACATCTAATTTTTGTCCTAAACCCTTGGATCATTAAAAGTTCAAATAAATTTATGACCATATTCACTTCTAGCCTAGGGGATTGACGCGATAAGGTTAAAATTTTTTATCATTTTTGATATTAAACACATAGAGAGAGAGGTAAATAATTACTTTGTTATGGACTCAACCAAATCCAGCATATTATTACAATTTTAGTTGTAAAATGACTACTACTATTGTGCATGGCCCTTGAGAAAACGATGCAATGCTTGGTTTGCAAAAGATGCCTTTGAAACTAGTCATGTATATCTTCTTTTATGGAAAATGGCTCTTGTGATTGTGCATTACTTAATTCCTTCATAAACTTGTTTTTTTACTTCTAAGTGTGTTTGTTATTATTAAAATTGGCACAAAATTGTGTCTCTTGTCTCAATTTGGTTTTCAAGGAACAAAAATGTACTAAAATATGTATTATTTAGACATTTTATAAATAATTTATAAAATCCTAAAGTTTTACTTATAGCCTCCCAATGCACCTCCATACATATTTTGATTACCATATGAATTATGTTGCAAGATCAAAAATTGAAATTGATTTGTATTGATCTTATTTTTGGTATGTTATTTTTTATCATTGTCTTTGTTGTCAAGGGGGCAATTTATAAAGGATTCTTTTAAGGTTAGTATCATAGAAGAATATACATAATTTTTTTAAATTTTACATTCCGTAAATGTTGATTCCTAACATATCATAAGCATTTTTTAAGACGTAAGTGATACCTACTTTTGGTGGATTTTTAAGGTAGTGTAATTAGAGACAATGAATGTAGTATGATTACAAGGAAGTTTGCAAAATAAAATTGAACCTAAAACACCAAGTGAATGTGAGATTCACACTTGTCATTAAACCCCTAAAGGTTAAATGTTATAGCCTTGAATGTTTTTTTCAAGATTTTGGGTGAGTTAGTATAATTTGAAATTTTACTATATTTTTTTGAAACTTTTTTGAAGGTCAAGGCTTTTACTAGCTTTGTGGGATCATAATTTTATATCATTTGGTGCTTGGAAAAGAAATTAGACCCCCTTAAGCATAAAATGCTCAAGTCCAAGCAATAAGCAACAAACACAAAAATTCAAAATGAACATTTTTAATTTTTTTCTTTGTATATTATATTTATGTCTATAAATAAATATCTTATCCAAATAGAAAAAAATGAAGATATTGCAATTACAAAGAACAATTATTTTTTAGGTTGCATTGGACTTTTGCAACTCTTGAGAATCTGAAGATCCTTAATTGATATGGACAAGTTGTAGGTTGCAATAGTCAATTTAGAACTTTGTTGATGAACTATTTTGATGTGTTTGCTTATGTTGTATTTGTTGCCACATGAGTTTGGTTATTCAATCAATGAATTGTGCGACTCGTTGGCGATCCATTTGCAACTAATGTATGACTTGTTTGCGATTGGTCAATAACTTTCATTGCGATTCATTGCAACTTCATTGCGACTTGTTTGTGACTCATTTGCAACTTGTCTATAACTTGTCAATTTGTTAATTTTGAAATTCTAATCTCAAATAGTTGTAGATTTAAGAATTTCAGATCTAGCTACTTTTTTGGATTTCGAAAATTAAAATATTGGTTTTTAATAAATTTAATCGGTTTAGAACACTTCATAATTTCATAGGTTTTAAAGTTTATTGGATTTTAAATGTTTTTAGATTTATATAGAATATAAAAATCTACAAATTTTAATAATCTATACACTATAGAAATCTACAAAATATATAAATCTTAGAATTCTATTAACATAATTAATTACATTAGAGTGCAACAACTTACAAGTCTTGTATGTCCAACCTAATAGTACTCTTGACAGTTTATATGACACAATTGATAATAGACAATTGGGAAATGGCTTTAGAAATTACTAGCAAACAACTAAGATACAATTAGGAAATGACTAGGAAACGACTAAAAAATTATTAATATACAACCAGAAGATGATTAGGAATCGATAGGGAACAACTTCATTTTATAGTTGCAATCATTTTCTAATTGTTTGGCCTAGTTGCTTTTTGCTACTGCAGATAGATATGGTGGATTCCATAGAAGGTGGACTTGTCCACATCAACAATTTTGATGAATATTGGATGGAGAATAATTCACATTCATTCTAAATTTGAACTTTGTTACAACTCTTGTAATCCTACACTTCATTCTATAACTGTTTTGCCACTAAAACAATGTATTTACTTCATTCTATAACTACTTTGCAACTAAAACATTGTACTAATGATGTCAAACAATGATGCAAGAATTTGGTGCAAATAGAGAGGGCTACAGTCGCATGATAGTTGTATAGGACACTTAATTGCATTTTAGCTAGTTGTGGTGGACACATTTTTCTTCTAGTGTTCATTCTATAATTTTAATTGGCAATATGAAAGTTATAAAGGTCTAATTTCTCAAGCAATTATAGCACCGCCTTAAAAAAATATGCATTGGATTTATTTTTGAGATAAATCCTCACTATTTCTTAAAACACAAATATCCACATGGTATACCACTTGCTAAAACAACCTTGCCATTTGAATTGTCATATTTCAATTCTATTTATAACTATTAATTTAATTTTTTCTTCCTTCTTTTATCTACTGATGTTTAATAGTTTTCTTGAGAATAAAAATTATTTACTATTTTAAAAAAGTTCTAAATAGATTTTCAACTGAATTTTCTACAATGAAAACTTAAACCTCGAAAACTATTGTGCAAAAAAATTAAGTTAAAGGGGATTCAAAGTTTGAAAACCTAGTAATTAATGTAAGGTGCATAATCATATTTTCTTTTCATTTTGAATACTAATATACTACAATCTACATTGTCAAAGTGTTTGAAATTTTTTCACACATTCTCATACAATTTGGATATGAAAATGTAAGGACAAGATTCTACATTTGATTATGCCTCTCAAAGTAGTTCCTTGCACTAGACATAACAATGTTGAAGTTTTGGGGGGTGAAACATGATAACATTTGAATCTTTAGAGGTTAACCCTTAGATTACAAGCCAAAAACATGGGGCTTGGTTTTGAGACAATAGTTTACAAAAATGTATTTTG
This sequence comes from Antitrichia curtipendula, assembly GCA_951230915.1. Classification (NCBI taxonomy): domain Eukaryota; kingdom Viridiplantae; phylum Streptophyta; class Bryopsida; order Hypnales; family Leucodontaceae; genus Antitrichia; species Antitrichia curtipendula. Next base: position 2,076,574 of record OX579638.1, on the reverse strand, counting down.
CATTTTTTGGAATGTTTTGGCCTATAGCTTGCTAAGCATTGCATTTAGGATGCAAAGTCAAAGCACTATTCATTGTTTATTTTGGAATGCCCTAACCAAACAAATCTTGGGCAAGCAACAAGATCTATACCTTACTTCAAGGAAAATTCTGATTTTCTTTTGGACTGTCCGTCAGGCAGCGGAATGTAGTTGAAGGATTGAACATGGTTGTATATGCTTTCAAGACAAATTTAAATTCCAAACAACTGGCAATCTTTCAACCAAAGACGGTAGTTACTATTCAAGTCCATGCAACATAGTTTATGTAACCACTCCAACAAACTCTTTCTTCACGTGCCTATAAAATTTAAAAGATTGTATTCTACTATCATGGATGACATTTTAAGCCAAATAATTAATAAAAGCTGAAAAAAGTGGTTTGACCAATGCTTTTAGAATTAATGAAATTTTATTTTTTCTCATTCTAAAAAAGAAGCAGCTTCTTAATTATAGAAACATTAAGAGACTGGAAAATTTATTGTTATGAGAGTTGTATTGGACCATTTGGCATATTCTAAGATTTAAATGTGAGCCATTTTGAGATTTGTATGTAGTCCATTTTTTGGTAATTTGACATTTGCAACATTAGTTTATCAAATTTTTGGCTTGCAGTTATAGTGATTTTTTTGAGACTTTAATTTTCAAATTTAACTTCCTCCACCCTTGAATCATGGGTATGATACTTTCTATTTCTTTTTCAAATCATCAAAATTGTTAAAATATGGTATAAAAACTAAGTGAAAAAATCCAACTAGATAATCGTTGGTCTATGTTCATTCTTGGTCCTAAGATTGACTCTAAAGATTTATGATGAATGACACTAAAATTACATATGTTCATGAGGAGCATGATATAATAAGAAAGAGGTATTAACCTCTAAATGTTTTGGACTATGTTTTCACCCAAAACGCTCCAAAATTGCCATTTTTAATAGAAGTACCAAATTTTAGAAAAAAAACATTTTTGGATCATAGGATCATGTAGGATGTTGGTTTGAAAAGATGTGGAAATATTTTTAGGAATTTCCACCATGTACAGTGCAAGATATTAGTGTCTGTAACAAAAATCCTATTTTTGTCCTTGCAAAAAATCATACATTTGCTCTTTACAAGGTCACATTTGTATTAAAAATGTCCTAAATGGTGGGGCTTTTTTGGATTCAATCTTCAAGGCAAGTTGGCTACATGCCTAAAAAATTTCAGATCATCTGAAGTTGTACAACATACAAAAAAAAGTAATAACTGAAAGAAGGAGAGAATGATTCAAAATACTAAATTGTTAAGAATTTAGATATGGAATTGAGAAATGTCAATCCCAATGGTTGTAACGTTGTAATAAACAATCTACACCTTTTTATTTCCAAAATTATTGAAAATTGAGTTAAATAAAGTACTTCAAAGTTTATTTTAGAGTAGAGATTCTAGAACTACCTGCAAACTATCTTGCAAACTAAAACACTTCATAACTTTCATCTTATCAATCAAAATGGAATGATTCAAAGCTTTTCACATATTAATAAATCTAGGAAATTAATTTATATTTAAAAAATATAAAATAGTAATTTTTAAAGATTTTCTCTTTTAGTTGTCCAAGTTGCTTGCCAAGCAATGAAAACTACATATCATACAATAATTTTGTAATCACGTAGTCAAAAGTTATTAAAATTGTTAGACCTTAAAGCTACTCCTTGGGCACATATTGTGTGAAAATTTTAAAGAGATCCCCCCCCCTTCCATTTGTAGTGAGCTGCCCCAAATCGCTATGATGTTCAAAATTGCTATGTTGCCCAAAAATGAAGTTTGGAGCTTTGGGCATTTAGGGGGTAATTCTAGCCTTTTTTTTTATAAATTGAAGTTGGCTAATCTAAGAGTTTGCTCATCTTAGAGCCAATATGAAGTCTTGAAGGGTCAAATGTATTATTCCAAGCCTATATATTCCCATTTAGAATTGAGTAGTTTGGATTTATGGGTTTATAAGTATGATACTATAACTAAGGTATGTATGTATGTCATCATCACTCTCCCAAATGTTACATGTGCATTTGGACCAAAAAACAACACTAAAACTTTCACAATGATTACACAAGATGTACACAACCATAGCATGAGAGCCTATGAGAGGATAGTGTCAATATTGAGTTCCTAAAGACAAAACTTTGAAAACTCATAACTTCTTCATACCATGCCCAAATAATGCATGCTAGAGTGCATTGAAATCCTCTTTTACTAGCCAATAAGACCCAAATCAATAATATTCTTTAACTATAGTAACTTTATCCTATTACTATTAGTGACAATTGTGGGTGCACTTAATTTATACTTTACACTTGATTTTGAGTTACTAAAAGCATCACCACGCATCTTGCAAAATGGAGTGGTGATTTGGTTTGCAAAATCACTAGCCATCCACTTTGCAAGCCAAGTGGAAATGGACCGCTCCACAAATCCCCCTATTAAGAGGTCATGAAGTAGCAGCCTGACCGCCCCTTTTAGTATCCTTGACTCTTTGGATGTGCATGAAGATTCTTGCACCTAGGCCCATGTACCGTAGACTTTAGTGTCATTACCAATTAGCCCGCCCATTGTTTTGTTGTAAATTGTTCAACTTGGCCATGAGGAGGACTACAAAATGACCCTCATTTGCAAGTTGGAGTCCATTTGTAGGCCGATCAATGGAATCAACAATCCAAAATGCAAGCTGTGTATGGTAGATTCACAAGCCTCAGTGAAGAAGCCATCTGAAATGCAAGATGTGTAGGCATGCTCTAAGAGCATTCCTACATGTCTTATAGAACAAATGACTTGTTGCCACTGGCTTGCAAAAGTGCCCCACCAGGCTTGCAAACCGGATTAATTTGTTAACTCATAAATGACATTGAGGACGTTTTCCGACTGATGAATGACAAAGTTTCTCTCCATGCAAGACAGAAGTGCACCTATTCATCCTCCCAATTTTGTATGAAAAGGGAAGGTCCTCTACAGTAGTTTGACTTCTGATGAGTGTTTTTACATTTTTTTTAGCCAACAATTCACATGTTACCAAAACATACGATTTCTACAATGACTGGCTCGTCCTTGAAGGGTTAGAAGGCTGACCTCAAAACCTCGTGCAAGTTTTGGAGTGAGGGTTTTGGAGTGAGGATTTTGAAGGCTGGGGGGTGAGCTGGCCCCCTTGCTTGTCTTGCCAAAGTTCATCGAGGGGTGCATATAAAAAAAGCCCCCTAGTTTGTGCCATGTAACAACAATTTTCAAATATGAATTCAGAATTTGGGGCCTCTGCTTTCAAATATGAATTCAGAATTTGCAAAAAATATTCATGCATGGGAAATAAAAGATTTCAGGGTTTTCCCAGGGGGACGAGCGAGGGGGTCAGTTCACCCCCCGCGGTTTTGGAGGGTGGGTTTTGGAGGGTGGATTTTTTTTGGAGAGTTTCCCAGGAGTTCGCAACGCCCCCAGAGTCCCAGACGCAAGGGCCTCGTCCCTGTCCCAACGAATTTCCCCTGGGTCCGTCAGGTGAGGACTGGGGACTGGTATGACTGCTCTCTGTCCTGTTTCCGGTCCGTCTGATCTTAAAATACAAAATATAGATTTGTTTCCCCTTTTTCAGTAAGTCCAGTGTCCTTTCATCCCACTTTTAATTAATGTGCCGGTGGCGAAGGGTTGAGGGGGGGTGGGGGCGGACAGGACCCGCACTCCTACTCTGTCTGTTTTTAGCTCTTCCGTCGTGCTGGCTATGTTTAGTCGAGCCTGCTACTAAAAGAGGAAAATGCCAGAAGAGCACCACCCTAAACTTAACTTGGAGCTCCCTGCATGGATGCTGCGGAAGTGCGGAGCCCCCAGAAAGCAGGAGAGACGGACGGACGGACGGACGAACGGATGAACAGGTCCTCCAAGACTTCGCGGTCTGCGGTCTGCACTCGGTCATCACGCAGCGGGGGTGGGGTGAGGTGGGGTGAGGTGGGGGGGGCCCACCCGGTCCACAGTGTTGACGTTTGCCGCAGATGGAAGGGTCACCAAAGTCAACCCTAGTGGGTTTTTAACTCAAGAACCTCGATCGGCCAAACCCGGGAGCTCCGGACACGGCCTTGGAAGCTTATTACTGTACGGTGGAGTGGAAAGATTTAAACTACTAAAAATAGCAACTTGGTTGGCTTTTATTTAGCTTCAAAATATTGTCCATATCAAAATTGGGATCGGGGTGGATTGACTCCCTCGTTCGACCTTACCAGGGGGGCATGTAAAAAAAAGTCCCTTATTTTGGGCCGTTCCAGGGGATATTCTTGACTTCAATTACTGAATTTGGGGTCTGTGATCGCAAATATGAATTCAAAATTTGCAAAAAAAATAATATGCAAAAAACAAGGTTTGCTTGCAGGACCGAGCGAGGGGGTCAGTTCTCCCTGACCAAAATTGGGTGCCTCAGATATTTAGGGTTTAATGCTGCAAGGTGGAGTTTGGGACATGTTCTTGGTTGTTTTTGAAACAAATGAAATGGGAGTTCATTGCAAGATGCAAAATATAAAGCCATACACCTACAAGTGGCTTGGCAGGAGACGACCACAATACAAACTAATCCACAAGGACAAACCCAGTGGACAAACAAGAGAAGACAAACAAACAAACAACGCAACAAAGAGAGAGGCCATGAAGACTCTTATGGTTGGCCGTGATTTTGGACATGTTTATGTCTTTGGATGGTACAACCATACTTGGTAAACCTTAGGACGTTGCCTCCGACAACCAAGGTAGTCACCAAAATACTCACATTATTGAACCAATAGGTGCATTTTTTGGTCTTACAATGAACAATGAAGTTCATCCATTGAACACTTTTGGTCTTCATTGTCCTTCAAGGATTAAAGGACGTGACCCCCTGAACAAGGTAGTCACCAAAACTTGCTTTGATTATTGGATGAATAGGTGCAATGAACAATGAAGTCATCCATTGACCACTTTTTAGCCTCAAATGTCCTTAAAAAATGAGAAGGATTACGTATAGGGCAATGCCCAAGGAGGAAGGCATTTTGGAAAAAAATGGATAGACAAGGAGGGCGGAATCCGACGAGAAGGCCCTTTTTTTCCCCAAAATGCCCAACAATGAGACGTGTTGCCTGGCGTAAATTGCGGACAGGAGATTCTTCCCTTAAATATTTCTTTATGGACAACTCCACATTGGTGCCACGTGTCCTGCAGGAGACCACCAAAATGCATAATGCTCAATTACGCCGGCAAAATTGCGTAATTGGGCAAAGAAACCCTTATTCTAGAGTAGAATCCGCCCGTGAAATATACAAGAAATTTCCCATGAGGGTTTTACAGTGCCTCAAAGAGGCTTGAGATGACTTCAAATAACCAATAGAAGATGTGAAAACTGCAAATTTGCATCAATTTTTTGTAGAAAGTTCAATGAGTATGTTCTTAGTGCATGGTGGTGTAAGTTCCTTTATAGAGGTATTATTTAATTTCCTATATAAAATGATAAAAAAATGGATCACAAAAAAGGTGTTTCTATTGTATTTGACAACTCCAATTTCTTTGCTCTTGATCTGAATTTTAGGCATGGAAATTTCTTTTTCAAATTCAACTAATGAAATAAGCTTATTTGGTCTAGTTTCTACTCCATATTAAAAAATTAAAAAATTAAACATTTTATTACAATTTGAACATTAGGCCTATAACTATAGTTTGTTGATTTATCTAATTCTAGAATGACACAAGACTTTGGTTCACACCATGATGTTCAACACTATAATATATGCCAATACCAAAAAATTCAAACTTTTAAAGCATATTTTGTATTTGATATAAATTTTATTCATTTTTTCTTTAAAAATTCACAGTAATTTCAAATTTTCTCAAAAAAAAAATCTGAAAATTCCAAGATGACTACAAAACACATGATTACATCTCAGAAAAATAAAATAAATTCATTGTGTGAAAAAATAAAACATACAAAGCAATTAATTTTCAGGGTTCTTTCATGGTCATAGTAGACGCAGGCTATATTGAGTTGGTGTGTAGACAATATTGGGTTCAATGGTCTTCCACTTGACAAATAAATTGTTTGGTTTGGAATTCCATAATAACCTAGAAACTGGAATTTGGATAATTAAAAAGGAATTCGGTTTGGAATTCCCATGATAATTTATAAATTGGCATAGCTAGCTTTGATCAAGCATAAATGATGTACAATCATTCTAAATGTCTTTAAAATTTTTACTACAAAGATCGACTAGTAATATACTCACATATAAAGTTTCATCATGATCTAAGATACTTTTCAACTTTGGTGGACATTTTTCTCCTTTTGATTTTCTGACCATTTCCATGATAACCTAGAAATTGGCATAGGTATTTTTGCCCAATCATAAATGATAGAAAATCTTTTTAAATGCCTTAAAAACTTGCCACAATATAGATTAAATTGCAAAGTACTCATACATTAATTTTAATTTCAATCTAAGTTATAGTCTAGTTATAATGGACAATTTTTCACTATTGATTTTTTGCCAAATCAAAGCCTTCACACCCTATTTGTATTTTGTGCAAAACTTGTAAGTCCCAAGTCTATTGCAACTAAGTTTTTGAGAAAGAGTAGTACATAAGTTAAGAAAACATGTTCCAAGTTTTGAAGTCATATCACAAAACTCAATATGATTAGAGCCCTAAATACATCCTTCTTGATTGCCATGGATTTCCAACACCTCCACTTTGATGCTCATATCCTCATTTAAAAATAAATAAATCTAAAATTAAAAATTGGTATCATGGTAGATCTATTTTCAAAAAACTAGATCCAAACTATTGCCTCTATTCAACACTTTCTTCAAATACAACCTAAAACTCTTCACATCAATGATTCCTTCAATAAATAAACATCAACAAACATACAACTTAGAATTTCAAGTGCATCTCACACCTCAAAGCCACCAAGGGCCAACGGAAAAAAAAAGGACCAACTCTTGCTTCTAAGTAGTCAACACATTCATCTCTAGAAGACTAGCCACTAGTTAACCCTAACCTACCTTAATCCTAAAATTGACTATCAACCAACATTTTTTAGGGAAGAATTATTCCTTTGTTGTCCTCATTTCATTGAAGAATATTTGGAAGGACGTTACAATACATGTCTATAATTTATGGGATCTATGTGACAAAAAAAAATTCCAGAAAAAAAAAAAATTTATTCAAGATGCCTTAGGGGTAACATCACAATTCAAATAAGAGTAAAAAGCTTGCACTTACTTTGGACAGATTCCAACTAAAATTTTAGGGATAAACTTGGTATTGTTCCAACAATTTGTCTACTTTGATCTCATTATCAAAAGAAAAAAAGAGGCAATTGTTTGTACAATGCAGCTAAATCTATAGATTGTGAGATGACAAAGGGTGGATTTATATGTGATCCCGGTGGGCAAGAAAACAAACTAAAAGACAAGAAGAATACCATTGATCACTGGTGAGCGTAGAAATAGGAGAATGAGTTCCACAAATACTAGTGCATTCCACATTGTAGAAGGGACGTAAAATTGTTTTCTTTTATGTTTCAAAATGGTGAACCCACCCCTCCACTATTAAATGTGAGGAGGTTTCAATTGTTCCATACATATTGAATTATTGACTTCATAATTTTTTTGCAAACAAATTACAAATCAATTCATAAATCATAAGAATTTGGTCAATTTATTTATGAAACCAAAATTCTAATCATTGATGGTGAAAACAAAAGGATATAGCTTTCCACTGTAGATCACAATGGATTGTTTTAGTCTTTATGGATGTTAATGGGTTTATCTTCATTCTCTACACAATTGCAATGACAATTCAAAAGTAATCCTCAAGGTTGTAGGTGAAAATGAATAAATCCTTTGTTAAAAGTACTAATCTTTCAAGCAAAATTGCCATTCAATGGAATTAACGTAAATTAAAAAATGCTCCTAGAAAATTATGCAAAGCTTGTTTTGAAAGTTTGACATAAGATGCAAATATAACTCCTTTGCAAAAAATAAATTCCAATCTATCACGTGGATCAAAAGTCATGTTGCCCAAAGTTTTTTAGGCAAAACGTACAATATCAAGTAGTTTGTGCTAAACCTATCTTCTACATCAAAAATTTGGCAAGTATATAATTAATATGATATATTGTGGAATCTTTATAGTCTAAAGCTCCAAATATTTTGAAATAATTTATAGAAGTCTAATATAGTTTTTTAGTATTGGATTTTTGCATTTTTACAAAATTGTTTTCCAATTTTTCACAAGGCACAAGAATTTTTTTTGAATTTTTTTGCCTAAAACCTATTTTGTCCATTTAGGAATTAACCTCATGACACCATCTATTAAATTTTGCCTAAATCCCATATATAAAGGACACATTGATTAGCACATCTTTGTTGAATATTAAAAATATGCTAAAATAGATTTTATTTCATTGTTACTTTTCTTTATATGAAATAATTATTTAAAAAACAACAGACAAAGAATGTTCTAAGTCCCAAGTTTTTCATGTATAGTGTAATATGTTAAAAATCTATTTAGGGGACATTTTAAGTAAAGAATTACTATTGGATATATTTATAGATAAAACTAGTCTTCAAACATGCTTAATAATATGTTATTCTTCTCATATCATATACAAAATAATAATTGGGACTTCAATGAAATGTTGGGTTTAGCCAAATAGAATCCCAATTCTTCCTTCATACCGTATTTTTTTGGCACCAAAACTTTTAGAAAGTGTTGACATATAGGCATTTCTAAGTGCACCATGACTTCATATAAACTGTAAAGCCCTAAATTTTAGATTTTCAGGTTTTCACCAATCAAATATTGGAAATTCAGTGGGACTTGGAACTTCACATGCAATTTAAAGTGGCCTTTAGAGCTCTCTTTAGTATGCTAAATTTTTTCTCTACATTTTTTCTATAATATATTAGGTTTCTCCTTATAGTTCTCTATGGTAGTTTTGGCTTCTCCTTAGAGTTCTCTATGGTAGGTTAGGTTTCTTCCTCAAATTTTTCTATTGGGCATGCTAAGTTTCTTCCTCACAATTCTCAATGATACTTTAGGTTTTCTTCATTAAAATTATTTGTTGGATAGGATCATCCAAAAATGAGTGAATTTGTCTAGCAATCATTATGTCTTGTTGGTTGGTGCATAATGTTCAAAGAGTGAATATAGGAATTAGGATACAATTTTAGAAAATCCACCAATTCAAGTTAGTCTTTTTACAACTTTTGCATATTATATTGAAGTATCGTTCTTGGATTTTACAACACTTTAGGTGCAACTTCTTGGCATGTTGGTGATGTCATTATTTTAGGTTTATTTAGGGCTCACTCTTGGTACAGCACGCTCGGAATGCAACGATTCTACATTACTATGCTAGTTTCTCTCCTTGTGTTCTCTATGGTACTCTAGAGGCTCCTCCTTTACACTTTGTTCCTAATTCCAAGCTGTAGTACTAACTAATAGGCTCGGATCTAGCCCGTCTTCAGTCTTCTCTCTTTGCTATAGTCTGCTAGTGCAAGCGTCTATTGCTCTTCTCCTAGTGTCAATGAGTTTGCGGCAACAAAATCGAACTCAAATACGTCCCTAATAAAACATGTGTTCCTTGCAACTGACTGAAAGCCATTTTAATCTTCTTCTTTTTATTTATTTTCAAAACAAACCGTGACCATTTGAAAGAGGAGGAAACCAGAGAGCAACTGGCCCAAAACCAATTGCAGCAAAAGTGAGTAAGTTTATCATGCCACTAACTTAAACTTAGGGTCGGTTTATACTTGGGGCTGGATTGAAGGCCAGCTGGATTTCTCCAAGTTTGAATCAATAAGATGGCTCAATTTCTCCAAATCCGACCCAAGAGCTTTATACTAGGGCCGGATTGAAACCACCGCTCATCCTACGTGTCGCCTTAGGTGGCATAGTTTTGACGCCAAACCATCCGGCCCCAGAAGAACAATCGGGACAAGGTCTTGGGTGGTCCGATTTCCCATCTAGGACCGGATTGGATTCCTCCATTAGATTGTACATTAGATTGTACAAATCTCTATCGTTGTTGAAAAGATTTTTATTTTATATTTTTTTTACAAACTCTTTTGTTTTACAAACAAACCAGATAAGAAATGAAACAAGAGAATTTTGGTCTGTCTGTCCTGTTACATTGAAGATTTCTGTTCTGTCACTGATTTTCCTACTAATCACTGATCAGTCACTGTTTTCCATTTATCACATTGCTGATTTGCAGTGAAGCCAGTGAATAGACATATGGAAATAGAGACCCTGTAGGTAAATATGATGAAAGTTTTAAAATTTTAAAATTTATTAAATTTATTAAAAACTAAATTTTAAAATAATTTCAACATAAGAAAAAGAAATTCAAGAAAAAAAAAAAAGGAAAAAAACAATTTTTCTATTTTTCACTAAAATATTCTATAATTAAAATCCACATGCTTTACACCTTGAGTGACAGATCAATGTCTAGATCCATTTCTTTTCCCAAAAAATAATCAGAAAATAATTACGGTTATTTGCATAAGTGTCAACATAGAATTGAAAAAGAACTTGAAAGTAAAGAATAATATTTATGATACTAAGGTATATTTGCCTATGATAGGCAAACCACCTATGACAAGCACCTAGGAAATGATTCATTAGACTTTTACATCAAACCATGACAAACTTTTTTCAATAGATGAGATTAGGACTTCATTAGGTTGGTTAGTGGCCAAAATCAATGCTTTGGGTGATGGTGTTGGAGCTATTAGTGATTCCTTTGGAAACTTCTTCCTTTTTAGTGTCAATTCATCAAAGTAAGTGATTTTTTTATTAGTTCATGTTGTGGTCATGTTAAAAAATGTTGTAATTGTTTTAGGTGGTAAGATGACCATCAATCCATCATGCATACACTGACTTTTTGTTGGTTTTGAGGTAGTGTACAAACTCTTTTAAGCCAATTATACAATACAATTCAAAAATTCATAAGAAATTTATATTTTGTAAAAAATGATTTCAATTGCTCTCTTCATTTTTCACAATTATGCTTGTATGAAAAAAAATCTGAATATTTTTTGTCAATTGTAACAAAGCAAAAGACTCATTTTGCCTAGCCTAGGCAAGTTCACTTTAAAACATTCTGCATTTGAATAGTCACCATGTTGCAAAAGTAGGAAAATAGGGAATGTGACTTAATGTATATTGACTAAATAAATAACCAAAAAATATATTATAAAAAAAGAATTCTACTTTCATTTAAATATGATTTTGAAATTTTTTAAAATAAACATAAAAAATAGGAAGAAAAAAAAAAGTTCCAAGTATTTTTTTTTTTTTAAATTCTTCCTTCCGGAATACAAAGACAATAAGAGAAAGAAAAAAGGTTCAAATTAAAATAATAAAAAAAAATTCCAATAGAAAATAGGAAAAAAAACTTTACTATTAAAAGAACTCTCTTTTATTTTTGAAATAGGTAAAGTAGGAATAAAAGGAAAAGGTTTTTAAAAAATCTTAAAACTATATTTTCTGTATTTGAAATTGAACAAATAGGTAGGAAAAAAAATCTCTCTTTTATTCTTTTGAAATAGAAAAAATAAGAAGAGAAAGAAAATATTCATATTTTATGTTTTTTTAATTGAGCATCAAGAAAATCCAAGAACACATTAATTGGAAATTTGGCCTCACCACTTTACATTATCTAGGGTCGGAGTGATGAATTGGAAATTTGGCCCCAAAATTTGGCCTCACCACTTTACATTATCTAAGGCCGGAGTGATGAATTGAAAATTTGGCCCCAAAATTTGGCCTCACCATTTTACATTATCTAGGGCCAAGGTGGTGAATTGAAGGCCGGATTGAGGGCAAATCGGGCCGGCAATCCATCCGACCCAAGAGCGTGTATAAACCGGCCCATAATCCCACACAAAGGCTGGGCAAAAGTGCTGATTATCATGTTGAACTCAATCTCAATAAGTTAAAGTACCTTACCTTAAATCGGCGACGGCGAGCGCACCAAGCAAAGGCAGTCCCTCCCTCCTCCCAGGCCTCCAATCTGATTTTCGTGAACACCCCCAAAACGAGAACTCCCACCAGGCAGGGAATTCTCTTGCCACTTTGCCACTTTGCCACTTTGCCAGGATGCCAGAGACCATCTAAATCCAGCCCCACTTGTATGTCCCACTCGGGCCCCCCGACTGACCCCAAGCCCAGCCAAGCCTTTAAGTATCGAAATACAGACAACTTTTGCATCTGACAACACGGACCCTCTCATTTGGGTTACAGTTCCTCCGCCTTCCCCGCTTGCCTAGCTTGTTTTTTCTCCACTCCCGAGAACACTACTCTACCAAGTAACTTAACTGACCTGAACTCGATTCCCTGTCAGTCACGTTCCTAACGACGGACGAGGTTAACTTACTTGCACTCACCGCCTCGGGCTCACTCATCTCGAGCTCCATGTCCCTCTAGATCTTCCGTAACGTAGTTGCAGACGGGCCGGCGGGGACAGGCAGTCGTCTCTTTTCTATCTGGTGACTCTGGAACCTCAAGCCGTGTGGCCTTCAGTGGTCTGTCGAGGAGTGATCGAGGGGGACTCGTTTTGTCTGTGAAAAAGAGAGAGGGACGTGTGGCTTTTTCCACCGACTGAGGCAGTTGGTGCCGTGGTGGTTACCAAGTAGGTGATTATCAAACCGGTATTTAGTAGTCGAAGGGGAGACGTGTGTTGGCAGCGCACACGTTGGAGGAGGAGTTGGACGGGACGAGAACGGAGTTGGAAACGTTTCGCATTTTGAACAACGGGAAGTTCGACGTACTTTGGGACCTGGTTGACTCTTTTACTGAGGAAGCTGTGAGACTGAAGCAATTATTCAAGGGGTGTGAGTGTCTGAGCACGTTCCGAGCGTTGGTGGCCTCAAGGTGAGACTTTGGGACAAGTTGGGGGTGCTTCGGAACCTTGAATTGTGGCGGTGGTTTTGTTTTTGTAATGATGGATGGGGTGGGTGGGGTGGAATGGGGGGGTCGTTGATGGTTTGGTGGGAATTAGTTGGGGAAGCGGAGTTTCTCGAAGTCACAAGCTTTCAGTTGATGATGATGAGGATGTTGTGTGTGTGTGTGTCCCTTTTTGATAAGCTCGGTGTTTTAGTTGGGAGTTCTACGTGGTTTGTGTAGCTGTGGACACTGATGATTCAAACTTGTGTGCTGATTTGGTTCGACTCAGGGATTTGATTGTTCAATGCTTGTGACAAAGGTTTGAGCTCGCAGGGATGCTCTCTTGAGACGTCGATTCCTTAACTTACTTCGGGGGTTGTGGATGTCCACTGGTCCTGAAATTCTCTCCTCTGGGGATTACAATTAGATTCTCAGGAGTAACACATGTGTTGTGGCGCGTGAGTTGCTGATGTGTTCTCGGAGACTTTCTGTTTACTGTCTGTAGCGAATTTCGGTAACCCATGTTCAAGTGTCTTGCTCCTGAGTAAAGAAATCTCATTTTTTCGCAACACGATTTGGTACACGTATGTGAGTTATGCATTTGTGGCTTCGGTCGTGAGAACCTGTGTTCCCCGTTTCAGCTTGTGATCCTCTAGACACTATTGAAGCTACTTAGCCATGGCGAGAACGAAGAAATTACGACATACGTGTGGGCTTCTGGACTTCTGGGATCCACTCTCCCCTATTGAAGCTCCCTACCTGTTGCAAATTCTGGGATATCGGTACCCGACCCTGCAACTTGATATCTTAGCTTGAATTCTTGTGCTAATCATGGGGCCATTTCTTCTGCCTGCAGTAATCGATCGCCGTCGACAGCATGCCAGAGAGGCCACCACGGGAGTTTCACGAACCCGTAACTAATGACATGCCATTACATCGAATCCCTTCGAGCTGACTGTCATTGAGGCTCCGCTTACTGGTGCAAACTCCGCCTGAACCTGAACTAGAAGAATTGCACATTCAATCTTAGCCAGCAGCATCTGGTCCCCCTTGGCTAAACCATGCCGGAGGTCGGCGATTACTCTCGGCACTTGCAAGGCGTCGACACGCGTCTGCAACGCAGCAGCCAGCAAGGATTTACCTCAGGCTGCTTCTGTAGCGACCAGAGCGAATTGGAGGTTTTCCACAACTGCTCATCCTGCCACGAGCTCGTCCAGGATGTGAAGCCCGACCAGAAGCCGCCGCTCCAGCTCCTGAACCAGCAATGGAAATCCGCGGCCGAAATCCCGCTGGCACCGGCGCCCACGCCTCCTGCTGCAGCGGAAGTCGCCATCCCGTTGGGCTCGTCGTCACTCACGAGAGTCACACGGCCGCGGTCGTCCACGTCCGCAGAACGAGAGCACCAAGCCAGGTATGCTCTCAGTCACGAAACTCTTACGTCCACATCACTCTCTTGAGTTTTCCGCTCAGGAGGTGATAATGGTTCAATTGAGATGGTAAACTCTGTTGTATTTCATCCATGGTAAACTCTGAAAACTCTGTTGTGTTTCAATAGCTCTCACATTATATCACCACTTTGGTACTCATTATCCTCTCTTCGCTTTCAGTGGCAATCCCCACAATTGGACGAGTTCAAATTCCTAATAGTGGTCACCACTCGGAACCTCAACTGCAATGCGTCGTGGCTATGGTTCGATAATGCTCGTAACTCGTTGTGCTAATTTCATGTTGTGCTCAGGTCCTTGCGAATATCACTGTCCCTCCTTGAATGTTGTGTGAACCTGGGGTTCAACCTGGGGTTCACACTCTTCGATCAGAGAATTAGTAGCCATGTTTCGTTTCATCCAAGTACTGCGAGTTTAACATCGCATCGATGTTCGCTCATGCTTGTCCACCACCTAGGAAGTTTGTTTTAACATATGGTTCGATTAGAGTATGTTGCTTCAACATGGGATCATACTTTTAGATTATAGAACTAGCAACCATGTTTCGTTTCATCCAGTCCGGAAGGTATACATCGGATCGATATATGTTCGCTCGTGGTTGTCCACCATCTACGAAACTGGTTTACCTTGGGGTTCACCCTCTTGGATCCAAGAACTAGCAACCATGCTACGTTTCCTCAACTACTGCAAGTTTCGCATCCCATAGATATGTGCTTATCTTTCGTTTCTGTGTTTCGTTTTCAGAACTTCTCCCCGGACAGTGGTCACCCCCTCCCCTTACCTCCACAGCCACGGCCAACGCGGCCGCCCCCCGAACGGCTCCCGCAAGGGCCCAGTGGGTTTCAGGGGCGTCCGCCAGCGCAAAAACGTCCGCGGCTTCCTAGTGGAAATCAGGCCGCCGAAGTGGAAGCGGACCATCTGGCTGGGGACCTACAACTCTGACCGCGAGGCCGCGGGCGCCTACGACGCGGGGATCTTCTACACCAACAAGAAAACCCGCTACAACTTCCCGGCGCTCGAAGCCACATTTCCCCCTCTCCCGGCCACACTGCGTCTCGACAATGCCGACCACTCCGACCAAATCAAGATTTTCGTGCAGCAGGAGGCCCGGGAGGCGGCGGTCAAGGTGAGGAGCTTCCCAGTTCTCCCTACGGAACCCACCGCAATCAACACGCGGACGGACAACGGTGGCGGAGATCCTTCCAACATGCCTGTCAGCAGCGCAACGTCGTCCAGCGAGGACTCTACATCCGAGGACATAGGCTTGCCCATCCCTGCAGATGATGATGAGTGGTTCACCCTGCAGCAGATGATTGCGGCACCGGCGTTTGTGGATTTCACGCGGGGATGGTCGGCGATGATGGTGTATGATTCAAAGGAGGAGCTCGATTTCGAGCCGGTCAACTTGGGCTTCCTGCACTCTTTACCCACCTTACCATGAAGAAATGGATCCATTGAAAAATGTCAGAATCTGTTTTCGGAGGGTAATGGAACCATTGCAATCGAGCTGCAACGGATTTATTGGAGAGTATGGATGTGCGGCTTCGATTTGTTCAGGACTTCGGCGGATCCGGAGGTTGGGGTGCAGTGGATATAATAGTAGCGGGGACGGGGCTAGGAGTAGGTAGCAGTATGGGAGAATTGGCGCGTGTCAGTGTACATATACATAGACGAGTGAGTGGATGCACACTGAATTTGGTTAGCTTTTGTGCAAGCGAATGGCCGAGTCCCTGCTGAGCTTCTGGATTGGTCTCGACCTGATCCAGAGTGAGGATTAATTACGTCTTTGTCTTTGTGGACTTGGTGTTAATTATGGAGGTTGAATGAGTATTGGTTTGTAAATGTTGGTGGTTTTGGTGCTTGCTTTCAAATCAGGTGCTGAGGTTTCAAGGAGGAACTTACTTACTCGTTTGGTCGTGTTTTGTGCAGTTACTGTGGGCAGTCTGCTAGTTCAGATGACAGTGTTGGTTTCTGTATATTCCTTTGCATATGTAGCTGGTATTGGGTAGGAAACTGGTGTTTCATTTTGGATTCATCTTGTACGAATGCAATGGTTCTTGGTTCTGAGAAAATGAGCTGAGTGAGGAGCACTTGTTTTTACGTGGTGCGTGAAGTCGACTTGTTAACCTAAATTTTTGTGTGAGATGATGAGATTTGGCTACAGGATTGAACCCTTTCTCCCCTGCACTACGCAGGGAAGGTTTTCCGTACATCAAGGATATTCTTTTTTCCTTTGAACTTGATGTTGGCATTTAAAAACAAAACAAAACAAGAACGGTGTAAGCATGAGGCTCTGTAGTCTGTACTGGGCAATCAACAATATTAATTTATTGATCAGTCGGACTCCACATTCCCACTCCAACCCAACCCTTAACTGCATTGTGCAATGCGCAGAGTCAATGCCATAGCCTTTGTCCGAAGAACAAAGCCTACAAACAAAGGAGCACACCGGAGTTCGCCTCCGAATTATGCACATCAAAGGTGCGCTATCTTGTGAAGGGAGATGAGTTCAAATGTCAAAGACGAAAACAACAGGAAGGGTAATAATCCAGTGCTGAAGTTGATTGTGGAAACTGATTTGTCACAAGATTTCTATGGCAATCGATATCAACAAGCGGTAATCCTACGGAAGGCTTCGTCGCTGCAGCACTCGCTATTTCAGCTTTTCAAGAGATGTCCTACTCAAAATTTTCTCATTTACAGTTTTCGAGGTTGTCTTCTGCATGTGTGCACCACGGAGGTGCGCTAGGGTTTGCAAGAGTTGTGATTCACCATGGAAATTGGCAGGCCCTACACAACTCCAGTGCTCGCAGTATATGCTAGCAACTACAATATATAGTCTATGCACCTGCAGTCCCCCCCCACTTTCTGTCGATGCAAACCAGTGGAAGACAATTGGTGGATGAATCCGTTTATTTGGTACAGCTGTGATTCATCAAACTCTGCAAATTTGTAAATGTGTCAATGAAGGTGCTCCGAATCCATCGACAAGTATGATTGACTTACTTATTGGGCAAATTTGGAAGCCCATGGACACCAGTGATCTTTCATTTGATTTCCATTCTGCAAATAGTAAATGAATCATGAAATCACTCATGAAGACAATTTGGTAATGCAATCCAAAACATTAGTTCACCGAAGATCCAGTGCCAGATTCATTGTGTAGGAAGTTGATGGATTGCAATTTAGCCGTCATATGTTACACATTCGATGAGTGAACGTCTTTGCAACCTGTCACTTTGTTGGGTCAATTAAGCGCAAGTTAACAGTCTTCATAAGCATTGTAATTTTTCCATTTGAAGTATGTTTTGTGAAGAAATTTCAGATGTTGATTTCAAAACATTTCACGACATTGTAAACCTCTTTAGCACCTCGTATTTTGCACTTCGCATTGCATATTTATTGCAGGAAGGGAGGCATACCCAGTATGGAACCTCTTCCCAATTTCGCCCATAATGAGTAGCCTACCTCACTGCAAATATGTCTCTTCCCAAAAATCTCGAGTGAATGAATAATTTTAGTCACGTCAATCTGCTTCGACAAGAATCCTTCCAGCTAGTCCGTGGCAACATGTTTCCCCATAACTTTCCCCATTACAGCATCTGCTAACAAAGTTTTGGCATTTGCAACAATGAAATTAATTCGGCTGGGGTGTGTGTACTGATCGTTGCACCGATCTAACCGAAAATTTGCATGAGTATTCAGGAACCAGTTTATTATCTGACTTTACAATATCATGAAAAATCTTTGTCTTTGTATAAATGCACGCTCTAATGATCACATTGCAAGAGATTTAATTCAACCTCAATAAATCGGTCCCACTCAAGTGTGTCCTTCTCCATCAATTTTCATATTCGGAAGATCTGAAAGGTGAATCTTGAATCACACTGCTTCCTCCGGAGCCTGGATGACAAGAAACATAGCTGTTGAGTGCTCGGTTGAGTGGCAACAAATGAGTTGCTTGGATTTGTTCAGTTGATTGTCCAGTCAATCTCTGCATCAAGTCATTAAGGTGACAGGTCCAGAAATTGCCCACCTAAGAGCTGAAACTGAATTTGGGGGAGGCGAAGCTTCTTGAAATAATTTTCAGTAAACTTTCCTTGAAACACAAGTGGAATTGGCATCTAACCCAAGTCGTTTCATATTTTTTGTAGTTTTGTGGAATTGGTTATAAAATTTTGAAGTTGAAATGGCATAGGGCTCTAAAATCGCCCACCTCCTAAAATGTACATTTTTTTGTACATTGCTGAACACTATGAAAAAGCAACATGTACACATAGTGTACGGTACCCTTGCATAATGATACGGAAATCCACTTTTGTCATTCAAAAGAACTTTGCATACTATAAAATTTTATTGGTATTTTTTTTTGCATAAATAATATTAAATTTTTACGCAATTCCAATGAAGCATACCAAATTTGGGTTTCAAAAAAGCAAAACTCCATTTTGGGTGAATTTTTTCTTTTAAAATTAATGGTTTTACATGATAATTGATTGAAAAACATTGGCGAAGAATTTTTTTTAATTTGATTGCATAGATATGTAGGAAACTTCTATACGCACATTTTTCATATAAAAAAACACCCCCATTAAGTAACAAAAATATTATCTATGAAGAGCTTAATGTGGGATTTTATCTGAGTAAATTTTGTAAAATAAATATCTCCAATAATTTAACTAGATTTTGCTATTTCATCTGCTCAATACATCTATTTGTGTATATTTAAGCATGATGGTACAATTAATCTGCCAAAATCTAGTTAAACTATGGAGATATTTATTTTACAAAATTTACTTAGATAAAATCTCACATTAAGCTCTTCATAGATCATATTTTTGTTATTTAATGGGGTGGTTTTTTTATATGAAAGATGTACATATAGAATTTTCCTACATATCTATGCAATCAAATTAAATAAATTCTTCACCAATGTTTTTCAATCAATTTTCATGTAAAACCATTAATTTTAAAAGAAAAAATTCACCAAAAATGGAGTTTTACTTTTTTGAAACCCAAATTTGGTATGCTTCATTGGAATTGCGTAAAAATTTAATATTATTTATGCAAAAAAAAATACCAATAAAATTTTATAGTATGCAAAGTTCTTTTGAATGACAAAAGTGGATTTCCGTATCATTATGCAAGGGTACTATATAGTTGAGGATGTGGGCGGTTTTAGAGTCTATGCGATTTAGAGCATATTACCTTATTTGCCTTAACCCTTAAACATTGGACTCTTGACCACAAAGTTGGAAGTGAAATTCCATAATTCTGTATACTCCCATTTGGCAACTGCATGATAACAAAAAAAATTATTTTTATTTTTCAAAGATGAAATTACATGTCTTCTTACTTCACAAAAAGTTTATACCATTTGTAGAAAAGTGATTTTTTTGAGAATTTTTGAAGAAAAAGTGAAGAAAAATCATATCAAATAGAAAATTATCTTAAGAAATCTGAAAATATCACCTTGTGTGTAGATTATAGTGAAGAACATCATAGTGTAAACTCAATTTCCGTGTCATTCTATAATTAGAACTTAGTAGACACTGAAAATGCACCCAAAGTTTAAATTGCAATAAAATATTCAATTTTGGAATTTAAAAAAATAAAAAATTGGAGTAGAAACTAGGTAGATGGCCTTCATTTCATTAGTTGGGCTCAAACTCAAAATGTAACATTTTTATGGAAGATTTTCAGATTTAGAGCAAAGAACAACATCTATCCCAAATACATTAAAATAGCATATTTTGTGATCTATTTTTTACCAACTTTTATTTCACGTGAAAACAAACATTGGCAAGACTGCAAACTCAATTGCATGTTCTTCATAATCCAACATGAAAGGTCAACAAGAAAAACATAGATGAAAAAATGCTTCCAATCTTTATTGAGCTCATTTGATTGTCATCCAAACACTACAAAATGGCACTTGCGGGCGTTACAAGGTTAAAGATTGGGGTAGTCCATATTTCCAAATTTGTGAAGATGTATTATAATATGCAACTTAGAATAATAATTTAATGATGAGTTTCAGATGATAGTTGTAAAATATGATTCACAAATTATATCCGTACAATTACATCAATTAGTATGCAAACCAACATTTTTCAATAATATTTGAAGCCAAAAATTAAGAATTTATTCTAAAATGAATTGCAGATTGAGTATTTGTTGTTTTCATTAAAAAATATCTTGAAGTTCAAAATATTAAATTCTATACTCATAATAATTTTGAAGATTTTTTATTTTATTATTTTATTTAAGTCATTTTTAACTGAAAAGGTTACTTTTTGAGGCCATACCTATTAGAATCTATTGAATAATAGAAAAAAATTTTAGGACATTTGGCCGTAGCTTAGGAGAATTTTTAAACCCACTAATGCACACTACATAGCAATGGTTGGAATTCATGTACAAAGGATGTTTGTTGATAAACATAGAAAAAACAACTAGTGAAGAAGACCATTTATCCTAATTTCAACGCTCCTTCATTGTCATTGTGTATAGATTTGTCTTGTACATTCCTTGAGGATATAATGTTGACCCTAAAAGTTCTAACCTACGTTTTTTTGACAATATAGCGATTTTAGGCAGCTCACTACAATGAAGTTTTATTTTTTTTCTTTGAAATTTTCACCCAACATGTGCTTGAGGAGTATCTTTCAGGTCCCATAATTTTCATAATTTTTTACTGCATGGTTCAGGGTTAATTGTATGATATGTAGTTTTTAGCAAAGTGCAAGTAGCTCGGGTAGCAAAAAAACTTCTTTAAAAAATCATTTAGTAATAAATAAAATTTTGAAATTATTTTTTATATTTATATACATGTAGAAACTAGAAAGCTTTTAATCATTCCATTTAAAACAATGAGTCAATAGTTATGAGGAATTTTAGTTTGCGGGCAGTTATGGATTTTCAACTCTAAAATAAACTTTGAAGTCTTTCATTCTATCCAATTTTTAATATTTTGGAATAAATAAATATATAAAATAGGTGTAGATTTTTTATTACAACATTACAATCATTGGGATTGGCATTTTCCAATTCTATAAATAAATTATTGACAATTTAGTATTTTGAACCATTCTCTACTTCTTTCTACTTATTATTTTTTTCCTATATGTTGTACAATTCTAAATGATCTTAAATTTTTCAAGCATGTAGCCAACTTGCTATGAGGAATGAATCCAAAGAATCACCACCATTTTGGACATTTTTTCATACAAATGTGACCTTGTGAAGTGCAGTTGCATGCTTTTTTTGCAGGGATAGAAAAGGATATTTGTCACTTCAAACGCTAATATCTTGCAATCTACATGGTGGAAATTTCTATAAAAAATTCCACATCTTCTCAAACCAATGTACTTCAAAATCCTACAGTTACATGTGTCCAAATTTTTTTTTTTTCTTTCTAAAATTTGGTACTTGTACTAGAAATGATAATTTTGGTGAAAACATTATCAAAAACCTTTAGGGGTTAAGGTAGAGGTATCTATTTATAACAGCCTCCTATGATGGCTTTAGAAAAAGGGTAATGATATCAATCCCCTTCGCCTCCGTGGAAAGCGTCTCCGAGACAATGGAAGGCGGGGATAATCCATTTATCCAATTAAAAAAAGATTATAGTTGGATTAATTTCTTAGATTTTCATTAGAGAGTAGGAATTGATGGTCTTTCAATTGGACTTATTTAAAACCCTAAAGGATCAAGGCCTTTTCTCCATCAAAACACAGTCAAAAACGCCACTTCTATTGCAAAAAGTAAAAAACCCTTAAAAAGTGTTATTTTTGGCATACCTAATCATAGGCTCTTATGTTAGACTTGTATACATATGTATGCAAGAAATTTCAGAAATTTTGACCGCATAGATTGCAAGATATTTGCATCCAAAGTGAAGAAAACAAGTTTTTTTGCACCTTGCTTGATTAGTTTTTTGGCTTTGAATCTTCTTAACTTAAATTTTTTGAACTATAAATTTTGATTTTCTAATTTTTTGTGCCATAAATTTTTTTCTTGGGCACCGATTGAAATAAAAATTATATATTTAAAAAGCTCTTGCAAAAACGCACATCCTCAAAAAAATTCTAAAAAATTCACTAAAAATTGAGGCCTTAGGAACCTACCCGAACCTACATTGTCCCCCAAGGGGACAAACGGTCCTTTAGGGGTTAAGGTGATTTATTGTTGACAACAATTGAATGCACTATTCATTATAATATATTATTTTTTGGTATCTTCTCGTCCACTCATTTCTCTTCCTACCTTGCTTAAAAATAAGTGCCAAAATTAAACATAATAGGTGAGTCTATGAGATCGGAATGGGTTCAAATGAAAAATCTACATTTATAATGAATAAAATATTCATTCTTGATAGAAAAAAATCCTTTTTTTTTACATTCTTCCTCATCCTTTTGTTTGCACATTGAGCTCAATTTCTGAACGAATTTTCCGTACCCTACAAGCTGAAATGCTAAAGTTATCAGAAATAGGTACTTCTACCATGGTGCACCTTCTCAATGCATGTACTTGTTGAATTCCACCATTTGAGAGTTGCATAGAATATTATACCTCATCTATATAAAGGAATATTTGATAAAGAATGTCCTCAAGAGCAAAATCATTGATGAATCCCCACTGGGTTTTAACCTCTAAAGGTCAGAGACTATGTTTTCTCCAAAACCACTCCAAAACTGCCATTTCTAATGCAAGTACCAAGTTTTAGAAAAAAAAACATTTTTGGAAAAATGTAACCATAGGATCTAGTATTAAACTAGTTTGAGAAGTTGTGGAAAAAATTTCAGAAATTTACACCGTGTGGATTGCAAGATAATAGCATCTGAATTGACAAAAATCCTTTTTTTGTCCCTGCGAAAATCCGGGCAGCTGCACTTCACAAGGTCACATTTGTATGAAAAAATGTCCAAAATGGTGGTTACTCTTTGGATTCATTCTTCAAGGCAAGTTGTCTACATGCTTCAAAAATTTCCAGATAATTTGGAATTGTAAAACATATAGGAAAAAAATAGTAAGTAGAAAGAGGTAGAGAATGTTCAAAACACTAAATTGTTAAGAATTTAAATATGGAATTGAAAAATGCCAATCCCAATGGTTGTAATGTTGTAAAAAACAATCTACACCTAGTGTTTTTATTTTTTTTCAAAAATATTGAAAATCAAGTTAAATAAAGGACTTCAAAGTTTATTTTAGAGTAGAGATTCCATAACTACCCTCAAACTAAAACTCCTCATAACTTTCACCTCATTAATCAAAATGGAATTATTCAAAGCTTTCCACATATGTATGAATCTAAAGAACCAATTTCTAATTTTTATTTATTTTTAAAGTGATTTTTAAAGAATTTTTTTCAGCTGCCCGTGCTACCTGCTGACCAATGAAAATGACATATCATGCAATAACTTTTTAACCACGTAGTCAAAAGTTATGAAAATTGTTGGGCCTTAAAGCTACTCCTCGGGCACATCTTGTGTGAAAATTTCAAAGAAAAAAAAAATCCGGTAGTAGTGAGATGCCCAAAATTGCTATGTTGTCAAAAAACAATGTTTGGTCCTTTAGGGGTTAAACAAAAGGGAACAAAAATGAAACAAAAATAAGATAGACACCCCCCACAGTGAGTGACCTAATAGTTTGGAAGTCTAAAATACCTAAAGACCCCAATTATCCCTTGTAGTTCCAAGGCCTTTTTCACGTCAAAAAATGCTCAACACTACCATTTGTAATGCAAATTGCAATTTTTTTTTTTTTTTTTTTCATATCTAACTATAGGATCTTGCAATACATTAATATGAGAATGTATGAAATTTTTTCAAAACTTTGACTACATAGACTGAAAAATAATTGCATTCAAAGTGAAGAAAATATAGTTTTTTGACACGATGACAAACTATTAGACATTGAATCCTCTTAATTGAAATGTTTTGCATTCCAGATTTTGAATTAATTTTGTTTATCATGAATGAATAATTGAGCTGAAAGTCTAGGAATAAAAACTCAAAAATAACATGATTTTTGTTCTTTAAATTTTTCTAAATAGATGTAGGTATAAAATAGAGGAAAAAACTAAATCATTAACCCCTTAAGTTCCTTGAGTATGTTTTCTCCCAAACCACTCCAAAATTGCCATTTCTAGTATAGGAGAAGGCTCGAAAATAGTTCGGGCATTAAAAACCGCCCCTATAGAAGTATCCAAAACAATGCACATGGGATGTGGAAATGGAAATGACTTCATGTGGTGAGAAACTGCCAACCCATGTGTGTGATTTTAGGCTATTGAACAGGTGACATGGTTCATCATCATGTGTGATTTTACTCATAATAAAGACCTGAATTTGGTGAGGTCTGCAGAATGACTTTGAAATGTCAAAAAATAACAAGAAAAGTTGCAAAAAATACATATGAGGCAGAACTTCCTTCTTCTAAAATGCTTCTCAGTCACTTATAACTTCTTGGATTGATGTGAAATTTTAACCACGCAAACTAGACTAGTATGCGCAACTTTTTTTTTTTTCAATTAGAAATGGACATTGTATGAAGAAGAAACAAGCCGCCGAAGTTCACTGTAATCCAAAAATGTCAAGATTTTAAACTTTGAACTGCTCCCAAACATTCAAAACAACTTGGATTGACATGAAAATCTTCCCACAACAACTAGACTTCAAGGGAAATATAATCCAACAAATTTTATTGAAAACTAACATTGGATGAAGGAGATACAAGCCCCCAAAGTTGCAGCCATCAAATGCAGTTTTGTTACGAACCCGTTCGTAACAAGGGAACGGTTGTAACGGTTAGGGTTAGTTGGCCTCTCCCTTCCCTTTAATAGTCAAGTGAGGAGGCTTGTTCCTCACTTGACATTTTGTGTAATGAAGATAATATGATTTTGGATACAATGTGTAAGTGTGATTCTCATTGTCATTATTGTAACTTGGTGGTGATTTAGTGTTGGTTTGCTTTGAATGCAATCTAAGTAGAGCATCGACTCCTTGGTCAAGCCGATCCGTAACATAATGTCAAGTCATGCAAAGTCCATGCTCTAATTCGGATTTCCACGTTGAAGGTGCATTGATGGCTTTGGACAACGGCCGTTACCATGAGAGATTTTGTAGGATTATTTAATTCGGAACCCTAACCTCCTTCGATGGATCAAGTACCACCGGTGATCCAACCGGGGGAAGAATTGATGCCGGATGGGATGGGGTCGGAGTGGGCGGCCTTCATCCAACAACAAATCCAAAGTGTCTTCCAAACCACACTTCCTCAATTGATACAAGAGATTTCGAGTCGAGCAGCGCAAGGACCACGACCGGTGGTCTCTCCCGTCTCCAATAGCGGAGGGGTGTTAGGAGGGAGGTGTGCGGAATCCAATGTGGAACTCAAAGAATCGAAGGTAGCGGAACCGGAAAAATTTTCCGGAAAGAAGGGAAATGAAGTTTACCGGTGGTTTGCACAACTCCGTCTTGTATTTCGAGGTAAACCGCGCACTTATAGCTCTGATGCAGATAAGGTAGCTTATGCGCTTTCGTATATGACTGGAGCAGCACAAAATTGGGCTATGCCTCTTCTCCAAGCTTTGGACGAGGAGCGTGATCACGAGTTATTGGGCGATTACCAAGCTTTTCGGGAGTCCGTGATTTCCGTATATGGGGATATTGACCGTCGGAGCAATGCGGAGGATCGCATTGGGAAGCTTCGACAAACTGGGTCAGTCGCGAATTATATTTCTATGTTTAATGAATGCGCGGCGCTACTCGATTGGAATGAATCCAGTTTGGTAGCTCGCTTTCGTGGAGGACTCAAGGATGAGATTTTGGATTCGGTGGCGACGGCGGAGACTCAACCACGCCGGCTACAAGATTGGATGGCAATGTCATCCCGAATCGATGAGAGATTATGGGGTCGGCGTCAAAACCGCCGTTCACCTTTTGAGACTTCAAGTTTCCGCTCCCCAACAACTTTGCCACGAGATGCACTGGGGAAGGTACAATCTAACTCGAATACCTCCGGGCCGGTGCCGATGGAGCTTGGAGCGGTGCGTACTCCTTCTACAACCTTGGCAAAAACGGCGGTGGAACGGCAAGAATATCAACGCCAAGGACGTTGTTGGGGTTGCGGTGGAGTAGGTCATATTCGATCGCGTTGCCCCACGAATCCCTCAAAGCCCTTGTCGATCTCTGCCACCATTGAAGCGGAAGGCACCTCTTCGGGAAAAGAGAAAGCCCGGGACTGAAGGAAAATTTTCAGTACCCGGGCACTGTGCAAACTGCCGCTGCCATCATCCACAAGACACCCACGCTGAACGCAACAAGGAAGGTGGGCAATATGGTGGAGCGGTCGGCCGCTTGGGAGAATTTACAATGGAGTAACATATGGTCGAATACGGATGTCGAGGTTTCGAAGGAGGTAAATTGCGGATTAGATCCGTTGTGCTTACGTGCCACTATTGACCCTAGTGCACATGTGACGTTGGATGCACAACTCAATTCCGTCCCAGGTCTCACGTTAGTGGATTCGGGAGCCACAGGAATATTCATGCATCCCAAGTTTGCGGAACAATGTAATGCGGAGCTGCAACTAAAGCCGGTGCCGCGTGAAGTTAGGGTGATTGATGGCCGAATGATCAGCTCCGGGCTTATAACCCACGAGGCTATTGTGGAGGTTATCATTGGAAATCATCGTGAAAGATTGGTAGCAGATGTCACGAATACAGGCAAGTATCCATGCATTTTAGGCATTCCATGGTTAATCCGTCATGACCCGACTATTCGGTGGTCTCAACGAAGTGTGGTATTTGATTCCCCATATTGTCAGGCTTGGTGCATGGGGCATGGGGTGCAAGGAGAAAAAGGAAATTGCAAAGCTATGGAGTGCCACGGAAGTTCCCAATTCACAAATTCGGAGGAGAATCCATTTGGAGGAAATTCCTCCAAGGCCGGGCCGGCATCCCAGCCTACCGGACCGGGGGATTCCAATCAAGGACGGAATTTTTTGGTGCGAGCTCAAGGACAACATGAGTTGAATTTCAAGGCAGAAAAACAACTTTCAAAATTAATTGCTCCAAAGCATGCATTGGTTTCTGAGGCAGCTTTTCGTCTTTCGGCAAAGGAGGCAGAAATTTATGCACTCGAGATTTCCGAGGTGGATACTCCACTATCTTCTTCTATTCCAGAAGAATATCATGATTTAAAAGCAGCTTTCAGTGAGGTGGCATCCAATGAGTTGCCAGCCCATAGGACTTGCGATATGAAGATTGAATTTAAAGAAGGACAAGAGCCCCGTAACACTGGGTTGCGGCCAATGTCCCCGGTGGAGTTGGAGGAGCTACGGAGGTATTTAGACGAGAATTTAGGCAAGGGCTGGATTCGAAGATCCAAGTCTCCTGTTTCAGCACCTATTGTGTTCGCTCGGAAAAAGGACGGTTCAATTCGGGTTTGTATAGATTACCGGAATCTCAACAAGGTTACCGTGCGGAACCGCTATCCCCTACCCCTTATCCCAGAGCTCATTGACCGGTTGGTAGGGGCTACGATTTTCTCCAAATTGGACATTCGACAAGCCTATCATCGACTTCGTATGGCTACGGGCCACGAATTCAAAACGGCTTTTAAAACGCGGTACGGATTATTTGAATATTTAGTTATGCCGTTTGGGTTGACTAATGCCCCTGCACAATTTCAATCGTTAATGCAAGATATTTTTAAGGACCTTTTGGACATATCTGTTGTTATATACTTGGATGACATCTTAATTTTTTCAAAGAATCTTGAAGAGCATCGGCAAGTGGTAAGGGACGTATTACAAAGATTACAGGAACATGGACTATATGCTAAAGAATCCAAATGTCAATTCCATCAGCATTCCGTTGAATTTTTGGGAATGATTGTCTCGGCTAAAGGACTTGAAATGTGTCCAGACAAGGTACAAACTATTAAAGATTGGCCCGTTCCAACCTCGGTTAAGGAAATTCAAGCCTTCCTTGGATTTGCGAATTTTTACCGCCGGTTTATATGTGATTATTCCAAGATTACCGTTCCTCTCACTATTCTAACTCAAAAGAACAAGCAATTTGAATGGGACCTACAAGCAAGTCAATCATTCATCGACCTACGATCAAGATTTCTTCAAGCACCGGTACTATTCCATCTTGACTTTGCACGGCCTTTTATAGTTGAAACGGATGCGTCAGACATGGCAACAGGTGCAATTCTTTCGCAGCACGGGGATGACGGTCACTTACATCCGTGTGCATACAGGAGTTCTAAAATGTCTCCCGCTGAACAGAACTACGACATTTATGACAAAGAACTCCTAAGTATTATTTTAGCTTTCCAGGATTGGCGGGTGTATTTAGAGGGGTCACCTCATCAAGTCCGTGTAATTTCGGATCATAAAAATTTGGAGTACTTTATGACTACGAAGCAATTAAATAGAAGACAAGCTCGATGGTCAGAATTCTTATCCGCGTTTGACTTTGATATCCAACATCGGCCAGGTTCATTAAATGGGCGTGCAGATGCCCTCTCAAGAAGGGTTGATCTCATGGAAGGCCGACATGAAGAGAATCGCCCCCTTCTACGTTTGGCATCATTGGAGGACTGTGACCCCGTTTGGAGCGATGCTCAAATTCTAGAACAAATAAAACTATGCATTGACGAAGACCCCGCATTGCAACCACTATTGGCAATTCTAAAAGGGGGATTAAAAAAGAGCCCGCATGACATCCGTCGACGGTTTCAAGAATATAACCTCACAGATGGAATTCTTCGATTCAAAGACATGATATATGTGCCAAATGATGACGAACTTCGGCGACAAATATTGCGATCGAGGCATGACGCTCCCGCCGCGGGACATCAAGGCCGGGCTAAAACTTTAGAATTGGTGACTAGAATTTTTTATTGGCCTACTGTTCGTCGTTACGTGCATCAATATGTTGATGGGTGCGATTTGTGCCAGAGGTCAAAATCAACACGTCATCCTCGATATGGCCTACTACAATCAATTCCAGCCGCTCATGCTCCATGGAAGCGGGTTTCTACGGACTTCATCGTTAAACTACCCCAAAGCAAAGGGTATGACTCTATCCTAGTGGTTGTTGATAAGAATACTAAACTAGCTCATTTTGTACCTACAAAGGAGACCATTGACTCCAATGACACTGTATCGTTATATTTAAATAATGTATGGAAATATCATGGCATGCCGGAGGAGGTCATATCAGACAGGAGCTCCGTTTTTGTGTCAAAATTTATGCGTAGACTATGTGAACTCCTTAAGATCCAGCCATCACCAACGACGGCTTTTCATCCCCAAGGGGATGGCCAAACAGAGAGGGTGAATCAAGTAATTGAACAATTTCTTCGAATGTTCACAACAAAGCGTCAAGATAATTGGGCGGATCTATTGCCATTAGCCGAATTTGCCTATAACAACGCCTGCCATTCGGCAACAGGGTTCTCTCCATTCTATGCCACGTACAGTTACCACCCGGCATTATCGTTTTCTATACCTACAACATCCACTGTTCCAGCGGCCGAGGACCGGGTTCGACATCTACAACAAGTTCATGAGGAACTCAAAACTATGATTTTGGTTGCGGGGGAACAAGCTAAGCGAAATTACGACCGAGGGGTACAACTACAACCGACCTTTCAACCAGGTGACAAAGTCCTCTTGCGCCATGAAAATATTGCAACTACAGAGCCCTCTCATAAATTAGCTTCTAAGTTTCTTGGACCGTTTTCAATAATAGCTAAACTCTCCGATCTCGTTTACCGGTTAAAACTACCTAAGACATTGCGTATTCACAATGTTTTCCATGTTTCTCTACTTGAAAAATACCGTGAGGATACCATTCCCGGACGTCGCCGCATACCACCTCCGCCGATTATTACCCCAATTGGAGATGTGGAGTGGGAGGTGCACAAGGTTATTGATTCATGTTTATTCGGTCGTTGGAAAAAACTCCACTACTTGGTGTCATGGGAGGGCTATGGCCCGGAGGAGAATTCGTGGGAGCCGGCGGACAATCTTGAAAACGCACCGGAGGTGATTGCTGATTTTCATAAACTCCATCCAACGGCACCGGGGCCCCAACCTAGAAGGGGGGGTAATGTTACGAACCCGTTCGTAACAAGGGAACGGTTGTAACGGTTAGGGTTAGTTGGCCTCTCCCTTCCCTTTAATAGTCAAGTGAGGAGGCTTGTTCCTCACTTGACATTTTGTGTAATGAAGATAATATGATTTTGGATACAATGTGTAAGTGTGATTCTCATTGTCATTATTGTAACTTGGTGGTGATTTAGTGTTGGTTTGCTTTGAATGCAATCTAAGTAGAGCATCGACTCCTTGGTCAAGCCGATCCGTAACAAGTTTTGTGGATTCAAATTGAACTTGTGAGCTTTGATTTGCTTCCAAAAAATTAGTACATCTTGTATTGATCTAAAAATTTTACTATACAAACTAGAAGAGAGAATGCAAATTTTCCAGTAAGTTTTATTGAATTTGGACATCATATGCAAAAGTTACAACACTTTTAATTGGATTTGAAACTATGTGAGGAAACCCTGGGTATTTAGCAATTGCAATAAATTTTGATTTACAATCAGGAGTGAATTGAATGGAAACGTACAATGGATCATTCTTAGAATCATTGTTTCTATTGAAAGGCATGGTTAGGATCATTCTTAAACTCATTGGTTCCATTCAATGGCATGTTTTGATTGATTATAGTTGCACCTATGAGCATTAATAGGGACCTATGCACCTCTAACTTAAAAAAAATCATATCTTATTCATTTCAAGTCAGAAAATCAAAATTAAAATTTCCACTATTGTATTCCTCATTTCTCTTTCTTCCAAAAAAATATAAAAAACTTTGGATCCCACCCATTTTTGTATAGAGGTCTTTCTTCCCTTAAATGAGAGCTTTCTGAGCCTTCTACCTTACAAGTACAAATTTTTTGAATTTTTTTTTCCAAATGTAACCCTAGGTATAAGCATTCAAATTCACTAAAAACATTTTTTTGGCTCTGCAAAAAACAGCGCAAATGCACTTCACAAGTTCACTTTTCTATGAAAAAATGTCCAAAATGGTAATGCTTCTTTGGACTCTTTTTCCTAAAACAATTTGGCTACATGCTTAAAATTTTTCACATCATTTGGAATTGTACAACATATAGGAAAAATGAGTAAGTAGAAAGAAGTACATAATGATTCAAAATACAAAATTGTCAAGAATTTAATTATGGAATTGAAAAATGCCAATTTTAATGAATTCTATGTTGTAAGAAGCAATCTACATCCTATAATTTTATTTTTTTCAAAAAATATTGAAAATTGAGTAAGATAAAGGACTTTAAAGTTTATTTTAGAACTGAGAATCCATAATTGCCCACAAACTAAAACTTCTCATAATTTTTGACTTATTCATTGAAATGAAATAATTCAAAGCTTTCCACGTATATATAACTTTAGAAAACTAATTTCAAATTTTTGTTTCTGAAAAAAGTGATTTTTTTAATTTGCCTGGACTGCCCGTTTGGAAAAAAAGTAAAATATTAGGCCATAACTTTTGAATCATACTTTTAAATGTCATGAAATTTAGTGCATATGAAAAAATATTCCTTGCACACAACTTCTATTAAAATTTCAACCAAAAACATGCAAATCTCCCATCACATGTACTTGCCCAATTTTTCTATACTGCCAAAAAATGTATGTTGGTCCTTTAGGAGCTAATAGTTCTAAGATGGAATTAAAATAGATTATTTCCAATGGTGATATTGTTCTAACAATAAAACTTCACAATTTAAAGCTCTTTATTTTGAAAAAATGTGAAAATTGAGCTCAAAGATAAATTCAATATGTTAATTTTTTTAAGAAGATGCTCTAATTGCCTACAAAACAAGATGCTCCATTATTTTTTCATCACTTATTCAAATGGAACAAACCAAAGCTTTCCATGTAGACAAAAATATAGTCTAAGATAGTTTCAAAAAATTGTGCCAAACATTAAAATCATAGGAACCTACATGAATTTTTTTGTGTCCCAAGAAGGAACATTGGAATTTTAGGGGTTAAAAAGCAACACCATGGGAAAATGGGGGACCTTACCACCTCCTAGCCAAAAGCAAAAATGAAGAGAAACTATTAGAGATTGTTGTTATTGATGAGTTTTTGACTCTAAATTGTTGAAAAATAGTCACAAAGAAACTCAATCTTTTACAATTTAGTGTCAAAAATCATGCTAAACTTGATATGTCATGAGGAATTTTTAAAATAAATTCCACATGTTGGAGTGTTGAAAAAATGTCAAAATGAGTGCTGCAAAGATTGCCGAGAAGAGTGTTAGAAGAAATATCGAAATTTGCTGAAAAGACTGGAAAAATGGAAAAAAATATTAACAAAGTTTAATTATTTTAGGGTTTCTTATATTACACTCATATTTCCCTGACCAGGCTATTGGAGGCACTTGTCCAAAAGCCATGGAGTTCAAACTTTAACCAAGGGTTGGGGAAAGAAATTCTTAATTTCTTGATTCATGTGTGAATTTGAAGATCACTTACATTAAATAATAAGTTAAGCTTACAACATTTTTGGAAGCGCTAATCTACCTTTTTCAAAGTATAGGATCTACCAAAACATTTTTTTGAGTAACTATTTTTTGAAAGAGAATCAAACCCCAAGTTTTTTTGTACTTATTAGGCCTTCATTTGTGGAATTAGTTATGAATTTTCAAAGTAAGAAAATCTTTTTTTACACTTTTTTTAGCACTTTTTTAATATTGTTTTAGCCATTTTTTTTTCAACTCTTCTTTTTACACCTTTCTCCAACATGCTTGTTGACACTCAATTTTACATCTTTTTGACAATGCATTTTTGGGACACTTTTGAAGGAAGCAAAATGTTGAAAAATAATTTGACATTGTTTTCAACATATTCCTATTGAAAACACTATTAAAATGTTGTGAGTTTGATGGCATCTCATTTTCAACAATTTAGTATCAAAGATGGTGTCGGAAAAAGTATCAAAAACAACAATCATTTTTGATAGTAAAAGGATTACAACAAACCATCCATTGCATGTGACTAACTTAGCAGCATGCACCTTCAGTTGGAGCAACGAGTATCTAAAACAAACACCTCTTTTTTGCCTCATAGCAATTCAAATCTACTTTTGAAACCACCAAGTCTCCTACTTAGAACTTGAATGAGTAGATTAGTAGGAGACATGGTAGCTATTCATACATCACTCTTTGTTGCTTCAAGGTTCCAAATGTGTTGTGTTTCCTACTTGAGTCTATGACCCACTGCCGAGACATAATGGTGTGTGCTGCTTTCAAAAAAATTATATATCATATTCTTTGAACAGATTCTACTTGCAACATCTTCCTCTAAGGTAGTGTGCTCTAAAAGCGCCCATCTTCTTGAAACCACCCCTATTTTTAGGTGAAGAATGGAGATGGGGTGATCCTTAAATGGACCAGTTTAGCAATTGAAAGCATTGAGAAAAAATTATTTTTCTATTGCAAGAGCCAATCATTGACTTTGATTTCTGCACATCTCTTTACAAGTTGCAAGTGGACAGATTTTGGAAGACCTATGGTTACAAATAGGTGCCTATGCCCTGAATCTTTGAAAATTCACAAGTAATTCAAAAATGCTTGGAAATATCCTAAACCACTTGTGTTAGGTACCACATCTATTTTTCTTTCTCTGAAAAATGATCTAAAAATATTTTTGTCCAAGAAAGCCTGTGAAAAAGGCTAACCAACCCTTAAATGGTCGCTTTAAGAGCATACTACCTTACCACTCTGCTAATCTATGTAAACCAAAAAAGCCATTCACTACAATGTGGCCACACCAAATGCCCGCAAACTCTTCTCTTCTGTTTCTCTTTCTACTGTCGGTTTCAGGCGATGCTACCTTCACACGATCCTTCCTTCCTTCCAATTCATGTTGCACCCACGTATTCCATTTCTATTTGCCAACTTCCTGTGTTGTCTTTCTTGTCCTGCAAAACACGACATGATTTGATCCAACATGGTTTCATCACTTCATGATTTATGTACGACTGGTACAACTCCCCATCCTCCAACGAGGGAGATTGCTTGCTTGCCTTGCCTTGATTGAATTCTCTGCATGACACTTTTATTAAAAGTGGGAGGGGCATGAATTAAGTTAGTCCACGTGGTGAGATAACTTACATCAATCATGTAAGCATGACACAATGACAATGACAAGGAAACTGAGCAAGCAGCCTTGGCTGCACACCGAGTTGTGAAACTCTGAATGGGAGAAGTATAACATTACTGGAAAGGTTTTTGGAATGGCAAAAAAATCAATGCCAGAGGCGGGTAGAAGTGAAACAACTGAAGCTTCTGGGCCTTGCAGGAATTAGAACAACCTAAGTTAAGTTTTGGCAATGAAATTCTGTTTTCATTTGTTTTAAAAAAGAAAAAGAAAAAGAAAAAGAAAGCTTAGTTCCTGCCTGCCAGCAAACCATGAAGCAAAAAGGGCAGCTGAGTGACCATTGATTGCATCCGTGGGAGCTTGTGACTGAACTGCAACCACAGACTGCTCCAACATAACCAAGTGGGCACACCAGGCAATAACTTGTGTTGCCTGTGCTCTCAGCAGCAACAAGGCGGGGGTTCTGGGCGAAATTTCGCACTCTCTGACGGGTTTGAGCCTGCCAAACTATCCCTCCAGAATTGTGCGAATGCTGTGAAGGCTTGTGGCAAGTACGGTTCCAAGGAAGAAGAAAAAAAGTGTAAAAATGTGTAAAAAAAAATATTTAAAAAATCATACCTTCAGACAGCTGCTACAAAAAATCTGAACAAGGTAGTATTAAAGTTTGAGCTTCCATCAGCACACTAAAAGGTATGTACCCAAAATTAACTTATAACCAGACCCGTGTCCCCTTCTCCCTGCGTCTCTGTGTCCCATGTACGAAGTATGCATACAAAGTGAAGAAACTCTCTATATGAAGTACATATACAAATACGTTTCACAAACTTGCCTAATGACCCAAGTGACCATTTTCCGGTTGCTGACCCTCTGTTTTGAGTTGCCCATTCTCATATTTTGAGTTTGAAAACTACTTCTAGAAAATAAAATGCATTATGAATCCAATACACTAGTTTCATCAAATTCTGAGTCAACTCCGCCTTGTGGAATTTTTTAAAGTTGAGTGGTGTAGTGTAGTTCACGGCTCATGTCTTTTTGGTTCAGTTTGGACATGAATTGAAAAGTCAACCAACAAACGCAATTGTTCCCCACCTCAAAGAGGGTAGATCTAAGGAGATCAAAGGAGAGGACAAATATGCCCATTCTTGTTTTTCTTACAAATAATATTCTCATTTCAATGACCACCACGCATTGCAAGCTACACCCAAAATTGCAATAATGACCATTATGTTGTGAAATTTTAGAATTTAGGATTCTCAACTCTCTTATCTTTTCATTGAGCACAAAAGGTCATCGTTTCAAAACATTCTCACTAAGATATGCTCCTTCAAAGTGCGTTCCCTTGTTTTTTCATTGACTCAAACAAATATCAAATTTATATAACTACTAAATTGCATGGTCAAATATTTTGAATTTTTTTGAAGTGATCATTCTCAATGTGAACTACAAGATCCTATGGCTACATTCTATTTGATCTCAAGAAAAAATGAGCAAACAAATTGCTCAAGTTCGTGGCAGTTTGGGCCCATTTTGAAAGGTACGCCCCCTTGGATCATTAGGGATTAACCCATATTGTTTTCAACTGAGAACGCATCATGTATATAAAGGCTCAGATTTTTGAATGAGCAAAAACAAGTGTTGGAAGTAGGAACCCCATTTGGGTACTGAAAAGTTTTGTGTTTGGTGACCATGTCCAAGCTTCATTACTATGTATCTACTGTACATTGAATAGGAATATTAACCCCTAAAGTCCCAAGGCCATTTTTCCATCAAAACCCACTCAAAACTGCCATTTCTAAAGCAAAGAGCAAAAAAATAATTTAATGTTTATTTTGCATATTTAACCGTAGGATCTTGTACTAGACTAGTGTAAGAATGTGTGGAAGAAATTTCAAAACTTTTGACCATGTAAATTGCAAGATATTTGCATTTAAAGTAAAGGAATCTAGTTTTTTTGTACCTTGCTCAACTACATTTTTTGGCTTTGAACCTTTTTAACTTAAAATTTTTGCTCTAATGATTTTGAATTTCTAATTTTTTATAATGAAGAATTGAGTTGAGAATCTAGAAAAAAAAATTTAAGAAGAAACACTTAGTTTTCACTCATTAAAAAATTGTTAAGTAGAAGTAGGTTCAAGATTGAAGGAAAAATTAAATCATTAATAGCTCTAAGATAGAATTGAAATATACTAATCTCAACGGTGAGTTTGTTCTAGCAAGAAATCCTGACCTTGTGAAACTTTTTTTTTTTTTAATTGTTGAAATTGAGTTCAGAAATGAGTCCTACAAGTTATTTTTTCAAAAAGATGCTCTAACTGCCCAAAAAATAAGATTGACCATAACTTTTGCATAACAAATCCAAATGGAATGAATCAAAGCTTCCCATGTAAATAAAAATAAAATTTATATGAAACAAATTTTTAAATTTTTAAATTTAAAGTTGTTTTGAGGATTTTTTTCTGCCCGCCGAACTAAAATTTGGGGGTTTTGTGCCATAACTTTTGCCCCCAGGCACCAATTGAAATAAAAATTACATTTTTGGAAAGCTAATGTGATTCTCTATCTTCACACAAAAATTCAGAAAATCACAAAAAATATTGAGACCGTAGGAGCCTGCCCGAAATCCATTTTGTCCCCCGAGGGGACAATTGAGACTTTAGGGGTTAAGTGGATAAAAAAACTAGAGGGAATTATTATGAAAAATTTATTTGGCAAGGGGGCAACAAGACTCTGTTGTAGACGGAATGAGTGATATTTTTGTACAACAAAAGTAAATATTTATATAGTGTGAAATGTCAATTAAATAGTATGGATCCCTTAATATCCCTATTCAGTGTAGTAGCCAGGCTTCCCCAAAACTCAGTAGATGTCACTAAAGCTACTGTGAGGATTCCTGTGGTGGACATGTTTCATGTAAGGTATTCACACCTGTAATTTTCATTTATTGCAATTCAATAAATTAACCCAAGTTGATGAATGAATAATGTTTTTATTTAGTGATTAACCCCTAAAGCCTCGCTTATCCCCTTGGGAGACAATTTTTGTCTGGGTAGGTTCCTGTTGTCTCAATTTGAAGTGAATTTTTTTGAGATTTTTGAGGTTGTGTAGCTTTTCAAGAGCTTTGTGGATATATCATTTTTGTTTCAATCAGATGCCGGATGAAAAAGTTATGGCACAATGAGCAAGAAATGGAGATTGGCGGGCAGCCCAAAAAAAATTACAAAAAGTCAAAATAATTATTTTTGAATTTTTTTCCTAAAAGATTATGTTTTTACCTATATGTAAAGCTTTGATTCATTCTATTTGGACTAGGGATGAGAAAGTTATGGACAATCTTAGTTTTTTGGGCA
This sequence comes from Antitrichia curtipendula, assembly GCA_951230915.1. NCBI lineage: Eukaryota > Viridiplantae > Streptophyta > Bryopsida > Hypnales > Leucodontaceae > Antitrichia > Antitrichia curtipendula. The sequence goes on along the minus strand of OX579638.1, from coordinate 2,038,613 downwards.
ATTTAAGCATCTTCTTGAAAAAAAACTTTTTGTTCAATTTTGAATGCTAATATCTTCCAATCCGTACGGTCAAATTTGATGAAATTTTTACTACATGATCTCAGACAAGTTAAGTACAAGATCCTACAATTTAATTTCCCCAAAACCAAAAAAATTGGTTTCCTTAAGTGAATACAACAGAATTGGTAGTTTTGAGTGTTTTTTGGCAGAAAACACCCTCGGGGCTTTAGGGATTAACCCCTAAGAAACAAGTAGCATTTTTTGGCACATGAAGGTTTTGGTCATCCATTTACAAACATAATTTTCAGTTTTTGCCTTTGAAATTTTCTTACAACATGTGGTTGAGGAGTACACCAAAGATGATATTTAGTGTTGAGTGACATTTAGTGTTTTTACCCCCCTACTAGCTACAACACTAAATCTGAACTTGTCCACAATTAGTGTTAGACTTGAATGTGGCGGCTGCAAACTTCAGAGCCTTGTAACTTTTGCAAAAATTCTTCAAATAAAGAAAATGAGATGTTTTTCGGCATCTACAAAAACTGTAGATGCCGAAAAACATCTCATTTTCCTGATTTGAAGAATTTTTGCAAAAGTTACAAGGCTCTGAAGTTTGCAGCCGCCTAGCCCTAATCGGTCCGATTCTGTCCGTGAACAGTGATATTCCGTCTGATATGACAACTCTGGTTCACATTTAGTGTTTGAATTGACATTTAATGTTACTTACTTTCATAGGGTAATTGGCTTTTAGTGTATGCCTTCGTATTTAGTGTACAAGACAATAAATATCATCTTTACTGTAGTTTCTTTTGGAATTTGAGTAGTATAGGTAGTTTTGAAAAAAATCACTATTTCAAGAAATAAAAATTTGAAATTGATTTTCTAAATTTATGTTTTACTTTGAAAGCTTTGAATCATTCCATTTTTTATGAACAAGATGAAAGCTACGATGGGTTTTAGTTTGCAGGGACTTAAGGAATTATTATTCTAAAATAAATTTTGAAGTCCTTTATTTCGGGGGGGAGGAGGTACTATGTGAAAAATATAAGGGGATATGTGCATACAATGAGTATTTTTTAGGGGGGTATTATATATAATTTTAAAATTTTAGGAATGCTATGATTATCTAATTTTCTATTTTGGAGCATTAAATAGGAGGCTTGTGTTACTTATAATTTTCAAATGCCGTGAATAAATCATATGCTATTAGTTAAAAATAATAATTTCAATTACATTCCTTACTACATTCTTTTTCTTGTATTGATTTTTTGTTAAATACCTTCTATTTTTAGTTCACACATTTTTTTTCCATATATTGTCATATCCAATGGACTTGTCAAAAGGGATTGAATTCACAAAGTGCACAATAATATGGAGGGAATTGTTTTTGCACAATCATACTCGTATGAAATGGTAGTATGAAATATCATGGTAGAATGTAACAATAGTACAAAATAGAATGCCTATTCATAAACACAATGAGTAAAAAAAAATCTGCATATTATGCAAAGTTCTACAAGTTTTACACATACTGACAAAACTTAGCTTGTACACCTAAGCCCAAACAAGTCCTAGTGTAAATCAGCTCCACCCAAAAATGAATCACAATCTTCCAAAAAATCAGGGAAATGCATTTCCTTGCTTCTATAAATCACCTACATCTTCGCACTTGCATTGCAATACATAGACATTTGAATCCATGAAAATGGTAGAGAATAACATGAAACCCGATTGCACAAACATAGACAACATACAACATCATTCACAGTGTTCAGAGGCAATGAAATGCAAAGGAGAGGGAGTTGAAGTTGTATACCATGGAGGATGTTGGCGCCGCAAATATCACGAAGCTCAGTAGCAGGGTGTCACCCACTTGTGGTTGTTGGGCTGCAATTTTGCTCCAGCTGCAACTTTAATCTCCTCCTGCCCCCACCCGTTTTGCAAAGTGTTGCGGAGGCACTGTAACTCTGCTGCAAATAGGTCCGCCAGAGGTACACACCTCAATCGCTTGCCTAACTCCTGCTATAGCGACTACAAACAAGAGAGCAAGGGCAAAGCGAGCTCATACAAAGAAAATAGTAATGCCATGTCCCGCTTCCTTGCCCATAACGTACGGTGCAAAAATCCTCTGCCTTTGATCTCACCAAAGTCTGCTATTGCTACGTGCAACTTAGCGAACTCCGTGAGACTATGGACCACATCTCGCCACTCTCTGCATGTCGCTACAAGGCAAGGGAGGAAAGTCAGGGTTTCCTCTGTATTGAAGAACGCCCGCATCCACAAATCCTCTGCTAGTCGCCCAGCAAGTGGCAACATGCAATTCCTAAGAACCCCCGGTAAGTCCGTTGAATCCATGAAATTCTTTCAAGCTGGAGCGCTACGAGACTACGTATGAAATGATTTACCACACACACCCAACTGAAGTAGTTCAGGGCTCAGGGAAACTAGGCGCATGCAACAAATTACCATAGCCCACTACGCTTGCGAAGGAATCTAGGTTGACCTTCGCAAACAAGAAGGATTTTAGGGTGCATCCCATCCCACAGACAACGGGAACTCAAAAACCACAACATTGACAGAGAACGGCGGCGTAATGGCAACTAGAACTTACTTCATGTGATTGTGAAGACCTCTTCCGCAACGTCATTGCTGCTGTGACCCCATCACGACGTTGTTGCTATCGGTTCATCATGAATCCTATGTCGACATCACTTTGGTGGTCCTCCTGCGTCCTCATGCACAACAAGAATGACATACACACAATCCTTGACAGAATTCATAGCTTCAAAACCCTTGCGGATGCGATAGCAATCTTTGATGTTCTAGAATTAGAACGTCGAGTCGACGCATCCCCCCTCCTCCAAATGCAACCGCAACTTAATGTAAGTTTCACCACTGTAGTAGAAGAAGGGACTCATGAGCTCCGGGCGCACGGTCTCTTCTCCGAGCGCAAACAACTTCGTCCTCAAACTCAACGCCATCTTCTAAAACCTAAATCCTAAGGTAGCAGCTCTTTAATCCCTACAGCGAACCCAACACCACAACGACAAGCAAAAACACACCCTAAAAAAGAGTGACCACACAACGGCAACAACAATGCCTAAATCCTAGAAAGGTAAAGCAACCCTAGAATAAGGAATCACCCCTAATGCGGAAGACAGATTGTTCCAACGGCCCTAAACCATCAAGTCCTAACCTTGATGGCCATTGGCAGCCACCTAATGTGAGCATTTAGAATATGCCACTTACAAGGCACTCCTATTTAGGATTCTTGATCAAATAAATAAATAAAAAGGGGAATATCCTAAATCTAATTTTTTTCTAATGGACCCTAATTTTCTATACCCTATAGTAGTTTGAAGTCATGTAATGGCATTTTTTATATCCTATGGTATAAAAAAATATAGTATAATTTTATCTTTGATTTTTTTCCGACACCCTATCATTTGATCGCACGTCACTGGCTACTCCTACCGCTCACTCCTCCCCCCTCGAGCCTTTATTTAACCTGTAAAGGATCAAAGTGTTTTTTTCGGCAACATAGTAATTTGGGGTAACTCACTACAAATTGAGTTTTTATTTCTTTTCTTTTAAATTTTCACACAACATGTGCTCAAGGAGCAGCTACAAGGTTCAACAATTTTCATAACTTTTGACTACATAGTTAAAATTTATTGTATAATATATAGTTTTCATTGCTTGATGGGCAACCCAGGTAGCAAAAAACTTCTTTTAAAATCACTTTTTCAAGAAGTAAAAAATTGAAATTGGTTCTCTAGATTTATATACACATAGAGAGCTTTTAATCATTCCATTTTGATGAATGAGGTGAAAGTTGTGAAGAGTTTTAGTTGTGGGTAGTTTGGAGGTAGTTATAGAATCTTTGCTCTAAAATAAACTTTGAAGTCCTTTATTTAACTCAATTTTTAATATTTTTGGAAAAAAATAAAAACATTAGGCCTACATTGTTTATTACAACATTACAACCATTGGGATTGACATTTTTCAATTCCATAAATAAATTCTTAACAATTTAGTATTTTGAAACATTCCCTACTTCTTTCTACTTACTATTTTTTTTCCTATATGTTGTCCAATTCCAAACGATCTGAAAATTTTCAAGTTTGTAGACAACTTGCCTTGAAGAATGAGTCCAAAGAAGTACAACCATTTTGAACATTTTTTCAAAATGATATGACTTTATGAAGTGCAGCTGCCCGGTTCTGTTTAGGATCCCCAAAAGGGTTTTTTATAACTTCAAAGGCTAATATCTTGCAATCTACACGGTAGAAATTTCTGAATTTTTTCTCACGTCTTTTCAAACTAGTGTACTATAAGATCCTATAATTATATGACCCAAATTGTTGTTCTAAAATTTGATACTTGCACTAGAAATGACAGTTTTGGAGCCCTTTTGGTGAAACCATAGTCAAAGTCTGTAGGGGTTAACTCAATTTTCAATATTTTTGGAAAAAATAAAATTAAAGGATGTAGATTTTTTATTACAACATTACAACCTTTGGAATTTTTTTATTTTAATTCCATAATTAATTCTCAAAATTTAGTATTTTCAATCATTCTTCTATTTTTTTCTACTTACAATTTTTTTCAACGTATTATAGAGAGTTGCAAGGCATAGGATCTATACAGATTTGTGTAAATTTTTTTGAAAGATTAAAACTAACCATTAGAAAATACTTGAAATTACTTATTTTTGAATTCAAGCAACTAGATCTTTAGAAGAGATTTTGGGGGTCTGGAGGGCTGTGAGTTATCATGGTTGCAGGAACAAGGGAGTAGCACCATTGCAGCGCCACTAGTGCAGTTTGACATGGCCAAACTTTGGCCACGTCACCAAAAAAAATGATTTTTTTTCAACTTCTTTTGTCATTTAAGAACAAAAAAAGTTAGATTTTTTTTTTGACAACGAGCCGTTCTTTCACTACACCGGGAACAGCAGGGGGAATGGGTCTAAAACGACCCTCCAGACCCCTGAAATCTCCCCTAATGCTTGCAATTGGTAAGATTTCTTATTTTGAAATTCTAAGAGGATATACTCTAACAAGTTAACTAAAGGGTCCTATGGTTGGATTTAAAAATAAATAAACATAGATGAAGATTTTAGCCTTGCTTTGGATTTGAATACTATGAAGCAATTTTGGATGAAAAAACATCAAATTGATTTAAGGGATTTAGAAAATCTAAAATCAACAAGATCCTCGAAGAATTGAGATAATTGAGTAACAAAATCCATGCTTCAAGTGCTTAACCCCTTGGTACTCAAAATTGTCATTTCTAATACAAAGAACAAATGAATAAATGTAATGTAATTTTTGGCATATCTAAGCGTAAGAGTGCATAGTAGACTAGTACAAAAATGTATGGTAACAATTTACAAAACTTTGACTTCAAAAATTGCAACATATTTGTGTTTAAAGTGAAGAGAACAGTCTTTTGGGCACCTTACTAAACTAAATTACAAAATTTTGAATCCTATAAGGTAAAATCTCTTGCACTTTAGATTTTGAGTTTAATATTATTTTATAATATTAAAAAATTATATATTTAGAATTAAGTTGAGAATTTGGAATTTTTTTTTAAATAAAGATAGATTTTCTAAAAGAATGAAAACCTAATGTTAAGATACAAGGAAAAACTAAATTATTAATAGTTCAAAGATGAAATTGAAACACACTAATTTCAATGACAAGATTATTTTTTAAAGCAAACTGAATCCATGTGGAATTTTTTTTGGTGAAAATTTTAAAATTGAGTTAAAAAAACCAAATCCAATATGTTTTCATTAGGATGCTTTGGCTGCCCATAAAACAAGGTGCTAAATAACTTTCCATTACCAATCCAAATGGATTGAATCAACTTTTTCTAATTTGAAAAAACAGAATCCATCATAAATATTTATTATTTATTATTTGTTTTTATTTATTTATTGTTTCTAGCTTAGGTGGCATAGCTTCCTAGGCACCAATGAAAATGAAAACCATGTTCTCCAAAAGCTAATCTATTTTTCTATCTTAAGAAAAAATTCACAAAATCATGGCAAATACTGTTATCATAAGAACTTATCCAAGCTTTTAAGTCTCGGGGAGTTCACAAAGAAGTATCCATTACAAACCATGTGCGAACAAAAGCTTGCCCTCTATATACTTTTTGAATTTTAAATAAAATGAAATGAAAAAAAATATGAATAGATTTTCCTACTTTTAAAGTTTATGTTTTAAATTATTGATATTTTTATTTATTAATAATAATTAGTTACAAATTTTTGAAGTAAAAAGATACATTGTAGAACTGAAAAATAACTTTCACACCCCTATATTATATAAGAAAAAATTGTCTAAAGAATGAACAAAATATTCCTAAAAATAACTCTCTACTAAAAGCTCACTTTGAATTTAATATTGATTCAATGGTCATCTAAATGTGTCCTCTATAATTATTTGAGTTGAAAAACATGCCATTTTATTTCATTTTCAACCTCTTCTAGAAATCATTTCATATTTTATTTGAATTGAAAATTTTGGCAATAGAAATCTAAAGTCATTATTAAACAATGCTCAAAATTTTAGATTGAAATTATAGTTTATTAGAAACCACTTGTTTGCACATGGTTTGTTGTAGTAGAACTAAGTGCACCCCCCGAGTTTTAAGTGTCCCTTGAGGAAAATACTAAGACTCTATGGGTTAACCCCTAAAATTCTTTGACTATAATTTCACCCTAAATACGCTATGAAATTGCTATTTCTAGTACAAGTACCACATTTTAGAAATAAAAACATTTTTGGACATATGTAGTCGTAGGATCTTGTAGTGCACTAGTTTGAGAAGATGTGGAAAATTTTCAGAAATTTCCTCCCTGTATATTGTAAGATATTAGTGTTTGGAGTGACAAAAATATTTTTTGAGGGCTCTAGGAAAAACTAGGCAACTGCATTTTACAAGGTTACATTTGTATGAACAAATGTCTAAAATGTTGGTACTTCTCTGGATTCCTTCATCAAGGCAAGTTGGCTATGTGCTAGAATTTTTTTAGATCATTTGGAATTGCACAACATGTAGGAAAAAATAGTAAGTCAAAAGAAATAGAGAATGATTCAAAATATTAAATTGTTGAGAATTTAGTTGTGGAATTGAAAAATGTCAAATCCAATGATTTTAATGTTGTAATAAACAATCTTCATCCTATGGGTTCATTTTTTTTCAAAATATATGAAAAATTGATGACTTCAAAGTTTGTTTTAGAATAGAGAATCTATAACTGCCCACAAACTATAACTCTTTGTAAATTTCATTTCATTAATAAAAAAAGGAATGAATAAAAAACTTTATTTGTATATATAATTCATTTTTTTAAATTAAGATTTTTTATTTGTTTAAAAAGTGATTTTAAAGAATTTTTTGAGCTGCCTAGATTGCCCAGAGATCATTGAAAATTACATATTATACAGTAACTTTTTATCCATGTAGTCAAAAGTTATGAAAAATATTAGGCCCTAAAGCTACTCCTTGTCCATATGTTTTGTGAAAATTTGAAAGAAAAAAATAAAAATTATATTTTTAGTGAGCTGCCCAAAATTGCTATGTTGCCCCCAAAATACAATTTGGTCTTTTAGGAATTAATCAAAAAATTTAATTGTAGTTATCTATCAATATAATAAAGGACAATTCATTTTACAATGGAAAATAATGCAACTAAATTTTTACTCATACAATTCAAAAAACATTGATTCAAAGGTCAAATGGTGCAAAAACTACTATATTGTAACCGCAATTGTAACTCTCGCTAAGAGCATCACACCCTTTCTTGCCAAATCTACAATGCCACATGTCTCATGATGGGCTCAACTCAAGCTCTTTGATGTGTTCACTTGCCAATGCCCCATTGCTACCCGGAATATCCAACACGCTCAACAATATTTTGCCTACTATTCATGTAGCCACAACTTATATTGATGTGACTATTTTTTCTTGTTTAATGAGCTATTGAAATGGTGAATTCAAAATTGGGAGGGGGGACAATGCAAGGGTGATGAGCAACACAAGGGTTACATGGCAAGTTTGGTTTTGGAGGGTCTAGTTAAGATTGTTTTCCTCAACGTGTAAGGGTGGAGGAACTTTTACAATCTAGGCACTTGTAAAGTCATAGTGGACACCTTTGGAATGCAAGTGTATGGATGCTCTAATAAGTTATTGCATCCAATTGCACTCACTCTATTGGATTCTCTATCATTTCACTATAATAAAATCTATAAAATTAAAAGGCAAGTATTGAATGGGAGCAGGTGGAGGTGCAATTGGGCTAACAAATGTCAATATTGATAATTGAATAAATGCAACAATGAGGTTTATACACATGGCAACATATTCACTCAATTTTTTACACAAGCTTGTGTGAAGTTTGTAGATTATCATTGCAATTATATAGGGGTAATATATAGAGAGAGATTAATTGTATAAGAGAACAAAAAACAATGAAAATTGCCATTTCTATTGGAAAGTGTAAAACTTTAATATTTTGTTTTGCATATCTCATGGTAGGATCTTGCATTAAACTAGTATGAAATTGTGTAGAAGAAATTTTAGAAACTTTGAATGCTTATATTGCAAAATATTTGCATTTAAGTGAAGAAACATTTTTTCTTGCCTCTTGCCAAACTAGATTATAAGACTTTGAATCTTATTAACTTAATTTATTTGCTTTGCATTTAAATTTTTTATATTAAAAATTTTAGTTGAGCGCATAGAAAAATATTCAAAAACACCTACTTGATTTTTAGTCTTTAAAAATTAATAAATAGAAATATGTACAAGGTAGAAGGAAAAAATAAATCATTAATAATTATAGGATGGAAATGAAATACACTAATCCAATAATGAGATTTTTTATAGCAAACAAAATGAATCCCATGGAGATTTTTTTCCTTGAATTGTGAAAATGGAGTTCAAAAATGAATCTGTGGAGTTGTTTTTAGAAGAAGGTACTTGAGTTATCCCCCCCCCCCACAAAAAAAAAAGAAGATTCTCCATAACTTTCTCATCACTATTCAAAAATATATTGCATCAAATTTTTTCATATAGACAAAAACATTTTTTCCTAGAAAAAAAACTACTCCCTCTATCCCACTAATAACCTCCAAATCAAGCAGAATTTTTTTCGCACTAAAAAGCTTCGTTTCTTGATTTTGAACGTTGAGTAAGTGTTTGCTGTATTGAACAACCTTGTGGGGCAAGGGAAACAATCTAGGAGCATTCCTTTGGCCTAGCAAGTTTGGTCTTGCTCATATAAGGCACCTTGTACAAATTGTTTCTCTAGATAGTATTGTTGATGGTGCATTTAGTGACCACTTCAACATTATAAAAATTTGTTTGTAAAGTGGTCTAGTTTTTTTTATTGCACATATTTAGGTTGGGAAACACATTTCTAGAATCCTATTATTGCCACCACCCTTTAAATCATTTAAAATGACAGAGTTGGCAGCATTTACAAATTATGCTCAAATATCATATTTCCCACATGGATTTTAGGTGCCTAAACAACAATGCCTAAGCTAGAGATTTTTCATAGATCTAAATGATAGCTTACTTGTTCTTGAATACATGTATTGGTAGTACTACGACTAAAAATACAGTTAATCCCTCAAAAAGAATAATTTTAGAGGTTTTTAGTGGGATAGAGGAAGTAGATTTTTAATGATTTTTTGGTATTGCCCAAAGACAATCTTTTGAGCTTAGTGTGGCATAACTCTTGCCCCAAAGCATTTATTGGAAAAAAAATTTATACTTTCCAAATGTTAATATTTTTCTAACTTCAAAAAACATTTGAAGAAGTTATTACAAAAATTGAGTTTATAGGAACCTATCCAAATTTTCATTTGTCCCTCAAGGAGATACATGCCTCATCCTTTAGAGGTTAATGGACAAGAATAGTCTATACTTTGATATTTTATCACTTTTGATTTTTGTCCTTGGAACCTAATTTATAAATTTATTTCTTTTATTTTTGAGCAAAAATAAAAAATAAAAACTTTCCAAGTTTAGTTTCGAATGTATTTAAAACTATTTTTAAAAATCCTTGAATATGAGTATTTAAATGTAGTTTGCAATTGAAAGCCTCTAATAGGATTGCAACCAATGTTAGTATGAGCACCCACTATCAAAATTGCTAAATCCCTAAATGACTAGAAGGTGTTTTTCACAAAAAGTAGACATTTTCAAGTGCATTGAGCATAATTGAAATACAAAAATATTTTTTGAGCTTTTAACCATATAAATTTGTACTAGACTTCCAAAGGAATGTGTGGAAAATTTTTAAGTCCGTTTGACCGCGTAGATTGCAAGATTATAATGTTTTAATTTAGAAGAAAAGATTGAATTTTTGACCCTACGCTATACAATCAATATAGTTTGACTTTGTGGAGAAGGAGGCAATATACAACTCTAAGAACTTGGACCATTGGATAGCTAGTTATATTAGTTACTTGCATGTCAAATTTAAAAAATAATAGAGGTGGCTAAAATACAAAAAACATTGGCACTAAGGCAATGTCTCCAAAACAACTACATGAGTAAGATTTCAATTTTTTTCAAGAGAATTCGTCTTTGGAAAGATTCAAAATCCCTATAATGTCAACAAAAATATATATGTTTTTAAATAAAATAAAAAAATAATCAAAAATTAAATCTCATGAATTTACATTAGAATTTGTATTGATGGTTCTAAAACTGCCATTTTTAGTGCATTGGTTAAAATTTACAATTCTTTTCTTCTTCTTTTTTAAAATTTTAAGCCACAAATTATTTTTCTATACTACTACAAAAATGTGTAGAAAAATTCAGCCCATTCAACTTTATAGATTGCAAGATAAAAGCATTCCTTCATTGCTTTCCTGACTACTTTTGACAGACACCCAAAAAAGAGACATATTTTTAGGAGCCTCGTAAAAATGTGCATCTTCGATAAAAAAAAAATTCACTTTCATCCACTCAAAATTGACTTCAATAACCTACCGGCGTTTCCAATTGTCCACTCAATAGACAATTGTCTTTTAGGGGATAATATTGACAATTGAACAAAAACCATGAATGTCCAGAAAAAGCACAATAAACACTTTATTAAAGGAAGGCACTGGGATATGTCATTAAACAAGTACATGAATATACTATTTTAGTACCAATTTACATTTCTTTCAATATGTTGTGCCTTAATCCTTATTGGTATTCAATATTTTCAGGCCCAAAACTCCTTCAAAGTACTCAAATCCAAAGCAAGGCTAAAATCTTCATCTATATTTATTTTCTAACAGAACCAAAACAAGGCTAAAATCTTCATCTATATTTATTTTTTAACAAATCCAAAGCAAGGCTAAAATCTTCATCTATAATTATTTTCTAACAAATCCAACCATAGTAACCTTTAATTAATTTGTTAAAGTACATCCTCCTAAAAATTACAAATTAACCCCTAAAGTTCTATGACTAAGTTTTCTCTGAAAACGCTAAAGAATTGCCATTTCTAGTACAAGTACAAAAAAATTGAAATTTTTTTTTGACACATGTAACCGTAGGATCTTATATTATGTTGACTTGAGAACATGCGGTAAAAATTTCAGAAATTTTCACAGCATGGATTGCAAGATATAAGCATTCAAAATCACTGAAATCATTTTTTTGACCCTGCGAAAAACCAGGCAGCTGCACTTCAGAAGCTCACTTTTCTATGAAAAAATGTCCAAAATGTGGTGCTTCTTTGGATTCTTTTTCCTAGACAAGTTGTCTACATGCTTGAAAAATTTCACATCATTTGGAATTGTACAACATATAGGAAAAAAATAGTAAGTAGAACGAAGCAGAGAATCATTCAAAATACAAAATTGTTAAGAAGTTAGATATGAAATTGAAAAATGCCAATCCCAATGGTTGAAATGTTTTAATAAACAATCTACATCCTATGATTTTATTTTTTCAAAAAATATTGAAAAATTGAGTAAGATAAAGGACTTTAAAGTTTATTTTAGAGTAGAGATTCCATAACTGCCCGCAAACTAAAACTCCTCATAATTTTTGACTCATTGGTCAAAATGGAATGATTAAAAGCTTACTGCGTATTTAAAATTCTAGAAAACCAATTTCAAATTTTTGTTTTTGAAAAAAGTGTTTTTTTCTGATTTGCCCAGATTGCCCGACTGAGAAAAAAAGTAACATATTAGGCCATAACTTTTGATTTGTATTTCCAAAAGTCATTAAATTTAGTGCATACGAAAGATATTCCTTGCGCACAACTTCTACTAAAATTTCAGCCAAAAATATGAAAATCTCTAGTCACAAGTACTTGCCCAAAATTTCTATACTACCAAAAAACGCATGTTGGTCCTTTAGGGGTTAAGAAGCCTTACCAATTGCAAGATCAAGTCGCTTGAGTTCAAAAAAAAAGTATTGTCAACTCTTTCCAAATGGTTAAATTTCATCTTTCAAAAAATTTACACAAAAATGTGTAGATCCTACAACTTGTTACTTTCCATAATTTGCTGAAGAAATAAGTTAAAAATAAAAAAATTGTTCATAGTGAGCTGCCCTAAATCAATATTTTACCAAAAAATAGTGTTTGGATCCTTAGGGGTTAATTATAGGTGACCCTATTATCAACTAATAGTACTCTATTGAAAATGAACTTTAAAAGTGCATATTTCTCTACACTTAGTTTCTAATCAAAACATTGTAAGTCCACTACTTGCAAAGAAACACTAATTATTTCTTCATCCAAATTCCAATATCTTTTAGTATTTACAATAAGTGGTGATAATGAATACTCTAAACTTAACCCCTAAAGGTCAAAGACTATGTTTTCACCAAAACTGCTTCAAAACTGCTATTTCTAATACAAGTACCAAATTTTAGAAAAAAAACATTTCTGGAAAAATGTGACCGTAGGATCTTGTATTAAACTAGTTTGTGAAGTTGTGGAAAAAATTTCAGAAATTTACACCGTGTGGATTGCAAGATAATAGCGTTTGAAGTGACAAAAATCCTTTTTTTGTCCCTGCAAAAATCCAGGCAGCTGCACTTCACAAGGTCACATTTGTATGAAATAATGTCCAAAATGGTGATTACTCTTTGGATTAATTCTTTAAGGCAAGTTGGCTATATTCTTGAAAATTTTCAGATTATTTGGAATTGTAAAACATATAGGAAAAAAATAGTAAGTAGAAAGAGGTTGAGAATGTTCAAAACACTAAATTGTTAAGAATTTAAATATGGAATTGCAAAATGCCAATTCCAATGGTTGTGATGTTGTAATAAACAATCTACACCCAATGTTTTTATTTTTTTTCAAAAATATTGAAAATTGAGTTAAATAAAGGCAAGATAAAAGGACTTCAAAGTTTATCTTAGAATAGAGATTCCATAACTACCCTCAAACTAAAACTCCTCATAACTTTCATCCCATTGATCAAAATGGAATGATTCAAAACTCTTCACGTATTTATAAATCTAAAGAACCAATTTCAAATTTTTATTTTAAAAAAAAAGCATTTTTTGAAGAAGTTTTTTCAGCTGCCCGGGCTGCCCACCGACCAATGAAAATGACATATCATGCAATAACTTTTCAACCACATAGTCAAAAGTTATGAAAATTGTTGGGCCTTAAAGCTACTCCTTGGACATATCTTGTGTGAAAATTTTAAAGAAAAAAAAAAAAAATTCTGGTCATAGTGAGCTGCCCCAAATCGCTATGTTGTCAAAAAATGGTGTTTGGTCCTTTAGGGGTTAAGTGGGGTTACCTTGAACCTCTTTCCAAAGAACATTCACAAATTAAAGGAAATATATCATGGTCTCCCCTCCAAGTGTCTGTCCCTGCTCATGAACAGAGATTAACATACAAGTCTCAACAATGGTTAGATCCGCAAATACAATCAAATGCAATCAAATAAGTATACTCAGCCTATTTGCTCGACCTTTTATTTATTTATTTTATTTTATTTGAACATAGTTGGTTTCTATTTGGCAATGAAGAAAAAATGAATTACAAGCTACTGTATGTGAAGGTATGATTCGGCATTCAGGTGCCGAATTTGAATTTCCATGTCAAATTCTTAAGGGTCCATGTCACTTCTCTCAAATCACAAGGTGACATGTGGCACTTTTCACAAAAATGAATTGAGTATTTCCGAATCTGAGCTTCACGTAGAGTAACCTAGATCCTAAGTTTCAATGGAGAAGAGAAGGTTGGTGTCCACTTGGGGTTGCTTGTGTCACTCTCACAAAAGACTTGGTGCTTACACCAAAGTTGAAAAAAAAAAACTTAAAGACTTCATCTTCTCATAATTACTTGCTTTGAGTTGCATGTAGTTGGCCATGTCAACATAGACTGTGTCTCTCCATGCAAGGTGACACACCTCATCATTCATGAACATTAAACTTTTCACTCCTAAAAACAATTGCATTTCTAGCGCACCAAATTCTCTACATAGTAGCAACTCTAATAACATCCCAAGCAAGATTTAGGATGGAATTACAAGGTTTGTATCTGATTCTATTAAGGTACTAATGTGAACCATTTGGTCACTATATATAATTATAATTATTGATTCATAAATTTTTTTTTGCAAAAGAACAACAAATTAAGGATTTTTTCATATATATTTCTATCAACTCATTTTTTAGTAAAAAATATATACATTATAGATAGTCACAACAAAAACTACACCTCTCCATTGTAATTCATAGATGGATACTCTTTAATGTGGTTTTCTTACTTCCCTACATGGTTCCAATGCAAATCCAAAAGCACCCCTTTGTAGAATGAAACAATGAATGAACTCTTTTGCCACGTGTTGAAGACATGTAGGAGTGTCCATCGAATTTATTAAATGGTGACTTTCCAACCCAATTTAAACACTTTGAGTTCCAATTTCACACTCTATGCAATCAAAAAAATACATTAGAATGCAACAAAATTGAATTGGATCCCAAAACACAATTTTGAATTGGGCTACAATCTATAATGGGTTGCTTACTTTCCATCTTTTGCAAATAATACCAGAGATCAACTAACTAAAGGTAGAATACTCCATTCTAGTTCAAACTTCCATTCCAAATTGTTTGTATTGGAAAATCAGAAATACAAATGAAAAAAAAAATTGCTTGTTTCATGAGCTAATTGTATGAAATGAGAATTAAACGTGTCTAGAATGGGCAAAATCTACACCTAATTACACATTGTCATCAATTTCCTCGGAGTTAGTCTCAAATTAAATTAATTTGTCTAAACAATAGAAATATGCAGTTGGTATTGAGGTCATTATGGACTAGATTGGGCATGTGACAAGTTGGTCATGGGTTGGTAGAAGCTCTAAAATAGCTCTAAATTTTTTGTCATTGACAAACAAGTCTGTGGACTTTTTTGGGAAGCCAAAGCAATATCCTTCTATAAATAAATTTAAAATCGCATGAAGTCCAAAAATTCTTTTTTGAATTGTAACATTATTTTTTTATTACTTGTGTATCACTAAAATTTATTCCCACATTTTTTGGACAACAATATCAAACTACACTAGTAATTCTACCCACAATGAAGTAACATAGACCAACCCATCATCCGTTCATTTTTTTAAACAAAATCACTATATGAATGCCAACAAGGGGTGACATGTCAATCCTTTAATGGTGAATACTTAAGTACTATTAAATACATGGGAGAGTAATTATGGATTGTTTATAGGATATTCATGACTCCACTCTATGAGCAATTTTGTAATTTCAAGATAGACCACTTCAGAAATTCACAGAAATTACAATTTTAAATTGTAAAATTATAATTTCCACGTGAATTTGATTTGTGAAACAAGCGCACACCTATGAAAAATACGTGCCCCTCTGGAAGTTGATCCCACGATATTCAGATTGCTAATGCGGGTGGGAACAGGCTTGTTGTGTGCCTTCTTAGTTTACCTTATTTGCTCTACCTTTTGCTGGTGTGAAGAATATGGTAACCTAGTTTCTGACAAGGCTTGAACTTCAGCCATTCTGCACTTCCTGCCTGTCTTGATTTTCAGACATTCATGAACCTTCAAGTTGCACACAAGGCATCTTATCTCACTCCTGTTTTTCTCAACGCAGCACGCAGCTCCATTCATTGTCGTGCTTGCATGATTGATGTATCTAAAGGTTGGTTTTAAAGCCCTCTTCCAAAGTTGGGCGAATTTGATCGGACAAGATTTGGTCGTGACGGACGATTGTACTTGGTGAACAGAGCAATCAACGTGGACAAATGGACTCTGATATTATTGCATGTACTCTCGTCCCCAAACGGGTGGTGGTCGCTACGCCGAGGTAGACAACCATATTACCACCAGGAATTAGCAATCGGAACATCTTGGGGGTGAACTCCAGGAGGAGCGCTTATTTTTCCAGAGGTGGGAGCTTGTTTCACAAATCAAATCCAAGTGGAATTATAATTTTTTGATTAGATTTGTAACTTATGTGAATTTATGAAGTGGTCTACCCTGAAATTACAAAATCGTTCATAGAGTGGAGTCATAAACGTCCTATAAACAACCCATAATCACCTTTCCATGTATCTAATGGCACTTCAATATTTGCCAACAAAAAGTCAATGAGTAGTTTGCAAAAGAAGACAAATTGACAATTACATTATGAAACTCTACAAAGGGAGTTATTATATTTTGAATTTTACTTGACATATTTCTAATCATGTGAATAGAGAAACTATTCAATAGAGGGTTTGAAACTTTTAGAAATAGGAAAAAATTGGTCAAACTTTCTATTTATCAATCACAACATTCAACAACATAGAAATCATCAAGATTCCAAATGATACTTACCATATTTAACCCCTTAAGGAGCCAATGTGCAAATTTCACCTTTAAAACCAAATGGCTATGAAGTTGCCCTATATGTTCAGTAGTTCAAAGGTTGTATGATTTTTGGATCATAACTTTTAAATCTTCGTAAAGAATTAATTGTGAGTATTTTTGAGAATAAACTCAAATAGATCCTATAATTGGTCATACTAATATTTCTTTATGCTTGGAAAAAACTTCAATTTTATATTTTGGAATTAGTTTCCAAAGATCATAGATACTTGGAACACTATTAGGGTGACAAACTTAGCATAACTATAACCAAGAGAATTAGTAATCCTAGCCACATAAGAAATAATGGACAATGCGAGAGATGATAAAAAAACACTTCATGTTCAATTCACGTAGTGTGCAATTACTCAAACAAGGGAGATGAAGACAAATCTAACATAAAATTTAAGTATTCACTCCAAGATCCACTTCCAATTTGGCATTAAATATATGCAATATTTTACTTGCTAAGGGAATTAAATTCAATAATGTTTGAAACACACTACTAAACATGAACAATCACATGGTAATTATGCTTAGTAGAAAGCCTCAAATCACTAGTAGAAAGCTTCAAATCACCAAGCTATAATTTGAAGGAACATTAGATAAAAAGGTCCACATGGGTACCAAGCTAGTGCCTATATGAACTTTTGTAGTTTACCTTTGAACCATGATCTCACATTGTAACTTGGTCCAACATATTAACCTTCTTTCTATCAATGCAATATACTCAAATTCAAATTTGAGAACATTATTATACTTTGAAATACACCTCAAAGCCAATAAATGAAAGTCAATCCACATCCTTCCATTCAAATTATCTTCAAGGTTTATGTATGCAATGACAATAATTCATTGTTGTACCAATATGCCTATTGCTCAACAACCTTTCAATTAAAAATAACGCATATCACCAAAGCTTACTTGAATCATAGCTCTACGTCTTTGGTGTTCATGCCAATGTTGACATTGTCTAATGATAAGAGAAGGACTATAATTTATAATTCTTCTTTTCATTCTAAGCCTAGATCAACTTAAAAGTACTAATCTAAATGTTCTTGAATTGAATAAGTTTACATGATATTGAAAAATGCTCACAAGCCTCTTAATGCTCAAGCATTATCTAGTGCATAATATCAAACCTAGCATTCTAGGCAAGCGTGTCATTGTATAATTAAAGGAGAATTAAGGTATGTGCACCTAGAATCATCAACTTGAAATATATGTTTTAGGTTCATTTTGGATGACAATTCGAAGTGCATGCACCTTACAAACCATAATCCTCTTCTATTACTTTGTTTGCCACATGGCACAAGGCAATTGAAAAGAGTGAAGGTGGTTTTAGTCATAACCTATCCTCCATTTGCTTTTGGAGAAGGATGTCAATCTTCAGTATTTGATGATCTTGATCAAGTTTGCAAGAGAAAGTTATATCCAATAACCAACTTATTGCTCTACAAATTGATTAGTTATTTAGTATACAATAGCAAGTTTGACTTTTGAGGTAGATTTTTCATCATTCCATTGCATAATCAACCCAAATTTATTAATCATAAATAATGCCTTCCGTCTTACTACACCCTTAGATTTGCAAAAAGTACATATATGGATGTTTGTAATGAACTATTATACTTGATGTTATGTCCCATAATGCTTTTGAGCCTCTTGGCTCTTGAGCATTATCTAGTTCATAATCTTTCTTCTCATTGCAAGTTCTTAGATCAATTAGAAAGTACAATAGATCATGATATTCTTGATTGAAAATAATCAATTGACATTGTGTTTAGAGCATCCGCACTCATGCTCCAAACAAGTGGTCTTGATGACTCTCCTTGGACTTGTATAAAAAAAGAATCCCCACCCAAGTTCTAGTAAGAGGTAGAATTTGAGTAGTCTCTATAGAAACAAGCCAAGGCCCATAATAGTCAAGGGCATGTGCAACCACTTTAAAGTATAAATATGTTGTATCTCTAACATTGCTTAGTCTCATAAGAGGTTGATTTCAGCACTGTGAGTTGTTAGGGAGGTACCACGTGGTTGTCGAGAGTTGGAAGTGTAGCCAAGGGTGGGCAACTTGCAATATAGACTTCAAAAACAAATCCAAAGCAAGCCATCTATGTCATAAATTGAGGGTCACTTTTCTTAGAGTATGGATGTGGGTGTTCTTAATAATGTTCTCAAGACTCCCAACTGTGAAGCAGGAGTTCCACTCCTACATTGAAACAACTCACCATGATCATGAAATTTGAATCATCTATCTAAATGATGACAATAAATTTACTAGCCAGGGAGGGGGGAATAAGTCCAAGGGGATTGTCCCCCTTATTGCCCCTACTAGGAATAAATGTAAAAAATTGCTCCCTATTTTGTGCCACGTTAATTTTGTATTTCATCACTTTTCCTATCTAGTTTGGGGCCTCTCATTGCAAATATGAATTCAAAATTTCCAAATTTTATCATGGATGACAAATAAAAAAAATTCCAGTGCTTTCTGCATAGATAAACTGCAGGGGTAATGAGGGGCAATAAGGAGGGGGGCAATCCCCGTGGGCGCGGAAGAACTTGGGAGTGTCCCAGTGGGGTTGGTTCAAATGAGAACATGTATGTCACTAATATGTTACAGCAATTCAGGCTGGAACAGTTCATGAATGTTGAAACCCTAACTCTTGTAAGTTACAAGCTTCATTTCCACGGCAAAGTACTCAAAGGTCGAAGCCGGCATTAAATGGGAATTCTATTTCAACACCTCCACACACTCTCCTTAAGTCTCTAACATGCAAAATTGGTAATCCGAGTTAATGATTGTGAGTACCATTGATGTGCAAATCTGAGTTGACAAGTGAGAGAATGGAATCCTTGTGTCCACGTTGTGGAGTCATTGCCATGGCCTTGCACGGGTTGAATGAAGGGAGCACACAGTTCCACCTGAGTCCCAAAACGTGGAAGGTAAGGTAACTCCACCCGCATGCTGACCAGCCCTTTTTTAAAACTTTTTGAGAAAGTGCCAAGATGGCAATCACTTAAAATTTGGTAAAAGCATTGTATTTCTACATTCATCCATCTTTTGAACCAAAAAATACTTTTCAATCATAGTCATGCATTTTTCCATCCAAATTTGGTGACTTCATCCACATTTAAATAGAAATGGATTTTTTTGGCAAAAAAAGATTACTTTTATTTGGGGAAAAAGTAGAATTTTATTTTGAAATGGTGCTATCTAGCCCCATGGTGCCAAAAAAAATAGGGTAGATGCTGACTAAGGATAAGAATGTGAAAGTTACTATGAATTCCGGTAAAATGCTAACCAAATGTGAAAAATTTAGGGGAAAGGTGGTCACGTCATGTGATTTGCAAGAAAGAGAAGTGGATGGATGTACACCGTGGATGGAAAGAAAAGTTCTTCATACAAGTGGGGTGGTAGGAAGTATAACAAACCATATGGGATATGTAAAGTAAGAATTGCGTTCAAAGTGGAATTTATGAAACAACATCCAAATATCTGAAACAACGTTCAGATGTCTTACGGTCAAGCTCCCATCTTCAAATTATCCCATATCTTTTGTCTGTCCATGGATGGACAATGAATGAATTTCATTATAAAAAAGTCCTCCCCACCCTTCATTCTCACCAATTGTCAGTGAAGTAATTCCTTCATTTTGCCATCAAAAATTCTCTTGATCTTAGATGGTAATTTTTTTTTAAATTCTTGCTAAATTTGACAATTTTTCTTGTTCATTTTTTGGGGACTTTCTTTTAGATTATTATTTTTCATGTCCTATGAGTACAATATGCACCAATTAATATCTCAGAAAACGTTGAGACATCGAAGTTGATGTCTCAAAAAATACTATTCAAATTCTTAGACGATGTAAAAGTGTGCTAACTAGGCATGCCACCACAGTATCTTCACTGGTTGACACATCACTTTTCCTGCCAACACATTACTGCCAACACATTAGGTGCTACATCGTGGACGAGCTGGATGAAAAAAGTTCCCATGTGACTCTCCTTACCTATGTGGCGCTTATGTAGTACATAGGTGGCATCTACATAGCACAATTTCCTTATAATATAGAATCCATGTTTATGTGGACATCAAATTCTAAACATCAAATGTCAAGGCTTCATACATGATGTTTTTGCCCTGTCAATATTGACAAGAGTTTTTGGACATCAATGTTGACATCGATAGACATCACTCAAAATGTCCACTTATAGATTCTAGACATAAAAAACATAGGGTTTGTACAACGATTAATCCCTAAACTTCCTTGATTATGTTTTCACCCCAAAAAATTCAATATTGCCATCTTTAGTATAAATACCAAATATTAGGAAAAAAAATTGGACAAATAACCATAGGATCTTGTAGTATGTTGGTTTGAAAAGATATAGAAAATTTTCAAAAACTTTTCCTTTGTGGATTGCAAGATATTAGCATTTGAAGTGACAAAAATCGGAGGGGGGGGGGGGGGGGCATGTGAAAAAACGGGCAATTGTACTTCACAAGGTTACACTTGTATGAAAAAATGTCCATATTGGCGGGGCTTCTTTGGACTCATTCTTCAAGGAAAATTGTCTAAACGCTTGAAGTTTTTAAATCATTTGAAATTGTACAACATATAGGAAAAAGGTAGTAAGTAGGAAGAAGTAGAGAATGATCCAAAATACTAAATTGTTAGAAATTAGTTATGGAATTGAAAAATGCCAATCCCCAATGGTTGTAATGTTATAATAAAAAATCTACATCCTATGATTTTATTTATTTTTTAAATATTAAAATTTAAGTTAAATATAGGACTTCAAAATTTATTTTAGGAATGGAGAATCCACAACTACCCACAAACTAAAACTCATCATAACTTTCATTCCATTAATTAAAATGGAATGATTAAAAGCTTTCCACGTGTATATAAAACTAAAAAATAATCTTAAAAAAAGAAATAAAAAAATTGATTTTTTCAGATCTACCCAAATTATACAGACGGGAAAAAAAATCTACCTATTATACAATAGTTTTCTAACCTATTATACAATAGTTTTCTAACCTATTATACAATAGCTTTTCAAAAGTTTATGAAAACTATTGGGCCTTAAAGCTACTCCTTGGGCACATTTTTTGTTTTAAATTTCAAAGAAAAAAAATAAAAAGTTCATTTGTAGTGAATGGCCAAAATCACTATCATTAGATGTTTTTTGGGAGGGTCTTGAGGGTTGTTTCAAGCTTGTTTCCGGTGTTGTTCTTCAAGCAGTTAAAGAAACGGCTATTGTTAGAATATTTTTTGAAAAAATAAAATAAAAATCAATCTTAAAATGAAAAAATAATAAATGTTATTTATTTATTTATTTATTAATATGATGTGATAATCTCTCTGCCACGTTAGGCAGCTGCTGCGGCGCAATTCTAGAATTTGAGAACCCTAGAAGAACTCGCAGCCCTCCACAGGACCTAAAACACATGTAATGGTTGCCAAAAAACTTAGTTTGGTCCTTTAAGGATTAACTGATAAGTTTCTTCTAGGCATCTAGGGGGCTTAATAGCTTCCTAGTATGGGGAGGCCCATTGCATGGTTATGCAATGTTATAACATGTTCTTGTATGAGATTTACAAGCCTCTAGTAATAGGAGCTTAGATTTGTGTGGGTGCACCTATTTTCAATACTTTGAAATTCATAATTTATCCATAGTTAATTTATTGGATGTCTAAAAAATGCATTCTATGAGAATTTAGAATTATGTATAGAATTCCAATAAGATCCAACAAAAATTAGATAATTTAATCCTACTAACCATCTTCAATTTATTTTTTTGTCAATTTTAGGTGTTGTTGTTCAACGAGTCTTTTTGTTTTAGAGCATTTTCATGCTATGTATACTATAATGACTTTGAAATAAAGAACCCATTTTTAGTACACATTGTGCACATTGAGAAATTATTACTAAAATGATATTTAAAAATTAGTTTTTTTATAATAAATTTATTAATAGAATTTAAAAAATGAATTTTGTGATAACATTTATAATTAGAAGTTATTTTTTTATTTGTAGGGCAATCAAAACTTAAAAATTATTAATTTTTATTATCAAGACTTGTGAAATTTTGTAAATTTTTCAAAGTCAATACTAAAAACCCTACAAATCTCATTGGCTAGATTGTATGCAACTATGAATTTTTTTTCAAAATGCATAATGTTGAACTAGAATTCAAATGCAATTTAGAAAAAGAATTGGCATGTGCTCAATGAGAGGCAAAGAGGAGTCACAAAAGACAGATTAAAAATGAGAATACATCATGAATTTTCAAGTACTTCTATTGATTGTACAAAAAGGCAAATTCACAAAATGACACATACTCAATTTTTTTCTCCATTGGTAATCATCATACCTTCTTTCACCATTTATGCTCATCATACTTTGGGCATTGATACTTTGGTACATAGAGCCCATCTTAGGTGCTTGTAGTCCCAATACCTAAGTTATAGACACTTCTTTCATAACCTTTCATAGAACAATTTTTGTGATGATTTTTATAAGAATGCATAATAATCATTTTTTAAAAATTGCATGTGGCTCAAGTAGTAGTTCCACATTGCAGTTGTTTCCAAGTGACAAAAGTTACATTACATTAATTCCAATGCTTTTATGACAAATCAACAATTAAAGTAGATCAACCCATTTTTGTTCGCTGCCTAATTCTTTCATCCTACTTTTGGCCCCAATTCCGTCTAGAGAATCATCCAAATTGTTCATTTTTTGACAAAATCACTACATTAATGCTAACAAAGGGATAATGTATTTATCTTTTAATGGTGAACAATTAAATACCATTGGGTTCATGGAAGAGCCATTACGGGTTGTTTATAGGATGTTCATGCCTCCATTCTATAAATGGTTTTGTAATTTTAGGGCATACCACTTTATAAATTTACAATTTTAATCAAAGAATTATAATTCCAATTAGGTTTGATTTGTGAAACAAGTGCACACCTCTAAAAGATATGTGCCTTTCATGAAGTTGGCTCCAAGATATTCAGATTGCTAGTTTACATGGTGATAGGCTTATCTACCTTAGGTGAGAAAACTCACATTCAATTGGTGAAGGCAGTATATGTATTGTTTTAGTGATCCCATCTCAAATATAGATGCCAACATAGATGTGAGTATTCCAACTTGTATAAGCATAATAGAATTGTGTTTATGTACTATGATGTTTCTGTAAGGCAAATTGAAAGAGAGAAGTTGAAATTGGAAAGTTGGTTTGCATTCAGAGCGTCATTTTGAAAGAAGAGGTGAAGCTGCAATCTTTCACTACAGAAGAGAAGGCTCACATTGTTGGTATGCAAGAAGTGGGACTCTTTGGTGCTCAAATTAATTGAATGTGACTTGGACATGGCAAACCAAATTGTTTATCATTTTATAAATTGTATCAACTTTGAGGGATTGTTATCTCCTCAAAGTCTTCAAATAGAAGATGCAAACTCAGCTTTGTGACAACCCTGCAATTTAAGCCCAAATGATGACCAAAGTTTGCATGCACACATTGAGAAAATATGTTTAGACTTTTGGCTTCAATAATTGTAGTATAGTCAATTTTTTTCTTTCAAAGATGCTCATAAGGAACACGTGTTTGCATTTGCTCAAGTTGATGCACATTAGCATGTGGACAATTGAAAAAATGCTATATAGATTGATGAATCATCCTTTGAAGGTGGCAAGCATTTCTGGTCAATATGAGTTTGGTATTGAGTTTATGAAAGGTACTCATGGGATTGCTTATGCCCTACCATTAAGTTAGCTCGTGTTTCTATCATGACATTGGGTACTTTTAGTGGCTATGATAAGTTTCCTATAGTCATCATGCATGCAAGTAGGAAAACTATTGTTGATTGTTTCAACATTGTACACAATGGAACATTATTTGACTTTTATTTCCTCCAATGAATGATATGATTATCATGAAGTATGGTGCTCTGAGGCATGACAATTGTCTATCTATTAGGTGGAAAAAAGCTTATGGCATGACAAAATCAAATTGGTTGCCTAATTTTCTAGGTTTGAATCCTACAAAGAATCTATGGGAAATTGTGAAAGTCCATGTTCGAAACGAGTATTGGCCCTAGAACATGGAAATAATGGATGTTACAATTCAATGTGTATGCAAAAGAGTCTCCAAAGATGTGCTTGATGTTTTCATTTTTATAATGCCTCATAGAATGAAGGTTCTTATTGATACTCAAGGTGGTTGTACCAAACAATAGACATTATGCCAAAATAATTCAAAATTATGCATTTAAAAAAATAAATTCAATAAAAATATTATATAACATGAAAACAATCTCTTTAAACTTTCCATCGTACTCTACAATTCTCAATTTTTTGAAATTTTAAATATTTGACAACAACTTGAATTTCACAATCTTTAGGAGATTGGAGCTTGAAAACAATCTATCCCTATTCTAGCCAAAGGTTTTATATTATGTGAGCCTAAGAGCGTGAGCCCGTGTGTCTAGAAGACTATACACCTATATTTGTATGATCAATGATTATGACATAACTATGTTATATTATTTATGGTATAAGCACCTTTAGTTCTTGCAAGATATCTACTTTTACACATGCTTACACGCTAGCGTTGTTGATGTGTATGCCATTGTTGTACATGTTTCCATTAGAAGTAGATACTTCTTTTGTTTTTTGAGGAAAAAAGATTAAAAAAAATCCTTTGACATTTGTACTAGTATGCCATGTATTGATGTCGTGATATAATAAAGTAATTTTTTAATTTTTAATTTCATAGAAACTTTGAAATTCAATGTCCTTTTTGTTGTGAGTTACAACACTGCAAAACAAAGTCCATGCACCCTTTCTTGTAGACAATACCAGGAGCACTACTAGGGAATGTACAGTTTTGGAGATCTCATTGTAACAAACAAAAACAATCAAACAACCTCATTTAAGGTAAAAATTGAAAATTTTAATGACTAGAAGACCAAGAGGGACTATCAAAGGTTTGAGCAAGTTCCTATGATCTCAATTTCTGGCATGATTTTTTATAACTTTTTTTTGAAGATAGAAACTCATTAGCTTTCTGTGAATATAAATTTTATTGCAATTGGTATATGGGAGCAAATGTTATGCTACTCAAAGCTTGAATTCAAGGTTGTTAAGGAACAAAAAAAATTGCAGAAATTCAATATCAATTTAAATTTTTTGTTGGTAATAGAAAATGTTTTTGTCGGCACAGAAAGCTTTAGTTAATTTTATTTGGACTAATGATGAGAAAGTTATAGAGAATCTTATTTAAAAAAAATCAAAGCATCTTCTTTGAAAAATAACTTTTAAAATCCATTTCTAAACTCAATTTTCATAATTTTTTATGAATTTATTTTAGATGGTTTAGTTTTTTGCTAGAACAATCACATTGTGGAATTGGTGTATTTCAATTCCATCTTAGATATATTAACAATTTATTTTTTCTTTCTAACTTATATCTACTTCTACTTTACAAATTTTTTAAGAATAATAAATTAAAAAAATTCATGTGAATTTCTTTTACAAGACTTTCAACTCAATTCTTCAACATACAAATTTTAAATTCAAAATCTATTTTGAAAAGTTTTTAAACTAAGAAGATTCAAGCCCTAAAATCTTATTTGGCAAGGTTAAAAAAAAACATTTTCTTCAATTTAAATGCAAATATCTTGCAATCAACGCATTTAAAGTTTTTGAAATTTCTTCCAAACGATCTCATACTAGTTAAGCCCAAATACCTATGGTTACATATGAATTTTTTATTTTATTTTTAAGTTTTCATTTTCCAATAGAGATGGTAGTATTGATTGTTGAGGGACGAAAAAAAGGGCTTGGTCTTTTAGGAGTTAACACAAATACACAATGTTTTCAGTAGTATATTGAAATCACTGCATGATGTAGGTGCATGAAAACTATGTTTAACAAGCTCTTTATTCACAATAGTCTTTGGCCATAGTAATAATATTTATGGATACATGAATGTAATAAATAAGCAAAATTTTCAATTATATAATACATGTAATAATATTGATTTATTCAATTGTATTCAAAATACACTCCAATGCATGTTTGGATACAGAAAAGAACTTAAAAATGAGGTAAATATTTGTACATAGTGGGGCCAAACTTGACAACAAATAATGGATATGTGTATCTATATATATAGTTACTCTATACAAGGTCCCCTTGCTTCCCTATTCAAAAATATTATGATATAACTTACACATACATAAATTCAAAGTACCGTATGCATCCATTTGAACAAATTTTCATCCAATTGTTCCACAATTAGATCAATTTGTGTGTCCTATGATCCTTTAATTTTCTTTTGATAATTCTTAGCAATTCCATCCATTCAAAATTGAAGAATAATTTACAAAATATTCCATCTTCTCAATTTTCCATTGAATACAAAATCTCTACATTAAAATCAAATCCACAACTCCAAATTAAAACTAAAAACTAAAAACAAAGGAGCCTCTTCTTTTGGACCTTAGTTTGGCATGTCATGCCCACATATATGGATTACAAAGTATAATGAAGTACCCAAGCATATATTTCCTAGTTAATAGAATTAACAATATTATTTTAATTCATGTTAGAAGTTTCTCAAAACTTGAAAATGTATTCATTGGCAAATTGGTCATTCCATTCATTCTAAATCCAATAAAAACAAGATATTAGATTTAGAAAATCTTATTTTTTGTAAGGATCGAGGTATTTTTCAAATACAAATTAATAAAACCTGTCATGTTTAATTAATTTGAGCAAAAATAGAAAAAAGGGTTGTTTTGATATTCAACCATACAATTAGGTACTAGACTACAATGGGAACATGTAGAATTTGTTTATAAACTTTGACTACGTAGATTGTAAGATTATAGAGTTTAAAGTTAAAGTTAAAGTTAAAAAAAAAATTAGGCCCTATTCAATTAAATGCAAGAGTATTGTATATTATACATGTGGGGAACCTCTTGCTACTAAAGGCTAGAAATGACACTATAACTATAATTGTTACCAAACTGTTAATACTCCACTTTCATTTTCATTAAGTTAATGATTGTTTTTTACAGCGTATTCCTTTAAGAAAAGTATATCTAACAGGTTGGCATAGGGTATTAGCAATTTGGAAACAATTATAGAATTCTATAAGCAAGTGGAAATTAGGTAGTGTATTTTTCTTTATAATCCATAACATTGTTTATCAATGAGGGAGGCATCTTTTTTGCATCCTTGAAAAGAAGAGTCTTAGAGTGAACAAAAATTGTCTTATAAGGCTCCTTAGCCAACTCCAATCCTTGAATTAACTGAAAGTCTCTCTTGTTCATCTAGGGAGGAATAATACATTCTCAAAATAGGGAAAGATCATTGCCTGGTTATACAATGTTATGTCTATTGCAAAAAATGATTTTTTTTTCTTTAATAGGCATTTATCATAGGAACATTGACAATTTGTGTCTTTTTTTACCATATTTTACCAAATGCATCCAAGTGAGGGCTAAAAATTTGCGAAATCTTTCTTATTGTAGCAAACTATGAAACACAAGTACAAAAATATAGTTAAAAATAGTTATATGGAGTACAAAACAAGATCGGGGGGGATTGATCCCTTCGCTCGACCTTACCAGGGGTGCATGTAAAAAAAAAGCCCCCTATTTTGGACCGTTCCAGGGTATATTCTTGACTTCATTCCACAAATTTGGGGTCTCTGATCGCAAATATGAATTCAAAATTTGTGAAAAAAATCATGTGCAAAAACAGGGTTTGCCCGCAGGGCCGAGCGAGGGGGTCAATCCACCCCGGCCCGAAACAGGGTCATTATCTTGCATGGCTGGAGACTCAATTTTTTTTTCCTGGAACTGGGTAGGCAAAGGATGACAAATGGCATTGCTGAAGACCATGGTAAAGTGACCCCTCTCAGAATAGGAAAAATCAACTCCGTCCCCCCTAAAGAAATAAAATCAAACCCAGGCAACCATATAATAATCCGCCCAGAAAGTTCCTTGCCATTCCCTGCCAAAAGGAAAGGTGGGGGTCCAATTAAAAAAAATTTAAAAAGGAAAAAAAGAAAAAAGGTAGGGGGGAGCAGGGGCGAGGGGGGTGGGGGCAGAGTAGACGAAGACTGGAGGGCATCTAGGGACGACACTTCCTCCCGCGCGACGCGCCGTTCGCACCAGATTCCGCGCGGTTTGCTTGGCTCTCGCTCACCCGTCCCTCGGATCTTCCCCTAAAGATTCCGTGCGCGCTACCGTGCGGTTTCCCTGGTCGGGGCGCCCATCCGCCCCCAACCTCCTTTGGATCTTTGCTCATTCATGGTGCCCTGGGGTTTCATTCTGCATTCTTGTAGTAGTGTGTCTTTGATCTCCGTTTCTGATTGTCTGTGAAGCTTTTACTGCTTCTCTTTTTTTCTATCCTTCGGCGTTGCTTGAGGTTGGAGGTCCGGCTCTCAAGTGGTCTTGACGTCTTGACTGTGTTTTAGAGAGTTTGAACGTACACTTTTCCTGTACTCTCTGTGTTTAGTTTGGAGGAGTGAGATAAGGTTGTATCTTTCGAGGTCGGAGGCTGCTGAAGAGAATGTGTGCGGGGCACTGTGGATTTTGAGGAGTTGTTGTTGCTGACTCTTGCTGCTTCGCGGTTTTTTTCTCTTGAGGTGAGATGTTGCTCTAGTGTTAGCCTCGGTGTTACTAGTTCTGGAAGGTTCTGCTATGAGTTTTGTGCGTGTGGTGGGATGTGTTGGTGTTGGTGTTGGTGAAGTCAGGACACGAGTAGGTGGTCTTGGTTGTGGAGTTTGGTGCTTGTACGTATCTTCTTGTGCTGAGTTCGTTGCATTTGTGTACTCGAGGGAGGTAGAGTGTTGGTTTCTTGAGTTTAAGATGAGGTGAAGTGCCTGCGGTGTAGGTTGGTACGGTGCTTAGTGTTGTTTATCCCATGGCTGCTGTTGTATTGTGAGGGTGGAAAACCGATGGTGGAACTATGGTTACTGTTCACGGCGTGTTGGTTTCGAGAGGCTTCTGAACAGAATTTCTTGGAAATTCTAATTCGAAGTTTTTCTTCGTTGTATTGATGTGCTCAAGACGCATGTGCTTGGATTTTGAATGTTCTTAATTTCCCTTATGAGTGTTGGGTCAGGAGACACCGGCCCCTGAAATGTACACTCGCACATCCTCCCCATTGAACATATTGAAGGCGTCTCCTAATCAACATTTTATCATGATTTTCTTCGTTTGGAATTATGAAAATGAATATGGCACATGTCCTAAACAATGAGTGTGGCCATCATTATATCATATTTATAATTCTTTATGCTGTGATATTTTCCTGATCGTCACTCCAATTGTCTTTTTATAAAGACCTGGGTGTCGAACCATGTAACTCTTCATGCATTCCATTCAAGTAATATCAACATACCGGACGGGTTCCTGCTGTTGGTTTAAGGTCAAGGCTATGTTGTCTCTGTGAATGTGTAGCAAGTTGCGTGTCATCTGTATGCACCTTACTGGAATCACTGAGTGCCATGACTTCATTTGTCCAGCACCTCCTCATGCCATTATATTGTCCTGAACTAGTGTATCTGACAGCAATGGTTCATGTTGCGCAGGGAAGCAAGCAGCCTCCTGTGTTGGCCCTAATGATCGACGCGAGTTAAGATTGGGTGGAAACGAAGCATTCAGACAGATCATGGTTGTTAAAGTGGCGGCTTACTCGTTGGCCGTCTACAATACTGCTGCTATCACCTTCCATTTGGGGCTGATGCAAGACTTTGGTCGAAGTTAAAAGCTCTCTGAATCTCTGCGACTGGAATCTCTTTCTTAGCATATCCTTTGAGCCAGTTCCCATCTACTAGTCACCATGCCTGAGATACTGAAGAACCGCAACAACCAAGTATGTCAGCGCCTGGACAAGTACTGTGAGGAGTGCGCCAGGATTGGCAGTACAGACTGTATTGACCATGGAGGACCGATGTCACTGGACTCGAGTGTGCTTGGGAAGCGCTTGGGGATGTCTGACGCCTACGATGACTTTATGCAAGCATTTGGCAGGGACGATCACAAAGCAGGTCCCTTCAAGCCGCAGTCAAAACGCCCTACTATCCCAGCCTCCTCGAGACTGTTTGGCAACGACAGGGACAACTTCCTCATTCCAACTCCGACGAGGCCAGCATCCTTCTCCAGCTTTGGCATGCCGTCTCCTGCTTCCAAGCTGAGCATGCCAGCTCCTCCTAGCTTTGGACTTCAGTCTCCTCCGAAGTTTGTATGTCCAATCAAGCCAGCTGCCTCTGTGCCTGCGAGTGCTCCCTCAGTGATTGCAGCCCCCAGCACCGAAGCTGCAACTCCGAAACCTCATGACACCAGTGACCTTTGCAGGTACCCAGTCTTGTTCCCTATGGCCTATAACCATCTTTCAATATGTCTTGTCGTACGTTGTTCAATATGTCATGCACTTAGATATATCAGTTCTGTGGTGTACATCGACTCTGGGATTTATTTCATGTTTTAAGGAACATTTTGGGATGTTTCCTGCTGTATTCCTGCATTGCACCGACTTAGCCCAACTGTTGTGCATGTTCTAGGATGTATCTCACATAGTTTTTCCTTAATGTATGGATTCTAGGATGTAAATTCATGATTAAGTTGAACATATTGGTGTGTTGTGTGTGGTGAGCCCGGCATTGAGTTTCATGTTCTGGATGTGCAGGGATGCGAAAGAATCAGCTGAGAAACTGGATCAAGATAATGACGACATAGGTTGCAAGGAGGGCGGTGTACGCTTCAGGGAGAATCTGGGAAAATTCGTGGTGGAATACAGGCCGCCACGTTTCAAATGGAAGCTCTGGATGGGCACTTACGCTACTGTGGATGAGGGTCGGCGAGCCTGTGACTGTGCAAGGTTTTATGCTGGTCAAGACAAGGGTGGATTCTACTTCAAGGACTCGCCTGCTCTGTTTAGCGAATTGGGACCTTTGAATCGCCCTTTCTCCTTTGTCAGCAAGGACGCAAAAGACAAAGCATTTAACGTTGAGCTCAAGAAACGTGCGAAGCAGGTTATCAGAAAGGTGTTGGATGCACAGAGGGCGAGGCAATCCGTCGACGTTGCTCGGCCATCTGTTACAATTCCATTGCCAGATGCTATTGTGCAACAAGTAGTGCTCGGTGCTAGAATAGCCAACCGCGACACTAACCGCGACACCATCCGTGACACCAACTGCGACAACTTTCCGAGCTCTAACCAAGAGAGTCCGCTGAGCTCTGGTGTGATTGACCCTGCTCATGAAGAGAATGAAGTTGCGGAAGAGTCTGCACAACAGGAAGTAGCAAGTGCTACAGATGCTGGTGACCCTTATGCAAATCTAGACCCTTTCACCAATCCTGGATCCTTGCCAGAACCATCTTTCGATTATCTTTCCGGTGTGTTCACTCCTGGCTTCAACTTGTGTCCTGACATCCCGTTCCCTTCATCAGGATGCATTCAGAGTTCCTTGGACTTCGCTGATGATCTTGTTGGGGACGTGATCGAGTTATGGCACCACGATTGCTAGGTTTCGTTTCCTTTTCCTATCTTTTTTTACCTCTATTTTTCTTCTTTCTACGGCTGGATGAGACCTTACCTTCACCCCAAGGTCTCTTATAAGTAGAATGGTATTGATGTGATCCCACCTACGTTTTTTGGCTACCCTGATGATAACCACCCACACCTACTCGGGAAGAAGCAAGTATTTGTTAGAGGTAACATTAATGTTGCAGTTGAGGTACATATTGTAAAATGCGGCTACCATCTTTTGAGTATAAATTCATTTGTACAGAAGCGGTTTAACTTATTCATGACTTCTTTCTGTATTGATCATGTCACTATTGATCTTCTCAATTATGTTTTGAACACCATGAAATTATGGCTTTGTGGATTCTTTCAAACCTTTTTTGCTGCTTCGTTTTTTGTTTTTTGTCGAATGATGTTTCGGTTAGATTGGTCTCTTTGCATGTTGATTGTTATGAGATGGGTAACTGATGTCTTGGATAGGTGCGTTGTATCTGCTCTTACCAGTTCGAGCCAAGTCCGTTGAACTTTCTAGATGAACTAGGATATGATTTCCGGACGTTTTGTGAATTTGCTCCTGGTTTCCCGTCTACTAAAGAATAATACCGGTCATGTACTTTCTGGTTTGTTATTCCACGGTTCCACCTGGTGATTTTGTTAGTTTACGACCATGCAAGAAAGTAAAAATATCTGAGCACATCCACTGGTTTGGAGCTGCCAATGGTGGTCCCAGAGTTCTCAGATTTAAAAAAAAATTCTCGCTTGGCGAATTCTGGAAACTTGAAGTTCAATCGGATTTCATTTTCGACCCAAATGCAGTAGTATAGTTAGTTATAGTGTAGTACAGTACAGTCAGTTAACTTTGACGTGATGGATCTATAGTTCCTGATTGGTCCCTAAAACGAGCCCTCTGTGATAAGGGTTTGCAAACCGACCCAATGAGAAAAAATCTTGTGAACTATTTCCACAACGATCTATTTAATTCCCTCTTGGGAAGCTTCCGCGGTTGCTGCACTGCACTACTTTAGAAAGTATCTGAAGGATTGTACTGTTGATTGTACTGTAGCTCAATTGATGAATCCTACCCAGCAGCAATGGCTTTGTGGACCATGTTGTTAGAGCAAGCCCAATGCAAACACTGAAAAACTTACTGTATCGAACTTTTGAAGCGCAGGGAGGCGGACCTCATTCCGTTCTTGCAACTTTTAGAAAAAAATGACCCCAATGCAGTGCTGGCAAGCCAAACTTCCAATGGACTTTTCGCAATATAAAAAGAAGAAATATAAAAAGAAGAAGAAGAAAAGATTCTACATTAGAAAAAGACATTTCATGCAAAAGAGGAGCTCCAATCAATTGGCACACGTTACAAGGCTTAAAAAGGGAAGACTCTTGCTATTGCGTGCCAATTTCCGTGCTCTTCAAATTTCCAAAAATACAGTGCAGTGGATGGAAAATGGCGGGTCCTGAAAAATAAAGAGACCCATGCCGTATGCAATATGCATTGGGGCGTGTTTTTTTTGGTAGGCCCGTCATTTTGCTGTTCCATGCGTGTTGCAGTCACCGCATTGGCCTTGCTCTTAGTTGTTACTGTGCCTGATAGGTGAAGACTACCACCTGGGACACGACAATTGAACGTCCCTCCAGTTAAGTGAAGCAGGCAGGCAGGCTTGCCTTTTGTATGGATTGGAGCGAGAATATCCGCAGGCATATTGGGATGAGTTGGTGAAGTACGCACATGTTTTGAATGGGGAAGGGACCATGCGAGCCAGGTCAAGCGGCTGAACAAGCTCCTTATGACTGACTGGAAAGGAGGGTCAGGGACCATCATTTCAAGGTGGATCATTTCAAGGTGGATGGGCGTAGGCCATGCTGCCAATCATGTCACACAGGCATGAGGGGAGTGTGTGTTATAGTACCTTGCTGAAGTGGCCTGCTGCGAATCTCCAATCGATCGTGGGCTGGTGGAAGAAGTCACGTCAAGGAGCTTCTTCCTCCATTGATAGAGAAAAAGTGCTTTTGAAGTGATCATCGAGAGGAGTAACAAACAGTTCATGGCTCAAGACAGCACAGCAGCCCCTTGAGGTCGTGGGGATTGGAGCCCAACACGGCACGTCATCTTGATGATGACAACCAGATTGCTCAGTTGGCCCCTCCCACGTCACAATCAGAGACCGAGGGGCAAATTAATAGAACAATCCAGAGTGGCATGTCGACGACAACAAAGGATCAATCAGTTGGCCCCTTCCTCATCACAATTGGTGACTTGGAAAGGGGCAAATTGATCAAATTGCATTTCTTTTGGGTGGGGGTGGGGGTGGGGGGTGGGGGGCAACATAGCAATTTTGGACAGTTCACCATGTATGGAATTTTATTTTTTCTTTGAAATTGTCACACAACATGTACTGGAGGAGTAGTTTTAAGGCCCAACATTTTTTTATAACATTTGACTACATGATTAAAAAGTTATTGTATGATATGTAATTTTCATATATATTGTTGACAAAAAGTCATGTATATTGTTTTGTTACATCTAGAATTTTAGTAATGGCGTAAATAGCATAGACACAAAATGGATGGATTGTTGATTAGATATGAAACGAAAATATGAAATAACTAATTGACTAATTTATATGAAGAAGGTGCTTTGATCTCTAAACAAAGACATAGTGCATGAATACAATACATTCTAATACATATAACCTTAAATTCTATAAGTTTTTCCCTACTTATTCAATCTTTTCTTTAAACACCCAGATTGTATTATGAAGAATTTCATATTTTAATTGAGGAACTATTTGAGGACACATACAAATATTGCTTCTCAATATAAAAATTAGTATATATTTTATGGTTTCAATTTACAAAAAGTAAAAGAATACTTCCATTGTATAGATGTTGATTGAATAGTGAGGTGCAATTTTGGCTTACAAATCGCCTAATAGTCCATTTGAAATTGTGAAATTCAATTGGTATTTCTTATAATGCACATGCAATTAACATTGCATTCTTAAGTAATCTCAATCAAGCGTACCAATTCAAATTTGGAAACCAAAGTGATGAGCTTTTTAAGGTATATTTTATGATTTTACACAACAATTGATTGAATACCATTGATAATGAATTTTAAGATTCAATTGTAAATAGTAGTAGGAAATAGTAAGTTAGTGCAGAAGTCTCATATACCTTTTTAGATTCAACATGGGCTTCCCTTCAAAAATAATTTAGGCTTGGCAACGCATTGCATCTAGTAGGGGTTTCTACTTATGCCACAAAGTTCACGTTTTTTCATCCACTAATATTTGTCATTGAAGTATCATTAATTTTTTGCTTTTCATTATGTTGCTAATGTTGTGTGCTTCAATAGGGAAAATTAGAATTACATTAATCCTACAATGGTGTAGGGAGTTCCTTTGTTTTGTTTTCAGATTTGTGGTTTGATCTCAAATTTTTGTTTTAGATTTGCATTTGCTTAGCTTTGATTATGCATTTTGTTGTTCTAAAATTGTTCACAATGTAGATGAGGCAATTTAAGTTGATGGTGATTGGTTTTCTAATTTGAAGAATTTGTATTAGTTTTACATTCAGTGATGATCTTAGGTTCTCGCGCAAGCTGACAATTGTTTAGAATATTGTCACTATCATGTGTTGCAACTCTCTAGCATAGAGGTAAGCATGTAGTTGCCATAGTAGGTGCTATCAAAGAAGAGGTTGTTTTGCACATCGTCAAAATTGGGACACTTTCAAGTACAATCAAGCAATCTCCAACTTCACTTCTAATGGTGTGCTCACTACAATGGTATTTTAGTTGAATGTGGTGGAACTTTGGTTCTTTTGCAATATAATGGCACTTCATCACACTCTCATCCCCGCACCCGCCTGTGAGCTCGCCTATGAGCATATAGATTCATTTGCAACAAGATTTTTCTATGGTGTAGTACAATTGTATATAACCAAGATCGTGTACATGTAGATAGATAGTAATATCATTTTTTATTTTTTTTTTATAATCTTTACATCTAAATGAAGTTAGAAAAACAAAGAGAAGGTGACAACATGAAACCTAGACATGTTCATAGACCACAAATTTTAGTATGTTGTACTTGCAATCCCAAAACGGATAGTTGGTGTGTTCTTGGGAGTTTCAAAAGCACCACTTCAAAGTTTCTGCAAGACATTTGAATGTATTTTTTTTGGGGGGGGGGGGAGAAAGTAGCTTTCCGCTCAATGAAATTTTCCAAAACGAGAGTAGCTTAGTAGCAGGTTTTGGTAATGGTAAATGCATCATCGACTTTATGAATGGATGTTTCAATGTTTGTCTATGAGAGGTTTGCTAATTCATTTTGCAAGTTTGATTGCAATAGAGCATGACGTTGAGCTTGTTGGTCCATTATTCAATAGGTGGCAAGATATTTGATAATGTCATTAGATATCTTTTATATGGCGTTTGTATATGCCATTGTTATGAGTCATTGAGATTAACCCCTAAAGTCGCAAGGTCTCTTTTCCATCAAAAATCACTCAAAACTGTCAATTCTATAGCAAAGAGCAAAAAAAATATATATATATTTTTTTTTAGCATATTTAACCGTAGGATCTTGTACTAGACTAGTTATTAGAATGCGTGGAAGAAATTTCACAAAATTTGATCCCGTAGATTGCAAGATATTTGCATTTAAAGTGAAAGAAACAAATTTTTTTGTACGTTGCTCAACTACATCTTTTGGCTTTGAACCTTCATAACTCAGAATTTTTGCTTTACTGATTTTGAAATTCTAATTTTATATAATGAAGAATTGAATTGAGAATCTAGAAAAAAAAATTCTAAAAATACACATTTACTTTTCACTCATTAAAAAATTGTTAAGTAAATGTTGGTTCAAGATTGGAGGGAAATTAAACCATTAATCACTCTAAGATGGAATTAGAATACACAAATCTAAATGGTAAGATTGTTTTAGCAAAAAAATTCAACCTTATAGAACTTTTCTTTTTTAAAAAATGTGAAAATTGAGTTCAGAAATGATTCCTACAGGTTATTTTTTCAAGAAGATGCTCTAATTGCCTGAAAATAGGATTATGTATAACTTTTGCATACCAAATCCTAACAAATTGAATCAAAGCTTCCCATCTAGATAAAAATACAATCTACACAAAACAAATATATATATATATATATATATATATATATATATATATATATATATTTTAGACTCAAATTCCAAGGTTATACTCCTAGATTTTTATAAAAAGTCTACCGTTGTTACAATACATAGGTTATAATGACATATTCTTCCACACTAAATGTGAATTTATATAAGTGTTATACATCTAGAGCTTGTTCAAAATCTAAGATTTATTACAAAAAATAATTTACAAATTTTACACCATCTTGATTTGACTAAAAACAATCTAGCATTAGTTGCTGACACATTGCTCTCACTAATAAGTGAATTTGGCAAGTGATATCACAACTGGATCTCTCCTGAGACAGTTGTGCTATCAAATTTCGAAATAATTGACGGCATGGTGGACAGAGGCTTTAACAACGCCATTTAGAGCTGTTTTAAGGATGCCAGCAAGTTGTGGGCTGAACCAATAGTAACTTTTGTGCAATTTCGAGCTAGCCTTTACCAGGCTAAGTTCAAACATCTTGGCGGGAGTTACATAACTTTTTCAAGTTTATGCAACACAAACCAAACCAAACGTCCATTTGGTTGCTAAGCTCTAGTACAGTCAAGTGGGTTACTCAAACATTGGGTGACGAAATGGTGTTGGGTTCTTAGAACAGCGGCCAACAGGTGGTGGATCTTGTAGCAAAATTATGGCAATAGTTTTGTGAATAATTTTTTTGCATCAGATCTAGGAGTCTGATTGATAAAGTTTTCTCTGGTGAAATAACGATAACAAGTTGTGGTAACTTGCAGACACCTCGTATACGTCTATTGGCACACTAACTATTTGTTGGTTGGCATGGGTACAGGTGAGGGTTACCACCTCCTGGGAATTTTTTTCAAAAATTTACTCCAAAAACAATTTTATGGGCAAGAGAAGCTGGCGTCCAACGCAACAAGCTTTCTTCTTGCATTTAGCAATCACATGTGAACAAATCTTTGTACATGAAATTTGTAGTATCAATTGTGTGCTAGATATTGTCTTCTACAGAGATTGGAGATAAGTGTTAGTTTATGTTGTATTCAAGTTGGGAGCAAAGCTACCAAGAACAACATGTATATCTAGAATTTTTTTTCTAGCATGCAGTTGAAGCTCACAGTTCTGTTGTCACCACTGCTTGGTCGAATTTTGATTGCTGTGGGAACTAAATGAGGTTGCTGGGGGCTGATTTTGGTCTTCTGTAACATTAGGTGAAAATCTGATTTCGAAATTAGACTCTGGTTGTCAAAATTAGACTCTGATTGCTGAAATTAAACTCTTACTATCTATCATGAGCAAGGATTTCTGAAAGGGAGTTAGAATCTACTCTAAACTTAGAGAAGTATCGAAAAAACATTTTTTTAGTTTTTAGTTTTTATTTTTTTATTTTTTTATTTTTTTTATTATATAAATTTTCCTAAGGGTTTTTTCTGCCTGCCAAACTAAAAAAAGGCTTTTTATGCCATAAATTTTGCTCCTGGGCAATTGAAATAAAAATTATATTTTTTAAGAACTAGTGTGTTTTCCTATCTTCACAAAAAAATTCAAAAAATCACAACAAATGTTTATGACCACAAGACCTTGCTGAAATCCATTTAGTGTCCCAAGGGGACTATGAGACCTCAGGGATTAAGTGCACATTTTGAAATACATTACATGAGATTTTGTAGGCAGGGAGGGCCGTACCAAGCCCATTCCCGGCGATGTTCCTCCAGCAGTTAAAGAACGATGTTTTCAGAATTTTCTTTTTTGAAAAAAGAAAAAAAAAAGTTCTAATCTTAAATTGAAAAAAAAAATGAAAAAATCATTTTTTTTTTTTTAAATATAATTTTTCTTAAAAACAAATTAATTTTTTTCTCGTATATATATATTCAAAAATATGACGTGGCAGTCACTTAGCCACGTCGGGCAGCTGCTACGACGCAGTTCCAAAGAGCTCCAAAGTCTAGGAACCTTGGGAGAACTCGCAGCCCTCCATAGGGGCTGAAAAACATGTAATGTATTATCTTCCTCTATACATTGAATGTAACAAAACTAACTTGTAGAATTGTGTTTATCCAAAGCTTCAAAATGTAGTTCCACAGGTTCAAAGTGACGGTGGTGCAATTTTAGTGAAAGCATGGTTCTAGGGGAAAAAAAACTTCTTGTAAACTAATAAAGCTATATAAAAAATAGTAAGGAAAAAATTTAAACAAACAATATTTTCATATAAAATACCTCAATTTAAAAATTAAATAACAATAGGGTAAGAATAAATTTTTTATAAATGCATGCCACCACTAAAATACTCTTCAAATGTACATATATGGAAAATTGAACATATAGTGTCTTTTCCAAATTCCTGTTGGATCTTCTTGGTGATTGAAAAAAGATATTAAATTTTTTTAGCGTGTAATTTTTGAATATTATGTGAATAAATATGAATTTCCAAAGTGATGATTATAGGTTTATCCTTAACACCTATAAGTCCAAGGGATTGGGACAAACACAAATGTATTATAAAATATAAGTTCTATAACTTCTAAAGTTTGCATAAAATATAATAAACGTGAAGCATGAAAACTAAAAAGTATCTATATGGTCAAAATTATAAAATTGTTTTTAGATTTACTTCAAATGAATTTTGAAAATACATCTTCAAAAATTCACAAAAAATATAATTTCTATCTTTAGCATTTGATTGGTCAAAATTATAGTTTCTATTGAATTGTGAAAAAATGCATAAGATTTAGTAATGAGAACACCTAGGGTTGCTATTCTGTAAGTGTGTGAGCATGAGGTTGCGAGCTTATGAGCCTGTGAGCATACAATTTTTTTGAGTGGTTGTGGACAGTTGGATCTATGACCGTCGATATTAGAATACTAGAGAATTATAGTACAATTGAAGTAGTGAACTAAACTTTTCATTTTATCAATAAATGGAAAGCGTAGAAGATTAAATGTTGATCAATGTTCTCTCACAGCTTGGAATTTCTAGAGGACAATGGAGGGAACCAACCCTTTAGTCTTGATGTGCATTTTGTTGGATTTAATCAAATTTTAGAAAAGACAATTTAGTGAAGAGGGATTGATTCTATAGAAAAAAGAGCTTAATCAAACAAAATTTCATTTTGATTGATCATCATCTTGTAACAATGTGGATCTTCTTGGAGCCAATAGAAGGGTAATAATAATTTTTTCTTAATTTGTTGTTGTTGGATTTATTTAGATTTTAGAAAAAAGAGTTTTACTGATAAGGATTATTTTTATATCTAATCATCTTTTGTCACACGAAATTTTATTTCGGTTGACCAATATCTTGTAGCATTATGTGTCATCTCCGGCCCAATGAAAGGTACCAACATTTCCCTCTTGATCTATAGGTCAGTGGACTTGTTTAGATTTTAGAGAAAAAAATCGTTGATATGAATTCATTATGTGTGGAAAGAACTTAGCCGCACCAAATTTTATTTTTGTTGATCACTATCTTGTAGTAGCATGGATCCTTTTGGAGCTAATGAGGGTAATTGCATTTCTATTCTAATGTGTTGGTAATCGAATATGTTAAGATTTGGGAAGAAAATAGTAGGTTGATAGGGTTTATTTTTGTAAGGAATGAACTTCATTACACCAAATTGTTGCTTAGTTGGTCATTGTCTTCTTGTAAGCCCTTTTGGGGGGATCCAAGTCCTCTATCTTGATTTGATGGTTGTTTAGTTGATCATTGATTCGTTGCCTTCTTGTTGCCTGGGACCTCTTAGTTTTGAGAGGAGGATTGAGCATTTGTTGTCTTGATTTGCTACTTGTTGAACTTTGTTAAATTTTAAGACGAAAAAAATTTCATAATTTGGATCCGTTTGAAATCAAATGAGGTTGTTCTATTGAGATTGAGAATTTTATAATGACTCCCTTCTTCTTTTTTGGGACTTCTTGGCGCCAATAAGAGGCTCTTTGCACAGACAATTTTTTTGTGGTGGTGGTTGGAATCCATCATGGGGCAAACCACACACACCTTCTTGTTGATGAAATGAATTTTCCATACAATTAATAAGTGCAATTTTATGTGGCCAAGTGTAAAAATGGTGAACTGTCTTTATGTTTCTATCCTAATCTGAAAGACTTCAAACTCAAGTAATACATTTTGCTTCAAAATCTTTAATTCCTTTTCAGAACAAATATTATAATTCACACTCATAGAATAGCACCATTGTGAGAACACTCACACTGTCTCCAAATAATAAGTTTTTCAACACTAGGCAAATTCTAAACATTTTATGTTGTTTCTTTTAACGATATAATTTTTGTTTTGACCATAGAGATTGAGATCTTAGTTTTGAATATAAATATTGAAAGACAATCCAATCTTTTAAAGTTGAAAAATTAAAAAATTAAAATTCTAGTCAAAAATGCTCTCCAAAGTTGGGCAGTGACTATGAAATTCTACATTTGCATTGGTCACTTGGTAATTTTGTGATCACTTAGATATCCAATAGTTGTACATTTTAGGCAAGAATGTATAGTGGTTGATGTTACTATAAGATCACAATTAGGTGTAGATATCCTAGTTTCTTAAGGACTAAAGCATGGTCCAAATTTCTAAAATACGAAGATGTATTACAACTTTTGATGACTCATTTATTGTGAGTTTTTTTGTAACAAAAGTTGTGAAATATGATTCAAAGCTCACATCTATATGGTTTGATCTACCATTTTACTATCCAGTATTTATCAATAAAATTGCAAATCAAAATCAAAATTTCCTTATGAAAATGATAATGGGCTGGCTACTAGATATTTTCACCAAGATATTTTCTTTTAATTTTAGAATGTTGAGTTTAAAATATAGTGTTTTAAAGATATTTTCACCTTACTTATTTTTTGAAGTCATATTTGAAGTGCCATTTTTTGACTAAAAAGTTATTTTTGGATGAAACATATTATGCTCTTTAAATTATAGAATGAATTATAGAAATGAAGGTTTTAAAAATCTATATTGTACAACTATTAGAAAACTCATGTAAGAATCTACAAAAATTTAAATGGGCGAGAATTTATTTTTTATATGTGCCTGACATATTTTCATTTATTCGGTGTTTAAATTATGAGTTTTTTGTGAATATTGAAAATAATATTAGCTTTGCAGGATTATAATTTTTATTTCAATTGATTTCTAGGAGCAAAAATTATGCCGCAACAAGCTCAAATTTTAGTTTTCCAATCAACAAAATAAAACTAAAAAATTTGAAAACAAAAATTGAAAACTTTGTTTTACATAGATTATATTTTTGTCTACATGAAAAACTTTGATTCATTCCATTTGGACTAGTGTTGTGAAAGTTATGTAGCTTCTTGTTTTTGCATGCAATAATTTCACCTTCTTGAGAAAATAACATTTTGAATTTATTTTGGAACTCAATTTTCATGATTTAAAAAGAAGAAGTTTTAGAAGGTTCAATTTGCTTGCTAGAAACAATCTCACTATTGAGATTAGTAAGTTTCAACGATTTAGTTTTTCCTTCTATTTTTTTTTTATCTAGTTCTACTTAACAATTTTTAAAGAATGAAAATCAAGTTCTTCTTTTTAAATTTTTTTCCTTGCTTCTCAACTCAATTCTTCAACCTAATAATGGAATAAAAATTTTAAAGTTAAAAAGATTCAAAGTCTTATAATCTAATCATAGAAGGTGAAAAAAAAACTTGTTTTTATTTTTACTTTAAACACAATTATCTTGCAATCTATGTGGTCAAAGTTTCTAAAATTTCCGGGAAAATTTCTTTTCACACATTTTTTTACTAGTGTAGTGTAAGATCCTACAATTAGATATGCAAAAAAAAACAATTGTGTAACTTTTTTAAAATCTTTGCAATAGAAATAGTAGTTTTTGACAAATAGAAATTTGTGGTTCTTAGGGGTTAAATTTTTGAATTTCTTTAAACCTCTTCACATGCTCTGATTCAAATTCTCCAATTCTCAATATGAATTCAAATTCCAAATTTGATCATAGGTGGTAACAAAAAAATTCTACATTTTACCATAACAAATGTTTTCCCCTTATTCCACAAAAGGCTCATTAAAGTAACCTCTTCAAATGCCATCATCACTCTGAAACTCTCGGTACATCTCCAAAATCAATATGTATATATGTGGAAGAAATGATTTCAAAACCTCTATCCAAATGTTGTGTTTTTTGTTGTGTTGGAACCTCCACCTTTTACTCTCCAACAACCAAACATAAAAATTTGACCAATTTTATAATAGTAACTTGGTATAGTAGCAAGAAGTG
The DNA here is from genome assembly GCA_951230915.1 of Antitrichia curtipendula. Lineage (NCBI taxonomy): Eukaryota > Viridiplantae > Streptophyta > Bryopsida > Hypnales > Leucodontaceae > Antitrichia > Antitrichia curtipendula. Next base: position 1,994,747 of record OX579638.1, on the reverse strand, counting down.
GTGTTTGGAGGGGGGACTTACCTTACCCAAATTTTACTTGCACCCTTGATTAATAAATGCAATTGCATTCCTTGGGTGAAAATGCCCTAAAGTAACTACACCTAATTTTGACCGCTTTCTAAAACCAACCGCTACCAATTCTTGCCTAAAATGTACTCCTACTTTTATGAGAGTTTATAGTTGGTTTTAGAAATATCTACTTTTAGCACTTTAAAAATTTGTATTTTATTCATACGGTGTCCAATAAATGCATTCTAAGAAAACTTAAAATCACCTTTTGACAACCAACAAGACAAACCCACAAAACCATTTTCAATGTAATAATGAAAACCCTACTAAATTGCTTACTTGTATGATTTTTAGGTGTAATTACCTTAAACCTTATTGAAGAACCATTGTCCCTTTTGGGGGGCTAATTGGATTTCTAGCAAGTACCTATGGTCTCAATTCTTATCATGATTTAAAATAAATAAAATATAAAATATAAAAAAACTGATTATCTTCATGGGAATATAACTTTTTTTTTAATTGGTGCCCATAGACAAAAGTTATGCCTAGATAAGCTCAAAACAACTTAAACAAGGGAGAGTAGGCAGTAAAAGAAATTCATTTTTTTAAAGTTTTTATTTATTTATTTTTATCTCATAGATTATATTTTTGTCTATAGGGAAAGCTTTGATTCATTTCATTTGAATAAGTTATGTGAAAGTTATGGACAATCTTGTTTTTTGGGCAATCTAAGCATCTTCTTAAAAAAATAACTTGTAGGATTCATTTTTTAATGCAATTTTAATAATTTTTCAAAAAAAAATGTTCCACATGGTTTAGTTTGCTTGTTAGAATAATCTCACCATTGGGATCAGTGCATTTTAATTCCATCTTAGAGATATTAATAACTTTCCTTCTATATTGTATCTACTTCTATTTAACAATTTTTTTAAGGATGAAAATAAATTTGTTTTTTTAATTTTATTTTTCCCTAGACTTTCAATTCAATTTTCCACCATAAAGATTTAAACCTCAAAACTTTGTGGTGCAAAAAAATTAGTTAAGAAGGTTCAAAGTCAAATAATTTAGTCCCACAATGTGCAAAAATAACTTGTTTTCCATTAGATGATTTTGGGGGGGTCTGGAGGGCCGTTTCGGGCCTGTTCCCGGCGCTGTCCCCCCGGCAGCAAAAGAACGGCCGCTGTCAGAAAAAAAAATTCTGAAAAAAAAAAAAAAAAAAAAAAAAAAAACCTTTAAATCTTTAAATGGAAAAACATGATGAACAATTTTTATTTTTTATTTTTTGGTATGACGTGGCAATCGCTTGGCCATGTCATGCAGCTGCTGCGGCGCAGTTCCAGACAGTTTCAGAGTCTGGGAACCCCGGGGAACTCGTAGCCCTCCACATGGGCTGAATAACATGCAATGCTTACTTTAAATGCAGGTATCTTGCACTCTGTGCGGTCAAAATTTCTGAAATTTATTCAACACATTTTCATACTAGTTAGATGTAAGATCCTAAGGTTAGATATGAAAAATAAATAAATAAATTCAAATTCAAAGTTATTTACTCTTTGCAATTTTGAATTTTGAGTGTTTTTTGGCGGAAAAAAAGGCCTCGATCTTGTAGGGGTTAAATTATATTTACTACCGAAGATTCTCCTTTCATCCCTCTTGTTGGCATCTTTGCAGCAACTGCTCATCATGTCAGAAAAACACCGTTTTTATCAGGGTTTTTTTTTTGGCGACATGCCACCTTGCGTGCCCTCCCAGCAGAGGTCGATATCGGGAGGGAGCCGGGCCCAATGGCCAAATGCTCTAACGGATTCGGCGAATATCGCCAGAAAAAAAAACACTGGTTTTTATTCGACTTTAAAACCCATTTCTTTGGCACACACTTTCAATCTTTGGCTGACTGACCTCCTTTTTGACTAAGTGGTGGGCCATGTCTATTGATCCACTCCTTGTCTGCGAAAGTTCATTCGGCCTTCAGGGATGCCCCCGTGCCTGTCCCCATTTTTTTTATCCCCTTGGAAAAACACATTACCTTTTTATTTGCCATGCATGGTAAAATTTGGAAATTTGGAATTCATAATTTCAATCAGAGGCCCCAAATTAGGTGGAACTGGTGTAGAAAATAGATTAATCAAGCATAAAATAGTTTTGTTTTTCTTAACATGCACTCTTAGGGAAAAAGTTGGGGACTTTGTGAGGATGAGTGAGAGGGGTGACTCACCCCACCTCACCCCACCCTCAAAATTACTTACTGAAGATTTTATTATCAATTATTGATTTCTCCTATTAGTGAGGGTGGAAACTAGCATAGCCTAGAAAATTAGTGTCACTTGCACAAAAAATTATTCAGATGGAAGTCGATAAAAATGCGAAAATATTTCAGAAATACACTAATTAAATTATTCCGTGAACGGTGTGACTTTGGTAAATTGGTACACGCAACATGCATTGATTGGACAAATCATTGTAGTCATCTTCTTCATCTACACTCTTTATTGTCCTTAGCTATAGAGACAAGAAAATCATCTAAGGTAAACCAACCTATAACAGGCCAACTGTCTAATGCAGACATCTACATAACCCCCCCATTACAATCCATTTCAGATTTTTGCTTCTACAATTTAATTAGGTTGGTTAGTGGCCCACATTAGTGCATTAGGTGATTGTGATAGAATTAGTAATGACTGTCATAGGACACTTACACTTTGTGAGTGTAAACTCATCATAAAGAGTTGTTTTTTTATTCCTTTGTGTGATGGCCACATTAAAAATTCTTGTGGTTGTGTTAGGGAATCTGAAGACTGCATTAGATGGTAAGATGACCATCATGAACACATGTTTTATTGATTTCAGATAGTCTACAGACTGGTTTGGAAAAATACTTTAAAAATTCATAACAAATTCCTACTTTGTCCAAAAACTAAAATTTTAACTGCTTCTTTCATTTCTCAAAGTTGTCTCTACTAGAAAAAAATCTGATTTTATTTTGCTAATGGCAACATACCAAATCAGTCATTTTGCCTGTCATAGGCTGGTTTACCTTATTTATCTTAGATTTTGAATTTTTTGGGTTAACTTTCTTAGTGTTAGGGCCAAGTCCTTCTAAAGTTTGTTCTACTTAACCCCTAAAAGGACTCTTTGTTCCCTTGGAGGACAATTTGGGTCCAGGTAGGTTCCTACGACCTCAATTATTAGTCAATTTTTTGAAATTTTTTGAGGATGTGTGGTTTTGCAAGAGCCTCGTGGATATATAATTTTTATTTATTTCAGTTGGTGCCTAGGAGTAAAAGTTATGGCACAATAAGCCAAAAATGGAGGTTGGCGAGTAGTACAAAAAAATTACAAAAAATTAAAATGATTTAAAAAAAAAATCTTTCTAAAACTGTATATTTTTTTCTACATTTGAAGCTTTGTTTCATTCTATTTGGAATAGTGATGAGAAAGTTATGGACAATCTTAGTTTTTTGGGCAATCTAAGCATCTTCTTGAAAAAATAACTTATAGGATTCATTTTTTAATGCAATTTTTACAATTTTAAGAAAAAAAATTGTTAGGTAGGGTTGTATTTGCTTGCTAGAACAATCTCACCATTGGGATTATTGTATTACAATTTCATCTTAGAGCTATTAACAATTTAGTTTTTTTCCTTGATTTTGAACCTACTTCTACTGTAAAAATATTTAATGACTAAAAATTAAGTGTTCTTTTCTTGAATTTTTTTCCTAGATTCTCAACTCAAGTATGCAATAGAAAAACTTAGAAAATCAAAATTGATAGTAAAAAAAATTTAAGTTGAGAAGATTCAAAGCAAAAAATTATAGTCAGCCAAGGTGCAAGAAAACGTATTTTCTTCACTTTGGATGCAAATATCTTGCAATCTATACAATCAAAGTTTCTGAAATTTCTTGCATACATTTTTCTACTATTCTATTATAACATCCGGGATAAGATCCTATGGTTAGACATGCAAAAGAAAACAATTTTTAAAGTTTTTTGTTCTTTGCAATAGAAGTGGCAGTTTTGAGTGTTTTAACCCCTAAAGTTCCATGACTAAGGTAGGAGATCCATAAACCGCTCATCTAAGAGCTGAAGCTGACTTTTGGGGAGGTAGAACTTCTTAAAATATTTTTCAGTAAATTTTCCTTGAAAGGCAAGACAAATTGGCATCTAACCCAAGTAGTTTCATATTTTTTGAAGCTTTGTAGAATTAGTTATGAATTTCTGAAGTTGCAGAAAAGTGCATTTTTGTGGGCTCTAAAACCGACCACCTCCTCAAATGCACACCACTTGTACACTGGAAAGTGCAAAATGTACCTCTAGAGCCTGATTGGTTTTAGAACCCGCTCCATTTTAGGACCTCCTACCTTATGTTTTCACTGAAAACGCTCAAGAACTGCCATTTTTAGTACCAGTACAATTTTTTTGAAAAAAACACTTTTTTGACACATGTAACCACAGGATCTTGTAGTATCCTGACTTGAGAACATGTGGTAAAAATTTCAGATTTCCACCACATGGATTGCAAGATATAAGCATTCAAATTTACCAAAATCGTTTTTTTGACCCTGCGAAAAAACGGGCAGCTGCACTTCAGGAGCTCACTTTTCTATGAAAATATGTCCAGCATGGTGGTGCTTCTTTGAATTCTTTTTCCTAGACAAGTTGGCTACATGCTTAAAAAATTTCACATCATTTGGAATTGTACAACATATAGGAAAAAAATAATAAGTAGAATGAAGTAGAGAATGATTCAAAATAATAAATTGTTAAGAATTTTGGTATGGAATTGAAAAATGCCAATCCCAATGGTTGAAATGTTGTAATAAATAATCTACATCCTATGCTTTTATTTTTTTGAAAAAATATTGAAAATTGAGTAAGATAAAAAACTTCAAAGTTTATTTCAAAGTAGAGATTCCATAACTACCCGCAAACTAAAATTCCTCATAACTCTTGACACATTGGAAAAAATGGAATGATTAAAAGCTTTCCACATATATATAACTCTAGAAAACTAATTTCAAATTTGTGTTTCTGAAAAAAATGATTTTTTTTATATGCCCGGACTGCCCGGCCGAGGAAAAATGTAACATATTAGGCCATAACTTTTGACTTGTATTTCCAAATGTCATGAAAGTTAGTGCATACGGAAGATATTCCTCGCGCACAACTTCAATTAAAATTTCAGCCAAAAATATGAAAATCTCCAATCACAAGTACTTGCCCAAAATTTATATACTCCCAAAAAACACATGTTGGTCCTTTAGGGGTTAATGGAGAAAAGGCCTCGGTCCTTTAGAAGTTAATGCCAATTATTTTATTTTAAGCAATTTTTCTAGCACACCGATCATCTTGCATACACTTATTTTTAATCAAATGGCTTTATGACAACACTAAAGTAGATGAATCCATTGAGAAAAAAATGTTGCCTCGTTCTTGTGGATGGATGATTTATTTATTTATTTGAGATATAGACATATATAAGACCAGGCAATAGTAATTAAAATTATTTATTTCCAAAGAAGTACTAATTAATTATTATTTTTTGAAGTGTGCTATCAAAATAGTCAACAAGCGTCATCAACCCTCAAAACCAACATAATTGAACCATGATGGTTATCCTACTCTACTAAAATGGATGTAAGCTTTTCCTAAATTAATCACTATTTGTTGCATTAAAATAGTCAGTTTTTGTAATGGGTTTACATCCAAGAGATAAAAGTTTCCATTAGAGTCATTGCCTCTCTCTAATATAGTCACTCAAAGCTTTGATTGTAACACAATATTATCTGTTGTGGCCCAAATTTCAATTATCCAATAGTAGTTGTTTTGATAGAATTCTTGACTATTCTTATAAGCCTTTTCCTAAACTTCTGATAGAATTGAAGCAAAGTGTTTAGAATGAGTAGGAAGGCCTTCTAAAATAAGGTGAGTATTCTACTTGTTTTTGAAGCATCAGAGTGAAGACAATTAGCATGCTCACCTTATTTTTTGAACCCACTCTTATTACACAAAAGAAAGTGCATATTTTTAACTCCTAAAAGATTTTTAAAAATGATAATTTATTGATCAATTTGATTTATCACATTGTAAAAGTTACACTTTACATGGGCTCCAAAATTTGTATCACAATAATTAATAAAAAAATACTTCATGTTTTGATTAAATATAATCTAATTTTGATTTTTTTTAAATAAATTACAATGTCTCATTCAACATTCATAACATGTATAACGTTATGAGGCAATGTTCTTTCTATGCTGGAAACGCATTGTGCTTTGTTAGATGCTTGGGAGGGACATATCAATTAATTCAAGGCTTGGGGTTGGCCGAGGAGCTAAATAAGACAATTTTGTTCACTGTAGGAGGATCTTTTTGAAGGATGCAAAAGGAACCTATGTTTCATTAGTACACAATTTTATGCTGCAAATACAAAATGGATAATATTGTAATTAGCCTAAACCATTCTCCCTTGGAGAATGGTGTAATCCCTCCTTAGATATCTAAAAGTGGATTTAATTAGTTTAATCTACATAGAGTCACCACTATTTTTGGACGTTTTTTTTTATAAAAATGTAACCTTTTGAAGTGCATCTGGCCTTTTTTTTGCAAGTCCAAAAAATAATTTTTGTCAATTCAAATGCTAATTGGTACTTGTATTAGAAATGACAATTTTAGAGTTTTTGGGTGAAAACATAGTCAAGGAACTATAGGGATTAACCCTCAAAGAATGTTGAGGTTGAAAAGTTGCCACTTCATTGTTCCATGTAAAAACAAAGAATGCACCTATTGGTTCAATAATCCGAGCATTTGGATGATTACCTTGGTCATAGAGGACCACCTTGTGTGGGCCAGGATGAATTGCCACCTTCGCTCGGCCCCTTGGAAAAATGATTCTTCCACCTCCCCTACCTATTGAAAGTTGATTTGGGATGATTTTTTTTTTTCAGTCCGAGAATCAAAGCAGCTCAAATACATCTTGGGGGCAAAATGGGGGACCCCTAGGGGGACCAAAATGCCCCAAATTAAGGGGCATCACACAACAATATTAGTCCTTACAAGAGGGCGGGGCAAACTACCCTCCTCACTCAGCCCCTCAAAAAAACGCTGTATTTTATTATTTTCCATGCATCATACAATTTTGAAATTTTGAATTCATATTTGCAATCAAAGGCCCCACATTAACTAGAAGAGATACACAAGGTAAATTAATCAAGCACAAAATAGGGAGATTTTTTTATTTACTTGCACCTTTGCAATGACTTGGAGAGGGTCCGAGTGAGGGGGCCAATTCACTTGACCCCCTCTTTTTGTAAGGACTAAGAGCCGGTCTCCATTGGGGTTTGGAGGGGTTCAGAAATAGATTTTACACGGCACAAAATAGATTTTATACGGCACACGGAGGGGGGAGGGGTCGGGGGGGAGAGGGCTGTAAGAAATAGATTTTACACGGCACAAAATAGGGGGCTTTTTTTTATATGCTCCCTTGGATGGACTTTGGTAGGACAAGCGAGGGGACCAGTTCACCCTGGCCTCCATTTGGGGCCGGGGTGGATTGACCCCTCACTCGGCCTTGCGGACAAACCCTGTTTTTTGCACATTACTTTTTTTGCAAATTTTGAATTCATATTTGCGATCAGAGACCCCAAATTTGTTGAACGAAGTCAAGAATATACCTGGAACGGTCCAAAATAGTTTTTTTTTTTTTTACATGCACCCCTGGTAAGACCGAGCGAGGGGGTCAATCCACCCGGGCCTCCATTTGGTCCTAAGGGTCCCCCATTTTGCCCCCCAGATGTGTCTGAGCTGCTTTGATTCTCGGACAGGAAAAATAAATAAATCATCCCAGACCGACTTTTCTGTAAGTAGTGGAGGTGGAAGAATCATCCCAGCCACTCACTGTACTGTAGTACCTTACCATATTACGACTTCCTGGTTTCCGGGAAGTTGCCACCAGCACGAGGTCCCGTTCCTTGTTTCTGGGAAGTTGCCTGAGTTTAGGGATTTCAATTTCCTGATGATGGTGATCACCATGCTCAACAGTGTCTGCCATGCCCGCTTTCCGAGCTCCTTTTCGTCTGGAGATCCACGCCACCACAACTACAGCAACAATAGGGCCAGCTGTCAAAGGGAACTTTCTGGAAGAAAAAAAAACAAAACTGGAGTTGGATTGGTTGGTTGGTTGGATTTCGAAATTGGAATACAAGTGGGGCTGGTTGTAGCTTCTGGTTACTGGCAATGAAATTCCGTTTCATTTGTTGAAATCTTTAAAACAAAAATGGAATACAAGAGTCCTTTTCCTTGGAACTCAAATGGGGATGGGATGGGAAGTGGGAAGTGGGACCCAAAATCAAGAAGGGGCACCCAAAACCACTCAACATTAGGTTTAGTCATAGCCCCTCCAAGAAGTAAATCGTCTCACAAAATACAAGCGTGGGGAGAGAAAAGAGGAGTCACTAGGAAGCCATTGAGCAAGAAGGCATTGTGACATCCCTTCTGAACATGAACACCATGGTTTTCTCAGAGGTTGAGACTAATCCATTGTCATGAATGCATGCAGGTGGTGCATGCAAGGTAGAAAGAGGACATGCGTCAAGCAAGGTGAAAGTGACGTAAGCGGGAGTGAAAAATTGTCAGGGAAAATCATTTTTCAACCCATTTCTTTACTTCCAAAGCAAAATAATAGCACTTCTCCAAACTCAAAGGTTGAGAGATCCATGAACCACGGAAAAATACTTACAGCATGGCACACGTCTAATCTCCGAGAATCATCTGCTTCTCGAAAGGGCTGTGACTACCCCTAATTATGTATCTTGTTGTATTGTACATTTGATGTGCCTAAATTGGTAGGATTTAGGTACATGTTTTTAGTTTGTTGATTTGGGATGTACTTACTTTAGATTTGAAGCTACATTACTTAGGAATTGAGTACATTCTTGGCATTTATTTTGACAAAAATTGGCACTTTTTAGTTCAACAAGAAGAAAACAAAAAAAATAAAAGCTTGTTTTTTTATTTTTAGAACTCAAGTGTACAAATTTATACTAGACTATGTTGGAAACGTTCGGAAAATTTTCAGAAACTTTGACCTTGTGGATTGAAAGATTATTTCAATTGGCTAACAAGGACCACGATGTCCTTTAGGGGATAAGATCACTCATTTAGCCAACTACTTGTGACTACATATGGGACCCAATGTGAATGGACCCTTAATTTACGCTACCCCCCCCCTCCCCCCCCCCGCCCAAGATTGGAGTTACTTCTCTCTTAAACTTAAGGATTAAGATTGTGCACTAAGACCCTAGACTGAGTGTTGCATGTGGTGTACTGTACTTGGATAGCAAGTTCAATTTAAATCAATTAAAAAAATGTGCCATATCAAGAAATTTTGTGATGACAAATTGACAAAAATACTCCATTGTCATTTAGTGAGAACAAAGGAAGAAGAGGGTGCTTTAGTAGTGAAATCCAATGTCTGTTATGAAGCTTCAAAGGATGTGGGATAACTTGAAGATCAAAGCTTAACCCTTTAGGGCCTAAGGAGCCCCAAGCAACCTCTTGAATTCTTTTGGAATCAAATTTGCATATTAAAATTTTATAATTTAATTTAAATTATTATTTTTCCACAAATAATCATTTATATCTTCTATCTGATCTAATTTTTTAATTTTTTTAGAAAAAAAATGAAATTTATAAGATTTTTAGAGTTTTTATCTTTGAAAAATTATAGTAATTACAAAAAAACTCACTTTATCATGAAATTTTGGTAGAAAATAGAAGAAATTATAATGAACAGTATGGTGAAGTTGGCATGCTCTCTTTAGTTATACACAAATAAATTCGATAGAGAAACATGTTCCACAATGCATTTTGAAACTCTAGAAATCCCAACTCAAATTGCCATAGACAAATAATTATTGCTCCAAATTTAATGGCCAATGGCTTATTGGAAGTGGAATTTTCTTGCCCTCACATCTCATTGACAACTCATAGGCAACTGAGGCTAGGAAAGTATTCCAATTTCCAAAATTCAATTTAAAACGACCAAATTTGGCATGCTTGGCCCTAAAGGGTTAAGTACTCATTGTCAAAACGTAAGAATTTTGTTCACATTAGATGAGATTTGGGGGTTTGGGAGGGCCGTTTTAAGCCCGTTCGTGGCGTTGTTCCCCCGGCCGTTAAAGAATGCTGTTGTTAGAATTTATTTGTTTTGAAAAGAAAAAGAAAAAGAAAAAGAAGTTTAGTCTTAAAATGAAAAAAAAAAAGATGAAATAAATAAACAATCTCTGTGCCACGTCAGGCAGCTTCTGAGACGTAGTTTCAGGGGCTAGGAACCCTGGGGAACTCGTAGCCCTTTGCAGGGGCTGAAAATCATCTAATGAAAATATAATTTTAGACCTTATTTTGGCATAGTAGAATAATATTTTTCAAAAATCTATAAACTAATAAAAGTTGGGGGAATCAAGCTAAATTTACTCTCTAGAAACCCGTTTGCGATTATTTCCATACATTTTTATACTAGTCAATTGCAAGATTCTATGATTATATACATGTAGAAAATATCATTAATTTTTTTTGGTTCTTTATGTATACTAGAAATAGCAAGTTTGAGCAATTTTTGACGAGAAAAAGACCTTGGAAATTTAGAGGATAAGTGGCATTTGAAGCTATGCAAGAAACTCATGCATAGAATGAGTAGCCATATTAGGGTAGAAAATCTAGGTTAAGTGATCTGTGGCATGCTTAATTAGATGGATCCTAAAATATTCATTTGTATGGAATGAAGATATTGTAAGTTAGTTGTCGAATATATTTTATTTTTCAAATTTAATGCTGAAATTTAAAAATATATATTTCTAAAATTGACAAAAAAAAATTTTATACTTTAATTTTTAAATAGTAGCCACCAAAGTGCCAAACTTGCAATCCGACTACAATCCCCTAAGGTGAGTACATGTTACATCAAGGCTAGTATAGTGTTACAAGTAGAAACATGTGCCCAACACATATAATACCAAGTTGTTTCTTTTGAAACAACCCGTAATATTGAGTTCAACATAGCTAGCAACAAATGAACAAAATAGAAGGTCCATAAACCGTCCCTTTAACCCTACCCAATTCACCAAGGATTGTATTATATATTTCAAGGATCATCTTGGTCTTAGTCATTCATAGATAGAGGACGCATTTACAATGTGATTAATTTACTTGTAAGCCTCCTCTTTTTAGTAGCAACATCAAGATGATCACCCATTTCTGACCACTTAAGCAATTTAGCCTATCTATTGCATGGAGAAGGTTGAAGGAAAAAAATCTCTACGTACAGGAAATAGATTTTAGATGGATTTCATAATTTCTTACATTTTTTTCCCTCAAAAACAAAATTAGCCTGAATTTTTTCCGTAAAGATTTTTTTTTGTCCCGTTCTCAATACATAAGCAAAACAATTTTCCAACCACAAGCTAGTTACAAAATCAATGTAAGTGATGATGACAATTTACATGTTTGTGATTATTGCATGCTTTTCAATGTACACCTCGTGGACATTTCTACAGCCGATCGGGAATAGAGTGGCCTAACAAGCGAGAACCAGTGTTTTTTTTTTCATTTTCCATGAAGTGGCGAAGTGGCGATATTAAATATTATGGTGGTGCTCCAAGTTTCAACATTCATCCAAGTGCTGTATAGAAAATGTGATACTACATATCTATAATTCTATTTTCATTCACAATGTGGCGATTTCATCCAAGATTTTTCTTGAACTTGAAGGTTTTTGGCGATTTCATCCAAAATTTTACTAAAAATTTCCTATAGGCTTGGTGCTAGGTCAAAAATTTTGGTGCAATTTTGCACCAAATCGCCGGAAAAAAAAACACTGGCGAGAACGGGACACAGGTTGGAAACGGGTGGTCTCCATCACATGCGGCCAAGTGAACGTTGAAGTCAGCTTGTTTGTTTTTTCTTCTGAGAATGCTGCTCGTGTCTTGTACAATCCTCACTTGTTTTCCAACCGCCGTGCGCATTGAAGGAGGACATGGAGTGCACTTCCAGTGGACAGAGGCTATTGTCTGGACTCTGGAGCCCTTGTCAGCCAAGCTTGGTGGTGAGCGATGAGTGGACTATGTCTGAGAACGGGTACAGTACAGACAAAAAGCTGTCTGTCTGGTCTGCAGCATTAATAAAAAGAAGAGCTTCAATATTGGGATGCAACGTACAGTACGCTACGCTTGTAATTTCCCACACTCAGGGACTAACTTAAAGTTCATAAACACAGATTTCAATGAATTATGATAAGAGTAAACGTACCTAGGTTGCAAATGAGGGCACCGTGAGATTCAGAAAATGTCTCAGGATAAGATATTTCCGTTCATTAATGTCGGTAGAATGTTTTGTTAATTTTCAGGAATACCTGCTCTCTCTGTGTGTGGCTGGAATTGAACAGGGAGAGCCAAATGGCCATGAATCGGATTGAATTTGTCAAGCTTAGGCAATTTGTGGATTGAAATTGGTGGGTGGAGAATGCCACCATGGAAAACGAAGGCAATTTCAATTATCATATGCAGAATTGTGTTTTTTAAAATGAATCCGTTTCCAAAAATGATATGCGTAAGTGTTTTCTTTTCCGTTTGTAAGTACTACATTTTATAGATTGAAACTGAGAGCAGTTGCACGAACTGAAACTGCCATTTTAACTGAAATTGGTCAATGTAATGGAGATTCCGTCACAAGATAAACCCATTGGTTTTGCTCAATCCAGATAATTGCTAAGTCATCTCAAATACACTCCTCAGACATTAATTATGACAAATCAACACCTGAAAAGTTTTGGTTAGGTCTTCCTGGGAGCCAAAAAATAATGATTCTTTTAGTATGCATTTCTTGGACTCCTTTATGAATAAAATACACATTTTCAAAGAGCTGAAAATTGGTGCATCCAAAGTTTTCAATGACTCTAGGCTCTCATAAATAAAATAGAGGTTGTACATTTTAGACTAGAAATAATTGCAGATACCGTAGAACCAAACTTGCAAGACGACTTTGGGGCATGGGTAATCTTCTCCTGAATAATCTTCTTGTTCTTCTTCAATTCCGGCATGAGAAAAAGTGTCTGTACGCAATCCGTCTGCAGTGAGTGTTTCTGAAAGCATTTGGATTTGTGATGATCTTCCACAGATTTATTATGTTAACAAACTCTACAAAGCCACTTGCAACCTTGAACAGTTGGTGATATTGTTGTAGCAACCCACTGCAGGTCATTGGACTCTGTTCTTCAATTGCAAGCCACTAATTTAGACAGGGAGACGTCGGAGAACTTGGACTCAAACATTCTTGGGAAGAGCTCCTGAAGGACACCTTGAGAGCTCATCTGGAGAATCGTGGTATCTAAGCCAGATGTTGTAGGCAATTGTGAGGCGAATTCATGAGCACAGATTCGCCTCCAAATCCCTCAAATGTTGCCAGGTCCAGATCCACTAAATTAGAACTAAGTTATTCCCCTCCTCAAAGCCTCAAATTAAGTTACCAAGACTCGTTTCAGAAGTCAGTCGGTGAGCGCAAATTCGGTCCTGGCCGGTGCATCCAAGTGGACCCCAAATCTGGGGGTAGAAAAACACCTTCTATAAATTAAAAAAAAGGCCCAAAGTCCACAAAAGCTCATTGCACTACGGAAGCTCCACTCGGCCTGCAATCTCATTACCTTTGTACTGAATTGCTTGCTCACCAAGTGTCCTTAGTCTGCCACACTGAATTTCCTACCGACAGTACGTACTGGCATACAGACTTTTGGACGGAGAGGAAAAAAAAGACAAGAGTAATTAATCCCCAATGGAGTGTAGTCACCGTTGTGTACGTGCGCATTAGAGCTTGGGATCCATTGTCTAGTAATCCTTCTTGAGCTTGTACCGACATTCAATATGAAGTTGGATTAGCACAAGCTAGGACTGTTTGAATTGTGATCCATTGAATGAATTTGTTGGTAGCACGTTCCAACTTGCGCAAGATGCCAGACCCTAACTGTTCCTCGGAGACCGACAGAGCTTTGGCGCTTCAGCAAATTCTCCCGTCAAAAAATGGGTACCAGGGGGGTGACGTGAAGAAAGAGAGATGCAATTCTAAGAAGCTGGAGTCGAATGTCTTGCAGGGCAGAGGCCATGTCTACAGGTTTGTTGGTTAACTTCATAATGTTAGTTTGAGTGAGCTGGAAAGCTGGATTTGAAGTGCAGATTTTGTAAAGAATTGAGCTTGTGAAGAAGGTGATCAAATGTGGGTTTGACTGATTTAGCATTCACATTTGCGGACTGTTAGCAATTGTTCAAATTTCAAACATATTTTGGCCATCAAGACGTACTGGTATTCTGTGTTGCTTACCGCATGATATTACCGGATTACCATCTATCTTGCTCGCTGACATGCAGCCATTGCATGCATCTGTGGACAATTTGTTCAATTGTTTGAAGAAGTTTCATCATCAGCATCTTAGTTCCCTTCCCTTGTATTCATGGTCTACGTAGATCAGGGACCATGAGAAAACCGCAATTGGTCAAGTTAGAAAGGATTGAGCGTATGGCAGACATCAAAACTTGAGAAATGTATGATGCCGGTTTTGATGGTCAACTACTACTAGGAAATTGAACGGAACTAAACAACTGAATCTGCGAAGTTTTTGATATAACGTCAATTTTTTTAAATTGGCGATAGTTTGTGGCCTGAAAGTAGATCTTTGTGAAGATATGTCTCTCAATTTTTGGCTTGTGGAATATCGGCAGTTTAACGAAATTGACATTATATGAAATTGACATTTTCTTGCAGGACTGTGAGCTTGAAAGGGCAATCGACTCGCAAGAAGGCCCGGGGGAAAGAAAGCTCCAAGCACTTTGGGGTGCGATTCAGGCCTGACCTCCACAAGTGGGTGGCCGAGATTCGAGTGGCCGAGTGGAAATCTGTTGACAAGAAGGTAACACAATCATGTGATTTTCCATTTTGTTTTTTAAAACGGAAGGTAGCAATTGCATTTCATTAAATGAACTCCTACTGAAATTGCTCAAACTAAAACACAGTAACTTTCACTTTCAGTGAAATCATAATATGTAATTGCAACTCCTGCAAAACATCTCTATAATTGATTGATGTTGAGCATTATTTCTTTTTTCTTATTGATCTATCATACAATTTTTCCTCAATGCAAATTAATTGGAAGAAATGAGCTTGTCCAAACCTTTCATCACTCATCCTGCATTTGTCAATTAACAGAAGTTTTTTTTGCCAAATTTTGATGGACATTCCCTTAGGTATGGCTGGGCACCTTTGACACTGAGGTGGGCGCAGCACGGGCAGTGGATGCTGCCCGCAAGCTTCTCAAGTGCAAGAAGAAAAGGCTGCCCAACTTCCCGTGCTTGAATCTGGACGCCTATGCAGAGACTATCCCCTCTCACTTAAATTTGAACGACCTTGAAAACGAGGCCATGTTCAAAGAGGTCACACTCTTTGTCAAGCATAAAGTCCAAGAGTACGCAGCCAGCTTTGGTCCGAGCACGCTCAGTGATTGCGTCTCTGTTGTAACCTCGCATCCGACTAGTATCTATTCTCAGCCTACAACATCTCTCGATACCCAACACCACGAGTTTTCATTCCACTCGCAACCCTCGTTTGTTTCTTCGTGTGAAGATCATAGCAACTTATCATTGTATCGAGATCATAGTCACTTCCCGCCATGTCAAGGTTTACCCGCCGTATCATCATCATTTTTGAGCAGCTCAATTTCCGAGGAAGAGGAATTGAGTTGGGCTCACCTCGATGAACCTGCGTGTAGTTTGGACACACTTGGCCTGTTTCCTACTTACACGGAATTGATTGACGATCAATCTATGGTTGAATGTGAGACGATGAATGCCAAGTCGCAGTTGTCATGGGAAGAGACAAATTTATTCTCTCTTTTTGATGATGAGTTTTCGCTGGATGATGTGTTGGTGGGTGGTTCTGAGTATCGCATTCCAAGCAACAACCAAGCATATAATTGCGCTCAAGAGCTCACAAGCATGGACGTTTCTTACGATGAGGTGAGTCATGTATTGGAAATGTGTTATAATTTTGAATGCGTAACATTTGTTTACTGATGGTTGATGTGTCATAAATTTAGACATAAATTTGAAGTAAAAGTATTATTTTACAGGGAGATACTATATCATGAAAAAGGAGCTAATAGTCATGCCTCATGTTGTCCTTGATACTGTACATTTGGTACGAGTCAAAAGTTATGCCAAAAATATAGAATATAATGTAAATTCCAGAGTAGCTTACAACAATTGCACTGAAAAAGAGCAGTTGGAAATCATGTCGTATTCCAGTTGGTGACCAGTTACAGCCACATTGGATGGACTCCACGCCTGGAATAATTAAGATGTGACTTCCACTCATGTTTGCTCTGGTTGTAATTGCTGTAATCTGCTGTAATTTCACAAATGAAAAAATGCCAATGGCATACATTGGTTTGTAACAAGTTTGTGGATGCTGTTTTTTGTGGTGCAGATGCCTTTTAGCAATTGCTCAACAAAGCTTGATCACATGTCTGAATTTCAAAGAACAGCGTCCAGCACTGTTGATATAAGTATGCTGCAACAGACGCTTCACCCTTTTAATAATAGTTTTCTCATGAGCCCATTAGATTTCCTACAAGTAGTTTTCTAGTTGGTGATGGACACTAAATTAAAATCATTGTACGAGGTTGATCAATCCTGAGTAACTCGGTAAGGACATGGAGGATGTGAAGTTTCCAATGAATGACTTTCAAGGTTCCTGTGGAAACGACAGAGGAATGCCCATATTTCGATTCGGTTGATGGATATTAATTGTATGGCTGATGATGACAACCGTCACAGACCTGTCATTTGTTTTCGAATATAACCCTAAAATGATGGGCCCGTCACCGTTGTCACAAACCATGCAATTAATATCCTCCGACTTGATGAGTATGTGTATTCTTTGGGTTTTTTTACAGGAATCTTGAAAGTCATTCATTGGACATTGTAAGTCACTCATAGTAATTATTACAATGTTACGAGTTGGAATAGTTGCAATTCGACCAAAATGTCAAAAGTTTGAAACCTAGGTGATTGATGGTGTGATTATATTTTATTGTAAGTCTCCGATTTCTATAGAATTATGGAGCATTTGGAAGTATGATAAATACAAGTAGTCACGCGAGGTGCTAGTATCGGTTACTAGTAGGTTTAGTTTGTAAAGTAACCCTTGTGTAAATTTGGATGTTATATTTTATCACAATGTACGTGATGTTTGAGTAACATTTTGATTATTGACATCTTATAAAATTTGTACAAGTATTGACATTTCTTTACCAAAATAACTTTTCGTGTTTCATTTTATGATGAATCATCTTCAAAAATTTGGAACATAGCTTGAAGGAGATACCCTACGTAAAGGTAAGATTCGACATAAATTAAGTCATTTTTGTAAAAGAGTGCTACATGTCATCTTGTGAATGGTGTGAGGCAACATGGACCCTTGAGAAAATCCAACGTGGAAATTCAATTTCAACACTTGAGTGTCAAATTAGCCCTTCATTTGTGGTACCTATATCCCCAATGCAACCAAAGGATACTACATAGCATGAACCATCCAAAACATTATACACAAAGCCTTAGAGGGCATAGTTTATAAAGCTCAAAAGCTCCAATACCTAAGTCCTTAAAATACTTTGTCCTAAAACCCCTTCTCTCACTTAATAAAAAATAGAAATATTGTTTAAGTACTTAACAAGTTTCATGTCGAAAGTTCATGTAAAGCTATTTGACTTCTCATCAAATCTCCGAACAAAGTTTGGTCAAAGAGTGTGGTACATAATAAAAAGTTTTAATCTTATATTACCCTCTTTGTAGTGTGTTTGCACTACTTAATGGATATTTCTAAAAAAGACTCCAAATTCATTTAAATGTGTTGGATTTGTTCTAAGCACACATTTATTGTATTTGCCAAAAAAATATAATTTTGAGCACGACACTCCATCCTAAGGAATGTGTTGGGTTTACTTATCCCACACACTACTCGCAATGGTGAGCTCATTTTTTAACAATATTATTCAATTGTAATCACTATAGTCTTGGTGGTGCATAATTCATCAACTCTTCTTCCAACTCCTTCCCTTTTTAATTTTATATATATTAGTGTAATGGTAAAGGAATTCCAAGCACATTTGTATGTGTGCAAACTGCATAGGTTATGTCTTAACCCCTAGATGACGGACCTATAACCACTGATTTCAGGCCTCAGTGCCTATCACTCAATTTGCTGCCATTTTGCAACTAGATATGTATGAAAAAAATTTAATTTATTTTTCAGAGATGGAATTACATGTCTTCTTTTTTTAGTTTTTTTGGGGGAAAATTGATTTTTTTGAGAATTTTTGAAAAAAAAGAGAAGAAAAATCACATCAAATAGAAAATTATTTCAAAAAAACTGAAAATTTCACCATGTGTGTTTATTACAATGACAAACATCATGGTGTAAAATCAATTTCCGTCTCATTCTATAATTAGAAAATAATAGACATTGAAAATACATCCAAAGTTCAAATTGCAATAAAATATGCAATATTAAGAATTTTTTCAAAATTCAAATTGGAGAAGAAACTAGATTAGATGACCTTCATTTTGTTGGTTGGGCTCAAACTCAGAAAATATCATTTTTGTGGAGAAATTTCAGATTTAGAGCAAGGAACAACAACTTCCCAAAATACACTAAAATAGCATATTTTGTGATCCGTTTCTTTTAATAACTTCTCATTTATGTGAAGATAGACACTTGCATGACTACAAATTCAACTATACACTCTTTGTAATCCACCATGGAGGGTGAGCAAAAATGAAATGGATGAAAAAAAGTTTCCAAGCAATGTACAGATGACTGCACAATCATCCAAACGCCACAAAATGGCTGTCCCGGCGTTACAGGGTTAAGCTGCTCATGTCTGACCACCCATACTCACATAGGCAATTGGTCGGGTTAACTAATTCAGAATCTCAATTGATTTCATGATGTTGTCGTATTAAGTTACTTGCTGAGTGAGAGTTCATAAACTGGGTGACAGAATCTCTATGGACAGTAGTACAATACTCATGATATCGTTCACATTCACTACCTGTCAACAATTATAGGCAACCGACTACAAAGTACTAAGTGAACTTAACTTAACCCCTCATAGTCGAAGGGGACCAAAAGTGTCCTCACAGAAAATTCAAAGTGCTGTAACTTTTGCATCCGATGTCCAGATTCAATAAAATTTGTTGGTAAAGTTGCGCTCTCTCTTCTAGTTTATGTGGTACAATTTTCAGACCAATACAAGCTTTATTGATTTCTTGAAAGCCAATCGAAGTTCATAGGTTCAATTTGAATTCACCAAACTGCATTTGAAGGCTGCAACTTCGGGGGCTTGTATCTCCTTCACCCAATGTTCGTTTTCAATAAAATTTGTTGTGTTATGTTCTCCTTTAAGTCTAGTTATTGTGGTTAAATTTTCATATCAACCCAAGTTGTTTTGAATGCTTAGGAGCAATTCAAAGTTCAAAATCCAGACATTTTTGCAGTACAGTGAACTTTGGCGGCTTATAACTTCTTTAGATAGGGCTTGTTTTCAATAATTTTTGTTGGAAAAGTTGCGCATACTAGTCTAGTTCTTGTGGTAAAAATTTCATATCAATACAAGAAGATATGATTGACTGAGAAGCATTCTAGCAGAGGTAGGTTCAGCTGTAGATGTGTTTTTTTGCTACTTTTTTCACTGTTTTTGACATTTCAAAATAATTTTGCAAATGCAGTGAGTCAATTAAATGTGTGTTTTTTTCCACCAAAGTGTTTGTCTTTTGGTTTAGAATCACTTTGTAGTTTAATGTTTTTTTCATTTGAGTAGGTTTAGAAATCAAATTCCACCTCGAAATGTGTTTTTAGGAAAATTTCAACATCTTTTTTTAACACTAAACATTATAATCTTTCAATCTATATGGTCAAATGACCCCAAATTTTACTTAGACCATCTACAACATGCACACTACAAGATTGTACAGTTGAGATTTTCATACCTTACTCACATTTAAACTTATAACACTTGAAAAGCAAGGTTGTTTTTTGACATGGTTAGAGCTTCGGTGGTGAGGGGTTAAGCTTAAGAGTATTTCATCACCAAGAAGCTCGTGCTACACATCCCTGTCCATTAATTTTGTAGCTAGGCTTACCTTCGAAAAACAAGACCACGTCTGGCTGAATTTCTGGAGACACTGAGATCATCAATGGGCACGCAGTACACTTATCATGTGCAGTATTTTCATTAATATGGAGCCTTTGTGCACCATACACAACATTATGAACCAGCGTTGGGTACCCTCTCACTCCCCCAGAGAGCGGGAGCTAGCCCCAACGTTGCAACTTCCCAGTCCACTGACTCTCTCCAATCTCTGTCTTCATGCAATTCATATCTCTCTCCAGCCAACCAATGACTCTCTGTAAGTTTAGACAAAGCTAAATTCACTCCCCAAAATCCTGGTAGAGACTATCCCAATCTTCAAGGGGGAATGGTTTAAGCTGGTTACCCCCTAAACGTCAGAGGTCCAACCAGGCTTAAAAATTGCCTACCTTCGCAAGTCTGAAAAGTCAAAATTAGAGTAAGTTATGAAGATCTCAACCGTAAAATATTGTAGTGTGCATGTTGTAGACGGTGTGGAACAAGTTTGGGGTCATTTGACTGTATAGATTAAAAGATTATGATGTTTTAGTGTTGAAAAAAGGTGCTGAAATTTTCTTAAAAACACATTTGGAGGTGAAATTCGATTTCTAAACCTACTCAAATGAAAAAACTTTAAACTACAAAGTGATTCTAAACCAAAAGACAAACACTTTGGTGGGAAAAAAACAACATTTAATTGACTCACTGCATTTGCAAAATTGTTTTGAAATGTCAAAAACAGTGAAAAAAGTAACAAAAAATCACATCTATGACTGAACCTCCTTCTACTAAAATGCTTCTCAGTCACTCATAACTACTTGGATTGCTATGAAATTTTAACCAAACAAACTAGACTAGTATGCGCAACTTTAACAACAAGTATTATTAGATTTGGACATTGTATGAAGAAGTTATAGGCCGCCGAAGTTCACTGCAATCCACCAATGTCTGGATTTTGAACTTTGAATTGCTCCCAATCATTCGAAACAACTCGGATTGACATGAAAACTTTACCACAACAATTAGACTTCAGTGGAAACAAAATCCAACAAATTTTATTGAAAAAAACCCATTAGATTACAAAGATACAAGCCCCCAAAGTTGCAGCCATCAAATGCAGTTTGGTGAGCTCAAATTGAACCTATGAACTTTGATTGGCTCCCAAAACTATTATATATCTTGTATTGATCTGAAAATTTTATCACACAAACTAGACTAGTATGCAAAACTTCCCCAACAAGCTTTATTGAATTTGGACATTGGATGCAAAAGTTACAACCCTTTGAATTTGACTTTCAGGCTGTGAGGACGTTTTTTGTCCCCTGTGACGTTCAGGGGTTAAGAGCAGCCCCACAGCTACACATGAAGTGGCACAGACATGGGGAGTGGCCAAGCCTTGCCACATATAACTTAGTGCCCCACAGCAGCCCCACTGTGAGGACGAAAACATGGCCGCCCACGGCCAAATTTGGAGAGTGGACAGTCAAGTAACGTCTCTTGAGTGGCATGGGATTGACTTTGAGCATCCTTTCCTTGTTGTTTTTAAGGTGCCAAACTCCCAATTGACCCTCTTGTAAATGAAAGTAAACCCCAACTAGACATCATATAAATGAAAATGAACCGAAACTGGCCCTCATATAAATGAAAATGAATTCAAGCTAGCCTTCATATAAATAAATAAATGAGACAAATACCAAATCATTGTTCCAACTACCTTCAAATCAAAACTTGTTGATGAAATGACAGATTTCTTTCATTGGCATTTGGTGACTAGTTAGGGTGGAGAGGTTATTTTTATAATGAAATCCATTGTTCATCATGAATCCTCAAAGGGTATGGGATAATTTGAAGATGAAAGCTTGAGCGCTCATTGTCAAAACCTAGGAATTGTGTTTAAAGTTAAATTTCAAACCTCATTTAGTCATAGTAAAATAACTTTTTCTAAAAAAACTTTGAACTAAGAAAATTTGGTAAATGAAGATAAATTTCATTTCCAAAAATTAGTTTGAGATTCCAAGCTTCCAATAGAAAGTTATGGACAAATTTCAAAGAGGGGTTGGAAGGAATTTCTTTTTGACATTTTCAAACATCTAGTATGAATTTTGTCCATAACTTTTGATTGAAGGCTTGGAATCTCAAGTGGATTTTTGGAGATGAAATTTACCTTGATTTTTCAACTTTTCTTAATCCAAAGTTTTTAAAAAGGATGTTATTCTACAATGCCTAAATGAGGTTTGAAAATCTACATCAAACACAATTTCTACTTTTGACTTAATTATGAGCAATTGAGCTCCTACTAATTCTAATTTACATATTCCACACGGGTTGTTCTACTTCCGATAATACCTTCTATATATAGAGAGAGCTTGTCTAAGTCACACAAAAAACAACAAATTAAGCTAAAAAAGACTTTTGAAGCAATGTGAGGTACTTCTTGAATTCAGTGGTCCTCAATAAATAGTAAGTTGAATTAAAATTCAATTTTGATGTATTGAAATTGCCTCATATTTTTTTAATCTAGGACCCTAAATTGAGTCCCTAGCTAGCCCTCAAGTCTTGGACCTTGTGCTGATTTTCTTGTCATCATGTGCATGTCCCATATTGCCATGGGGCGCAAGTGGGACACACTAGCCGGGTTAGCTCATAGGGTCTGCCAAGCCCTCGCTTGCCATTCCATCCTACCATGTAGCCGTGGGGCTGTTCTAACGATATTATGTATAGTATAATTTCTAATATGTAACAATCCCTAAAGTAATAGTGATTTTTAATCCTAGCCAGACCAAGACCGACTTGCATACAAATGTTATGTATGCAAATGATCATATATAATGTAAGAAACTTCTTTAATGTAACGTGTCAGACCAATTCCGACCAAATTCTTTATAAAAGTTACAAAACCACTTGGATTGCATTTGTCTTGAGTTTGCTAATAACTTCATCAAATGATTTTGGTCATTCAACCTTGAGGGAGAGGAACTAGAGAGAAAGTGTCTTTTTAAGGTATTGTTGTTCTAAGTCCCAACTTCTCTCGTGAATGATATAATACAACAATTAGGGGCCTCCCAAAGGAGTCAAAAGTCAAAAATCCATTTTGGGGCACTTTTAGCATCATATTTGCATTGGACAAATTTTAAGCCCACGAGGAGCCTTTATATGGAGGGTTTTTTCTTCATTTTACATTAAAAAAATTGCTCAGACTTAGAGGCTCAATTGAGTTTCTATTTTGGCTAGGCCCAATTTTGCCTCCATATTTATTTTCTATGGTCTCCAAACTCCTCCCAAATATTGTCATGTAGGCGTTTGGGAGTGAAGTGGGACTTGGGACCTCAAATGTAGTGTAAAGACCCAAGTCTCGATTTTTAGCCTTAAATCCCAGTTTTTAGACCTACTACCAATTAGATTTTGAAAATTTGGTGGGACTCAGTGTAAAAAATAACACAACCCGTGAAATGCATGAAAAAAGATTTCGTGCCCTTCGGATGATTTCGAAGAGGGCTCAAAGCTGAAAAAATATATTTTTTCATTCAACATTTTATAGGGTGTTGCTTGAATCCATTTTCAATATTAGGTGCCTAATATTCCTTTGATGATATTTTTTGACTTTCCTACATAAGAAAATGTCATATTGACATATCAAAGTTCAATATATTTTTTATTTTATTTTTAAATATTCAAATTTAAACATGCAAATTACCTTTTTTGAATTTGAGCCTAACTAATGAAATACAATTTATCAAATAAGTCTAGTTTCTACTTCAACTACAAAATTTAAAAATGGCCTAAAATTCAATATTTTATTGCAATTTGAACTTTGGACCTATGACCATGGACTGCTAGTTTTTCATTTTTTTTCTAATGACATAGTAAATTGATGCCGACCATGATGATGTTTTACACAACAATGTACAATTGTGGATAAAATTTCAGATTTTAAAAGCATATTTGATATTTTTCATTTTTTTCATTTTTTATATATGAAATCATAGTAATTTCCAATTTTCACCCAAAAAATTGAGCTTTTTATGAATTATAGTAGGCATGTAACTAATTACATCTCTTAAAAAAAATATAAATTTCATTCATATATAGTTGCAAAATGGAAGCACACAAAAAAGACTTTGAAGTTTTGAAAAGTAGTCATAAGGCTGTCCAATCTTGAATATTTAAGGTATGTACACTCCTTCCAAAACCAAACTTACATTTCAACCCAAAAGTGTTATTTTTTGTAAAATATCATATATATCCTAAAAGTCTTGAAAGTCATCCCCTCTTTGGTCCTTTGTTTACTTGTAATTCAAGATTGCATTTGAATTCATAATCACTTCTAATTTTTTTTTAATGACAACAAGGTATGATTGCATTGAATCACATTGAGTTTTCTTCTTCCTAAAAAGAGTTTTAGCTCTCATCCTTGTAAAAAGAGAAAATCAAAAGTTTCTAAGCACCACTTAAGATGCTAATTTGTGTTTCATTCAACTCCATTTTTAAGATGTCAAAGAACAAAAGGTGTTACATTTAAGTGTACTTAAGCTAACAACACTTGGATGTGCCCATATAAGGTTTTGAGCATGGTTTCTATTATTTATTTGTTAAAACCTTTTACAAGGTCTTGTTGGTAGTTGCAAGGGAATTCTAGATTCCCTTAGAATGCATTTTTTGAACTCCATACATGAATAAACTATAAATTTTTAACTATTGAAAATTGGCGTATCTAAACTCAATTTTAATTTGGCTCCTATAAATGGAGGTTGTACATATTAGGCAATAATTTGAATGGGAAGGTTCTACAAACATGCTTTGAAAATAGCTAATTGAAGAATTACAAATTTTGAACAAAATTTGGACATGCTGTAGTACAAGTAACATTCTTAAGTAAGTGGAATAAAAGCTCTTTTTTGAAATTTTATATTAAGATTTTCATAAATTTTAAAATTTTATTGATTGAAATATTATTTACTAAAATATGACTCCAAATATTCATATTTTTACGATTTACTCCAAAAAATTCCAAAAAATTCTGGAATATATCAAAGGTACACAAAATGCTTACATATTATTTTCATGATTTTTCTGAGATTTTTGGAGTAAATTATTAAAAAAATTGGAATCATGTTTTAGTCAATCATTTTTTACTCAATGAATAAAATCTAAAAATTTGTGAATTTAATACCACAAAATTTCAAAATGAATTTTTATTCCACTTATAATGAATCTATACAATATTTATTTGTATTAAAAAAAATTACTAATAAATTAGGTTATTATTATTTTAAATAAAAAACAATTTATTTTAAAAAATCATTTTATGCAATTGTGTTACTTACACCTCAATGTGTCTAATATTTGTTGAAAAAAAATCTAATTAGTCAAAAAAATTATAGTAATTTTTTGAAGTATATGAATACTTATGAGAGGCATTGTGATTGCCATGTTGTTTCCTTCCCTCTGCTTCCTTTCATCACTCCAATGAAGTGACTTTCTATCACAAATAAGGTAAATGAGTCCATTGTGGACACAAATGAGAGTAAGGCCATTGTGGACAAAATTGTAATGATCATTTTGAATGTACAATGGGGTACAATAATCTTACAACCTACCTATTTGAGCCATTCAAAGAAAAGCTCACAATATAGCTTTTATTTTTTGTATTTTTTTGGTCAACATAATTATCATTGCATCCTTATGCAACCCAATCAGGCATACCAAATTTTAATTTCAGAAAAACAAATTTCCATTTTTGGTGAATTTTTTACTTAATTTTCATGGTTTTACTTCAGAATTCATTGATAAACATTGGTGATGGATTTTTAAAATTTAATTATGGAGATATATTGGAAACATCCACATGTGCATTTTTTCTTCAATGGCATCTCCAAAAAAGTTTCACAATTTCTTCAACAAAATTTTCAATGTTTGACGTGACAATGCCCTACATTTGAAATATAGATATTACAATAGTCTATTGTAATTGGATTTTTCTATTTGATCCTCGCATGGTAGCTAATTTTGTAACATTTTAGCATGATGGTACATTAATTTGCCAAAATCAAGTGAAAATATAGAGATATTCATTTGTTCAAAGTTTGGTCACATGACACTTTTCATTGAATTCTTCATAGATCATATCTTTGTTACTTAAGGGGTTGTTTTTTTAATTTGAAAGATGCACATATGGATGTTTCCAACATATCTATGCAATTTAATTAAAAGAATTATTTACCAATGTTTGTCAATGAGTTATCATGTAAAAACTTGAAAATTAAGTAAAAAATTCACCAAAAATGGAGATTTGTTTTTTTGAAACTAAAATTTGGTATGCTTGATTGGTATTGCATAAGGATGCAATGATAATTATGTTGACCAAAAATATAACAATTAAAAGCTACATTGGGCTTTTTAAAATCAAAATTTGGAGTCTCTTCTGTGCTCTCGCTTTTCGTAGCTAGAGTGTCTTGCAGCCAAGAGAGATGATTCTCATAGCAATAAGGTATGTGCACTTAAATGCATGCAAATGTGAGTCTGAGTGGGTTTGTGACTTTGTGTATTAAGGTAGTATGCTCTTAAAGTGACCATTTAAGGGTTTTCAACAAGCTTTCGTGGACGAAAATATTTTTAGATCATTTTTCAGAGAAAGGAAAATAGATGTGGTACCTAACACAAGTGGTTTTGTATTTTTCTAAGCATTTTTGCATTACTTATGAATTTTCAAAGATTCAGGATTTAGGCACCTATTTGTGACCATAGGTCTTCCAAAATCTGTGCACTTGCAACTTGTAAAAAGATGTGCAGAAATCAAAGACAATGATTGGCTCTTGCAATAGAAAAATAATTTTTCCTCAACGCATTCAATTGCTAAACTGGTCCATTTAAGGATAAACCCACCTCTGTTCTTCACCTAAAAATTAGGGGCGGTTTCAAGAAGATGGGCGCTTTTAGAGCACACTACCTAACACGGCTTCAGATTGGGTGGGGTTTTAATAGCACTTGAACAAGCTTCAAACTTCAAACTTCATTACATGAATTATTTTGCAAGTTGCATCAATTTGAATCAATGAATAGCCATGCTCAATGATTTTCGAATTTCAAGCCAAAAATTTTGAGACGATATCCTTGGAGGATAACATATGATGCAATTTTACATCAACAACTAAATTACAGTGACAAGGACCCAATGCAGACCCAATTTTAAAATGCATAATAAGTTAAACACAGTGGAAACTCAAGGCATTCTGCTCTTTGTTATTTTTTGAGCAATAAGAGTCAATCAAATATAATGAAATATTTTCTCACTATGACTATGACTATGATGACTAAAAGCATCCTCAATAAGTTACAACCTTTTCAATTCAAACCGTGTTCTCAAGCAAATAGTGAAGATTATCTACCTGGAAATATGAAAAATATTATCCCTAGGTGCTTTGCTTGAGAGGTCGATTCACTTGGTTCAGTCCATTGATGAGGTTGTTTTAAAAAAGATGCCATAGAAGTTAGTGAATGACCCAAAGAATCCAATTCAAATCCTCATAAAATGATCTTTAATTTGCAAAACAATGGACTAGGTAATTGCAAAGCAGGTCTAAGTTATCAAAAATAATTGTTGGTTAGGACCTATTGAGTTGCAAGTGTTGAGGTTGGTACTGACCGGCAATTATTCTTGATGGCTTGGCCTACTTTCACTAGAAGAAAAACATATTTGGCACAATCAACTACTATGCAGCTAGTCTCCTATACAACTATCTTGCAATAGTAATCTTCTCTATTAGCACCAAATCTAACGTAATTGTTTTAGGTCGTTGTTTTACAGCATTCATACATTGGTTTTGTTGCTATATAGTTAGCAAAACAATCAATATATAGTTTCAAAAACAACTAGGAAACAACTAGTACTACTAGAAAATTCAATTTTTTTGTTGATTTGGTTGCGTTAATCTAGGTCACTTTTCTCTTGATATGGATAGTAATCTGTTGAAATCTGTTGAAATCAACAAATTATTGTCCAAATCAACAAAAAAGTGACCTAGATCAACATAACCAAGTCAATAAAAAATCGAATTTTCTAATAGTGATAGGAAAAGATTGCAATTGTAAATGATCATAGTTGTTTCTGAGTTGCTTTTTAGTCGTATACTAGTTGTTTCTTAGTCGTTTTCTATAATACTAGAAAATTCACCTTTTTTGTTGATTTGGTTGCATAGATTTGATTCACTTTTCCATTGATTTGGAGAGTAATATGTTGTTTTCGATAGAAATCGATAGAAAAGTGAATCATATGTATGCGACCAAATCAACAAAAAAAATGAGTTTCCTAGTAGTGAAGCTAGTTGTTTCCTAGTTGCTTTTAAGTCATATACTAGTTGTTTCTTAGTCGTTTTCTAGTTGTTTCTTAGTTGTTTCCAAAGTTCATTTTGATTTGTCTTATATCAATTGTCCCATATCAATTGTAAAGAGTACCATTAGGTTGGACATATAAGACTTGTAAGTTGTTGTAGATTGATGCAATGAATTTTGTTGATAGAATTCCAAGACTTCTACAATTTATAGATTTATATAATTTGTAGATTTTTATAGAGTATAGATTTTTACAATTGGTAGATTTCTACAATCTAGAAAAATAAAAAAATATTTAAAATCCAAGAAATTTTAAGGTATCTTGAACCAATGAAATCTATCAAATACCAATATTTGAATTTTTGGAATCTAGGAAGAAAATAGATCTAAAATTTTGAAATCTAGAAAAATGTAGACTTAAAATTCAAAAATCTAAAACAAAGGTAACTGAAATTCAAAAATCTAGAAAAAGGGAGATATGTATTTTAAAATCTACAAATCTACAAGTTGCAAACAAGTCGCAAATGAGACACACATGAGGCTTGACTTTTGCAATTGCTACACTTTTTTATGAGATTTTAGGGTGTCCACTGCAACTAGAAGTCTTTAAATTATCACCAGTCGTAAACCAGTCGCAAATGTCCTATGCAATTGAAAAAATAGCTGCATAGTGTAGTTGCAAAAACCCTCATTTTCTTCTAGTGTTTGCAATTACCACACATAATGTCAATGTAGGAGAGTTGAGCCATTTGACTTCTTTAATTGCTTAACCAATCACAACATGCCACAGCAACAAAAGGTCTCGTACATTTAGATTATGTTAGGTGGATCCATACTCACTAAATTAATACCGGTTGGTAGTAGTAGAGATTTTATTCTGATTTCTCTCATTGCTAGATCAATGAAATTTCAATTCATACCCCCATTTTGAAAATTTGCACAAGACAAGTAATGAGCATTATCAGCCTTTAATTTGCCTCTATTTAATCAATTGAAAGTTACCATGACGGCGAAACTCTTCTACATTGACATTATGAATGGACTCAACGTTGGAACTTAGAAGTGAGGTCGACAAGAACGGAAGGAGGTCGGACGAGGACGGACAGGGAATGACCCCCTCATCCGCCTCATCCGCCTCATCCATCCACATTCGCCCTGGTCAAATTTTCCCTGATAGTGTACTGATGATGACGTGTCAAATGCCCAATTGGCATACGTGGCATGACACAGGAGTTCCAGAGCGGAAGCCCGTCCGTCAATTCCATTCCCCGAAGCCTTTCCATTCTTTCCCGAAATCCGTCAATCTCCTTCAATTCCAACACTGTCATCCACTCTTCTCTTGCGCAATTTTCTAAATTTCTGCACCACCATCTTTCACATGACCTCTCCCATGTTCTCTGCATCCCATTTCTGAGTCGCCCCAACTATGAAATCCACCACAACCTGACCCCTCTGGAGTTTTCACTGTGGTGTTTCTCCATCTTGCTCACACCCGATTAATTGTTTCCCAACGTTGTGTGATTTCGCGCACAATGGCTGCCAGGATGCGAGCTCTTGAGCTTTCTCGGATGTTGACGAAAAGCCTTCGCGACTCGGCACATTGTGTGGGGCCGCATCGTCGTCTCCTTCTTCCGTCGACGATGGTGTGTCAGCAGCAACAGTCGAGCGCTCCTCGTTGCCGTCGCAGTTCTTCCACGGAGTCGTTCGCGTGGAGCGTGGGATCGGAACCTGGGTCGTCCACTGGTGGAGCTTCGCCAGGGAGCGCCACTGCAGGTGGGAAACTATGATTTGCAACCCGAAACCCTAATCAAATAGAACCCGAACTAATTGCAGGTGGTAATAAACCCTAGTCGAGGTTTACGCTATATGATCGTTGTTGGCCGTAATATTTTGTAGAGACTCACTGATTCTCCCAAGAATTATTCCGAATTCTTCAATTACTTCTTTGGATAAAGTTTGCATGGTGGCTTGGTATCTTGCTATCTTGTCATTAGCAACATTTAAAGAGGAGCTGAAGAGTGCTTAAGAAATGCAAGTTCAGAACGCGAGTTTATATTTCAATGCTGCCTCCGATTTATAAAGTATGGGATGTAGGTTTATAAGGGCGAAAGAATGTTGTTATGGCCTTATTAAATAGACTGAAAGGAAAAGGTGCAGGCTTACAAGGGCTGAAGAATGTTACAGACGTAATTATTCGATTGCTCTGTTTCTTAATTGTGAATTCGTATGAATAGGCGCAGCAGCAGCAGGAGCAAATGGTAAGCCATCAGGTGGTCAAGAATCAGCACATGAAGAAGAGGTCGTGGACGAAAAGACTCAAGTTCTGCGTGCGGCCATGAGCCATGTGGTATATATAAAAATATATATTGCCTGCCTCAAAAACTAAACTAATATGCTGCAGTTAAGAATTAGTGGCCACCTTTCACGATGAGTTTGGATCTTGGGATAGGTTTCTTAGAACTGTAATGCATGTGAATTCACTTAAAATGGGAGAAGTTGAGCATGGGCTCATGTGATGGGACTTTGATGCAGTCCAAGCTAGGGTGGACAGAAGCTGCACTTGTGGAAGGTGCGAAAGACGCCAAGTTATCACCAGCGATTGTGGGCGCCTTTCCTCGCAAAGAAGCAGCTCTTGTGGAGGTGGGAAGATCATATTGCTCTCTCTTTCTGGTCTTGTTTGTATAAGATAGATTTACCGCTCACTGGATGTATTAACTTTGAGCCGATGTCCACTGAAACTTTAAAAGACAAGAAATCTTCAAATTTTTGTGTGGTGATACTTGATAGAGTTGGTTACATTTGTATGAAATCAGATTGTAAAAATTTGATATGTATCAAAAGTTATGATAGTTTGATTGGCAAGGAGATAAGAATTTTGTGATTTTTTGTGCGCACTCTTGATTGTACGGCGTGTGGATGGTATGTAGTCGTTCGGCAAGCTTCTCTATGCATTCTTAATCTGAATCTATGAAATTATTTAGTCTTCACAAAGTGCATAGAAAGTTGTAGTCTTTGGGGTGGTGTGATTGGCATACTTACCGTTTTGTGAAATTCCGGAATTGGAGTAGAGCATATTTCAAAATTTTATGTGTTTTGTCATTTTATTAGTCTTGGATTGGACGTGTATTTCATACTCAGAAGTACTTTATGGCAGTTCTTCATGGAAGAATGCGATCGTCATCTGGAAGACGAGGTGGAGACTCGTGAAAAGGAATTGTCTGCCATGCTTCTTGCTGAGCGTATAGCCCAGATTGTGCGCTTACGTCTCCAAATGCAGATTCCGTTTCTCTCAAAGTGGCCCCAAGCTCTCAGTATACAGGTGATGACGTTGTCCAATTTATGTTCGAATGTCCCCCTCGATAAATTCCTTGGAAAGGAGCTCCCAACACCTTGGGCCCGTCTCCTAATTCATTGACACACATTCTCTTACCTGATCTCAAGAATTTTGTAGATGGAATCCCTTAATACGAATCAACTCAATAGCTCCCATATTGACACTTGTGAGGAACCATTCTCAGACATATCGATTGAGTCCAAATCATATCCTGATTTTTTAGTCGTCAGATGAACAAGAAGACAGGTGCACTCTTAGAACAACTTAAGAATGTTATGTTATACGTTTTCATCTCGTCTTTTGCAGCATGTGGTTCGTGCATTTTATTCTATGAGTGATTCTTTCAACGCCCTTCGTTACACCTCAATAGATTCGCTTGGTTGTTCTTCTGACAGGCACATCCTATGAATGCCGCGACGGCATTGAAGCAAAGAGCGGTGCTTATGGATGATATTTGGCATGCAGCTGGCGATCGGTCGACAGACATGGACTGGTACACCAAGCGCGCGTTGTTAGGAGGTGTCTATACAGCTACTGAACTGTACATGCTCACCGATTATTCTCCAGGTATGGTCTAGATCTGTAAATCTCTTCTTGTCGGAGTAATCATTTTTCTTGCAGAAAGTGTTGAATACTAGTTGGACCTGGGGCTTGTTGTGGAAAGTTGGATTGTCAGCGTGGGCCACTCTGGATAGTTTTTAGAACAACCAACGTGCTGGAAATTATTGAGGTATAACAGCGAACACATGGCAATGTGATTGATATATGAATTAGGGGTTCGGGAGAGGATACTATTTGCGTCACTTTGAGCTTTTAACATATTTATGACTGTGATTTTGGAGAGATACATAGAGCTCTGTAGAGATCACTTTGGTTACAAGAGCCATACTCGTTGAGATCGAATTTTTATCATCATGTATGAATTTCTTGTGCGATTTCAATGTGAGGTTGTAGACCACCATTGAACAGTAAACAGCCCCATTCCGATACAAAGATCTTTGACCACAGACATTCAGCCAAGCCATGCTTACACCTCTTTATTAATTAGTCCAATCAAATGCATGAATAGATAGTAACAGGGACGTTATCGGAGACAGGATCAGGTCCTATCGGATTTAGTATCCTCCATCTTATTGCCTTAAATTTTTATGCTTTCGAGGTACTAAATTTGATGATCATCAATATTTCCTTCGTGGGTTGCAGGTCATCGTGATACATGGGCGTTTCTGGAGCGCAGGATAAAGGATGCTGTCGATTGCCGAAAGACTGCACAAGAGGTAATTTCTATGTCATGAGAAATCTCGATATCTCCTGCGTTTGCAAGCTTCAGTGTTAGCTGTGGCGTATAAACCGCTGAATTGGAATGGAAATTGCCAACCACGAGCTGTAGTGACTTTCCCAACTTGTGCTTTACAAGCCCACACATCCATATCTGCTCTATTTAGCTGATATTTCTTCATAATGTTTTAGAGAACCCTGCTTGAGCACTCTTTGAATTTGCATAGTAAGGAATCCCTGACTCATGAAAAGGAATCTCTGACTCCTTGTTTGCGAATATGTATATGTCAGAACATTAATTTTGCTAGATTTGCTCTAAAGAACTCTAGTTGGCAGTCTTCTCAAAAGTTGCCGTGCCACTACTGAGGTGTCCTCCAGTCTGTGGATGGTTTAGTTTCGCTTATCGAATGGAATTCTTAGGACGGGGAGATAACGGTTT
This sequence comes from Antitrichia curtipendula, assembly GCA_951230915.1. Taxonomy (NCBI): domain Eukaryota; kingdom Viridiplantae; phylum Streptophyta; class Bryopsida; order Hypnales; family Leucodontaceae; genus Antitrichia; species Antitrichia curtipendula. The sequence goes on along the minus strand of OX579638.1, from coordinate 1,961,138 downwards.
TCAATGTTCCTGAAGTCGAAACCAGCATGCGACTACCTTGTAACGCTGAGTTCTATTTGTTCATTTGCTTGCAGGCTTCGCAATTGGCGCAGGCTGTTAGCATGGGTTTAAGCAACTCTGTCTCGACTCTCTTTAACAGGGGTTTTGGTTCTCAAAAAAATTGAGTACAGTATATTTTTTGGTGAGGTGAAGGACTATGCCACCCCAAAATGTAGGATGTAAATGACTGAAAGAATAATGTTTTCAAGCTCACGGGGATCACCTCCTTCCATGCTATGCAACTGTCACGGCCACTGTTAAGCCACCATCCATGCAGTGTCGAGAAAATAATATGAAATTTTGCACTGAGCTTTTGGTGGATTTATTTTTTGAAAATCCTCTTTCTTCTTTCAAGGACTTGCGTCCGTAAAGTTACTTAATTGTTCTTAAATTGGGAAGTTTAGAATCCTAGCAGGGTCTGTGATGTTTGAGTAGCAGTCCTATCGTGACTAGGAAGAAAACACGTCATTTGGAACTTCATACATGAAACAAGTTTTTGATATGGTAGCCGACCCATTTCCAACCACCACCCATTTCCAATCTATACATTACTTAGTTTTTGTGAAGTTGTGGTGTAGTTTGAGGAGTAGTTGTGGCACATTGTGATTGGCTGCAATATTGCAACTAGTCCATGGTCGATTTTACAATTAGCCTATGGTCAAAGATAGAAAGGTCTATATGACCATTATAGGTCAAAGAGAATCTTTTGGACACTTAAAGAATTCATAGTAATTATGTTTTGTTTAATAAAATTTTGGAAAATATGCAATCCTTCTAAATTCTATTTTTATACATGGAAAAATTCAGTACTCAAAAAACCTGTGTTCCAAATATGTGTAATTGCTTAAGTGGTTGGAAATGGGTCATCTGTCATATCTCAAATGTGGTGCAAGAGTTTTCCTTCACAAGATTTGCAAATGCAAATGATGTTTAGATTAGTAATTATCACGAAAGGACTCAAACGGATAAGAGATGTAGGCCTACAAGGTCTGAGATCTTTCCAATTTAAATAAAAACTTTGCCCTTGGGACTCTATAAATCCTTAACTTTTAAACAATGTTTGGATGTTTTTTGGTTGATGAATGACAAAGAATCTTTGCATGTTGGACAAAAGTGCAATCATTTATCTTTAGAAATTTATACAAAAAGGGAGATTGCATAGAGTAGTTTGATATCCATTGAGCATTTTTGTTTTTTTAAAGTAGATGATGTCATATGGTATCAAAAGGGATGATTTCCACGGGTACTAGCCATGCATTCAAGGATTAAAGGATGTGGCCCCTATAACCAAGGCAATCACCAAAATGCTTGGATTATTGGACCAATAGGTACATTCTTTGTCTCTACAATCCAATCATCCATCCATCATTTTTCAGCCTTTGCGTCCTTTAAGGTTTGAAGGAGTGACACCAACACATTATCAACATCATTATCCTTGAGATTACTTTGACAACAAGGCAAATCTACTCCTTCACTTATTTGTTCTGTATTCACATACAAATAATTAGTGGAGAGCTCAATGAACCTTCATCAAACTCAATAAAACTTTGTAAGTGACTCAAGGGACAACAACACATGGAAGTCTATGGTAGAAGTACCTATTTCAAACAACTCCCTGTCATGGCTTTTTAGGTTGACCTATTGTGGACAATACTTGAATGTATTATTTATTGAGAAAGATTCTTTTTACAATATGACTAGCAAGAGCAATAGAAATGTATAGGAGGTGTACATTGAAAGCATACAATGATCATAACATGTACACTGAAAACCACAATGATCACTTACATCATTTTCGTAACTATCTTATGGTTGGAAATAGGTTTGCCTATATATTGAAAATGGGACAAATATAATCTTTACAAAAAAATTCATAGTAATTTTGTTTTTGAGAATGAAAATCTGGAAACATTTGAAATCCTCTTCTTCTGTCGATGAAAAAAAAAATTTCCAACCTTCTCTATGTTGCATAGGGGCCAAACTACTTAAGTGGTAAAAAATGGGTGATCATCTTCATTACAAGAGAAAGGGGTGTTTTGAGTGAGTTTTTAAGTATAGTCCTAGAGATAAGATTATAAGTAATGATCTTTTTAAGGATATTTGTAGTAAAAATTTACTAAAAATGCATGTATTTTTATTAAATTTTTATCGAAAATCTTCTTTGAAAAATCATTTACTTATAATCTTATCTCTGAGACTATATTTAAAAATTCACCTAACGCACCCCTTTCTCGTATAGTGCTTCTACGTGAAATTATTGCAGCTTGGTGGTGGAGGTCCGACGTGGCTAATGGAACTGAAAGCTCTTACTCCGTCTTCTGTTGGACTCCTCTTCGCACGATTCAACAGATATCATCCAGACATGTTATCGTTCTATCTTGGGTGGACGTCCACGGCGTCTCCCATTGATCGAGCCACAGCACCTCTACCAATAAGAGGCTGCAATTATTTTGTGTGTAACAAACTAGAAATGTGTTTTTGGGGGGTGGGTGGGGCGGATCAAACAGTGATCTCTTCCTCTGTCCCTATTGTGAAGCAAGTATGCGAACAGATAGGTGCCATGATAAGTTTGCTTGGCAAGTGTCAGAACTTGAACTGTGTCTGGAATTGAATAGAAACAGCCTGGACAGGGTTGTTGAATCGTCTTTTCTATCTCTCGTCTGCCAAGTCCCAATTCCCTTCAACCCATCCGCAGCCTCTGTCCAAATTTGCCGCTCAAATCCTAACCCACGCTCCCCCAATTCCCCCAATACAATATATTAATTCCATCGCCGCTGTAATCGAAGCTCTTGTCACCGGGATTCCACCAAAGATTGTAGGCTTGAAGTGGATTCAATCTCTCGCAGTGTATTGTATTGTAGTTTCAGGTCTAGGGTTTTAGAATGGGGAGCCGGACGTTGATGGAGCCGGTGGTGAGCATGGCGGGACTGAGGAATGGCGCTTCGCTGGTCTCCGGCTCCAGCTCTGTCTCTGTGCGACTGTCGATTCGGCAATCTGATCAAAGGCCGCGTGCTGTGATGTTGAGTGGGAATGTGAGAGCTTCTCTTCCTGCGGAGGATCCCAGACGGAGCGCATTTGGACAGGGAGCCGTTTGTTCTCGTTCGACGCGATTCGATGTTCGGGTATGTTCGATGCTCTTCTTGCCCCGCAAATCTTTTGCTGCCTCGTTCGTAAAAGAAACTCAGAGCTTTCGGAATGTGAAACCCTAAACCCTGAACGCTGGACAGACTGAGCGCTGAGCATGTTTTCTAAGATTAGAATGTTTGTTTTAATTTTGTATTTTGAAGGATTTTGGTAGGTAACCTAAGAGGATATTTCTTTTTCTTTTTCTTTTTGAAACACATGGACAATTTCCTAATAGGATGTTTCAATGCACAGAAGATTAAGTTGCCTCGTTCGTAATAGAAACGTATAGCTTTGGGAATGTGAAACCTTAAACCCTGAACCCTAAACGCTGGACAGAATTTAAGCGCTGAGCATATTTTGTAAAATTAGAATGTTTGTTTTATTTTTGTGTTCTGAAGGATTTTGTTGGGAAAGCTAAGAGGGTATTTCAATGCACCAAAGAGTGCATTATGCGGGGTACATTTCCAAAAGTTTTCAGGGTTCAGGGTTTCATTGGGAGATGATCTGTAATCGACGTGAACCGTGAACCCTGAACCGCCGAGAGTACTGTGAAGGGATAGCTAAGAGGATATTCCAATACTCCATGGAATGGATGATGTGGGTAGAATTTTCCAAAAGTTTTTAGGGTCCAGAGTGTCATTGGTAGCTTATCTGTAATCGACCGAGTTTGATGTTGAGGTGATGGACATTCGAGAATTCAATTTGTATTCACTGTGCCAGAATTTGGAGCGTTGAATTTAGGTAGGTGTTGAATATAGGTGTGGTTACCTTATCTTGTTTAACTTTGAAATGGCATTTATATTGTCGAGGTTCATTTCTACCTCTTTGGTTTTCCTTTTTGACAATGTTTTTTATTGGTCAATATAGTTCATATAGAATTGAAGCCAAAACTTTAAAGTTCTTCATTGAGTAGATTACTGAATTTTCCACTGATTCATATTAGGCCATCCAAAATTGGATGTTGAAATGATTTGTAGTTTTCCAGGTATTTGAATGAAATGAGTTAAAGATTTAGATTATTTTGAATCACATCCATTTGAAGAGGTTTATGGATGGTCCAAGTTTTGTTGACTTTTACAGTACTGAAGTGCAAATTTGAAACACTTGCATGTCACGCAATATTGGTTTGTTTCACACGATCCCTAGCAATAGAACTAGAGAGAAAACGAATGCAGGCTTTGTTTGACTCGAAAGCATTTAAAATCAACATTGATCCGTAAACCCTCATATGACCCTATAGGTCACTGTCGACTTTGAAGGATCAATTAGAAGTTCAATTTCTGCAGGGCTGTGCACAGCATGTTAAAGTATCTTACATGTTTGCAGCAGCGTTATGAACTTGGTTATTTGCGTGTCTGTTGTTAAGTAGGTGACTGAACCTTATCATCTGAAGTCATAGGTTACTGATCTGTCAGTTTTGTTTTTGTTTTTGTGACCAAGGTTTTATTTTCTGAAGAACGTTAAATGATTACAGGAGAGAATTCACGTACTTACGATCATGTGTGGTTGGGATACTGTTTCAGGGGCAAGCATCCAAGAAAACTTTCTCCTCGTTTGACGATATGCTTCAAAATTGTGGAGTACCAGTATTGGTAGATTTCTATGCAGTTTGGTATGTATTCTTCCCTCACAGTTTCCTTCTCATCAAATCGATGTTGGGTGACAGTTTCTGGAATTTAGGGGCGTTGCTGGTCGGCTCAAGTGGAGCCCTTGAACGTTATCAACATTGTGTCAGTTTTCCCCTGACGGTCTTCTTATCCCTTTCTCAGAGCGTATGGGTTGGTAAATCTGTATCGTTGTCTAAAATGTAGCCATAATGTGTGAAGGTGCGGACCTTGTCAAATGATGGTGCCCATTCTGAATGAGGTCAGCAAGGCTTTGAAGGACAAAGTTCGCGTTGTAAGTTCCTCCCTGGTCTTCTGTTGGAAAGTTTTTAAGTCATATTTTGGGGCTGTTCGGGTATACTTGCTTGTGGTTACATTATTGTGATCAGATACCGAGTGTGCAATGACTGGATTGACAGGTAAAGATAGACACAGAAAAATACCCCGACCTTGCCTCCCGCTTCAATATCCATGCTCTACCCACACTGGTGCTCTTCAAAAACGGACAAGTTGCGGACAGGGTGGTATGTTTCCATCCTCTTTTGCCTATGATTCTTAACACCTCTGAATCTTTGGGACCGGTTTGCACTTCTCTGGACAAGTTTTGAGGAAAGCTAAATGTCAAGAAATTGCCTCCGTAAATTGGAGCCCACGGGACAAAATGGAAGACATTAAAAAGGAATAAGCTGAAGTGGTCTTGTCTATTTGTCCATTTTGCGGGCTGATGGTATCTGGAGTCCTCCACAAAATGATCAAACAGACGAGAGCACTCACAAATAGTGTTGTTATGTACGCCTCCATGTAATTTTATCATCTGTTGTCAATATTCTTTTTCCACGGCTATCTAGACAAAGCTTTTAGAATGACTTTTCAACTTCTGACCAATATTTCTTAAAATGTGATTGAAATGTGAAACTGATTGCAATAGAGTTGTGAGAATAGACATAACGATTTCCTTTGTGGATTACACAGGAAGGTGCTTTGAGTGCAGAGGATCTCGTCAATCGCATCCAGAAAACCCTCTGACCTCACGTCAATGTACCCTGCCTTCCCTCACTTGATTTTCTCGGAAGCTTCTTTATAATGGGATTCATGTAGGTCTTGTCCCTCTTGAACTTCGAAGGACACATGGTCGTATAGAGATACAAGAGTTTTTTCAGCTTTGTGTTCCTCTTCGGATTCCAAAGCCACAATGCATTTATCTTTTCATTCTTTATAGTCTAATTCATTGTAATCCAATAAGCACATTCTCGCTACAACCTGCTTGCATTCAAAGATTTTCTTCGCATCTATCATTTTCTGTATGATTTTAATGTTGTGTCAATTTTGCTTGCCTCATTCTCTCTGCGAGTGTGCCCAAGAATGTGACCCAAGATGAATAACGGTACAACGAAAGTGTGACTACATATTTTGTTATTGGATTCAACTCCAATAAGAAAATTGATTAAAATATCAGTGATTCTTACACTGTTGGTACCAGGCTCAGGATATAAAACACTCATCTTGTTCTCTATTCCAAGCTTATCTTGTTTTTCAAATGCTAATATATTAGGACAAGTGTTTTGTTTTAATTGTTATTGCGTCATAAATCTCTACAACTATAGAGATTGATGGAGGGGTCTTTGTGTCTTCAGAGAGTCCTTGAAGAGGAGGTTTGCAGATTAATGTGATTAGGACTTATGGGAGAGAACCAACCGGGGTAAAAAATCTGAATACTCATGTTTTTGTTATGAAATAACTTAAAATACAGAAGATAGCCGAAACAAATAAGGTTAAGTATAAATTGGCCATTGTAGGTTGTGGCAATGAGAGAGAGTGGTCATATTTATTTATCCTGTATGTAGGAAGTGTTTTTTTTTTCAATATTATACCATGTTGGTAGATCTTTCAGACCTTGTGGCCAATGATTGATAATGCTATAGATATTTAAATTATTTTTTTTCTTAAAAAACAGAAGTTGCATGTAAAGAAGTTGAAAAGTGAAAATTGAGTATTTTGAGTTGAATAGTTATTGTTGTTGCAGTGATATAGGTCATATTTATATATGCATTCATTATACATTCAATAATATATAAATCCATTAAAGCATAAGTTTACTTTATCATGTACTTTGGAATGAATCACAAACCTCCATTTAAAATACATCTTAGAAGAAAATGTAACATCGGTAACATGTGCTATAGAAACTTATAATGTAAAATTATTCTATTATGTTAAAATTGTTATTAATGGTGATTTACATCTCATAGTCTCATAGTCATAGTGTCAAACAAATTTTGTAAACTCATGAACAACAATATGATCCAACTTTGAAACGTGCAAAAATTAAATTGCAGACAAGGCCAAACAAATAAAAGATAATTCAATAATAGGAATTATTCTCAAATGCTTTAAGGGATAATTACTTGAAATTTTTATTTGTCATTTTGTTTGCATCCGAAAGTTATGTCATCCTCAGTTTAACTCAATAGGCGGCAAAAGTTATATTTTTGTCTACATATGAATCTTTAATTCATTCTATTTGGACTAGCGATAAGAAAGTTATGGACAATGTTATCTTAGTTTTTCGGGCAATCTAAGCATCTTCTTGAAAAAATAACTTATAGGATTCATTTTTTAACGCAATTCTTACAATTTTTCAAAAGAAATTGTTAGATAGGGTTTAATTTTCATATTCAAACAATCCAACCATTGGAATTATTGTGTTTCAATTCCATCTTAAAGCTATTAACAATATAGTGTTCCTTTTAACTTTTGAACCTATTTTTACTTGACAATTTTTTTATGAGGGAAAATTAATTGTTTTTTTTCTAATTGTTTTTCCCTAGATTCTCAACTCAACTATTCAACATAAAATATTAGGAAAACATCATCTTTAGTGCAAAAATTTTAAGTTAAGAAGATTCAAAGCCAAAAAATCTAGTTGAACAAGGTGCAAAAAAACTTGTTTTTTTCACTTTAAATGCAAATATCTTGCAATCCATGTGGTTAGAGCTCTTGAAATTTCTTCCACACATTCTTATACCAATCTAGTATAATATCCTATGGTTAGATATGCAAAATAAACAATTTCTAAAGTTTTTTTTTCTTTGCAATAGAAATGGCAGTTTTGAGTGTCTTTTGATGGAAGAAATGTCTATGTCCTTTAGGGGTTAATATGTGAATTGTGATATATTATACTGAAAAGTATTTAGTCAATGATTCTTTGTGTTTTTCAATAGTTAACTCATTTTTCAAAATTAAAAAAAAAAAATCTACAAGGTTCAATATGCTTGCTAAAACAATCTCATCAACGGAGTTACTATGTTTCAATTCCATTTTAGAGCTATCAATGATTTAGCTTTCCTTTTATCTTGTATCTAGTTCAACTTAACAATTTTTTTTAAGAACAAAATAAAGTTTTTATTTTTGAATTTTTTTCCTAGATTCTCAATTCAATTCTTCAATCTAATTTTTTTAATTCAAATTTTGTAGTGTAAAAGTTTAAATTAAGAAGATTCAAAGTCTCAAAATCTAATCAAGCGAAGTGCAAAAAAACTTATTTTCTTTGCTTGAAACGCAATTATCTCGCAGTCTTTGTGGTCAAAGTTTCAAATGGTCAAACATTATTGTATTAAAATATTCAAGATCTTATAGTTAAAATGCAAAAAAGATAATTTTAAAGCTTATTTTTTCTTTGCAATACTAAAGATAGTTTTACCCCCCTAAAAAAGGCCTTGGGACTTTAGGAATTAAATTTGTCAAAGATAATGAGCCTCTAATGGGGATATATTTCAATCATTTGAGATCCAAAGTTCAATTTTCTTTGATATTTACCATGGGGTTTTTTTGGCTTCTAATGACGTTATTCTCAAATTTTAATTCCATGTCAGTGAAAAAAAAATACTTAGTGATTTATTGGTAAGAATTACAAGGGAATTGAAAATGACTTATTGATTTAGTATAATTCAATCAAAATTGCTTATTGGTTTGCTATAACTATCAAAATTGTTACTAGTTTGTTGTAACAATTGTCATGAGAATATAAAGGTTCAAGCATTAATTGCACACTTTCCATCTAAATTTACAATTTTTGATTGAGCCACAACGAGTTAGTAAGCAATTTTTTACATGGGTTGACAACTTTTCCAAATACTATTTTTTCTTCTACATTTCTTACTTTGGCAAAAAAACAAATCTCTTGCACTTGTGATTAGTTGAAACTTAACATAGTATATTGTAGAGATTGGATAAACAAGTAACCTTTAAACAAATTGCATGTTTTTTTATATTAGTTCTTTTTGTAGAAATGTAAGAGATGCTCTAGGAGCATCACCACTCTAACATGACAATTGTACATAAGACAACAAAAATGTAGCTGGCCTTAGAGTGGAGCCACAACCAAAATTTGGGAAGATAAATACATCATTGGACTATTCAAATGTCATTCTTAGATTGCACGTTTTTTAATGATTTTGTAAAGCGAGTTTCTTCTTTTGAAATCACAAACTCCGAGTGGTTATCCATAAAGTGAGATGGTTCAAAAATAAAACCCCTATACAAATGTCATCCTACCAATTTTGCTCAGTCTATCAACTCTCTTCAAATCCAAAGATCCTATTCTTATTTCATCTTATTATTTTGAAATGTTTTTAATTCTAACTAATCACCTAATTTGAAAAGTTCATAACAATTCTAAGAGTCCATATGCCCAATTTTGTAGTTTGGCATACTAATTTGTCAAGCAAGAATGAAGACTATCTAAACACCTTTCTCCCTTTTAGACCCAACAATACGAGTCTTTCACCTTCTTTTTGGTGAGGCTAATTTGGAAAGTAAAGGTTGAAGGATGTGACTTCAAGGGTGAACTTCCATACATCAAGAATGGATCAAATCTTGCATAAAAGGCAAAAGAAATTTCACAAAATCCTACATGGAAGTTATCAATAATAACTAGAACAGAAAAATTAGAATTGTCTACTAGCAGAATTTTTGGAAGAGGCTAGTTATAAAGAGGGGGGGGGGGAGTATGTAAGTTTCTGACTTCTAGAAAATTATTTTTAACCTTTAAAGCCTTGAGGTATGATCTCAAGTCATTTTTCACTTTTAGGCAGACCTCTCTTGGTGCGATATTTGTTGGATTCTTGTGGAATTTTTACAAAAGGTGTGTTTTACATCAATTTTTGGAACTATATTAACTAGTTTGTTGAGAGTGTATAAATTTTTTAGCTTTATCTATCATGGTTGCCTAAAATTGGAAAAAGTGTCCTTTTGAAGCATAACTTTTAAACCGTAACTTGCATTTGTTTGAAATTTTCTAGGCATCAAGCTACTAATGAAACACACCTTTGATAAAGAAAATTACAAAGATCTAACAAATATTGCACCGGAAAGGGCCTACCCCAAAATGAAAGTGACTTGAAATTAAGCTTAAAGCTTTAAAGGTTAACATTGGACACAAACTTTGTAGTTGCCTTTTCGTATAACAACAAATAAAGCTACTTCTAAAATATGTTTTTCCCTACACTCATAAAAAATTATGCATCATAAGACTAGTCAAAGGCAATTTCAACTCTCACAAACTCAAAAAACTAGTTTCCAATTCCCACACAATATGGAAGCTCACTCACGAGTGGGAAAGCACGCTATGGCCTACCACTTTTGATGTCATAGTGTCCCATTTCAGGAATTTATTTATTTTAAGTGTACATAAATAAGGAGAATTACATGCATAAATTGGGTATGATGATTGACATTACAAATGTATTCTAGGATCCAAGCGCATTTTTCAATTTGTACTCAATATCTAGTTTTATTCACTAATATATATGTTTTATTTTTTATTTTTACTTTAAATATAAATTTTAATATTTGAATTGGTCGGAGGAAGAAAGTAGCAAGATTTTACAAGTGGGCCTAATTTTCTTATTATTTAATTCCTTCTACAAGATATGTTGTGGAATTAAATAAGAAAATGAATTAAAAAATATAATAAATAAAAACAAACAAAATTTAAAAAACATTAACTCCAAGACAAATTAAACAATCTAAAAATTTGGCCCACCTGTAGAATCTTGTTAGCTTTCTTCACCATGAATCCAAAATTAAAAAAACTTTATTTACATTTTTTTATTGAATGTGCCAAAGTAAATAGGCCGTAGCATGCTTTCACCCACTCATACAATCTGATGTAATAATCAGTTACAAATTGCCCTCTATGCCATTCAAAGATTTTTGCATAATACGGAATACAATTGACATTTTTTGTCTTGCATAATTAACATTCCATTCTTAGGCAATCCTAATCAAGCAAATCCAATTTTAGTTTCCAAAAAGCAAAATTCCATTATTGATGAATACATCTTTCATATTAAAAACACCATGTTAAGTAACAAAAATATGATCTATGAAGAGTTCAATGTCAATCTCAAATGTCATATGACCAAACTTTGTAAAAAAGATATCTTTATAATTTAACTAGATTTTTTCTATTTGATCCTCTTCCATTAACTAATTTTGTACATTTGAGTATGCTAGTACAATTACTTTTCCAAAATTTAGTTAAAAAATAGAGATATTTATTTTACAAAGTTTGGTCATACAACACCTCACATTGAATTCTTCATAGATCATATTTTTGTTATTTAATGGATCTTTTTTTTTAATATAAAAGATGTTTGTATGGATGTTTTCAACATATCTATGGAATTGAATTAAAAACTAATCACAAATGTTTTTCAATCAATTATCATGTAAAACTATGAATATTAAATGAAACAATTTATCAAAAAATGGACAATAGAAAAAATATGGGGTGGCAGTTGGCCCTTTTTTGTAAATTATAATTAATATTAAGTTCATTAAAGAACAAAATTTGACATGGCATGGACCATTGTGACATAAGCTTTCCCTCCACCAAAGGGCCAATAAGAATTGTGTACTCAATGTTTTAATAGAGGAACAAATTATTGTAACCATGACAAGCAGGGTAAATTGGGGGCTCAAGTACAATGATCATTGGTTTAATCCAAGCAACACCTATGTCAGTGATGGACTTTGGTGCCACTGAGTATGTGGCTCAACTAATATTCACTAATTGGCTATAAAATTAAAGTTTATTTTGTTATCTGGGTTTATTGAGATGTGTGTTAATTTGGATTTGTTAATACGTGTTTAGATCTATATTTGTTGAGGTTTACAAATGCACCATATTCATTTGTTTTATCCACTAAGGGAGATATTCACTAATTGACTATATTACTTATTAATTGTTCACAAATATGACTTATAGGATTCATGTTGTCACCTTCTTTGAAAGCTATTGGATCCACATTGACTTTAGGACTTCAGTAATTTCGTTAAATTTGGTGGTGATTTTTTTGCAATGAGTCTGGCTATTTATCCCCAAACCATTTCCTCCATCTTAGCTTTGGCATCATTTTCTAAAATGCCACGATCAATTTGAATAGCCAATCAAGCTTTGGCAACAAAAAAGCACCCAAAATCATGCCTTCTTTGGAATGTCATAATAGCAATAAGGTACCACATGATGACTCATTTAGCTCCATTTGGCCTTCTAAGCCAAGATATGAGTAGCCTTTAAGCACCTTACTTAGAGAGTCTTGAGGGTCTAATTGCCATCCCACTAATAGTTTTGCTTTGTTGAAACTGAAATTTGGTAAGCTTGATTGCAGTTTTGTAATCCAATTAAATGTTATTTATGCAAGAAGAAAAATGTCAATTTGTGTTCTACATTATGCAAAAATCTTTAAATGGCACAATAGGCAGTTTGTGAGATTATTATTGGACCTTACTGTACCCCCCCCTTGAGTGTACTGTACAATCCAAAATAATACAATCACTCCGTTGTTCACTCCACAGCAAAACTGAAAAGCAAACTGCAAAGCCAGTTCGACATCCCCAACAGTCATTTCAACATCTCGATCCGCACCTCGATACAGACCTCGATGCCAACTCCCTTTCCCTTCCATTATGCTCCCGGTTTCTCTCCGTCTTGCTCTTCTCTGTCGCCGTCCCGCTCGCTGGTCACGTCTGGCGCTCGCACCATTTTGTGTGCGTGAGCTCACGGCGGCACTTGCGTTGGCACACTTTCATTCAGCAGCTACAACTCTTTTTATTTGCGCTCAAAAGCATGGCACGCCGCAGTCGGGAACCAAAGCGGGCACCAAACCCTAACCGAGTGGTGGCCATGGATCTGTGCGTTGCTGTCGCTTGCTTGCTGTTGTTGTGCATCACCCCCGTGCAGGCGTTCTACTTGCCCGGGACGTACTTGCATCCCTACAGGAAAGGCGCCAAGCTGGAGGTCAAGGTGAACTCCATCACGTCGATTGAGACGGAGCTCCCCTACTCGTACTACTCGCTTCCGTTCTGTCAGCCCAAGGAAGGGATCCAGAAAGTCGGGGAGAATATCGGGGAGCTTCTCATGGGAGACCAGATCGAAAACTCGCCGTATAAGTTTCAAATGAAAACGGACCAGGACGATGTAAAGGTGTGCGTCAAGAATGCGCTAACCGAGGGCGATGTGAAGCATTTCCGGAAGCGCATCGATGATTATTACCAGGTGAGGTTTTCCAAGATCTCTTCGTGATGAGTGGGCACTCCGTTTAAAGTCTGTTAAGGATGTTGTGCTCTCCTTTCTCGTTTTTAGATACGTGCATTCGAAGGTGTCTACCTATTTATCATTTTCTTTGTGTTGTTTGGTTTGGGAAGCAAATTAAGAATTTCGTTGGAAAAAGGTTTGATTCGCAGAGTAGCTGGTTAGTCATTGGAGAGGAAGAGATACTGTAAATTTTTGGATATGATTCAAATGTTGTGGTTTTTGTTAGCCTGATTCGGTCTTGAAGCGTTTGTTACACTGGTGATGGACAGTATTTTAATAAGCGGGTTCGATGATTATTGCCAGGTGAACTTAATGCTGGACAATCTGCCGGTCTCTCGCTTTACTAAGCAGAAGAACTCGGAGAATTTGTTGCGGTGGACGGGGTCGCCGATTGGGTTCAAGCTGGATAGCGACAAGCAGCATTACGTTTATAATCATTTGAAGTTCAAAGTGTTGGTGCATGCTTATGAGAAGGATGCTTCTTCGGGGGCGGTTTTGGGGACTGGAGAAGGCTTGGATGCCATGCCTGCTGCGACACAACAGAACTTGACGGGGACGTTCATGGTGGTAGGGTTTGAGGTCGTGCCTTGTTCTGTCGTGCGTGATGCGAAAGCTGCCGAGTTGGTGGCAGAGAACGGTCCTCTTCCCGTTTCTGATTGTGATCCTGATAAGCCGCACCAACCGATCAGGAAAGGAGAGAAGATCGTGTACTCGTACAGTGTGCATTTCCAGGACAGTGACATCCGATGGCCGAGCAGATGGGACGCGTATTTGAAGATGGAAGGCGCAAGAGTCCACTGGTTCTCCATTTTGAACTCGCTTATGGTTATCGCCTTCCTTGCCGGAATCGTGTTTGTGATTTTCCTTCGGACGGTGCGGCGGGACTTGACGAAGTACGAGGAGTTGGATAAGGAGGCACAAGCGCAGATGAACGAGGAGCTTTCTGGATGGAAGCTGGTGGTTGGGGATGTGTTCCGGGCACCAGAAAACCCTCAGCTACTCTGTGTTGTGGTTGGTGATGGAGTGCAAATCCTCGGGATGGCTGTGGTGACGATCTTGTTCGCTGCTCTGGGGTTCATGTCGCCTGCGTCGCGAGGGATGCTTTTGACGGGGATGGTGCTGTTGTATTTGTTCCTGGGTATCATTGCCGGGTACGTGTCTTCGCGGCTGTGGTGCACGCTCAAGGGGACGCAATCTGGATGGAGACCTATCGCGTGGAAGACGGCCTGCTTTTTCCCCGGAATTGCGTTCACGATACTCACCATCCTCAACTTTCTCTTGTGGTCTCGTGAGAGCACGGGTGCCATCCCTATCTCGCTCTACTTCGTCCTTCTGCTGTTGTGGTTCACCATTTCTGTGCCGTTGACCCTTCTCGGGGGGTATCTTGGTGCCAAGGCTGAGCCGATCACCTTCCCGGTGCGAACGAATCAGATTCCGCGAGAGATTCCTCCCCAGCGGTATCCCTCATGGCTGCTTGTGCTCGGTGCTGGAACTCTGCCCTTCGGTACTCTCTTCATCGAGCTCTTTTTCATCATGTCCAGCATCTGGATGGGACGGGTGTACTACGTGTTCGGGTTTCTGTTCGTGGTGTTAATTCTGCTGGTCATCGTCTGTGCGGAGGTGGCGGTGGTGCTGACGTACATGCACTTGTGTGTTGAGGATCATCGGTGGTGGTGGAAGTCTTTCTTCGCTTCCGGGTCTGTTGCTCTCTACGTGTTCTTGTACTCGATCAATTACCTTGTTTTCGATCTGCACAGCTTGAGCGGACCTGTGTCCGCGGTTCTGTACGTGGGGTACTCTCTCCTCATGGTGATCGCCATCTTGTTTGCCACGGGCACTGTTGGGTTCCTCACGTCCTTCTACTTCGTGCACTACTTGTTTTCGTCGGTGAAGATCGATTAGAGGTTTTCCTGGAAGGTTTGTTCCTTGGCAAGTAGGCTAGTATTGGTTTTTGGGATCCATACTTGTTAGGTTGCACCTTACAGAAACTCTCCAATTTCCAGATGTGTATTTAGGTTGTCATTAGCTTTTAAAAATGAAGTTACTCTTTATCTAGTTTAGTTAGAAAGCAGAGGCTGTAAGAGCAAGAAGCGAAGAGTGGGCCAACATTCTTCCTTGACATGTTGTATGAGGAGGTGAGTACTTTCAATTTATTACATAAAAGATTACTTCTCGATTCATCCAAATGTCTTAAATTTCTTGTTGATTTTCTGTGAGGCCATCGCTGGTAGATATTTTTGACGTTGTATGGACCTTTTCGTCTTTTGTCCTGCCATGTTGTTCAGTACATGGCTGCAAGTACCGCGTTACTTGAGAGTACCTGGGTAGTTGGAAACTAAGCGGCTCAACTGAAGGGTGCTCGAGTTCAGGTGACTTCAGATATGGTCCGGGGATATTCTTACGGCTGTGGGCTCTACTTGTAGTTATTCCCATTGAGCAATGCCTGTATCTGTATTTGAGTTCTACACTATGAGGTAGATCATGAATTCATGATTTTGGTTTGCATGTTGAGGTGTAGGATCTGCTTGGCAATTCTCATGGTGCTTACTGCACTAAAAAAATGCTTGCTAAGCTATTAGGAATTTGATTTGCATGTGTTTGTGTAGTGTGTGACGACTTTAGAAATCTGCGTAGACAACTTATCTGAGTGTCATGTTTCGGACATGTGATATCTAATCGCTTCCCTTGTTTCTGAACTTCATAATCTGGACTGCTCAATACAAATTTTTTAGTACGCCGCTCTGACCAGATTACGTAGTAGTGCTTCATCATGCATTCTATTGTCAAGCTTCCTGTCAGTGCTAAGTTAACTTAGTCAAAGCCTGGGCTTCTGGTATTGTTGTGTATGTGCATCCAAGCTCTAGATTTGAAAGAAAAACGTTGAGATTTTTCTACTAAGATTGTCAAAGAGACTTTGGTGCTTGTGCCTCCACTTGACATCGTACATAGAGTCAAAATAACAGTTTAGAACTAATAAACATTGTCATCTGGATTTGAATACCATTTAGCACTCCACCAATGTAATGTAAGGTGGGCAACCCCCTGAACCACCACTTTTTGCTACTGTACCTAGTTACTACTATTATTAGACTGGTCCAGTTTTCATATTTTCAAGTTGGACTAAAATCAGAGCTGGAGTGGGAATTTGAGTAGTTTAAAATAAACGTGCCCACTTGGGGGGTGGAATGAAAGATGCCGGCTCACTTTGAAGCTGGCGCCTGAAGTGGAGCTGTCATTTGCAACATGCAACATGCAACACGAAGGGTGGTAAGTTTCATCAGTTGGATTTAATTAAGTGATCAATTTTGTCAAATTAATTTGGCTATGGTATGAATCTCTTATCAATCAGTCAGGTGAACGTTTATCAATCATGTGAAGGTTTGATTATTATATCAACGTCGGGTGACAGTCCAAGAGCCGCCCTTCATGTTTTTTGAGTAACTTAGTGTTAACTTTCATTTGTCCAATTTTATTTAATTTTTATAAACACATTCAATGTTCAAACCAAATTTCTTTTGCACTTTAGGGGGGGTAACATGTAAGTCAAATATTCAGGAGGATTAGTCAAGTGACCTGTATATGACATAATTGTTGAATTTAAGATCTTAATATGGTGTGGCTATCAAAAAATTATAAGTACATTCAAAAAATCAAAGTGAAAATGAAATCAAATGGGTTTGTAATATTTTGAGCGTTCAACTAGAAATTATGAATTGTGAAAATCTAATGTATAGGTAATACTTGCAATTGACAATAAACTCCTCTTAAAGTACACACTTGGAAGAATAAAATGTTGTGACTCCTTTTGGTTGCCTTAAAAACTCTTTTCACTTCCTATTGTTACTTTTGAAATTTTTTACTCTTTATGGGATTACTATTCTTCATAGTTATTTATTATGGAAAAATAGATTTTGCATTGTTACTTTATAGTTCATGTCATATTTAGCGTCCGAAGTATTGGATATTGCATGTATTCTTTCAATGCAACTTTTGACTTCAATTGTGATGAATGAATGATTTATCTTTTATATTGATCCCAATTATATTATTAAAATGGCCTTAGCTAACAACTCCTTTCACATATGGATGTACTAAAATCTTTACAATCTAAAGTGTATTCAAGGATTGTCACGCATTAGTCTTTTTAAATGAGGAAACAATGTCTTAATTGCATCCCAAAAAACCAACAACATATTAGCAACAATTGATTGAAAAAAGATTTCTAACAATTTTGAAAAGCATACCTCATCACGGGTTGGATAACCAGATCGTAGGTTGGGTTGTAATCCAAACGACCTATTTTGGTATTGTTGTTTCTTTTGTTTTTTCCAACGTTTTGCCTCTTGTTGAAAAAGTGTTACCAATTTACTGACCTGCACAATTTTGGTGCCATCACATATCCATTGCAATTAATAAATGTATATATGGAAGACAATAGCATCAATGAATTTGTAAATGACTTCTAGAAACTGAAATCCAAGAGCCAAATAACTATATATCCCAACCAATTTTGTATCTTTTTCAAAATGATAAATAGCTTTCTTTGGTCATTAATGAGTTGGAAAATTCAAAGTTCAAAAGAAAATCTTTCTTCAATGTCCAATTGTGATTGATATTTTTTTCTTAAATTTTATTAATTATTATTTTTTGATATTGATAGTATTATTAAGGGCAAAAAGTAGCATTTACATCTAATTTTATGTTTAATTAATTTTGGATGTCCAATCATCAATTCCACCTAGCAATTCAACAATCAAAGACCCCTAGAAAAAATCCACAATGACATCCTTTAAGGTAACTACACCTAATTTTGACCCCTTTCTAAAACCGCCCCGTACAAATTCTTGCCTAAAAATATACTCCCACTATTCATGAGAATCTAGGGGCGGTTTTAGAAACACCTATTTTTCTCAGCACTTTGAATATTCATATTTTATTCATATGGTGTTCAAAATATGCATTTAAAGAGAATCTAGAATCACCTTTTGACTACCAACAAGATCAACTACACGTTTTTTTGATATAGTAATGGAAACCATGTTGTATTGCTTATTTGTTTGATTTGAGGTGTGGTTACCTTAATGTGTAATCAACTGATTTATCTCTTCAATTGATAATCACAACACTATCTTATGAGAAAATAATCTTATTTGATAGTTAGTTACCTGCGTATCATTGAGGGAATATCTGAACTTGAGACCTTTTTTGTCAAAGTTTTCACTAATGGCTTCTTTGAATGCTTTCAATGAAAGATTGGGACATTTCTGTACACACTGGATGCATACCTGCACAGCTTTTCTAGAAAAAATCAGAATGCGTGATGTTGCGCACAATCTCAATAAAGACTTAACTTTTTCACATATTACAGTTCATTGTAAAGTGTGTGCAATGTGGGACCATGAGTCAAAGTTTGGGGAAAACACAGGATGAAACTCCTTGGAGCACCAAAACTGGGGGTTGATGGAGTTTGGTGTTGTGTTTCTTTTATACTATTCTCGCTATTAAACCTTCCTCTTACACCCGTTTACAAACACAAGATGAACTTTACGATTAACTCTATTATATGATATTTCATCCATTTCAAAATTTATAGGTATTTCAACTTGATTTCCACCTTCTACAAGATTTGTGTAAATAGCAAATTTCAAATTACACAGGAAATACAAGAGTGAATCTTGTTCCTACAAAATTGGTAGAAAATTTAGTTTTTGTGTCGGTGACTAAAAATTAACACATCAGTTAGAGTGAATTGACTTTCCTAGTTTTGAGTCTTAGCACTAAATCGGAAGGAGACTCAGAAACCAAGATCAAATTTGGTAAATGTCATATCAATAATATTAACTACAAGCTAGGATGACACCCCCCAAACACCCCAAAATTCATTCTCTAACTATTGCAAGTTGTGAACAAGAATGCATACATGAAATCAATTCAGTTCGTTAGTTTTTTACAATTCCTCCATATTCAGATAAAAACTGGGTCACACCTGAGCTGGGAAAAAGCCCTGAAAAGCCTCTGGTATGAGATTCATGTCTCCATGTGAGGTTGCTTCAAAAACTCCTGATAACTCCCTTTCAGTGTAGTTGTACAAGAACAATTTTGTCCCTGGTGCCACTTTCATAACCTGAATGATGAATTTTCCACTAAAAATCAGTCTTCGCTTCACAATCCCAGGCGGATGTTTTAGAAATATCGGTCAAGATTCTTTGCTTAGTTCATCATTTTTAGACTCCATCAAGGAATTTTTTGACACCACAAACAAAAATTTCTCCATGAATTCATATCATATAGAGGTGTCCCCTGATAAATAGGGATGATGATTGAGATAATAGGGAGACTTGTCTATGAATTATGAAAGAATTTTATTGATAGCTGACCAAAAGCGACAAGGCTCAATTGCATTGACAAACCCTACATGTGAAGAAGTTTGAGTAGGATCTTTTTCAAAAAATGAACCACATCTACAAGTGCTACAAGGACAAAGCCTCTCCTATGGTTCCAAGTGAGGAGAGGCTTTTATAATGTTGACTAAAAGTTCTTCAAAAAGTCTGATTTACTATAAACCATTGATTAAATGATATGTCTCACCTCAGTTTTGTTGGTTGCTGGCAATGCAAACAACTTCAATTGCATGCACTCTATGTAGGTTTCACTAGTGCATCCAAATATCATGCCAGGAAGACGAGGCTCCTTAGCAGCACCTGGTGTACTTGGGGTTGAGGATGGTGAACTTAATAGACTTTCTGGCTCTCTAATTATGGGCTCCCTGATTAATGGCTCTCTGACAAGTAAAGGCTCAGACATGGGCCATTGAATGGGTAGCCTATTTGGGTATACATTTTGCTCAAATATTTCTGGAAGATGACTAGGGGGTACTAGATCCATAGGGGCAGAGAATCGCGTGTCATAAGCTGAAGCATTGTGTTGAGGGAGGTCATAATAAGGTCCATTGTTGAAGGCTTGCGCACGTGCTTGTGCTTGTGTTGCTTGAGCCAAGAGGAAACGATCTTGTAATGCATTTCCATAACCGTTCGCATATGGCTCTGAAATGGCCTGGAAACTGTTGGCTATGGGATCCCCCGACCATGTCCTTTTGATACCAGGAGTGCGCCTATGTAAAGCTTCATAATTGTAGCTACCCATTGCACCCTCTTGAATAGTATTAGTCCTCCCCAAGAAATGATTTAGCAATAAAATGAAACAAAATAATTTCTCTCCTGGTTTATGTTTGATATATATACGTGTATGACTCTTTTCATCATCAAAAGAGCTTGATTCATCAACAACAATTGACAATGTCTATAAATAGCTTGGAAAGCTGAAATTTTGGCAAAAAATAGTCTAATGTTTTATAAATGACATGTAAACTTGCACTTGCAAATCAAAGAGCTTTGCATGATTGAAATTTAGTTTTTCCACACTTGTGAAAGTTCTCATTACTACTTGTGTTGCTAAGCCATTACACGATGTCTTAATACAAAATTGCAAAGGGATTTTAGAAGAAGAAATTACTACAATTGTAAGACCAACATGAATGAAGAGTCCTACTAGAGCTAATTCCACTAACTACATCTCTCACACAAATGGCAAGTGCTACCCTTAGGACAAACAGCCACCAAACTCTAGACCTCAGCACAATCACGAAAGTTGCTCAATTTTTACAAACATGCTTGCCATGAAAGATCAAGCTAATATTGAGCTTGTTGGCCGAAATGATGGGCTTACAGCAGCGTTACTAAAAAAATTGGTAGCAAAGTTCACTTCATTCCATGTCAAAAATTCATGGTACAAAACATAAGATCTGGAAAGCTGAACATAGTGAAAATTGAGCATCTCACAACTGTTCAATTTTTGTAATTTTAATTTACTCGGAAATGCCTAAAGTTTCGTAAATAGCTGCTTCCACATCACAACTTTCTTTAGTAGTTGCGACTTCTCCACTGCAGATGACAATCCGAAAAAGTCTCAAAAGCCTCAAAACATTCACTACTAAATGCCTGTCTTCTTCCGGTAGTTTTTGGTACCTTCGAGCTCAAGATTGTTTTAAAAGAATCTAATTTCTTTTTATCATGGTGTTGAGGTAGGTCCTCAAAATCTACACGAGTTGAAAACAATCATTCGCGAAGCAGATAACCAAAGAACCGAATATAACAACAGGAAGATGAAGAAATCCTGACCAATTTTTTTTTAACAAAAGAAAAAATGTTTTTCAAAGTCACTATTAGCAATTAGCTTCCAATGTGTGTATTCTGTTTTTTTGGTTCACGCACACTGCGGGATTACTGCAAACTCAACAAAACTCGAACCAAGGGCTTCTAATCGGAGAAACCTCCATTGCAGAAAGAGTTAGGTATTGAATTTCTTGTAAGTTTGATTCAACTCTGAGATCCTACTACAGCAGGAAACGGAGGAGACAGAACTCAAGGCTCCAAGATACCCAAATAACCGACAATGCACAGGACCAACACGTACGTTGCTGCTCGGGCAGTTGTAGCCTAACTGAATCCCTGACGAAGGCAAATTAGTGGTTAATTAGTTTCGCAGTAGGATTGGTTATCAAAGACGCAACTACCGTGACAGGCTGGCCATACGGTACCAGTAGGTTGACAGACCCATTCCAATTGCGACTCGTACTACCCAATTTTGCTTGCAACCCAGTGAAAAACGGACTCAGGTTTGCATGAAGACAAATCTGTGTGGAATTGGTCTGAAAATCGGGGGAGAAAAGGGGTGGAGAATGATGATTTTACGAATTCACTGAATTTCTCAAACACGCGATCTGTACACGTGACAAACAAAGGTTCAATTTTTTCCTCAATCTTGAGAGATGCTTTTGGATTTTCAGTGCAACCATGTAGGGAATTAACAATCGCATATTCACGCATCCAACTGGATGAGAATAATGCCCAGAGGAACAACAATGGGAAGGAAGCTGTTTGTTTTGGCTTTGACCTCCTATGATGTATATTAAACATGAGTTAACCAAAATACACTTGAAATATCCTTGATTTGCCGCTCTTACAAAAAATTGTGGAACCTTACCGGAGGATTCCGCACACTCAATCTACCATAGCCAACAACAAAAAGACACTATGTACCAATGTGCTATGGGTTTGTCTTTGTTGAGTCCAAAGCAAATGAAGGTGTGCCACATCCGCGAGCTCCTAGAAAGCGGAGTTGGCTCGGGGTCTGTTTTGTTTTCAGTACAGAAGGCTGTTGTGAGACCATTCTACATTGATATTAAGTTAACCTTTGTCCAAACAGAAGTGTACAGAAGTATCCTCTCCTACTGTATTGGTGATATTGGCTAGAACTCTGCGTGCATAGCATTCCTAATTTCCTATACACAGCTCTTCACCTGATTCGTACATGTGAATAAAATAACTACATGGTTTCTTCATTGTCTTGAATTCTGGATATCCCAGGTGATGGCATGGCTTCTGTCCCCTGCTCTTCATGAGTTAGCAGATCTGCTAAACATGGAGATTGAAGAAGTGACGAAGCATTAATTTCCTCATTGATCACTGCTACTAGATTACAGCCTAACACTTTTGCGTGCGAGGTAGCCCCAGATCTCTCATGGTGACATAGCGAATTGGTGCCCACGAGCGGGTTCGGGTTTTTAGGGTTTTAGGGTTCGGGTTTTCGGGTTTCGCCGTGTCAATGATGTAAAACTGTCTGTTTTGAGCTCCATCTATCGTTTCTAATTGAACTGCCGGTGGACATTCTTTCTCTGCAGGGATTTCCTTCCATTCTAAGTATTCCTTGGAGAGTTTGAAGGTGAATTTATCAACGGCGGATCACTTCCATGGGAAGAGAGAGTTGCCGTTGGAGTCTCCGGCCTTGAAAGGAGGCGGGATGGGGGGTCAGGAATTGCAGCTTTCCAGAGCTCCCTGTCGTCGTCGTCTTTGATGTTTCAAGAAGGTTTGCTTTGACGACGTTGAAAGGTTCCACTGGCGGTCCTGTTCGCAAATGCCGTCGTTCCCATATACTCCGGGCTGTCATTGGTAAAGGATTGCTTGCTTGCGTTGCCATTGTTCTGCCACCAATTTCAATCCACCAGAGTTTTATGAGTTTTAAGGTCACTGGAGGCATAGCTAGGCACACTATTCTATTTTTTACTGTCATTTCTGCTTCATGTGCCATCAAATTAGAACTTATTTGTTAAATAGTGAGACAACATGGGATATGAATCTATCCCCCTGTAATTCCACCCGGGATTTGTATTTTTTTTCCTTGTTATCACACAGGAGATTATATGAATTCCCTCTGTATCACTTCCCCCTGTGCATTCCCTTCCTGTGTTATTTTTTTTTTCTTTACATGGTGTTTCTATCTAATCATAGCATTCTTGAATGAGAAGGCTGGGGTCCTTCTACAATACCACTGTAACACGGAATAATATCGGTGTTACAGTGGCCCACAATTCATAGGCAAGCTTGCATTCAATTCAAGATCTTCTACAGTGAAAGGAGCCTTGATTCATGGGAAGCAACGGGTCCTTGCCTTGAAGTTCAAGAATGTG
The DNA here is from genome assembly GCA_951230915.1 of Antitrichia curtipendula. Lineage (NCBI taxonomy): Eukaryota > Viridiplantae > Streptophyta > Bryopsida > Hypnales > Leucodontaceae > Antitrichia > Antitrichia curtipendula. The sequence continues at coordinate 1,937,245 of OX579638.1, read as the reverse complement.
ATGATCCATCCAGAGAATGATACACAACGGTGTGGTATTTGCTTTAACATACAAAATAGTGTGTCATAAATAACGGTGTTGTAGTGAGGGTTTGAATGTGTACTTGTCTGGAGGCGAGCCTTCTTCTATGTTGATATCAATTGATGAGGACAGCCGGGCACTCTGTCCAATTTGCTGAAGCGGGTGACGCTGCTGAGTGGAGAGCCTGGATTTGAAATGGAGGATGAGACTGCTGCTGCTCGGGGTGGGGTGCTCACTCGAGTCGGCGGAACTGGCCACTTTGAGTCTTTGCTTGGCATCCTTGTGCCATTGTCGCAGCACTCGCTCCACGTTCTTCGAAACGATGGCTTTCTTATAGCTGGAGCCCATCTGATTGAATAGATAATGCCACAACGCTTCTGTTAAAGGACTAAACTTCTTGGGGCATAACTGGCCTGAGTGAGGTTACTAGATTTAGCATTTTAACAAAGAACTGCATCTGGTATTGGAGAAACTTAGAATTACCTGAGTAACAAGGGCGTAGAGTGGCAGTGTGCTGTAGCTGGAAATCAGTAATGAAAACAATCTGCGCAAACCAATTAGCGACTTTAGCTAACTTGGATTAGTCACTGGGTGTCTCTACTATTAAAGTAGCGTCAGGGACATACTTAGCTAATGCCTGCTAACCAACCAGTGCTGCTTGACTTCCATTTCCATCCGTTTACTGAACTCCTTGATTTTGGACAAACAGATTATTTACTTGTGCCTAATGTCATGACTTGCAGAAGTGCTGAGAAGTGTACCCAAATAGAAGGCGGCCGAAGACATAGGTCTTGTTACTCTCCAGCAGACAGGTATGATACCCAAATTGCCACTGCAGCGGTGTGACATGAATTAGAGTGGAGGTAGCTTAGGAAACCTAAAATCAATTGCAAAATATGCAGCTCTGACTATTAAAAGGGATTTCTACGAAATAAGATTATCTATTTCAGAAGTGCTTACAATTTTACACATTCAAATGTCAATTAAAGAGAATCATCTTCATGATTCATGGAAAGATCTCCTTATGGTCCAGTCACATTTGGAGGCTTCCCTCCATTTATTATGGGTTTGCCCTTCAAATGATCACTGCGGCATAAGGAATGAGTACTATGAGCTATGAATCATGAGGAGTAGTAGGGTTTAGGGTTTAGGACTCTCTTCATGAAACTGTTTCATAGTTCGTGAAACAATCTGATTTTCCTGACGACGCTACTTTAGGTAATGTTAGAACAAGCCAGATGGAGTTGCAAGAAAATGGTAATCGAAACTGTTGGACAGGAAGGAAGGAATTACCACATGCCAGATGAAAGTGGCAAACTCAAGTGCTGTCTCAAAAAGGACCAAATGAATGACGGACAGGAGAAGCTTGGGTCGGTTGAACCAGAAGAGCTGGTCCCGTGGCTTCAACAGGACTGCCACTAAATGACCCGGAACGCCAGTGTTTTCCAAAGCCAACGTCGCCACCACTTGCTGCAGCTTTGTTCCTATGGTAAGCACCACCTGCCAATTCCAGAAAGAAACAAAACAAAACAAATTTAATCTCTATTAAATTCTGTCATCATTCACAGATTGTTCGCTCATATTAACATTATTAATCAATTCTAGCAAAGTCCCTTTGCCTCCCATTAAAATAGGGACTCCAGTAGTGAATCAAAGTGTTAGTGGTCTCTTTATTAAAAGCTTCCTTCAAAAAGAGATTTATCCTTCAAGCATCCATGCTAGACTTGAATGATGCTTGCTTACCACGATGGGGACGAGCGATGTCCAAAAAAATAAATGGGTACCTGAACATTTGCCACATTCACGAGGGAAATTTTGGATCATTTTTTTGTCAACTTTGTAAAAACTTGAAATGATGAAACAGCAGAGCGTCTGGCAAAGTAGGAAGTGAAGTTCTTACCGTCAATATTGAACACCCATAGAATGACGACGAATGCCCATAACCAAGAACTGCAAACAACAGAGAAATTCAAGTCTGAGCGCTCAATAAATTGTCCTAAACTCAAATGTCTCAATTTGGCCTTATAATATACACTCTGGCAGGCACTAAAGCCATTTATTTATCACTCTCCTCTTCCTGGTTTCTATTTTTCCACTCAGTTTCTTAAGAAGAGATATCTTCAACATCAAATCACCCAAAATTGAAAGGATCCTCTGAAAACAGATTCTAATAGGCAATTCGAATTTGAAACTTGGCTTTGGAAAAAGGACACTCGGCTTTGCAGCTTGCGTACTCACAACGTACTATTCTCCCCAACTAGGCTTCAAATTTAAGAAGGGAGAGTTGTGGGAATGACTTGAATGTGCATATTGCATATATGATTTGGCAAATGAAAGCTTGCTTCAGGAGCATTATTTACCTTATTCCTACTATCGTTTCGAATTCGTCCTCCATGGTCCGAACCATGTATGCATGGAAGTCATATAACTCCTTGAGATTATGTGTCTGCAAATATCCACAGTCAGAACCCAAAAGCAAGTTGAGCACAGCAGAATGTACAGAGCAAACGCAAACTATGCTAGCTTCTGACCTAGACCTAACTTTCTGGTGTCTTGAACAGCAGCAATACTTACAGTGATGAAACTGAGACGTAGGGCCATGTAATCAGCTCGAGGAACATGAAATTGCTGGAAGAAGCACATCTGATGCAAAAAAGAAAAAAAGAAAAATGGTCAGTAATCAAATTCCAGTTCACCAACATGCGAAAGAAAGGGACACTCGTTTCGCTCTAGAGAATTTTCTGTTCACGAGGATTTTTGAAAAGCACCCCAGATGAAGAATCATTTACTTAATGCAAACAATGACACGATTTCTTGCGTCTAGTTCTCATGTGCACAATTTTTCATTCATTTGTACTCGCTAAAGTGCTAAACCCAAATAACATCCAAACATCTTTTCGATGAAACCTTTCAGCTTGATGAAACGTTTTTGGTGTTGTTGCAATGCAACAGACTGTGTTCTCGCATATATTACATAAGAATATTTAGAAGTTTCCCAACTGGTAGGGCAATTCAAGGATAATTAGCAGTAAAGAATATGGCGACCTAAGTGGGTGAGGCATGTACTCCGTTTGATGTGAGACTTACCACCCACACAACAAACCTTGATTTGCTCCACGGCTCAGATGTGTGATATCTCACAAACGTCGACTGTCGCCTATATGTTACACTTCGTAATAGCTCTGCAGAAATCCAGACAATTGATGGAGTTCGTCAATCATGTTTAATCAAGGGTTGCATTTAGCTTGTTAAATCTTGTTCCATCAAGGGCATTCGAATCTGAATATGAAATCTAAATGTAATTTTCATATTCAATGTTTGATAATTACCACCTCAGTCTTTTCAAATTGAGCTCCCTTGAGGATATGTAAATGGTGGATGAAGAGCTAACCTGCTGGAGATGCTAGCGTCGTAGTGGCATGCATGTGAGCTTCTCTCTCCCACTTCCTCCAGCGATACACCTGGAATAGATGCCAAGAATATAAATTTATATTTGAGTTACAGATGGAGTGGAGCCAGATTTTATACTACCAAGCCACATTCAGTGAACATGTGTACATTGATCAATTTTTATTTATTTTTAATTGGACAAAAGACAAGTCCCCATACGACGCACTCCACACAGCTACAGAAAAATTAAACATGTATGTGGACAAGTGCTGCTCAGGAGACACCACCTCTGAAACGTACTCCTCTCCATAAAACATACTCTGCGTACTTGTCTCCTAAGCAGCACTCCACCCAAAACAGGGGCCTCAATATGGACCTGTTGATCCTTTGGTGGTTCAGTTCAAGAAACTATGACATCCAACGCTCAGAACATTAACCAGGACAAGTGTACGTAGATCTGAGGTTCAAATCCAAACAGACTTATCGAAAGTGTCAGTTTCTCGAAATTTCGCCATGCTATATAACCAATGAAAAATGAAAAATGTAGACATAAATTGTGATACACAGGTCTAGCTGGAAGAATGTATCTAATTCTCTATCTAGTTCCATACCTTGAGGAGAGCCAGAAGCATGGTGATGCAAGAGAACGCCACATGAAAAAGCGCCAGCACGATGATAAAAATGTGCAGCTCGTGTAACGTGGCCGATGAAGCAAATGGCTCGTATCCCTGCAAACAGTGTCAATTTATGTAATTACATTCACAGCCAGGAGATTTTATAATTATGGGGATACCAGAAGTTTTTCTGATATAAAATTATGCACTTGGAAACACAATCTTCCCCTCGAAACCGGGAATGGAAATCAGGGAACCGGGCAGAGAGATATAATCTCCCTGTGATCAATTCGATAGAATCTCGAACTCTTTAATTTCTACTCCATATCCGGCATTACCAAAAAACTCAACTCAATTGAAATTGCAAGAAATTAATTCATGGCGAGCTAAGTCTCCACGACCAACACTGCCAATTATGAACCTACTGAGTTCGATCACACGGAGATTCCATATCCTTGTTTCTCTCACGACAATATCAGAAGCTTTCTTGAAGGATTCACACTAGGAAATGACGGGGAATCACAGAAAGCTGGCAAACCGGGAAAGTCCGTCCGTCTTCGTGTGCGTGTCACAAAAACTTTCACAGGAGAAATTCAACATGGAAATTGGATTATTGATCACCACATGGCGCGCATACCGGTCTGCAAAATGTGTCGGAGGATTCTGATGCCAGGAGTCGTCGTCGATGCTCCTCTTCTGGTGGGGACGCTGCTGGGGTCGTCGCCGCCAGAGGTCTTTTGGAGATGTGGCAGGGCGTCCATTTGTTGTAAGCGGACGAAGAAATGCAAACCCTTGACACCGGGTCTCGGAGAATGGTGATGGTCAGAGAGATGAACCCCATCAACATCAGTTCTGCAGTCGAATGGATCAGAAGTGCACACAAATTTAATAACAATCATGCACTCCGAATTAGTAGATCCCACAATGGTTCATTTCGTTAGAATTAATTTCAGTTTCCTAAAACCAGTCCTAGTTTTGAACTTCACAACTTTGGCCTGAAACACTGAATGGTAACGAAAAGGACCATAAGCTAATAACGTTGATTTGGTTAAATTGGCTGTATTCGTGCCAATACCGTGACATCTTTCTATTAAAACGCACGCATTTTGACACATAAATCCACACCAGTCCTTAGATTTTAGAACTTTACGTGCATCTATTTTGGACACCGAAAGCGCCCATTAACTGTCATAGTTTACAATCCAGAAGCAGTTTCTAGCTAAGGGTGCCCAATTTTGTGGAATATTTTGCCATTTCAACGAAATATTTTCTATTTAATTGTTAGAAAACGCATTTTATTTTTATTTATTTATTTATTTATTTATTTTTATTTGGCACAAATTGAAGAATCAATTGCAAAGAAAACAGTGAACAAACCAACCACACAGACCAATGACGTGGGGAACACTAGGGACCGAGACTAGCAAGACAATGACGCTTCCAAGTAACTTCCGAACCTTCACGAGAGCAAATGACATCAAAGTTAGACCTGGTCAAAACACATTTCATTCAGTCATCCAAAGTCCAGTGAGTTTTTCTTCATTGCAGAACACATTTTAGTTCTAGCTTATTCCTTCATCCAAATTCTAGTTCATTGCAATAATTGCATACTAAGAATGCTCATACCTTAATTAAGCCAGTAGTGAGGAAGTTGCGTGAATAATTATGAGCTCAATCAGCAGCTCGCTGCAGCAAATTCAGATTTCCAGCTGGTGCAGGAAATAATAAATGATTCGAAGTCGACTAACGAAGTGCTTCTTGCTGAGTTTTAATATTATTCGTACCCTTTGAACCTAGAAATTCACGAAACAGGCGGGGAAAATGGGCAGCCAGCCAGCCCCGTCTGACTGACAGACTAACAAGTAATTTATTTTCATAGAGGGAGACGTACCCATGTGATTACAATTGTGCACAGACTGATGAGCACGTCAGACCAGTATCGTAGTAACAACCCACTTTCAAAAGCAAAAAACTGCAATTAATTAAGTTACTCACCATCTTTCATTTTCTGTAAAGCCGCGTAGAGTGGTTTCCGCTTCGTTTCTTGTAAATACTGCAACCACCAACCACCACAACCGTTCTCCATTAATCAATCAAAAGATCTCAAAATAGTCTCAAATAAACATTGTATTTCTGGAATATTGTTTTTTAGAAAACACCTGCCCCCACCGATGTACATGTTGCGCGCCAACACAGGAAATTAGTAAGATCGAGTCGTGGCCTGAATCGAAGCACGTCGAATGCAACTAGGTCCTGCCGCAATTTTGACATAGCTAGCTGTCCCTACACTGATATTAATTTATTAGTTAAAACAGGAGAAATCCAAAATGAAACTTGGACAAATGTCCTTTCGAGTCCCAATTCCATTTTTTAGTGCATGATTGTATCCTATTCTGATCTATCATCACTGCACATCGACTACGGAATTCTTTCGAAATTTCCATTGATGGATTTCTCCTGCGTAATTTGCAAGTTGATTTGCAAGTTCAATCAATGTCTGTAACAAGATCAAACTGAATCGATAGGTAGCCAGTGAATACTTTGGGGTGCACTGATCACATGCCTCAGGAGTACGTCCCACATTTGCGGCAGGATCTAGTTCCATCAGCAAAGAAAATGTGAATCGAAATTTTATCACAGGAATACCATCGGAGACAACTAAACGAATGTACCCTCAAGGTAAGGAGTAGCCAGAACTAACTAGTTAGCAGAAATAAACCAGAAGCGAGAAGTACACGTACATGGCCAAGGAAATTGATCAATCGCTCCACTGCAATCGAGATGAGCACGAAGAAGGCGGCCACGGACGCCAGCGCCCATGTTGGCGTGTACTCTAGGGATCTCGGTTCCAAGCTCTCGCTGACCGCCATATCCTCCTTAAATAAGACCAATACGTCTGCAATTCAAAATTCCTACACTTCTCGGGACACTTCTACAGGTCGCTTGAGCATCAAATCGACCTCAAATAGGTTCAAAATTGCTCTAACTTGCTCCTACGCCTCCTATTCCAAATGTCAATCCTCACTCCTATACAATCAATCTGCTTCAATCTAGACAAACACTAGGCAGGCTCCCTTACTGCCTGCAACACTCACTGTTGCTTAATATGAACTGCACCCAATCTTCGTTTAAATTCGAATTCGTGCACGATCTCTAACTCTGGAAGCTTTTCAGGTTCTCATTCCAGAAGATCTTTCAAGCTCGCTTTCAAAGTGCAGTGAGTACGTTCCTGGGATCGAACCAAGACAGACGAAGCGACAATGAGGAAGCGAACTAAAGCTCCATCAATGGCATCTCAGTACTGACATGTCGAGCTCCTGGTGTATATATGTCTTGTACTGCAGGAGGGGCTCTTGGCTGGGCTGGGCTTGGATCCCTTAATCGCCTCTTAATCCAAAAATGAGTTCGATCAGTGAGTCCATCACGGACCACCGCAGCCTAGACTGAACTCCCGAAAGGTGGCGCTCGTAGGAGCTAGTCAATCTTCATCATCTGAGCATCGTTAGAAAAAGGCACACACGGTCGTATGCACCGGCCTGGTTGGTAAGTACGTATGATTCATGTTGTCTAATCTCGCCAGCACAACAGGCTAGGGTCGCTGCATGATGCATGAATCCGTCTGAGCACTTTCATGTGCAACGACGTTAACATAATTTCCATGGACTGGAGCTTCGTCCGTACTAGCGAACCCCAGTCCACGAGGACGTACCGGCCGGCGGCTGATATAGCTCCCATTTCCTGCTATCATTATTTCTTGCCCTGCAAGTTTTTCATTAGACAGGCTACACTATTATCTAGATTAGGGTTCAGGGGTGGACGACATACATCACGAATTAGAGACTAATTAACCGCCTGCCGAATCAACAAATCATTAGTCCTAACCCATGCCTAAGTTCAGAGTTGATCACGTACCAAGTCTACCCACCTGTCGAATCAACAAAGCATTGGCCGGAACTGAAGTTGATTGGTTCCAAACCATGAGCAGCACTCCTCGGGCCATGCCAGGACAAACGGTGGGGACAAATACAAGTCCATGCGAGGACCAGTGTCAAAAAGAGCTGAAAGCGAGGGTTTCAAAGTGCTCCCTCAGACAACGCAACCGGCGTTTGTTCCCATGAACTTGCACTACCTACATGAGCCTGAATAATATATTAAATTCCAAAAAACTGAACTTCTGCGGCTCATATGGAAACGAGCTCCAAACACTGAGAAGCGGCTCATATGAAATCAAGCTCCAAACACTGAAAAGCGCAAAAAAGCACCGTCCGTCCTGAAGACGGTCTGCACTTCCTCCTAGCTAATGACGGAAATTAATTATTAAATCCATATTTTTCAAAGGTGTTTTTCAATACTGTCTTCCAATGGTGATTAGATGTTCCACGTTTCCTGCAGGTTTTCTAGGGGTGGGCTGCTGCCTTCTTTTAGCTGGTCCGTCGTCAGCTGGAGTCCCAACACCACTCACCACTATATAAGTTATCGGAGTTGGTAGTTTCTGTACTGTAAGCTTACATGTGGACAGCAGTGCATAATGGTTCGTCAGGAGTAGAGACTAAGAATGTGGGTGCAAATGGAGCTCGGAAGAAGCTTCAAGTTTGTGCTGGTGTGCAGTTTTCATTTACAAGCTGAACATCCATTTAAGTTATATGACCGCTGTGGACATGTTTCTGTGCATCTGTGATCTGTCTGTCGCCCGATCTGGTACTAATTCTGCGCTCCCTCGTGTCAGGCAAGTGAAGCACCCCACTCCCTCCAGTCCCGTCTCAAGCAGCTGTCTAGTTAAGTTCAGTGACGCTCTTCTTCTTCAGAGTCTGTGCAGAGGAACAGACAGGCACTCCAGATTCATTACCAGGTTTGATGGGATTTTGTTTTCCAAATTCCAAGCACTTTGTTTTGTTTTGTTTTTCATTTCTTTTAGGCACTCCAGTGCAGAAAGCTATTTTCTCTGGGGTGATGAATCTGTTTACATCGACACACATGGATGAAACATGAAAAATGTGGATGAAAACATACATATTCATCATCCCAAGTGTGTGCATTCATCCCCAAAAGCAATTTCATCCAAAGATATTGTGTAGCATTAAACAATCTCATCCACTAGAAGAAGGAGAATCTATCATCAAATATTCTTTCAAAAAATTTGGACTCCTTTTGAGTAAAATATTGCTCAAGAAAACACTTGATTCCAAAGTTCGTAGGGTAACATCGGCTAATGAGGTGTGCAAAATCTATTCTTATTCTACAAGCATTCTTTAACACAAGGATACATATTTGAAGTTCCAATGCATCCACAGAGCACTCTCTAATTCTGACTTGGATGAAATTTATTGATTATAGATGAAATGTAACATCCATTATTCATTCAAATGCACATTTGTTCAAATGTATAAACGTTCATCCAAATGTGGTGATATCATCCTATTTAGCACAATTTTGAATAAATTGTGACGACTTCATTTATTCAAAAATGAGAAATGTTTTCACAAAATTCCATTAATTTTTCCACATTACAATCCTATGCAACTCAACAAAGAATATAACATCTTTTCAAATTATAGCTTTGTTTATAACCTTCTTGAAGTCATTACTATTGTTTGATCTTTAAACGACAAACTGATTCTGAGAGGCTTGTTTTTGAAGAATCTTTATGAAAACTTTTCCAATACTCAACTACATGTGAACTTTTTGATATCATTGATTTCTTTATCTTCACAATATGCATCTATTGATCTGAATCGTGGATTTTAATTACAAATTGAACTTGTAGTTTTTGCATTAAAAGGTTTGATAATTCTTTTTAATAGTAGATTTGACATTGCCTATGGCCTTGAAGAGGGTGGAAGCTCATCACCAAGTAGCCATTTGAACAAGCTACATAATGCCTATATAAGAAAAATTATGAAATCCAAGTTTGTATAGCCATTTTAGACCTGGTACATTCTTTAAGGGTTAAATTTGTCCTTATTTACATTCGTATAGCAAATTTGCCCTTTATTATATCTTACAATTAGGTCTAATTGATCATTAATTGAATTTGTGAGGCAATTGATAAGAGTGACATGGATATATTAACATTTTGTGATTGATAGAAACTTTTTGAAATGTGATGTAGAATTGAATTTCAACAACAAAATCATTTTGCAAAAATATGGTCTATGCAAATAGTGAATTATCACAAGAAGATCCAAAACTAGTCCAATTGGTCATGTGGATCTTCTAATTGGTAATTTTTTTGGTCGATGCAATTCATATTTCAATTTTATTGGTTCTTTATTTTTAAAGTGTATTTTTAATCTTTAAAATATTATTAAGTCAAAGTAGGTACAAGATAGTAGGAAAAACTAAATTGTTGATAGCTCTAAGATGGAATTGAAACACACAAATACCAATTGTGAGATTGTGCTAGAAAACAAACTAAACCATGTGCAACTTCTTCATTTGAAAAATTATTAAAATTGAATTCGTAAACAGATTCAATACCTTATTTTATCAAGAATTTGCTAAGATTGCTTACAAAACAAGAAGCTTCATAACTTTCACATCACTTATCCAAATGGAATGAATCAAATATTTATAAGTAGGCCAGAAAAAAAATCTATAAAAAATTTAAATTTTTAATTATTTAAAATTTTGAAGGGGGTGCTATTTGCCTTTGCTTATTTTGGACTTCTTGTAGCATAACTTTTTTTCCTTGGTAACAATTGAAATAAAAACTATATTTGTAGAAAGTTTAATATTAATTTTTTCTTTCTTGAAAAAAGTTTTCAAAAAATCTTGCCAAAAATTGAGATTATAAGTGAGTTCCCAAACCTTCAAGAGTCCCCTAAGGGAATTTTTTTGAACTTTAACCCCTAAAGCCCCAAGGGTGTTTTCTATCAAAAACAACTCAAAACTATCACTTCTGCTGCATTCACTTAAAGAAACTAAAAAATACTTTTAGGGGGGATTTAACCCTAGGATCTTGTACTTAACTTGTCTGAAATCATGTAGTAAAAATTTCATCAAATTTGACCATACGGATTGAAAGATATTAGCATTCAAAGTTGGACAAAATGTTTTTTCTTAAGAAGATGCTTAGATTGCCCGAAAAAATAAGATTGCCCATAGCTTTCTAATCCCTAGTCCAAATAGAATGAATCAAAGCTTCATGTATAGATAAAAACATAATATTTTAGGAAAAGAATTCAAAAAAAATTATTTTGACATTTTGTAGTTTGGGGGGTTTTGCCTGCCAATCTCCATTTCTTGCTTATTGTGCCATAACTTTTTCATCCAACATTCGATTGAAACAAAAATTATATATTCACAAAGCTCTCACAAAACTATACAACCTCAAAAAATCTCATAAAAATCCACTTCAAATTGAGACAACAGGAACCTACCCGGATCCCAATTGTCCCATGAGGGGACAAATGGTCCTTTAGGGGTTAAGGATTAAAATGAAAATTTGTAGTGACGCTTTCCATTGTCCCCTTGCAAAGTTACAATTGCCTCATCATTCTAAGGACAAACCAATGTTGTGAATATTGAAGGTAATTTGTGCATCATTGTATAAATATATAGTGAATTTTTGCCACAATCTTATCTGGAATGGGTTGTGACTACCTACACACTAGAAAAAAAAGGATTTAGGTTTTTGGATGAAATTGTCTAACACATCTCTAAGAAATATTCAATTTGCCAAATTTTAAATGAAATTTTCTAATATTAGATAATGATATGGATGAATGTCCAAAAATGGATGATTGTTCTTCCCAACTTCTTGCGGTTCATGGTGCAACACTGTAGTTGTGCGAGTAAGATAGTCTACTCTTAAAGCGACCATTTAAGAGCTAATTGCCTTTTGGGGGGAAGCTAAAGTCTTCAAAACAATTTTCAATAAATTTTTGTAGGAAGAATGGTGGAATTGGCATCTAATCCAAGTGGTTTCATACTTTTTGGACCTCCTTGGAATTAGTTATGAATTTTCAAATATTTTTGTCGTAGGCACCTATTTGTGACTATAGGTTTTTCAAAACCTGTCCACTTCCAACTTGTAAAGAGATGTGAAGAAATCAAGGAGAATGATTAGCTCTCGCAATAAATAATATTTTTTCCTCGATGCACTCAATGGCTAAAGTGATCGATTCCATGACCACCTCAAATCCATTCTAGAGTTAATTATAGGAGCGGTTTGAAGAAGATGAACGCATTTAGAGCAGACTACCTTACTGCAACTAACTGCAGGTCACTCTACCAAAACAGAAAATACTACTTTTGTTTCTGAAAAAGACCCGTGTTTCCTTTAGAGCTTCTCTAGCAATGCACGTCACAATCGACGCGCTAAGTGGTTTAAAGAATGTGTCAGGTTGGAGGAAGGGCCCGGTGCTTTACCATTGCCCGAGCAGCAACACTCGAAGTTCAACATTATGTCAGCAAATCCCGGATTACAAGGGGTAGAGTTAATTATCAGCTAGAATAAGCATGTCTAGAGAGCTGCAATTGGTCACAGTTTTTCAAAGTGAGAAATTCGAGGCTAAATTTTACTAATCTTGTCAGTAGCGTGTAGCATGTCAACCATGTGAGACACTGCAAGGTAGAGTGCCGCCATGGATTTTTGAAGTGGCCTCTGTTGAATATTGACACAAGCTGCAACTGGTGGGTCATTAAAAACTCCCTGGGCACACCAAACCATTTGAAGAGTCTGTATGGCACACCCCACTAAAGATGCTCTTATAAAACACAAAGGAAACATGAGGTTTATTTTTAAGGAACATAGGGAGTAGAATTTATTAGACGTTGCTATGCTATAAAGTAGGCACCCCAAAAATGGCACCTAACCTTAAAGCGCCATCTACAAGTTGTGTACATTTCCTAAATCAGTTATGTACCTATTTGGATGGAGCGCTTTCAGAAACAAACTTTGACCCTTGATAACTTTTGCATACGATGTTCAAATGCCACGTTCTCTAGTGTGTTGGAACCTCCTTTCACTTACCAACAAGAATATATGAAAATTTGACCAGTCTAATGGTAGTAACTAGGCTCAGTAGCAAAAAGTGGCGGTTTTGGGTGTACCCACCTTACAAGTGTACGGTACCGTATTCAAGCTCCCGTCCTCTCTTTCTCTTTCATTAAAAATTAATGAAAATCTCTGACCGTGATTTGATGTCTGTGTTGGTCTCCATTGATATGCTCCTGCTTGGTCCTATTTTCCAAATTCAGACAAGGGAGAGACTCCGTGATTGGTGCCTTGGTCCCCATTGTCCTGGTTGAGTGTCTGAGGGAAAGTCTTGAGTTTAAAAAAACGACCTCAATTCTCATCAGTCTCCCACATTCTCAGTCAGTCAGTCGGTCCAATAATGATGTAAGGTTACTACACCTAAGGTAGGAGGCTCTGAAATCACTCGGACATTAAGAATCGCCCCTATAAATGTCTCTTGAATGGAACGAGGTGATCTTTAAATGGAACGAAGTGATCCTTAAATTGACCACTATAGTGCTATGAATGAATTAGAAAAAAAAGGGTCCCAGCCAATCATCGGCTTTGCTTTTTCCCATCTTGCAAGTGAGCGGTTTATGGAAGACCTAGGGTCACAAATAGGGACCTACGATACATCTCCTTTGAAAATTCACAACTAATTCAATATTGCTCAAAAAATATGAAACCACTTGTGTTAGAATCCTCGTCTATTTTTCTATCTCTGAAAAATGAATTAAAAATACTACTGACCAAGGAAGCATAAGAAAAAGGCAGATCAGCCTTAGATGGGCGATGCAAGAGCCTCCTACCTTAATTTAGACCACTTTCAAAAACCAATCACTGAAGATTCTTGTCTAAAGTATGCTCCCACCCAATGTTGTGTTTGTTTTTATTTTGGAAAAAGGGTAAGTTGTTTCTTCAATATTCATGTGATACTTGGTGATATCTAGGTAAAGTTTGGTTGTTAATACAATTGTACTTTGACAATTTTGTCCCTCCCCCACTCCACCCCCAAAAAAGAAAACCAACAACTTTCCTTTACAAAAAAAATAGCCAACATCTTTAGCAACTACATATGAATGAAGTTTTTATTTTTATTTTCTAGAGATGAACATAACATTTTTACCTCTTAATTGGGGAATCCCTTTGCATTCCTTGAAATGTGGAGTGGTCCAACAGCAAACAACAAGTGTGGCAAGTAACTAGTACTAGTTGAAATCTCAACTTGAAGTTTGCTATTATCAAACAAAACATATACTCCTTTTTTCTAGGGGAGGGGGGAGTTTTGTCAAGAGAGTGGTAAAGAATGTTATGGAATCACATGTCTTCTTTACTTCACTAAAAAATAAGATTTCTTTTGTGAAAATTGAATTTTTTGAGAATTTTTGAAGGAAAAGTGAAGAAAAATGACATCAAATAGAAATTATCTCAAAAAATCTGGAGATTTCACTACATGATTATATCACAGTAAATAATATCATAAAATAATCTAAAGTTCAAATTTGCAAAGTTCAAAGTTCAAAGTTGCAATAAAATATTAAATTTTAGGAATTTTTGAAATTTTTGAATTAGAATAAAGACAAGAGTAGATAGACTTCATTTCATTAGTTGGTCTTGAATTCAATAAGTAACATTCTTATGTAGAAAATTCAGATTTAGAGTATGCAACAACAAGTTTCCAAAATACACTAGAATAGCAGATTTGTGATCTATATTTGTTGTTGCATTTTCTTACGTAGAAAGGTCACAAAGACCTCAATGAGGCAATTTCCAACACCATCCAAAGCAACTTCCGTTCAAGCAACTCCCAAGACAAGAATTGGATGAAATTTTTTTTACAATTGTTGCACAGTATTGTTCTTAAGTCATCCAAATGCCTTTTCTTGGTGCAATTAACAGTTGGGGGTTGAAAGTATTATCATTAGAAAAAAAATTGAAAACTTTTAGCATTTAGACAACAAGAGTGTAAATGTTTCCAAGTTTAAAAAAATTACTTTCCAGCCATGTTTGATTCAATTGGATCCATAGACTTGAATTCCACCTGGTGTAAATCTTTTGCACTTTACAAAGTTTTTTTAATATATTTGCATTGCATCCTATGTTAGTCACATATATGTAAAATTTTGTAAGCAATCAAGAAGGATTTAGCAAAAGGCCTCAAAGTTGTCCACACTTCAAAAAATACTATTGATCTTGGACACCCAATTGAAAAAGTTATATGTTTTCATGACGAGAGAACATTTTCACACTTTAACCTCTAAATACCGTAGGCACCAAATTCATGTGTCCACAAAACTTTGAAGTTAAATAAAACCTTACCAAGTTACTATTTTTTAGTAGTTTTTGACATTCTTTTTGAAATCTTATTTTAGCATCAAAAATCTTGATTTTGAAAATAAAGGATTATAAGTTTCTATTCAAGATTTTTTGCAAGGGTGACCATTGTAAATCTAGATTTTTTAGTGTTGAGGACTCTTGGAAATGAGCCTCAAATACACTAAATCTTGGGGGAAAAAATCACATTATAAATTCATTTTAAAACAATTTAGAGTAGGTTTTGTGAAGTCATAAATTGATTGGAGTTATGCATGTTATGTCTTTTACCTTCATATTTATTTTTGGTCACCTCAATTTTAGATTTGACATGTAAATGAGGATTGAAAAAAATTCAAATCACTTTCATAATTTTAACACTCCTGTATTCAAACATTATAATCTTCAAACCAAAAGTAATAGTATTGTGTTTTCTTTTCCTATGTGATTTCTAACATGTCTAGTTTGGATTTGTATGGTTACAATTTTAAAAATTGATAAAATTGATCAAAATGTTGTCTTTTTATTCAATTTAGAACAAATCCAAGAAGCTCAAAAGAGACTCCTTGGACATTTAGGGCTTAATGTCAAAACTTTGAGAAGATTCATATACATTTGATTTTGAAAAAACTATTCAAATTTCCTACCGTGCATCCAGGTTAGTTTCAGAAAAAAATAGGAAAATTTTGGATTATTTAAAAAAAATATTTTTGAAAATATGAAAAAAATTCATGGTTGCTAATTTTGAATTTCCAAAAATTATTCTTGAGAAAATTTAGAAAAAAGAACACATTTATGCATAAATAGAAAAAAATCAATCCAAATTTAGGAGTGTCTAAAATTTTATTAAAAAAAATGTGTCAAAAGTCAAGAAATCCAAATCGAGCTACCAAACATCAAATTGCAAAAAGTAAACTATTTTGGTACAAAACTGCCAAAACTGACCTACGCATACAATAGTGTCCGTTATACGTGTACGGGGTAACAAAAACAACTACATATAAATTAACATAGATATAACACAAAACCATAGTCTACAAAAAAGAAAAGAAGAATTAACAAATGGAAAATACCATTGCATTAAAATTTGCATTAATATTCTTAACTAAACAATTTTGCAATATCAATTTGAATTTAAAATGTATTACAATTGAGTTTAGATTCTAGGAAACTAATTTTTTTTAGTAAACCTTGATTTCTATTCTTAAAAATATTGTTAATATTTGAAGTAGATAAAAGACATAATGAAAATCAAATTTATTAATAGTTTTAATATGGAATTGAAACATAATGTTCTTTATAATGAAATTGTTCTAGTCAAAAATTTGAACCATGTAGACCTTCAAAATTTGGAAAAATTAATTGTAGTCATTTTAGAATATGCCATGATTGCTATCAAAAGAAGACTCTTTATAATTTCCACTAACCTAATGGACCAAACTAGATTTTTCCTTGTAGATGAAAATAATTTTAAATAGTTCATTGAAATTTTTTTTAGTTGCCCGGGCTTGAATATTTTGTACTTTGTTTAGCAAAATTTTATCTTTCATTGTACTTGTTAAAATTAAGAATATACACTTTGAAAAACTCATATATTCTACTATCTTTAGAATTTAAAAAAATTACACCAAAATTTGAAATCATAAAGACCTACCCAAACTTCCAAGTGTCCCTCAAGGGAAATTTGGTCCTTTAAGGGTCAAAATACAAGGTTATATTGTTATGCCCCTTGTACAACCAGATAATTATATTTACTTAGATTTTATATTATTTATAAAACCAATAAGTAAGTTTGTGAACTTCATAGTAAGCATAAACTAAGATGAATGTATTAAAATTAACCCCTAAATGCCCAAGGCACCATATTTTGTTGGTGACTAAATTTTGGCATAAAATTGAATCCTATAAAAGTGCTATTTTTAGTATATTCTTTTTTAGTTGAGTACCCTTAAAATTTACTTAAGAATCAAAATCTGATTTTTTTTTTCTTTTTAAATTATGATTTTTCAATTAAAACTTTGAATTAGGATATACATTGAAAATCTTGATATTTTAGTGTTAGAGGCTCTTAGAGATGAAACTCAAATATAATAAACCTTGGGGGGAAAACCACACTAGAAATTCATTTCAAATTAATTTAGAATAGTTTTCAAGAAGTTGTATACTGACTATGGTTATTTACATCATGTCCTTCAACCTTAAATTTTTTACATGACTTCAACTTTAGATTTGACATGTAAAAAGAGGATTGAAAGACTTCAAACTACTTTCACAACTTTAACACCTTCATGATCAAAAATTATAATCATTCAATCCATAAGTAATATCGTTGTGTCTTCTCTTCCTATGTGATCCGTAACACATCTAGTTTGAATTCACATGGTTAATTCTTTTTAAATTGATAAAATTGATCAAAACTTGAGCTTCTAGTTTAGTTTAAAAAATTTATAAAGTAAGCTAAAAAAAACCAGATCGTTTAGTCAAGGATTAAAAATAATATTAAAATATTAAAATCATTTTATCATTAACTTTTCATAATATATATTTTTTATGATGTAATAATTCAAAAAGCTTTTAATAAAAAAATTCCTCTCATTCAACTTTTGATTTTTCTTCACCTTTAATGTTGTATATATATATATATATTGAAACAAAACAATCTTGGTAAGTTTTTTTTTCAGATCTTTGCTACTCAAACATCTTTTGCATAACATTCTTGAATTGTACTCGAGGAATAATAGTATTGGGCATGTGCTACACTAAAGATGATATTTAGTGTAACCACACTAATTGATTTGTGAATGGTGTGAGTTTTTGTTCTTGATGAATATTTTTACCAACTATGTTTATAGAGATTTGACTCTTTGAATAATATAGATAAGTGTACTTTTGGTAAAAATATTCATCAAAATATTCATCTTGTAGCATTCACAAATCAATTAGTATGGTTGAACTAAATATTATTATAAGATTAGTAGAGTTTTGGTCTTTGGGCACCAAAAAATAGTCATAAAGTTTAGTATCCAAAGCTGACAAATGGTACTATTATTTTGTGCCCAAAGATCATCATCTTTTCCATACCACTCTTTCTTACTAATTCCAAAAATATAGGTCATCAGAGAAACTATTTTTCTACCTTGTAATTGGACAATTGTTTTAAACATGGCCTTTTATTATTGGAGCTTGAATTAAAAATTTTAAAAATATAAGAAGATTTTTATAATTAGTGCATGAATGTTTTATATTGCCAAGTACCCATGTCAAATTCAAAATTCTATCAAATTTTCTACCATGTATATTAAAAAGGCATCTAAAGAAGATTTTGGAAGGAAATATATATATATAGGTTCTTCTTTAGAGAGGAAACACTTGTAGAAAGAAGGTCTTGGAGCACCTAGCTACAATGTGATCAAGAACATGGTTCCAAGGGCCCATTAGGGCATGAAGCTACATGGGCCTCGAGAATTCACGTGGTGCCCCAAATCTCCTTTTTTCTAGTGAAATTAGAATAAAACTTTCAAATTCCTTCTTTGTCACCACCAGTAATCAAGTCAAATGCAAAGAAAGACCAACAAAAAGAGATTTTTTAAATGTTAGAGAAGATCAAAATCCAACCCCTCCTACTAAGAACATCTTGTAAAAAATAAAGTTTAAGGTAACTACATCTAAAATCGCACAAATAAGGGCAATTTATCATGGTTTCCATTATTATATTGAAAAACTTTTTGTGGGGTCTCGTTGGTAGTACATCAAAAAGGGATTCTAATTTATCTTATTATGCATTTTATGGACACGATTTGACAAAACTACAAATTTTCAAAGTGTTGAACATAGGTGTAAGTTTCTGAAACCAACCATAGACTCTTATGAATAGTGGGAGTACATTTAGGCAAGAATCTGTAGAGGTTGACTCTAGAAAGCATTCAAATTTAGATGTAGTTACCTCATAGTCTTTTGGTGAGTAGGGTTGCTTGTCCCATAACATTGTTAACATTGTACTAGAGGGTTATCTTTGCTCCCTCCAAAATAGGGAGCCTTCCAACAACAAAGTACCTATGCCATCCAATAAGATCTCCAACACTGACAAATCAATGACTCTGCACATGTGCCTAGCCAGTGGCATACTCAACATTATAACTCAAATCTCTTCCCAGGTATCTAGGGGTGAATAATACCTCCACCTAGGGGAGGCAATTGAGCTACTTAACCCTTAAACGACAAGCCGGTCACAATGAAAATCATTTGTTTGGGTACCGTGTGATTTGTTGGCTTAAAAAAATGAAAAAGCACCTATTAGAAGATATACTACTAAAGAAGACCTTTCCTTTTTCACACAAAATTTAGAGGATGAATAGTTGCACTTATGTCCTATATGGAGAGATTCTTTGGTCGGAAAACGTCCTCTGCATTGTTTACGGGTTAATAATGTTATGTCGAAATGCAACAGTAGTTTCTGGAAAACTACCTCTTCAATTTCCTCCTCTATATAGAATCCAATGTAAACTAAGTTTACGTAATTCTGTTTACAGGCACATGCTTGCTGGAGTGTCTCGCCTTCAAGGTACGGTTGGCATGTCAAATACTGACTGTCAATTTACTTGATGCTTGACTTGACAATTTCCACTGGGTAGGTCAGATCTTTTTGCATTTTATGTTGTGGAATTGATTGTGTGATGCTAACCGCTGAAAATCTCATGGCCATCACAGACACCTGTCGGCAACTGGAGTCTTGTAGCTTTTGAAATCTTCACAGGTACTGTACTGTAGTGTGTTAAAATATTGTGGAAGAAAGCTCAAAGCTCAAAAAGTGCCTTCAACTTATCATACTCTGTAGGAATCTGCTCTCATTCTGAAAACAAACAGTGGTATGGCGTGCCTCTTGACTCTGGAGTTTCAGTTGTGGCCACCCAAATAGATTTGTAAATTTAGTGGACAAAAAAGTGATCATTTCACCCTGTCGAGGAAGGATGCTGGTCTATGACTACTGAGGTCGTCACTCAAAAATGACCAATTTTTGGATTAAATAACAGGTGCATTCTTCATTTCTATAGTGATCTAGAAAGTGTCATCTATTGGCCAATTTTTCACCCTCCATGTCCTTGCGAAGTTAACCCCAAAAGGACCACCGTGGGAATCAACCTTTTCTGGTACAGCGTGAAGCATTTGATTGAGGTCGCCAAGAGAACTCATTGGAGGTCAAATTGTATACAAGACCTTCCCTTTTCATACAAATTTTCAAGGATGAACATCCTATATAGAAGGATTCTCTATGATCCATTGAGTCACTAAGTGTCTGCGGTGTTCTTCTAGGGTGACTGACTCCTAAATGCCCTGATTCATAAGGCTAGATACCCAAGTCTTATAAAAATATGTACACTATGGTTAACCCTTGAGTGCCCTAGCGACAGGATCTTGTCTCAAAATTTAAAGATTTCCTTGTTTGACTATTATAATCTTTTCAATAGTACAATCAAAGGACGTGTCTCTTTTCCTCAAGCTCCAAGCTTGTCTCCACTACCAATCAATACAGTCAATTTATGTGGATCTCTTATTAAGTGATAGTTTGATTGGAATGAGTTTGCAAGGGTTTGGATTTTAATAAACACGCATTGGACACTTAGGGGTTAAAGATGTAGTTAGGGGTTAAAGATGTAACTGCAAGATCTGGCTAAGGTGTAGATTTGACAATCTCAAATTGCCTACATAGTCAAACTTCCAAAACTCATCGTATGGAAGGAGCACCCAAAACCAATAGTGTACCCAATGGTGTCACTTTTTAGGTAAGGCAATCATTCTAGAACCTGAATGTAGGTAGACTATAGACACCTTATCATTTTAGTTAACAAACAATAAACTATCTATGGTCTACCTACATTTAAGTTTTAAAATGACCACCATGTGTAGAAAGTGACGCCATTGGGTGTATTGTTAGTTTCGGGTGCTCCCACCTCAGAATGACAGATTATGAGGTTTGACACAAAGAATGCCAACACTGACTTCAACAAGCATCAGTCTGTTATTTGCAGCAATCTTCACAATAACTTAGTTGATGACTGTTTGGTAAAATTTTGAAAAAAGACGACAGCAAGGTCGATGAGGCAGGGAGTATATGTGAATAGCATATCCTTTTGGAAGAAAACGCCAACAGTTAAGAGAGTTGAACCTTGCCGTGATTACAGGCAGGGAGGATTGACCCATGGATTGCCCCCATCTTTTACCGTTGCAGAAAACATTAGAATTTTTTATTTGCCGCAAATAATATTTGCAAATATTTGCAAATTCTGAATTCATATTTGCAATTGGAGGCCCCAAATTAGTTAGGAGAAGTGAAGAAATACAAAATTTAAGCTGCACAAAACAGGGGCAATTTTTACATTTATCCTTTGATGGGACAATACATGGGTCAATCCTCCTTGGCCTGTGATTACAAGTGCCGACCCCTCGTGAAAGGAAAGAGAACAAAATCCAGTTTACAGAAACTGAAGAATTGTGAAATAATTGTTTGCCATACAAGTTTTTTTGGGTACCATACTTGCTAACAAGATTCATTCCTTGAACTAGTGACTTGAATTCAAACAATGATGATGGCAGGAAGACAATATTGTAAACACAGATACCACAAGCATTTTCATTACTTGAATATAGTATAATACCGGTAGTTCCAAGAGGAAAGTTGCGTTCTTCATTCATGTAAAACATATTCAAACAATACTACACAAATTATGAACATTTGTTTAAACAAATTCAAAATACTCTACTTAGGATCTTGCACACTAGTGTTACAGACTAGGTGATCAAGAAGAATCACCGGTTAGGACTTATCAAGTTGCGGGAGGCGAGGTTGGTATTGACTTGCAATTATTCTTGGTGACTTGGCCAACTTAGCAATTACTGGGCATAATGTCCATGTAGTAGAGTTGAGCCATTTGACTTCTTTGATTGCTTAACCAATTAAAACATGCCACAACAACAAAAATCTCATGCATTTAGATTATATTAGGTGGATTTGCACTCACTAAGTTAATACTAGTTGGTAGTAGTAGAGATATCTCTCAGATTTCTATGAAGTTTCTACATCATATCCACCCTATTGAAAATTTGCACATGACAAAAAGTGAGCATTATCTGCCTCTTTTTAACCAATAGAAACTTGCCATGACAGTGAAAATGCATTGACATTATGACTGGCACAGATGCCACACATCCATGGTGCCCAGTACAATATTTTAGTCCAAATCATTTGCATTATTCTCTCTCAGATTCACCAGGCACGTTCATTCTTTTGAATTTTCCTGACAGTATAGAATGATGCACTTATGCATTTTTGAGAAAATAGCCATCAGTCTCCTGTAAGGTCATATTGTCTTCACACAAGATGCTTATGATCCATGGATCATTTGTGCACAGTATTTTGGAAACTCAGTATAACCTCCTTATGCTTCCTTTAAATTTTAGCCATAAAATTGATCTTTTTATAATTTAAACCCAACTTATGAAATGAATCTTTTGAAGTCTTACTAGCTTCACTCCAATTTTAAGATTAGGGGTAGTCACACCTTCTTCACTCCGCACTTGGAGAATGGAGAATGGAGATGTGGCGGCTTAAAGTTGGCTTCATGTTGGCCCTCCATGCTAGAATATTCTTAACTAGTTATATCTTCTGCACTCCTAGTCTTCACCTCCGGAGGTGAATAATAGGGGTAGTCACGGTATGTTCAAGTGGTGTGTGAACTGTGAACAATGAACAATGGAAAGTACTTTGAGGGGCCAATGAGAAGTGACGAATATTGAACAAGCTATGACCACCCTTTTTGTTCAAATGTTGAGAATGAACAATGGAGGATGGATAATGGCAAGATGGACGGATGTAATTGAAAGTTAAGAGAACAAAGGAATAATCTTAGCGGAACATTGATTGTTCACTCCCAACATCCACCTCCGGAGGTGGATGTTGGGAGTGAACAATCAATGTTCCGCTAAGAATATTCCATTGAAAGGAAGCCACCCCTATGCCGCCACCACTTCAATGTTTATTGTTCACCATCACGGTGAACAAGCTGTGACTACCACTAATGGGAGTGGTGAAGACTTGTTCATTTAAGTATATTCTCCATCTTGCGTTGTACACCGTCTTCATGTTCATCCTACGCTCCATGTCAAATGTTGGTCTCCGATTCTCCACTCTTGTTCTCCAAACAACTTTTGGGGGTGTTGCACCTTCTTCATCCACCGCGGCTCCCCATTAGATCCTCCAAATCCTCATGAACTTGTCATTCTCCATTCTCCACCTGCCTGGGAAGAAGGTGTGACTACCACTATTATTGGCTTGTAGAAGACATTTGATTATTACATCTCTAAAATATAAATATAATAAAATTCATTCATTTGTAGTTGCAAACTAGGAACATACAAAGTGAAGATTTGGAATTTGAAGAAGTGATCATAGGCCAATCCTCTTAGGGCCAACAACATGTTAGTGCAACTTGAGGGTGTTAGATTCCTTGAAACACTTTCTAGATAGTAAGTTTTAAGTAGAAATAGAAGATGCATCTATCACAAAGTATTTCAATGTTAATTTGAATTTTTGTAAAATTAATTGTAAATTTTTAACTTTTGTTTGTAGTCACAATGTTTTAAATGTGTCCCCTCTTCTATATGTATAATATATTGAGTACCGCCTTCCTTTGCAATTAACAATTGAGGGTAGTCCAAAGGGTAGTATCAATCGAATTTTCTTAACCCCTAAAGGACCAACATGCATTTTTTGGCACCATAGAAATTTGGGATGGGTACATGTGACTAGAGATTTGCATAATTTAGACTAAAATTTTAATAGATGGTGGGGACAAGGAATATTTTTCATATGCACTAAATTTCATGACATTTGAAAATATGACTAAAAAGTTATGGCCTAATATGTCAATTTTTTTCTTTGTAAATGGATAGTCCAGGTAGCTAAGAAAAAAAATACTTTTTTCATAGAAAAAAATTTGAAATTGGTTTTCCAAAATTATATATACGTGGAAAGCTTTGAATCATTCCATTTTGATCAATGAGTCAAAAGTTATGAGGAGTTTTAGTTTGCAGGCAGTTATGGATTCTTTGCCTAAAATAAAATTTGAAGTCCTTTACGTTATTCAATTTTCAATATTTATTGAAAAAAAAAATCATAGGATGTAGATTGTTCATTACAACATTTCAACCATTGGGATTGGCATTTTTCAATTCCATAACTAAATTCTCAACAATTTTGTATTTTGAATCATTCTCTACTTCTTTCTACTTACTATTTGTTTCCTACATGTTGTACAATTCCAAATGACCTGAAAATTTTCAAACATGTAGCCAACTTGACTTGAATAATGAATCCAAAGAAACACCACCATTTTGGATATTTTTTTCATACAAATGTGATCTTGTGAGGTGCAGCTGCCTATTTTTTTGTAGGGCCAAAAAAGGGGATTTGTCACTTTAAATGCTAATATCTTGCAATCTACACAATGGAAATTTCTGAAATTTTTTCCACATCTTCTCAAACTAGCGTACTACAAGATCCTATGGTTATATGTGTTCATTTTGTTTTAATTTTTTTTTATAAAATTTGGTGCTTGCACTAGAAATGACAATTTTGGAGCTTTTCTGGTGTAAACATAGTCACAATCCTTTCAGGATTAAAGTAGTTCTATGAACATATTTTAAAGGAAAAAATGTAAATTTTTAAAAAATATCACAGGGGATAAGATTTGAAATTTTTAGATTCAAAATTGAAATAAAAAACCCAAATTAGATTAGGGAGGTGGATTTAGATTCTAAAACACAAAATTGATTATCCACAAAATAGAGGGAATTTTTTTTATCACTACAAGGTGAGTAAAAAACAACAACCTCTCTTCTGAATATTGCTTGTAGGACTAATTTGATGACTTCCATCTCAATGATTTTCTATTGTGGTCATTCATCGATATAGTAAATAAGGTAAAACAAGGGTGTAGAGTTGCCCAAACATCCAAGTAAATAATTTGGCTAGCATGCCGTTTGGGTTTGAGCATGGACTCCTCACTTGTCTGATACGGTCGACTAAAAGTTGACCATCTAATAAAATAATTCATACATTATATAATATTCAGACTTACTTGTCCAAAATATATAAACACTCATGATCAAATTTGCCTATATATGAGTAATTAAAATATGAGCATAGATTGGGGATTGAAGGCATAGTAAGTAGTTGGTTAGAAAAAGAAGTTTAAAGAAGTTGTTTAGAGGAGTCATTGAACATGTGTCATTACTTATGTGAATCTACCATTTAAATGCTTGTTGTATTGTTTTCAAACATGTATGAGTGGTTGATTAATAAGTGACCTTACTTTCAATTGTTGATATTCTATTCATTGATGAACTTTGGAAGAGAATGAAGAACTAAGATTCTTAATTCCAACTCTAATTTTCTTGTGTCTTTTCTTTGACCTTTTGGACTTCTTATGCCTCCAAATCACCTATCGGTTGCATGTTGTGATGTGGAAGAAGGGAGATGGCGGTAGTTCCAAAAGCGATTACAATGATAAATGACTATGGGGGTAATCAACATTGTATGTGCAAACAATCAAGGGGTTCTACCGTATGTGTAATGTAAACATCACTAAGATTCAAACCAATTGTAGTTCTTTTGAGTTTCACACACTACAAATCACAAATAAGCTCAAAATTTGATTTGGGGCTAAAAATAGTGCAAAAGTAAGAAAAAATTACACAATATGTAGAATAGTCTTAGTTATTGTAGTTATAAATTATAAATCTTGAATTCAAAGTAGATATAATGCTTGAAGTAAGGTAGTGTGCTCTAAAAGCGCCCATCTTCTTGAAACCACCCCTATTTTTAAGTGACGAATGGAGATGGGGTGATCCTTAAATGGACCAGTTTAGTAATTGAATGCATTGAGAAAAAATTGTTTTTCTATTGCAAGAGCCAATCATTGTCTTTGATTTCTGCACATCTCTTTACAAGTTGCAAGTGGACAGATTTTTTGGAAGACCTATGGTTACAAATAGGTGCCTATGCCCTGAATCTTTGAAAATTCATAAGTAATTCAAAAATGCTTGGAAAAATACAAAACCACTCGTGTTAGGTACCACATCTATTTTTCTTTCTCTAAAAAATGATCTACAAATATTTTCGTCCACGAAAGACTGTGAAAAAGGCGAACCAGCCCTTAAATGGTCGCTTTAAGAGCATACTACCTTATATCCAAAAAAACCCACCCCTTTTAGAGACTTGAGGCAGAGAATATTACAGGTATTTCTTGCTATCAATTTTTTCTTTTTTTCTTTTTTTCTATTTCTTCAGTGAATATGGAAGCTTCTATAAATTCTTGCCTCCACAATCTTGAAATTGATTCATCCCCCAATCTAGAACAAGAAGAGTGTGTCTGTCCTTTTTCTTCACTTTAATAATACAAATAGAACTCCAACATCCAGAAGGATGTGAAACTTTTGACCTGGTTGACCAAATAAGTATATCAGTTTGCTGGAGAGGTTGTCCAGTGCGACACATTCGTTTGGCAAATTGGCATAATGGGACATGAACATCTGCACAAAATTTCGTCTGTGCCAGTGAAATCCCAAATAAAAATAAATCTGCACCTGCAAGATCTTACAGATTGATTGATTTCAACGGTTTGTTTTTGTTGTTTCTGTTTTTTAAATGGCATTGATTGACTTCAAAGTTTCGATCTCCAACCCTGGTAAAAGATCCAAATTCAAGGGACAACGGAGCCTGCTGAAAATGAGTACCAAATCGTGGCACAAAAGCTGTTCAAAAGAAGGCCTCAAAGGTTTCTTTGTTTTGCTTTGGCTGCTCGATTGAGTGAAATGTAACTTCTTCCGAAGCTTGACGAGCTTTGCCGAGCTGCCAGTGTATGTATGTACATGTTAATTGTAAGCTTCCTTTGAGCTGCTTCCAAATCTTTCCCGCAATTGGAGGTGAATTCAGTAAAAAAAAAAGGTGAGTAATTTGTGATCTCACGTGAAAGTACATAGAATTGTACAAATCTTGTCAACCGCACAAAAATGGTCAACTTCAGTAAAACAATGAAAGCAAATGGAGGAAATGAGGCCACACTCTATACAACTTTGGTACTCTGTATCTCTCTAGGTCTGCACATGGTTACCCAGGCTGTACTTTTATTTTTTTCCTTGAAACACATGGACAATTTCCATTGATTCCCAGGCTGCACTTTTCAAGTTTTCAGACAGAAATTGTCAAAAACTGTCATATTCAAGTGCATTGACTACCTTATTGAGCAAAACTTGGGGGAAAAAATTCTATTATATCCAACTGTACAATATTGTACTTGCATAGTATAAGAACGTATAGAAAAAAATTTAGAAACTTTGACTTTGACAATTGCTAGAATACAGTGCTTGAAGTTAGGGAAAAAAACCCCACTCCCTTCTTGACCCTATCCAACAGGGTTAGCATACTATGATTCCTCTTTAATTGAGTTTTTTGCATTAAACATATGATACTTCTCAAATTTTCCAAATTTCAAATGCAGACGAGAGGTTTATGTACATATTGATTGAAGTAAGGTACTCTATGCTCTAAAAGTGACCATTTAAGGGCTGATCCGCCTTTTTCATAGGTTTGCATGAACATAAATATTTTTAATTCATTTTTCAGAGAAAGAAAAATAGATGCCAAATGTAACACAAGTGGATTCATATTTTTTGGCGCATTTTTGAATTACTTATAAATTTTCAAAGATTCAGGACATAGGCACCTGTTTGTGACCGTAGGTCTCCCAAAATGTGTACACTTGCAACTTCTAAAGTGATTTGAGGAAATCAAGGTCAATGATTGGCTCTTGCAATAAAGAATTTTTTTTTTCTTGATTCAATCAATAGCTAAAGAGGTTCATTTAAGGACTAAATCATATCCATTTAGTATAATTTAATAGGACCCATTTCAAGAGGACGGGCACTTTTAGAGCATTCTATCTTAGCATATCTTGGCTCCCCAACCCAACCCAACCCAACCCACACACGCACAACCAACCAACTTCAAGCATCATAACTTTTGATCCAAACATGTGACGAAACAAAATTACCTTGATCAGACTCTTTATCAATCAAGCATCTTCTTCAAGGTTTGGTAAAATTTATATTGTATCTATACTTTAAGTAAGGCTATTTGTTTATTTGGTGCGATGAGATCTCTAGAATTATGTATCCCTATGCTCGTTCTTGGTACTGTTGGAAAACTCTCAAGGGGTGCACGAGCTTGGCATTTGAACCTACGGTGTGAAAGTTATCAAGAATTTCAAAGTTTTCAAGAATTTCAAAGTAGAAAATGATTTACTTTTTCTTTTCTTTTGGTTGTGGCAACGACACATGGCACACTGGTATGTTTGAAAGGAATACGCAGTTGAATGTGCTGACTTGGTAGGGACTTACAAAAAAGCTAAACCTTGTGTCATATGATACCTGGAGTGTTCCACAAATTAAAGATGCAAGAATTTTTCTTCTGCACCATGGCCGTACAGAAACGGATACATACGGTCAACTCCAGGCTGGGTCAATTCATGAGGCAAGAAAAGATCAATTTCTGTGGCTAGTATGAAATATTGACATCTACCAAAGTCCTGAAATTCTTGGTCTACTGAAATCGGAACTTTAAATTTGTGTCAGGTTGGGCCAACCTCCGCCTCAGGTGTGGAGAGTCCAGATTCCACTAGTCAAAGCTTCATGATTCATGCTGCTACCTAGCACGTCTAAAATCACGTCTAAAATCATCCAAATAAGGATTTGAGCATGGGGCCTATTCCTGATAAGTAGGGAGGTTGTACGAGGTCTTGTCGGGATTCTATATCTTCTTAGAATGCTTTTTTTTAAGACACAAAAAGAATTTTTCTTGATGAATACTTAAAGGTAGTATAGAAAACTGATGTATCCAAAATCCACCCTAGACTCTCATGAATACTCAGTGTTTGAACATTTTAGGCAAGAACTTCCAAGGAAACGGTTTTAGAAACCAGTCACATGCAATTATTTTACTGCCCATCTAAATATTAGTTGCCAAGTTCTCAATGTGTTAGTATTGTGATAAGTTCTCCCCTGGTATGCATTGTTATTCAAACTAGGATGCCAAGTGGCCCATCCTCACATGAATTGTTGCAAACTGTGTTACAATGTACCTGGCCTATCTTCCTGTGGGAGATGATATTTTCTATATGTATACTTCCTAATTATGCATAGCTTGTACTGATTTGCCCTTGCACAACAATGCTATATTTGGTTTCAAAGTTAACCCAATCGGTTGGAAATTTAGCAATTCAAGAGAGGAACACAATCCCATTGAGAACAAGCCAACAAAACTTTGAAGCCTGGTCAGTTACTTCTCAACTGGTTTCAACACCTTGAATGAGTTTAATGCACAAGGACAATTCATCTGCAAAGTCAGTCGGGATGAATCAAAGATGACAGCGATTGAAATTTATATTGGATCACTATACAGAACTGCCGCTCGCACCCGAAAGAGTTTTTTTTTTCCTTTTCGAGCAAAACTGAAGTGCAATTCTACTTTGCAGCTTTAACTTAAACCTCTGCTTGAACTAATTATGTTATACTTCGGATCCAGGCTGGCCATTTGGCCATGGTCTAATTAAACAATTCGATACAGTACAAGTTCTGGCTATGAAAAATAAATCAGCTTGGAATTCAAGTGGATCGATCAATTCGTTGTCGAGCTCCGTTGCAAAGGTCTGGGACTGGGCTTTGGCTGTTGTGCCTGAAATGGGGGTATGACGAGATCCATTGGACCCCGGGGGGAGGGCGCCCTCTTCCGCAGCTCGCTGTATGCAATTGGCGACTTGAGATGATGACCATGATCTTGGTTGGAGGCTTCATTATGATGACGGCCGTGGTGGCCCTGGATGTGGCCCTGGATGTGGACCTCCATATTCCC
Organism: Antitrichia curtipendula; assembly: GCA_951230915.1. Taxonomy (NCBI): domain Eukaryota; kingdom Viridiplantae; phylum Streptophyta; class Bryopsida; order Hypnales; family Leucodontaceae; genus Antitrichia; species Antitrichia curtipendula. Next base: position 1,906,986 of record OX579638.1, on the reverse strand, counting down.
TCCATGATCTCCGTGCGGTGGACTCACGCGGTATAACGACAACTCGTCATGTGGGATTTTGTTTCCGTGTACCTTTCCTTCTTCCATGATCACATTCATAGGCGAGGAGGTGGGGTGGCCGTTGGTGATGGCCAGCAATCCTCGGGGAGAGTTGGTGCGCAGGAAGTATTGTTCGTCAAGAGGGGTGATGGACAGTCGTGCAAGGCGTTGGTTCTGGTACGTCTCCAAGACCTTGATCTTCAGTCGGGTTTTGGCGTCAGCGTGCCATTTTAGTAATCCTCGCGTCACGCGTTTTGGAAGGAAGGCCTTCTTGGGCATGGTGCTCATCTGGTCAGGGTAAATTGCATCAGTGTTCAAAGGTCAGCGTCATAATTTCATGAATCAAAAACAGAAGTAGCACGCACATCATATAATCACAAGTGAGAGAGCGGGTGTGCTGAGAATTGAACTGATTTTTGGATAAAATGGGCGGAATTCCTCAAGTTCAGAGCTTTTCAGGAGGCATGCAGCCTGAAACATACAATTATTTTTGTGTAGATGATATGTCATGATATCTGGCGCCCAGAATTGCACAAATTGCACAAATTGCACAAATTGCACAAATTGAACCATATGGAAGTTGATCTTTACCTGAGAAACCAGAGAGTAGAGGGGCAATGTGATGAAGCAACAGAGCAATTGTGTCACAATCCTGTTTCACAGCAGTAGTTTCAAATCCAACTTAATATGTTTGCAACAAAGGGGTGACACAGAACACCCTCAAATTGACAGTTTAAAGAAAGGTTTAACCTCGTTGAATTCATGCCTAGGCACATAATTCCAAAAACTGAAGAACGCACAAATTTAGATCATGTACGAAGTCTATGTCTATGTGAAGAGAAATCGTAGTTGCGTCAAGGAACGTACCCAATAAGTAGACGGAAGTAAAGATGTGTCTTGTTGTCCTCCAAGAGACATGTCTTGAAGTTAAATTGCCACTGCAATCACAAACAGGGACGGTCAACTTCAGAAACTTTGATCTGAAACACTGACTCCCTTCAATTTTCGTGTCATTCATATCACGAACTCGATTTGCGAGCCTCTGTTTTCTAATATATTGATCTAGATCAAGAGTTATGAATCTTTGTGGTGGTTTTGATGAGACGTACCACATGCCAGATGAAGGTCGCCACCTCAAATGCGGACTGTGAATCACAAACAAACAAACGCAAAGTACAGTGAGTTGTTTCACATGAGAAAGTACCCGTCATATTATCAGAGTATATTTTTACAGTAAGATAAGAATCACAACTGGTCACGCACTTGAAATTTGATTTGCTGATTAAAAGGTCATAATTATTAGCAACCCAACTTCGATTTCACTCACCTCAAAGAGTATGAAGTGGATGATCAGCAGGAGAAACTTGGGTCTGTTGAACCAAAATAACTGGTCCCGCGGTTTTAACAGAACTCCTACAAATGGGCCATTGACTCCGGAATGCTCCAGAGCTAATGTTGAGATCACATGCTGCAGCTTCATGCCAATGATCAGAACAACCTGCACACGATCATTTGTGAAAAATTCACCATCAGTGCCGCACAGAATTAATTGGTCACGAGATTCATATTGTTTAAATCCATCCATCTATGCATGCATGCATGCATGAGGATAATTGGGCTGACCAATTCGTCCAAGATTTTAAGTGTGGGAAATTTAAAAAAAACTAGATAGTTTTGGAAATCATATCTTGTCTCTAGTGTAGAATGATGGCAAATAATTGTGTTGGGGGATGTTGGTACATACCGCTAGAGGAACCAGTGCTATCCAGTAGTAAGCCTTGGGTTCTGCAAAATGGACAGAAATATAATTGTGAGTTCTTGTTGTAAATTGATCTCTACAATGGATCATTGGCTTCCTGTTAGATGGATAGTTTACACAAATTTGCACAAAAGTTACACAAAAGTTACACAAATTTGCAAGCTCAGTGCCTTTGCTAAAAACTGATACTGCAATATTTAGGATGTCATTAGTACCAGTAACGCTGAACAAGAGATAGCCGATGACGAATCCCCACAACCAAATGCTGCATCAAAAGTGAATTCACAGTCAATTGAAAAGCCTGGGCATGCAATTCTTCAGAGTACACGGCAGCAGTTGGTCACCATTATTGACACTTATTGTAGCCTCAGACAGCAGCAGGTTTGTCAAACAAATATAAAATAAGTACTTGGTTTTTCTCCACTTCAATTTTTCATCACTTGAGTTTCCACTCCTTCCAGGAACATCAAAATTTAAATAACAGTGTGACATAGCCATGGCCACTAATCATGTGCAAGTGAAATTTGTATAATCACAATCTAACTTTACTTAATTAGTTAAAGCTAGGCCATGAAACATACCTTATTCCTACAAGTGTTTCAAACTCATCCTCCATGCATCGAATCATATAAGCATGAAAGTTGTAGTTGTCCCGCAAGTTGTGAGTCTGCAATTAAAAACAATTGCTAATTTAAAATCCTAGACGGATGCTCATAGTAAATTTTTGTCATATAAAAAAAAAATCATATTAATTTACACCACAAGAATTATTCAGTCATGCAGCTCAAGATATAGGCTGGGAGCACTTACTGTGACAAAGCTCAAGCGAAGAGTAAGGTAGTCTACCCGACGTACATAAAACTGCTTGAAAAAACAAACCTGTTGCAAGACAACTTACTGCTTAGTATCAATCATTCATTGTGCATTCCTTAGGCTGAAAATATGAGCTTCAATTAAACACTCAAAGTTCAGTCTCGGTCAATCCAGAGGATTCAATATGAGCAAACTACATACCCCTGCTAGGAAGGAGATTCTATAAACAATACCTAAACCCTAAACTCCAAACCCTAAAAACCCAACAAATAATCTGCAAGTAGATGTATTAGATCACGATGACTCACCACCCATACAAGGAATTTCACACCCAATGGTTTTGATGTATGATATCGCACAAATGTTGATTGCCGTGAGAAGTTAATGTTACTTGTAAACTCTGCAATTTATCACGCTTTAGAAGTCAGTTTTCCAGAAGTTAAAGACTGAGGGTTCAGTCTCATATCATTGCTTCCAAACGTACGAAATCAAAAACAATCAATTGTTAAAAAAAAAGTTCGCTTTTGAGAGTTATATTGATTGAATAGCACTTGGTGCTCGATCAAAGAACTTGTGCTCACCTGTTGCATTTTGTTGAGCCACTGCTTCATGAGCTTCTCTTTCCCATTTCCTCCAGCTGTAAACCTGAGTGGTCACAAATTCAGTTTCCTTTCAGTTAGATCTCATTGTCAATATTGTTAAATCGGAGCGCTTTGGGGCGCTAAATTTGTGACATACATCTGCACAACCCCGAACCGTGATCGACCTCAACATGGAATTGAATATTCTCAACTTGTTTAAGATTTTGGGGAGGATTTTTAGTTAAAGTTGTAGACGTACTTAAGTTATTCACATCTCATCCATATCGATTCACCCACTTAGCTCAGCTAGTGGATATAAGTACGGTCCTTCTATCCATAGGACGCATATACAGGACGTACCACACTAGAAATGAATCGTAATGTTATAAAAATCTCTGAAACAAATATCAATATTCAAGCTAGAAAGGATCCTGAAACGACTATGACGTCAAAAGTCAACATCAAGACCACTCAATAGAAAACTTTCCACGGTTGCCAGACTGATGCATGATTGCGGGGATTTATTTGTGCAGAAAGAAATTTTTGAGCTTACCTTGGCCAGAGAAAGCACCATGGTGACGCAAGAGTAAGCAACGTGGACACCCGCCAGGATGAAGATGAGTATGTGGAGTTGATGGAGGGTGTTAATTGACACAAATGGCTCATAACCCTGTTTCATGACAGAAATGTCTCGTATCTTTAGAAAACAGTACTAGGAAAAAAGAAGAAAGAATGTTAGCATTACACTCAACCTTTAAAACCCTAAGTGTCCACATGACCAGTGACAGCTTCTAGAAGCTGAAATGATCGTGAGATTAAGCAGGTTCTAGGAAAGTTGCTGGATGTACCATGCCATTGGATAAAAGAGGAACGGAGGATCTGTAAAAATTTATTCAAAGTTTATTCAAACATGCGATGTGCAAGAAACGCATGCAAAGAGAATCTCCTTTTGACTTCCAAAAGCGGCAATAAGATCCAGCAAAAGCTTAGTACTTCGACAATGTTGTCAATTTTGTAAGCTGACAACATTCTAGGCAGCAAAGATTGTGACGTTCAAATTATAAAGCTCTAAAAACTTGGACTGGACTGGTCGAGTGTAGATTGAAGTTTCAGGCCTTGAAAAGTTCCAAAAGTCGTGGAATTTCGCCAACTTTATGGGACTTGACGTTCAGTTAGATATCAGGAACCGTGCTGTAATGTTTATCCGGATGATTTTAAGTGCAGTTTTCATAGCAGTAACATTATATAGATAGATAACATGACTGTATACTATCTGACCTGAAGAAAAATTAATCTTCTATCAAAGACTTGAAGAAGATTCTCCAAACAGTGAACATAACAGCAGTTTCCAGGGTTCGAAGATTGAAGAATATGATACGATTAACGTACTTCTTTACAGTAACTGGCGCCCACAGCAGCGGCCAGAAGTCTCCGTCGTCCTGCGTCCACCTCCTGGGAAGTGTAGGATGAATTGTAATTCGGCCGCTCACTAATGTCACACGGCGTCCACTTGTTGTAAGTGGAAGATTTGATACACATCTTGGAAACGGGAGTCGTAATGATGGTGATGGTCAAGGAGATGAACCCCATCAACATGAGCTCTGCAAGACCGTTCCATTCTTACATAATTAGTCTGAGTGACATTAATTTCACTGTGCGACTGAAAATCATGCAATTACAACCACTTGCCGATGACTATCTGGAAAACATTCTCAAATCCATGGGTCATATACACTCAGGTTCCAGTTGGATCCTTCAAGTGCCAAAAGCTCTGAAACCCGAGCATGTGTATAGTACGTGACAATTTGAGAACAAGGAGGACTGGTATCGATCTGAATTTTCTGTGCCTATTTCATTTCTCTCAAATCTGTCATTTTAATTGACGAATATGAAGTTCAAAGCATTCAAATCTAGTCATATCAATGATTTGTGAATGATCGGTTTCCTCTTGGTAGTATCAGAAAGTGGGCAACCCACCGTCTTTCAACTTCTGTAAGGCCAATCCCAGTGATTTTCGTTTGCTCCGATGCAGATACTGCAAGACCACAACAATCATGCACGAACAGGCGTCAATTGTTAAACTTCTCAAAAGACCTCCCACTGAACGTAACAGGAATGCTTTGAATCGACCACTAAATTAAGTTAAAGGCACTGCTCCAAACTCTTAAGCTTGCTTTCCAGTACATCTACTTCTGCCTCCTATTGCTAGGATTGAACCGGCGAAGATGCACTGAAACATACTGAAGTTGGAGCAAGTGAGGAAACTAAAAGATCAACAGAAAGGTACTCAAAGGGGAAGAGCGAGCGCCAGAGAGAGAGAGAGTTCGTTTTTCATTTCACGGTACATACATGTCCCAGCACGTGCAGACTGCGCTCCACCGCAATGGAGATCAAGATAAACACTGCGCTCACGGTCGCCAGAGCCCACGCCGGCGTGTATTCCAGCGTCCTCTCACTCGCATCTCCAACCGCCATTTTGCACCTTCAACTTCAAACCTCAACTTCTCAACCCTATCGAGCTCTTTCGAAATTCAGCTGTATGTATAGATGTTCCTGAAAGCCTTAGATCTATAGACTTAATTAAGCCTCTCTCCGACACTACAAACTGAACCAAAGTACGTGCGATCACTCTCTCGCGGACACTCTGATTTGCGGCCCGAGTCTCCGAAACTTTGAAGCTCAAAAGAATTTTTTCACAGCCCTAGCTAAAATCAGTGCCTGAATTCAGCTGTATATATGTTCCTGAAACAACGGAATCCAAGAAACAAAACTCACTCAGTCTAAAGTCAATACAATCTCGCTATCGATATATCACTACTCTCTAGAACCCTCCCTTTCCGTCTCTCCCATACCGCAAGTTCGAAAGCTCTAGCTCAGTTAGGACGTCTATCAAGCAATGGTCCAGTACTCAGCTAGTTCGATCACAAGCTGAATTATACGTCGTCAGTTCGATTATCGGAAGCAAGTGTGTGCCTCCGTCAGTTTATCAGTTGTGTCGATTCTTCAAGTTCGAGTCTGGACTTCAGATCGATTCCACAGTCGAGCGCGCACATGAAAGCTTGGAATGGAAAGTTCCGGTTTGGGAGCTTTGAGTGTGAGTGCGATACTATATAGGATTTGGAAATGAGGAGTTAAACTTGGTTGTTTAACTTCTAGTTTCCCGAAGGGTAGCCTAAACTAGACTAGCTAGCTGGTTGTGAGTTGTGTACGTACGGGCCGGGTCTTGGACCTCCACGGAGTCAGTCCGGCTAGTAGTACCCGTACTGTTCAGGAGTGTTTTTTTTAATCTTTTCTTCTTTCTTTCTTGCGGATGGACTTTAGGTGCCCTCGGCATCTTGAGGTCGCCTCACTCGGAATCATGGCGTTGAAAACTTGAGCGCGTATCTGCGGGAACGAACGAACTCGGGCTTGAATTGCTTTCCATTCGATCACAGGGTCAGTATGTGGGGAGTCTCGACGACCAGAAGCGGATAGTGGCTGGAGCGTTCTCGGCAGCAAGTACGGTACACTGAATATTTCTAAAAGTGTGTTTTTCCGAAATAAATTTAAATGCCAGCTGGAATAACTTTTTGCGAGGTCAGGGAGGAATCATTTCATAGCGCCATTCATGTGGAAGAGTCAGTGCAGACTACATCATTGGTAAGAATATTCTAACCTCCCTTGTAAAAATTTACAGAATATATATGGCACGAAAGTTTATTTAGTATTGTTCACGCACTGCTGGGACAAATCAGTGTAGCTTTTGAATTAGCTTCGTGTCAGAGACTAGGACGACACTTAACTTTGTGTTTTTCATCACGGCAATTATTCGAAACGTCAATTTCGAATAACCCAGGTTCCAACCCTAGCCTGGAAATTAAGACGCGGCACCCTAATCCCCAGTGACCAAGGTCCAAAATACTGCGCAGCCTGAACCGCGTCCATTGTAATGGAAGATAGCAATTTAACAAAATCAACGTTTCGATCTCACACGTGCCCAGGGAATGGAAACAATTAGATGCAAGCATGAAATTCGTGAGCCAATTAATTAAGTTACTGGTGGTGCTGTGTTATTTGTTTATACATAAGGCTCCCGGACTCCCAGGTAGAGAGAATCAAACTGTGCACTTAGACCCGTGGCTCTTTCAGCATGCTTTCAATTGTTTAGAAAAAATTTAAGAAAATTTCTAAACAAGCTTTTTGAAAGAGATGATTGAAGTGAAACGTACCTCAGACAGCAGGAATATGTTTGGGAACTAATCAGAAGTTTTTGTACGGAGGGGTAAGTACGAAGGACTGTGGGAGTAGTGTACATTCTGATTTTGCCTATCAAAGTGGATAATGGCCTTCCGGACACCATTATGAATATTAATACTGTAAGTTATATATGCCACTGGTGCAGTTTAGGATTAATTCTGATGAAGGTGGACCTGGCGCGGGGTGTGAAGCTCCAAAACTTTCACCTTGGGGAAAATGCACGAACTTTTCAAGCATTACTGAGTCCCAAACCCACCCCTCACTGAATATACAATATCATCATCACAGAAATAGAAGCTCCCAGTTAAAAGGATAAATTCTTCAAAATTAACTGAAATGTACCAAAATAGACATTGATTGCACTGTACGCAATGGGTATGATAATAAAATATACACCAGTGGACTGTGGACTCAGAAAGACATGCGCAAAACAAAAGTAATGTAATTAGTGATCCAGCTTGATGTAGGATCACCTAAAAGCGCCACTTTTTCTACAGTGCAAAGACCGATCGAAAAATTCTAATTCTAATTGACAAATGCAAGAACCGAGATTTCATTGCACCTAAGATGGATGCATCATTTGGAGACCATATACAGAATGGATCAAAGTTTTTTTGATAGAGGTTCAAAAATTGTTTCTTCAACAGTAGGTTCATATTGATATAGGAGATGTACACATTCAACAAGAACATTATTCAATTTACGCGACAGCATTTGGGTGTCCCTATGGCTTAGTTATCCCTGCAAATTAACCGCCAGTTGAACCGCTAGTTGAACCCACCCACTCTCGTTTTCCTGCGGTTTTCAGAAGAAGCGAGAATTCCAATCCCTACTAAGTTCAACTCTCTATTGCCAACATAAATCAACAGTCTAGCTAAGGCTGGCACAGTGCCACACCTTCCTTAGCTTGATTATCAACCCGTAAATTGCTTAACCTTGACTTCTGTTCATACCGCCGGCTCGCTACTGTCTGTAGCTAGCTTGTTCTGGTTCGCATCTTCTGGATGTTTTCACTGCACCATCCAGCGTAGTTTCAGCTGCAGTTTGAGCTCCAAATGTCCACGACTGTACGTCCCGAGGGATTCGAAAGGGATCCGAGATGGAGTCGAAGAGGAGCTTCTTGGGCCCCAGTCCAACGTTGAGAAGGACTTGCGACAGCGCCCTCCCCCGGGGGAGGTGGAAGACTGCAACGCGGTTGAAGGACTACCATACTGGGCCCGGCTTTTCATTTCGGAAAGGAGCTACTGTAGCTGAGTAAAGAAAAGCCAAAGAGAGACTGCTGGGTGGGGTCCAATCAGTGGCTGCTCTGTCATTAAGACCCGATGCTGTCAGACATCCAGTCCAGGCAGGCAGGCAGATGGTCAGGACTACCATTAAGTAGTTGGGGCAGTGCAGAAGGCCAGGGTAAATGTAAAAACTTGCTCCTATTTTGTGCCACTTTTAAATTTTGTATTTCTTCGCAGCTCCCAGCTAATTTGGGGCCTCTAATGTCAAATTTGAATTCAGAATTGGCAAATTTTATCATCTGCGGCAAGTAATAATTTCCAGTGTTTTCTGTATGAGTAAGAGAAGGGCAATACATGGGTCAGTCCTCCCTGGCTAAGGTAGTATGCTCTAAACGCACCCATCTTCTTCAAACTGCTCCTATAATTAGCTCTGGATTTGAGGTGGTCCTTGAATCGATCACTTTAGCCAGTGAGTGCATCGAGGAAAAAGTATTATATATTGCGAGAGCCAATTATTCTCCTTGATTTCTTCACATTTCTTTACAAGTTGGAAGTGGACAAATTTTGGAAGACCTATAGTCACAAATAGGTGCCTAAGACAAAAATCTCTGAAAATTCATAACTAATTCCAAGAAGGTCCAAAAAATATGAAATGACTTGCATTAGATGCCAATTCCACCATTCTTTCTACAAAAATTTACTGAAAATTATTTCGAGGACCCTAGCTTCTCCAAAAAAAGGCAATTAGCTCTTAAATGGTCGCTTTAAGAGCAAACTACCTAAGTGCAAAAAGGGATTGAAATTCAATGTTTTTGTAAAGTAAAGTAAGGTGTGTACGCCCAATATGGAGCCCGTGTCTATAGTTGTCCAACATTGTGGCCCAAAAATCTTAGAGAAGTGTAGGGAAGTTGAGAGGGACAGAGGGTCTATAATGGATATGCATTAGAGAAAAAATGAGACCTTAGGAGGGCCGCTCCAACAGCCTTTGAAGATGTTGCAGATTGGATTTTCTAGTGCTTAATGATTTATTTTTTCCGTGTTCCTATTTACACTCATTTGCCATGTCCAGAACTTATTAGTTGCTCAAAATCTAAAAGAAAGAGCGTAATAATCAAGGTCAAGGTATTGAAATACACCCTAATCCTAATAATTAAGCTCTTTCTACTTGGGTGAACAATCCACTCAATTTAAATTGTCAAAAAAATGCAAATGTCCCAAGATAGTCTAAGGACTTTCCACATTATTCTTTCTATGGCAATGTGAAAGACATATTTGGTGGACAATTCGTGAGCATGGAGGAGGAAGAGGTTGTTTTTAAAGAAAAATAAAAAGTCCATCTTGAATCCTCAAAAGTTATGGAATAATCTGAAGATAGATCCCTCATTCCCTCATTGTCAAATGTAGAAATTGTATTCAAAGTTAGATTCTAGACCTCATTTAGGCATAGTAAAATTAGTTTTTTCAAAAAACTTTGAACTAAACTAACGTGGGTGATGAAGTTAAATTTCATCTCCGCAAATCCATTTGAAATTTTGAGACTCCAACTAAAAGTTACAAATAAAATTCAGAGAGTGGTTGGAAGGGACATTATTTTGGATTTTTTCAAACACTATCTCTGAATTTTGTCCATAATTCTTTTTGGAGTCTCAAAATTTCAAATGGATTTGTGGAGATGAAACTTAACTTCATCACCCACATTTGCTTAGCTCTAAGATTCTTGAAAAATCTAATTTT